>CP092882.1:49534941-50871661 GCA_030710605.1 Cordylochernes scorpioides
TTGTTCTATTTTGTGACTAATTTCAATGAGTTCCTTCATTATTTATTCTGTTTTATTTGTTTTAAGAAGTTCATTTTTATTGTCTCTCTCTGCAATCATTGCCTCGATATTGTGGTCCTTCCAGTAAAGTATTCACAGGTTTTTACGTCTACCTCTAGGTATCGATACTTTTGCAGCTTTGGATATGTTCAAAGAGAATTTTTCCAAGTTTTGGTCAATCGTTCTGTGATTTAATTCTTCGTTGCACAGTTCTTCAAGCTTTTCTGTAATTTTTTTTCCAGTGTTCTTTTATTCTGTTGAAAATTCTTAATTTTGAATTTTAGGGTTGTTAAAATTGGTCTGTCGTCACTGATTGCACTTTTCAGAATTTTCCATTGTGTTGTGTGGGTGCGATGTTGTAATTTATCGCTGTGATGTCTATTGCGGATTCTATGCCTGTGGACTTGGATATATAGGTGTTATTTTCGTTATTTAACGGCGTAAGGTCGATGTCGGTTAGCATGTCCTCAACCTGCTGACCTTTGTTATCCTGGACAGGTGATCCACAAGTTGGTCTTTCGGCGTTAAAATCACCAAGTATGATTGCGATATCCGAAGACGCTTCACTTAATGTCTCTATCAGGCCTGTATTGATGCTAGTATTATCGTGGTGATAAACATTTATGATTGGAATTGTTTTATCTGTAAGATAGATTTCTATTGCCTGAGCTTGTCGTGCTTTCTCTAGGTTTACTCTGATTATAGGCGATTTCCTTAAATTTGATTTCTAGAGTTTTAATCAAAATGGCAAGTCCTCCTCCGAATTTTCCCGGTCTGTCCATTCGTAGTTTTGTATAATCTTTGATATTGAATTTCAGATTATGATTCAATTTGGTGTCCTAAGGACAATTAATATGTACATTGTTGTCACAGAGAAGACAAGTCAGCTCTTTATTTTCCTCTGGGTACCATTTATATTGAGTTGTAGTAGATTGAATTGTGTCCTCGTAGTAGATTTCTCATCATGAGCTCGAGCTGCAGCTCCTGACGCGGCGGTTACCTTGGACGCGGTAGCATTACTGGAGATATCAGTTTTGCTCTTCATTTGAAAATGGGCGCCGTTGCAACGTTAGTCTTCTTGGAAACGAACCAGAATTTGGTCAAATATTCCAAGGGTCCAGGGGGGACCGCAAGGAGGTGTGGTCGAACTTCTCCCCTTCCCCCTGGAATGCCGTCACTACAGGATAAAGCACTCTTGGTGAAATTTTTAAATTGTGATTCAGAATCTGCCACTGAAGCCTCACGAGCGTTTCGTTCCTTCAAAGATATTCGAAGCGGTAAAGGACCAATGAGTTGCTACTCTCTAAAGAGATTGATTGAAAGTTTTGAGGAAACTAGATCTCTGGAAGCAAAACCTCGGAGTGGAAGACCATCGACATGCAAGTCAGTGGCTGTACGGTTTTGCAGAATGCTGAAGCTATTGAAACGTAATCCACGTATGGAGAAGTAAGTGCTAGACAAGTTTCTCGACTAACGGGGATTTCGTATGGAACAGTTTGGAGAGAACACACATTTATAATTTTTCTATAAAAATACCCTAACAAAATTCAAAGTTTTCACGAGTTGAAAGTCAGCGATTTTGAGAAGCGTCAAGAATTCGCTGCATGGGTTTTCCGGCATATTGATATTGATGAAAACTGGCTGTCGAATGTTCTGTGGACAGATGAAGCTCACTTTTCTCTAAACTGAGAAGTTAACATTCAAAACGCCACATTTGGGCAACAGAAAACCCTAGGATTTTTACAGAAAAACCACTTCATCAGCCCAGAGTTACAGTTTTGTGTGGGTTCACTTCTTCTTTTATTATCGGGCCATTTTTCTTCGAAAAAATCAATGGGAGAACTTTTAAAACCGTTTTTGTAACTGGTGAACGTTATGTTCAACTTTTGAGAGAAAATGTTATTCTCATATTGCAGGACAGAGCACTAAGCGAAATAACATTCATGCAAGATGGAGGACCTTCTCATATCTCTCGCGGTGCCAAACAATTGCTGAAGGATACGTTCGGTGAAATTCGTTGATAAGTCGCCACTTTATATACCAGTGGCCTCCAATATCATCAGACTTGACGCCTTACAATTTCGGTTATGGGGGTACATTAAGTCACGTTTTTATCGATGCCGGCCTACCTCATTGGCCATGTTGAAGGCTTCTATCAGATGGCACGTTTTATAAATTTCAACTATTTAATTGTGACCATTCTGTGATCTATCGTCTGAAGGCGGTGTTTGAGAATGAAGGGCGCCACATTGAGCAAGGATTGTGACCTAATACAAGAGAGAAGGCAGTTACCTCATGTGTTATATTTTGCAGCTCTTTGTTTTGGGTTATGGGAATAATAAATGCTGTCCTCACATCTTGACTCTTTTTTTTTGTAAACAGTAATTTTTTTGTTTGCCATTTGCCCACATCTTATATCATGTCGTGCAGGCCAAAGTGTTATAACTTCTCGAATAACACTGGTATACACAATTTGACCCCTTATGTTTAGTTTATCGCTTTTCGCTCATTAGAAGAAATAGCATAAGGAATAATCTCTGTATCCCCCCCCCCCCAACTTTAGATGTTTTGCACAAAAAATAATACAAAATGATTTTACTACCACGTTTTTCAACGCAAAAAGGTCGATTTAAAAATGATTTTTTTTAGGGGATACATTTTCAAAATTATGTACAGTATAATAAACAATGATAACATTTGACAAACCCATAGGATATTTGGAATAAAGTACGACAAATATATTTTGCCACTCCCCTCTATATTTCATTTGTTGGATCATGACAAATATCCAGTTAAATAGTCAAGTGTCGACAATTAGTCAAGAAACTATACATTCCTTATAGCACGAAATCCTATTAGTAGTGCCATCATTATTTTTGGTACTATATTAATATTTCAAAAATCGTGTATTGATATCAGTAGTTATTTTCAAACATTCAATCTATTTCACAAAACTCCATCTAAAATATAATTTTTTTTGCTACATGTTTAATTCGCAAATAGTTATAAAACGAAGAGAATTTTTTTTTTATTATTAATATACATGGGCTACAAGCTTTCGGGCTTCACGCCCTTCGACGGGTACAACATATTGAGAGAAAATAACGCTATATATAGTATCGATATGTGAGGAATCTGCATACATATCGATACTATATATAGCGTTATTTTCTCTCAATATGTTGTACCCGTCGAAGGGCGTGGAGCCCGAAAGCTTGTAGCCCATGTATATTAATAATAAAAAAATTTTCTCTTCGTTTTATAACTATTTACAATGCTATAAGAGAAATTTTCATGATTCATGTTATGTTTAATTTGCATATACCTATTTTACATATCTCAGATTGTATTTAAAAATCGTTAACCATTTCTTCTAACTTTTGGCGAAATGGTGTTTTATTAATTTATCATTTGATATTATTAGGGTTCTTTCCTGGTATGCAAAAAGGAAAAATACGTGTCGTTCAGTTATATTTTTCAATTTATCAAACAATTTGGCCGCTGAATCGCTGATTCTGGTAGAGCGCCATCTCTAGCGAATAAAGTTGTAACTAAAATCAATTTCGAATTTTTCATTATTTGCCATAAAAATCCCATTGCATCCTGAACCCAATGGTGTTTACCGCATTGCTCTAGCGCAAATATTCGCGGAGTTATTAATTTTTAAAGTTGTGCGGGACTTTTGGATCACCCTGTATTATACAAGAATGACATCCACGGCGCCAATTTATAATTGTAACGAATAGTATTTGAATAAAAGCATTTAATCGGGTAAAACCCGGGCGTTGCCCGGGTCATTCGTATCAACATATATAGTCACGACCGTCATGGGCCGGCCGGTTCTGTCACGGATGCGCGCGCATCATCATTATGATCATTATCATTATCTAATGATAATAATAATAATAATTATTATTATTATATTATTATTATCCATCAACATATATAGTCACGACCGTCATGGGCCGGTTCTGTCACGGATGCGCGCGCACAGGGAGGTCACGTGCTCGCCGGCAGCCAACGGGCGCGCGCCGCCGGCATTACGTCATAGATTATAAACACAAGGTAATAAGGCCAAATAAAAAAATAGTGTGTGATAAGGCACAATTTGGATTATCTACTTATATAATTGCCTTATTCTCTCTGTGTGAAGTTCACTGTGTGAAGTTCAAGGATAGATTTTGGTCAGAATGGATAAAATAAAAAAAAGTGTCAAGGGATGGGAATCGAACCCACGACCTTCCGCTTACTGGGCAGATGCCATGACCACTAGGCTACCCTGGACATATTTTTCCGTTCACATTTTTATTTTTATATTTTCAAGACACACACAGTTTGGGGCGGGACGTTTCACAAGAGAGACATCCACGGCGCCAATTTATAATTGTAACGAATAGTATTTTAATTAAAACATTTTTAAAATATATACGTGTCATAATTTGTATATAATTGTATGCACCCCCGACCCACTATGCATGTACAATGTATGATTTTCAAAGATTTAATAAAGAATAAGGTAACTGGAGGAAAGGAAGTAGGCTTAAAGCGGGCACAAATTATTAATAACTTGTACAGTCAATACTTCCTGACAAGGCCGGACGTATCTGGTGACTGCAGAAGTTATATTAGTTGAGAGACGCCCAAATTTCCGGAGCAGGACCGGACGTATTTGATAACCGCGGAAGTAAATAGAGTCGAACTAACACCCGATACTTCCTGACCAGGCCGGGCGTATCTTCCACCAAAGGAAGCCGCCGTTCCAATTAGGAAGCAATAACTAAGTAGGTCAACCAATAGAAAAACGGGCACGTTCCATCCTTCGACCAATGGGAAGGAAGACAACTCTTGGTGTTAAATCGAGAAGCAAGAATAGTCAGTAACGATTTCGCTCTCATAGGAACAATACCTATGTAGTAGTGCTTTGGCTCCCAAGGAGGTGACATCGGCTCTGGACCTCTCTCCCTCTGCTCATCCCGTAGCTAAGTACAATCACCACCATGTGATCAGATAATTAATAAGTCAAAATCGCTCCGCTCTTCTCAAGCTTTCTTTCCTCCAACCCAGTTGCCTTTTATTTTCAAACCCCATCACGTGTCCTGATTATTCCTAACTGTATGCTTCACTTGCCACTCAACGACTGCGTTTCAACCAAATCTCACCATTCTCATCGAACAACAAGAAATTCCGCAACGATATTGTCACAGAACGGTTAAGTCGACAGGATTCTACAACATACGCACTCGGGTAAAACCCGGGCGTTGCCCGGGCCATTTGTCTAGTATATATATAAAAATGAATGTATGTGTGTGTGTGTGTGGTCTGTTTGTCCTTTATGCCTGACCAAACCACTCATTGGAACGCCATGAAACTTTGGGAAGTTATTTAGTATAGTACTGGGAAGGTTTCTAGCAAATAATATTTTTGAAATAACTTTTCGCTTTAAAATAATCAAGATAAATATTCTAATTTATCTGTTATAATTCAAAAATCTGCTCTAAATATTATCATGATGATACGATGATTTTGTAATGTAGAAAATTAGGAAAGACAAATTCAGGATGACACGGCAATTTATTTGAGACAAGAATAATGATACAATTCCAAGGCAAGATACTATCCCTTTAACTTCCAATTACCGAGGGAACCAATTATTATTGATTTTATTCAACTTATCGAGTATTTTTCAAGGAACCGGGGGTAAATGTTCACTTTATCGAGAGATTCGTTAGAAAAACCTTTACTCGGGTAAAACCCGGGCGAAGCCGGGTACGTCCGCTAGTTTAGTATATATTTCATCTCATATACTTTAGAAATATATACCTAATGAAAAGCCATACTATTTTGGGTATAATTATTTAATTAATTAAATTGGTGAAGTAGTCCACACCCTGAGTTTAAGAGTCTATATCTAAAGTGACTTACAAAAATTTCCAGTGGTCTTACTTAGGAATGTCATGTTGTTGCCTTGTGATTTTCCGCTAATTTTAAGAGCTATTCATAGCGCCCTTTCAGTTTTCTAACCACACTTACAATTATGATTTTAAATCGTGAATTTTAATTTATGCTTTCCGTTTCACTGGCATTTTATCAGGCAATGAAAGTTAAGTTGAGGCGGTGTCTACCGCATCACTCGCCGCGGTCATTTACGATTCACATTGTTTGTGACAAAGCCTTAATAATTTATTGATTACATTTTTTATTTTTTAAATTATTTTATACAGTATGAGAAATGAGGTTGGATTACCATGGTTCAAATTTAGAACGGTGATCAGTGTTTTACAGTAGTCTACTGAAATGACTTAGCATTTTTTTATTTTTTTCATCATAGCTCTGATATAATTTTTCTCACAGCAGAGGTGAGTTCTGATAATAATTGCTGGCTACAAATTTCTTAACTTTTTTATTTATTTTAATAGCGCTTTCTATCAAGTTATACTAGCCTGTACATCCAGATTGGGGATAACATGCTGAGTAATAGTTAATCGATTTTATTTTTTTTAGCGCATAGTGGATTGGGAGAGTGGCAAATACATGAGCTTTAAGGTGAAATTAGAATTGAAGATCCAGTTAGCGTACCCGTGAGGAGAGAAGTTTGATCACCATAGAAAAGACGCCTTTTTTTCTTTTTTCTCTTCGTAAACCTTTTTTTTTTTTTGAAATCAATAATGAATAGAAATCTGGTTTTTAACATTCCAATGGCAGAATCTCAAGGAATAGATCTGGTAACCAATTTGCGCGAGTACTTTTTAATCACTGTGGAACTATTAATTAACTTATGACAACTACCTGGGATGATCTTTAAAAATATTCAAAGGAAAGGAGATGACTGGAGCTTGTGTCTGCAAGACAGCTGAGATAACCCGAGGCGTGCTTGGACAGCTTTAAGTTGATGACAAGGCAGCAAAAGCCACCTGTGTTAGAGACAGGATCTATCTAATAAATGGGGGTATAGGAGACAGGAGAGTTTATCGAGGCTCGATTTGGCACTTGCATATAATGAGGAAGTTAGCGGAATGCGAGTTTCCAGTGCGGAGTAATATCACCTAAAGCCTATTGTGGTGTTTTGCATAACAATAGTTATGTTTTAGATAAATTGTAGAGATATGCAAATAAGGTTTTGCATAGTGTTTGTTTGTGTTATTACGTTAATTATTTTTATGTATATATATGTATCATTAAATTGTAAATAGTCAGTCAGATTAGTGTTATGAGCGAATAAAGATTTTATCACAGACCTAGTGGATCTCGGTAACCTGGTGTAGAGTAGAGACACAACAGTGGCGACGAGTATAAAGAACCTATACGCAACAGTGACTGTGACTATTGAAGAGAGCAAATCTGATTGGTAAGGAAAAGTAAGCGAACAATGATGAATATTGAACAGTTCAACCCGAACAATGGAAATGAAATCACAAGCTATTTAGAACGCTTTGAATCCTATTGCATAGCGAATGATATAGTGAAGATCGTTAAAAAGAAGGCAACATTTTTCTCGCTGTGCGGAAGAGAAACGTATAATATAATACGGACGTTGACCTCTCCCAAGAATCCATTGGAAACAGAATGGGAAGAGATAGTAGCAGGGATAAAAAAATACTTTGATCCGACACCAAATATAATAGTGCAGCGTTTTAAATTTGCGAAAAGGCTTCAAATGCCAAATGAAACAATATCTGAGTTTATAACAGCTCTAAAGAAAATTGCCGAGAAGTGTGAATTCCCTGATGTGGAAGATAGGTTGCGTGATGCCCTAGTATGCGGCATTCTAAGCGAAGAGATACAATCAATGCTGTTAATGAACAGTATGCTAACATTTAAAGTGGCCCAAGAGATGGCATTGGCACATGAGGCTGCGGTAAGGAACGTTGCAGAAATTAAAGACGGAAAACCTCAGGAAGAAATTAATGTAATGGGAAGAGCTGTTAAAGTGAGACGGAGGAATGAGAAGATTTTAAAATGTTTCCGCTGTGGATATACAAACCACAGAGAACAGCAATGTTTCTTTAAAGAGAAAAGATGTTTTAAATGTCAGAAGTTAGGGCATATATCTAGGGTCTGTAAGAACGGGAACTGGAGGAGCGATCGTAATAATAACTGCTCGATAGATGAGGAGGCAGAGGCAATTTATGGCCTTTTTAATATAAATCAAGTGAAGGACACCAGTAACATGCCGAATTATATGGTAAAAGTACGGACTAGCGGTCGAGATATGATTATGCTCATTGACTCAGGAACCAGAAAAAATATTATTTCTGAGAAGACATATATTGAAACTTGGGTGAAGTCAGAAAGGCCTAGAATAGAGAAGGATTATACCAAGTTGGTGCAATGGAACAGGCAGAGGTTATCGATTCTGGGTAAAATAAAAGCCGACGTAAAAGTAAACAAAAGAAGTATCACAATGGAATTTCTTGTGATCGAAGGTCCGGGCCCAAATCTGATTGGAAGGGAGGCTTTTGACCAGATTGGAATTGGTCTTGAATGGATAAGTTATGGCGACAGTGTATGTCAAATCAATGAGGTAATGAATGGAAATGGTATGGCCGCTGCGATGAACGGTAATGGAATGGCCGCGGCTATGAATGGAACCGCCAATGGAATGATGAGCGGAGCTAATGGAATGGGCGCGGGTTACATGAACGGTGGGGAGGGCATGTACAGTGAGGGTGACGGGCTGAGCGTGTACGGCAACCCCGGCGTGGACTTCCCACTTTTCGCCTCGGTGCCCCGAGACCAGCTTCCAATGCGGACAACAGGAGCTTCCTGGATACTATGCCGATCAGGAGGGACCCACCAAGGCTGGAGGAAACACCTGGGCCAAGTAGACCAATAAGAAACCGGAGTCTCCCCGAATACTTTAAAGATGGTGTAACAAATTGGGGGTGAGAAGATGTGGTGTTTTGCATAACAATAGTTATGTTTTAGATAAATTGTAGAGATATGCAAATAAGGTTTTGCATAGTGTTTGTTTGTGTTATTACGTTAATTATTTTTATGTATATATATGTATCATTAAATTGTAAATAGTCAGTCAGATTAGTGTTATGAGCGAATAAAGATTTTATCACAGACCTAGTGGATCTCGGTAACCTGGTGTAGAGTAGAGACACAACACCTATGAATAAGGATTGATAAAGTCGGGGCACCTGAGCAGAGATATTACATTGAATGTAATTCGGAACCTGTAGGCGTGAGGCGGTATCGTGATTGGTTAGATGGCTAGACACGCGAGGAGGGCGGCCCCCTTTGACGACGTTTTCTGCCAAGTATGATCACTGGATGCCGATAGACCGCTTAAAGGGTATGTCCCCCCTACATTGGAAATGTCATTGAAGATGTGCCAGCATGCAGAGAAGAAAGGTCTAGGACGAGATGACGTTTCCTAAAATTGACACTCAAGGTGATACGCTTGGACTATAGATGAGGCAGTGAAGTCCATCTAGAATATGGCGCTACTTCCAGAACAAAATGTGGATAGATCGAGCTGAGGTAACGACTCCATATTAGATATACCTCTGTAAATTCTTAAATGTCCACATATATTTCCACAGTGAATTATACAAGTTGCACACCTATCTCATGAGCCAGGAATGTAATTATCAGACTGACAGTAATAAGTAATAATATAAAAATTTCTAACCCAGGAACAAACAAAACCCCTGATATGCAACACAATCCTACAAATTAATTTCCCTACCAAATTCACAGTGTATCATCATAACTCAACAGAAAACTCAGTCACAATTAGTATCTTAAAGGGCGAAATAACTTTGTCATTTCCCAATCCAATATGCACCTGTTACCCCATAGACAGTGATCTTATAACCACATTTGATTTCGTTTAAGCATGTTGTAAGAGAGATGAACTCATGGAAATGCAGCCTTTAATTACTATGCCTCATACTGTATAAATACAAGAAGGAAATTTCTAATAACAGTCTCTAAGTGACAATGGACACATGCACGTGTTAAGGGATTAGGTAAATTGATAGGATAAATTTCTAGATATTCAACAATTGTATATTCATAATTTGTAAGTTGTTAGCAATGTGGCAGAGATCATCCAGGACTTCAACGTGACATTTGTGTATGTCCCGGGGAGAGAGAACACGATGGCCGGCTTCCTCAGTAGGCCCCCGAGTGGGGATGATTCTGAGTCATCACGAGATAAGAGAGTTGTAGCCGAGGCAATTAAAAATAGAAATCGTGGGCCCCCCTCCCCTTGATAGATAGCGACCGGACGTGGGAAGGTTTGCTTAAGGACAAGAAATGGGCCCCCTTATTGAAACTAATAGGTGACAGACGGTCTACCGAGACTGTAACTTATAAAAATAAGGATTATAAAATGCACTGAGGGTTGGTATGGGCTGATTTATCCAAAATTCAGCAACTGTTTACACGAATTTATATACATAGGTCTATATCATTTATAATGTTGAAATATATTAAATAACAAATATGAATTCTCCCTTTGGGGGTCCAGAATCCTTCTTTGAAAGGAGTTTTCAGTTTTTTTTTTCTTTAGGTTACAATTTGTCTTAGTGTTGGTATATGACTTTAAAGAGTTACTCAGTTTCTTTCCTTTTTTTTTTTAAACAACACTTTTGTCTTAGTGTAATGATGAACTTTAAAGTGTTCACAGCTTTTCTTTTATTATTAGCTACAATGTGTACTCTAGTGATAAATGATTGTTGAAAGGAGTTGTCACAACCTGTTTTAATATTAGTATATCATCTTTAAAGAGTCTTCACAACCTGTTTTAATGTTAGTATATCATCTTTAAGGAGTCTTCACAACCTGTTTTAGTGTTTGTGTGTCGTCTTTAAAAAGTTGTCACAATCTGTTTTAGTGTTTATGTGTCATTGTAGAGAGTTTCACAACCGTGTTTTAATGTTGGTCCGTCGTTTTAAGAGGGGTTTTCACAACCTTGTTTTTAGTGTTGGTATATCAATTTTAAGAGTTGTCACAACCCTATCTTTGTGTAGTACACTGTCTCACAACCATGTTTTAATGTTAGTCCATCTTTAAAGAATTTTCACAACCTGTTTTAATATTGGTGTGTCATTTTAAGAGTTGTCACAACCCTGTTTTTGTGCAGTACACCGTTTTACAACCGTGTCTTAATGTTAGTTCACAATTGAAGGGAGTTTTCACAACCTTATCTTAGTGTTAGTATATATTTTTTTTCTTTAAGAATTGTCACAACCTTGTTTTAATGTAATACGTCGTTTTGAAGAGCTTTCACAACCTTGTCAGGATGTGATTTAGGGAATTTTTAGTTTCTTTTTTCTTATTTTTATGCTACAATTTCGTCCTACTGTAGAACCGGAGGAACCACAAGAGACGGCAATCTTAAGAAATCCACTAGGGATAGTGAATGGGGTAATTGAAGACAATGTAGGCGACCTGGGAATACGCCGTTCAGCCAGGGTCAAGAAGCCCACGGGGTGTAGATCGTGCCCAGGCTGCCAATGAGTAAAACTATAGAATGTGTACTAGAGTTTCGTTAAATTTTGATCATAGTATGAAGTGTTAGAACGTGAGTTAAAGGCCCTAGACTGTGGTCTTAAAGAATTTTCAGTTTTTTTTTACGCTACAACCAAGGTTTTAGATTCTAAGTGTCTTGTAAAGGGTTTCAGATTCTTTCAGTTTTCTTTTTTAAGGCTACAACCTTGTGTCTGTGTTAAATGTTCATTATAAGGAATTTCCAGTTTTCTTTTTTTATTGAATAGGCTATTCTGTATTAATAGCAGGTTGTGATTTAAGACTTGAGTTCAACAGTATATTTTGTTTTGATTTTTTTATTGAAGGTTCTGAACAGAGGTTCAACGTTAAGGATAACTAAGGAACTTAGACGCAATAGATATCTGCTGTGCTTGTAATATATTTGCTATGGGCTGGCTCGGAATATATGCGTTGGGTTAAAACTTGACACCCTCTAATTCCATAGGTCCAGAATACAGCCCAAAGAGAATTTCTAATGAGAGTGTGTAAGGCAGTTGCGGTCTAAGAATTGATATGATAGGATAACAAGTAACCTCTGTTGTTAGACTCCAGAACAGGTTGGGTACTGAAAGCCCTATAATTCCAAAGAAAGAGTTTAGCTGAATAGCAGGGAAAGAAGAATGCCAATAACATTATATGGGAAGTAGGGTTGCCAAAACACTTGTAGATCTATCATAATTGGCAATGAGGTAAATGCTTGAGGTTCACTTCGCTCCAATTTAAGTGCTAGTTTTGATGATTCGTTTTGTTTAGACACCTTGTGTCAAGATAAGAAGAAGATTTTCAAACTGTTAGACGCACATTTTTAAAGATAGGTTAGATTTCAACATTTGATTGTTAATAATCAATTTTTATTAATTTGTTTAAATATATAAATAATAATTATCTATGTATAGATAATTGATATATATAGAGTTTGTATGAGGCATTTTTTTTTTATTTGAGTAAACCAGGGCTTCAGTCCCTGATCTGTTTTAACTTGTTAATTTTATTTGATTTCACATTTGTCCTAGAAGATTTATTACTATTAAGGCATATTGATAATGGTATTTTTATAGTATTTTGGTTTTTATGATAGAGAGAGTCTAACTTTAGTTTGAATGCGATCGCGAATGTAATGAATGAATGTAATGATCAATGATTGAGGCCACAAAGTTAAAGTTTAACATACTGTTAATCCAAAAGTACTTTAGAATAGTGTTAGGGAATTTAATAGGTTCGATTTTTGATTTTGATTTCTTTATTTGTTAGGATCGATAGCCTCACAGGACTGTACAACTCTATTGATAGGAATGTATTCGCTCCATTTGTTAGGTCTCCTTTTAGAAGAGTGTAAATATGATTTCTTTTATTAGGATAATCAGTTACTCTATTTCATTATATCAACTTGAATTCTAAGGATCGTAGATAATGATCATGTCTCGATTCTCAGACTGGAAGATTGTGGGAGGTTATGATCAGACCAGAAAGCCCACAAAACTTCTCCTCTTTAGAGGGAACGGAGAAGTATCAGGTGAACTTTGTGCTAGGTGGGGGATTTAGTTGCCGATGTCGCAAGCTAAGTGTACAGCGACAAACCTCGGATAACCGATCTGACATCGTAGTTTACGACGCTTTAAGCGTGGCTGAGATGAGGGTGATTCAATTGGGAGGTTGAGAAGGTTCGGCACTTTGAAGGCTCCCCTATAAATTGCGCAGATTGGAACCAATCCTCTATGGACAGAAAACTTGGAACATGTGGTGGGAAACAGAGTCCCAATAACTTCTTGTCCCTAAGTCAAAGTCTAAAGGGGGTTTCTAATGAGAGTTAACAATTGAGCTGTAAGAGACAAGTTATGATTAGACGAGGCGATTCCGTCTACAGATTTTAGGTACCAATTAGCAAAGTGACAGATGGACTGTCCAGATTCTTTGCGTTTTATATCACCCCAGGCTAGCAAAAGTTAATCACCTAATTAAAGACTATAGTCTACAGTACGTTTAGTTAGAACGAATTCAAGTCTAAATTACAGTTAGTAAGTAGAATTTTTTTTTCACGAGAATAACTCGTTCTATGTTAAGATAAATTTTAAATTAGTAGGCCACCTAAATGAACCTTTGAAGCAGGTCGCCAGAACAAGCCAATATAGTGTTCCAGATTTGAGAAGGAAGAATTTTTTTTTTAGGGAAGATCGAATATCAATTTTTGTTTTAGCAGTAAGATGGCCTAGAGCAATGAGTTTATTTTATTTTATTTTGGACATAGAGTCAAATTTTCAGAGGGATATTAAGAACTCAAGTGGGAAGATGTATCACAAAGTATGAGTTAGACCTAGGTTGTTAATCATCATAATTTATTTTCAGGGTTAATTTAAGTATTTTTATTAAAGTGGATTTGTTGGTCAAAAATATGAGTACACATTCTATAGACAAGCTAAACAATGTATAGTAGAGGTTAACAACAATGTTCAGCTAAGAACAAAGATAGGTGAGATTGCCACCACAGATAAGGTAATTTGGAAATAGTCTGGTTTGGAGACGTATTGACTACCAAGATTTCCTTCCTATATATATTTTTCTTTGATTTAAGAGAAGCGGGGAACACGCCAGACAAACACTCCCAGTGACGGGTTGGTAAGAACAAGTTTTAAGATATTACATGTAGATTTGAAATGCTAGTGAAATGACCTAGACCCTCAGTGCATATCTATTCGTTTTATTATCATTATATACTCATTATTACTATATATCATGTATCATTCCTTTATTATATTAATGTATATTTGTATATATATAAAGCACGATTCGGATTATAGATGTGTGATATTTTGGTAACAGCGTTGTTACCATCTTCAGATAAAATGCACTAAACAAGTTTTAACCACAGCATATATATATTTTTTGTTTATTTACCATAATATATTCCCATATCAATGTTATTATAATATATTCCCATATCAATGTTATTTCCTTCCCATATATCATATTCTTCAAGAAGTTTGGCATATTTATTATACAGAGGTGATGTTTTCTCATTTAATGTATCATCCACCATGTTTACCCTTTTCCCTAATTACCTGCATGAATATTCATATATAGATAGGACACAGTTTGAGCTATAGACTACAAAAAGATAAAGATAACGAGACCGATTCCAGAACAAATAATTAATATGTGTGACATTTTATTAACAGCATTGTTACCATCTTCGGACAAATGTACCGAATGAAGGATTTAATCACAATTTATATATTCATCTGTTTACGATAGTATATCCTATATATATATCAAACCATTCCCTTTCTACTTATAGTAAATATCCATTTTAAGAATTTTTTTTAATTTAACATCGCGTATATCTACATTGCTCCATTTTGGCATACATCGTATCCGTGCAACTTTGATATGTATATTCACTTCCCACGTTTCTGTTTGCCCTATCATTGATATCATTTGATGGGAGCTGCAATTTTATTTTTTTTTATTATCATTATCTTATGTGACCATGTATAGTCATTCCTTTGCTGTCGTATGTATCATATAGAGTTAATAAAGTTTTTTTTTAGATGTGTTTTAGGAATTGGGCACATCTACATTTACACGCACAATTCCTTGGCGCCCGTAATTATTATGTTTATCCCGAATGGCCTAAGAATCTGTTTGCACAGAATCTGTGTATAGACCACCCCCATCTCCACCCATAGGGACTACGGCCGGGAATGTGTGAAGTCGACTCACATCTGGGCCAAGACTCCCTGGAATACGGACAGCGAAAGGATGGGCTTAGTACTTTGCCCATTAAATGGTAGGGTAGAATTTCCTTCAGTAATTACGATGAGTTAACCTGTCCCAGGTTCCATGGCCCGTGTGTTCCTCCTTTGCCCGAGTGTCAGTGATTGCATACTGGTATCATAAAAAAATGCATTTCTCCCAATTTCATATTTCTCATAGAGTATGAACAGATATGAATTAGAATAAACACATTCTTTCACTCTGGCAGGGGAGGAATTTTTGGGCCAGATTTTCCACCAAACAGACCCAACAAAGATGTAAACAATTGCATCATATATATATACGCAGTGTCTTGCCGGAGTGTTTGTGGCTAGATGGAAGTCCCACAACAATGGCCGACGGTGCTCTAAAGGTCAAGGCAGGGGAGGACACAGCCCTGGACGCGTATCCCAAGATCTGCTGTAGGAAGATGACATCCAGAGACATCCGTGCTGGAAGCTGCTGTACCATATGTACATATATGCCCCTCATTTAGTATTTAGATAGAGGTGACCAAAAGAAAATAATTTATCATATAAACATTTAAATCAATAATTTTTTTTAATACTCGGAATATATATTATTTAATTTCCTAAAGGAATTAATTTGTTTCTTAAATCTACAATTTTTTTTTTCGCGGCAACACGGTAAATTGGAGGCGTGGTCATGATCACGTGCGTGTTTTCTTTCGACGAATGAAAATGCCAACCAATAGAAACTTTGGCGCGAGCAGCGAATGAAAATGGAGAGAGGCAAGGATAAAAGAGGCTTTCTTTGCTAAATCAAGAGGATTCAATCAGAGTCGCTCAGGCAGAAGGACAGTCGAGAGTCGGGCTCGAGACGCAGAAAGGAGGAGACCAGACCTTTGCCGCCGCTTTCGAGAAAAGGTAAGCCTTTTTGCCATTATGGCTTAGCACCCCCCTTTTTGAGCAGAAACTAACTTAGATTTCGCATGGGCCCTAAAGGGCTTTAAGTAACTTAAAAGGAATGATAGGGTTCTTATATTTTGTCCCGCCAGGATAGATGGAGATCTAGGCTTTCCCCTTTATAAAGGCAAATTTGTAACTTCAAGTCACCTCTATCTAGATCACTATATAAATAGCATATCTCGTCAGTATGTAAATGTTCCCTAAATTGTTCATTTTGAATAAATATCTAGTATATAACTTATATGGAGAATTTTTTTTTTGTTCCCTCTTATACATACTTCATTCTTTTGTTTTATGGTGCTACCCCCACATCTTATTATTATTACAAATTGTATTGGAATATAGAACTACCGACTGATGGAATGGAGTTGTGTACTGTACCTTTGCTGTGATACTTTAATACAGCAACAGATGCAAATATGGTTTTATTAGGGCTGCTTTGAAGGTATCTCTTTGTCAGATTTAGTAATATTTGTATTTTCATATGAGGAATTTGCACTTCTTTTGCTGTTTAAATGAAATATTGTATGATTTCTGACCCGAGTCCTCTAGTCTGCAGAGACGGCCAATAGACGGCATTCAATTCCAGCGTCCATTTTGATGGGAGAGCCAGCCACTATTTTATAGATTATCCAAATTAATGTATAAACAAGAATAATTCAGCATTTCCCTCCTTTTTCCCAAGTACACGTGAGCCTTAGTTTAATGAGGAATTTCTTTACACATCTGTCCTAAAACTTTCCTCACTATATATTTTGTGTATGAATCTATTTACAATTGATTTGTCGAAATTATAGAGATCTCTATTGCTATAATTTCCCTCTCTGAAATAGTTCCCAACGTCTTCGGTGGGTTGCTAAATCTCCAGAAGGTGTCTTTTATAGATTATCAAATTTAATAATGATTTAATGGATGTGTTGTGTTACACAGTATATGCCACAATGACTAAGGATAATTTTAGAAGAGATCGGTGCCAGACAAGTGTATTGAGAGAGAATAGTAAAAGAATAAGGTTGTACTAGATTTCGCGGATAAAGTCAAGAAAGGACATTATTCCAGAAGTCTCTTAAAAAGATAGTTGACACCCCCCCCAGGCCCCATCATTATCTCTTTTCTTCAAAAAGGAAGCTGATACCCCTGGGACATTGGAATTTCACATTCCAGAGACCTTGTTAGTCCCCGGGACACCCGACACTCTATACATTCCAGGAAGGAATCTGTCAACAGGCCTCCCCGATTTTGTGCCCCTCTGGGGGGGACTTCTCCCACGGTAGCTTGGAAGCAAAATTTTGGTGTGCTCTGGCACTATGTAATCTCAGGAATACATCTATCCCCCATACTATATGTTATTCATTTTCCCAATTATAATTTTAGATGCTCAAGCTCTACATTGTTTATCTCTATATCACACTCCATTCCTATAATGGTAACGATGCTGTTACTGAAATGTCACACTTACATATTTTAATAAGGAAATTTTACTAAGTCACATCTTACATGCTCCCTTCCCATATATCCAAAAACGGGAACACAACACAGATAAGAAATAAAAAAGAAAAATAAATAAAACGGGCAATAAGAATAAATTGGGAAAATATGCATATATTTAACCTGTTTAAAAAAAATATTATGAAAAGTTACTTATCTTATTTGGTGCTTCAGTTGGATGGTTGGAAAATTTCTTCCACTAAAATCTTGAAAGACTATATTTTTGGACTAATTTCTCAGGAGCTCTGTTTGAACTCCCCACTGCTATCGCTGCCTAGTCTATCTTTCCCTTTCTTATTTTCTTCTTGCCTTCCTCAAAGATTGCGCAACTCTTTTTTAACAGACTAAAAAAAATAATTAAAATTTCTATAATATTCCAAATTTTAACTTAAAAAATTAGAAATTTAAAAAATTATAAGCAAAAGTTATTATTCAAAATATTTTAATTAACGAATATTATATGAAAATATTAAAACAAAAATAGCTGATTATTTGAGAAAAAAGGAAATTTATTATAGTAAATTATATACGTAAAAATAAGTAGTAAAAGAAGGTGAAGAGATGGGCTGGTTTGGCAATGAAGAATTCTCGAAGTCCGCTTCGTTCTTGTCGAGGCAGCTTCACCATTGTCCACCAGCTTTCTATTAGGCACTGTGGGTGAGCTTTGTGGAGGCAGGAGCAGACTCCACATAACCAACTTACGCCAAACCTAGCTCTCAATCTTGTTCCATTTAGTAGGATTCTATTAATCACATGCTAAGCTGTAAATAAATATTACACCATATACAACCATGTAACATATTGTAGCGTAGAAATCAAGCCTTGAAATATCCTAAGATGTAAAAGTATTTATTGATGACGTCACAGCGACGAGTCGACAATTATCAACAGGTCAGCCAAAACTATCTACAGCTAGGGCTCTTTAGCAAGCAAGCAAAGAAATATTTTAAAGATGATTTCACAGATACAGAGTGATATATTTTTATAATCTGTTGGATATATTCATTGAATAATATCAAATTTAATAATAAAATATTTCTTCGTCACATAGCCTCCTCCTATAGAGAGCATCGACCCGATGCTCAGCAGAAGACTTACGTCGTCAGTCTTAAGAACTAGTACTATGGCCAGGGATATTTTCAGGTGACTGCGGTAGATGTCTTCTTTCAGTTGAGATATCTTCTTCATGAGGACTTGGTAGGTCTATGTTTACGTCAAGGTAGCTTTTTCTCATTTCTACTGTGGTCGGCAAGGGGGGATTTTATAACTTTGCGGCCTCACCTCCATTGTGGTCTATCATCTAGTTTTGATGGCGGGGCGTCCAGCTAGATCTTCTAGCAGGTGAGAAATGTTGTCTGTTTCGAGCGCGATATGAAGTAAGGCTTCGGTAGCGAATGAAAGTTTTCCTTGATGATTCGTCATTGGGGTCCTGAGATTCAGCTCGAGAGTTGTAGGATACCATTGCGTCTTGCTTTCTTTGGAAATAGTCATTTCTCCTTTCCTCATTGTGTCTCTTCCTGTCACGGCAATAGCGGACGACGTGACCTGGGCGTCCGCAGTAGAAACAGATTGGCCTTCCCTCAGTTGTACGCCAATCTTTGGTGTCGCGTCTTCCTCCTTGTTTTGGGTATCGAGGTTCAGGGTGCGGTCTTATAGTTTCGGCCTCATATCTAGTATTTAAAAACTGTCGGGGTCTTTCCTTCTGAGGGGGACTTCTCCTAGACTTTGAGATTGGCGCCAGGGTTCTTCCAATCTCCTCCTTTACAATTTCTTCGATTGTAGCATTTTTTGGTTCCTCCCAAGGAGAGCCTAATGCCCGCTGTACCTCCTCACGAACAATTTGCCTTTTGTTGCGGAAAAAGTTGCGGGAAAAGGTATTCATATACCAAAAGAAACACCTCTTCAGTTAAGTTTAAGTTTAAGTTTCAATTATGTTTTAGTCCGGTTATTAAATTGTGTATAAAATGAATTGTATATAATCTACTAAAATGTATTTAGGCGCAAGTATCCCGAGCTGGGATATCGCGTCCGATATGTCAAATAAAAATAATGATTAAAGATGCATTAAAACAATGCATTTTTACCGAGAGGTGGCCCTTTTGCTAGATTAATACCATCGTCGCGGAACTTTTTATTGCATTATGACCTGAAAATCGGCCCTGCCATTTCAGGCTTTACCATTTTTGAAAATTCGACCGATTTTATAACTCCTCTTGTAAGATATTATGAAATCGAAGCTGCCCCAAAACCCGAAATCATGGTATACAGAGGTGCTTTGGACTGAATTTGCTAAAACCTGTATTATGGTAAATTATTTTGGTACTGAAGAGACGGAAAACTTCTTCTGAAATTACAAAAACAACTTGTAAAAATATCCTGCGCGCACTGGGGTTAAAAATAATTGACTCTAAACTAAATTAATGACTCTGAGTCAAAGTTGAGATTCAGAACAAATTATTATATTTATTTATCTATTGAAATATAATATGATATAATAAGATGGGGGCAATAAGAATAAATTGGGAAAATATGCATAAATTTAACCTATTTAAAAAAGATTATGAAAAGTTACTTATCTTATTTGGTGCTTCAGTTGGATGGCTGAAAAATTTATTCCACTAAATTTTGAAAGACTACATTTTTGGACTAATTTCTAAGGACATTCCTCCCAACTCCACTGCTGCTATCTGCCTACTCCCTCTACTTATCTTACTGCTAACTACCCTCTCTTATCTTTTCCTCAAATTCCCCGCCCCAAAATTTCTATTTTAACAGAGTAAAATAAATTAATTTTATTTTCTAAAAATATTTCAACTGCTAAAAAAATTTTAAAAATTAAAAATTATAATTATAATCAAAATTATTAGTCAAAATATTACCTTAATTGATGAATATTATTTGAAAATATTAAAACAAAAATAGCTGATTATTTATTTTAAAAAAAGGAAATTTATTATAATAAATTATATACATAAAAATTAAGTAGTAAAAGAAGGTGAGAGATGGGCTGGCTTGACAATGAAGAATTCTCGAAGTCCGCTTCGTTCTTGTCGAGGCAGCTTCACCATTGTCCACCAGCTTTCTATTAGGCACTGTGGGTGAGCTTTGTGGAGGCAGCAGAAGCTGACTCCTCAATCCTTCCCCACCAAGACCACGGGATTTGGGCTTGCGAGGGAGCAGGACAAATCTCCAGGGTCAAAAGGGGAGGTCAAGGGATGCCCTGGATTAGAGGTAACAGGAGCGCTGTCTAGATAAAAAATAAAATCAAAACAAAAAGTATACAAAAGGTTTCACATGGTTATTAAATAATAACCCAATATAAGGTGTCTGAAACACAAGGGTTATAATGCTTAGTGTCTAATTATAAAAATAAGAGCCAATAATAATAATACAAAACCTGATCTATAATGAATACTAACTGGTAACTTCACATTCGACTTCTGCAGCTTTTCTTCCCGGTGTCTGTCAGTCAAAATCTGCTTGTATCAGTTCCATGCTTGTTGCGTTGAAACATGTCCAATTCTATATGGGATTGCTACTAACTAATATTATTTAAACTAACATGAGCAAGCTCGAAACTTGCTTATTCCCAATAAAATAACGATTAGTATTTTATCAATGTATTTCCATAGTACGTCTGGTAGGGAGTCCTTTATAAAATCTGACTGGGCTGGGTTGGTTCTCCAGGATGAACACATCATCCAACTCATCATGGCATCTAGCCAGTGTATGAGTAAACAAGACATTCAGCACAAAGCCCGAAATGCCAAAGACCTCACGCCCAGCACCAAGCCCGTGACGTGATTTACTGGCCTATACTGCACTTATTAATACCCTCGCCGAAGAGTCCTCGTTTCAGTCGTCTGAAGACACTACGATACCTCGCGCGTCCCACTTAATGGTATCAGACCCAACAAATGAGTCAGCATTCATGGTGAACGGATTGCGGATTTCGACAATTTAGAAAGAGGGAATCATATATCGCCGCAACTCTTTTTATTAACGCGATTAAGGAAGCTTTCGGGCAAGCCCTTCTTCAGCTAACTATAGTGTACAAACAAGGCAAGCTCTCTCTCGCTTGCCTTGTTTGTACACTATATTTAGCTGAAGAAGGGCTTGCCCGAAAGCTTCCTTAATCGCGTTAATAAAAAGAGTTGCGGCGATATATGATTCCCTCTTTCTAAAATGAGTCAGTGCATAAAACCAATCAAGTCCCCGACTTGCAAGACCCACCCTAACTCAGCCTGTTACCATTAACGTTATCCATACGGAAGGAAGCATACCCATAGCGTATACTTCCCCTACTGGGGTTTGAAACCTGATACCATCCAGTTATCGAACCCTACATTGATTTAATCGAATTGTATGTAGCCATCTGGTGCGCCGGTGAAAACCCGCTATGTCCACCAAAGCCTACACATATCAAAGGCTAATAAAAAAAAACTCATATTCCCGAAGGAAGCCTAACAAAAGGAGCGTCTATTTTCCAAATTTAAGAATTGCATTGTCCCGAGAGGCTTATAACCCTAACAAAATTTGAAATCAAAAATAAAAATCGATCCTATTAAAACTCCCTAACACTATTCTAAATTCATAGTTTGGTCTAACAATATAATAGTCTTTAACCTCACCATTTATTCCACTCCACATTCATACAAAAAAAAATAGTCACTGTGGGCATTCATTCTAAAGGTAAAAGTTGATATAAAAGCCAAAGCATTCTAATCATCATCATAGAATCCTATCCATATCATAAAACTTCCAGGACAATCGAGAAATCAAACTTTAACACAAAACTTGGGAACTAATGCCCTTGATATAATTAACCTATGCCTCGTACACACAATCTCTTAACTAACTATTTATATTCAATGACTGATATCAGTCTCAACTGTAAGCTAACCTAACTTAGAAAATTGTGAATATCAATGTCCTCAAATTGTCTTTGTCTCAGCACCCAGTACCACTGCAAAGATGATTTGATAGAACAATTCACTAATTAAAGCGACAAAGAATATGACATTAACTCATGAAAGCCACAGACAATTGGAAACACTTCCTTTACTGATAAGATCCTATTGACCGACCATCTCTTCTTATACATGCTCCAGTCACAGCAGTCACTCTACACCACCAGTGCAACAACTTCATCCTACTTGTCTACTGTAGGTAACACACATTAGTCCTAGAATATGGAATTATAGGGCGTCAATAAACCCAATTAATTTCTATACTAATGTGGAAACCTACCCTGCTTACACCACTGCGAACTGCCTGGTTTCTGACTGTCTATGTTAACTTAGCTTCAATTCAAGGAATTATTGAGCGCTATATACCCAACCGTTGAACGTCACTAAGAACACAAACATTCCGCCGCCTTGTTCGCAACTATAGCCACAAAGGCCATTTTCCTACACTACTCCGACCTCGGCAGTGCATCTTTTTCTGGAGTTGTTTTGTGGCTCTGGAGTAAACTTGATTTCACCCAGCTATACTTATACATCTATCAAGCTGCTTGCCCAACCAAGCCTACTGTAAAGTATGCACTGTACTGAACTACTAATTCGTTGTTTATAACTGGAAAGTTACCACCTAATGACCACTCTAGAGCGTCTGGTTCTCCAGTCGCTTCTTAATCAAATAATATCTTATTCTAATTATATCTAATCTTAATAAAACGAAAAAATTTACCCTAAACTTGAATATTTGTGCCAAATGGGTTGAACCTAATTGCCAAAAAATTAAACCAGACCGATATTCTAAACTTACAAATGCATTGACTCAAAGAAAATTAGAAATTTTTAACATAAAATTTCAAATTCAAAGTTCCAAAAAAAAAGTTCTATATTAAAAAAAATTCTGCTTAATTTGATCTCTCCCATTCAATACATATAAAAAAATTACGACATAAGTGTTTCCTATACGCTTTCCTAGATACTCTCTATATATTCGCGTCTCAGTGACTATGACCATCGCCCTTATCACAAAGTCTACACCTTGTCGGCTTCCTCTCACGTGTAGAGCGTCGTACCGCTGACGAATCCTGAGTTATCTAATCTCTGAACTGGTGCTGTTTGGCTACTGCAAGGTGGTACAGCTGATTTACTCAGAGGATAAAAGAAATTCACAAATCTTGGATTTGTGCTACAAAAGTCCTCATCCTCTTCGCTTTCCTGTTCCTGGTCATTTGTTGCATTTTGCGGGTAGGTCCTAATAGGCTCATAGTAGTCCTTCATACGATCCACATGGAACTTATCCTTCTTACCACTTTTGGTATCTTCGAGCAGGTAGACTGTTTCGCCGGTGCGTTTTAGTACCAAGAACGGGCTCTCGTATCGTGGTTCAAGTTTATGACGTCTCTTTGTCTCATACATTCTTTCTACTAGAACCAGTCGCCCTTAGGCAAATACCGATGACCTTTAAAATAAGTCTGTCGCACTTCCTTTCTTGCCGTCTTCATTTGTTCAGCTATCTGGTGCTTGTAAGCCGTCGCATAATGGTTAATAGAATCATTAATTATAGGGTAGCCTCCTAGTTCTTCTAAAGGTTGTAGCTGTCTCAGCTCGTATCCGTAAAGGAGTTTTGCTGGTGTATATCCTGTTGACGCATGCTCGGTAGATCTAATGGCAAACGCCACCATGGGCAGAATGTTATCCCAGTTGGACCCACATGCACAACGCCTCAATGATTCGATTATCGTTCGGTTTTGACGCTCAACTGCTCCATTGCTTTGCGGCCTCCAGGCAGTGGTATTTACCGCAGATATTCCTAGTGCTTAACAGACCCCATTGAAAATCTGGCTTATGAATGCTGAACCACGATCCGACAACACCGTCTTGGGTACTCCATGATGCGTAATCACCCTATCCACAAGGGCTTTCACTAGAGTCCCTTCTGTCTGATCCCTCGTCGGTATCAATATATTGAGTATTTAGTTAATAAGTCCATGATTGATAATATGCTGTTGTGGCCTTGTGGAGTAGTCTCCAATGGACCAATGAAGTCTATAGCGATATGTTCAAATGGCTGAATTGGCCTAAAGTGCGGGGCATTCGCAGCCTTGGATGCGCCTTGGTTTGAGAATTGACAATTTTCGCACCTGCGTATATAATTTTGACTTCCGTCCTCATTCCAGGCCAGAAATACTCGGACCTCAGCCGGCGCAGCGTCTTCCTCACTCCAAAGTGTCCTGCGGAAGCCTTGTTGTGGTGATAGCCCATGACTCGATTGATCAACGATCTCGGGACCACCTTCACCCAATTACGCTGGTCATTATATACATAGAGGAATCCATCTTTCCTCATATATTCCTTATGTTTATGTGGGATTATGCCTATCCCTACCCTAGTCTCTATCCTGGTGATTAATGGTGACCACTTAGGATCACGTTTCAGCCCCGACCAAACCTCATCGTTAGACAATAAAGGGGACCCCCGCTCAATAGTGACTGCGGCCACAACCCGATTATCTTCTGAAGTGCTGAGATCATTGCTGCAAGGGAACCTGCTCAGGAAATCTGCTACTCTGTTGTCCTTCCCTGGATAATCTCTGCCCACCTGGATAACCGTGCGTTCTTGTAATCCGACCCTTTATTATAGGTTTATGGTCGGTAAGAACTTCTATGCTGCTACCAGCTAGAAGGTGTTTAAAATGCTGTAGCGCTAGTACTACCGCGTATGCCTCTTTCTCTATTGTGGAGTAGCGGGTCTCGGGTCCAGAAAGTCGTTTGCTATAATAAGCTACGGGTTTTACGACCCCTTGTACTTCCTGCTGTAGGCAGGCCCCAACTGCTATCCCACTGGCGTCAGTGTTTAGTATAAAGGGCCTACTTGGCACTGGATGAACCAGTACTGGCTCACTTGTAAGCACCTTCTTTATGGTCTCAAAGGCCGCTTGTTCTGCGGTACCCCAGAAGAATTTTGTGTCCTTTCTTCAATAGATTGCTCAGAGGAGCTAGGACTTCTCCTGAATTAGGCACGAAACGCCTATAGTAATTTACCAAGCCTAGTAGACTTCTCACAGCCCTGATGTTCTTAGGCAGTGGCATATCCCTTAATGCTGCGACGTTGTCGTAAAGGGGTTTAATTCCTTCTTGGTCGATAGTATGACCCAAGTATTCTACTGAATCTCGGAAGAAGTAGCTCTTAGCACGTTTGGCTCGCAGGCGGAATTTACTCAAGCGTTCGAGTACAGCAGCAAGGTCTGCTACATGTTGCTCGAAAGAGCTACTGTAGACAATCACGTCGTCGATGTACAACCGAAATAGTCGCGATCACACTCTGGGATGTGAATCTGAAAAAATCCGGAGTTTAAGTCTAGAGTGCTGAGGACTTAGGCGCCCGCAAAGGCTCGCAAGTTGTCCTCAACTCTGGGAATGGGGGGGAAGGGAAGAATTCCGTCGCATCATTAATTAGGCGGAGGTCCAGTGTAATCCTGACACTACCGTCAGATTTCGCAACAGGAAATAGAGGGGAGTTCCATAAAGATGTACATTCCTCCACTATCCCAACTTCCTTCAGTTCCTTTACCAAGGCTTTTACCTTTGGGACTGTTATTGCTGGTATGGGGTATTGACGTTTGTGTATTGGTTTTGCCGACAACATTCTCAGTTTAGGGGCTGTTATTGTCGAACACCCTCCCATATCCCTAATTACGTCGCAAAAACAGTGAGGGATTGCTCTGACCACGTCTTCTCCTGTCCTTATTTGATCCATGGGTAATCTGGGTGGTAGCGCCTCTAGTTCTTTCGCTATGATGGGTGATTTAAACGCTGATGAACACGGATCACCCTTCTTCTCGTATTCGGATGTTATTGTCCCATCGTGGCTCATAGTGAGTCGTAGTTCCTGGCATGCCTAAAATGCTGTCATAGTCTACAAAGCCTAAGTCACAGAATTCGAAAGTGGTCTTAACATTCCTGATTGCCTTTCCATTGATCTCTGCACCTATCTCTACTAGACTACTCCCCTCTGATGGTACCTTGAATCCTCCTAGCCCCTTTAGCATTATTGGCTTGCTCAGCTCAAATAGATCCTTATTTACAAGTTTTAGGTTAAATATGTTGGCTTCAGAGCCCGTGTCTATTATAAGCTTATGCATTAATGGTACAGAATCTTTAATATTATATAAAACTACAGAAATGGCAAGCAGTAGTACTGCAGATTTGCCCCCTGCCCTAAGACAAGCAGGACCTAGTTTTTTCCTCATGGGAAGCGGGCGGCGAAATGTCCTGGCTCTCCACAAGTGAAGCATTTACGCTTATTTACTGATGGGTAGCCGCGTTCTTTCTCTTCTTTTCCACTCCTGTGACTGTTCGAGCTCGGTCCATTATCATGTTGGGGGTTTCCACTATGCTTCTGTGTCGTGCTGTTGCCCGCGTTTTGGTCTTTTCCCCGCTGGTCTCTATTGTAGGTGCCCCTAATGTAGTGCTGGTGATATTCCCTGTTGATTTCTTGTTTCTTTGTTGTATCCTGTGCCCTCCTCAGTTCTCTAATCTCCTCATACATCTCGGTCATCTTTTTCGTAAGCTTCTCTAGTTCCTTTTGGTGCCTCTCCTCCTTTGTTAAAGAGAACTCCCGCTCGTTGTCCTCAACTCCTTGTGCTCAATCCAAGAGTGTATCCCAATCTTACTGGTGGTGGTCGAACACGCGGGAACGGATTGCAGTGCGTAGCTCTGCTACGAACACTCTCTTCCTTTCTATCCTGCCGATCATGAGGTCTTCTGACTCTATCTGATGAGCCAAGCTCACCACTCTATCAGAAAAGTGGCACTTGGCATGGCAAACCTTCTTTGTAAAGGTGTAAAATGGGGTGTTGTGTGAGGTTTCCTTTCAGGTCAATGAACGCCTCTTGACACGCTTCATTCCAGTTCCACACGACATCCTTTTTGAGGAGGTTATTGAGTGGTGCTCGCAAGCGAGCGTATTCCGGGATGAATTTGTTATAGACGTTCACAGCGCCTGAAAAGGATTGTAGCGTTTTTCGGTTGTGTGGCTGTTTGATGGCGTGGATAATGTCGGTGTTGCGTGTGAGCGGTGTAATTGTACCAGCTGTAATGGTGTAACCTAGAAAATCTATGGACTGCTTAAAAATTCGCATTTTACGAAGTTAAGTTGTAGCTTCTCTGCTTCGCAAAAGGCGAAAAATTGTCGCAGGTGGTTTTGATGCTCCTCCAATGTGTTGGAGTAAATGATGAAATCATCAAAGTAATGTGCCACACAGTCAAGTCCGTGTCTCTGTAGGACCTGACTTATGGCTCTTTCGTAGATCTGAGGGCTGGTTTTTAATCCGAAAGGTAGTCGAGTGGGTTGGTATAACCCTTCGAGGGTGGCAAATGCTAACAGTGGTCGAGAATCGGGGTGTATTGGGACTTGCCAATACGCAGAGGATATGTCTGCCGTGGAGAAATATTTGGCCTGTGCGAGGCGGTCTAGGATATCCTCGATTCTCGGGAGGGGATGGACATCAGAGCTGATTAGCTCGTTCACCTTCCTGTAATCGATACAAAACCGTTTGGTCTTGTCGCGCTTAGTGACGAGGGTGACAGGGCTCGAGAAAGGTGAAAAAGATTGCTCTATGATGCCGTTCTCCAGCATTTGTTGGACTTGATTACGGATTTCTTGTTGGTCACATATCGGAACACGATATGGACGTATGGTAATTATTTTATCGGAATTCGTGGGTATTTTTACTGGTGGAATCCGTAAGCATGGTACGTTGAATTTGTTCTGTGTGAAAATGTGAGTGTATCTTTGTAGAAGTGTTGTGAACTGCGGTGTATAGCGAGTGTTAGATGTTGTGTTGTAGTATGCATGTGGCAAAGGATTTTGTTGTGTATCAATGGGAGTGTCGAGTTCGTTGTGTGGTTTTGTCATGTGATAGTTGTGCGATGGTGTGTGATCACCTATGTGCTTGGTACGCGAGTTGTCCCGCTGTATTGACATGTTTTGGGCAGGTTTTTTACAAGTTAAAGCCGTTGTGGCTTTGTTATTTGATGGCATATAAAAAAGGCAATTGGCCTTAGTGAAAAAAGGGCATGTAGGTAAGGGGGTGTTTTTCAATGAATGCACGCAATGGTTGTCATAGGCGGAAGATTTGGCTGTATGGTGAGATCTTTGTGACATCGCCTGACACTGCCAGTACGTGCATACATTTGGTACATTGTTAAAGTGGTAGGATGGGGTAGACAATGGGGCGCCCAGCTGGAATATAGTGCATTTATTAAAATCTATGGTTAATCTGAATTTATGGAGGCTATTGATACTAAGAATTCCAAATGGTAACGGTGCATTCACTACATGGAAATTCTCTCTTCGGGATATTTGTCCTATTGTCAGTGGGATAGACAGTTTACCCATGGTTTTTGCAAAACCGTTTAGGGTTTGGAGGTCCAGTGAATGTCCCTCAAGGGTTAAATTGGGCAGGTGGGTTTTTAACATATGGTAAAGATTATATGGCACTATATTCAGGCTGGCGCCTGTATCAATTAAAAAGGGGCATGGTATATTAGGTGCTAGAAAAAGTTTTACAGTCAGTTGGGTTAGGGATCCTACCTCAGTCTCGAAAAGTCTGCTCGGCTGGGGTGTCTCTGGCTTGACTTGGTTGTTGTGGAATCGGGACTGGTGATTTTGGGACCGTTTGCACTGTCCGAACTTTTTCGTGGGTCGCCGGGACTGGTCGATGTCGGCATTCGCTGTGCCAGTGCCTCGCGCCGCAGAACTTGCAGTTGGACGGTGGAAGAGGTGCATTCCATGCACCTGGGCGTCGAGATGGGTTGTGGTACGGACCCGACATTGTGGGTGGTTGGTCCTCTCTGGATCGCGTTGTCGGTACGCTGGGCCCGTGGATCCGCTGTACCAGTCGGAACCACTCTCCTAGGTTCTCGGGAGGCACTACGCGGACTAGGCGCTGGTCGTTGAGTGGCAGTCCTTCTGTCAGCGTCTCGAGAATCACCTCCTGCGGAAGTCCTAGTTGCAATCCCATGGCGGTTTTCTCCCGGTAGTAGGTCTCTAAGTTGGCTTGTCCAGTGAGCTTCATGGCGAAATATTTCGCAAAGGACGCTTCGCTTGATTCAGGATAGAGATCTAGGTGGATTTGCCTCACCTGGAAATAGCTCCGGTCGGCCAGCCGAAGTTTCCTGAAGAGCTCCAGGGGTTGTCGCACCAGGTAGTTTGGTAGGCGGAGTAATTTTTCTTGTTCTCCCATGGATGCGTCTTCCATTTTTCGGTCGAACGCCTGGAAAAACTGTGTCGCGCTGTATGTGCCATCGAAAGGCGGGATTGTCGCCTCAGATCCATCAGAAACCTTTGCTCGGGTCAAGAGCGTCGACAGCTGGGTGACGACGTCCGCTAGGGGCGCAGTTGTCTCGCCCGTCTCTCTTACTTCCTGCCTTTCTTCCGTTGTTTTCGTCGGGCCGTCCGACTTTACGCCTGTGGAATCCTGATTAAGCTCCATAATATCTTTATCCTGTCGACTTAACCGTTCTGTGACAATATCGTTGCGGGGTTTCTTGTTGTTGGATGCGAATGGTGAAGATTGTTGAAAGCGCAGTCGTTTGAGTGGAAAGTGAAGCATACAGTTAGGAATAATCAGGACACGTGATGGGGTTTGAAAATAAAAGGCAACTGGTTTGGAGGAAAGAAAGCTTGAGAAAGCGGAGCGATTTTGACTATTAATTATCGGATCACATGGTGATGATCGACTTGACTATGGGATGAGTTGAGAGAGAGATCTCTATAGCAGAGGTTACCTTGGTGAGAGCAAGTCGAAGCCTGATCCGAACTCGGTGGGAGCGAAGCGACTACTAACAATTCTAGGTTCTCGATTTAACACCAAGAGTTTTCTTCTTTCCCATTGGCGGGAAGCTGTCACGTGGGCTTTTTTCTATTGGTTGACCTACTTAGGTGTTGTTCCCTAATTGGTAGGAAGATGTCACATGGCCGTTTTCTATTGGTTGACCTACTTAGGTATTATCTTCTAATTGGTCTTTACTGAGGTCTTTGTCGGAAGATATCCGGCCTTGCCCAGGAAATACTGGTCGTTAAACTTAGCTTTTAGGATTTCCGGGGTCATAAGGTTGACTGTGACTTTATTAATAGTTGTGTTCTCTTCTAAGCCTACTTCCTAGGTTTTTCTCTAAGGCGTTCTATCCTCCAGTCACCTTTGTTCTTTTATTAAATCTTTTTAAAACATACATTGTACATACATAGTAGGTCGGAGGTGCATACAGTTATATACAAATTATGACATTTATTTATATTAGTAGTTTACACTATGATTCAGATGAATACATTTTTTTTATAAACAAATGGGCTACTCAAATTTCTAACCATATTTAAAATTTCACATACATATATGTGATGATTTAAGACCATGGAATTGTTGTAAATAGTCCAGATATCTACTACCACATGTTCCACCACGTGACTGTATATAACTTCTTATTTACTGCAAATACGAGGGGTGCCCCTTAAGTCCGTGGCCCGATTATGATTTATTTTTCAACATAATCCCCTTTAAGGTCTATACACTATTTCCAGCGATGTTCTAATGCTTTTATGCCCTCCAAAAAGAACGATGTTTCAAGTGACTCAAAAATTGAGGTTACAGCATCAATGACCTCTTCATCTGAACTAAAATGAATGCCAGAAAGTGATTTTTTTCAAATGAGGAAATATGTGGAAGTCAGACGGAGCTAGATCTGGTGAATAGGGTGCATGTGGTAAAAGTTCAAAGCCAGAATCATAAATAGCAGCCATGGCTTGCAGCGACTGAAGACTCGGATAATTGTCTTGATGGTAAACAATCTTCCTGGAAAACATTCCTCTTCTCTTTTCCTTGATAGCTTCTCTTAGTTGCTTCACAAGATTTGCATAATAATTGCCAGTGATGGTTTGAACCTTATTCAGAAAGTCTAGAAGAAGTACACCCTCGGAATCCTAAAGGACAGACACCATAACCTTCCCCGCTGATGGAACTGTCTTGGCTTTCTTGGGGGGAGGGGAACCGGAGTGTCTCCATTGCATGGATTGTTGCTTGGACTCTGGTGTAAAGTGATGGGCCCAAGTCTCATCCATGGTAACAAATCTACTGACAAATTCCTCTGGATTGGCTTCAAATAACGCAAGATTGTCCAAAAATAACTTTCCCCTTAGAGCCTTTTGATCGGGTGTCAAAAGTTTAGGAACCCAATGGGCAGAAAGCTTCCCGAGGTCCAAGTGTTCTCTCATAATCCGATCCACTGTTGTTTTTAGAATACCCAAGGTCTCTTCTATCTGACGAACTGTCATTCTTCTGTCCAACATAACCAAAACATGTATTTTGTCGATTTTTTCTTGAGTAACTGACTCAACAGGTCTTCGTGGTCGATGTTCGTCTTTGGTGCTGATCTTCCCTAATTTAAACGCACCTACCCATTTTTTATTGTGCTATAGGAAGAAGCATCTTATCTTAATGTATCCACCATACCCTCATAGATTTCCTTCGGCGACTTTCCTTTCTTACAAAGATATTTTATTACAGCACGAATCAAGTTTGTCTCCATTTTAGATGATTCCTGTTTCTTGTCCTCTTTCAGAACCCATAACAAAAAAACGGTTAGTTCTAGAAACTTAAAAATGTACACATCTTTATACAAGGCTTTAAGGTATATGGTAGGGTAAGGCTTTATGGTAAAATTTATTAGTTTCTAATATTTCGTTCTCATGGTTGGGCCACAGACTTATGGGACACCCCTCGTAGAAAGCCTTAATTAACATCAATCTGTACCGCGTAAGAATCTAATAAAGTATTACAACTGTACAGATAGAAGGAATGGAGAATAAGAGGAGAAAATTAAGGTTAAAACTAATCAGGCTTAGGTGCGAATAGAAAAGCAGGCCTAGCAAACCCAGTCCAACTTTTACGAGGTCGTGGCCCTCCTGGATAATATAACTCCCCCCCTCCTGTTTACGTCAGAAAAGGGCAGTGACGATCCGATAAAAGGTAAACCCTTTCCTACCAGAAATCTCCTCGTCCCATTCCTTCTTGACGTTCAGACGCTTCTAAGTGGAATCTCTGTTTGCTTATTTCACCTTTGGCCCAGCTGTGTCGCCTTCCACCACGACTGCACGGTAGAGTTGACATCGAGGTTCGTCTAGCATCGGGTAACACTGGTCCCAGAGGTCCCAAGATATCACAGACTCCCCCATCCGAAGAGTCGACAGGATTGTGGTCGCTAAGGTACAAGTAAGCAAGTAGACGACTGTCTGTACAGAAAGATGCAACAGGGAAGAGAGGAGGATTCAAAGGATCCCATGGAGTCCGATCCCGACTACGAAAGTGGCGAAAACACCACTTTTCCAAAGCTGGAAAACACTCTCGGTAGGACGCAGGAAGTTCCCCCCAGCCACGAGGGCGCCACGCCCCCGCCGGTGGTATCAGATGTCCTGGGGAGTTTGACCAGGACGCTACATCAGCTGTTCGCGGCGACCGGACTATCGCGAGATGTGGAGCTACCGCGCTGCAATGGTTCGTACGAGGCGCAGAGCTTCTTCACCAACTACGACGCCCAAGCAGATCGGGCCCAACTACAATACTCTACAAAACTGAGAAAGCCACCAAACCTCCTGCAAGCACTCTTCCGAGTTACCAACACGCGAGCGTATGTTACCTGCTCCCCCGACCAGCTCTAAACCACGAGCCCAGCGCAAACAATGAACTCTGACTGTCCCAAGGATCCTCCAACCACGGCACAAGACCAAGCCTGTCCCGAAATACAAGACAGCACAACAGTAGGTTCCTCCTCACATAACTTTCGTTGAACAATTGCTCGTTCGAGCTGAACTGTCCAATAATGTAAACCTACCTATACTACTTGATACAGGAGCATCTATCGCTATAATTAGGCAGAATACTTTTAAAATAGTAGAAACCAGTTTGTAAAAAAAAATACCTGTCCATCCATTTAACTTAACTATTAACACCATATCTAACAATATTTTCACCATAGGTTATATCTTTTTAAACTTAAAAATAGGTAATATAACGCAGAACTTGAAGTGCCATATTATAGATACAACCTTGCCTTTTGGCATTTTATCCCTTAATTCCATAAAAAGATTTCTACTAATTATAAACTGTTCTCAGCTACTCCTGTATCAAGATAATGTACCCCTACCAACTACCTTGTACAAATTCACCTAGTGCAAGCAACACGTGTCCCATGGACAGGTTAATACAACTGTCCCATTTACTAAATTTTTCCCTCCTGGAACGGGTTGCTCACACGTGGTGAACTCCAACGCACTTACTTGGCCTCATTGTAATGTTCCTAATCCCATTTTCAACGCCCCTATGTCCTTTTCTTTCATAGCTTTGGACAGAAGTAACCTAAGTCACAGCCTTCCAAAACTATTCCAATCGTTAAATTCCAACATAGCTACACTCCCTCGTACCTTTCGTTTACATGCATATTTAATCATCGACAAATCGCTCTCAACAAAAGAAACAACACCCTCTCACATCACTTTTTCCAATTGACAACAATTTTTAGTGCGCGACTTAACACCCAAATCCAATTTCGAGCCACACATGCTCCATAACGTCGCCCCACTAAACACTAAAAAAAAAAAAAAATTCACATTAAACGTACCATATCCACTAACAATATGAAAATTCTCGATATGTTCGTACAACCAGCACCCATGACTTTAGTAAATTTGTTATTCATGGTGAAACAGGTTAGATTTTGTACAAAACAACGACTTCACGTGACACATTTTCATTGACAAATTTTCACTTTGTGTCACAGAGCCACACCACAAAACTCTTTCACTTTTCAGGCCAAAGACGCCTTCACGCCTGTGACACTTCTCACCTCAAAGCGTGTACACGTCGAAAGTCGCACTTTCACTCACTTCTAACCTGATAACACTGAATAACATTTTTACTAAGTCCGCAACAACCTCGAAACACAACAACCATTCGATTTAATATCAATAGATACAATATCCGGATTTTCTAAATACAAACACAAATCGAACAAATGCTTGAACACGGGATAATTACAACCTCTGTATCTCCCTATGCCAGTCCCATAACGCTTGTCACCAAACGTGACAAATCAAAACGCTTTTGTGTTTACAATTATAGAAATAATATCTCCGAACGTAGTCCGAATTAACAGACCCAATCGACCCCTAAATAAAGAAGATGATACAGTTCATGTGAACAAACTTAAATATTATACAGAAAATATCTTATTCCTCGCGCCCCAGCCTCTAATTAAAACACCTCGCGTAACACCTGATGTACACTTAGTAGAATTTAACCATTTATGTCCCACAATATTTGACGCTCTGAAATCCCGTCTTATACACCCGACTTGCTCAGCTCCTTTTCTGCACCTTAATGCAGAGATCTTCCAATAAGTTGGAAGAAAGCAAGCAGCCCCGCAAAGGGCCCCTGACCTAATTAAACATCCGTCGTGACCCCCCGGAACTCGCTAATAATAAATTCGAGGGGAGACGAGCAAACAAACAGCTGACATTGTCTTGTTAAGGCCCGTCGCCACCCCGTGTTCTCTAATGAATTTTTCGCCACCTATTAAATTAAATATTAGTGCGTGCTTTTTACTATAAACCGTTCTAATCCCTAGCCAAGTAATCCGCTCCAACATCCCATTTAACTACAGAAAGGAAATTCGGCAAAGCCAGGGACGATATAGGCTCAAAGTGGCCCTTGCGTCCCCTGTAGTTCGCTGAAATCTAGATCCACACACAGCCAGAAGGAATGATGCATTCTCCATGCACCGAGCGGCCATTGGTAGGCCCCTCGCGCCCGCCATTATGGTCTGGCTCTGTGGGGTTGACCACTCACCCACAGGCGTCACCGAGAGTCATTGGCAAGGTTGCTGACCGAGCCCTCTCGTCGGACTTAGAAGAACCCGTCCTACGCTCCAATAGGACTCCCCCCCCCCTTTAGCCCTCGAACCCTTAGTTCCCAGTACTCCCTGAATCTGCCGTCGAATCAAGGACCTCTGAGGTTCTGAGGTTTACACGGGGAACGTCGCGAACGCGGGGGGGTGGTACTGCTGTGTGCACTCCTTGGTTTTCCAACACCAGGCCTAGCCCTGGTGCAATTTTCGCGCACGGCAAGGACACTCCCAATGGCGCACACACAGAGCGAAGACCCAAGAGTTTCAAGACACGTGCGCCTCGCCTCAGACAACCAAGGACAGACGGCCAGCTTACAGCTTCACTGGACATCAGTCAGTGGCACCCCTACGGAGGACAACACGCAGAGACGCCTCTCCACTCACTCCTCTAGAGTGATTGTAGAGGACGGGAAAAACTTCTTCCCCGTCCATTTAACTACAAATAAATTGTCTAACACGTTATTTTACATTTACTAACACATCCGTCCACTAACTGAATGACTAATTAATTCAATAACTGATCCCGCCTACTGAACCCCAATGAATTAAAATATCTATTATTTTATTAATAACCCAAAACCAAGTCACCAGGTCTAGATTCTCTTGCCCTCGATTAACTTGTCCACTTAACATCGCCACTTAGAACCAAGAACAACATTTTACCTACAAAAATCACACACACCCACATATGTTAAAAAAAACAACTCTTGATCGGTTAGAACAGATCGCCGTGCTTCCTGCACACACAATATAAATACCGCTTTAGGAAGAATCACGTTTTCACCTAAACGTGGCGCAGGGAACAAAAAATCGACAACATTAGGACTCAGTGAGTTTCACAGTTGGAAACAATGTGATCCACGAGCCGCGTCAAACATAAAACAAATTCGATAAGTTAGAACAATTTAAAGCTCTCTCCACCCATCCTAAAAAACAGGAACATACATTTGGCCTACTAATTTCCATTCTTTCCCGATATAAAAACTTCTATATATAATCTTACTTGCTCTTCTTTCTCGATGACCGTTTATTTTAAATAGTCATTTTAATATCTTTATATAATCATTATCTAGCTCTTATAAGTGTTTCTTTTACGTCAACCAATCAGTTTAGATTAGTGTCATTTTATTTTATTTTTCTTTACCAAAGCTTATTTACTTTTGCTTTATGACTCTATTTTATAATCAACTTTATATTTTATCTTTCGTATCTAATAATCTAAAGTTTATATTTCATGTTTATATCACTAATTTGCATTTGTCATTTTATATTTTCTCTCACTTTATAAATTAGATGTTATTTACATTGTTTCATCTTTCGCTACCATGTTCAATGCTATCGAGTATATTATTGCTCTTTTTTTAATTTAATATTTTCACTTTCTATTACCCCTTATATACTGCTATAGTATGTAATCTTTGTATTATGTCATCACTATTTTTTTTTTTAAAGATTACTTTGCATTCAACTTCGCAATTCTATTTTCGATTTTTTCAAATCCTTTAACGCTATATGCAAAGCCTTAATTTCGCAATTTCATATCTCAATGATATATTCTTTTATAATAAAACTAAAAATCATGATCTAAAAACAGGGCAATCTTCAATAACCTCTTAATCAACCACTTTAAAGGTTACTTCTTAATAAATACTAACATTCCTTTTACGCAGGAACTTTTAACTCCTTCGCAGGCTAGACTTGACCTACTTTGATTTCGTAATTAACAATATTGACACACCGTCCCCCAGATTCACCTATCCCAACGTCTGGCTTGGACACGTGCAAATTGTATTTTTTATATAATCCAGGGCACTCTCATGCCACACGCTGGCACATCTTTATTTTACTCTTTTTCTCGCTAAGCCCCTGACGACTCCAATTAAAACTTTGATTTTTGGTCACTGATCTTCGCCCTCATTTATCCTGCATGCACGTCTTAACGACTAATTAATAAAACCCATAACAATCACCCTTATCTTACTATTCGATTGTGGTACTGTAACTTTATTCAGTCCTTAAATTTACATGTGAAACATGGCCTAGGTTTTCCGCGCCGTGCACATTAATTGGTTTGGGACTTGAGTCAAGGTGACATTGCCTCAACCTAATAACAACTCACCCCTCAACCCTTTCTAACGCCCATTACGAAGAGATCATGATTGACCCATCCAATCATTTATATTTTACCTATAATCATTATATGTTCTCTATTAAATATTTTATTCCTATTTTTATGTTTACTTGTATGTTTAGTATTAGTTGTTTATACTTTATTATCTCTTATGGATACACAGAAATCAACCCCATGTTATATACCAACTCATTTTTTAAAAATTACTTCCTTAATAACAGTCTTCCTATTCCGCTCTCTTAAATCCCTCCATATGAACCCTCTCACATCCGGGGCCATCTGTGATGATTTAAGACCATGGAATTGTTGTAAATAGTCTAGATATCTACTACCACATGTTCCACCACGTGACTGTATATAACTTCTTATTTACTGCAAATAGAAAGCCTTAACTAACATCAATCTGTACCGCGTAAGAATCTAATAAAGTATAGCAACTGTACAGATAGAAGGAATGGAGAATAAGAGGAGAAAATTAAGGTTAAAACTAATCAGGCTTAGGTGCGAATAGAAAAGCAGGCCTAGCAAACCCAGTCCAACTTTTACGAGGTCGTGGCCCTCCTGGATAATATAACTTCCCCCCCCCCTGTTTACGTCAGAAAAAGGCAGTGACTTGCATGGACCCAGCTCAGCTATAAAAGGAGGCCCCGATCCTCAGTTAGTCAGTCCTTAGTTAGTCTTTGTTTCAGCCCCAGTCTGCCGGACGATCCGATAAAAGGTAAACCCTTTCCTACCAGAAATCTCCTCGTCCCATTCCTTCTTGACGTTCAGACGCTTCTAAGTGGAATCTCTGTTTGCTTATTTCACCTTTGGCCCAGCTGTGTCGCCTTCCACCACGACTGCACGGTAGAGTTGACATCGAGGTTCGTCTAGCATCGGGTAACACTGGTCCCAGAGGTCCCAAGATATCACATACACATGTCGTAAACCCGGGTAAGCCAACAAGTGAGTTGGAAGCAGTCGGGGTTGAGTGGCAAGGCGTGCAGAGTGGGAAGTCCGCAGGGACAGTAAGGAAAAAGTTTGGGATCAAAAGACGCTCTCCTAGTACGTCTCACGTGGCACCAGGACCAGGGGAAAGTTGAGGATTAGCTGAGGAAAGCTCGGCGTCCTGCATGAAGCCGTGGAGCAGAGAGGAGCCAAAGCGGCGGCCACGAGGGCCGCCGTAAGATGACAAATAACTTAGTATATATCGGACCTGTCCGAAAATATCCACTGTAACCAAGCTAACTGTCAACATCTGGACCAACGCCCCTTCTTTTTCCCTCTCTGGATCCCCCGGGTGTCCGATGGCAAGCTGGTGTCACTTTGAGACGACTAGAAAAGACGTCATACTTTATTACTTACATATATACCTTGATGTTTATTTATACATATTAAAAAAGGACAACAAATAAAAAAGGAAAGGAAGAAAGACTACATTCGATATATGTAAACTACAAAATATTTATTTTTGCATCCAATAATGTTATTCTTACACACACTTAAAATATTCATATATCTCAAGAAAAAAAAAGATGTTGGCCTAGGTAAATTGTTTTAAAAACTAAAATAACTATTTAAAAAAAGATTATAAAAAAAAACCATAAATTCCTATTAAAGATTTAAGAAACAAAAAAAAATTGTCTACTTACATTTCCCGAGATACCTCCCCAGTTCGGCGACCACTTTCAAACTGCCCGCCTATCCTTTCCCAGGGTGACCAAATCATAACAAAAAATTTAAAAAATCGATCAGATTACCCTCTGTTATAGGTCGAAAAAGGCAAAAAATAATATACCTAGGTAAAATATATATAATACTAGACGGGTGACCTGGGCTTCGCCCCGGGATTGACCCGTGTGCATATCTACCCGAGTGATATATATTTAAATAAGATTTTTTTATAATTGTTTGTTATTAGCATTATCTATTTGTTTGCATCAGCATAACTTAATCTAATCTTTGATAGAGGGCGCTGTTCGTGAGCTAAGTAGAATAATTTGAATATATAGTTTTAATAATTGATTTATATATATATTTTTAAAATAGCCTATCGTCTTCCCCGTAATTTTTTACCCTTGTATGGAAATTTTGGTTTGAATTAGTGAACTACTGCGAATTTGTATACCGGGCATACAAACAAACATTCATTTATATATATATAGATATTATTTATATATATATATATACTGAAATAAAATCTAAAAGATTATATTATCATTACAAATTTTAATTAAATGATTCATGAGAATTATTTAAATCAATACATTCCATTTAGAAAAGAATAATTAATTTAATAATTCTCAGGAATTATAGAACCAATTTGTAGATTGATTTTAAAAATTATTTAATAAATAATTCAGATGAATTATTTAAAAGCTACTCTTACTATATAGAAAAAAATTGCCTTGTTAATCCTAGGCCAACATAAAAATATTTACATAAAAGAACAAAAAAGGCATGCATAAGAAAAATTGGATGGTGCATTTGGACGTCCCTCGCGCCATTAAAGGTTCTTCCCAGGATGTAGGATGAATCAGTCACTGGACACTCCTTCAGGCCACACGATAAATCAGCATGATGTGCAATGTGGTCTGCAGAATCTGGTCAAAGGGTATCCTGCACATCCAACATCCTGCCGAGAACCTTGTTTCCTCAAAAATTCACACTTTCATAATTTTCATTGTTGGGTCTGAGTCCAAAATAGACCCAACACATCTTTATTATATATATATTAAATTATTCATATCACACTGCATAGTATTTACATGAAATTACAATTTCAGGAAACAGTTTCCTTCAGCTCTTAAAAATCGTGAAAAATCGCCCTTACAAATCGGAAAACATTTTTATTTATAATATATTAGAATTATATTTTTGGCATTGTGTTGGGGTGCGTGTGTATTGCCATTTAAAGAAAAAACACTCACAGAATTAAAGATATAATAATAATTGTGGTAAGCAAGGTGATTATTGGGCAATTTTTTTCTTTTTCTTAGTTTCTGTCTTTAGTATCTGGTTCAAAACTTCGTCAGATGCTGTCAAATGTTGTTGATCTATTGAAAGAACGGTCATGATGATTGAGTTGAAAAACTTGCTAATGCCTTCAGCAACGTAGTCCAAGTTGATCACCTTTAAGCCAAATTCATCTCTATAGAGTTTATCCAAGATGCGATTGGACGAAGATATGGTTGCATCTTTAGGTACCGTGTCCGTTATAAATTTCTTCAGGAAAGGATGCATGGATCCTGCATTGATCTGAAGGTGGACCTCGACCGAATGGACTATGGACTTGAAAGGCGAAACTGCCCAGATGTCCACCAATTTCTTCAGGGTTGTCTCTTTACTTGAGGCTTCAAATGCCAGGTTAGCAAAGTTGCGGGACGTTGTGGGCTTCTTGAGTACAAACAAGACCAAACACAGGGGAGATTGGTGGAACACGAGGTTCTTCATTTTGTACTCTACCGTGGGGAGTTCTAGTAGATATTGTAACTGTGAGGTAGGGGCCACTTCAGTAGTCCACGTTTTAGTTTCTTTTGCAAACAAGAGAAGACAAATAAAAATGCTATCGAAATGGTATTTTTATTATATTTAAATAATCTGTTTAAAATAAAAAGTGAAAAATCAATGATTATATAGAAATTAACTCATTTATTCTTATTTAATTCATATTTTTGAGGAATGCTAATGTTACCAATCACTGTAAATGTTTCACAGAGCTACGAGGAGGAGTCTATTTGTTGATTCTAAAAATTCCTTATAGTTGTTGCCATGGGTGTTTCTTGGAAGTTTGGTATTACATACAGGTAAATGGGCTGTTTATATTAACGAAGAAGTTTGCGCAGGTGAAAAGATGATGGATCAAGGCCATAAAAAAAACAGGCGGGATTGAATTTTAAAACCAACACCTAATCTGCACTCATGAACAAAACTTAAGGAGGTGCAAAGTCTTTGATGTCGCCTGTTTTTTTTTTTTTTTTAAGAAGACAGAGGCAATTTTGTTCACACTAGGTTATCTCGTGTGCCTTCAATAAAGTTCACTGTAATATATTTCAGAGTTATTGTCTAAATCCCAATATACATGCTAAAAGGTACAACTTTAAGTTTTATCCATGAGTGTACCTGGAAATGGTTGATTCAAGGTCAGAATTATTCTTGAGATCATTTAGAGTTCGAATTTTGTGAGAATATCTGACAATTTATGGGCGCGACGCCAATTCTAAAAAAAGGGTAGAATTTAGTGTAGAGAATTTAGTATTTTAAAAAATGTTCATCATCAACATAATCACATGCTGTCTCAAATTGAAGTCATTTCGAACAATTATGTAGCCATCTTGAGGTCATTGATTCACATTCTTCTTGATATTTTCTCTATGCTTTTATACATCCTTCTAAGGCCAGAACCAAATTCTCTCCTGAAGAGCATTATGAAAAGCTAGAAAGAAGGAATAAAAAAATTTACGTAAAAATAAATCACACAGCATGGTTTCTTATTTTATGTCAATCCCACCAGTCCAATTGTATGTGGGCTGTATATTATAAGTAAATCTATTTGAATTTTATACAAAGTGTTAGGGCTTTTAGATAATATTGATATATATTGGGAGCATGAATAAGTTCGTGCGGTTTTGATAAAGATGGCGCTACTAGTTTATTATTCTACTGTTTCATCTGGCAACACCATTATTTTGAAGCGTCATCATAAGGCTTCCTTTTTCAGTAACCGTCATTTCTCTGAAGTATAAACAACCTAGTTTCTGTTTGCTCCTAAAATGTCAACTTTTGTACCGAATAATGTGTTTTTTGCGGGGAGTTTTAAGTCATTACTTCAATATGAAGAAAAAACTGCTGAGAGTTATCGTAGTTCATGATGAACATGCTCTAGATGAACGAACGTGTCAGAAGTGGTTTGAGCGGTTTGAAAGTGGCAATTTTTATTTGGAGGACGAAGAAAGACCCGGAGCGCCACCAAAGTTTGAGGGTGAATAATTAGAGGCAAGGCTCGATGAGGATCCAACAAAACGCAAAAGGAACTTGCAAAAACACTTAAGAGTCACTCACCAGCCATTTAACAATGCTTTAAAAAAATAGGAATAATCCGAAAGGTCGAAAATTGGGTGCCGTATGAACTGAAGCCAAGAGACGTCGAACGCCGTTTTTTCACGTGTGAACAACTACTCCAACGTTAAAAAAGAAAGGTTTTTTTTGCATCGAATTGTAACTGGTGATGAAAAGTAGGTCCAATACGATAAGTGCCTCATCATCGATGGCCTAGCCGAATATACACGGTGGAAAGATTATGCTGTGTATTTGGTGGGACCAGCTAGGAGTGGTATATTATGAGCTGATACAACCGAAAGAGAGTATCATTGGAGAGGTCTACTGAGACAATTGATGCATTTGAGCCGAGAATTGCGAGAAAAACGGCTGCAATGCGTCAATAGACACGACAAAGTTATTTTGCAACATGATAATTCTCGGGCACATGCTGCAGCACCCGTTAAAACGTACTTAGAAACGCTCAAATGGGAAGTCCTACCCCACCCGCCGAATATCCCAGACATTGCTCCTTCCGATTATTATCTCTTCCGATCAATGCAACATGGCCTGGCTGACCAGCACTTCTCCAACTACGATGAAGTTAAAAAATGTATCGATGACTGGACAGCGGCCAAAGAGCCGGCCTTTTTCCGCGATGGGATCCGTCAATTGCCAGAAAGATGAGAAAAAGTAGCGGCAAGCGACGAACAATACTTTGAACATTGAATGTCTAACCAATTTTTCACAATAAAGCTCCAAGTTTCGAAAAAAAAAACCCGCACGAACATATTTAAACTCCTAATACATAGTAATTATTCCCGTTTCTGTGTCCATTATCAATAATGCATATTTTACATAAATATTCTCCTGAATAAATTTTTGTGAACTTTGAAATCGTCCTGTCAGTGTTCACATTTTGAGAAAAAAGTAATTTTAAAAAGTTGACAGAGAGAGCTGCTATGGGGAGAAAAATAGGTGAGGAATCCCAATCTAATTTTATTAATATATACAGTTATCAGCGTCATGCACAATTCTTTCTTAATTCTGTCACCGTTTGCTTTTGGTTCAGTGGTAGAATGCTCGCCTGCCACGCGGGCGCCCCGAGTTCGATTCCCGGCCGATGCATTTTTTTTTACAATTTTTAAAACTCATTTATATTATTAAAATATATGTGCTTTTCCTTTTTAGGAACAGATTTATGGTCTATGTACACAAGTATACAAATATGTATACAAGTTATTTGCAAATTGCGTGGCAAATTTGCCCTTTCGCTCGCAAGCAGCGCCACTAGCGGTGAAGATGGGAGGTAATATCAGCTGACCTAATGGACATGTAAAACGTGTTTTAACAGGACATAGAGAAAAATCTGGAAAATATATTTTTGGATTTTTAGTCAAGAAAAATAAATTGACAGGTTCTAGGAAAAAGTAGTTGTTTTTTATTCAGAAAATGATGATGACAATATTGCTGTATCATATTTGATTATCAGATACAAAATTATATCCGGAAAAATTCCAAAAAGCAGAGACCACAGGTGAAGCCAGTTCATTTTTAGTATGCAGGAACAAAATGCTAACAGAAAAACATTCATTCGAGCAGAAGACACAAAGCCAGATCATCTCTTTATAAAAATATCGCTTCTCAGACACAAAGTTTGGAGCGGGACGTTTCACAAGAATGACATCCACGGCGCCAATTTATAATTGTAACGAATAGTACGTATTTGAATAAAAGCATTTAATCAGGTAAAACCCGGGCATTGCCCTTTCTTAATCAATTCTGTCACCGTTTGCTTTTGTGAATGGAATAAATACCCAAATATGGCCATTTCTCATAACCATCGGTGGTTATGATGCATTTTTTTTTATTTTTACAATTTTTAAAACTAAAAAAAAAAAAGAAAAGAAAAAATTAGCAGCCCCGTAAAATAAAGATATTTTCTCTCTCTCTTTCTTCCCCGTTGGTCGGCTCAAAACATTTGTACATTATGTAAATAATCTTTTCATTTTTTTTTATTCTTACGCCTTAAGCCAGGCAGTACTTTAATCAAATTATGTTCTTATATATTACTTTAGCTCAATTAAAACAATCTCTGATCAAAACCATTATTATTTTTATTTCAAGATTATTCAACCACGACTGCACCACCATAGCTTAATCCTCAAGATAACCAAAATCAAGATAATCTCAACAATTCTAAAATACAACAGAAATCTCTTTTCTTTATATAAGATATATATATATGAAAAAATAGTACAAATGTAACATTGTACTGGGATAAGGTGCATAAATTAAGAAAAGGCATCTCCTTATCGTGCAACTGAAAGTTGCTGATGGCTGGCGCCATCTGTCGGAATAATTATCAACTATTCTCGTTGATTTTTAATTATTCCAGAATTGGCCAAATACCCATTCTTGATTAATCAAGAAAAGCTAACCACGGACGCGTTTCGGGCTGTTGGCCCTCATCAGCGTGGTGCAAGCTGTACCTCAACGACCAAAAAATTGGTCATTAAGGCATCCTGAAAAATCATGAAACGGGTAGTTAAGGCCAGAATTGCGTGAGGACGCTACACAATGTGAAAAAATAGTACAAATGTAACATTGTACTGGGATAAGGTGCATAAATTAAGAAAAGGCATCTCCTTATCGTGCAACTGAAAGTTGCTGATGGCTGGCGCCATCTGTCGGAATAATTATCAACTATTCTCGTTGATTTTTAATTATTCCAGAATTGGCCAAATACCCATTCTTGATTAATCAAGAAAAGCTAACCACGGACGCGTTTCGGGCTGTTGGCCCTCATCAGCGTGGTGCAAGCTGTACCTCAACGACCAAAAAATTGGTCATTAAGGCATCCTGAGAAATCATGAAACGGGTAGTTAAGGCCAGAATTGCGTGAGGACGCTACACAATGTGAAAAAATAGTACAAATGTAACATTGTACTGGGATAAGGTGCATAAATTAAGAAAAGGCATCTCCTTATCGTGAGGTACAGCTTGCACCACGCTGATGAGGGCCAACAGCCCGAAACGCGTCCGTGGTTAGCTTCTCTTGATTAATCAAGAATGGGTATTTGGCCAATTCTGGAATAATTAAAAATCAACGAGAATAGTTGATAATTATTCCGACAGATGGCGCCAGCCATCAGCAACTTTCAGTTGCACGATAAGGAGATGCCTTTTCTTAATTTATGCACCTTATCCCAGTACAATGTTACATTTGTACTATTTTTTCACATTGTGTAGCGTCCTCACGCAATTCTGGCCTTAACTACCCGTTTCATGATTTTTCAGGATGCCTTAATGACCAATTTTTTGGTCGTTGAGGTACAGCTTGCACCACGCTGATGAGGGCCAACAGCCCGAAACGCGTCCGTGGTTAGCTTTTCTTGATTAATCAAGAATGGGTATTTGGCCAATTCTGGAATAATTAAAAATCAACGAGAATAGTTGATAATTATTCCGACAGATGGCGCCAGCCATCAGCAACTTTCAGTTGCACGATAAGGAGATGCCTTTTCTTAATATATATATATATATATTTGACCATTTAGAACTTTGGGGAAAGTTATAAAGCTATTTTTTGTCAGATTTCCTTTTTTCGTTTCGTTTTATTTCCCAAATTCCATTAAAATTTTTCATCATTATTAAGAAGGTTTTCAATGTGTGTGTGTGTCTGTATTCAAATTATTAATGACATTTTTGAAAGTAAAACAGTGTATACGGTATTAAATATGTATAAGGGGGGGGGGGGGGAACAATGTCTTAAAATATTGTGACAAAGAAATATTTTATTATTTAATTTAATATTATTCAATGAAAATATATTCTACAGATTATAAAAATATATATTAATCTGTATTTGTTAAATCATCTTTAAAATATTTCTTTGCTTGCTTGCCTAAGATTTTCTAGCGGTAAATAGTTTTGGGGCTGACCTGTTAATAATTGTCGACTCGTCGCTGTGACGTCATCAATAAATACTTTTACATCTTAGGATATTTCAAGGCTTGATTTCTACGCTACAACTGGTGGAGAGACTGGACCGATACCCATTAAGAAATAAAAGAAAAATTGATTCTGTTGAACCAGAAGAAACTTCTATGAATGTAAAGAAGGAAGGTACTCAGGTAAGCAACTACGTTGTTCAACATTTGCCAAGGAACCCTTCCATTTTCTCCGGGGAGGATGGAGAAGATCTCCAAAAATGGTTAAAAGGGTATGCACGTGTGGCAAAGTACAACCATTGGGATGAAACCCTTTGTCTTACTAAAGTTTATTTTTATCTGTCTGGAACTGCTCTCAAATGGTTTGAGAACAACGAAGAAAGCATCCAGACTTGGAAGGAATTCACATCTCAATTAGAGAATGTGTTCGGAAAAAAAGAAAATTCAAAATTGCAAGCGGAGAAGAAACTTAAAACGCGGGCACAATTAAAAGGCGAAAGTACCGAATTTTACATCCAGGATGTCCTGTGCTTGTGCAAAGAGGCTGATCTTCAAATGAGCGAGGAAGATAAAATCTCCCACCTCATGAAGGGGATAGCTGAGGAGCTTTATCAAGCACTCCTACCGAGGGATGTACAGAGCACCGAGCAATTCATTACAGAATGTCGCCGTGTCGAAGCGCTCCGTTGTAGGCGAGTTACCTCAACCAAGTACGAGCGCCTACCAAATGTAGCCTCTCTCTGTGACCAGGATGACGGAGAAGATCTGTCATCGCTGATCCGAAAAATTGTTCGTGAAGAGATACAGCAAGCATTGGACTCTCCTCATGAGGAGCCTAAAATCGCTGTCATTGAAGATTTAGTGAGAGAAGAGATTGTAAAGACCTTGGCACCTAGATCAAAACCTACAATAAGTCCCCCTCAATCATCCAGGCCGGAATCAAATACTAGATACGAGGCCCAAACGATACGACCGCATCCTGAACCTCATTACCGAAAGCAAGGAAGAAGATGTGACACCAATGAATGGCGGACAACAGAGGGAAAGCCAATCTGTTTCTACTGCGGACGCCCAGGTCACGTCGTCCGCTATTGCCGTGACAGGAAGAGACACAATGAGGAGAGGAGAAATGAATATTTCCGAAGAAAGCAAGACGCAATGGAATTCTACAACTCTCAAACCGAATCTCAGGAACCCAACGATGAATCATCGAGGAAAAATTTCAGTCGCTACCGAAGCCCTACCTCATATACCGGTCGAAACAGACAAAATTTCTCACCTGCTAGAAGATCTAGCTGGTCGCCCCGCCATTAAAACTAGATGATAGACCATATGGGAGGTAAGGCCGCAAATTTATAAAATCCTCCCTTGCCGACCACAGTGGAAATAAAAACTACATTGACGTAAACATAGACCTACCAAGCCCTCATGAAGAAGATATCTCAACTGAAAGAAGACATCCACCGCAGTCACCTGAAAATATCCCTGGCCATAGTACTAGTTCTTAAGACTGACGACGTAAGTCTCCTGCTGAGCATCGGGTCGATGCTCTCTATAGGAGTAGGCTATGTGACAAAGAAATATTTTATTATTTAATTTAATATTATTCAATGAAAATATATTCTACAGATTATAAAAATATATATTAATCTGTATTTGTTAAATCATCTTTAAAATATTTCTTTGCTTGCTTGCCTAAGATTTTCTAGCGGTAAATAGTTTTGGGGCTGACCTGTTAATAATTGTCGACTCGTCGCTGTGACGTCATCAATAAATACTTTTACATCTTAGGATATTTCAAGGCTTGATTTCTACGCTACAATATTATAGAAAGTAAGCTGAATACAGAGAGATACTAGATACAGTAGAACTTCCATTGAGAGAATGCCTAAAATCGTAGCTTAACCCGTCTCTCCAAGAGGCAGTCTCTTATTAAAGGTCTATTAGAGATTCTTTAATATCAATTAGAATCTCCAATGAGAGACCACCTACAGGAGAAACAAGTTGAGTAATTTTTTTAGGTGGTCTCTCTTTCTTAAGAGACTCTATTTACATATATTAAAATCAACATTTTCTTACTGTTACGTTTAATTACTGCTAATCTCTATATATAAAAATGAATGTATGTCTGTCTATCTGTCAATTATTAATTGGACTGAGCGAGTATTGTGAGTTTCATTATTCTATATGGTCTGGAAGCATATTAAAATTAAATATACAAAATTTGAAAGGAAATTTGGAAATTTGTCCGTTCTTGGCCAACCTGACAACCCAGAAGTCTGAAAATTGGTCAGCTAGCATTGTCATCAGGTTTGAACATGTGTACCAAATTTCATATTTCTAGGTGCCCTATAAGTATATTAATAAAAATTGATTACAAGATTTGGCGACAGACATCCAGACAGACAGACACAAGGCAAGTTAAATAAAAGCTTTTAAATAAAAAAGTGGACCAATCTCAAAGAAAATGGTACCATTAGAAAGAGCGTAAAAAGTATACCAAGAAAGCTTAACTCTAGAAGAGGAAATCGAAGGAAAATCGCTAAAAACGAATGGTTCGCGAGATATTGGCAAAACAAAATAAATAAAATTAAATATACAAAATTTGAAAGGAAATTTAGAAATTTGTCCGTTCTTGGCCAACCTGACAACCCAGAAGTCTGAAAATTGGTCAGCTAGCATTGTCATCCGGTTTGAACATGTGTACCAAATTTCATATTTCTAGGTGCCCTATAAGTATATTGAAAATTGATTACAAGATTTGGCGACAGACAGACAGATAGGCAAGTTAAATAAAAGCTTTTAAAAAGGTCAGGTGTTGATATTAAAAATAAAAAAATGCATATTCTGACCAGGAGCACATGTGCTTTTCAGAAGGCAGAGCTGAAAAGCACATGTGCTCCTGGTCAGGATATGCCTTTTTTATTTTTAATAATACTGTATAGGGCCAAAGAAAAAGTTAACAGCAGAAATACATAAAAAATTATAATGCAGTGTTATAAAAATATATAATATATATAGATAGAAAATTTGCCGGGAGGAAATTGATCCATGGAAGCATAGGTCTCCTCTCCCGTCAAGATAGACGTCAAAGCTGACACCATCTATTGACCGTCGCCGCAAACTAGCGGCCTCGGGTCGGTGACAAAGCCACAACACCAACTTTGGCAAACTGAGAAGCGTCCACCATGGTCTCTAGGTTGTCGTTTGCGGCGACGGTCAATAGATGGCGTCAGCTTTTGACGTTTATCTTGACGGGAGAGGCGCCCTATGCTTCCATATATATATTAAAAATAAAGAAGGCATCTCCTGACCACGAGCACATGTGCTTTTTAGATGGCAGAACGCCATCTAGTGGAGCAAAAATGAACTAAACGTTTATTTAGCTTATTCCGTGATATTTGGCCAACCCAATTTCATGATAAATCAAGAAAAGCCATCCACGAACGCGTTTCGTGCTGTTGGCGCTCGTCAGCGTGAAGTAGGCTGTAACCACAGCGACCAAAAATATTTTTGGTCCCAATGGCTTCCCGAGAAATCAAGAAATGGGTATTTAAGGCCAAATTTGCGTAAAGATGTTTAACACATGAAAAAACAATAGAAAAAAAAAAGATAAGTGGGTCGGGTGTTGATATTAAAAATAAAGAAGGCATCTCCTGACCACGAGCACATGTGCTTTCTAGATGGCAGAGCGCCATCTAGTTTTGGTTTTGGGTCGCAGTGGTACAGCCTACTCCACGCTGACGAGCGCCAACAGCGCGAAACGCGTTCGTGGATGGCTTTTCTTGATTTATCAAGAAATTGGGTTGGCCAAATATCACGGAGCAAGCTAAATAAACGTTTAGTTTATTCTTGCTCCACTAGATGGCGCTCTGCCATCTAAAAAGCACATGTGCTCGTGGTCAGGAGATGCCTTCTTTATTTTTAATATATATATGTATAAATATTTACATCAGGCACGAGTCTTCTCTGAAGGGATGTCTGGACTATGTCAAATTTTTAAAGCCGCCCTGATTTTGGAACACTCCGTGCTTATAAAGGGGTTTTTGTCCCCAACGTGCTCAATTGCATCGCTGAGGAATTCGTACAGAATTTTCCTGTTTCCAGGAGAGAGTTCATTGGGGAATGTTTCTCTGTCAGAGCGGTATAGAACCGCGTCCACTACTTTATCACCATCAACCTCTTTATAGAGAGGGGCTAGAATAGAGTGAGCGTTTAGTTGCTTGAAGATTTTTCTCTACCTGATCCCTCTCCTGAATGGCCTGATAGAGAGATAGGATTTGGGCCACGGGGTGCAGCCATGGCTTGGATCTCTTTTGTAGGAGCCGCTAACGGCTCAGTATTGGTCATGGAGGGCTCTGGTCGTGACTGCAACTGGCTAGTGCTCGGCGCCGGGACAGGAAGCTCAGGGGCTTGAGTCTCGTGGGGCTGGACAGGGAGGTTCGCCCCGGGCGAAGGCGCAGCAGGGATGTGGAGCTTCAAGGGGCTCAGATAGCTCCGCGGCTGGTGTAGGAAAGGCAGTTTTTTGAGGGCATGGGCTTGGAGGAGGGAAGTTTCGACACCGCGCCCTGCCGGATGTCCTGATGACGTCTCCCATTGATCCCCAAGTGGCAATTGGCTCGCTGATGTCCTTGACGGTGACATTTACTACACCTAAGGCCGTAGGTGATGTAGGCAGGTGTAGATTCGCCTTTCGAGACAATGACCAGCTTGGCAGGGAGCTGGTGAAGTTTAAATACTTCATTTAGAAGGACGAAGGCCTCCCTGTTGCCGGTGGTCCAGGTGTAGCCACCACTCGCTGCTACCTCATGGGACCGAAATCCGAGCAGTATTCAATGTAGCAGCATTTTTCGAATGTTTCTGTTGCAGACCTAGCCTTGCTCAAAGCCTGTTGTTGTCTGCTGTTCTTTATGAAAGTCACACAATCTTTCGTGCTTCTTCTTGGCTGTGCAGCTGGCCTTTGTGAGCTGGCGTCAGACTTTGCAACCTTGGCCCGCTGGCTTTTAGAATCTAAGTTTTTCCTTTTATGCTGTTTTACTGGAATGAAAGGTGCCAAATTTTCATCCATTTCCGCGGCCGCTACTTGATCTGTCCAATTAGCTTCTTTTACAATATTTTCCGCGGTTTGATTTGCATCTCCGCTTATTTCTTGGGTTTTCGAGTTTTTCGCCGATTTTTTTAAAATTACATGTTCTTCCATCATAATAGACGTAGCATCATGAACGTCAGGCTTCTGGCTTTCCGCCAAATACCTCAAAGGGTTATTAAGTACGATTACATCCATCTCTATCTCGGATTTTTAGAAGGCCAGGGATAACCAGTTTTGGTGTTCAGAAGATGTTGGCAGAAGTGGGAACGGTCTAGACCTAGCTATTGACGTGAGTTGCTCCAAACATGGAAGTTGGCAGGTACAAGCCTTGTACTCTGCTATCAGAATTCGGGCACAAGTTCCTCCAAAACCTTAAATGTTCTAAAAAATGTCTTACCATCTGGTTGGTAATTCTGAAAGTTTGTAGAAAGGAACGTATCAACAGCAGATTTCTGCTGTTTAATAAGAAATTCCACAGAATTAGTGATTGATATGACCGTATATTCTTGACCTTTGAGTTTACTCTCAGGGCATTAAGTGAGCGGTCACAAGCAGAACAAGGAATGTACTGCTCAGCGAGTTCAGCAATCTATGTCATGTGCCATCAGCTCCATAACAAGAGTTGTATCCACCTGGGGAGAAGTTTTATTGTAGCGGCCCCACCTAACTCATGCTTTCTCTCTTTTCTACCCCTTCACTTACAAATCTTAAAACTTATCTTTTCATATACTATAAACTTCATCCCCTGACTTAGAACTTAATAATATTGTAGCAAAGTATGTATTAAATTTTATGTAAATATTATTAATTTTTTTGATATTTATATTCTGCTTCCCTCATTGCTTAACTTGTAGCTTATAAATGTTGGTTTTGTTCTTGCCTTAAACGAATTGCTGTGTCATTCTGAAGCTTGTTTTTCCTAATTTTTTAAGTTACATTCTGGTGGAGATGCTGAGTAGATTAAGAAGGACAAACTGAAGATCGCCGAGAAGTCCTTGAGGACTTAGGTGCTGTGATCTACATTTTCCAGCTCGAGGAGCATGAACTCATGGAATTCGTGTAATCTTTACACAAGGGGATAAGAAACAACAACAACAACATTTTCCAAGACTGGCTCCAGGATTCCACTGCCTGTCAAAGTCAAGGACTTCCCTACAAGAAGACGATGTTCCCTATTGACAACAAAGCCACTCTTCATGCCACAAGAAAAAGGACTCAAAGCTACTAGGGACAGACGTCCACGACTCCTAGGGAATACTTGACAGAAACACGTCAGATGGATTTAGGCTAGGAGTATTCTACAGTAAATTTTCTCCTCCATCTCTCATTCAGGATATTTTAAAATTCCTAATACATTAGAATGAAAATAAAAAGCTTTTTTATCATCATTTACAGCCCCCTACAGGAAACTGGTAAATTAATGTACAAAGAACATATCTTGTTTTTAGAAATGCAAAAAAAAAAAAATCATGTTCCTAATTTTTCTATAGTCACAAATTGTGCATTTCCTGATGAAATATTAAAAAAAAAAAAAAAAAAAAAAAAGAGAAATTCCAACTATATACAATGGTTTTAGGCCATAAACCTAATTAATCTGTTAAAGGATGGCAACCATTCTGTGAGACCCCCTAGCAGAAAAGTTGCCCAATTTCTGGCAAAGTGAAGATTTCAGGTAGAAATACACTATATAAATATGGCATTCCAATGCTATAAAGAAGTATATACAGAAGAACCTCCCTTAAGAGGACACCTCTTCACAAAGGACAGTTTGCATTTGCAAAATTACCATTTTTACAATTTAGCAACTCTCCGGTAAGAGGACACCCCTCTCACTAAAGGACACTTTGGCTCTGCAATTAGGTGTCCTTTACAGGGAGGTTCTACTGTATTCCTAAAAAAAATAGGCACTCTTTAATAACATGTCCCTTTTACATTAAGTTCTACCCTAGGTTACATTTGTGAACTAATGAGCTAAACACAGTACAATCACCTAACTGATAGCATATTGACACCCAATGCAGCCTCAATTTGGTAAGGAATGAAAAGTCTTTTGTAGGTTATCAAATCAATTTGGCATAGGTTGTCTAGGCCCAAGAAATGTATTTCTTATAAATCACTGAGCAGTGGTATGAAGACCTGGCCTTTGATGCTCCAGATTTGTTTGATTTGGAAAATTTGGAGATTCGAACTTCAATTCTTCAAACCCTGTAACACAATTCTGTCACAGACCTGCTGGAAAGATAGCAGTTATAGAAGGATTTAGGTTGCTATCACTTATTTTACCGTAAACAAAGCTCTCAAATTGAATTTGTAAATGTTTACACATCTCATGGGGAAGAGGTCCAGGTGAATTATCTACAGAACATAACACAGCCTCTCTCCATGGCATGGTGCATTTGTTTGGAACAAGTATTGATCTGAAAGACTGAGTATCCATACTACGCTCAATACATGGGGTTCAAGTGCCCTGTATGGCTGTAACTAAGTTGTTGTTTCTTATCCCCTTGTGCAAAGATTACATGAATTCCATGAGTCCATGCCTCTTGAGCAGTTTAATGATAAGCAGCGGCCTCTACCAAAGGTCCTGTTTAGTGCATCTAATGCAAGCCAAAATGTAGGTGCCTTGTTGTTGTAATTATGTTGTGGGGTTAACATGTATAAAGTCAGTGTGCTGCAGAGTACCGTCTTCAAAAGTGTGAATTGAAAGCACATGTGCAATCACCAGAATGTACTACAATATCACCATGTTCTTGGATGTCTACTCTTAGTTTCACCTCCATCCTTCCAACATTGGTGATCCACAAGCACTGGACAATCTTGTATTTTAAATATTCCTTTTTTTTTTTTGCTTATCCCTAGTACACGTGGTACAGGCCATGATAAACATGGTGGGTAGAAGTAGGCGACTGCTTTTACTGTAAGGGCACCACATGTCTACACATGTGAAAAGCAGTTCGACTTTGCACTTACAAATGTGCCAGAGCCCTGTTTGGTTACTTGCACTCGCTGGTGGGTTTGGACTTTTGCAAGAATTGGGGGCCATTGGAGCATTTTTTTTTAAACAGAAAAAGTGTCCAATGCAGGAATCGAACCCAGGTCATAGCGGTCGAAAACCAATGGTTTAGACCATCCTTCCACCGACCCACTTAAATATTCCTACATTTGGGTGGAGGATGTTCGCAATGATCTCCCTCAAAGGTATTTTACAATGATTATGCGCATGCAACTCTTCATTTGAAAATTAAATCATACACAATTTTAATATAAAGGGAGACCTTCTAATTCAAGTTTATGGTACATAATGCCATCTCCAATATGGAGGTCAGCCTTCACATGGAATACCATTTCACCCTAAAAACAAGGTAATAAGACTAAATCCAAATAAATAAACGTTTCAGTAACAGCGTTGTTACCATCATCGGATAAAAGTATTGAATGAGACTGAATGTAACGATAATGGGCCACCAAAACATTGGTAATGTATCACATAAGGTAGAGGAAGCCACCAATAGATTATATCAATGTGTTCCATTGAGGAAATCAACAGAAGTGTTGGACCTAGCTCTGTTTTACTTTAGGTATTTACAAATTCCACCATTGCGGCCCCAAGTCTGGATGAAAAAGGAGGAGGGGAGCAGTAACAGTTCATTAAAAAACCTGGGCTCAGCTGATAGTACCCTCTAAGGGCTCCTGATCCAGGGATACAATATGAGCAGCGTCTGTACTCCATGTTAGGAGCAGTTGCAAATGGTGTCTGTTCCTCATGTCAGAGGCAGCCATTTCATATTAGAATTAAGTCAGTCTGCTACTGAGTATGGTCCCAGTCATGATGGTTGTCAACTCTACAGGTTTGATACCCTGATTGGATTGGGGATAAGAAAGAAAAGTAATTTACCGCACACACAACCTTAGAGACAAAATACAAGAATATAAAACCTAGAGACAAAAAAAAAAAAGAAGAAAAAAAAACACCCTTCAAGACAAAAAAAAAAAAATAATAACACCACAATTATATCAAAGAATACTTTTATTTACTCTAAAATATTTGGGTGAGAAATTTACATTTTGAAGAGATGAAGTTATTTATATATATATATATAAAAAAACAAGAATGAAATTTACACAATAGAGAGCGATGACAATATTTTCAATAATACTTTGTTGGGTTAGGTTACTCACGGGAGGCTGCTGAAAGAAATAGAATAAAATAATGAAGAGAAAGCTAAGAGGACTTTTTGAATTAAAACAAAAATGACAGACAGACCCATGACTCCTAAATGAAAACAGAAAGTGCCCATATATATATAAAAACAAGAAGATAACAAGAGTGTATGTGGACACACAAGGTGCCAGTGTGGTATTACTCTCAGAATAGAGCAGTGGCATCACTTGGTCTTGCCACCCTCTGAGGTGAGGATTAAGAGGAAGCCTGGAAGTCTAGCCGGGTAACAATGTCCCTCACTGCGGTCATCTGGGCCTCTGAGCCGGTCTCCGCCAGGTGGCGCTGTAGCCGCTGCATGTAGGTGTCAATAGTGTCCAGCGAAGGCAGTTCGCCCGAGCCGGGGAGAGGGAAGCTGGAGAAGGCTGTGGTGAGGGCATGGCGCAGGCGGTCGAGGTGATGCTGCAAGGCACGGTTGTTGTTGGCCTGCTGCACAGTCTCCACCTCCAGTCTCTCTATAGCTGCCTTCATGTTCTCTATGTGCTTGGAGAGCACTGCGTTTTGTTCCTCCCACTCCGTGTTGGACTTGCGGAGCTGCCTGAGTTCACACTCCCGCGCTGCACACACACTTTACTTGACCACCACTTCTGTCACAAATCGAGACAGCAACTCCGAAAGTTCTTAAATATGCTCACAAGCTTATGCTCAGATATTCCAAGTAATTACACAAACAACTTGTTGTTGTTGTTGTTGTTTCTTATCCCCTTGTGTAAAGATTACACGAATTCCATGAGTTCATGCTCCTCGAGCTGTTTTATGATGAGCAGCGGCCTCTCCCAAAGGTCCTGTTTAGTGCATCTAATGCAAGCCAAAATGTGTTCTGGAGCTGCAGGTACCAAACTACATTTTGGGCAAGTGGGATAAATTTTGTTATTATTTTCTATCTTTAATGGCTTGAGATGGCCTGTTCTAAATCTTGTTAGTGTTGTTTGATGCTGTCTATTTCTGATCTTCAGAGCTTCTCCTGGGTTCACTCCACTGTACCAACTGTGCTTAGGTGGGATCCTCCAGTTCTTGTTTATTTTTGTTTTGGCTATTGTTTCTATTTCTTTAAAAGTAAGTTTATTTTTCTGTGGCAAGGGTTCTTTTGTGCCTTTTTTCGCTAGCACATCAGCAGCTTCATTGCCTTCAAGGGCAAACAACTTACATAGTATTAGTGGAATTCAAAAGTTAAGAATTTAAGCCTTAGATGTAGAACATCAAGGAAGACCATCTGTTTAGACTTGAAAAACTGCATGTATGAATATTAAAATCTCTGAATGTGTCTTTAAAATTATTTATATTACTTTTCTCTTATATATATAGTGTAATAATCAAATGTCTTTATATTTCAATATTCTTTTAGCTAGTGCACCGAACAGGATTCAGCACGGCTGTAATGAAAGGACACGGGTTGAAATATTTGGCTTCAGTTCTGCTGGATAATACAGTTTGAAAGTTGTGGTCATGTCTTCTACAAGTTAAAACATCCCATCAATGATGAGAATTTATGTAATTATTTTAGCCACACATAGCTTCTCCGGGGAGATTGATTGTCATAACTGCTCCAAGATTCAGAATAGAGGTTATTAAACCACAGAACTGGCGACCACCCTTTATACAAATGGATAGAATCAATCACACAAAGAACACAATATTTTCCAACCTTTGTTAAAACTGGTCCAATTTCTGTATGATTTAGCATTATTTCTACTTTTGTGTTAATTATGGAAAACTTAATAACTAGCGCAAAAATCTAAAATGGTTACAACAAAATGTTATAAAAAGCATTACAGCCACCTGGGAATTTCAGAATTCCATTAAATAATCCACCAGATATTCGATTAGTTCAGAAACCACAGAAAGGTCATGCTTGATATGGACTCAGAGATCCTTATGTTCTACTATGACTTAAGTTAATTAAATGCCAATTATTCTTCTCATCAGAAACATACAATTAAAAAGAGTGAACAACTTTACCAATTGATAAGGCACAATTTGGATTATAGATTATAATAAGACCAAATCCAAAACATACCAAAGTCTTATTGCCCTGAACTTTACCAATTTTTTTTGCACAGTGATATCTATAAATGGAACATCATTTCAAATCTTTATATTGTTACACCAGGTTACGGCTTGGCAGACTCTTCAGCCTGGATTCTCTCCTGTGCTGGGTCTTGCATCTTACCAGAGCGTGTTTCAACCATCCTACAAATTTATAAAAGGGAATAACGAGATAAGTCTTCTTTAAGTAGCCACCAGAATCCTTTATTTATTTTCTCACATCAAAGAGAGCAGTGAAGTCACAGTGTACCTAAATACAAATGATGATAAATTAATAATCTGTTTTAAATAAATATCATAGAATATTTTATATAAAAATAAATAAATATATAATTTAAATTTCAAATATATTAAAACTAATATAAGAAATACGCCATTAATCATGATGTAACACTTCCCCCTCTCCAGAGGTCGTCACGTCCTCGTGATTGACCTCATCAATTCTTTCAAAATAGGGTTTGATTCTTGAGACATGGACAATCAATGGGTCTTGGCCAGGATTATCTTTTGGTTCAATTAAGTAATTTACGTTGGACAGCTTCTTTAATATTCTATATGGGCCAAAATATTTTCTCAGTAGTTTCTCACACTTTCCTATTTTCCTAATTGGTGTCCAAACTGCTACTAATTCTCCTGGTTCGTAGCTTCTTTCCATGTGTTTCTTGTCATAGTTCTTTTTCATTCTTTCTTGAGTCTTTATTGTGTTGTTAATAACTAATTTTCTTGTTCTGTTTATTTTGTCTAAGTGATGTTTTATGTATTCATCATAATCATCTTTGTCAATGTCCACCGAGATATTCCTGTCGTCCAAAAGAGACGTGGGTTCTCTTCCAAACATCAGGAAAAAGGGAGAATATCCTGTGGTTTCCTGAATTGTAGTATTGTAAGCGTGAGTGATGAATGGGAGTATTTCGTCCCAATTTTTCTGATCAGTGTTCACATACATACTGAGCATATTGATCAATGTTCTATTTAACCGCTCTGTCAATCCATTAGTCTGGGGATGATAGCTCGTTGTGAAGCAATGTTTAATCTTGCACGTTTTCATCACCTCTTTCATTAAATTACTGGTAAATTGAGAGCCTCTGTCACTAATAAGATATTGTGGGGCTCCGTGCCGAAGAAAAATATCCTCTACTAGAAATTTAGAAACTTCTTTCACTGTTGCTTCCGAGACTGCTCTTGTTTCTGCATATCTAGTGTAGTAGTCCGACAGCACGATTATCCATTTTTTCCTGTTTTTCGTAGATGGTAGTGGACCAACAAAGTCAATTCCAATTCTTTCGAAAGGAAAGTTGGCTGGGGGGATGGGCTGTAGTAGTCCAGAAGGTAATTGGTTTGAGCCTTTCCTACTTTGGCAAAGGTGACACGTCCTAACGAATTCTGAGACATCCTTTAGCATGGATGGCCAAAAGTATTTACTCTTTATTCGGTACATGGTTCTGGCGACGCCCAGATGGCCATTCGACATATGATTGTGATATTCTTTCATAATTTCTCTCTTTTTATTCTCTGGAACCACAAGCAACCACGCCCTGCCTTCAGGGTTCGGGTTTTTCTTAAAGAGGCATCCATCTTCTTCTTTAAAGTTTTGCGCAATTGATCGCCTGCTTCCATCAAGGTTTTTCTTAACACTTTCGATAAATTTATCCTCTTCGTCTGTTATTTGATTTAAAAATAGCCTTTCAAAATCCTCATCCCAATCAGTTTCTGGTAAGGGCCCCCTAGATAAGCCATCGGCGTCCAGATGCTTCTTTCCTGATTTATGTATTATATCGAAGTCATATTCTTGAATTTTCAATGCCCATCTTGCCAATCGACCTGTTGGATCCTTCAAGTTTTTGAGCCAGCATAAGGCGTGATGGTCTGTTACTATTTTAAAGTGTCTTCCATAAAGGTAGGGTCGTAATTTTGACATTGACCAGACAACGGCCAGACATTCTTTTTCAGTGGTTGAATAATTTTGCTCCGCTTTACTTAGGGTACGACTCAAATATGAGATCACCTTCTCTTCACCACCGATGTCTTGGACAAGTGTTGCACCTATGCCGATGTTGGACGCATCAGTATGAACATAAGTAGGTGCATTTGGATTGAAGTGACCTAAAATTGGTGGACTTAATAGTGCTGTTTTTAGGGTTTGAAACGCTTCCTCTTGTCTTTCTGTCCAGGTAAATGATACACTTTTTTTTATAAGGTTGGTCAAAGGGTCAGCAATTTTTGAAAAGTCTTTGATAAATTTTCTATAATATGAACACATTCCCAAAAAGGATTGTACTTCTTTGACCTTTTTGGGTCGAGGAAAATTTCTGACAGCTTTGATGTTATGTTCCGCGGGTTTTATACCATGTTTGCTCGTTATATAGCCGAGAATCTCCAATTCTTCAAAAGCAAATCGGCATTTTTTGTCGTTTAACCTTAAATTAGATTCACGAAAACATCTAAAAACAGCTTCAAGTCTTTTGAGGTGCGTTGGAAAATCCGGGCTATATATGATAACATCATCCAGATAACACAAACAAATTTGCCATCTCAGATTTCCAAGCATATTCTCCATATTTCTCTCAAAGGTAGCAGGCGCGTTACAAAGTCCAAAAGGCATCACGTTGAATTCATATAATCCATGCGCTGTAGTGAAAGCTGTTTTCTCTTTGTCTCTTTCTTCGACTTCAACTTGCCAATATCCAGATCTGAGGTCTATTGCTGAGAAGTGTGTAGATCCTTGGAGAGTATCCATAACTTCGTCTATTCTAGGGATCGGATAGACATCTTTTACTGTCACATTATTCAGTTTTCTGTAGTCCACACAAAATCTGTATTTACCATCTCGCTTCTTGACCAATATTACTGGAAAAGACCAGGGGCTAGAAGATGGCCTAATTATGCCTTCTGTAAGCATCTCGTCAATTTGCTCTTTTATAATATCTCGTTCTTTAGCACTTACCCGGTAAGGCTTGTGTTTAATTGGCTTCGCGTCTTCTGTGTCTATCCGATGTTTTGCCAAATTGGTTCTCCCTAATCTCGATGAAAAAAGATCTCCATACCTTTCTAAAACTTGTTTTAACTCCTTCTGTTCCTTTGGTGAAAGATTTTCGTTTATTTGGAATCTAGGTTCTTCGTTCTTTTCTACCTCTCTTTCTCGACTCACATTTATCTTCGCTGGACTACTTCCAAAAGCCAATGTTTGGTTTTTCATTATTTTTAACGGTCGAGGATACGGATTAGTTATCCAGATGTGTGTTTCCCTATTTATAACATTGATCAAGCTTCTTGCTAGACGAAGTCCATTTGTTTGAAACATTTTGCTGCTCTCCTCGATAATATATTCTCCATCCTCTGTTTCTACCAATGCCTTGATCAATTTCATGGAACATTCCGGTACAATGGAATCCTTGGCACTCTTTATTTTCAACATTTCAAAATTGATTTCGTCATGATTATTCGTCAAATCATATTTTATAGTTTCTTGCTTACAATCTATTTTTGCGTTCATTTTCTTAAGGAAATCTCTCCCAAGAATTAATGTCCGTAAATGCGTTTTCAATATCACAAAGTTGTGTGATAATGTTTCGTCATCAATTTTTATATTTAAAAATATACTTCCTACCATGTCCAATTTTTTTCCATCGGGTCCTGCACAAATTTTTGCGAGTTTACTTATACCATGGCCTGTATCGAGGGCCGTTCTGAGGTCGACCACTGAGAGGTCAGCACCTGTATCAACCAAAGCTTCAAAAGTCCCTATCTTGTCCACATTAATTTTTAATTTGTATTTAGGGTCCAACTTCTTGATTCCGTTTATGGTCGACTTGCTTTGATTGACAGATCCAGGCGCGACGCTTAGTTTAAATCTTCCAACACGGAATATCTATTCCGGGTAGGAATATTTGTCTGTGTGCTATGACATACATCAGCATAAAGCCGAGGTCCTGATTTCTCTGATATTTCATTCATTTGGCATTTTTCTTCGACCTTCTCTTGGGTATCTGCTGGATCCTCTTCTAGGATTCTTATAAACTTGACCCTACAATAACGGGCCACGTGCCCTGGCTTGTTACATTTAAAGCAGATTGGTCTTCCATCTTCCGTCCTATTTTTGCTCACTTCTTGGCTTTTATTGTAAGTGTTTCTCTGAAGGTTTGGTTTCGGCACAAAGTTAGGATTATAAGGACGTCTAGGGGTAGAGGGCTGGGGAAAGTTGTTTCGATACTGTCTGGGGGTAGGATGGGAGTCGTTCTTGTAATTATTGGAAACAGGGGCTTGGGGCCTGGAAGTGGTCTGGTAGTTTCGTGCGGCAGTCGGCGGCACGTACCTCGATTGTTGTTGGGGTCTAGAATAGCGTGGACCGTTATATAGGTTTCTGGATTTCTCCACACGTTCCCGATACTTCTTTTCAAAAGAATCCATTTTCTTGCACACGACAAGAAGGTCATCGGTCGTTTTAGGAGGGTTCAGGTAGAGCGCGAATGAGTACTCTTTTTTCAGTCCTCCAATAACATGTTCAATTTTTGTTTCTTCTTCCATTGCGGGGTCAACCTTGTTGCACAACACTAGAATGTCTTCCGCGAACCTGATTGCTGGTTCATTCCAGTGTTGCATTCTGTTGAGCTTCATTCTAAGTTCTTCTTTATTCGCGTCCAAAGAAAAATCCTGAATGAGGCGGATTTTAATATTTTCCCAGCTCGTGAAACTAGCTTTGTGTAAATTCAACCAGGTTTTAGCGCTTCCCGTCATGTTCATGGCGGCATAACGAGAGATAATGTAGTCTGCCCAATGGTACAAGAAGCCAATTTCTTCAAGAGATTCAATCCATGGGCGAGGGTCTTCCGTTCCATCATACTTGGGGATGTCGATGTTGGGATTCAGGACAACTGGGTCGGAACTAGCATCTCTACCAATTGTTACACCAGGTTGCGGCTTGGCAGACTCTTCAGCCTGGATTCTCTCCTGTGCTGGGTCTTGCATCTTACCAGAGCGTGTTTCAACCATCCTACAAATTTATAAAAGGGAATAACGAGATAAGTCTTCTTTAAGTAGCCACCAGAATCCTTTATTTATTTTCTCACATCAAAGAGAGCAGTGAAGTCACAGTGTACCTAAATACAAATGATGATAAATTAATAATCTGTTTTAAATAAATATCATAGAATATTTTATATAAAAATAAATAAATATATAATTTAAATTTCAAATATATTAAAACTAATATAAGAAATACGCCATTAATCATGATGTAACAATATTCATCCAAATTATTTCAATTATTCTAACTTGACTTTTATTAAGAATTTACTAGGAACATTTTTTGTGAAGATTTTAACTCTCGTCACCCAGTGTGATTTAAGAAAAGTGACAAATTCCAAAGATTTGAAACTAAAACCAATCATCGATGAAAACAATATTTTTATCAACAACTCCTACTTGTCATAACCCAAGTATAAATGATTTCTCAATGTTTAACAAACATTTGCTGAATTTAACAAAAGAATTGGCTTGTATAAACTGGTATTTCAGACCATGTAACAATAGAATTTGAGATATTCTGCACATTGGGTTACTGGAGTAATATACAAGAGTCAACATGGGGAAGTTCAAAGAAAGAAATGAAAATTGGTCAAGGTATTCTATAAGGCTATATCTATGAGAAATGTCTGAACTAGAAAATGATTCTGATAATGACAAAGTGGCTGCTGGAATCACAAAGTTATTACAAGACATCACTTATCAATCATTGGAAGTTAAATCCCCTAACCCTAGGTATGGTCCAGGATTAAATTTCTAGTGGAATGAACTGAAAAAAGAACTACCACTTTTATTATATAAGGAATTAAAATTATCATAATGTAAATTTTCAGTTATAGAATCTTCCAAGTCAATTAGGAACAAATACATACAAACACTAACATAAAAAAAGCTAAAAATAAATGAACTGGTAAGCTTTTATTGAGGAAGAATCATTTAAACTACAATTTTGGAAATGCATTAAGATAGTAAGGTACAAATTTAATAAGGGCTTAATACTGGCTATAGTTTTAGATTCATTCATTCATAATATGATTATAATGGCCTGAACCATGTGTACTAGGGATAATAAAAAAAATAATTAAAAAATAAAGATAGTGTGATAAAAATTTAATAAGGCTTAAACCTGTCTATAGCTCTAGATTCATTCATAGAACAGGATGGTATTTTAAAATTCTTCAACACAGTGCAAAGCTTAAAAAGTGACCAACAAGCCATTGTAGCATTAACGAATAAGAAGATGAACCAAAAAGATCTCTCACCTTTATTGTGGTCTAAGAATTCTTCTGTGAAGATAGGAATGTCAAAGCCAAGCACTTCTTCCCTGGAGTTGTCATTGTCTGTTGCTACTGCCTGCAACACAACCTTTATTACATATTTACAAGAATTTCTAAAACCTGCTTTAAAATTACCATTGTAATCCTTCTCAAGAGAGAACACAAAGGAAAGACCATGACAATAATCATTATGTATAGCAGTAGTTGCAAAAATAGTTTGTGTATAGAAGATGCCTGAAGATGGATCATTTGGCCATTATGTGAGGCACCAAATTTTGTTCTTTAATGATGATAAGGCACAATTTGGATTATAGATTATAAACACAAGGTAATAAGACCAAATACAAATAAACACTATTTATTTATTTGTATTTGGTCTTATTACCTTGAGTTTCTTTAATGATGTTCCAGTAGATTGGTTATCCTAGAAAAATCTCCAATAGCAGTGAATATTGTGATGAAATAATCTAACTTAAGTCAACACTTTTACTTTAATTCAACAAATTCCTTGAACAGTAATTAGTCTCAGTTAATAAACCTAATATTTCTCATGGCAATTTATGAAATTAACAGGTAGTATAAGATAAGAAAGATGAGAACAAGTAGTTAAAAATACCCACCCTTTGATTCATTTTGGAATTGATTGTTTTGCTTCCTGTTAGATCCTATTATATATACTTTTTATTTATTGTACTTAATTTGCATAATCCTAAAAATTCTCCTTAGTCAAACATACAAATATGGTATTTAATTTAGAAATGTAAATAGGTCAATATCCATTCTTTATATATTTCCATATTGTGAGAGGAATTAGGAGAGAGAGTTAGTCAGGCAGAGATGTACATACTTCCAGACAGGTAAATATCCAAGTGAATATTTTTAACTCTCTTGTAGAATTGAATAAAAAAATAAAAGTTTGCAACAATTAATTTTTTGGCAATGTGTTTATTTTTAGCTCTACAGACCTTTACTGTAATGATAAAAGTTATTGAATGAGAGGGATAACTTTTCTCATTGCAGTAAGGTCTGTAGAGATATATACAAAAAAAAAAAAAAAAAAACATTGCCAAAAAATTGTTGCAGATTTTATTGATAGATGGCAATTAAATTGAAAAAAAATATTTAAAAAAATCTTAAAATTCTATTAGGGGGCAAAATGCTTCTGTATATGGCTTACTGACCATAGCCATAGCTTCCTTAGCCAGTAGCCACAAATATTGAGTAAAGGCACAATACTTTGCTATAAAAAATCACTTGGGACTGAGATTTTATTTGTCCTAATTAGGAAAAGTCGGTGGACGAGTGGGTAAAACCCTCGATTCCCGACAGTCATGAACCGGGATTGAATCCCGCGTTAAAAATTGTTTAATATGTGAATAACCTTCACATATTATTCATTGTTCAATTATCATGACCTAGGTTGCTCTTGCTGAGCGGTACCTATTAATGTGATTTGAACCAGGTCCTAATTATATATATATATGTTGGTGGATGAGAGGGTAACACGCTCGATTCCCGACAGTCATGAACCGGGATTGAATCCCGTGTTAAAAATTGTTTAATATGTGAATAACCTTCACATATTATTCATTGTTCAATTATCATGAACTAGGTTGCTCTTGCTGAGCGGTACCTATTTATGTGAATTTGAACCAACCGTCCTAATTATGTTGTTACCAAGTAGTTGTTATAACGAGGTTCCCACAATATTTTAAATGGACTACCTATATTCCATCAATCAATTCCCATCTACAATAAAAACTTCCATGAGATCTTTCTGGATTCTCTTGAAGTTATGTCATTTTTTATTTCACAAAGGCCCACAGGAGTCTGTAAAGTAGCCATTCCCTGTAGCATCTACAAAACACCCATAAAGTCCTAGTGGCGGCCACTGTACTATCTCCTCCACTGTGCTATCATCTCAGGGAAGTTAATAAAGGTCAGAGATAAGTGACACTTATCACCCTCCTTCACACACATTTTATACTGTAGAGCCCCTCTATAGGGAACTCTAATGGAACCAAACTTTGGCTTCACTATACCCATGGTTTGGCTTTTTTTTTTTTACTTTTCAAAATTATTAGATCATATAATTAAAGGACAACCTTACCACAGAAAAGGCTAACTCTTAATAATGGTCACTTTGTTTTATGTTAGGTGAATCTTAATTGACCAATTTCCACACATTAATACTAAATATCAAAATGGCCACAAATATCTTGTGAAAGGAAGTCCTTTGATGATAGGTTCTTATCATTACCATAGACAGTGAAACCCTGATAAATTGACCCAAGGATAGAGAAAACCTGTTAAAACATACCTGAAATAATCCCTATTTTCATTTTACAATACAGAGAAATATAGCTATAATGAACCAAAGGTTCAGTTCCATTAGGGTTCTAAAAAGGGTTATTTAAAAACAACTTTATATTGTTTTATACAAGTGAAAAATATAATTTAAAAAAATTGTAATGCTCTTGTTGTGTGAGTGAGGGGTTATTCAAGCACATCCACAAAATTTAGCAAGTCCAAATAAGTAAACCACACACATTTCAGTAGCATTGTCTCACCACAATGACAGATGCTACCAAACTTTAGCAAAGTCCCTACTTTGTTCTGTTGTCCATTTAATATTTTCATGGTTATTATAGTTGGGGGCTGCTATATAATTGATAGATATAAATGGAAAAATAAAAAGTCAAGACCTATAAAGTGGTGTTAATTAAAGAGGGTCTCTGTGTGTCATGGCAACAGGCTATTTATCCTAGGATCTATCTGTTTCTAGGACATGTGGGTGTTGCTAGTGTCACAAATAAGAGGACCACAGAAGTTTCTGTGAAAGGCTCTTACCTCAGTTGTGTTGTTGTTGGTGTGGTTCTCCTCGATTTCTGCACAGCCCAACACCTGTGGTCAGGTTACTATGGTCAAACCTAATGCCATATTACAGTAAAACCTCACAACCTGGGATATAGTAAACCTTCCCTTATAACAAACAAAATAATCCCAGTCTTGTTTTGTAGTACAGTAAACCGTGGCTATGTTGAACCAAAGGTTCAGTCCCATTGGGGTTTGCTATAGAGGTTTTACTGTATTTAGCCATTGCCATGTATACATTTTGAAGGACTCCTTGTTCTAAAGATATCTTTTACCTTTTAATGGTGGGCCATGCTCTCAAATAGTTTGACAAACCAACTTGAGTGATTTCAATTTGTATTCTTGAAGATTCCAATGCTGAGTTTTCAACCTAAACATGGGTCATTGAATAATAATGATATCTGCATCGTGTAAATATATCTATTTTTATGTCATCTCCGAATGTTTCATCTCTAGGGAGGGAGATTGGTAAGAATTCATATAACTAGAAGATACTAAGTAGATGGGGGTAGTAACAATGCTCTGACACAGGTCTTTGCAAAGTCACATTTTGTAGGAGTAAAATATATGCTTCATTTGGGAGCTAGCACAAAAAATAGTTTTACCCACATATAAAACAAATTCAGAGATACATCTATTGATTTTTCTCAAAATATCTTTATAAAAATACCAAATGACAAATTTCAACTACTAGCTATACGCCGCACCCTGCTGGGCACTCAACCAAGTAAAGGTAGTTGACCAGGTTCAGAATATTTTCCTAAGACGCTACCTAAATTTACCAAAGTATACTCCGGGCTTTATGCTAAGAATGGAGTGTGGACGAGTATCACAGGAAGTTATCATAACTAAACAGGTCCTGAGATTTTGGGTGAGGATTATGAAAATGGAAGAGAGTAGGTTGCCCCGGGCATGTTTGTCACACCTCTGGACATTACACAGCAATCAAAGGGCTGGTTTAACCTTTGTCGAAAACCTGTCAACCATTTTAGACTCAAACGGTTTTTCGTTCCTGAAGGGTTGTCCGGATTACACTGCAATACTGACTGAAATCCCTGCTATTATTCGAATAGCAACCGAACAAAGCATCCAAAGCGACATGGCGAAAATCCTAAATACTTCACATTACAGTCACTTCAAATACCTAAAAAATTCAATAACAGCAGAACGATATTTATTCACAACTATTCCTCTAGCAATTAAAAGTTTTTTTGCACAACTGAGACTCCTATGGACGATCTTCCCAGAAAATCGTTCAAAGCGCTGGAAGACTGATTTGACTCTAACTTACGATCTGTGTAAAAACAGAATCCAAGACGAAATTATGCATATAATATTTGGATGCTCTTGCTTAGAGAAACAGAGGAAAGAAATTTTGGGTGACTTACCCTGGTCTCAACCTGACTGCCAACAAATTTGCAGCTGGATGAACACACTGATGGTTGATCAGGGTCTCTCCCTCGGTTTATATAGATTCTACAAGGCCGCAGTCAATGTCCGTTGGAGAAAGATGGATTCGCCGAATGTCGTGGTTTGCTTGGAGGAAGAAAACGAAGATTGAATGCGGCTGATTCCACACTAGTCCTCTCAATGATATCCTAACCTTGACATATTCTAAACATTGGTACTTTAATTTAAATATTTAATCATGTATGGTTCCTTTTGCTCTGTATGTTTATTTTTTGTATATATGGTTATATTTCTTTTTGTTTGTTTTTTCTTTCTTCTCTCTTTTCTTTTTCCTTATTACTTCTTGTATTCTAGTTTTTACTTTTGAAATATCTTCCTTTGCTAAATCCTGTAGAGGGGAATCATGTATAGGGCTGGATGCCCCAATAAAAAGGCTTGTGTGTGTGTGTATTTCAACTACTAAAGCAGAAAAGTCAAATTTTAAAGTGGAGTTTCAACTATGGGAAAATGCTTTTTAGAATGCATTAAAACTATATTTTTTTATGCCAAAAACAAAATCACATGCGCACAGACACGCTAAACAGTGATTGGAAGCTAATAGGCAAACTGTCTGAATTTCATATTGTACCCTTTTTTTGGTGTCAACTTTATTAATGGTCACAGCTTCACTTCAAAGCAAGAATTTTCATATTACCCCACCAGATGATGGTAGTTCTAGTGTAATATGAAAGTGAGTAGATTCCCTCACCTCTGTTCTCCAGCTGTTTCTTGGTGAAGATCTTGTAGGCCTCTGTCTGTTTGTACTGCTCCAGCTCCTTACAGTACTTTTCTCTGTCCTTCTCTGCATCCTCCAGGTATTTCTGGACACACACCATACTGTCATTATGGAAAACTATCAAATATGACTTAAAAATAAACAGCTCTCAGGACTTGCTGAAGAGAAAAAAAAAAAAAGGTGATTCTCAATTAATTTATTTAAAATAGATTTAACATGACCCTGGTCTTCTGGTTAAAATGGGCCTTACAAAAACCACATCATTCAATTAAAAATACTTTCCCTTGTAGGCGGCCAAAAGAAACAAGCCTCATCAAACCAAATCCTTCATTTTCATAATTTTTAGGCAATTGTGGATTAGGAAGAAGTCTTTTTTTTTTTCACAAATTCATATTGAAAAAAAAAAAAAAAAGACCAAACTTTGGAAGATTGGAACTGACTATACTTTTTAGTTGTTTATGTTATTTGTCATAAAGATAAAATGCAACAAAGGATGAATATCAAATATAATTTTAAACTTTGAGAATCTCCATCTGAAATCAACCAAAGATTATAACAGTGTAAAAATTCTTGTTTAAATGGCATCCAAAATTTAGAGAGGAAATAGAACATGTCAAAGAGGCCCCAGGCTGACTTTCAACAAGCATTGTTACAGAAAATGTTGAGAAAATTTATAACCAAATATTTGGTGACAAGAATGCTACCTGAAAAGACCAATATAAAAATATCAAGTTACCACCACATTTTCACTGAAATTTCGCACAAGAATAAACTGTACTCAAAGTTGGTCCCAAAAAACCTTACATTGGACTAGAAAGTTGATACACAATAAAAAAAGATCTTTTGAAAACCTCTGAAATGAGGTTAAAAAATTATTGCTTGTAATGAAACTTGGTGCTATTGATCCACTAGCAAAACATGGGAGGGAGGGGCCCTGCTTCACCTGAGAAGATAATCAAGACAATGTTGCTGATATTTTTTAATATTAGAGGCGCCAGATTAAATCATGCAATTTTACCTCAAGGCCAAACATTTAATTTAGAATATCATAAAATTGTTCTTATTAATTTCTGAGTTAAAATCTGTAAAAAAAAAAAAAATCTGATTTTTAAGGAACAGGTGATTGGTGATCTCCAAACAACGCTAGGCCACACAAATTTAGCATGATTCACATTTTGACCAAACATTCCATCCCAGAGGTCCGCCATCCCCTGAACCATGTTTGACTTCTTTCTATTCCCTAAACTAAAAATAATTCTAGAAAAATTTAAAAAACATATATTAATAATATAAAACAAAAAAGATGGAGTCGATGCAAACACAAGGTGATTAACATAATTTTCTATATTTGTTTCTATTAAAATACAAGAAAATAAGACCTAATCCAAATAATTTATTAGTGTGACGTTTCGGCAACAACATTGTCACCATCATCAGGCAAAAGAATAAAATGAACATTACAACACATTTTATTCTTTTGTCTGATGATGGTGACATTGTTGCTGCCAAAACGTCACACACTAATAAATTATTTGGATTAGGTCTTATTTTCTTGTATTATAATCTATAATCCAAATTGTGCTTTATCATTGTTTTTATTAAAAATATAAAATTATCTTGATATTTTTGAACAACTCCTATATATATAGATAACCCTTGAGCACCAACACTTCAAGTAAACAATCATACACCATTGAAAGAGGTATCTACATCAATTACAAGGGTATGTTGGTAAAATCATCTACTAGAGTGGATATTTTCCTATTCTATATTAAGTTTCTGTCTTCCATCTCAACTATGACAGTTCTATATGGATCCCTGTAAGAGAAATGTAGTAACAAACCTGTTTCTCAGTTGGGGGCAGGTTGGTCCACTCGCTAGCTAGGATCTTGGTGATCTCGGAGAATGTGGCACGGGGGTTGTCAGCTCTCACCCTCTCTCTCCTCTCATTGATAAACCGGACGTAGCCAGTGAGGGGTTTCTGCGGGGCATTCATGTCTCTGGCTGGCCTCTTCCTCTTGATGCCCTTGGAGGCTGCTGCGGGGGCGGCAACTGCCGGCTTCTTCTTCTGGACCAATATTCCTAGTACACTGGCGGCGGTGGTAGAAGGAGGGGTCACTTACCTCTGCTGAAGTGGGGGTAGGGCCTGCTGGTTCTGTTGTTGCTATCTTCTCTGCAACACCCCCATATAATGGTTATTCTTTCTTATCTCCACTCAATCGTATTAGGGTATCAAGCTTGTAGAGCTTGTTGATGGTGTCTGCTGGGGATGTGAAGAGCTCATCAATAGATGAGTCAATAATGTGGTTTGGGGTTGCAGGTTGAGAATTGCACTTAGTACATAGTGGGAAATCCTTACAACCATATATACAGTTAAACCTGTCTATAGCGCCCCCTCTTGGGACTCACCAAAATAGGGTGCTATAGACGAGTCACTTTTAATGTAAATCGCATCATACTACGTATTTAAAATCGGGCGCTATAGAGAGGGAGGCGATATTTAGAGGGGGCGTTATAGGCAGGTTTAACTGTGTATATATATATATGTGGTATTCACCCAATCATATAATGGTAATTAATTCTATCTATTGTTTTGGAAAAAGCCTCAATAATTATGCACTGACACATTTAGATTAATCCCAAGGAAACATGTTACATTCCAGCCAAAGAACAGGGCAGATGGGCTAGAGGTCTGCATCCAATGGCAGAAGCATCCTTGACTGATTTGACCCAACAGTCAACTGACAATGTCAGCAGAAAACTTACCTTTAGGAGGTGTTTTGCCTTGACTCATGGCAGTACTCCCAGGCATCACTGCACAGCGCATACTGTGTTATCAAACTATCTCATACTTGAGATAAATGGTTGGTGGTTAGCTTTTCTTGATTTGTCAATTTATTTATTTATGCTTATGAGGTGATACAGCAGCGTATTTACAATTAGAGAGGAGACAAAATGAATTAAATCTAGAAAAAAGAAGTGAGGACATATCGGTCATTAAAGTCTGAGAGGCAAGTCCTTCAGCCAGTTCTGGGCTTCCGGGGTGACAGAATGGAGATTGGAGATTCCTCCATTGAATTTGTACAGCGGGCAGTCATCTAGTATATGGGACATTGATTGTGGGACGTTGCAGGCACAATTTGGATCTTTGGTGTAGCCCCATAACTTCATCAGCTCTGCACACCTTCCCTGACCTGTCCTAAAGCGGTTTAGAAGCACCCATTCTCGTCGAGGGAGGGAAAAACCTGGGATCTTGACATTTGGGCTTGTGATGAGGTTCTTGTTTGGGATATCGGTGCTGATCCAGGAATTTGTCCATGCTTCTGAGATATTAAAATTTTGGGAGAGAAAAATGATTTGTCAAGAAAAATGGGTTTGTCAAATATCAGGGAACAGGATAAATCAACATTTAGTTGATTTCTGTTCCAATAGATGGCGCTCTGCCTTTTAAAAAAACACATGTGAGCATGATCAGGATATGCCTTTTTTTGATTTTTAATAAATATGATATCATGGGGAAATGCAGAGGAAAAATAATCCCAGTTGATATTAAGGATGATAAAGCACAATTTGGATCATAAATTATAATACAAGAAAATGCTGTTGCCGAAAAGTCACACACTATTAAATTATTTGGATTAGGTCTTATTTTCTTGTACCCAGTTGATATGAACACAAAGCAATAATGCGCCATCTATACATATAAAATGAAAGGATTTAAAAGCACGAATGTTTCTTTTATATAAAATACAAACTTCTACTGTCCTTACTGCGAGGAAAAAATATATTGGGAGGGCTTGGCTGATCAGTGGTGAACCCTCCCAGCGGTTTTGCCGATTTAATCCACCAGACCACTTTTAAGAGCTCTAATACTGTAATGGACGATTCTGCTTATATACGCAGCACTGAAGGATGGAATCTCAGAAATGGTTTCCAACAATATTATGGACATAAGCTTATAGGACAGTAGAATTACATTCAAATATTTGCATCGAGTTGATATTGTTAACACCTTTTTGTTGTTATTTAGAAAAAGAGTCAATCTCTCTCTGTACTCCAGCTGCCATTGTGAATTCTAAGTTCCTCCTTGAGCAATCACACAAATGGCTAAACCTGCCATACCATGCGAGATCAGGAGTCTCTCTTGGACAATAGGTCAAATAAACTGGTAGCATTTTGAAAGCAGAGGAAGGATGGCACCTGATAAGAAGTATCTAAAGAAAATAAGAATGATCAAGAGGGCCATTTAGAAATAGGAACCAAGACATAAAGATTGAAACCAAATGATCCAACTGACATTTCAATTCTGGCTTTAGAAACACAAGGTTATAACCTTTGCCATAACAATAATGTCACTGAAATGTAACACACTATTTATTTATTTGGTCTTATAACCTTGGGTTTCTAATCTACAATTCAAATTGTACCTTATCAACACTGGCTTTGTGTATAATCATCAGACAAAAGTACGAATCCAACAAACAACACTCTGGTGCTTGTAAGGAGTGCTAATGCTGCATCACAAAGTCATAGTTCAGTTCTTGTTAACTTTTGGATTGAAGATATCTTGAGGTCAGACTGAAAGCACTTGGGAATAAATGGACAGAATTAGGGGGAGTTATGAAAGGTGGCAGCTGTTGTATAGGATCGTGTTAAAGAGAGAGAATTTTTAAAATACGCCAACTTTTGTCCTAAAGATTATGATAGTGGCTTCTTGATTTAAGACCTACTGGAAAAACCAAAATCACACATTTGAGAATTTTAGGTCTAAAATAGGGTTGTAGTAAGACACCGAATTATAAAACCTAATGGGATCCAAGGCAGATAATTTCTGGCTCGGTCTAAAATAGGGTTGTAGTAAGACACCGAATTATAAAACCTAATGGGATCCAAGGCAGATAATTTCTGGCTCTGTCTAAAATAGGGTTGTAGTAAGACACCGAATTATAAAACCTAATGGGATCCAAGGCAGATAATTTCTAGCTCGGTCTAAAATAGGGTTGTAGTAAGACACCGAATTATAAAACCTAATGGGATCCAAGGCAGATAATTTCTGGCTCGGTCTAAAATAGGGTTGTAGTAAGACACCGAATTATAAAACCTAATGGGATCCAAGGCAGATAATTTCTGGCTCTGTCTAAAATAGGGTTGTAGTAAGACACCGAATTATAAAACCTAATGGGATCCAAGGCAGATAATTTCTGGCTCAGTCTAAAATGGAACATCACCTCTGTATTAAAATTTAAAATCTGGCACATACCCAATATATTGTACCAAGGATGTAACATTCTAAATATAGACATAAGAACCTCTCTGTAAAGGACACCTAGTTGCAGAGTCCAAGTGTCCTTAAGGGAGAGGTGTCCTCTTACTGGAGAGTTGCTATTTTTTATATGTTAAAACTATATTTGAAAGAAAGAGCATTATGTTATATTTATTTATTACTAGCGGGTTACCCGGCTCCGCCCGGGTTTTACCCGAGTGAAAGTTTGCCTAACGAATATTATATATTATGAGGTATAATAAACAATGTTAAAGATTAGTTTTAATTATTAATCAAGATTGTGTGTGAATATGTGAGAAAGATGTAATATCGTTGTTGTTTTCTTGGCCGACTGTTTTACATATGGTGTTATCTTAAAATTGCTTGTTTTGAATATTTTTTTAGATTGAGTTGAATGAATTGCTGAATTTTTTTTTGTATTTATATATAAATAAAATTAACTCTGTTGATTTTTTTTGTATTTAATCGATAACAGCAAAGTTACGCATGTTAAAGTTAGGAAAAATATTTTGATGTTAAGCAAAACCTGCTCCATCTCGTTTTACATAAATGTTGAAAATTTGGTTGAAATTGATGCATTGTAACGAAAGTTTTTAGCGAACAACACTTATGAAATTTGCATTTTATTAATATAGTATAGATTATTTTATTATTAATTACCCGAGTAAAGGTTTGTCTAACGAATCTCTCGATAAAGTGAACATTTTTTCCCGGTCCCTTGAAAAGTACTCGATAAGTTGAATAAAATCAATATTAATGGGTTCCCTCGGTAATTGGAAGTTAAAGGAATAGTATCTTGCCTTGGAATTGTATCATTATTCTTGTCTCAAATAAATTGCTGTGTCATCCTGAATTTTGTCTTTCCTAATTTTCTACATTACAAAATCATCGAATCATCATGATAATATTTAGAGCAGATTGTTGAATTATAACAGATAAATTAGAATATTTATCTTGATTATTTTAAAGCAAAAAGTTATTTCAAAAATTTTATTTGCTAGAAACCTTCCCAGTACTATACTGAATAACTTCCCAAAGTTTCATGACGTTCCAATGAGTGGTTTGGTCAGGCATAAAGGACACACACACACACACATACATTCATTTTTATATATAGAGATTACAGTAGAACCTCCCTGTAAAGAATACCTAATTGCAGAGACAAAGTGTCCTTTAGGGAGAGTTGTCCTCTTACTGGAGAGTTTCAAAACAATGAAAATGACAATTTTGTAAATGAAAAGTGTCTTTTATAGAGAGGTGTCCTCTCACGGAGGTTCTACTGTATAACAAACATTGCTTAACACTGGTTATAGTAAAATAGTTGAATACATAAAAAAAAAAAAAACAATCTTTGTTCAACTTCAATTTTCTGAATGGCACTAATGTTGGCAGTTTCCACGCCATGTATGCTACTCTAAATAAGTTGGATTAACTTCACGGTTGAATTTTTACTTTTTATCTTGAGCCCCATCATGTAACTCCTTAATCAATAATAGGTCAATAAGAAATTCTAATATTTATTTAAAGTGAAATCTTTCTTTATTATTATTTTTTTTTTGCATCGTCAAAAGAGAAGAAATATATAATGCATTGGGAAAGATTCCATTGTTTGGTGGTGTCTTCTAGTGAGACAAATTTTCAATGGAATGGCTATTTTTGAAATGAAAACTGTCCATTGTTTAGAGCCATCTGCTAGTGCGAATGTTTGCTAGTGGAGGTGTTCTCTACTGTATATGCCTAATATAAAGTTTGAGAAATAATTATTAGCAATATGGCACACAACAAAAGTTTTACCAAAATATGATTTGGTTGTGTTATTAAAAACATATCTATATAGATAATAGACTGACAGAGTTTAAAGTTTTAAGCAATCTACTCCAATGATACTGAACTATACATAGCGATCTATATATAAAAAATTTCGTAGATTTTTTTTACTTCAAATTTCACTTCAGATATTCATCATCACCAAATCACTTTGTTTTAAAACAAGTGCTTCTCTGTGGAAATTTTCTTCGGGGATCTACTCTGGATGCTTGGGTTAATCCATGTTCGTATCTGCCCGAATGTATATACTTTTATATTTTCATTTAACTTTACTTGAAATGGTGCTTCTAAGATATCTGATTATACCCATTTCCTCCTATATATCCCTTCGAGGAAACCTGGGGCATTGTCCCGGTAACTCAGCTAGTATTTCTATATTTGTAATCCCCAATTTGAACTGTTGATAAAATTGGGTGCAGTTGGATAAAGATATTACGTCGTAATTTTCCTTCTACACTCCAAATTGTACCTTCCAGAATAAGGAAGCCCCATTGTTGTGTAGCCAACCGGAAGGTGCAGGTGACCGGAGAAATGGTTGTTTTCTATTAAATTAGTAACTATTTTTTATTTCTTAATTGTTATTTATTTTAGTTATTTAAGAAACGGCACCACAGAGATGATGGGTAGTATTTGACCATTGACCAACATTTTTTGCAGCAACTTATTAAGAGATAATGAGACAGTTATCTTTTATCCCTCTATCGGAATATGCCTTGACGCAAAATTAGATAACATGTGTTACAGCAGCAACATTCCCTATAACAGGCCCGACAGAACCCATTGGATCAACCCCTAGTGACCATGGCCTACCAAGATAATCACTCCCCATAATAAATCCTCTGAGACCTACATCCCAGCCTCTATTACATCAGTAAACTCTGACCATAAGCCCATGACTTAGGAGCTGGACACATGTCCAGGATATTGAAGGCAATATGAAGTGCCACCAACCCGCAAGTGACTCAACTCTTGTGCATAACATTAACCCTTACGAAATAATTAGGTCATGGCACATATGGATAAAAAGCAGAAACCATTTCCTGCTTCGAGTCTCATTCATGAAAAAAATGTGTTTCCATGTACTGCCAATTCTCAAATTTAAAAACATTTCAATCATTTCTAGCTCTAAATCTAATTTTAGTTTGAAAGTTAGTTGAAAATAGGATCAAATTGGGTTTGATACAAGAACAATTTCAGTGTCTTAAATCTTCCAGAATTGATTAAAAAGAAAAAAAAAAAATAATGATCTATTGCGCAAAATAATGTTTGCCAATGTTTTATGGTTGGAGTTGAATGCCGTCCTTATTCTGGACTGCACAATTTGGAGCGTAGATAACAAGAAACACTTATCTTATGCAAGTACAGTAGAACCTCCACGAGAGGATACCTCTCTACGAAGGACAGTTTTCAGTTGTAAAATTACCATTTTTACTATTTTGACACTCTCCGGTAAGAGGACACCTCTCCCTAAAAGATACTTTGGCTCTGAAATTAGGTGTCCTTTACAGGGAGGTTCTAATGTACTACCAATTTGGTTTGCTTCTTGAAAATTATAATCCAAATGTCAATGGTGTGAATTTCAGATGGAATGTTTTTTTTTATTTCAAATAACTATTATTAAAAATAAAAAAAATCTTCTTCTTGCTTATTAACCAATTTGTTTAACATATTAACTGGAAATTAAAGTGGCCCAAGATGTATGCAAGCAATAAAGAGAAGTTACAATTTAGGTTTTTAAATAAATACAGTTGATCAATTCATACAATTCAAGATATTTATTAAATATAAAATCACAGATAATTGGTCTCTTCCCTACATGGTTTGTATATATCTCTACTAATAGCAAATGTTTATTGAATTGAAGCTTCATTTTTGAAAAATAAAAATACATGTACATAAAATGAAACTATCAAAAAAAATCATCAATTTTTCTTTTTTCAAATAAAGAAAAAATTCTTATCGTCCTTACTGCAATTGAAAATAAAAAAAATAAATATTGGGAGGGCCTGGCTCATCATTGGGGAACCCTCCCAGCAGTTTTGTTCATTTTTGTAACTACCAAGATTCCCCCTATAGCAGGAATCTGCAATCTGCAGCTCACGAGCCACATGCAGATCTTTGGATGTGAAGCTGCGTGTAGTACTCACATAATTAAAAACTTTATTTATGCGAGTACTATTTATTGTTGGCAAGAAAGAAATTTTGTGGCTCTTTAAAAACTTTGAAAATTTCAATTTTTGATTCTTCTGACTCAAATGGTTGCCGACCCTATAGTGTCAGAGATATATATAAGCAGAATTATCCAATACAGTTTTCATCACATCAAAGGCATTTGGAATTTTGCTTTATTTGAAAAATTCATGCTTAATAGTTTCATTTAGCGTATACGGATGGTACCTTAAAAAAACATGTATTTAAAAAAATCAAAATTCAAGCCTATTGCTAAAGGGAACCATGACATATATACCTAAAATTATCTAAAGGGAAATGAATCTTAAAAATAAAAAACTCAAAAGTTTAAAAACAACTTAATATCAACACAAAATAATAAGACCAAATCCAAATAAATAGTGTGTGACATTTCGGTAACTGTTGTTACTGAAGCCACCAGTATTGTCACACACTATTTTTTTTTTGGTTTTGGTCTTATTACCTTATGTATTTCTAATCTATAATCCAAATTATGCTTATCAAATTTTATTATTAAATTGCAATTCTCAACCTGCAACTCCAAACTACATTATTGACTATTGATTCATCCATTGATGAGCTCTACTCATCCCCAGCAGACACCATCAACAAGCTCTACAAGCTTGATACCTTACTATGATTTGAGTGGAATTAAGAAAGAATAAGAAGATTATTAACTTAATATTACAGCTTGATATTAAAAAACTGAAATGAGTTTTTACAACATGTGTAGTCATTTGTAAGGAGCATGTGATCTGTAAATATGTATTTATATTCAAAAAGAAAATTTCAGTTCCAAAATAATGATAAGGCATATATTTCTTAAAGAAAACTTGAGAGACAAAATGAAACAGAAAATTCAAAACTTATTTCTAGTAAATTGAGAGAGAGATTATTGCAACTTAAAATATCTAACAAATTTATAATAAAGTGTGATTAGGTTCAAAATATTGTCATAATAACCTTTTATAATATCCATATTTCATTGAGATAGTTAAACTTTTCAAATATGCATTTTAGACTATCTTGAAAGATGATGATAAACGGTATGATCCCATGGTAGTTGTTTACCTTTTTTCATTTTGTGAAAAAAAAAAATAATATAGAAATTTGAGGGAAAAAATATCATGGGAGACGGAATTTTTATTTTAATGCATTTAATATGAAAAAAAAAACTGATTACTTTTAAATATATATATACGATCAATATATTTTATATTCATTTGACATATATGATAATGGTTGAAATAACACCAAGAGGAAAAAAATATCAACAATTTTACTGAAGGTTAAAAAACAAGAAAATAATTAATAAAAAGCGTATAGCTAAATTACCAAGAGAAAACACCAGAATATTGAATACATATATGAATAAGGAGCAGTGTTCGCATTTTTAATTGTTTAACACTAATCAACATATTTTTTAAAAATCAAATCAACAGTCTCTGTAAACATGTCAGAAAAATAATTATATAGATATATATATATATATATACATTAATATATATATATATAAAGCTTTTCTAATAATAATAAAATCCCCCAATAACAATGCCTTGACTCTTAAGCCTAAAACATTGTAATTGCATTAAAATAACTACGGTCTAATATATTAAATAATTTGAATTTTATTGTTTTTATTCTTATTTACAGAATAATAAAGGTCAAAATATTTTGTACATACCTTAAGGCATGCAAACAAAACCATCTTGTTTTTAAACATATGTTAGTTAGCGTGTATTACTTCTAACAGCGCCACCTATAAATATAAATTATAGGGTAGAAATATTATAGAAATATTTAAAAAATATATTAACAACAAAAACTAATTTTAATCGATAATAATTTTTCATGAGTGGTTAAAATATCATTTTGCTTGCTATTATATAGTCTTAGATTAGTTAGGTCATTTGAAAAAGGGCGGGGCTTAAGTATCTTGACGGCTTCTTGTTTTTGCATCGGCTGTGTCGAATCGTTTGCCGAATTGTGTTCAGCGCGTGTTGATTATACAAAAGGATATTTACTTCAAGCATCTAAAATCAGGTAAGCCAATCATTGTCCCTATAATATTTGAAAGAATCTTGCTCTTGATATTTTGAGGACACACTTATAATTTATTATTAAAAAGCCATTAGCCCATTCGTTTTGTTTAACGATTCGAACCAAATGTGTGTACACATTCCATGATTAATGAATATTCTAAATATACATTTAAAAATAATATAAGGTACACATCACAAATATATTCGACAAAATATATGTTTTATAAAATAATTTTATTATTACAGCCAATGTACAAATCTAAAGAAATATCTACTTATGTAACGTATACAACACCCATACTATGTATTATATATATATTTACCATAGAACAATATCAACATTTTATATATTATTTTCTAGGTCAAGGTTATCATTCACTTTACATGGGTCATATTAAGTACATGACCCAAAAATAAAATAAATAGCTTGTAAATTTGACTTTGACCTCAAATGAAGTGAGTATAAGCCTAAATTTTAATTGAAATATATGTATAAATAATAATGAATAAATCCTGACTATATATACACTTTAAACAGTTACTCCTTTGGTATTTGTATCTTGTTCTATCATACATTCATTATTGATTCAAATATAAACCATTTGTAATTTGTACTTTTCAAGTAGTGATAAAGCACAATTTGGATTATTGATTATAGATGCAAGAAAATAAGACCTAATCCAATTTTAATTATTCCTATGAGCTGAAGAAAATGAATTCCAAAGTGAATATCAATGTTGATGTCATCACTTGAATATTCTATTTTAAAGAATTCAAGATCTGCTGAAGCTCTCCTTTTGGATTGTGTCTTATTTTCTTGTACCTTTCAAGTAGGTTATGTGATGGTTTTGTCCAAGTTAGATAAGGTTTATATATCACTAGCCGAATGACCCGGGCAACGCCCGGGTTTTACCCAATTAAATGTTTTTATTCAAATACTATTCGTTACAATTATAAATTGGCGCCATGGATATCACTCTTGTGAAAGGTCCCGCTCCAAACTTTGTGTCTGAGAATTATTTTTGCCCAGAACCTGTCAATTTAAATTTTTCTTGGCTAAAAATCCGATAAATATATCTTCCAGATTTTTCTCTATGTTCTGTTAAAACACGCTTTACATGTACATTAGGTCAGCTGATATTACAATATATTGCAAATAACTCGAAGAATATTCGGGATAGAGACCTGAAAATTTCACTATAAGTTTTTCCAGATTCTACTCTATATACTGTTAAAATTTCAGTCAGATTAGTTATGTATTGTAGACGTGTATAGCCGACATAGGAACATACATACATACATACATACATACACTGACTTTTATATATATAGGGATTATAACCCTTACATTAAAACTTTCTAAAATTTCAACTGCTCATCATATTGGCATATTATTTATTGACTTTTTAAATTTTATTTTTCATGAAGAAAATGCCTTTAAAACTTGATGTGCCACAAGTTTCTGTCTTGTGTACCTTACACCCCCCAGGGCTTGTAAATTCTGATTGGCTGATGAAAGCACTTGCTGTATTAAACTGGCACAGAATGGCATTGAAATACTAAACCTCCTTTTAAAATCCTATATTTTATAAAAAATACCACAGTTGGAGAGAATAAAAATGCCATTTTCTACAATGCCATAGCTGCCATTATTCTCTTCCCTCTCTTGCTTATCCCTAGTACATGTGGTACAGGCCATGATAATCATGATGGGTAGAAGTAGGCGACTGCTTTTACTGTAAGCGCACCACATGTCTACACATGTGAAAAGCAATTCGACTTTGCACTTACAAATGTGCCAGAACCCCGTTTGGGTACTTGCACTCGCTGGTGGGGTTGGATTTTTGCAAGAATCGGGGACCATTGGACATCTTTTTTTTTTTTTTATTATTAGAAAAAAGTGCCCAATGCGGGAATCGAACCCGGGTCGTAGCGGTCAAAAACCAACGGTTTAGACCATCCTTCCACCGACCCCCATTCTCTTCCATGCAGATGTTAAAAGCTTGTTCACTGATTGACTGATAAAACATTTTCCTTTTTGACCAATTGCATTTTTATTTTTAGATGCTAATGGTATGTGTAAGATCATTTTATTTGTGATCGAACGTTGTGGCCCACTGTACATCCCAGACACGATGCGACACCAGCCATCTCTGTTTTGAGCTTGATGTACCATCTCGGCGACCGTTAAGCCAGTGAGTTCCTTTAATCGTACAACAGGAGTTCATAGGAAAATTAATTCTATAACGGTATAAAGAATAATTAAATAAAATTCCCATATATTTGATACCTTTAAATATCATAAATACAGTTTCGAGCGTCATTCCTCATCTCTGTCACGGTTTGCTTTTTTTTTTGGAATGGCGCCCTCCTATTGGTTGGCTATGATCACGCCACCTTTGCCCCCCCCCCCCCCCCCCCCCCCCACCCCCATCATGCCCCCCCCACTCGCTTTTTTGGAATGGCGCTCTCCTATTGGTTCGCTACGATGGCGCCGCCAATGCGCGAGACACTTCTGTCACCATTTGCTTTTGGTTCAGTGGTAGAATGCTCGCCTGCCACGCGGGCGCCCTGGGTTCGATTCCCGGCCGATGCATTTTTTTTTTTTTTTCACAATTTTTAAAACTCATTTATATATTATAGTGGCGGGCGCCCCGGGTTCGATTCCCGGCCTATGCATTTTTTTTTTACAATTTTTAAAACTCATTTATATATTATACAAGAATGACATCCACGGCGCCAATTTATAATTGTAACGAATAGTATTTTAATAAAAGCATTTAATCGGGTAAACCCCGAGCGTTGCCCGGGTCATTCGGCTAGTCATAAATAAAAGTGACAAAGCAATATTTGAAGGCACTATTTGGATTATAGATTATAACTATAAGAGAATAAGACGTCCTTCTAATAAATTAATAGTGTGTCACATTTAGGTAACAGCATTGTTACATCAGACAAATAAATAAATAAAATAAAATGTCATTCTTTTGTCTGATGATGATAACAACGCTGTCACTGAAACGTCTATTTGGATTTGGTCATATTTTCTTGTAGTTACAATATTTGAATAAATAAGATACCAAAAAATATTGCATGACACACTAAATACCTTATTCTCTAATCAGTTCAAACCCTCGCTTCAATTGTGTGTCTTCTCTCAAGTCTGATAAGGCACAATTTGGATTATAGATTATAAAAACATGCTGTGGTAAAATTTCGCATTCAGTACTTTTGTCTGAAGATGTAACAACGCTGTTACCGAAATGTCACACACAATTTATTTATTTGGATTTGGTCTTATTACCTTGTTTTATTCTCTCAAGTCTGTTCAGTGTAGATTTCAGAATTGTGGTGGTTTCATGTTGACCTCCACAATATAGTAATTGTTTATTTTTTGGCAATGTGTTTCTTTTTATATACATAAATCATCAAATATTATCTCTACAGACCCCCTTACTGCAATGATATAAGTTCTTGAATGAAGAGGACCTTCTCCGTACCATTAAGACCCAATGCCTGCTGGAATGGAAATCTAATGCTGCACATGAATGGTACAGAGCAGGAAGGACAAGCACCAGTTCTGTCCTCCCAAGAGAACAACAGTCTTTGATATCCAGACTTCAGTCTGGTCATATAGGGACAATGACTTTCCAGAATGGTTGCAAGGTTTTCCCACTATGTACCAAATGCAATTTTCAACCTGCAACTCCAAACTACATCATTGACTGCATTGACTCATCCATTGATGAGCTCTACTCATCCCCAGCAGACACCATCAAAAGTTCCAAGCTCTACAAGCTTGATACCCTGATATGATTGAGTGGAGGTCGGAAAAAAATATTGATTTAGAGGGCTTGGCTCATTAGTGGTGTCATTCAATAACTTATATCATCATAATAAGGTCTGTAGAGATAATATTTATGTGAAAAGAAACACCTCGCCAAAAAAATTATTGTTACAAATTTTATCGATGGCATTGAATTTATAAATTGAAATTATTAAAATAGCTCTAGTCATATGGTCAGGAGTCATTGCAATATCCATCATTCTTTGCAAGTGCTGTCCACAGACTTCCCACCATGTTGTCTCTATCTTGGTAAATCAGAGATTCATTTATGTCTCTACAATCCTAGCAGATGTTTGAGTAGCAGTGCATTGTTGGGGTCTATGTCATGGCAGCTGCAGAATCTATATAATTATTTTAAGCTAGGAGTGCCAACTTAGCTCACCATGGCAGAGTTACTGCCAGCTTCTTGGTCGCTAAAGCCATCACTTTCCCCTAGGTGTAGTGAGGATTTGTCCACTTATAGTTTACTAGTCTATAGATCTAGTTTTGATATGGAGTGAAACTCTCATACAACTATCATATTTTATACCACACGAAAGTTGACATCTCTCATGTAGGGATGTCTTGGTAAAGGAGGGGGAAGAGACTAGTGGAGTCACTTCTGGGTCTATATTAGCATCCCTAGGTATAGTGAGAACTAGCAACATCTGTTACATATATATACTACCTCTCAATCTTTGTTCCTACACTTGGTGTATATCTAGGGTGAAACTACCCAACTATTTTCACTCAGCTGGACAGGATTGGCAGACAATGACTGAACAGCCACAGGACCCACAGCACAATATAGTGTATAGGTTTTAAAGAACAAAAATATAATCTGCTAATTTTTCTTTTTATTCTTCTCCAAGGTTTAAAAGAAGAAACCCACTTCTAATTAGCATGCTTCAATTTCAGACAATTTGGTAGTAGCTACCATGATCCCGTTAGACTGGAATACCTGAACAATGCTCTTACTGAATAAGTTTCAATCATCATGCACAGTCTAAGGAGGTCGTAGATTCCCATCCTCCTTGTACCAGGATCTAGCTGCAACTTGACTCATGGGCCAAAAAGAAAAACAGAAGGATCCCATTCTCCTTCTGTCATGTCTTAATCATTTAATGGTGTCTAGTCTGTGGATCTTGAACTTTATGACAGGAAGAAATAAAAGGTGTATTCTTTCATCATTACTGGCAGCACTGTAGCAGGACATCTTAGACCCAATATTGAATGGCTGCCTCGGACATGAGGCTATGTGCTCCTAACTTGAAGACCCTGGATCAAGAACCCTCTCAGAGTATCCAGGTTTCTTAGTGATCTTGTTATACCTTCCATTCTTCTTTTTCATATTGGTCTGGGACCAGCCAGTAATGCCGGAGTTGGACCTCCAGTACCAATGCTTACTAAGGAATCACATTTTGTTTTGTAACACTTTGATTCTTATATATTATCTAAATTTTCATTCAATAAGATGCATTAAATAGTTCATTCAAAGTACTTTAGTGCTAGTATATTTAATGTAATAGTCATTTTCCTAGCCCCTATTTTAATAGGTTTTATGTGTCAAAAAATAATTAATCGATAGGGTATTTAAGCCTCCATTTCATCAGTCAAAGGCAGAGAATATTCACAAGATGAAAGTATATACAGTAGAACACATGAGAGGACACTCCTGCTAGAGGATACCTTTCTATTCAAAGAATAGTTGCCTCATCAAAATGACAAATTTTCTGATAAGAGGAGACCTTTTTCTAAAAAGTACTTTGGTTATTTGATAACTAGATGTACTTTAGAGAGGAATTCTATCGTATAGACACAATTGACAATTGAAATAATTTTATTGACATCTTGTCAATACATGCAAAAGTGCACAGTCTGCACTGTTTTTAAAAAGATAATTATATATATACATAACACTATGTACAATGAATATGGCGCCTCTGCCACCGCTGCTGAGTTTGGTGGAGAATCGCCAGCAGGTCTCCAGCGACACCATGCATTTCGCGATCTACGAAGAAAACGTAGATTGTGTGCTTTGCCTACTGTATAGAGAGAAACAAATGTTAAATTTACATAAGTAATACAATCTTCCTATTCGCTATAGAAGAAGAATCACAAGTCGGGAGAAGAACTTTTATAACAGACAATCGTACAAGCAAGATGCCCTTCTACACATACTTTTGATTGTGCCAATCTCTATTATGACTGCTGTCCCATCAGTCAATTAAATGTTGAACATTGTTTTTTTCCCACTTCCTAAAAAATTCCTTGTGGGAGCTAGTGGGAAATCTGGCAAATCTTTTTCATATATCAGGGAAACGTTTTTGCCAAACAATGACCTTTGGCAGAATTTTTCCTTGATTTAGTTGAACCATTTTATACCATTCTCAGATCAGAGTTTGGACACATGTGAGTTTTGTAAGTGATACAGGAAACTACAGTTTAAATAATTATTTGCTGTTGAATGGAAATAATTGATAATCTCTAGCAGCCAACTTTAATTCTGTGGAGGGGACCCAGGCCTTCCATTTCCCCATATCCACTGACAACCAGGACCTGGGAACAAATCCTTCTTTGAATAAAAGTAATAACTTTAATGGCAACTGACTTCACAAGTTAGTGCAAGAATAACCCAGAACTTCCTTAAATTCAACCTTTTTTTTCTTTCAAATTACCATCTTCAATACAATAGATTATAATTAAACACTTATCATAATTCAACCATAGCAACAAACTTATTTACTTTAATATACCCAGCTATAATTCAACAACATCAACTTGACAAAATGTCCTAGAAAGATGTCTACTAGTAGTGAATATTGTGAGGAATTAATATCATATTTACTGACTATAATTCAACACTGACTTTAATTCAGCTGAAAATTCTGATCCCTTGGGGTTTTGAATTGAATAAGTTAGACTGTGTGTGATGAATTGGCAGCTGCCATCCATGCCCACCCTGGTTATTACAGGATCCTGTTCCAAAACAACTTTATTAGGTCCTGCTCAAAAAGAGCAACCTAGCTTATGTTGTTTACATGAGAACACCCATGTTCTTTACAGAAAAAAAGTGTACAATACTGGATTTCATCCCGGTTCATGGCTGTCCTGGAATCGAGGGTTTTAACCACTCGTCCACCGACTCTTTTATCACAGGATGTACACACAGAGGCACCACAACATTCAGCACTATAATATGTACTAGCCTAATCACTTTATATTGTTTTTGCTTTATGCTATCTCTCAGCTATTTTTAATAGCTTCAAATACTATTTATTTATTTTTGTAAAAATTCAACAAGTTTGTGCATGTGTGTGTTTCAATTTTAATACCTTTTAAATTCTCCATAACATACACAACAGGCTGTTATAGGATGATACAGTAGAACCTTTTTTTTTTTTTTTTTCATGAGAGAACTCCTCTCCACAAAGTAGTTTCCATTCTTGAAATTGCCATTATTACTACAGTAATCCCTCGTTAAGACGAACTCAACGGGAGAACGAAATACCCTTTTCGTCTTAAAAGAATATATACCGAATTCGTATTAGACGAATTGAATTCGTGGTATCCGGGGGTTGTACTTATGTACTACTGATGAGTAAGAAAACTACATTTCTGAGGAATAACGAATAAATTTATTTTAAAACAATATTAATGCAGCATATGCAGTATGCATAGAGTATCCTATATCTGGGTTTTCTCTGCAGGCTTCAGAAAGTCTGTTATAGTTTTTTGGTGGTATTTGATTGGGCACTGTTTCAGACACTCCCTTCTTATTTTATCCAGGTCATCTTCAAAATGAACATCAATATCCGCAGAGGTTTTGGACAGCTTCTGGAGGGTTTCGAGGGCCGCGATTACTTCCCCTCTAGTAGGCATCATTATCTCTTCTTTCACCTCATCGTCTTCTGTTTCTTCTTCTTCTTTCTTTTTTTCTTCTAATTCGGGTGAACCGCAAATTTCCAACCCTTCATCCAGGGCAACATACTCCAGGAAAGTCAAAGTCTCAGCTGGGTTTGTAGCTGAAAGGAGTTTGGTACATTCTTCAGGCTCATCAAGCATTGTTTCTGGAAGTGAAAACGAATCAGCTGTTTTTTCCACACCCAATGAGACACTTATTTCTTTAGTCTTTTCTTTGACAAGTGCGCCGGATACAGGAATATTATTTTGTCTACTTTTTTTAAACCATTTTAAAAGCTCATCTTCCACGTCTTGATGGGATGCTTTTCGAAGTCGTTTTGAAGAGCTCGAAGACCCTGAGGCAACAGCCGCATCTATTTTTTCTTTGTTTTTTAGAATGGTTGATAATGTGGATTTCACAATTTGAAAATTTTCGGCAATTTGCGACTTAGATAACACTCCACGTGCAACTTCGTCCAAAATTTTCCTTTTTAAGGCAAGATCAATGGCGCTTTTTTTTTTTGCGGTTTAGATGACATGTTTATGTAGGTTTTTTTATGGAAGCTCAAACAATTCACACTTCGATTATTTAGAATTTAATAATTTTTATTTCAAGCGCATTATTTTATAATACAATCAATTAGTCGGTTATAAAAAAGATATAACAAATAGAAATAAGTCCTTTTCTTCTGAGAGCTCGATTTACACAGATTATTATTCACAGAATATATTTTTATTATTTATATTATATTTAATATTTTTAAATATATATTTTGTATAAAAATAAGAATAATATAATATTCTGTGAAATTCCGTGACAGCGTGCGCTCCTTGGCTGCTGGCTGGCAGGGGTCACCATGGCCCCTACATTTATCAGTCGAGAAAAACAGCAATACTGGCACAATAGAGTCGAAATTTTCCACTGATTGAGTACATGGAACGACCCCAAGGGGATGGTTTCATAGAAAATGAGTCATCATAACAAACAAAGGACGAATGTTTACACAAAAGACAAAGAGAGCCAATACTTGATATCAATGGCGTTTTTGTTGTTTTAATAGTTTATTGTTTTACTTATAACTCGCCTTTAAAAACATATTAGAATTCGTTTTAACCATTGATTAGTTCTGCTGGGGGCTAAATTTAATTCGTATTTCGTCATAACCGAATATTTCGTCTTAACCGGCAAAATCTCTTTGGAAAGCATTGAAATTTAACGGGGGAAAAGAAACGGTTCGCGCAAACCGAGAGTTTGTATAATCCGAGTTCGTGATAACGAGGGATTACTGTAATTAGCAACCCTCTGGTAAGAGGATACTTGGGCTCTATAACTAGGTGTTTTTTATTGCTTATCCCTAGCACAAGTGGTACAGGCCATGATAATCATGGGGGGTAGAAGTAGGTGACTGCTTTTACTGTAAGTGCACCACATGTATAACTAGGTGTTCTTGACAGTGAGGTTCTACAGTTTGTGTAATGTTTTTTTTTTTAAAGCTGTTTCTGAAATATCCCAACAATTTTCAGATATTACCTCCTTCCCCACCCCCAATTTTTAAAAGATTTGTATAGATATGCAAACATTTTATGCAAAAAAAACATACCTAGATATATATTTTTCAATATGGGTGGGTGTGTGTGTGAAAGGGAGATGCTTTATTGCTGTTATGTGAGAATTCTGAGACGTGACAGCTGGTCTCTATGAAAATAAGGAGGAAAAATAATTGAAGCCTTTAAATATGTGGCCATAGAGAAAGCTTCCCACACACAGAGTGCCATGGACAGATATAAAAGGGCAAATGTTTTAAAATTAAATGCCATAAATCCTGTTATAGATCCCTAGAATCCAAATATGCAAACAAAGATTGACCTACTTCAGACATATATTGAGAATAAATGGTTTAGAAAAGATGTTGATTTTAGGAAAATTGAAGGAAGAGAAGAAGACCTTCAATGAGCTGGCTAAAAGGGGTCAAGAAAACTACCTGAAAGGTCACTAGGTGAGCTACAAGTGATGGCCACTAACAGATCAAATGGGAGAAAATTTGTCCATATAGTCACCAAAAGTTGAACTCAACTTGGATGCTAACAACATCCAGAATACTTAAAACAATTATCATTAGAAATAATTAATAACATTCCTAAAAAAATGCAATAACTATCTATACTGATGGTAGCAGAGATGAGCTAGGACACACTGGCAGTGGCTGTCTCATCAAAACCACAAATGGCATTGAGAAAATGAACAGAAGAAACCCAGATTTTTGCTCAGTCTTCAGATCAGAACTTATAGCCTTCTATGAAGCCTTAAAATCCATCACAAATACTAATTATCAAGATATCTGGATTCTTACTGATAGTAGAAGTGCCATACAACACTTTGAGTCACACAGGGGAACTCAGAGACAAAGTAAGCAGGAACATAATTGGTTATCTCCAAAAACTCTCAAAAACCTCAAAAATTCACCTTCAATGGATACCCTCACACGTTGGCATTGAAGGCAACGAAGCTCCTGATGTGCTAGCGAAAAAAGGCACAAAAGAACCCTTGCCACAGAAAAATAAACTTACTTTTAAAGAAATAGAAACAATAGCCAAAACAAAAATAAACAAGAACTGGAGGATCCCACCTAAGCACAGTTGGTACAGTGGAGTGAACCCAGGAGGAGCTCTGAACATCAGAAATAGACAGCATCAAACAACACTAACAAGATTTAGAACAGGTCATCTCAAGCCATTGAGGATAGAAAATAATAACAAAATTTATCCCACTTGCCCAAAATGTAGTTTGGTACCTGCAGCTCCAGAACACATTTTGGCTTGCATTAGATGCACTAAACAGGACCTTTGGGAGAGGCCGCTGCTCATCATAAAACAGCTTGAGGAGCATGAACTCATGGAATTTCGTGTAATCTTCACACAAGGGGATAAGAAACAACAACAACATTGTTGTTCTACCAATGATTTGTCAAAAGACAATCCGTTAAGATGATTATCAATTGATCACATTCACTGCTAGTGGAACATTTTCCTGTCAACCTTTAATGTAGGTGTTGAATTATTGTTGGTTGTGATATATTTAAAATTAATGTAGAATTATAATGGGTTGGGTTAAAGTACAAGTATACTGTTGTATATAGCACAGGGTTTTTGTTGTTGTCTAAGACCCCCCAGGCAGGAAGACTTCCTGGTTTAATTGCCTCATGGAGCGATGCTAATGAAGTAATTAGCTTCAATTAATTCTGCTAGACAGGATGTGACTGAAGGGGATGTTACCTTGTCCTTGAAACATTCTTTCATTTAACTACTGGGAATATGGAGATTTGTTAGAGCATTTATTTTTTAGTTTTTTTTTTGTCACAGTAGAACCTCCATGAAAGAGGACACTCCTGCTAGAGTACACCTCTCTACAAAGGACAGATTTCATTGGCAATATTACCATTTTTACTATTTAGTAACTCCCTGGTAAGAAGACACCTCTCCCTAAAGAAGGACACTTTGGCTCTGCATTTAGGTGTCCTTTACATGGAGGTTCCATTGTAGTACAAAGGTGACTGTGTGGCCATTGTATAAATGTATTTGATCAATAAGGTAAAAGCACAACTAGAGGTAACATAGGGAGAGAACAGCTGTAACCTGAAACAAAGAACATTATCATGTAGTAATGCTATATATTTGATATAGAGGTCAGCCATCATGGAACATCATTTTCCCCTGGCATCAGAGACAACTTTCCATGACATGACTTAACAGTATATGGGACCTTAGAACCGAATAGGAGTTTTAGAAGATACTTGTTTCTTTTAGTTGAGTTGCCAGGCTCTCATTTACTCTTGGTTTGAACCACCTTCTGTGTGAACTGTTCAGACTAAGAAGTGGCCAAATCTCACCATTATAATCTTTGGGGTTATGTGGTATGTTACGGGTTGATGGGAACATTTCTTATAAAATTTATAAGTAGGGTGGAGATTGTGTACACATTCTTTTTGAGGAATAAAAGATGTAAAGGAGTGGGGAGTTTCTCACAGACTTCATCTGGACAAGAACCCCCACCAGGGTAGAGGAGAACAAGGGGCCATTCATTACGACATAGAACTAGTGCGGTAATTAATATTGATGGGGGGGTGTGTTAAGCCTAATTGGGTCTCCCTCGCTATACTGCTGGCCTAGTTCTCCATTTTTGGCTTCCAGCCTGGTATTATATACTGTTCTTATTTAAGTTTTAGGGGTGAACTCTCTGTTCTTGCATGAAACCACATCTATCATTAATGATGTATCTATGAAAATTTTATGTGTATTACATTAGAACTTCCATGAAAGGACATCTCTATACAAGAAGCAGTTTTTAATCACTAAAATTACCATTTTTATTGATTTGCTGCTATCCTGTAAGAGAATAGCTCTCTAAAGAAAACTTTGATTCTACAACTAGATGTTATTTAGATAGAGGTTGTTCTAGAAATCAGAAATGGGGGGGGGGGGGGGGGATGAAAATGTGTATTGATCTCTGGAAGTTTAAAAATGGTACACACATACTTCAGATTGCAGAGGGTAAAATTTAAAGGGGTAATACAGGATGTACATTGAAGTAGCTGCGTTGCTACTGTCAGAATGTCTTTTTGTCATCTATGAACCAATCATGCCAACACTGGAATGATGGAAGTGGTGCTACTCTCCTTTTGTGTGTGTGTCTGTGTGGTATCCTGTTTTCTTCATTTCAATAATTGTTCATCAGATTTTTAAATTTAGTTAGTGCTCAATAATCAGGGCTCATCTGGAAAGTAAAAAGCCTCCCCAATTACAAGTGGTCCCAATTGTGTATTGGGAAAAAATATGAATTCATCTCATGACAATTTTTCAAAGACAAATTTCTTCAATTGTTAAACAGAAGATACTGGAAGATTCTGTCACATCAGTGGTGAACCCTTCCTCTAATTTGATCCTGTCACTACTATTGTAGACAGAGGTTTGCCTATATGTGTGTAGATGATTTTGGTGTTTAATTAGGGAACCTGTGTTTAGTTAAACAAAAACTTATCTTGGATAAGGCACAATTTCTTTCTTATCTCCACTCAATCATATAAGGGTATCAAGCCTGTTGAGCTTGAGACTGGGTGAAGTAGAATGTGTCTACCTTTGTCATTAAGACATGGAGCACTACTCAGTGGCAGGCCGACTTAACTCTACAAGAAATGGCTGCCTCTGACATGAGAAACAGACGCCATGTGCAGCCGCTCCTAACATGGAGTACAAACGCTGCTCATCCTGTATCCCTGGATTAGGAGCCTTTACAGGGTACTATCAGCAGAACCAGCTGAGTCCAGGTTTTTTTAGAAAGCTTGTTACTGCTCCTCCTTCTCCTTTTTCTTCCGGATTTTGGCCCATCAAAGGCAGAGTTGAACTACAATGTAATAAGACCAAATCCATGTAAATAAATAGTGTGTGACGTTTTTGTAACAGCGTTGTTACCATCTTCATTCACCACCACCATTCAGTACTTTTGTCTGATGATGGTAACAATGCTGTTAAGCGAATTGCTGTCACACACTTTATTTATTTGGTCTTATTACCTTGTAGTTAGAAAATCATCTTCATAATTATAAGCAGCAAAACTGAATATACAATAGTTTGGCTGGTGTGATACATTAAATTGGCAAAGCTACTAGGAGAGTTATTGACCCAGAGCAGCAGCTTTACATACCCAAGATAGAGAACATTGTGACTGCTGTGATAGAGATGCATGAGGCACCTGAGGCTCTTCATTGGACACAACAACAACAACAAAGAGGGTTCCCCAATGATCAGGTAAACCCTCCAGATATTTTGCATCTTCCGTTTAGTGGTTGCACGAATTTATGCTATAAAAAGAAAAAAAGAAAAAAAAATAGCAATTATAAATTCTTTTTTTTTTTTTCACTGATATTTTAAAACAAATTTTCAATGGGAAAGATAGAACTCTCTCAAGGTGAGTTTTAATTTAATTTTTTAAAATCCTTTTGGTGTTTTGTAAATCAGTGTAGTGAAAACATTTGTAACAAGCAGATTTGATAAGAAAACAAGTTTCCAATCAAATTTGATGCTGTAGAATTAAAACTGCAAGACTGTGGTTTGACTATTCTTATTCTCAGATTTGTATAAAAACCCACAATTTAGTTATTTGAGATTTATGATAAGGCACAATTTGGGTTATAGATTATAAACACAAGGTAATAAGACCAAATCCTAATAAATTGATAATGTGTGATGTTTCAATAACAGCATTCTTACCAAAATGTCACACACTGTTTATTTATTTGGATTTGGTCTTATTACCTTGTGTTTATTTGAGACTACTTATAATTGGGGTTAATATATTTTTACTTTCTCACCAGTTCTTAAAGGTGGTGCACATCAGCTTTCTCAAGACATCAAGAGTTATCTGGGGGGAATAATATTGTGGTGAGTAGTCTCTCCATAGTTTAGGAAAGCCTTATTTTGTTGTTATCCCAAAGAACCGGTCCCTGGTCAGGTTGGGCAAGATATTATACCATTACCAGGAAATTGTACCCGGCTGCTGGGTGAGGAAAGACTTCCACCACCAAAATTTGGTGGGACAAGGTCAAATTCTTGGCACTTTCACTTTTTATCCCATTTTTTTGGTCATTTCTATATTTGATAATTTTTTTTAATGGTATTGCAAAATTTTCCTTTTCTATCCTCAACATATATTTTTTTATATTCCCTTAAAAAAAAACTTTTTTTCCTCTTCCTTGAGCTTCTTTGAATGTAGATAATTGTATATATATATTTTTTTTATTTTATTCTTGTTTTTTTATTTGGTAAATTTATTTTGTTCCCCTAACATTGACTTTTCCATTAAAATATTTCAAAATCTATCTCTTCCTTGATTTAATCTTGAAAATGGTTGCCTAGAAATGAAAATTTTCAAAATTTATTTTGTCTATATTGGAATATCTTAATGGAGCAATAGAAATGGATCTTTTCCTACAATTATATATTCCATTGGAAAGTTTTGCCTTTATCTATATATATAAAAATGAATGTATGTGTGTGTCTGTCCTTTATGCCTGACCAAACCACTCATTGGAACGCCATGAAACTTTGGGAAGTTATTTAGTATAGTACTGGGAAGGTTTCTGAAAAATAATTTCTTGAATATCCTTAAGAGTTATTTGCAGATTTGTAGATTTAACTCGCAAGCAGCGCCACCATTGTGACGATGATAAGTTTTTTTTATCTATAAGTTTTATTATCACTAAGTTTATTATCTTAAAGATTATTTATCAAAAGTAAGATTATCTCAGGATGACACGGCAATTTATTTGAGACAAGAATAATGATACAATTCCAAGGCAAAGATACTATTCCTTTAACTTCCAATTACCGAGGGAACCAATTAATATTGATTTTATTCAACTTATCGAGTATTTTCCAAGGGATTGGGAAAAAATGTTCACTAGATAAAACGATGATTTTGTAATGTAGAAAATTAGGAAAGACAAAATTCAGGATGACACGGCAATTTATTTGAGACAAGAATAATGATACAATTCCAAGGCAAAGATACTATTCCTTTAACTTCCAATTACCGAGGGAACCAATTAATATTGATTTTATTCAACTTATCGAGTATTTTTCAAGGGACCGGGAAAAAAATGTTCACTAGATAAAACAATGATTTTGTAATGTAGAAAATTAGGAAAGACAAAATTCAGGATGACACGGCACACAGGGACCGGGAAAAAATGTTCACTTTATCGAGAGATTTCAAATTTACGAGTTTCAAATCATCAAAATATATCTATTCTTTTTTTTTATAAGTTTATAGAGAATTGTTTTAACAGATGTTCGTTAGACAAACCTTTACTCGGGTAAAACCCGGGCGAAGACGGCCGGGTACATCCGCTAGTTTGTTATAAAGGAAAACCTTTTGTTATTGGTGTAAAGCTATAACATGCCATCTATATATAGGAAATGAAAGCATTAAAGCACAAATGTTTCTTTATATAAACTTCTACTGTCCTTACTGAGATGAAAAAAATATTGGGAGGGCTTGGCTCATCAGTAGTGAACCCTCCCAGCGTTCTTACCAACCCAATCAATCAGACAGCTTCCCAGAGCTCCAACACTGTATTGGATGATTCTGCCCATATATGCTACACTGAAAGGTGGAATCTCAGAAATGGTATTCAAGTAAACTATGGACATTAGCCTCTAGGACAGCAGAATTACATATAAACTATATGTTGTTCTTGCGCTTATTCCATAAACAGAAACATTGTGGCCTCATCATCTATACCCGCAAAATCAACAAAATTATTATTGTTTATCTTCACGCCTGTTGAAGAACGATGTTGTTCGAAAGCTAGCGGAATGTTCTACACAAGAAGCTCCTTTTTGTTCTTTTATAAACACAAGGTAATAAGACCTAATACAAATAAATAAATAGTGTGTGACGTTTCAGTAACAGCGTTGTTACCATCTTCACTCAACATTCAGTACTTTTGTCTGAAGATGGTAACAACGTTGTTACCAAAACCTTGTGTTTATAATCTATAATCTAAATTGTGCCTTATCACTTTGTTCTTTTATATTATCACAATATAGTAATGGTAATCAAAATGTTGTTCTCTACACACAAAAACAAAAAAGATAATAATACCCCACCTAAATAGAATAAAAACTGATATTTTCCCACACACATGACTTAGGGATAGATACTGTATAAGAGCTTCCCTAGAACAAAATATTGTATAGAAAAATAAATTGTTTTTTAAAAAATAATTTGATATATTTGTAGCAGAGAAATATATATATTTTTATAAAAAATGATAAATCACAATTTTAATTATAGGTTAGAAATACAAGAAAATAAGATCTAATCCAATTATATTAACCCTTAACTGGACGGGTGGATTTTTCTTCCTAACTGGACGGGTTGGGTAGATTCAACCCACTTATGTTACTTTATGAAATAAGCGTTAAATAATGATTGAAATCAATATTTAAAAAAATATTTAATTAATATATAGTTAATATACAGATTTTGACTTTTAAAAATTCTGAATATAATCTATTTACAGTTTTCACAAATTATAAAGAAATGTTAATGCAAACACTTAGTTGACATACAGAGCAAAGGATTTTTATTTTTACTGCGCTTTTTCATGGACATTTGTAGCACCTTTTTGGAGTATCAGATTGTTGTGGCATTGTAGTTTCACTTGGTTTACTTGAACCATCATTCTTCTTGAATTGTTGTCTGTAATTCCAGTGGGAGAGAATTGAGATTACGTGTGGCCAGGTGTTCATCAGTCAATGTTCTCCCAAGATCAACAATAAAATGAGTCCTTTCTTTTTTACCTTTTTTATCAATCTGATTACCGAAATTTTTTTTGGAACATAGGAGACTAAAGTGGTTGTTCCAGAGAAACCAAAAATAGAGGTTCCTGATTCTCTATTAGGGTGCGGTTGAAATTGTGGTGAATCTAAGGTTTGTTCTTTCTCATCGTTCCTAAATATGTAAGGCCATGTTCTTTCAACTTATCAACTAATTCTACTGAAGTGAATCATTGTCTGCTGGAATATTTCTTCCAAAGTGTGGTCGACTAATCTCTAAAACATATATATTTTGGGTTGGCAGGGATAGTTCTCTCTGTTGACTTGATTGATAATTCTACTTATCCAAAGAGAGAAGTGTTATTTTATAAAAAGGAAGCTAAAAATAGCGGAAGATAGAGACTCAAGTATGAGACACGAGCTAACACTGACACAAAAAATTCTAACGCTTCTGGACGGGCTGGGCGGAATCCGCTCATACATGCAAATTTAACCCCCCTCCCAAAACTGAAATTTATAAACGATGGATGGAAAATGTTTGTATCACTGTATTAGAGTTAATAGTGTGTTATGTTTCGGTAACAACATTGTTACTGAAACGTCACACTTAATTTATTTGGATTAGTGGTCTTATTTTCTTGTAATTTTTTTATTTAAAAAATAATTAATTTTGATATATTTATAGTTTGCTTCACCGTAAATTATCAAATTGACTCTTTACTATTTCATAAGTTTTAATATGTTTTGCACTAAATAAATTGCTGGTGTTCATTCTAAGGTTTGCCTTTCCTAAATTTCTACGTGACATTTTGGTGGAGGTGCTGGATAGATTAGGAAGACCTTGAAGCCATTTGTTATGGCTGCTGACTCCTGTCATGTCAAGACTGAGTGATATCCCTATAGATGATATGACAACAAAGAACGTTGCAAGAAACACGATGCTACTAGGGACAAACTTCCAAGATTTTGAGGGAATCTTTCTACACAAGGTAATAAGAACAATTTCAAATAAATAATTAGTGTGTGACTTTTCAGTAACCGCGTTATCGAAAAGTCACACTAATTATTTATTTGGATTTGATCTTATTACCATGTGTTTATAATCTATAATTTAAATTGTGTCCTATCACATCAGATTTAGTAGCAACAATATTTAGAAGCTGTGGGTCACAACTCTCATACGGAAGTAGCTTTGTAGCAGAATAATTACAGTATAGCCTCGTTAATTCGACACACGCAAATTCGACACTCTACCTTAATTCGACCATATTCTGATGTCCCGACCTCCGGCCTATCAAATAACAAACCGTAATTCGACAGTATCGATAATACGACAGTTCCGATAGTTCGACCATTTTAAAATTCGAATTTCGACAGTTGAATGTTTTTTTTTTTACTTACAATTTTACCGCTAAAAAGGTATTACGGCAGCGGCAAGCGCGATCGGCGGGCTTTTGGTTTCTGTTTAAGTTTCACTTTGCAGTCCCGTTGCGCAATGTCGCGAGTGTTATTATTATTTTTTTGTTTTTTTTTTTACGCGGGAATTTAGGCTTCGTGCGTTAATTAATATTATTTTCTTTTTAATTTTCAGCATTGAAATATTTTAGTTATTTTAAAATTTACAAATAATTTCCTTTTAAATAAACAAATCTTCATAAAATATGTAGCCACAATGATTTTGATAACATTTTATTTCAATATTCCATTTCCATGTTATTATAAAAGATTTAAATACAAAATCAATAACACCTGCAGCAGCAGTGGATGCCTATACAATAAAAAACATTTTGGTATTTAAAACACATTCCAGAGGAAGAAAGACATGCATGTTTTTTTAAAATAGACCATCTGGAATACATCCTGAATAGGATTTCAGTGCAAAAGCAGACATCTATAAAGGAATTTTTTAAAATATCTTTATGATTTGTTTTTATATTATATTTTTAAATTTTCTTTTAATTTTCCTTATTTATTTCCTTTCAACTGCTATATTCTTCAATTAGAATAAAATATTATTTTTAATCATTTATGTTTCAAAAATATGTATTATTGCCATTTTGTCCCTGATACTGAAAGTTGATTATGAAAATAAAAAAATAAATACAAAAAAGTACGCACAACGGTTTCAATTAATATCATTAATTTATGTTACAAGGCTATTTTTTTTTAAATGTAATTTTAGCGAGTTAGATGATTAACTAATCATCTAACCTTAATTCAACACTTCCTTTAATTCAACCGAAAGCTCTGATCCCTTGGGGTTTTGAATTAAAGAGGTTCGACTGTATTATTCTATGAACAGATTATCACAAAATCTGATAGTTGAGATAAGGCAATTTGGACTATAGATTAAAATGTAAAACACTATTTATTTATTTATTCATTCGGTTTTTTGTTATTACCTTGTAATTTTGGTAGCTGTATTTTTGTTACCTCTAAACTTTCCTCATTGCCTCTGTTATATGTTTTCATTTGTTTTGCAGTAAATAAATGTGACCATGTCCTTCTCTGAAGTTTGTCTTTTCAAGTTTTCTACCAGACAATATAGTGATGCACAGAGATTGAAAACATAACCCTTTACTTTATCATGGAATCATATAAATAACTATGAAAGATGCAAAAACAAGAAGTTAAAGTCAGCATTGCAGAGGCAAAAATGATTTTTGAAGAAATAAATAGTTATTGAGAGATATTTGTGAGTGATGCATGGAGATTGAAAAAATAAAGATAATGGAATCATGTAAATTATACAAGTTTGAAAGATGCAAAAAGAAAGTTGAGGTTAGCATTGCAAAGGTAAAACATGCTTTTTGAAGAAATAAAGAACTATTGAGAGATATTTACAAATATTGAAATATTTTCAAAAATTCCCCCAAATAAATCGTAAATCTAATAAAAATATTTCCACAAGTTTCAATTTCTAGGAAGCAGGGGAAATTTTCCGTAGAATTCTACAATAAAAAATCCTCCTAGCCCACAATTATTGGCATTGCCCAATTTGCCCAAGCAGGTGTTAAATGGCATGTAAGGTTGCGAAACTAATAGACCATTTGATACTTCTCTTATTTAGGAGAAGAGGTATGCATGCTTTTCTCTAGATAGTCTAGGTCATTTATGGATCTGTTACTTCATGTTTATTATATATTTTTAATCATCTTTGTTTATAACTTTTGAAAAAAAAAAAACTCATTCCAATCCTTTCTTTCTAAATAAGTTCAGATTGCTCTGGGTGTAATTTACCAAGAGGCTGTGAAAGCTTGTAAATTATAAAGCCAAATTGCCCATTATTCATCTAGAGACAGTAAAACCCTGCTAAAATGAACCAGGGATATACCGAACCTTCATTTATAACAAACCTAGTGTAATCCCCCTCTTTTTTTTTTTATATAGTAAAGGGAACTATGGCTATAATGAACCATGTCTATAGTGAACCACATGTTCAGTCCCATTAGGGTTTGCTATAAAGAAGCCTTACTGTATTTGCTGATACAGTATAAGCACTCCCATCCATTATTGGTATCATCACAACACATCATTACTTGGTACCAGGATTTTAGGTTGTTATAACAACACTTTGGATTTAAAACTGGGAATTTTATAATTAGAATGCTGAGTTGCTGTTATAAAAAGGTTACACCATATGTGTGTGTGTGAGCAGATGCAACCCATTCTATAATTACACTTATGGACAAAACTTAAGGAAGTTGTACCTTTTAGCATGACTAGATCCTACAGAAACTGCAATAACTGTCACAACACCCAACTCACTCCGGACCATATATACAGTTGCCCGGCCATCCTTGCAACCCCTCTATATGGCAGACATCAATCCAGAAGAGGACATCCATACGGACAAGGCACCTTTGTTGGTCGGTATTGTGATCGGGGTGCACAGACAGATCTGATCGGCTCCATGGACAAGACACCACCACCTTTTAGCATGTATATCAGGATTCAGATAATAACTGAAAGATATTTGATACAGTGACCTTTATTGAAGACACGAGATAACCAAGTGTGGACAAAATTGCCTCTGTCTCCTTCAAAGAAACAGATGAACAGTGACATTAAAATATGAAACTATCTCAAGTTTTGTCCATGAGTGTATAATAGCACCTAACTATCCTAGCTACAGTGAAACCCCGCTAATACGAACCCTGGATATAACGAACCCACGCCGATTCCCAATTCCATTCCATTGAAAATACAATCGTTATAACAAACTTTGCGATTTTTAGAATAACAAACTACCCCTATAACGAACCTATTTTCGGTCCCAAAATAATAAAATCTATTTAAAATACTATGCTTATAACGAACTTAGAATTGTAATTTAAAAAAAAATTAAACAACAAAATTTTGAGCATGTTTCAGCTCGCGGATCGCGATTTCAAAACAATAAATTTAGCGGCATTGTTTGTTTTGATTTTTGCTGTATCTCTATATATATAAAAATGAATGTATGTGTGTGTGTGTCCTTTATGCCTGACCAAACCACTCATTGGAACGCCATGAAACTTTGGGAAGTTATTTAGTATAGTACTGGGAAGGTTTCTGAAAAATAATTTCTTGAATATCTTGAATATCCTTAGAGTTATTTGCAGATTTGTAGATTTAACTCGAAAGCAGCGCCCCCATTGCGACGATGATAACAAGTTTTTTATCTATAAGTTTATTATCTTAAAGATTATTTATCAAAAATAAGATTTTCTACCTATTAATTGCGCACAAGTCAAAGTTAGTTATCGAGTATTTTTCAAGGGACCGGGAAAAAATGTTCACTAGATAAAACGATGATTTTGTAATGTAGAAAATTAGGAAAGACAAAATTCAGAATGACAGCAATTTATTTGAGACAAGAATAATGATACAATTCCAAGGCAAGATACTATTCCCTTAACTTTCAATTACTAAGGGAACCAATTATAATTGATTTTATTCAACTTTTCGAGTATTTTTCAAGGGACCGGGAAAAAATGTTCACTTTATCGAGAGATTCAAATTTACGAGTTTCAAATTATCAAAATATATCTTTTTTTTTTTATATAAGTTTATAGAGAATTGTTTTAACAAATGTTCGTTAGACAAACCTTTACTCGGGTAAAACCCGGGCGAAGCCGGGTACATCCGCTAGTGTTGTATAAATTTTAACACATTATACTTTTTATTAAATAGAATATATTTGCATCCATCAAATTTGAAATATAAAAAATGCAAATGGGGGGCTTCCAAAATGAAGAAAACAAAGTCATTTTAAAAACAAAAACGTTATTTCTCTTAAAAAAGGCCATTTTCAGAACATATTAAAATAAGAGAATATAACTTTTCTATTATAAAAGATAAAATATAAAGCTATTAAAAATTGTTACAAAGAGGAATCGACCTCAACTTTTGCCGCGATCGCGATCGTACGTTTTAGGGCTTAAAATAAAAAAAGTCCAAATAAACGGTCCCTTGATGAAACAAAAATTATTTTTATGACAATTAACTATGGTGATTTTAAAGTCAGCAATGACAGGTTAAAAAAAAAACGAAATCTAGACCTAGAATAATATGTGGAAAAATGAAATGGAAGTAAAACACTAACTTTTTTTGAATGGTGCAATGCTTGAAGAATGCTTTGAAGCAACAAGGTGTTGAGCCATTTTTCCAAGTAAACATTGTATTATATAATGTGATAATGATGTTTTAAAATCTTTTTATATCTTTGAATATATATTTAATAAAACTTTGCCTAGAATTTGTCTTGATTTTTAAATTAGACATAGAGGTACATGTATGTTAATGATGATAAGAACCTATCATCTAATGCTTTCTTTTATTATTCAGTATTAATATAAAGAAATTGGTCAATTATGGGAATTAAAACAAAGTGACCACTATTAAGAGGCAGCCTCTTCCTGTGTGTATGGCTGTTCTTCAATTATACTGTCTAAAAATTTTGAAAAGTAAAAAAAAATGGTCAAACCGTGGCTATAGTGAACCAAAAGCTCTGTCCCTTTGGGGTTCATTATAGAGGGGTTTTACTGTATATATTATAAATAAATATAATATGCTCTTTAGACATATTTAAAAGAAAATTACATATAAAGAAGTATACCAACTTTTTCTGGTAAGAGGACAGCTAAAGGACACTGCAACCAGTTCTATACATCTTTTTGCCGAATGTATCCACATCATTGATGTTGAGGGAACTTGGAAGGAAGGGATGTGGGTCAAAGCCAGGCCACATACTTAATTAACTTATTTGCTTATTAGTGCATGGCCCTATGGCCTTATGTAATTTTGCCCGAAAATGCTGAGAGAGATACCTGCCGCATAGACAACTCGTGTTGTTACTTCTACTTCCTGTATCAGTTGGCAGTACTTGGTAATGAAAAACTGCAGAAACTTGAAATATTTAAGATAATTTATTTTTTTAATATTAAAGGATATCTTCATAACCCTGCTACTACACTCAAATTTGGGCAGAGCTCATAGGTATCTGGAATTTACACAATTATGCAATGAATATTTTAAAGTCTAGGAGTAGTTTTAAAACAACAACAATATTTTCAGGCAAATTTCTCCGATTTAAATCAATGAATAATGCATTCAGTGCACCAGTTTCTCTCCAAATTGACTTCTACCTCAATGTGCTAGTTTGATAATTTATGTAAATTTGTCTCCATGACCTGGTGTGATAACACTGGGGGATAAGGTACAATTTGGGGATAGCAGATAAATATCAGCAGGTAATAAGGCAAAGCATTTCTATGTTAAAACTCCATTGGTACCATCTTCTTTAATTGAGAAACCACCCAGAACATGGCCAGACCTGGTCTCTCAGGGACATGGTCAGATACTTGGTCCCATAAGTTGTGATAGGTTCTTTCAACCCAAACATAGCTTTTGACCACTTACACTCATGGACATAACTTGAAGAAGTTGTACCTTTTAGCATGTATTTAGGGGTTCAGACAATAACTCTGAAATATATTTGATACAGTAACCTTTATTGGAGACACATTTTTATTATTTTTTAATATCCCATTGTATAATTATACAAGGTCATGGATACTATATTCATTGATCAAATTCACAATTTACGTCACATGACACGTGATCGTAGCCGTCCAATAGGAGGGCGCCGGCCATCCGTGACAGAGGCGGCCTATGACTGATTGATTAGGATTAGGATATGCATTTATTTAAGGCACCAATTTATAATTGTAACAAATAGTATTTGAATAAAAACATTCAATCGGGTAAAACACGGGCGTTGCCCGGGTCATTTGGCTAGTTGTAGTATATAAAACTACTATATATTTTTTTAATCCATGAATTCAGTCTCCTTGACCTTGTATAATTTTACACAATAGGATAATAAAAATTGGGGGTCGGTGGAAGGCTGGGTAAACCGTTTGGTTTTCGACCACTAGGACCCGGGTTCGATTCCCGCATCGGGCACTTTTTTCTGTTTAAAAAAAAATGCTCCAATGGCCCCCGATTCTTGCAAAAGTCCAACCCCACCAGCGAGTGCAAGTAACCAAACGGGGCTCTGGCATTTGTAAGTGCAAAGTCGAACTGCTTTCCACATGTGTAGACATGTGGTGCGCTTACAGTAAAAGCAGTCGCTAACTACCCACCATGATTATCATGGCCTGTACCACATGTACTAGGGATAAGCAAAAAAAAAATAAATAAAAAATAAAAATTATATATACAGTAGAACCTCCCTGTAAAAAGCACCTAAATGCAGAGCCAAACTGTCCTTTAGGGAGAGGTGTCCTCTTACCGGAGAGTTGCTAAATAGTAAAAATGGTAATTTTGCAAATGAAAACTGTCCTTTATAGAGAGGTGTCCGCTAAAGGGATATTCTACTGTATATAAAATAAACAAACCCTTAAAGGTAAAATATGCATGATGTTTCAGTAACACCTTTGCCATCACTGACATAGTTCACCTTTTTAGATAAGGTTGCTTGTTGTTCCACTTGGATTATCACCTATAGCACACATTGAATAAAATGGCAGGAAAAATAATGGAACAGAGAATGGGAATCCAAGAAGGAGATCATCATCAACTAGTGGACTAAATGAGAATTTAAATTGTGTCCTTTCATTTTTAAAAGAGAGGGGGGAAAATGTATACAGTCAAACCTCTTTAATTCAACAACTCCATGGAAAGGTATTTCCTATTGAAGTAAAGTAGGCAACTTGGTTGGGATTTGAAAATCTGTTAAATTATAGTTGGTTGAAGTAAGTTTTTGCCTAGTGATCATTGTTTTAATAATCATATCAGTATTAGTAAAAAATTCATTTACCATCATTGTTTTTATCACAAAACATGCAAATTAGTTATTGGTTCAATTTGAATGAGCTTTAAATAGCCTATATTTTAACTGTATCTTTTACCTATACACCTACTTGTGTGTTAAATATATGAATTTAAATTGCTTCAATGATTCTTGCCAAAATCCTACCCTACCAGTTATTGAAGTTACTAAATAGGTCCCCGGCATACTTGTAAGTGCAAAAGTAGAACCACTTTCAACAGGTATTATAGACATGTGGTGCACTTAGAGTAAAAGCAGTCGCTTACTACCCACCATGATTATCATTGAGTACACAAGGTAAGTACCACCACCACCTAGATTGACTTTTATATAGATAGTTATGTGGTAGGAAGAGAAGAAAGACCTATCCATGTAAATGGTCAGACAAAGAGATTTTGAAGGTCAGCTAGCAGGTGCTGGTGGTATGTTGCCCTCTGTGAAGAAGTTGCTAGATGAGGTGCAAGAGGCACTGGCCCGAAACAAATTATTTCTTGTAGCATTGTGCCATTGTTCCCATGGCTACTCCGGCTGCCAGAATACAAATGATGTTTGCCCAACCCCCCGCTTTTGTCTCCTTGAGGGACAATAGAGAGAATTTCTCTATTTTAGGTGGTTCCGTGTCTTGTGTTCTCCACCCATAGCTCCAACTAGGCCATGGCGGCAGCCTTTTTTGTTCACTTTTAGATAGATCTTTTTTTTTTCTTCACACCAAATCCTCATCATTATGAAGTGCTATCACTGATACAGATAATGTCTGCACATTATAAAATTCTTTTTGCCTCTTACTGGGTCTACCTTTCCCATCTTTCTCCCAAGTGTATCCAACCACTATGGTCAATAGACAACTTCCTGATGATTCTTAGAGTAGAGGTCCTGCGAACTTCCCCTTCCTTTTGGTTACTTAATTTCGAAGCCTTTTGACTATTTAATTCAGAAGCCTTTTGATTACTTAATTCAGAAGCCTTTTGATTACTTAATTTAGAAGCCTTTTGACTACTTAATTCAGAAGCCTTTTGATTACATAATTCAGAAGCCTTTTGATTACTTAATTCAGAAGCCTTTTGATTACTTAATTTAGAAGCCTTTTGACTACTTAATTCAGAAGCCTTTTGATTACATAACTCAGAAGCCTTTTAATTACTTAATTCAGAAGCCTTTTGGCTACTTAATTCAGAAGCCTTTTGACTAATTAATTCAGTATCCTTTTGATTACTTAATTCAGAAGCCTTCTGACTACTTAATTCAGAAGCCTTTTGACTACTTTTTTTTAATTCAGTATCCTTTTGATTACTTAATTCAGAAGCCTTTTGATTACTTAATTCAGAAGCCTTTTAACTACTTAATTCAGAAGCCTTTTGACTACTTAATTCAGAAGCCTTTTGATTACTTAATTCAGAAGCCTTTTGATTACTTAATTTAGAAGCCTTTTGACTACTTAATTCAGAAGCCTTTTGATTACATAATTCAGAAGCCTTTTGATTACATAATTCAGAAGCCTTTTAACTACTTAATTCAGAAGCCTTTTGACTACTTAATTCAGAAGCCTTTTGATTACTTAATTCAGAAGCCTTTTGATTACTTAATTTAGAAGCCTTTTGACTACTTAATTCAGAAGCCTTTTGACTACTTAATTCAGAAGCCTTTTGACTAATTAATTCAGTATCCTTTTGACTAATTAATTCAGTATCCTTTTGATTACTTAATTCAGAAGCCTTTTGACTACTTTTTTAACTCAGTATCCTTTTGATTACTTAATTCAGAAGCCTTTTGATTACTTAATTCAGAAGCCTTTTGACTACTTAATTCAGAAGCCTTTTGATTACTTAATTCAAAACCCTTTTGACTACTTATTTTAGAAGGCTATATGTCCAAGAATTAATTTTCCACTCCAGTTCTTTGGTCAGTGTCCACAATTCATGTCCATATGGAAATCTGACCAAATAAGACATTTTAATATCCCTTTCTTCAGTTTCATATTTATATCTCTTCTTGAAATTGGTATTGATGCGTCGATGGTCGCAATGTCAGGACCACTGGGAAGGCAACCATTGTGTTTCATTTGTCACTATTTGCCAGGGTAGGCAAGTTCAACTGTGGAAACTAGAAACACAAGGCAATAAATCAAATCCAAAAAATAGTGTATGACATTTCGGTAACAATGCTGTTACTGAAATGTCACACGCTTTTTTTTTTTTTTTGGATTTGGTCATATTTTACATTGTTTTTAATCTATAATCCTAATTGTGTCTCATTATTGTGGAAACATATATATATACATATATACATATATATATATATATATATAGTTTTTGTTGATTGTTGAGGCCCATGGATGTAGGATTATTATTTCGGGATGAGAGATCAAATATGTCAAATTATGTATTAACCCTTAACTGGACGGGTTGGGTAGATTCTGCCCATGCATAAAATAAATATAGGAATAAAATATATTTTTCGTTTACCTAGAGCCACCAGCTTTCATGTATTCTAATTTTATAGTGATACAAACATTTTCCATCCATCGTTTATAAATTTCAGTTTTGGGAGGGGGGGTTAAATTTGCATGTGTGGGCGGATTCCGCCCAGCCCGTCCAGAAGCGTGAGAATTTTTCGTGTCAGTTTTAGCTCGTGGCTCTCATACTTGATTCTCTATCTTTTGCTATTTTTAGCTTCCTTTTTATAAAATAACACTTCTTTCTTTGGATAAGTAGAATAATCAATCAAGTCATCAGAGAGAACTATCCCTGCCAACCCAAAATATATATGTTTTAGAGATTAGTTGACCACACTTTGGAAGAAATATTCCAGCAGACAATTGATTCACTTCAGTAGTATTAGTTGATAAGTTGAAAGAACATGGCCTTACATATTTAGGAACGATGAGAAAGAACAAACCTTAGATTCACCACAATTTCAACCGCACCCTAATAGAGAATCAGGAACCTCTATTTTCGGTTTCTCTGGAACACCCACTTTAGTCTCCTATGTTGCAAAAAAAAAAAAAAAAAAAAAAGAAAATCGGTTATCAGATTGATAAAAAAGGTAAAAAAGAAAGGAGTAATATTATTGTTGATCTTGGGAGAGCATTGATGATGAACACCTGGCCACACGTAATCTCGATTCTCTCCCACTGCAATTACAGACAACAATTCAAGAAGAATGATGGTTCAAGTAAACCAAGTGAATCTACAATACCACAACAATCTGATACTCCAAAAAGGTGCTACAAATGTCCATCAAAAAGGGCAGTAAAAAATAAAAATCCTTTGCTCTGTATGTCAACTAAGCGTTTGCATTAACATTTCTTTATAATTTTTGAAAACTGTAAATAGATTAAATTTAGAATTTTTAAAAGTCAAAATCTGTATATTAACCATATATTAATTAAATATTTTTTTAAATATAGATTTCAATCATTATTTAGCGCTAATTTCATAAAGTTACATAGGTGGGTTGAATCTACCAACCCGTTCAGTTACGTAAGAAAAATCCACCCGTCCAGTTAAGGGTTAAGTACATTGTTGTGTAACCACGGCGCGACCCTGAACGCCGGACATGTGGGCGCAACTAACACATGCCCGCTATCTTAAATAGCAAGGCTCACGATTTTGAATTTTTTAATTTAATTGAAATTTTTATTAATTTTAAACTCTCTCTGTGAGTCATCAAACAACAGAGTTTGGCAAGAAATTGCACTTTGACCACGGACCAACTTTCTTGCTTGCTCTCTTTATTATTTTTTTTTTTTAGAGAATTTTTTTTTGGACTTAAGTTTCATTTTTGGATCAACGCAAAATGAAGACGGCCCGACCCTACAGAGGACCGACCCGAGTGCCAAGAAGCTACAGACAAGATGCATCCCCGGACCAGCCCCAACCCTGGCATCAATAAAAAGTTACATCCCTTAGTACGGCCCTGTGACTTCCAGGCTCCCACACAACAATATCTTATAACTTAATTAATCTTTTAACTGAAGTCTCTGTCATTATAATAACTCAAGTGGAGATAGACAGACAAATATGCTTATGATGCATTAGTGCACTATCTGTTATAAGAAATTGGAACTATTTTTGACAGGTAGGATTCTTTTAAAAATGAATCAATTTTCTACTGCCCTTACTGCAATGATAAAATAATGGCTCATCTGTGTACATATATACACTCCTGTAGAAGGGTTGGTGATACACAAAAACTTGATACAATAAAGCTAGAAACTCATCCTTGGAAGCAGTTTTGCTTATTATTTAAATTAATTTTGTTAAATGTCATCATTTTCCCCCACTTTGTATCATATACTATAGAAGAAACAAATTTTCCAACAGAATGTTTATTCCAGTAGAAAATCAGATATTTCTATAAGAAAATGGAATTAAAACATGAGGCATCATTCTGACCATTATTGCTACAAATGATAACGTATTTTAGTTCTGTGTCCCTTAGTAAAAGGAGATTTCTTTCTCAACATAAATCCTTGGTGGAAAATCACCAATTCCTTTTCAATATTCTGAAGAAGTTCTATTGCTGTGACCCATGTAAGGTCATGGGTAGTTTATTTACCCAAGGTTGGGTGGTGGAGATGCCAGACTTTAATTGTGTATGAGGCTGCTGGTGTCACATTTTCTTCAGGGTCACCTTTACAGCATCTTGGTGGTGTTTTGTTTTAATCTCATTTTGTAAGATTGTTCCCAATAAACACAAGGTAATAAGACCAAATTCAAATAAAGTGTGTGGCGATAAGGTAATACTTGTGTTACCGGAACACAACACACTATTTGATTTGGTCTTATTACCTTGTGTTTCAAATCTATAATCCAAATTGTGCTTTATCATGGTTTCCAATACAATATATTTATTGAAGGTTAGTTACACCATTTGAATTAAATTTGTTCAAGTGCCGTCATGTAAACCTTCCTTGAGTGACCCATCTGACCACTTGTATAACTTGAAACGGTGCGAAACTTGTTGTTACCCATCTGTAGAAAGAGGCTATATTGCACTCTCCACCATGGTTTCTATGTACATTACCTCCACCAAATGGCACTATAAAATGTTCCTTGACAAGCTGTAACCTTGGTTGTGTCTGTGCCAGGGGCCATGAGTACCAGGCTGTATGGACGGCTCCTGAAGGAGTACGAGGATGTGGACATTGAAGAGATGCTCTCCAAGCTGACAGAGGAGGAGCTGGAGCAGTTCAGTGTGGAGGTGGATCCTGATGTAAGTTACATAACTAAGGTCACAGGTTCAAGGAACACTGTATAAACCATAGATATGAACAAGACCATATTGGGATATGTAAATTTTGTGGCAGGATTGATGCCATTATCAAAACAACTCTAGTCAGAGAATGGTAGAGAAAGCTTCTACTGAATTTACAGTTTTGAATACAAACTTTACTGATTTGATCTTTAAAAAAAATCTTTTTAGACCCTCTATGAAAGTATTTGTTTTTGGGTTTATATATTCTATGGTGTAAAGTGCCCATTAAAAAGTGAGTTTTCATATAAAATATAAGTTTGTTTTAAAAAAGGTATTTTTCGATAAAATACATTTTTCAATATATATCAACAGGCCATTTGACAAAAAGATGAAATTTCTTGTCATTTTCTCGTTTCCTTCCACGAAACCTTGTTTATGAGATAAAACCACTAGGATATGCTAAATATTTAACAATTTTCTTATGCAACACATTTTTTCTTTAGCATGTGAGTCTTATTTACTGCATTCTTATGACCTAAACATTTTTAAAGTAAAAAAAGTTCCAGTTCCAGTTCCAAATAACTTTATTAGGTGCCGCTCAAGAAGAGCAACCTAGATCATCATATTTACAATATACTGAGGGGGGTGGTTATGTACAGGGGTTCATTTACAATTATAATTTATAATGATGTCGTTGGGTCCGGATTCTCAGGTCCTTGGGGATATTTTTCTTGAGAAGGTTTTTTTCGGGCTTGTTTGATATTCAAGGTGGGTTTGTTTTTCCTTTTTTTCCACTTTTCGTCATTCTGGCTTAATTGATGGAGAATTTGTCTAGGTTTTAAATTTCTAATTTTACTTTTTCCGCATTTGTAGTTTGTGGCTTCCTTAAAGGTGGGGTTTTCTAATTTTTCGGATTTTTCGTAAAATTTAAATGATTGTCTAATAATGTAGTCATTGATGTTTTCGATATTTAGATCGTTCCTGAGGATTGTGTTCCGAACGAACCAGGGTGGAGACATGATTTTTCTGATCATTTTATTTTCAAATACTTCTAGCTTTTTAAGGATGGTCTTATGTGCTGTCATAAAAATTGGGTGGCCGTATATGAGTATTGGTCTTATTATTGAAGTGTAAATGGTTCTTTTGCAATGAAGGGATAATTTGCTTTTTGGTCCTAGAAGTAGGGATAGTCGGTGTTGGGCAGCTTTCGCCAAATTAATTCTGTTTTCGATGTGTTTTTTGAAGGTTAGGTGCTCGTCTAGGGTCATCCCTAGGTATCGGATGTTCTCTTTCCATTTAATATTGTCTTCGAAGACAAAAAGTTTGTCTAAAGGTTTCTTAATTTTGTCTTTTTTTCTGGAAAAAATGATTGCTTCACTTTTTGGGGGTTCATTGTGACTCGCCATTCCTTACACCAGAGCGTGGAAAAGATGCAGGCCTCTTGGAGTTTCATGTGGAGATTGTCGAAGTTATATGTTGAGGCTAAAATGGCGGTATCATCGGCAAATAGGTGTAAAGAGGTGTCTTCAATACAGGGGAAGTCGTCTATATATATGTCAAATAAGGTTGGTCCTGTGACTGATCCTTGGGGGACCCCGGCAAGGATGTTCCTAGCTGTTGAAAGTTCATTTTTGACTCGTACCTTGAATGTTCTATTTGTTAAGAAGTTTTGCGTTATTTTTATGATGTCTCCGGGAAGGTGCTTTTTGCACATTTTGTAGAGAAGGGCTTCGTGCCAGACTTTATCGAATGCTTTGGCGATATCGATGAATACGGCTCCTGTTATTTGGCCTAGGTCCATGGCTTTTCTTATTTTTTCAGTGACAACTACTAGCTGGTGCAATGTTGAGTGTTTGGCTTGGTAGCCAAATTGTTCGGGTCTGAGTGGATTCTTTTCTTCGAGGGATTTTCTGAGTCTTCTTAAAACAATTCTTTCGAATAGTTTTGAGATGGCAGGTAGCAGTGAGATGGGCCTGTAGCTTGTTGGTTCATGGATGGATTTTCCTTTTTTAAGTATGGGACAGATAATGGACGTTTTCCATCTGTCAGGGAAGTGGGCAAGCTGCAGTGAGGCGTTAAATATTTCGGTAATTGATGCTAGTATATGATTAGGGAGCAGTTTGAGAGCTTCATTAGGTAATTCGTCGATTCCGGGAGCTTTTTTATTTGGTAGATATTCAATAATCGCTTTTATTTCACCAATGTTTGTTGGTTCTAGTCCTGTTTCTTTATTTTTTTTCATGTATGAATTCACACGTTTTATGTATGTACGAGTAGGTTTGGAGTGGGATGTATAGGGATTGGGGGTGAACTGTTTTTCATAGTTGTTGGCAAATGATTCAGCTGCTTCTTCTGTGGTTAGTGTCTGCCCATTGTTTGTCTTCAGTGTTATTTCTTGTTTTTCAGAGTTGGATAATCGTTTGATGGCTTTCCATATGGTTTGGTCCGTGACTTTCAAGTTTTCGATAAAGTGGTCCCAGCTGGTGTTATCGTGCTCTCTTGTAAGTTTCTGTGATTCTCTCCGGGCCGTCATGTAGGCTGATTTATCTCGGGGGTCGCAAGTATTTTTCTTTTTTTTTCTTAGTCTGTTGGTGGATCGTATTTTTTCTTTAATGTGAGGTGGATATCTTCGTTCTAGTTCCGGGTCCTTATATTTTGTTGAATCTTTCAAATTTTGCACCATTTGTTCTTCAATGTGTGTAATGGCCTCGTCTATTTTTGAAGATGTATCTAGGATCAGTTCAGGAGGTTCAGCGATTTCCATTTTGTACTTGAATAAGGCCCAATCTGTAATTTTTATTTTTGTATTTGAGTAGGAGATTTTGAAATCCTGTAGCACAAGTAGTACTGGGAGATGATCAGAGGTTAGTTCGTGCAGGACTTTAGAGTATACGCTTTGGGAGATGTTTTTGTGCACGGCGATATCAATGATGTCTGGAGGTGAGTCATGAGTAGGTTCGTCGGGGTAGCTCACATCTAGGTCCATAACGTTGATTGCGTTTTGGAGCCTTCTCCCGCTTGGGTTAGTGGTGGTGGAACCCCAGGCAGGATGTTTGCAGTTTAGGTCCCCTGCTATGATGGTCGGTGTGTCCGTTGAAAAAATGTTATAGATATCGGTTTGATCTAGATAGGTGTTTGGTGGTTTGTAGCACGAATACAGGTTCATATTTAACCCGTTTTTGTTTTTGATTGAAATTCCTGTTGTTTCCAGGCTTGAGGTGGTGGCATGAATAGGTGCATGGCTGTACTTCTTGTGGATGAAAATGGCAGTTCCACCACCTTGTCCAGTTAGTCTGTCGTTGCGGAGGGTGATGAAGTTTTGAATCCTCATTTTTTGGCACGGCTTAAGCCAGGTTTCTGACACTAGTGCGATGTCGATGTCGTGGTCGTTCAGGAATTCTGAGAATTGTTGTTTTTTGTTTCGGAGACTGCACGCGTTCCAGTGAACGATTCGAAGGCTATTTTTATACATATTTTTGTTATTCATTTACATCTAAAGGTGTCTACAACGTTCTTCATGATGTTTTCTATTATTGCGGGGTCACTGAGAGCCTTTTTGATAGCGCTCTCTAGTTGGTTGACCTTAGTGGCTGAAGGAGGATTGGGACGTTCTTTATTGACATATGGAGTTTTATTCTTGTTTTGAGTGGGTTGGGGAATTTCAGAAGGGTTTGGACGTGTATGGTTGGATTTTTCTTTTTCTGTATTGGGGTTTGGTTTCTTATTAATTTGGGTTTGGGGCACTCTATTTATTTTTCTGTATAGTGGGCAACCACGCCAACTTGCTGTATGCTGACCCTGGCAGTTTGCACATTTAGGTGGGACTTCTTTTTCTTTGGCGCATTCGGATGTGAAATGATTTTCTCCACATTTTACACATTTGGGAGTTTCCCTGCATTCAAACTGAGAGTGCCCAAAGTTTTGGCACCTATGGCATTGTCCGGGGCCTTTGGGAGCCCTGTAAGCCTCGACGTTGCACTTCATGTCGCAGAGATCTGTGATATTGTAAATTTCTTTATTCCTTGCAGTCTTGGGAAGGGTTACCTGGATTAGTGGGAGCTCCTCCTTTGTTCTTGAATTTCGTAGTCTTGCAAGTTTAGACATCTCGAATCCCTTGTTTTCCAGATCTTCTTGTATTTCGGGGATAGTGATGCAGCGGTCGAGACCTCTGACGACGACTCTAAGGCACTTTTCGTCGTCTAGGATCTTGAAGTGGAAGGTGTAGTGGCGATCTTCCAACCACTTGGTAGCTATCCGGTAGTCCGATGTTGTGTGAGTCTGAACGTTGATGTATCGGCCTGATGTGTAAAATTCTGGCTTTTGTTTTGTACAATTGACAAGACCATCTCTAAGGCCTGACCATTCCTTTACTCCGCTTATTTTAATTGGTGGTATTCTGATCTTGGGGTTAGGGGTGGGATTGTTAGGTTTGTTATTCAATGTTTCGTTAGGTTTCTTTGATGGGTTAGAGTTTTTATGGTTTTGTTCGTGATTTGGCATTTTGTTTGGTGTCACTTCGATTTCCATTTCGACTGTTTTTGCTTCATTAGGTTTTTCAGGCTGTTTAGATTGTAATTTTGGTTCAGGATTACCTTGTGACCTTTGGTTGGAGCACCAGGTTGTTTTTTGCGTTGTTGTTTCTTTTGCGGCTACTGGTGATTTTTCTCTTGGGCACTTCGCGGGGGCTTTTGTAGTATTGTGTTCTAGGTAGTTGGAGCGCAGTTCGCACAGTTCCCTTTCGTAAAAGTCAATAAAATTTATTAGCTCGGCAAAGGTGGTTTCGACCGCGCTGGAGTATTTTTTCAAGGCTTGAGAATCTTCTTCATTTTTTAATTCTGGGCATTCTGGAAGTTTCCAAGTTGAATATTTACGGGTACCTACTGGGTATTTGGGGTTGGTAAAATTAGTTTTGGGGGCTTCTGGTGCAGGGAGGTCTTCCATGGTTCGGGTTTTTCGCGTGGGACTCGAATTTCTCTCGTTCCGTTTTTTTTTTCTCAAGTAAAAAAAAAAACTTTTCCCTGAGCACACACAAAGGCAAACTTTGACAAAAAGGTGTTTAGCTGGTAAAGTGGCTAGGCCTAATCCATGGCCAAAATATAGATGGAAATTTTGGGCACTTGTGAAGATTGTGGATATCATGAAATCAAATAAAAATATCAACTAATGTCGATTTTGGAACAATCCCTTGAAATCCACATTAGAGAGCTGTTTCTGTTCAAGGTTGGAGGCAAAATGTCATACATTAATGTATTTGGGGTAAACAAGATTTAATGGCACATATTTCTCTTTTAATACCTTTCCTTATAACATTAGGGTAGACAAAATCAATGGAGAAAAGAATATTGAATTTCTGAGTGAATCTTCTCAGCAATTCTTTTGCCCTTACAAGGTTACTTGCACTCACTAGTGGGGTTGAACATACGTAAGAATTGGGGGCCATTGAAGTAAGTTATAGAAATTTGCCCAATGTGGGATTCAATTTTGGGTCTTGGTTGTCAAAATTGATTGTATCTTATTCCACCACAACCTATCAGTAGCCAAAGCTGGTGTTGGGGCTTTGTCACAGACCTGAGTCTTTTAGATTGAATCTAGTTTTGGCATCTTATTTTGGTGGGAGAGGCAACCTTTAATTTTATATATGAATATATATATATTATATACTGCCAAAATAGTTTTTTTTTTACATAAAAAGGCACAGTGTTTCCTTCCAAAAAATTTTCATAACTATTTTTAGGAGTACAAAAGGTGTAGTTATAAATGACATACTTTGCTGATGAGGGGATAGGATAACATTTCTGTACTCTTACAAAAACTATTACTGTCTGATGAAGGCCCCGTAGATGGTACATAGGGCTAATATATGGCACAGGACAGCCTGGTGCCTCCCAACCAGCGCTGCAAGGACCAAACCAGCAAGCCCCCCACAGGTCCCCTGGATCGCAAACACTTGCTGGACTACTTGGAGCAGCAGGCCCTGCAGGAGGAAGACTGGCCAGAGGCCATGCCCTACCAGCCTGGACTGAAGCGAGGCAAGATCTGGACTCCCAAGGATCCACCCCCCCAGCTGCCCCGTATTCCCAGCGAGGACCTCAAGGTGGAGCTAGACTGCGATGGAGATGAGTATGAGGCCGCCATCTCTGCTGCTACAGAGACCGAGCTGGTGGACTTGGCAGGTATGGAACTTGCTGGGGTTAAGTCATAGTAAACTGATATTTTGGTGAGAAGGAAGTCTCAACCATATTTTGGTCAGGATTGAAAAACTCAGGTTGGGTTAGTTCAGTTGTGGTGTCAGTTTTATAGTTTGCCAAAACTTCAGATAGGTGTCAGTGTCATCTATATGTTAATCTTTATGAGCATCATATATTACATTTATTTATAATTATATTATATCCTGTTGTTTCTTATCCCCTTGTGTAAAGATTACACAAATTCCATGATATTATATCCTTATTTTTTTATGATAGTATAAACTAGCTAAATACCATTAAACATTGAAAATACATTTTATTTTACAAAAATATATAGAATCTTTGTTCAAGTTTGATTTTCTGAATAATCTTTTTCAGTTTCCAAGCGTCTTGTTTGCTTCTATAAAAGAAGTTGTTTTTACTTTCTCCTTGCACTTCATCATGTAACTCCTTAATCAATAGTTCAACAAGAAAAACTTTGACATTGTCAAAAGAACAATAGTAATCAGCAATTGTTTTGCATGTGGGTATCCAAGATAAACTTGTGGTAACAATTAGGACAATTTTCCCAATAAATCCTACTAGTCTATTTAATATCACTTATCATCTGCTTAAATTTTAAAGGATTTCTTTTACCACCATTTTTTGTTATAAAAGTATTTTTCCCAATTGAATGTGTTGCTCCTAAATAAAGTATATATTCAATAGTACCTCCATGAGAGGACAATCGTGCTAGAGGACACCTCTCTGTAAAGGAAAGTTTTCATTTGCAAAATTACCATTTTTACTATTTAGCAACTTTCCGGTAAGAGGACACCTCTCCACGAAGGACACTTTGGCTCTGCAATTAGGTGTCCTTTATACAGGGAGGTTCTACTGTATTAGATTCTCTCCAGTGTAGGAACAACACGGCAGGATGTGTGCTGCAGCCTTCCTGGGTCTCCACAGCATGCTCAACCAGGACCAGTACCATGCCACCATGCAGGAGCGGAAGCAGAAGCCAGGGGACAAATTTCACAGTAAGTGGCAAGTCTAGAATGTCATTCTCTCCACCGGTGTAATACATGCTCGGTGTGTGTGTGGACAGCTGTAGTAAAGTCCACAGCGCCCAAGGCACTGCCCCTGGAGCCTGACAATGCCACTGATGTGGATGTGACACTGACCCAAGTGTGCTCTAATAGCCCTACCCTGCGTCATCTCAACTGGAACAACATACGGGTATGTTGTCTAGGGGAACAATGGTTGTTCTCTATGGACAGAATCCTTGAACATTCCATGGGGGACCAAATACTTACTGAATACTCACATTGTAAGGTTGTAGTTCCTATTTGAAAAGTTCACCCATTAAAGCCATTTCCTGTATCCCTTGATAAGTGGATGACTCACCCTCTCTGAGAAATTTATCTAAGAAGACTTAATGTCCACCAGTGGGCAGCGAGAGCTTAGATCACAAATTGACCAACATGAACCTCTAAAGTATTGTTAGGTCCCTATTCCATAGCTAATCATTTTCCACATAATCCTCACCTTTCTTTGCTGAAATTGTCTATCTAGAGAGATTATATGTAGAGATTGAAGATGAAGAAATCTAAATAATAAAGCCCAAATTTTAAAAATGGTAAGCTAAACAATTTTTGAAAAGGTGTAATTTGGATTATGGAAATAACAAAACCAAATCCAAATAAGCAAATTATTTGTAGTGTTTTGAAATAGCAAGTATCTTTGTCTGAAGATTTGTCTGGGTGGCTGTATCCACCCAAATGTAACAAAAATTAACTCATTGGGCTTCTTACAATGTAATACATTAATTTGGATATAAATATATATATATTTTTTTGGGATCAATCTTGGTACTTTGATTTTTACTACTACAGTGGAACCTCCTTGAGAGAACACTCACGCTAGAGAACACCTCTCTATAAATAACAGTTTTCATTTGCAAAATTACCATTTTTACTATTTTGCAACTCTCCGGTAAGAGGACACCTTTCTCTAAAGTACACTTTGGCTCTGCAATTAGGTGTCCTTTACATGGAGGTTTTACTTTATCTAAATTTTGCATAATTTGTTGATAATTGGTAGGAATTTTCTGGAGATTTCTTCACTCTAATGAGGTGAGATGATCTCAGTGCTGCTACCCACAGACTGTTACTTGACAAAGTGAGGTAGTCACATGCTGGTGTGTGGCAGAACATCTCCAGGGAGAAGTTTGAGCGGCTGTGGAATGGCCTGAAGACCAACACCATGCTGGAGCACCTGAGCCTGGCCAACACCGGGCTGACTGACAGCCAGGCCATGCCAGGACTGGAGGATGCCCTCCACGCCAACTCCACCCTCAGGTCCCTCAACGTAGAGTCCAACTACCTCACTGGGGCTGCCGTACGGGACCTCATTAAAGCCCTGCTGCCCAACCAGAGCCTCCTGGAGTTTCGGGCAACCAACCAGGTACAGTGGGAGTACCCTACTTGCTAACAACCTGCATGATAGATCTTTAACTGGACTACTCTGTGCCTTTCATACATAACATATAAAGTTGTGCAGGAAGATGTATTCATGAACTAAAAGAGACTCTCATTTAAATATCCACTAAGTTTATCACCCTAGAGTAAAAAACTTTATTGGTGAAATGAGCCACAACACCAGTTTTAGAAAATTCAGAAAGAAAGCCAACCTGTATACCCTGGTTTTGGTTCCCATCAGTATAGGGTGACTTTTTTTTTTCATAACATCCTATGAGTGGAGTTATGAAAGTGGTAATCTTGTGGTAATTCTCTTTTTAATTGATATTTCGTAGTTAGTTAGTATTTTGCTTGTGTGTGGGATAAGTGCAATGGTTCTGTAGTCCCATATTTTCTGACATAGTTTTATAATGATACTAGACGGGTGACCCGGGATTGACATGTGTGCATATCTACCCGAGTGATATATATTTAGATAAGATTTTTTTTATAATTGTTTGTTATTAGCATTATCTATTTGTTTGCATCAGCATAATTTAATCTAATCTTTGATAGAGGGCGCTGTTCGTGAGCTAAGTAGAATAATTTGAATATATAGTTTTAATAATTGATTTATATATTTTTTAAAATAGCCTATCATCTTCCCTGTATTTTTTTACCTATGTATGGAAATTTTGGTTTGAATTAGTGAACTACTGCGAATTTGTATACCGGACATACATACAAACATTGATTTTCATATATTTAGATTTACAGTCTCCTATCCTGCTATTTTTATTGACTAATTAGAACATCAAATATTCTTGGAAATTTTCTCTAACTGATTTCATCGAGCCTTATTTATGATTTTGTTGAAGCAGTTTTTTTTCCAAATTCCTTTGCACTCATTGTGTCTTTGTTTCTTATAGTTTCTCTCTGGTTTTCCATCTCTTATTTATTTCTCTTATTTTCTATCTTCATTCCTTATCATTCTTATACTAGGTTTAAAGCTGCCTAAATTTTCTGGAAAATATCTCTTGTTTTCTTACCCTTGTTGATTTTCTTCTATTTTGTTACATTCCTGATTAAGACATATTTCTTTCCTCTCTAAGATTCCAGTACAAAGGAGAAATAGCATTGCTGAAATTGCTCTACCCAAAACCCTATAAAAGTAGTGATATATCAACAACACTTGTTCCCAGTAGTCTTGCTATCATATGGATTGCCTCCTTAGGTTGTGTGTGTGTGTCCAGGCCAGCCAGGTGCTGGGCAACAAGCTAGAGATGGACATTGCCCAGAGTATTGAGCAGAACTCTGCCCTGCTCCGACTGGGACTCTCCTTCGCTGTGGCCGACGCCAGAGTCCGGGTTACCAAGCACCTCCAGGACAACAATGACGCCTGTAACTACCTTTCTTCTTCCTTACCTAAACCTTGGGTTGTAAAGTAGCCAGCCTGTCTTTTGTCAACACCCCAAATTCTATTTCTTTGCATTTTCCTAAATAACAAAAGGTGGACAAGTTATAACAAAACCAAATAATTTCCCTTATAATTGAGTAGACTAGTGAGCCCCCTTGTACTTTTGGACATGGACTTGTTGGTTTACTTTGTCTCAATATTTAAAAAATGTGTGATTACATGATGTCCTACTCATTTATACCCACATAATTGACTTCCTTGTAAAATGGGAAAACCAGATTCTTTCCCTACCCCATCCAGGATGGAGCCAATTATACTCTCCAAGTAGCAGCCTGGCAAATCTAGCTGGTTTTTTTTTTTTGCTTATCCCTAGTACACGTGGTACAGGCCATGATAATCATGGTGGGTAGTTAGCGACTGCTTTTTACTGTAAGCGCACCACATGTCTACACATGTGAAAAGCAGTTCGACTTGGCACTTACAAATGCCAGAGCCCCGTTTGGTTACTTGCACTCGCTGGTGGGGTTGGACTTTTGCAAGAATCGGGGGCCATTGGAGCATTTTTTTTTTTTTTTAAACAGAAAAAAGTGTCCAATGCGGGAATCGAACCCGGGTCCTAGTGGTCGAAAACCAAACGGTTTAACCAGCCTTCCACCGACCCCCCCGAAGTGGTGTGGTTCAATTCAGTGGGTAGAAGACAGGATGGCTAACTCAATAGGGGACTGAATGAAATCCTTCCAATAGGTAAATAGGTATATTTGGGGCCAATGCTGTTAGAAAACTATATGGACACAATTCTTTTCTAATTGTCCATATTGTCACAAGAAATGTAACTTGACTTACAATCCAAAACATGAATACTCCCAAAGATAGTTGTTGATCAGTAGTTCTATTTATTGGTTTGATAATATTATCTATTGGTTTGATAAGGCACAATTTGGATTATAGATTATAAACACAAGGTAATAAGACCAAATCCAAATAAATAAATAGTGTGTGACGTTTCGGTAACAGGTAGCAGGTAAACTTAACTCCAATATGAAATAGCTGCCTCTGACTTGAGGAACAGACACCATATACAGCCGCTCCTAACATGGAATACAGACATTGTATCCCTGGATCAGGAGCACTTACAGGTTACTATCAGCCGGGCCAGCTGAGCCCAGGTTTTTTAGCGAGCTTGTTACTGCTCCGTCTCCTCCTTTTTCATCCGGGCAAGGGACCGGCAAAGACAGAGCTATAAGTGATGGTCACTAATAGGCTATTAGCAACTACCATGTTACACTCACTAACAATGAAGTCGCACACTCAAGTGATCAATAAACCATATTTGATAAGGCACAATTTGTATTATAGATTATAAACACAAGGTAATAAGACCAAATCCAAATAAATAAATAGTGTGACATTTCGGTAATAACGCTGTTACCAAAATGTCACACAATATTTATTTATTTGGATTTGGTCTTATTCCCTTGTGTTAATAAACCATATTTATAGCAGTGTTTTCTTTCTCTAGACATCTATTAGGACATTTAACCAGTGGCCCTCGATTCTTGCAAAAGTTCAACCCCACCAGCAAGTGCAAGTAACCAAACGGGGCTCTAGCACATTTGTAAGTGCAAAGTCGAACTGCTTTTCACATGTATAGACATGTGGGGCACTTACAGTAAAAGCAGTCACTTACTCCTACCCACCATGATAATCATGGCCTGTACTACGTTTTCTAGGGATATAAGCAAAAAATAAATCTTCTTGTTTCTTATCTCCACATTGGGTGAAGTAGAATGCCTTTGTCATTAAGACTGGGAGCACTACTCAGTGGCAGGCCGACTTAGCTCCAGAAGAAATGGCCGCCTCTGACATGAGGAACAGATGCCATGTGCAGCCGCTCCTAACAAGGAGTACAAACGCTGCTCATCCTGTATCCCTGGATTAGGAGCCCTTACAGGGTACTATCAGCCGGGCCAGCTGAGCCCAGGTTTTTTAGTGAGCTTGTTACTGCTCCCCCTCCTCCTTTTTTCTTCTGGGCTTGCGACCGGCAAAAGCGGAGTTGCAAAAATAAATGTTTCAGCATCTTATGATTTTTTTTGTGTATCTTTTACTTAGAGAAATGTGTTTTCCCAGAAAGAGAGTACAATTTGCCAAACAGCTAACACTGGGGTTTGTGTTACAGTGAGAATTAGAAGAATCACCCAGGATTAGCTGCCCCCCCCCCCCAACTGGACTTTCTTAGTTTTGCCCTCCGCTGTCACTGTGTGAGCTCTTCACTCAACACATTCTCCTTGTTTCCTACCTGATGAAAATTTATTCCAGAAACCTAATATATATTTGTGTATAGTTCCATTTTGTGCAGAGTTGCTTTTATTTTATTATATATACTACTATAGATTGAAGATAAACTATATAGATATATTTTATTACATATATAGTTGTGTATAATTGCATTTCTCCCCTCTCTCTCTTTCTAGAGCTCCCCCTTAATCTATATAAATCATTTATAAAAATATCAGAAAGAAATATATATATTTATATATATATATTCAGTTTTAAGGTTTTCCAACTATATAAATTCCTACTCTTTTTTTTTTTCTGCCCACCCTCCTTTCAAGTTTAATATTCAATTTTAGAAAGTTTTCTGTCTAATAGATTCTGTTACCTGGACTCTCTCTAATGTGTGAATTTCTGAAAAAATACAAAATTCTAGTCATTTCCTTCTCTTTTCACATGCAAGATTTGATGTTCCCATCTGCGCAATATTCTTTCTTCATTCCAAATTCTGTTACCATTCTTTCACTGCCGTTGCCAAGCTTGCATCTTATATATTTTAAATATATTCATTGAGATGATACACACACTCCCTATATATTCCAATTTTTAAAGATTCTATCTTTTATTTTTTCCTTTAAAAAAACAAATATATTTCAATTTTTTTTTATTGAGCTTTTTTTTTTCAAAATTGAAGTATATGCTTGAGCATTCCTTTTTTTTTTTTATTACTCTTCCTTTTTAATCTGAAAACTTAAAATTGAAATTTTATTATTTTTTTTTTTTCAGTGAAATGTCGTGTTTTTGTAGCAAATGACGCTTGATATTAAGTTTACTTTTTACATTCGTATATCCATATTTTTAATGTTTAATGATTCTTGTAATAATATCTCTATTTTAAAGTTTTTTTTTTTTTCCTGACAAATATCGTTTTTTTTCTTGATTAAATTCCTAATTATCAAAAGAATACTTTGTTTAATACCATTCCTTTTTTCAAGCTTTTTTTTTTCTTCCCGTGATTGTTGTTCTATATATATTGGATATTTTAAAAATGGAAAACACTTGTGTGCAAGTTGGAGTAATAGTTGTTCTCTTTATGACTCTTATTATATTTGAAGTTAGAACTATGCTGTTCCTATAAAACTGTTGTTCTTTTTTTTTTTTTTTTTAATTCATTCCACTTTTTATATATATATATATATATATATATATAGCTGTTAACTTTTCTCTCTCTATTATTAATTATGTTTGACTTAACTGTGTTGAATATATTAAACTCTATGCTTTTTTTAAAAATTCCATTTTTTTAGAATTCCAGACTTTTATATATTTTAAAATTTAAATGTGCTTTTTTAATAGTAATATGTGTATTGTTCTGATTATAAATAAAGTTTTTTTTTTTTAATATCAAGTTTGTTTCTCTTATTTTTATTTTTCTAATAACAGACATATAAATATATATTTTAAAATAAGGCCTATTTTGGATTTTAATACGATTATTTATAAAACCGATATTTCGATGGATCGATCTTCCATCTTTTACAAGGTGTTTTGCTGTGAAGCACGCAGCAGGTCACGTGCCCCAGGTGAGCCACTAGACGTCTTCCAAGCTTATTGGGCGATAAACCATCTAATATATGCATTCTAAATAGAGTAAATATAATCAAAAGAAAAAAAATTGATATATGTAAATAACTATTGAAAATTAAGAGATATCGAATTAATTAAACAAATAAAATATCATAAAATTGAAATAACTGTGAAATAAATATACAAATAATAGTAATAAATATCCGATTAAAAATGAAATAAAATAAACATGTAAATAGCATAATCATCTAAGAGGTTCTAAACTGAGTATATACATCTGGCAAGTCAATCTTTCTATTGATACTATTTTTATTTTCTAAAGAGCTCCAGCTTTCTAAAAATAAACGGCAATGTTTTTCTTTTATGTTTTGATGTATTATAGATGTGTGATCGAAGTCTGGAGTGTGACTATTGTTGAATGCGTGATCTACCAGTAGGGATGTCGGGTTATGGTGCTTTAGTGCAGATTTGTGCTGGTTGATTCTTTCAGATAAAGGTTTGCTGGTTTCTCCTATGTATATTGCCTGGCAGGATTTGCATGGAATTTTATAAACCACATTCGCTCTATCTTCTGGCTTGTAGATTTGTTTTGTATCAGGGTGACGGAAGATGCTTCTTAAATTCTGGTTGGGTTGATATCTGGTTGTAATATTGTGTTTTTTTAAACTTCTGGCTATTCTTTCACAGCCATAGCTGTAAGGTAGGGAGCAAAACATGTTCGGGGTTGAGATCTGTCTATTGTTCGTGGATGGAATTTTTGGTGCATATAATTGCTTTTTGATAAATTCTTTAGGGTAATTATTGCTTTGTAGTTCTTGAAATAATCTATCTCTTTCAATTTTTTTATCATTATCAATAGAAAGATTGACTTGCCAGATGTATATACTCAGTTTAGAACCTCTTAGATGATTATGCTATTTACATGTTTATTTTATTTCATTTTTAATCGGATATTTATTACTATTATTTGTATATTTATTTCACAGTTATTTCAATTTTATGATATTTTATTTGTTTAATTAATTCGATATCTCTTAATTTTCAATAGTTATTTACATATATCAATTTTTTTCTTTTGATTATATTTACTCTATTTAGAATGCATATATTAGATGGTTTATCTCCCAATAAGCTTGGAAGACGTCTAGTGGCTCACCTGGGGCACGTGACCTGCTGCGTGCTTCACAGCAAAACACCTTGTAAAAGATGGAAGATTGATCCATCGAAATATCGGTTTAATAAATAATCGTATTAAAATCCAAAATAGGCCTTATTTTAAAATATAAATGTATTATGGATTGCTCTATATTCAGAATAAATATATATATGTGAAAAAATAGTACAAATGTGATATTGCAACTGGGATAAGGTGCATAAATTATGAAAAAGGCATCTCCTTATCGTGCAACTGAAAGTTGCTGATGGCTTGAGCCATCTATCGGAATAAATATCACCTATTCTTGTTGATAATCAAGAATGGGTAATTGGCCAATTCTGGAATAATTAAAAATCAACGAGAATAGTTGATATTTATTCCGATAGATCACGCAAGCCATCAGCAACTTTCAGTTGCAAGATAAGGAGATGCCTTTTTCATAATGAATATCATGTGCTCACACACACCAAGCCTTTATTAAGACACCAGTCAGATTCTCCTCTCTCATTGCTGACTTACAACGATATCCCCACAATGACCATCATATAGTGGAGGAGAAAACGATGAATCTGAGTTATTTTTCTTAACTTACTGCTTTGTAAAAGATATATAGGAACAAAGCAACCATTCGACTTGATGCAGTGCTAGTTAAAATACTTTGTATTGAGGTAAGTTGGCTGTTGTTTACTTTTTAGAAGAATGTCTCCCTTTCTTTGGTAATATACTCACACCCAAAGATGTAATGAGATATTTCTATTTTTATTTGCAAAGATATTGTACCCCTCCTCACTGAAGTTTTTGGTGTTCCTGAAAAAAATAAATGGAGTATTCTCTGTGAAAAAATAGTACAAATGTGAAATTGTACTGGCATAAGGTGGATAAATTAAGAAAAAGGCATCTCCTTATTGTGTAACTATGCCATCTATCAGAATAAATAACCACCAGCAACTTTCAGTTGCACGATTTGGAGTATTCTCTGTTGTTGCAATATATTCAACTTTATATCACATTTATCTGGTGTGTAGAGACAGACCACAGAATTCAAGATGTCCTGTATGGATCCCCATATGAATAAAGAAGAAAACATCTCCCACCACATAAAGGGGATAGTAGAGGAGCTCTATCAGACAATTCTCGCTAAGGGCATACAAATCAATGAGCAATCCATAACTGAGGGTGACCATATTGAATCAGTGAAATACTGAGGACGAGTGACCCACTATGTATGAGCATCTGCTGAACATGGCTTCCCTTTGTTATCATGAGACAGGTCAGATTTGTATTCCTTCATCAGGTACAATTTTTTTTTTTTATTATCCCTAGTACACGTGGTACAGGCCATGTTAATCATGGTGTGTAGAAGTCAGCAACTGCTTTTACTGTAAGTGCAAAACATGTGAAAAGCGTCTACACATGTGAAAAGCAGTTCGACTTTAGCACTTACAAAAGGGCTAGAGCCCCGTTTGGTTACTTGACTCTCTGGTGGGTTTGGACTTTTTCAAAAATCAGGGGCCATTGGAGCATTTTTTAAAAATTATTATAAAAAAGTGCTCAATGCGCGATTGGATCCTGGGTCATAGTGATTGAAAACCACTGGTTTAAACCACCCTTCCACCGACCCCCGGTACAATTCAGATTATATATATAGATTAGACACACAAGGTAATAAGACCAGATAAATAAATAGCATGTGATGAGTAACAGCGCCGTTACCAAAATATCACACTATTTATTTATTTGGATTTGGTCTTTTATTCCCATGTGTTTTTACTCCTTAATTAGAAAAATCATCAGTGAATAGTTAGAGCCACTATTCTCTGGAGGAGCCTAAAATGACTATCATTGCCAAAATGGTAAAAGCAGAGATTGTAGATGAACCCTGGCACCAATCTTAAAACCTGGGTCCTTCTCAAAAGAGTACATTTGGACCATTTATAAATCCATGCTATATTAGATTTTGTTGATATTTATTCTGACACATAACTCCGCCTCTGCCGGTCCCAAGCCCAGATGAAAAAGGAGGAGGGGGAGCAGTAACAAACTCGCTAAAAAACCTGGGTTCAGCTGGCCCGGCTGATTGTACCCTGTAAGGGCTCCTAATCCAGGGATACAGGATGAGCAGCATTTGTACTCCATGTTAGGAGCAGCTGCACATGGCATCTGTTCCTCATATCAGAGGCGGCCATTTCTTTGGGGGTAAGTCGGCCTACCACTGAGTAGTGCTCCCAGTCTTAATGACAAAGGCAGACACATTCTACTTCACCCAGTCATGATGGTTGTAAAACAGAAACCATCAAGGGTCACATCTTAATATCCTAATATGATTGAGTGGAGATAAAAAAGAGAAGAAGAAGATTTTGACACATGGCACAAGCAATCAGCAACTTTTAGTTGCGTGATCAGAAGATACCTTTTCTTAATTAATAATCCTGATCCCAGTATATTTTTACTTTTTTACTATTTCAAATATAGTTGGTGTTTGTGCTGTCTTAAATACCCATTTCATGATTTTTCAGGAAGCCTTAAGACCAGATTTTTTGGTTGTTGAAGTACAGCTTGCACCATGCTGATGAGGGCCAACAGCCTGAAGCACATATGTGGTTAGCTTCTCTTGATTAATCAAGAAATGGTATTTGGCCATTATTACAAATATTTTGAAGCTAATTTCTCAAATTTTTTAGAACCAGAATAAAATAGCACCAGCGAGTGCAAGTAACCAAACGGGGCGGGGCTCTGGCACATTTGTAAGTGCAAAGTCGAACTGCTTTTCACATGTGTAGACATGTGGTGCACTCACAGTAAAAGTAGTTGCCTACCTCTACCGACCATGATTATCATGGCCTGTACCACGTGTACTAGGGATAAGCAAAAAAATAAATGGAGATAAAATGGCTTGTCTGACATTTGATTCTGGGGACAACAGCTTTTTCTATATAATGTAAGAAAAGGAGTATAGTACTCAAAGTGATATTGTGATAAAGTGATATTTCCAGATAGTATTCCATACATTTTTTGTGACATATTCCCAATACTAACAAGATATAGAACAGGCCATCTCAAGCCATTAAAGATAGAAAATAACAAAATCTACCCCACTTGCCCAATATGTAGCTTGGCACCTGCAGCTCCAGAACACATTTTGGCTTGCATTAGATGCACTAAACAAGACCTTTGGGAGAGGCCGCTGCTTATCATAAAACAGCTTGAGGAACATGAACTTATGGAATTTGTGTAATCTTTACATAAGGGGATAAGAAACAACATTCCTAACATATCTGACATACCAAAAGCTCATAAACCAGATACACCATTGAGGCCAATAGTAACATAACATCTGTCACCACCTATACCTGTTGTCTATTTTTTACTTCATCTCCTGTAGTATAAGAGAATAAAAAATATTCCATTTGACATATTCCAGCTATCATTAGTAAATTAAACCAATCTCAATAGAACATAGAATAGATTCTTTTGATGTTGAATCTTCATATATGTGTATACCTCATTAATTGGTACTCCGGAAAGTCTTACTTGAAGCTTCAAATAATTTTACAGGGAATTTAGAAATTAGTACACTCATCTACCTTTTAAAATTGTGTTTAACCTTTGTAAATAAATAATGACAGAATTGTGGTTCCCCAAAATGAGTGGTTTCATATCCCTTATAGCTGCAGAAAGAGCCATGTCAGATATTGACAATTGGATATGCAACCAAAGTTGAATAAAAAAGAACCAAATCAAGCAGAGAAAGACCATAAAAGGACTTTGTAATATTTATAGATCATCTATAGGAGTGATATTTACCTTATTATATAAATGGCTGCAGTATGAAGCTACAAGAAAGTAAACCTCTAGATAAAAACAAACAATATGTTTACTTAGAATAGTTAATCACTATCTATTTAATCCTGTCTTTATTCTCTGATATCAAATTACTTTACATCTGCGCCCTCTGAAATAAAGATTGTAATCTACATAGAAACAATTTTACTGATGAACTAGATAGATATATTTACAATGTCTTATTGAAGCGCCTACCCGCCCTTTCTCTCACAATAAATTTTACAAATACACAAACTAGATTCAGATGTATATCTGAAAACCAACAACAAAGTTATCAGTTATCTAGAGCTAAAAGAAATGTACCAACACTGAATGTCTACTGAGATCAGGAAAATTCTCAATTAGGAATATTTAAAAATAAATATATTTGGCGAGTTCTTGTTTTTGTGTAGGAATTAAATGTTATTTAGAAATCATCATACACACATATCAAAACATCAAAGAAAGTTCTAAAGCGTTATAATTTATGAGAGAGAGAATTCTAATGATTATTTGCAATAAAATAATTTTAAAACTAATTTCTTGAATTCATTCCAATGTATAAAATATGTTTCTTAATTTTATATTATAGATGGTAAATAAAAATTGATCTCGTTCTCTATTTCTCCAGTCCCACACAGGCAGGGAGTTTGTTGGCCGATTTTGATTCAAAGTGCCAGATGTTAAAATATTATTTCCAATACAGTAGAACCTCCATGATACGACACTCGTGCTATAGGACATTTCCCCACAAAGGACAGTTTTCATTTGCATAATTAGCATTTTTACTATTTAGCAACTCTCTGGTAAAAGGACACCTCTCCGTAAAGGACACTTTGGCTCTGCAATTAGGTATCCTTTACAGGAAGATTTTACTGTATTTGAATTTTTAAATAATAGGAGTAAATTACCTCTACTGCGTTTTCTTGAAAGTACAAATAGCGAAGAATTGAAAATATTGATGTTGAGAAGATAACAAATACATTTCGCAATTCACCTTCCGCGTTGGCACCATCGAGGAGGCTGTGGTGTTTCGCGGGACGAGGACTCCATTCTTGCGTGTCACCACCCGTACTGCCCGCCGCATGGCTGCCCTGCCCATCACCCAGCTCGCGAGGAAGTGGATTACACATTTGGATCTCCCCAACACCATCTCTTGGTCGTCACTCTGTGCCTTCTCCGGCCATGACGTGGCGGTGAGACTAGCCCAGCAGGCTTTGCCACATCCAGCCTCGGCCCAACAGTCCTGCGTCGCCTGTGGGTCCAGCGACCTGACGCTAGGTACTGGTCCTGCCGCTGTCCTCTCATCTGGGAGGCATTTACCATCATCCCCCTGACCTGCAGGGCTGGGTCTTCGGGCAAGGCCTGGATGACGACGCCATCCTGGTGTCTGTCAAGTCGTGTCTCTATAAGTATTATATAAACACTGAACTGAGAGCGGTTCAAATTGATCCTGTCCTTGTCTGGAGGAGGACTCTCTCAAGGTGGATGAGCCTCCCTTCCTGAGAAAAAATGTTTAATATCATCACCAAATTTTAAATAATATAATTTATCATTGTTTAATTTCTCATTAGTTTTTTTAATTGACTAAGTGTCAATAAAATATTTTGAATTATCAATAAATAGTTTTTTAGACGAAAAATTTCGAATATTCAAACTAAATTTACAGTATTAAATGGGATTCATTGTAATTTAATGGTTAGATTGATTTTATAAATATCGGGTTTCAACAGATTTAACGAAATCCGTCCCATATCATTATCTCCATTGATTGTCTACATCACAAGAACAGTTTACTGGGATGTTCTGGGCAGAAGAGTGAATTTGATTTCAAATATATTTGCTGTATATCATTTTCTCGGTCGTCCAGTGGTTTAATATAAGCATCAATACGCCATTATATTCAAAAATCTTTTTTTCTGCATCATTATTCCAGTTATTAGAACTACAACAAATATTCACCTTTTGATCAGTATATTAGAAGCGGCACATATTCTATATATGGATCAAATTAAATATTTATATAACTTTCTAAAGATAATAACAATGGGATATTTTATAAGAAATTAATTATAGATTAGTCGATATGAAAAAAACATATTTTTTAATATTTTGTTCTTGAATTTGCTTGAATGCTAGCCCAAAAATGTTATTATATGGTTGTATGATAAAATATACATTAAAACTTTTGTATCATGATGATTTTTCTAAAGTTTTGGCTAAAACGATCTCGATATGATGAAAATTCTTGAAGTAAAAATATTTTAAAATGAGTTTAAAGGAATAATTCACTAGAAAACAAAACGGAAAATCTTATCAGTACAACAATTGTGTACTTATACTTATTGACAAAAATATTCAATAACCAAAGTGCTTTGAGAATCAATTCATATTTGATAACCTATATCAGGCTGAAAGATTTAGAGATACAATTACAATATCTTTTTTTTTCTCTATGATAGCGATCTTTCAAAGGATGTTGTTAGATTCAGGAGAAAATGATGGAAAAATTAACATTAAAGAACTTCTAATGATTTTAGTCAATTTGAAAAGGGTTATTTGAGGTTGTCTTCATCCTCGGATATTCTTTCTTAGATATGAGAACGCCATTTTCTGGTTGGAAGTTTTCTTGAGACGTCGGGAGAAAAGAAGAGTGGTTGAGGTAGCTGCATCTATTTCAAATCTTTCTCAGTTGTTTATTGATTAAATTGTTTATCGCGCAATATATAACTAGTACAATATGCACTTTACTTGAATTAGTTCTCTGTCTAACTCAACAATTCCTGAGAAAGTGATATAAATATGTGGCGGCCACACCACGCCTCAGCCAGCGCGTGAGTTTAGAGGACACCTCGGCCCGCGCGAGCTGGCGGCCCGGGACATATGGCACGCGCGCTCGTCGAACAACAAAGCTTTCTTCCAGCGGCCTCATTTATTTCCTCTTTGTATTTTTGGTGTTAATTAAAATTATATTTTTATCAGCGGCCTATCCACAAGCCACACCAACACCACGCCCCACAATTGGTGAATCAGACGTAATGGGCGGTGACCATCCTTGTGGTAGCACGTACTCCGGGATGTGACAAATTGTGATAGGCTGAAAAAATGATGCGACGATCTATATATATGTATATATATATTTTCCACGCTGTGCTAATAATTTCATAAGTCTAAATTGTGAACATTTTTTTCAGATAATATGTAGATTCCTGCTCTCTTTAAATAATTTTTGGTCCTTCAAAGCATCTGTTACATTGCTAGCCACCATGCATTATCGAATGCTCCCGCGATATCCACGGTTATTAATGATTTCAATTATTTTTGTGTATCTGTCAGTGAAACTTCTGTTATTATTCCGACGATAGTGTATATATATTATATTTTGTAAATCCATGTTGTCTTGTGCTTATTGAATTTATCTCTGTAAAAAAATCATTAATTGCATTTTTATTGTATTCAAATAGAGATAACAATAGGATGTGTCAGAGTTATAGGTCTATAACTTCTGCTTGAGTTGTAATTTGTTTTCCTCGGTTTTGGTGCATTCTTAATGATAGAACGTTTCCATTTATCTAGATGTATGCTTGAGCATTATCGAATGGGTTTTTGATTTAATTTCGCCAAATTTTCTCCAATTTGGCCTTTTTGCTCATAAGGTTGTCATATTTATGTCTTGCTAATTTAAAAATATTTTCTGCTTTTATTTTTTTTATAGTTTCCCATTCAACCACTTTGCTTTAGATTTTTGACTAATAGTATTTGATTTAATTTCGAATGATGAATATGCACTGTGCCTTACTAATTACACTGTGTAATATGATTTTTGTTCCTCAGTTCTTACTATGTTTTTCTGGTGTATTAGGACACTCACAATTGAAAAATAACAATTATACACTAAAACTTGGGTTTTGAATCTATGACATCTATTTATTTTAAATTTGCAAGGACATAAGAAAAGGCCTAATAATAATAGCAATGCATTAAAAAAACGATATTAAATTAACATACTTCTTGTCGATCTAGGCGTCTGAAAATTTGCATACTTGCATTTTCATTCGGATTGAGCGAGTGTATAACTAGGTTACTACGTCATATGGTAGTCTGTTAAAAATTGATCACGCACACAAGATTATTGAACAACCACGTAGGTAAGTTAGAGAGAAGCTTCTTTTCTTTCTAAGAAAATATTTTCGCGCGCGCCTATGAGATTTAATAACAGTTTACATTATAAATTTTACAGCAAGAATTACATTAGCAAACCTCAGCAATATATGACACGTACACGCGTCTATAATTTTCCAAGAAAACCCTCTAGAATGATGTCAATTTGTCACCGAGAGGCGGGATTAATTTTTTATGAATAAAATAATATTGTCACTGAATAATTATTTTAAATATTCTGTGGTATATCATCATTAATATTTGCATAGTCATCACCCCTTACCATTCTTGTATATTATTACTTGTAAATAATTTTTAGAAATAGTTTGGCATTTTATAAATAAATTATTTTTACTTAAACTTTTGTTATACTCGTTATCACTACCGTGACAACTGGTGGAGAAGCTGGAATATTCCCTCGACGCCCAAGCCGTTAGAAGAAGCCGAAGACTACAAGGACTAGAACCTCAAGAAAACATCGCTATGATCAAGCAAGAGACACAGACAAAAATGGGTGAGTACCATTTTCAACCTTTTAGAAACCCTTCTATTTTTACTGGAGAACGCAACCAGAATCCAGAAAAATGGTTGAAAGAATTCCATCGCGTCGCTCGCTACAACTGCTGGGATGATTCAATGTGCCTCGCAAATGTTTATTTTTTCCTCCAAGGAACAGCGCACAGATGGTACGAAAATGTTGAAGAGAAAATTAATTCATGGGATATTTTTGTGAAAATGTTTTCTCAGAATTTCGGACATCATGTCACCCAAAAAGATCAACTCGCAGAGAACCTCAAAACTCGAGCTCAGGGGAAGGAGGAGACCAGTGATTCTTACATTCAAGATGTTCTCCATCTGTGCAGAGAAGTGAATCCGGCTATGATGGAAAATGAAATAGTTGCACACTTGACGAAAGGAATATCGGAGGAGATATATCAGTCAATCATCATTTTAGACATTGCAAGTATCGATGAGTTCATCAAATGGTGCCGAAAAATCGAGGCTTCAAATAAAAAACGTGTAAAAAAACGTGTAGTATTTGACAGACTACCGAATGTTGCCGCCATCGATTCAGCAGACTCTGAATCAATGGAAGACTTAATCCGACGCATCGTGCGTGAAGAAGTTCATCGCGCACTAAATCCGGAGTCAACTACCCCTGAACCATCTTCTCTGAAAGAAATTATCCGAGAAGAGATTGAAAAAAAACGTAGCTGCAATTTCGAAGCCTATTCAAAGGCCTCCGCCACGACAGTCGTACCCCAACCAAACACGTACATTCAACCAGGTTCCACGACGTCAGTACCCTGCCCAAACGCCCATATATAACCAGACGCCACCACAACGAAGAACGGATGAATGGAGGACGCATGACAACATCCCAATATGTTTTAATTGCGGCCGCCCAGGCCATGTTAAGCGATATTGTAGAGAACGCCGACAATGGACGCAGAGACCAGAAGGACATGCACCAAGCACCCAAGAACCTCAAATGGGTAACCACCAAGCCATAAGAAGCCAAACCTACCGCAGACAATCGCCGTATCCAAACAGAGGAAGATCCCCAAGACGCCAGTCCATTTCCCCAGGCCGCCATACAAGCCAATCCCCACGCCGCTACAATCTAGAAAAAAACTAAGCGTCGCGTCTTCTTTCGAGGGGGAAGCCGCGGGTGTGAAAAACCCTCCATCGTCGACAGCCGCTAAATTACAACAAAATTATGTCGAAATCATCATTGATGACATTGCATTTTCTGCTCTGGTCGATTCAGGTTCCTCTTTTTCAGTTATCTCTGATGGATTAAGACGACAATTAAAAAAGACCATGTTCAAAGATAGCGGAATGACTCGGAAAGTTGCTGATGGCAAGAATGTTACATCGATCGGCCGATGCACAATCAGCTTGAGCATCAGTGGATTGGAACAGCCGCTTGAGTTTATCGTCCTTCCTAATAGTAACCCAAGTATTATCCTCGGATGGGATTTCCTAGAGGCATCAAATGCCGTGATTGATTGTGGACGCGCCGAAATCAGATTGGAAGAGGCCAAAGATGTACTAAATTCACCAGCTTCCATGGGAAAGGTTGTGGCTAGCAGAAGCGTCGTAATCCCAGCCGAATCTACCAAACTAATAAATGTTATGAGTGAAGAGCTTAATGGGCAAAATCAGGTACTTTTTGAACCTTCGAAAAAGGTATTAATAGGAAAAGGGTTAACACTTCCCTGTGCATTATTCAGGCTTTCCCATAATAAAGGAAAACTTTGGATCGTAAATTCTAGCACCACAGCTCAAATAGTCCCTAAGGGAATGTGCCTAGGAAAAATTCAAAGGGTTGAAGAAAATAACTTGACGGCTATTTCAGAATGTTCTGAATCTAATAAGGAGGTGAAAAATGCGAATCATGCCAGTCATGCTGTTAAAAGTGACTTTAAATTTTTACAAAATTTAATAAGTGATGATTTATCAGAAGAGCAGCAGTCTCAAATCTTATCAATTTTAAAACGATATGATAAAATATTTGATAAAAATAATGAACCTGTAAAGCAAACTTCATTAGCCAAACATAAAATTGAAACTGGAAACCATCAGCCTATTAAGCATAGACCATATCGAGTCTCCCCTACAGAACGCCAAGCAATCCAAACGGAAGTGGACAAAATGCTAGACGCCGGGATTATACGTCATTCAGAAAGTCCATGGTCATCGCCGGTTATTTTAGTGAAGAAGAAGGATGGTAACTGGCGTTTCTGTGTGGATTACAGACGACTAAACAAAGTTACTAAAAAAGACGTTTACCCACTACCCCGAATCGATGATACACTTGACTCCCTGAAAGGAGCCAAATTTTATTCATCAATGGACCTTCGTTCAGGATATTGGCAAATAGAAGTCGACGAAGCAGATAGAGAAAAAACTGCCTTTATCACCCCTGACGGACTCTACGAATTCCTAGTCATGCCCTTTGGCCTGTGCAATGCCCCTGCAACATTCGAGCGCATGATGGACAAGATATTGAAAGGCCTGAAATGGACGATGGCCCTCTGTTATTTAGACGACATCGTTGTGTATTCCAAATCGTTCATCGAACATTTACACCGGCTTGAAATCATACTACAATGTCTCGACAAGGCCGAGCTACGCCTTAACCCAAAAAAGTGCCTTTTCGGAACCAAACGAATCAGAGTGTTTGGACACCTCGTCGATAGTAAAGGTATTTATCCCGATCCAGAAAAGATTGAAGCTATCGCCAAGTTTCCGACCCCAAAATCTATAACAGATGTAAGAAGCTTCATTGGCCTATGTTCCTATTATCGTAGATTTATCGAAAATTTTGCTGAGAAAGCTGCTCCTTTACACGAAGTCCTCAAAAAAGATAATAAATTCATGTGGAACTCTGACCAACAGGATGCTTTTGATTCCTTGAAAAAAGCATTGATGTCTGAACCTGTTCTTGCCTATTTCGAAGAACAACTGCCAACCGAGCTTCATACTGACGCCAGCGGTTATGGAATTGGAGCTGTCCTCGTACAGATCAACGATGGGAAAGAGCGGCCAGTTGGTTATGCTTCAAGAACTTTATCTAAGGCGGAGAAGAATTACTCAACAACGGAAAGAGAATGCTTGGCCGCAATATGGGCCATCAACAAATTTCGACCGTACCTTTTTGGTCGTGAGTTTGTCATCGTCACTGACCACCACGCTCTTTGCTGGTTATCTAATCTGAAGGACCCGACAGGAAGACTAGCAAGATGGGCTTTAAAACTCCAAGAATACAATGTAACGGTTGTTTATAAAAGTGGACGCAAACACCAAGATGCCGACTGTCTTTCTCGAAATCCTCTCCAACTTGAATCGGAAGAAGCATACAATGATGAGGATGATGATATACCCTCAATAACTGCTCTGACGTGCTTCGAGGCTGAACAAAGAAAAGACCCTAAAATTTGTAAATTGATAGAGGAAACAGAAAGATTTGGTGCCGAATCGAAAGGATATGAAATGCTAAAAGGAACCTTATACAAAAAGAATTTCGACCCCCTGGGAAACCAACACCTTTTAGTTATTCCCAAGCACTTACGCTTAGAACTACTGAAAAGTTTACACGACGCTCCCACAGCAGGTCATCTTGGATTTTCGAAGACATATGAGAGAGTTAAAAATAAATATTTCTGGCCAGGACTTCTCCGGGACATACGGAAGTATGTCGCTCATTGTAAAGAGTGCCAAAGAAAGAAACAATCAACTCAAAAGCCACCCGGACTACTTAAGGCCATACCTCCTGCAACCTCCCCTTTTCAGAGAGTTGGAATGGACCTCCTTGGAAGATTTCCCAAGTCTGATAATGGTAATAAATGGATCATAGTCTGTACCGACTATCTTACTCGATTTGCCGTTACTAAAGCCTTACCCACAGGGGAAGCAAAAGAAGCAGCCAAGTTCTTAATGGAAGATGTTGTTCTCAAGCACGGAGCCCCCAGAGAAATCATCACGGACCGAGGACGAGTATTTCAATCCAAGTTGATTGCGGAACTCACCAATCAATGCTCGTCGATACATCGGTTCACGACAGCGTATCATCCCCAGACGAATGGACTGACGGAGAGGTTAAACAAAACCTTAGCCAACATGATCGCTATGTATGTAAGTGTTGAACAGAAGGACTGGGACGTAATCCTGCCCTACGTCACGTTCGCCTACAACACGGCAAAACAAGATACGACAGGTTTTACCCCTTTTAAACTGATTCATGGACGCGAAGCCGAAACAACTGTAGACACTCTTTTCCCAAATCCGCATGAAGATCTCCAAGAGGATTACAGCCAGAAGATTGCCTCGCGAGTCGAAGAAACTAGGCAGCTAGCAAGATTAGAAACCTTGAAAGCCCAAGAAAAGGACAAGGCCAGATATGACTCAAAGCACGAGGCAATGGATTACAACGTCGGTGACCTGGTATGGATTTTCATCCCGATAAGAAAGGTGGGACTCTCAGAAAAACTGATGAAAAGGTACTTCGGGCCATACAGGGTTACTCGGAAACTCTCTGACGTGACCTTCGAAGTTGAACCTGTGGACCAACCAACCAGGAGACGCAAAACAAGAGACTTGGTCCATGTACTGAGAATGAAACCCTACCATGACCCTGAGGACCAAGCTGATCTGTTCAAGTGATAATTACAGCGGGACGCTGTTCATCTAGGAAGGGGGCAATGTCACTGAATAATTATTTTAAATATTCTGTGGTATATCATCATTAATATTTGCATAGTCATCACCCCTTACCATTCTTGTATATTATTACTTGTAAATAATTTTTAGAAATAGTTTGGCATTTTATAAATAAATTATTTTTACTTAAACTTTTGTTATACTCGTTATCACTACCGTGACAATATATAGTTGATATGTATATAGAATATTTTTTTATAAAATATTACGATATTTTAAATCATATCGCACAGATTGAAAAATATATAGAATGCAAAATCGTCACTTACTGAGAAAAGAAATTGTCTAAAACTCTTCAATTTTTACTTTGGTGAATGTCTTGTTTGTAATATTGGACTCAATTTGATTTTTTGTTAAAATACAAAATATACAGATTCAAATTTATATAAGAGGAAAATGATATAGTTTTATGTATGAATGATAATCCAACTGTGTAAAACTGACACTTTTGATGAAGTCATGTAGATTTTTGTTCTCAGTGGATTTCTAAAATATACAGGGAGAAATTCTGAAAATTTGAAAGTTGCAGCTTTAATAAAAATAAGTGATTGCAAAGACCTTTGGAGTGACCCTTGTATATTTCTAAATAAACAAAAACCTAAATAATGTACATGAGAGAATAATTAGACAACCGAATTGTATCATATGATTATAGAATTGAAAACACGTAATGATTTTTAATGTCCTCATTTCTTTGTTACTTTTAGAATTCAGAATAATTTGTTCTGTAATCAAAATGCCTAAGTGGGAATGAATAACATAAAATATCTTGAAGATTGATGTTGCTTCGCCGGTATTCATATTTCTCTTTAATAAAAGACACTTCGGCCAGAAAGTTTTTATTTTATAAACGATTCGCGACAAAAATCTTTTGTCCTCGTCAGTAGAAATAAAAATAGAATCATTTTTAACGCCTTGCCATAAATGCTTTATTTTTATTTCTCCTGTCGAAGAAAAAATATTTTTGTCGAAATGTTGAGAAAATAAACTTGCCGAAGTGTCTTTTATTCAAGAAATAAAATAATTATTACGATTTTCGCAAAAACAGTCTGTATTTCTCCACTTAATTTTGATAAGCCACCAGTAGAAGAGCTTCGTTGCTCGAAAGATCTATTTTTTTACAATTAATAAAATAATACTTATTGTATTAATGTTCATTAATTTATAAATAGCTATCAACAATTATACTTGATATCAGGATTTATGATAATTGGGTCGTTTTATGATGGAAATCAGAAAAAGTTTGTTGCCTCTAATTTGCTGTCAGACGTCAGGATATTTAGAAATAAAGAAAATCTCGGATAAGATTAGCATAAACCCATGTTTCGCTGATATGTAAATCAGTATTATGTATATTTCAATTAAAAGTAAAATTCAGATATCTACGTTGTACGGGTAACTTTTATATTCAATATCATTCACGCCTCTTACATTTACTTCTTCAAGAGTTAACACTTATAAATGTAGGTTATTATCTCTATTGAAATTTGTCTGATGATATTTTACATATGATATTGTGGCGAAGAAATATTTTATTATTTAATTTAATATTATTCAATGAAAATATATTCAACAGATTATAAAAATATATATTAATCTGTATTTGTGAAATCATCTTTAAAATATTTCTTTGCTTGCTTGCTTATGATTCTCTAGCTGGAGATAGTTGGGCTGACCTGTTAATAATTGTCGACTCGTCGCTGTGACGTCATCAATAAATACTTTTACATCTTAGGATATTTCAAGGCTTGATTTCTACGCTACAATATCATCGTTTTTAGCATACATTAATTTATTTCAATTTAAAGCGCTATGTCCCCCTAGGGATACTTGCGCTGATAAACATGTATGTTTACTAGCCGAATGACCCGGGCAACGCCCGGGTTTTACCCGATTAAATGTTTTTATTCAAATACTATTCGCTTCAATTATAAATTGGAGCCGTGGATGTCACTCTTGTGAAACGTCCCGCTCCAAACTTTACGTGTACATTAGGTCAGCTGGTATTACCCCCCATTTTCACCGCTAGAGGCGCGAGCGAAAGAGCAAATTTGCAAATAACACGACGGATATTCGGGATAGAGACCTGAAATTTTCACTAAGGGGTTTTCCAGATTCTACTTTATATACTGTTAAAATTTCAGTCAGATTAGTTACGTATTGTGGACGTGTATAGCCGACATAGGAACAAACACACATACATACATACGCTGACTTTTATATATATAGGGATAATAATATAAATGAGTTTTAAAAATTGTAAAAAAAAAATGCATCGGCCGGGAATCGAACCCGGGCCGCCCGCGTGGCAGGCGAGCATTCTACCACTGAACCACCGATGCTTATAAGAAATGGCCATATTTGGGTATTTATTCCATTCACAAAAGCAAACGATGACAGAATTGTTGATGACTCTGATACTTGTACTAGAGCGTCATCTGTTATCAAATTATAAAACTATTTTAGAGGCGTAATATTCTTTTTAAAATAAAACAATTTCTACTGCCCTTACTGCGATGGAAAAATTAAAGGGAGGGCCTGGCTCATCAGTGGTGAACCCTCCCAGCGGTTTCGCCAGTTTAATCTACCATACCGCTGTTATATTGCATTTTTGGTAACAATTTACTCCGCCTTCTACAATATTGCATTTTTGGAACTTCCTTTTATAGGTGACTGTTGTAAGACTCTTGGAATGGGTATTTTAGAAGAACTATGGACATAAGCTTTTAGGACAGCAGAATTAAATATAATTATAAATATATAATATGCTTCGAGCAATCGCTCTTCCGCAAATATCAAATTGTGTCTTTTATTAGAACAATAATGTTACGATGTACTAGAGCGCCATCTGTTATCAAATTATAAAACTATTTTAGAGGCGTAATATTCTTTTTAAAATAAAACAATTTCTACTGCCCTTACTGCGATGGAAAAATTAATACTTGTATTTATAATTATGTTAGCATAATGAATTAGTCAGTATTCCCATGGTCTCCAGCGAAGAGGTGTGAATTGACTTTTTGAAAATATACATAATTATGAAGGTAGAAGCTTCTATAGAAATAACTAAAATAAGCCGAAATAGCTCAGTTGGGAGAGCGTTAGACTGAAGATCTAAAGGTCCCTGGTTCGATCCCGGGTTTCGGCATCTTTTTTTAATTTTTAAATTTTTACTTACCGTAACTTGACACGTGACTTAGCGTGACAGAATTGTGCATGACGCTGATAACTGTATTAAATATGATACAGCAAAATTGTCATCATCTATTTCTGAATAAAAAACAACTACTTTTTTCCCAGAACCTGTCAATTTATTTTTCTTGACTAAAAATCCGAAAAATACCTTTTCCAGATTTTTCTCTATGTCCTGTTAAAACACGTTTTACATGTCCATTAGGTCAGCTGATATTACCTCCCATCTTCACCGCTAGAGGCGCTGCTTGCGAGCGAAAGGGCAAATTTGCAACGCAATTTGCAAATAACTTGTATACTTGTGTACATAGACCATAAATCTGTACATAGACAGGAAAAGCACATATATTTTAATAATATAAATGAGTTTTAAAAATTGTAAAAAAAAAAATGCATCGGCCGGGAATCGAACCCGGGGCGCCCGCGTGGCAGGCGAGCATTCTACCACTGAACCAAAAGCAAACGGTGACAGAATTGTGCATGACTCTGATACGGGGGTCGGTGGAAGGCTGGTTAAACCGTTTGGGTTTCGACCACTAGGACCCGGGTTCGATTCCCGCATTGGACACTTTTTTCTGTTAAAAAAAAAAAAATCTCCAATGGACCCCGATTCTGGCAAAAGTCCAACCCCACCAGCGAGTGCAAGTAACCAAACGGGGCTCTGGCATTTGTAAGTGCAAAGTCGAACTGCTTTTCACATGTGTAGACATGTGGTGCGCTTACAGTAAAAAGCAGTCGCTAACTACTCACCATGATTATCATGGCCTGTACTAGGGACAAGCAAAAAAAAAAAACTGTTGTCTATACATATTTACAATAGTTTTAGGCCGTAAAGAATAGTCATCAGATATTGACAAGGATAAATAGAGAAAAAAAAATAAAACAATGTCATCGAATATCAAATAATTTTAGCATAAATGCTATATATATATGGTAATTTAAACCAACAACCCTATATTGTATAACTACTTATAACAAGATTGTCATGTTGTATATAGACACACATCTATAAATAATTATGCGCATGATTAATCTGTGTCATTGCATCGCCATATGTAATGTACTTTGTACAAATTAAAGACAAATGAATAAAACTATGTAATAGATTAAGAGCTAAGTTAAAGCAAGATTGAGAAGTTCAAAAACGTCTAAATTCGAGACAACCCTAAAAAGGAATTCGGCAGCCCGTTGCCATCTGGTCCAAAGGGTGCAGAATGCCCCAGACGTTCAAAGTTCAAATTCGCAGATGTCTCCCCCCCCTCCTCGGGAATGGTATATAAACACCTCGGTTTTAGCCGACAATAGATAGTTAGTCCGCAGTTAGTCCGGAGTTAGTCAGCAGTCACCACTTCACCGTCGGCGTGTGCCCTTGTTGGTTGTAGCCAGGTCCACATCATCGCCATGTAAAACAGTAAGAACTCTATATCTCCATCTTGCTTAGCTCAACTCCTATCTGTTCATGGAACTTTCCTACTACAGCTGTGTCTCTTCGTTTTGTGTGTGTGGACTTTCCCAAGCTTTCCACTCTGCCTCGACCACGACTGCCTGTACTCTGTGAAAACTGTTAAAGGTCTTCCAAAGTGCAGAGAGGTACTGGAAAACTCTCCACGCCCTGACTGTCCCTCTCGGCTACTACAGGTTTGACCACCGGTTACCACAGCTTATAGCGAGAGTCGACAGGATCTCATCAGAGATAAGTCGACAGCAACTCTTTATCACATCAAAGTCGACAGGATCTCATCACAGATAAGTCGACAGCAACTATTCATCACACCTAAGCCGGCAGGATTCTACAAGAGGCTACCAGACCTCAACTTATTACATATATATATATACTAGCCGAATGACCCGGGCAACGCCCGTGTTTTACCCGATTGAATGTTTTGATTCAAATACTATTTGTTACAATTATAAATTGGCGCCTTATATAAATGCATATGTTAGTTAATAACTATAGCCTATGTGCTTTATCTGTCTATGTACTGTTGGCTTCCGTAGGCGTCTCTTACATGGGAAAAAGAAAGAGAGGATTCCATTTGGTTATTAACTAATATATGCATTTATTTAAGGAGCGACCCGCTCCAGCACAATGGTTACAAAAACGAAAAAGCGAGTGGGGGGGGGGGGGGGGGGGGGCAAAGGTGGCGTGATCGTAGCCGACCAATAGGAGAGCGCCATTCCAAAAAAAAAAAAAAAAAAGCAAACGGTGACAGAGATGACTGATGAAGAATGACGCTCGTAACTGTATATAGAATATTAAGAAAAAGGCATCTACTTATCGTGCAACTGAAAGTTGTTGATGGCTTGCGCCATCTATCGGAATAAATATCAACTATTCTCGTTGATTTTTAATTATTCCAAAATTGGCCAAATACCCATTCTTGATTAATCAAGAAAAGCTAACCACGGAAGCGTTTCGGGCTGTTGGCTCTCATCAGCGTGGTGCAAGCTGTACCTTGGAATAATTAAAAATCAACGAGAATAGTTGATATTCATTCCGATAGATGGCGCAAGCCATCAGCAACTTTCAGTTCCACGATAAGTAGATGCCTTTTTCTTAATGTATGCACCTTATCCCAGTACAATATTACATTTGTACTATTTTTTCATATATATATGTGATATAGGTCCTGTCGACTCTTCTGTGATGAGGAATCCTGTCGACTCTCGCTATAAGCTGTGGTAACCGAGGGTCAAACCAGTAGTAACCGAGAGGGACAGTCAGGGCGTGGAGAGTTTTCCAGTACCTCTCTGCACCTTGTAGGACCTTTAACAGTTCTCACAGAGTACAGGCAGTCGTGGTCGAGGCAGAGTGGAAAGCTTGGGAATGTCCACACACACAAAACGACGAGACACAGTTGTAGTAGGAAAGTTCCATGAACAGATAGGAGCTGAGCTAAGAGCAAGATAGAGTTGAAGAATATTTCTTACTGTTTTACATGGTGATGAGGTGGTCCTGTCTAAGACCGACAAGGGCTCACGCAGACGGTGAAGTGACTGACTAAAAAAGGGCTAAAACCGAGGTTTTTTATATACCATTCCCGAGGAGGGGGGGGGGGGAGTTTAGACTTAGAATCTGCATCCTTTGACCTTGATGCAACGACTCGCTAAATTCCTCTTTAGGGTTTCTATCTCGACTTCTTTCTTAGACGTTTTTGAACTTCTCAATCTTGCTTTAACTCAGCTCTTAATCTATTACATAGTTTATTTATTTATCCTCAGTTTGTACAAAGTACATTACATATGGTGATGCAATGACACATGTCAATCATGCGTATAATTATTTATAGATGTGTTTCTATATACAACATGCCAATCTTGTTATAAGTATTATACAATATAGGGTTGTTGGTTTAAATTACCATATATATATATATATATCTTTCAGATGATAACTCGCTAAAATGATTTTAAAAATATAATTTATAAGATAAGTTATAGATGGTAACAAACATATAGGTAATCCAGGCTCCTGATAATATAGATGGCGCATTAGAGTCTTATGTTCAATTTATTCCAACTGGCTTAATTGCTTGCGGAAGATCATTGCTCGATGCAAATATTTGTAAGCAATTCCAATGTGCTAATAGCTTATGTTTATAGTGTATTTAAATTCTAACATTATTGAATATATGAAATTCCAACATTCTCAGTGTTGCATATTTTTAATCATATTCGTAAAATACAATATTTTAGAGTTCTAAATTGGTGTAACCGCTGGGAGAGTTCACCACTAATGAGCCAGCCCTTCTGATAAATATATATTTTTTATCGTATTAAGGACAGTGTATACAGAGTTTTATTTGATAAAAAGACATCCTGATCGTGCAACTAAAAGCTGTTGATGGCTAAAATAAGGCCAACTGTTCTTACTCTTTTTGGGCTCGAAAACCATACACTTCGGTTAGTAGCCCGTAAACCATATTCTCTCTGTTCTTACTGCAATGAAATAAGTTTGGAAAGAAAAATTGATGCTTAGCAGTTTTTTTTCTTATCTTTAGATGGAGCTTTATAACCTTATGTCAAATATAGAGTCTTTTGTTTATGCAAATATTTGATTTTGTATATTGATATCAGATATAACTAGACTCTTTGTGAAGTGTGTCCTCTAAGATCAATCTTTGTACATGATAGCTGTGTCTGATAGCTCAAAGTGTTTGTGATATGGTGAGTAAATAAATAAATACTCGAGAGGCTAGAAGGCCCACCTATAGCAATCAATCTGAAAATGTAAAGGATGTCTTCACTATTATCAAAGAAATTCGTCCTTCAAAACAGTTTCTATATGGACGACCTGTTCTCCATTCAACCTTCTCGGAATATCTTCATTCATTTGATGATATTCACATTTGTCATTTCTCAGCCATTGGTGTTATTTAGTCTTCAAGAATCAGTTTTGAAAGAATATCATGCTCTGCACACCCACCCTCCTCAGGCATCACTATGAGTTAAAATAGTTTTTAGTTGTTCTCATCAATAGCTTCTTTATCTCTATATTGTTACGAGAATAGCACTTGTGCAACCTCCTCCTATAGATGGCGCTTTCGCCTGTTTTGCATCTGCAACTGATGCGGGAGTTGCCGACTGCTGTGGTCCCGTTTCCTGGGGAGGCCACCTCTCCTGGCTGTAAATACCTTTTCATATTACCCCAGGAGGTGGCGTAATGTAAATACCGTTGTTTATTATTCAAGTTATATGTAATGTTTAGTAATAGATGACAATAAAAGAAGTGCTTCAAGTCTCCGTGCCGCCTCCTGTCGTTACTCTCGCCGTTGCCATCCTCGCCAGGCTGCTGCTGCTGATACTCTTCTGGTAAGTCTCTCGTGTCCCCCCACCAGTGGTAAGGCCGAGAGATTCTGCCAGAAGAAGGGAGTTTCCACTGGAGAGGTGGAACTCAGGACGTCTTTGGGTGGCCTGCGGGGAAAAGCCGCAGAGAAGAGCAGCGGGAGCCTAAGTAGGTGAACCACGGGGGAAGAAGCGCATCGTCGCAAAGAACCGGTAGGGTAAACACGCGACAACTGGTGTCAGAAGTGGGATTCTTCCTTGTGGAGGTCACCAGGAGGCTCTATTTGAGATTTTTTTGGCTGCTGACAAATGCCCATCGAGACTAGAGGTAAAAAAAAAATGGCCTCGGAGCAGAACTTGCTGGCCATACTCACCCAGATGGTTCAAGGGTTTCGGGAGGAGAGAGAGAAAGAAATGCTTCTTAAAGAAAAAAGAAGAGTTCTTAAAGAAAAAGAGAAAGAGAAGGAAAGGTTTCTTAGAGAAAAAGAGAAAGAGGAAGAAAGGCTTCTTAAAGAAAAAAGAAGAGTTCTTAAAGAAGAAGAGAAAGAGGAGGAAAGGTTTCTTAGAGAAAAAGATAAAGAGGAAGAAAGGCTTCTTCGACAGCAAGAGAGGGAAGAGTTCCACCAGAAAGTGACAAATTTGGAGATTAGGTTCCAGAGTGAGATCGGGGGGGGGGGGGGGGGTCCAGGCAGCCTTGGAGAGTAATATTGGCGAAGTCCGAACAGAGTGCAAGAGACTAGAGATCGAGCTGGCGCGCATAAAGAGTCTAGAGGGTGCTGTGATCTCTCCTACAGGCCGCAACATACCTCTGCCTACCTTTGACGGACAAACTTCCCTCGAGGGTTTTAAGCGACAATTCGAAGCAGTGACTCTCAACAATGGCTGGGGAGAAACCGAAAAAGTGACAACTTTGTGGCTTTTCGGGGACCGGCCTTAGATCTGCTTCAGGCGGTTCCGCGTGCAGATCAACAGAGTTATGCGATGTTGATGGGAGAACTTGAGTTGAGATATGGAGAACAACATCTAAGGCAAGTATACCAAGCTCAACTTAAGCTAAGAAGACAAAAAGTCGGGGAAAGTTTGCAGGGGTTTGAAGCTGATGTCAAGAGGCTCTGTCATCTGGCCTACCCTGGTGCTCCCATTGATTTCCTTGACCAATGGGCTGCCCAGACGTTTATTGATGGTATTCGAGACGTAGAAGTCCAGAGAGTGTTACGACTTGCTTCTTTCGATAAATCAAGAGAGGCGCTGGTTCGCGCCCTGGAGGTGGAGGCGGCCTATCGAGTGAGCGAATCGGGGCACCCACGGGTCCGTGGTGCAGAATTAATTGTGGAACAAAGCACCACTTGAGGCGGTGGGAAATCGAACGCCATTAAGGAGATACTGAAGAAACTAGAACGGCTAGAAGAGACCGTCAGGCCTGGCAGACGATCGGCTGGGCCCTGTTTCCGCTGTGGACGACATGGTCATCTAAAGAGGCAGTGCACCGTCAGGCTGCCCGACCAGAGACAGCCAGGGAAACTAAATTTTTCCAACGTTATGGACCGGCTTGGAAGAAAACATAGCAATGCAGATGCTCTCTCCAGAAAACCTTGTGGCGACTGCAAGCATTGTGAGAAAAGTGATGAACATGAAGTAACCTCAAGGAGGACAACTATGGTGCCGAGTGACGATTGGACCTCTGAAAGTTATAGGACTATCCAGCAACGGGATCCCAACGTCGGCCCAATCTTGGAATCGAAAGAAAGGGGGAATGAAAGACCAAGCTGGGAAATGATATCCGACAAGAGCCCCGAATTGAAGACCTTGTGGTCACAGTGGGACTCCCTCAGTATAGAAAACGGACTGCTGAAAAGAATTTGGGAAAGTGCCGATGGAAAGAGTAAAACCATGCAGCTAGTAGTCCCTAAGGTCCAGGTTCCGAATGTCCTACGGGAAATACACGGTGGAGTCTCGGGGGCTCATTTTGGCATTAATAAAACGCTAAAGAAAGTTAGGGAGAGGTTCTATTGGGTCTACTATCACGAGGATGTGGAAAGGTGGTGCAAAGAATGCGACAGGTGTGCCGCAAACAAAGGACCAAAAACTAGGTCCAGAGGAGTGATGAGGGAATACAATATGGGCGCACCATTTGAGAGAATCGCGATCGATGTGATCGGCCCATTCCCAGTTACAGAAGGCGGCAACAGATATATTTTGTTCGCCATGGATTATTTCACTAAGGGGCCTAAAGCCTACGCAATCCCGAATCAGGAGGCTACGACGGTTGCGAAAGTTCTAATGGACAACCTGATTTGTCGGTTTGGAGTGCCACTGGAACTGCATTCGGATCAAAGACGAAACTTCGAGGCAGGGGTGTTCCAAGAATTGTGTAGGCTGTTGGGAATTCGGAAGACAAGAACTACTCCCCTTCACCCCCAATCTGATGGAATGGTTGAAAGGTTCAATAAAGCGATGAAGGAACATTTGTCTAAAGTTGTGGAGCAGCACAAAAGGGATTGGGACGTAAGACTGCCGCCATTTCTTATGGCGTACCGAGCCGCCATTCACGAGACAACTGGGCAGACACTGGCCAAGATAATTATTGGAAATATTAACGAATGACTCGTTAAAGCAGAGTGCCAATTGATTTATTGGTTATACAAGTTTAGAGAAAATCAAAAGAGCGATAGAATGACAGTTGTAAACAGCCAGCAGCAGGCAAGGCAGGGGTAGGTAATGACGTCACATGGTATCAGGTGGCGCCGCCGCACTGTACACGTGTCAAGGTCGACTTGGGATGAAAACAGCGACTCTATAAATTTCACATTTCTAACACTCCCTCTTGAAATTTATAACGTTCAAGTTTTCTAGGAGCCACCTGAAGCGTTTCGGTCCCAAAGGTTTCGTCAGGAGGTCAGCCGTCTGCTGAAGAGTGCTGACATATCTTGTGATCAGCTCACCATCTTCCTGTTTAGTACGAATGTAGTGATATCGTACATCAATGTGCTTCGTTCTCTTATGGAACTCGGGATTCTGCACTAGCTTTATGGCTGCTTGATTATCCATGTTGAGTACTGTGGGTCTGTCCATCTTAATCCCGATATCCTTAAGAAGTCTGCGTAGCCAGACCATTTCTTTAGTAGCAGCACAGGCAGCAATATATTCACTTTCTGTTGTCGAGAGGGCAACTGTCGATTGCTTTTGGCTTGACCATGAAACAGCACCATGGTTTAACATGAAGATGTAACCTGTAGTACTTTTCCTTGAATCAATGTCCCTAGCATAATCGCTATCTGAGTAACCTGTTAACTCTTGATGGCTAGCGTACAATATTCCTAATTGTGGTGTTGCTTTCAAGTAGCGAAATACATTTTTAATTACTGTACAGTGTGTCTGTCCTGGGTTGTCAAGGTATTTACTTAACTGTGATGTTGCAAAAGCTATGTCCGGTCTAGAAACAGAAGAGGCAAACATTAGTGAGCCTACGGCTTCTCTGTAGGGAAATTTTGGTGAATTTCCATTTTTATCTAAGTCTGGGCAATCAGCTTTAGTTAGGACTGTACTCGGGTCCATGGGTACTGCTGCGGGTTTGCAATCAATCACGTTGAAATTATCTAAAATCTTGTTTATGTATGAAGATTGGTGGATATAGATCTTCGATCTATCCTCTGATTGTTCAATCTGAAGTCCTACGAAATAATCTGCATCTCTAGACGTTATATTGAACTCGTGAGATAGTTCCTGGACGATAGAATCGATATCGTCCTTGTTCCGAGACATGAGAAGTCCATCATCGACGTAAAGAGCAAGGATCATTTGAGTGTCGTTAATAGTTCCGGTGAAAACACATTGATCTGCATTAGATTGGAAAAAATTGTGTTTCTCTAAGAAGGATTTAAACTTCCTATTCCAATTTCTGGACGATTGTTTCAGTCCATATAGACTCTTTTGTAGTTTACAAACAAAATTGTGTCCTTGAGAGAAACCTTCTGGTTGTTCTAAGTATATGACTTCGTCTAGGTCACCATATAAAAATGCAGTCTTTACGTCAAATTGTTTTAAGAACATTCTTTCTGATACCGCGTTTGCTAGTAACACTCGAAGTGAATCATATCTGACAACAGGACTGAAGGTGTCGAAATAGTCTACGTTCTTCCTTTGTGTGCAACCCTTAGCTACAAGTCTAGCCTTAAATTTAGGTGCCGTAGAGTTGGGATGGGATTTTAGCTTATAAACCCATTTACCTCCTATTGGCTTATATCCGTCTGGTAGGGTTTCGAGTGACCATGTGTTATTAGATTCTAACGCTTTTATTTCTTCTTTCATTGCATCCAACCATTTTTCGGCATTTGGACTTTCCATAGCATCTTTATAGGTTGAAGGCTCATCGACAAAATGGTAGTTACAAGAATCTGCTTTCTTTTTAGATCGAGTTATCATCGGGTGGAATCCCGACGGCGTGGGAAACCGTAGCGCTGTAGGTGATTCATCCTCGGTCGTTGGTGCCGGCGGATCAAGGTCAATGTCTAGGTTTATTGGGATGAGATTTTCTCCCTCTAGTTCGCAATGTCGGAGCTTTGTCTCGTTAAAAGTAACATATTTAGAGATAGAAATCTTTCTAGTAGAAGGGTTCCAGAGTCGAAAGTTAGTGCATGTTTTATCGTACCCTAAGAAAATCATCTTTTGTGATTTCTTATCCCATTTCCTTCTACGTTCTTTAGGTGTATGCAACCATGCTTCACAGCCGAAAATCTTTAGATTATATAAACTAACTTTTCTTCCGAAAAAGAGTTCATAGGGTGTGGTATTGGGAGCTTGTTTAGTGAATGTTCGGTTTAGAATGAAGGTTGCAGTATTGCTAGCTTCTGCCCAAAGTTCTTCGGGAAGATTTCGTGCGCACAGCATCGATCGAGCTGCTTCTACAATAGTTCTATTGTCTCGTTCTACGCGCCCTATCTGTTCGTGAACATATGGAGCTGACAATTCATGCACTATTCCGAACTTTCTGCAAGTATTTGTGAAATCTTTACTGGTATATTCTAGTGCATTATCGGTTCTAATCACTTTAATTTTATTGCCTGTTTGATTATAACTGAATCTAGCAAAGTTTTCAAATTTTTGTAAAATATCGGATTTGTGTCTAATGAAATCTATATGGCGAAAGCCACTGAAATAATCTTTGAATAAAATGAAATAAAGTGATCCTCCTATTGATTGTGTTGGCATAGGGCCGCAGATATCACTTAGAATGAACTCACCAGGATTGTACTCCTTTGTTTCAGACAAATGACTAGGCTTTCTGTGAGCTTTTCCTTCTTGGCAGCCTTGACAGAAGAAATCGTCTTCTTTTATGTCCTCGGGTTGCAAACCGTTGATCAATCCTTTCTTGGCCATTTCTCGAATAGTGGTGAGTGAGATGTGTGCTAGTCTTTCGTGCCACAGTTGGAGGTTGTTGATCTTTGCAGAAAATCCTTGTGAAGATGAAGTAACTCGGAACATCATCTTGTAGAGCCCATCTTGGCGTTGTCCAACTGCTTTCAGATCTTTTCTTGAGTAGATGCGCAGCTCATCCTTGTCGATGTCTACTCGGTATCCCTTTTCAGTGCACACTCCCAGGCTGAACAAATTTTTTTTGAGCTTCGAAGAGTAGAGCACATTCCTGATTGATGTTGTAATCCAGTCTCCTTTCACCATGGCAAGGATTTCAATGTCACCTGTACCTTCTGCAAGGACGGAAGTGTTGTCTCCAAGGTATATTCTATGATCGTTGTGGATCGGAGTGAAGGACTTGAACCATTCACGTCGGAAGGTCATGCTGCAGCTAGCTCCGCTAACTGCCCACCATATGTCGCAATCATTCCACTTTAGGATGGTATCAGCGTTGAAACCTTTATGATCACAATCTCCTGCTTGGTTCTTCCGCTTCTCGTTTTTCTTCTGCTGGTCGGCAATCCGTTTCCGACATTCCCGTGACCAATGACCAATCTTGTGACAATAATGGCATTCAGTCTTTTTCTTTAGTTCTGATATCTTTCCTGAATCAGTCTTCTTTATGTTATCTTCTTTGATTCTTGGTTTAGTCTGTTGGTAGAATGCTGTACCTTGCGAGGAATCGGCCTGCTGGTTTCTACATTCTTCAATCAGAAGACGTGCTGATAAGTTCTCTAGAGTCTGCGTAATCGGCGCTTGAGACTCCCATGCTGGGATGAAATACCGCATGCTCGAAGGAAGAGAGTTTATTATCTTTGCCACTTTCTGGTCATCTGTAATCGTTCCTCCTGCATCCTGAATTCTTGCACTAAGATTTTCAATCTTGGCGATATCGCTGCTGACATCCTCTGATGACGACATTCGGGCGTCAAAAAATTGTTGCCACAACATGCCAATTGCGATCTCTGATCTCTGTTCGTGGATGGACATGAGCCTTGTCCACATTTGAGCGGCAGTTTTACAGGACATCAAAGGTTCTAGAAATCTTAATTCAAGTGCCTGTGATATAAGCATTCGGGCTTTGATATCTTTGGCGTGCCATGCATCCTGTATAGCAGAGGTAGCGTCACTTACCTCTGGTTTGATGTCTTTGCCGTCCACGATATCCAAAAGTTGATTTTGCTCTAATAGTAGTCGGAACTGAAATTTCCAAAGGGAGAAGTTTTCGCCTTTGAACTGGCGGACTTGATTCTCAAGGTGCGTCATATTTAGCACGAGTTAGGCTTAGCAGTTTCACTTTAGGTTTGCTTTTTCAAATTTGGGGCGTAGTCAGGACCCATAACCTATTGGAAATATTAACGAATGACTCGTTAAAGCAGAGTGCCAATTGATTTATTGGTTATACAAGTTTAGAGAAAATCAAAAGAGCGATAGAATGACAGTTGTAAACAGCCAGCAGCAGGCAAGGCAGGGGTAGGTAATGACGTCACATGGTATCAGGTGGCGCCGCCGCACTGTACACGTGTCAAGGTCGACTTGGGATGAAAACAGCGACTCTATAAATTTCACATTTCTAACAATAATGTTTGGAAGAGAATTACGACTTCCATGTGATTTGGAGTTCGGCAGTCCTGAGGAGCCGCCGGCAGAGGTAGCTGGTTATGTGAACAATTTGAGGAGTCTTCTGTTGGAGACTCACGAATTGGTTAGGACCAAGATTCGCACGGCAAGCCACCGGATGAAGACTCGCTATGACCAAAGGGCGAACCACGATGGATTTAGACAAAATGATTTAGTATGGCTGTTTCATCCAAAAAGAAAAAAAGGGACTTTCACCGGAGTTGATGCCAGTTTGGGAAGGGCCCTACAAAATCATCAAAAGGATCAATGATTTGGTCTACCGTATCCAGCGAAGTTCTAAATCAAGGGCCAAGGTGGTGCATTTAGGAAGACTGGCTTGTTACCAAGGAGATAGGACTATTTGGACCTGATAGGGACGATCTGGTTTAAGGGGGAGGTAGTGTTACGAGAATAGCACTTGTGCAACCTCCTCCTATAGATGGCGCTTTCGCCTGTTTTGCATCTGCAACTGATGCGGGAGTTGCCGACTGCTGTGGTCCCGTTTCCTGGGGAGGCCACCTCTCCTGGCTGTAAATACCTTTTCATATTGGCCCCAGGAGGTGGCGTAATGTAAATACCCGTTGTTTATTATTCAAGTTATATGTAATGTTTAGTAATAAATGACAATAAAAGAAGTGCTTCAAGTCTCCGTGCCGCCTCCTGTCGTTACTCTCGCCGTTGCCATCATCGCCAGGCTGCTGCTGCTGCTACTCTTCTGGTAAGTCTCTCGTGTCCCCCCACCAGTGGTAAGGCCGAGAGATTCTGCCAGAAGAAGGGAGTTTCCACTGGAGAGGTGGAACTCAGGACGTCTTTGGGTGGCCTGCGGGGAAAAGCCGCAGAGAAGAGCAGCGGGAGCCTAAGTAGGTGAACCACGGGGAAAGAAGCGCATCGTCGCAAAGAACCGGTAGGGTAAACACGCGACAATATTATAATCAATAATCATGATTGATGCATCGATTGTTCATCTTTAGTGGATTTTATACTTCACAGAAGAGAGTTGCTTCATACAGCTCTTCATTAGCATGCCTTGGGCATATGCTAATCATTTTAAATGGCGTGTTCAATACTCAATAATGTTTTCTGCTATTATATTTGACCATAATTTTTTTTCGGCTATAATTATCAATTTATTATTGTCATTATTTTGATGAGCTTTAAGCATCAAGATAAACTTTCTGGATAAATGCCATGACTTTCTAAAGACCTTTGAGGCATAATGACACTTCCACTGTAATTGTTGCTGTGAGATAAGTATTATAATATTTCGCCAAAGATCACATAATAGATGAAATTTTCTAGTACCATCAAGGAAGAATTGGATGCTGAAAACAAGATATTTTGAATTCTAATTAACTTTAGGAAAATCCTCAATAACTTAATTCGTTATTCTTTTCATCCATCAGATTTATTTTAATGCAACTTTTCATCATCCATTTTGATTGGATAATTGATTATCAATAAATACTTTTTTGAGGTTCAAGGCTCATTTGCTGAATGCATTTTTTTTTTGTTTTTAATTTCCTTAAGGTATCAACATTATTCCAAATAAAATCGTCTTTGTAGTTTTCAATAAAAGCTTCAATATTTTTTGCTTAATGGCAGAGGCATTGATTTCGTATCCGTAGATGTTTCATGAAGTTTGTAAATTGATGTTTTTTTTTTTTTGGGAGAAAATAGTTTTCTCGAGAGTGGTTCTTGTTGAGAGAATCTGGCAGATTGTAGAAATGCAATGCATTGTAGTAATTGGCAGCAATGCAAGGTGTCTTGTTTGTAGTTTGCTCTAAAGACTTTAGATGCTTAAAGTTCTCTTGTATAGAACTACAAAGTAGTGAACATATTTTGAACTTATTAAAGATTTGTTGCTAAGTTATTAAAATAATAGATTTTTATTGAAGGCCTTTAACAAATACAATTTTAACATCAATAATATATTCGGTGTACCCAAAACAAATACATATTTATATCAATTATGGTACACATATTAAAATAACAGGTTGTATGAGTTATAGAATATATAAATACAAGGTTGGGTCAATAAGTAATGCACAATCATCCCTAGCAAATATATATATAAATAATTTATTATCATAAATTACATGTATTATGGTAAATAAAACACTCTGCTTTTCATATCTACAATCAGAATTGATTTATCTTTTTTACTATTTCAGATATGGAGCCTAATGTGAGAGAACACAAGAATCCGATAACGGTCGGTAACCTCTTTAAGTCCGGTGACATTTCAGCCACAACAATTCACTCAAAACTTCAGCCAGTATATGGAAACGAAACATTAGATAGCAGCACTATACAGAGATGGGTTCAGCGCTTCCAGAAAGGTGATTTTTATTTTCATGACAAAGAGAGGTCAGGTAAACCTTCAACTGTCACAACAGACCAAAAATTGGCTCTTGTTGAGCAAATTGTCAAGAATAACCGGACAATAACGACATATCAATTGATTAAAAAACTTTCAATCTCTAAAGGAAGTGTTCTCAAACTACTTTCAGATCTTGGATATCGAAAATTGTGCTCAAAATGAGTGCCAAAGCTTCTAACACGATAAATGATGCAAACTCGGAATGAAATTAGTTTAGACCTCATCGAATCTTACCAGGACCAGCTTCTGAGGCCTTTAAAGGAGTCATAACGTGTAATGAGACTTGGGTTTATAATTTTGACCCTTCTTCAAAGCGCAAATCAATGTAATGGACCCATAAAATGTCTCCAGTCAAGAAAAAAACCAAGGCTTTCCAAAGACAAAATCATGATCACGGTCTTTTGGGACCAAGATGGGCTCATATTCATTGACATGCTTGAAAAAAATACTTCCATAAACAAGGAAAGATATTGTAAATAGTTAGAAAAGCTAAAAAGAGCCATTTCAACAAAAAGGCCGGGCCTAAAAGACTATCAAATCAAATTTCATCAGGAGAAGGCAAGACCTCACACCGCGCAACAGACATTGGCTCAAATTTCCAGATATGGGTGGACTTTGATGCCTCACGCTGTTTACAGTCCTGACCTGACTCCTTCCGACTTCTACCTGTTTGTTAAATTAAAGAATTCTCTACGCGGTAGAACATTTGAAAATGATGAAATGTTATTCCATGGGGTTTACCAAAGTGATTTTGTGAATTGGAAAGAACGCTGGACCAAATGTGTACTGACTTGACGCATCTTCCAACTTATTTAGCTGCATTGATCTAATGTTTTACATATTTAAAGAACATTATTCTGAAAAATATTAACTTTTTTCCTTGTTCAAACTAGGAGAAATTTAAAATCTCAATTTTCATATGACCGAAACACATTGATAAGAACATTGCGACTGCTATGATAGAGATTCATAAAGACATCTGAGGCTCTTCATTGGACACGACGACAACATTCTAGAAAGTAAGCATTGGCTAGCAACTGAGAATGTATCTTCAAGGGCGTTTGACACTGTGGAACCTTGTCGGACCCCAGAAAAATTCCTAAGGTTATGTTCGATAAAATAATACCTTGTATCATTATTAAAGTGGAAATATCAAGCCTCGGCGATAAGTTTCTTTTTAAGATTTTTATTCACAAATTTCTCTAGATTTCCGGCATGGAGGCCTTTCTACATTGTATCCTGTTATCTCCTGTAGAAGGGCTTCTACATTGTATCGTGTTATCTCCTGTAGAAGGGCTTCTACATTGTATCGTGTTATCTCCTGTAGAAGGGCTTCTACATTGTATCGTGTTATCTCCTGTAGAAGGGCTTCTACATTGTATCGTGTTATCTCCTGTAGAGGGCTTCTACATTGTATCGTGTTATCTCCTGTAGAAGGGCTTCTACATTGTATCGTGTTATCTCCTGTAGAAGGGCTTCTACATTGTATCGTGTTATCTCCTGTAGAAGGGCTTCTACATTGTATCGTGTTATCTCCTGTAGAAGGGCTTCTACATTGTATCGTGTTATCTCCTGTAGAGGGCTTCTACATTGTATCGTGTTATCTCCTGTAGAAGGGCTTCTACATTGTATCGTGTTATCTCCTGTAGAAGGGCTTCTACATTGTATCGTGTTATCTCCTGTAGAAGGGCTTCTGCATTGTATCGTGTTATCTCCTGTAGAAGGGCTTCTACATTGTATCGTGTTATCTCCTGTAGAAGGGCTTCTACATTGTATCGTGTTATCTCCTGTAGAAGGGCTTCTACATTGTATCGTGTTATCTCCTGTAGAAGGGCTTCCATGCCCGAAAGCTAGAGAGATTTGTAAATAAAAATATAAAATAAACTTATCCCTGGAGGCTTAATATTTTCGTCTAAATAAGGTTATGTTATATATTCCACTATTCGCTTACCAGAGACATTTTCAGATGAGAATTTTAATCATACATTACTATTTCTTGGAACGAAACACCCTATATAGAAATTTAGTTTTTATATTGAAAAAATAACAACAACTATAAAATCTATATGAAATTTTAAAAACATTGAACTTTTTTATTTTTTAAGTGAGGCACACATGAATAACACACATTTAGAGAAAGATTTATTAAAAAAAAAAAAAAAACATTTTAGGCTGTCTTTTTTATGAATCCTCTCAAATTGTAAAATACAGATATAGTTATTTAAATTTGGAAAACCTGATGGTCATGCGATAGTTAACACTTCGAGCTTTATATCTATTCAATGCTAGCCATCGGCTGCTGCACTTTGTTGGCCTTATATATGATTTTTGCGTATTTGTTATTGGTGGAAGTATGTGTGAGTAGTAAGAGGGGAATTAAAAGAGTGCGGGGTATATTGTGGTGTAAAATAAGAAATAAATATAACTCTATTCTGTAATCACCTTTCTTAAAAAATCAAATATGCCTATAATAATCTGATTGGTTGATTTGATCCATTATAATTAACTAGACGAATGGCCCGGGCAACGCCCGGGTTTTACCCGAGTGCGAATATATTTTAAAAACGTTGTCTTGGGTGGTCGCTATAGACAGGGTGGTCTGTATAGACAGGTGTATGTATCACACAGCCGATAACAGGGTTGTCTAGAGTGGCCGCTATAGACAGGGTGGTCTGAATAGACAGGTGTATGTATCACACAGCCGATAACAGGGTTGTCTAGAGTGGCCGCTATAGACAGGGTGGTCTGTATAGACAGGTGTATGTATCACACTGCTGATAACAGGGTTGCCTAAGGTGACCGCTATAGACAGGGTGGTCTGTATAGACAGGTAAATGTAACACACTAATGATAACAGGGCTGCCTAAGGTGACCGCTATAGACAGGGTGGTCTGTATAGACAGGTGGATGTATCACACAGCTGATAACAGGGTTGTCTAGAGTGGCCGCTATAGACAGGTGTATGTATCACACAGCTGATAACAGGGTTGTCTAGAGGGGGGCAGGGAGGTCACGTGTTCGCCGGCGACAGCCAATGGGCGCGCATTCTATGAACTTTAGATTTGTGTTGACTCGGTCAGTGATTGAAACACATTTAAAAAATGGACACAAGTTTGAGTAATTATATTTATTTATAAAACATCTCTATATAGCGCGCGCATTTTTGTGGCTATCGAAATTTATATATTCTCATATTTTGGGAATCTATTTGAGTCTGTATAATTTGATTTTACTTAATAAACTGACCAAAAAAAATTGCATCACCTAGAAATACTTATGTATTTTTTCTGAAAATATCGGTGAGCTATATTCGGATGGATATTGGTTTAAAAAGCTTTAAAAAACACTTATTTATGATTGTGTTATCAAGGTCACGTGCTAGTTTGATTTTAGCCAAAAGGCCGTGAAGACCGAGAGACAGAAGGACTGGACCTTTATATATTTTGTCTCATGCATTCATCTGCAGTTTAAATTTGATCAGAAGAGATAAATCGCTCATGGGCAACTTGATCATGATATTCCATTTAGATCATTTTTCAAAATAGAAGTATAATGTACTGTATATATGTAATGTACTTCTATAATGGCGACAACACCTTCGCAGCAATTGGGATGAATTTATGATAAGATGTAGCAAAACCAATAAATCCTCGTTATTTCGTTAAAGGTTCCAGAGCATTCAAAATAGCTCATTTTGTTAATTGCCTCACGCAATACATTTCGATCAATGATATGACCCCAATAGTAAAGATGCTCTTGAAATTATTTTCATTTTTTTGTTAGCTTTTAGACCATAATATTTTATTCTACTTAAAACCGACTATTGAGTGTTTTTTATACAATCGTTTTTGTTACACCTGTGATTAGTAAATTGTCCAGATGGACTAACGTACTTGGTATTTCTAATTAACTTTGTTGAATAATGCTTTGCCAAATAACTGGGGCTGAGGCTAAGCCAAAAGGAAGCCTATTAAATCTATAGAGGCCCTTATGTATAGCGATCACACCTAGTTCCTTTTATTTCTTGTCTAGTTCTAATTGTAAATATGCCTATGATAAGTCTATTTTAATCATTTAATTATCTTTCCAAGTATGGCAAATACAAGTATATCTTCTATATCAAATATTTCCTGTATATCTTCTATTTTATGTAAAGGATATTGATTTACTTTCAACACAGGGCATTAAGACAACGATAATCTCACTATTCGCTATAAAAGAAGAAACACAAGTCGGAGAGAGGAGCTTCTATATAAAGAATCTCTTTTTCCCGACTTGTGTTTCTTCTTCTACAGGACATTGTCATTCATGATTTCTTTTTCTGCATTATCGACACCGTTAATGTTGTGCAGTCATTTCTTTCTATTAATCAATACTTAGATCTTGTGGAATTCTGATGGCGATCCTCAGATTCAAGATCATGGCCTCTTCTGACATCTTCAAAATATAAGCTAAGTACAGATAATCTTTCTTGAATCGTCTCAGATGATATTTTATATATTGTAAAACAAAATGTTTATTATTTAATGAATAGAATTATATTTTCAATATATTGTTACTAAAAAAAATTCTCTCATTGCTTCTCTATTATTTTGTGTTAATAACATTGACTTGTTTTGTCATTAAATAAATTGCTGTGCCATTATGAGGTTTGCTTTTCAAATTTCTACGTGACATTCTAGTAGAGATGCTAAGCAGATTGGGGAAGACAAATTGAATATTGACTAGAAAACCTTAAGGCTAGGGTTGTTTTGAACTAAAATTTACGCGAATGACTCCATGATCTCACCATCAAGTCAAAGAAAATAATTCTATACACGAAGACAATGTCTATATAGATGCTGTGGAGACAAAGTCCCTCTTCACATGGCAAGTAAAAGTACAAACTACTAGAGACAAACTTTCAAGACTTCAAGGAATTCCATTAAAGAAACACGCCAGATTCATGTCAGTAGCAACAAGATTTGCAAGTTGTGGATCAAAGATCCATAAATTAAAGAAACTTTGTATCAAAATGCTTATTTTATAGTCAACAGATGATTATTTACAATATTTTGTGTTGATCAGTAAGTTTTCTCTTATTGCTTCTCTATTATTTTGTGTAAATAAGGTTATTTATTTTTGTATCAAATAAATTGCTGTGTCATTCTGAGGTTTGTCTTTTCTAATTTTCTACCTGACAATAAAATTCCATTTTTGCTAAAATAAACGAAATATAACTCATCCCTTAAATAAGATTCATAAATAGAAAATATATTATTAAAAAGTATTTAAAATATTTTCTCCCTCTATTTAGTAAAATATAGGCTCTATTGTTTAAACGAAAATTTGATTTTGTTAATGATCTCGGATATAATTAGGTTGTGAAATGTATCTTTTGGAATCAATCTTCGTTCATTTGTTGTACATGATAGTCCATAATGTTCTTTATATGTTTTGTATGATGTGTAGAGTGAATAAATAAAGACACAAGACCAGAGGGACCGTGTCCCACTTATGGACGTTGGCCATTAATCAGGATAAACGATGAATTCCAAGTCTTGACTATCACCAAAGGTATTTGTTCTTCAGGAAAGTTTCTCCAAGGATTTATTGTTCTCCATTTAAGCATTTTAGAGAATAAGAGTTCCTTCGACGAAGTCCATATTTCATAATCATTTGGAGAGGCATTTATATTATTATTGATTAAACAATTATATAATTATAATCTATTATGATTTGGTCTTCATGATTCATTTAGGAATGAATATAAAGCTCTTCACATCCCCCTTCTTCAGATATAAACATAATTGCATTCAATATTTGTTTTCTTCAGCAAATGATTCCTTAACAAAATTATATCAAATATCTTATAATATATAATTGATAGATTATCTTTATGATATTTTTGTGAACACCTCTTCAAGACTTGGATTTCAGGATGGATACCCAGCTCTTGGCTGTCTTGAGATATTGACGACGTTTGCGGCAGTTAATGTCTTCTGATATTAGCCTTGTAGCCATCATTTCTTTGGGTTATCATCATTCTAATTGATTATCATCATTGAAGTTTGAGCATCAGGATTCATTTGCTGGATGAATGCCATGATCATCATTGATCGCTTCTAGGTGTTATGGCAACAACTTTCTATTGTCACCATCTCATCAGCATTATCATAATAATTTTATCATCTTTATTAGCATAATAGATTGAAAATTATAGTACAGGTTTCGATGCTATATAAATATCTTTGTAATTTACTTGAACGATTTGTAAATTCCCTCATTTTTATAATTCTTTAACTCTAAAAACAGTTTTTCTCTGTAATATTCTATTTAAACAATTTCAAAAATGTTTTATCAAAGAATGATTAAATCTCCCTCTCTGAATGTCAACTGTTCGGCGAATATTTTAAAACATTTTAATCATCTTATCATATGTTCGAATTTTCGAAAAAGTATTTTTTAATTCCTCTACCAGCTTTTTAAACAACGCTGATTACAGGTTATTTCTACATATAACAGATCAGACTGAACTAATTAATTTATAATATTCCACTATAGTTGAGATATATGCCACTGTTTATTCTAACATCTCATATTTTCTTAAAATTAAAGATACTTCGGCCAGTAAATCCTTTTATTATCTCGACGTTTCGACAAAATTATTCTGTCCTTGTCAGGAGTAAATAAAAATTAGAAAAAAAGAATAATTTTTCATGCTTTGCCAAATGCTTTAATTTTTATTTGCTCCTGACGAGGACAAAATATTTTTTCGAAACGTCGAATTAATAAAAAGATTTGATGGCTAAAGTATCTTCAAATTTAAAAAGTATGAATGCTGGCCAGGCAGCCTCTATCTTTACAATCTCATATTTTATATGCCTGATGCAACTACTGAAATTATATAAAAAAAGAAATTTATATCTTCATAAGCGTTATATTCTATGGAAATGCTGGACTACAGAGAACATGTCTATGAATGCATTAAAGTTATGCTATAGTGAAGTAATTTCCAGTAAAAAAATGTATATTAAATTCAATACCTTTTGTAGATATATTTTAAATTATATAGCAACAAATATATTTTAAGAAACTGATAATTTATATGATGCTTATTGTACATATTGCCAGACACATTAGGTTTGTATAAGGATGAATCAAAAGAGAGATTCCACACACTATTTTCACATTAAGTTTGCATTGCAGTGGTATATTGCAGCGCTATTATTGTATTAAAAAGTTACTTACAGAGAGATATTGTACACATTACTGTACAAAGCAATAACGCGCTATATATATATAACGAATGAAGACATTAAGACGCGAATGTTTCTTTTCACAAATAAATCAAACTTTTACTGTCCTTACTGTGATAAACTGATGAGCCAAGCCCTCCCAATATTTTTTCATCGCAGTAAGGACAGTAGAAGTTTGATCTATATGTGAGAATAAACATTCGCCTCTTAATGCCTTTATTCGTTACACATTATTGTATCAAGCAAATATTTATATGTAATTCTACTGTACTAAAAGCTTATATCCATAGTTTTCTCGAATGCCATTTATGAGATTCCAATATTTTAGTGTAAAATATATAAGCAGAATGATCCAATACATATACAACGTCGGTGGGTAACACCCTCGATTCCCGATAGTCATGAACCGGGATTGAATCCCGCGTTAAAATTTTGTTTAATATGTGAATAACCTTCACATATTATTCACTGTTTCAATTATCATGAACTAGGTTGCTCTTGCTGAACGGTACCTATTAATGTGATTTTGAACCAGGTGATCCAATACAGTATTAGAGCTCTAAGAAGCAGTCTGGTAGATTAAATTGGTGAAACCGCTGGGAGAGTTTATCACTTTCACCATCTCAAATATTAAATTAAGTGTGAAAATATCAATTAATCACTTAGTCCAATCTCTTGTACATGTTGTGTGTGTGTGCAAGAATACTATGCAATTGACGTAGTTTAATAATCTGGAAGATGCATTAAGAAAATACTTTTCTCGGAATTTCGCTAAATATGTTGTTGACATTAAAAAAGGTGTGTTTAAATATTCTTTGAATAAATATATTTGAATTTCTCAAAAAGAATATTAGGCAGAGAAACTATTTATTGTGTATTGACAACAGAGTATTGTTGTCATTTACTTGTTATTTATTTATCATCATCATACATGTGTATAAAAACGAGACCAAATAAAGAACTATCATCTTGTGTCACCTGCTTACCTCTCCTAGATCTTACATGTCATCGAGGATATAACACTATTATTGGTATATGATACCATAATCGATATAAAAATAATTATGATTGAGTTAAAACTTGATTTACCAAATACTCCTCCCATAAGTGATATAATTTTAGTTCCTTAGCAACACTACTCCAATTATCTTCATGAATTTTTATAACTTGATGGTTCTTTCGTAAAAGAATTGATAAAATGGAAAATTTCACTTATCAAGTTCTTCAGGAAAAACTACAAACTTTGCATTGTGCTACAAAGTCTGCCAGAGATACATAATCTCAACAAGAGCGTCTCCCTACATAACACTATTCTGATTTAAAAATAGCACTTTGATTATCAAATTTTATGTAAGGCTGATGAATATTCAATCAATGCCTATGACAAAAATAAGCGAATAATGGGATACGAAAACGTTTAGTGAAAACCAAAAAAACAAAAAAAAAATAGTTCACGAAACCATTAAGATTCCTGAAAGATATAAAGATCAAAATATCTATATAGAAACTGAAACTTGATGTTCATCCAGAAAAACACCTTTAATCCTAAATATCCCATCAAAAATTGTAATACAAAGTTATCCCAAAAGTTCGTAAACACTTGCAAAAAATTGATATACCAATATTATTCGCCATAATATTATTCGCCGTTATGCATAATGTCTTTTTTTATTATCTATAAAGTAATTGTATTATGTATTCGCCGGAAACAATATTATTCGCCAAGTAATAAGAAAAACAACGTTTTAAGAAAAACACGAACTTTTGGGACAACCTAGAAGCATTGAAAGAAATGTGTATTTTAAACGATCAAGAAGAGGAAAGTATTCATTTAGAATTTGAAAATTTCCCGATTGCAAGATAATTTTCCATCTAGTTTGCTAATATACCTGGCAAAATTATTATGATAATGCGGATGATAATAAAGAGAACAAAATGATGATAACCTAATGCCTCAAAACGGTAAATTCCTTAATCATGATATTCACTTCACAATTCAATCTTGATTATCAAACTGCTCCGATCACAACAAAATATGATAAAGATAACTCAGGAACTTAACAACGACAAATATAATATCAGAAGACATTATTAAAATAAGACAAACGTAAATAAGTGATGAGAAATGCCCAAGACAACATCTAAGTAAAGAACTAGGCATTTATCAAACAACTCTGAATCTTGAAGTTTAAATTTCACAAAATAAATCACTCAGGGGCTTTCAAATATTCTTATCGTTGATAAAATATTAATCCGAATTCTATTGATGATAACAACGAAAATGATTGAAATTACTTCTAGAACTTGAAGGTGGATGTGGAAAGCATGATATTCATTCATAACTGTTTCTTGAAGACTCCTTAAATCATACTTGATCATATCAAAAATATAAATACAAAAATGCTTAATCAATAATAATAATGACAATGGATCTAGAAAAGATAATGACAAAGGTAAAGGTCGTCGAGTGAACACAGGTTCTATAAAATGATTGAATGAAGAACAAGACATCTCCATGAGGAAAGGATTTTCAAATTTCTCTGAAGATAATCAAGACTTGGCATCCTCCTTCCATCGCAGTTTACAGATTAATGACCAACGTCCATAGGTGGGACTTGGTCCCGCTGGTCTTGTGTGTTTATTTATTTGATCCACACATCACACAAAACAGAAAAAGGAAAATATGGACTATCAAATTTACCTATAAAACAAAAATTGATCCCAGAAGGCATACTCTCTCCACAAAGAGAATAATTATATCTGATATCAATCAACAAAATCAAATTCTCGAAAGCTCATTAGACCTAATATACATACATACACACACACACAAGCCTTTTTATTGGGGCATCCAGCCCTATACATGATTCCCCTCTACAGGATTTAGCAAAGGAAGATATTTCGAAAGTAAAAACTAGAATACAGGAAGTAATAAGAAAAAAGAAAAGCGAGAAGAAAGAAAAAAAAAATATATAACCATATATACAAAAAATAAACATACAGAGCAAAAGGAACCATACATGATTAAAAATTTAAATTAAAGTACCAATGTTTAAAATATGTCAAGGTTAGGATATCATTGAGAGGGCTAGTGTTGAATCAGCCGCATTCAATCTTCGTTTTCTTCCTCCAAGCAAACCATGACATTCGGCGCTTCCATTGTTCTCCAACGGACATTGACTGCGGCCTTGTAGAATTTATATAAACCGAGGGAGAGACCCTGATCAACCATCAGTGTGTTCATCCAGCTGCAAATTTGTTGGCAGTCAGGTTGAGACCAGGGTAAGTCACCCAAAATTTCTTTCCTCTGTTTCTCTAAGCAAGAGCATCCAAATATTATATGCATAATTTCGTCTTGGATTCTGTTTTTACACAGATCGCAAGTTAGAGTCAAATCAATTTTCCAGCGATTTGAACGATTTTCTGGGAAGATCGTCCAAAGGAGTCTCAGTTGTGCAAAAAATCTTTTAATTGCTAGAGGAATAGTTGTGAATAAATATCGTTCTGCTGTTATTGATTTTTTTTAGGTATTTGAAGTGACTGTAATGTGAAGTATTTAGGATTTTCGCCATGTCGTTTTGGATGCTTTGTTCGGTTGCTATTCGAATAATACCAGGGATTTCAGTCATTATTGCAGCGTAATCCGGACAACCCTTCAGGAACGAAAAACCGTTTGAGTCTAAAATGGTTGACAGGTTTTCGACAAAGGTTAAACCAGCCCTTTGATTGCTGTGTAATGTCCAGAGGTGTAACAAACATGCCCGGGGCAACCTACTCTCTTCCATTTTCATAATCCTCACCCAAAATCTCAGGACCTGTTTAATAATGATAACTTCCTGTGATACTCGTCCACACTCCATTCTTAGCATGAAGCCCGGAGTATACTTTGGTAAATTTAGGTAGCGTCTTAAGAAAATATTATGAACCTGATCAACTACCTTTACTTGGTTGAGTGCCCAGCAGGGTGCGGCGTATAGCATGTGAGGTAAGACCGTCGAATCAAGTAATCTCATTGCCGCATTTAGAGAGTTCATCTTGGATTTTGTCAGAACCTGCCACACAGCGCCAATTGCTGCCAGGGCTTTGCCCTTGTAGTGTGACGCTACCTTGTTTAGTGAATTTGCACTTGTAAGCGGATATCCCAAGTATAGATATTTCGTAGTAACAGACAGTTTCCTCTCACCCCAGAACCATTTGTCATTTTGTGCTAATCGACCGCCGTTTCTGAAAACTACAATTTTTGACTTATTTTCATTCAGGGTTAATAAATTTGTTTCAAAATATTTTCTTAGCATATTGATTTTTATTTGAAGGTTATTTTTGGATTCTCCAATCAAGACAATATCATCTGCGTATAGTAGAATATGAACATATCCATAATTTGGGAGATATATTCCCGGTAAATCTGAATTATTGTAGAGACCGATTAAATCATTTATAAAAAGTATAAATAAATAAGGTGACATCGGCTCCCCTTGTAAAACTCCCGAACGCACCTTTATTGGCGCAGTGAATGAATTATTCCATCGCACTACCGCTGTCATATTTGTGTAATAATCTTTAATTAAGTTAACAAAACGGTGGTTGAGACCTGCATCTACCAGTTTTCTCCATAATAATGAGTGGGGCACTGTGTCGAAGGCTTTTTTTAAATCCACGAAGAACATGTAGCATTTTCTTCTCTTTCGGCTTAGAGTCATTTGAATCAGGGATAATAGAGTGAATATATGGTCTTGACAAGAGTGGGCAGCCCTGAATCCCGCCTGGTTCTCAGGAACTATATTTCTCCTTTCGATCCAACTGCCTAGACGAGATTTGAGTATTGATGTAAATAATTTTGCTATATTGCTTAAGAGCGCAATGCCTCGATAATTAGAGGGGTCGTCTGGATCACCATTCTTAAAAATTGGTTGAATAACTGATTTCAACCATGTTGTCGGAAATTCAGACGTTCTCAAAATTCTATTAAATATATCCTTTAAGGAAATTAGATAATCTTTTGGGAGGGCCTTTATTGCTTCATTCATTATGTCATCAAAACCAGTCGCCTTGCCATGCCTTATTCGAGAAATTTCTTTGCTTATTTCATTAAGAGTTATGCATTTAGTTAGCTCATTATCTGTAGTTAGGAAAGTCATAGTAACGGGTTCGTAATCTGGTATTGATTCTGCATCCAGGAGTTTATTGTAAAATTGCTGCCAGTCTGATATTGAGATATTGCCCTGTTTATAGTTTCTTTTTCTGAAGCGAGCTATTGTTTTCCAGAATTCACTTGAATCGTATGTATTATTTAATTTTTCTTGTATTTCACAAAAATATTTTTTCTTTTTATTGTTCAAAATCGATGTATATTTGTTCCTTGTTTTAACATATTCCAAACGATCTAGATCCCTATTAGATTTAATATATTTGGTCAGAGTTGCTTTCATAATCTTTTTCGCTATGTAACACTCATGATCAAACCAAGGCTTCGACAGTAGGTTATTCGCTTTTGTTTCAATTTGCATACCATTTTGTACCATTGCGCTTTTAATCTGATTAACCATGTTGTTCATTATATTCTCAATCGAGTTATTCCAAAATCCATAAGCTCCTCCTAACTCCTCTACAAATAGCGTTGCTCTTTCGGGAAACCAAATATATTTTTTCTTAACCCGTGAAGTCGGGTTCGTCACTTGTTTCGGTCCCCAACTCATATCCATTTTTATAATTAGAGGTAAGTGATCTGAGTGTGGTAATCCCTCGATGTATAGGTCATGTACGTAACCTAACAGCCCATGGGAGACAATACAGTAATCTACCACCGAGGATCCCCGTGCTGATATATATGTGTAGTTACCACTTCTGTCACCCCTTGTTCTGCCGTTCAAAATTGTAAGAGTATTATTATCCAATCTATCTATGAATTGTTCTGAATGCGTAGATATTACAGGATCTTTAGAAGTGCGTCTAGTAGTTAAGTAGCAAGGAAGATGTAATGTATTATGAAGAATTCTCAATGCACCCGTTCGTGTATTCAAGTCACCAGCCAGTAAAACTTCATATCCTTCAACATTTTCCCTTCTATTTGGTCGAGTAAATTTTTGCAGTTGGTCAAATAGTGTTCGTTTGGTGGCAAGTAAGCAAAGATCAGACACACTCGCATTTCACCGTCCAACCTCAGACAGATCATAATCCATTGTTTTTCAATTTCAGTCCTTTCAATCTTGTCTTTTATAGCTTCTCGAATCCCAACAATAATTCCCCCCGATGATCTACCCTTCTTGTGGTCTCTCTGAGCAAGTGATTCATACAGATGAAATCCTGTTGGTTTAATCTTCAGATGTTGATCCTTCCATGTTTCTGTGAGTGCAAAAATGCTGCACTTTTCTAAATGTGTGAATAGGTCGAATTGCAGCAACATCCTTTCAAAACCATTAACATTCCAACACAGCACTTGTGTGTCGTCTTTGAACGAAAAACAAGATTGTCTATTTACAGTAGTTTTTTTTATAAAAGTATTTTTATTTACAGAGGATTGTGGATTTTTCAGTGGCTATAAAGCATTGTCGCCACTTTGGCTCATTATTCTACCATTTGTAACGTAATAGTCAATCCCACCAACTATGAGCCTGTTATCCCGTAGTTTCGTGGCAATACCTTTTCCCATAAGTTCTTTCCTTTTTGTGATAAGTAGTTTCCGTTGTTCTCTAATCTTTACCGAATAATCTTTATTCAAATAGATCCTGGTGTTTTTTAGTCTAAACATGTTTTTAAAGAGCATAATACGCTCGTTGTGTTCCAGCACTTCGATCAGAATCGGCGAGTTTGCTTTTTTTGTCAATCTGTGACATTGCTGGATCGTGATGTTTTCTTGAATTTGCATTTTCTCAGAAAACAGGTTCATGATTATTGCGCGAGTATCCGTTGGAGCCTCGCACTCCTTTCCCTCAATTCCGTAGAATATCAAATTGTTTTCTCTTTGCTTCATCTCGCAAAGATCTAGTCTTCTTTCAAAACTGTCTATCCTCTCCGAGTTAATACTCACTGCTTTAGCAGTTTTCTCAAGGGATGTCTCAATATGTTGGAAACGTTGATTTAATTCCTTCATCCCGCTTTCCAGCGAAGATAGTCGGGTTTCCAATCTCTGACCTAGATCGTCTATTTTAGTTGTTAAAGTTGCTATCATTTCAGCTAGATCTTTCTCTCTATAAGATTCCATTGTCATTTGTTTAGCTGACCTAGGGCCAGGGTTTTGCTCTATTCCTGAAATTATCAATAGCATAAGAATAATAGATCTTCGATTAGTTTTTGCAACAAAAGCAAGGTCTTTCATATCAGGAATTTTTGCCGGGAGAATTTGCGTCTTAAAATTTGAATAACTAACAATGAAACTACTTTCTTTTGTCTTCATAACTATGCAAATTATGGCTACCAAAAATAAAAATTTCATTTTAAGCAGTTTTACCAGAACCTATCTGAAGTAATCCAACAAGTTAGAAATAAATTCCAAAAATAAATAGATAAGGAGTAATAAGAAGAGAAAGTATTTACTTATCTGAGAAATAATTGTGTGTAGCACGGAGACGATGTTGTTTGCGACTTGTCTCGTTGGCCACCTGGCGGAGAATCAATATACATACATACAGCTTTATTAAGAGACCACCGGTCTTATACATATTCACCACAGGAAGGAAGCATAGATGGAGCTCCTATACTCCAGGCAGCGCAGAACCCAACACAACCTACAGGTTCTACGCATATCCAGTGGCCACAGAATCCACCGTGCATTTTCACTGAGTCGAGAATTTATATAGAGATAAGCGATATTTTGTTTATTAAGTGAGAGAGAGAGAGAAAGAAAAAAATGAAGTTATATGAAAAATATCATCAAAGAAGACTAAAAAAGGATTAGCTGTACTCTGGTTACATCTTAGAGATGTCAGAATTGGCGATGACCTTGATGATCGCTATCAGAATGTAGGTTTCCAACTTGTTTCACTTCTCGATGTCCTTGTGGAATATATATCGATGATACTCGAGCTTATTTCAATCTTGTTATTCCCGTGATGTGAGGAGAAACAGAATAGCACTAAAGTCTTCATTTCCAACATCAAATGACTCAATTAGGTATTTGAAAATTAGTCATATTAACTTATCTATTCCTATTTAGTTTTTTATTCGATAGATTGATACATTGAGAATACTATATAAATTTCAATATCAATTTATTTAAATCTGTATACCAATCAAACAAATGCCACAGGTTTCTGGAGATGTTTCTTTATCTAAAAAGAAAGATATCTATAAAGAAACTCATCTCCACAAACCTGTGGCATTTGTTTGACATTGAATACTATTATATAAAAGGCATCTCCTTATCGTGCAACTGAAAGTTGCTGATGGCTTGCGCCATCTATCGGAATAAATATAAACTATTCTCGTTGATTTTTAATTATTCCAGAATTGGCCAAATACCCTGTTGGGATTTTATAAGTTGTTTTTTCCTAGATTAGTTTATTTATATTTTGACCAGATGACTGGACGATTTTACATGTATATAAATTGGTTTTTAATGATGTAAATTAGTTATGAAAGGAAATTAAAGGTGTTAATTTTCTGAGAGGTGTAGTGTTTTACTCTGCTCGATTGGTAGACTAGGAAAGAATTGGATTCCTAACAGGTTATGGGCCCAGCACGCTTCCACTGCGCCGTAGAGAGAAATTAGAAGTTTAGGCTAAAGAAGAAAAAGCTAGAAGTTAAAGCTGAAGAAAGTAAAGAAGAAAAAGCTAAAAGGGAAAGCCAAAGAAGAAAAGTTTGTTAGGCTAACTAAGATAGAGAATAGAATTTGATTATAAGAAATTTGAGTGATTTAAAGACTGAACTTTGTGCAACGAAGAAGAAGAAAAAGCTTTGAGTTATAATTTTTTGTCAGATTTGCATACCTAGAAATATCAATGGCTGACGAGTTAAGAATACCTAAACTAGATGGGAATAATTATTATACCTGGGCCATAAGAACTAAATCTATTTTGATCCAGAAGGACATATGGGATGCGATTGAGCCTGGCTTTCCTAGGGAAACTTCAGAAAAACAGAAGCGGAAAGATAGTTTGGCATTATCTGTCATATTACTAGCAGTTGAGGATTCATTCCTAGATGATATCGGTGATTGCAAGCGAGCGATTGATGCTTGGCAGATACTGGAGGATATCCACACAAAGTATGGATTACTACATATATTACAGCTACTGAGAGAATTTTTCAATATTGTCAAAAGAAATGACGAAGACATGAAGGAATATTTCGCGAGAATAATGGAATGCCATAGAAAATTAGCAAAGTGCCACCATGGATTTGGGGATGGCGAATTGACGTTAATTATGTTATTGGGATTACCAAAGAGCTACGAGCCGCTGATTCTCAGTTTGGAACAGCAAGAAGAGAAGCTATCTACTAGTGTGGTTAAATCCAAATTACTTTTAGAAGAAAAAAGACAGAAACAGCGTCGAATTCCTCAAGAAGATCCTAATTGCGCTTTTGCGGTAAGAAGAAAAGAGGATACATGCAAATCACCATGTCAAGAGCGAAAAATATTTGAATATGATCAACCAAGGAATTATCATAATACGTGGACGGAAGGGAAAAGGGAAAATTATAACTACCCGAGGCAGATAAGGTGTTTCAGTTATGGCAGGTTAGGACACATAGCAAGGAATTGCAGATTTGCCAACTCCTCAAGGAGAATTAGCGAAGGTATCTCCAGGCAGATAAGGTGTTTCAGTTGTGGCAGATTAGGGCACATAGCTAGGAATTGCAGATTTGCCAACTCCTCAAGGAGAATTAGCGAAGGTATGCTGAAACAAGGTACGCTAGACCTGACTCATAAGGTCCTATTTGCGAACGGCTTTGAAGACAATAATTCGCAGAATATCTGGTTTCTGGACAGTGGAGCTACTGAACATGTGACGTCGAACAGACTGAAATTGACGAACACAAAAAGTATTTCAACTTCAGTAGAAATGGCTAACAATGAGAAAATAAAAGTATCAGAGATGGGTGATGTAACAATCAAACTCGGTCACGAATATGGAGGTGAAACCTTGTTCTTGGAAAACGTTTTATACGTTCCTGAGTTAGACGGAAATATTTTGTCTGTTGGAAGGATTGAGGAAAGAGGAAACAAAGTATTATTCCAGAATGGCAAGGCCTCTGTTTTTGGAAGTGATGGCGGGTTAATTTTGAAATCTAATAGAAGAGGAAGAATCTATACAGTGGAAGAACTAAAGAAGGAAGATGAAGGGGAATACCAAAATGAAGCTGCGATCCCAAGAGGATATTCAGGGACTGATGGGGAAACAATATCGGTAGAGAAAGATCTAAATAACTTAGAACGAAGAGAGGATGGAGAGCAGGCCTATGAAGACGAAGCACTGAGGAGAGAAGACGAAGGCCAGAATGAAACTATAATCCCAAGAAGATCTTCAAGAATTGCGGCTAGGCAGAAGGAGTATTGCAGATCAGCCTTCCACCGTGGGATAGTTGAACATAAGAGCCATCAAGATGAAATGCCGTCATCATACGAGGAGGCGCTTAATATGCCCAAAGCACAAAATCGGCTGAGGTCTATAGAATGTGAAATGGCATCACTTCGGGAACACAGAGTATGGGATGTTGACTTGCCAAATGGTGTTAAACGAAGACCTAACCAGTATCTTGACCACTCTAGGCCTCCGATGAGGGTATGAAAACAATTTTAAAATGGGGGGCATTGTTGGGATTTTATAAGTTGTTTTTTCCTAGATTAGTTTATTTATATTTTGACCAGATGACTGGACGATTTTACATGTATATAAATTGGTTTTTAATGATGTAAATTAGTTAGTTATGAAAGGAAATTAAAGGTGTTAATTTTCTGAGAGGTGTAGTGTTTTACTCTGCTCGATTGGTAGACTAGGAAAGAATTGGATTCCTAACATACCCATTCTTGATTAATCAAGAAAAGCTAACCACGGACGCGTTTATTTTTCACATTGAATACTATATTCCAACAAAATATGATATTGAGTATCATATTTTAATTCCATTATCGAATGTTTCAAGTAGGAAGTCTAATTTATTATCTTATCCATTCAAATTTCTCGTTTTTGTTCATTTAGAGATGTATATTTTCGATATCGAACTCAAATTATATTATCTAAATGAATATATTCCAAGGATATTACAATTTTGCAGTTAAATTTTACAACAACAGCTATTATCATTTTTTCTAATATCCATAATTTTATTTATGTAATTTCTTTTTGATATAAAAGAATGCTAACCACAAATAAGATGTCCTACCAAATTAGATATTGAAGATATGGTCAATTCTTCAAAAATAATATACAAATATCAAATTAGTCTCTTTTGGGTAAATGTTTGGTAAAGTATAAACCCATTGACCTTTTGAAATACCTTGGACGTTGTTCAAAAATAGTTTTTATTACCTCATCATATCTAAATAGGACCACCTATACTTTTTGTAGAATATTTTCTCCTGTACTAGTATGTGAAAATAATCATTCACAGGACCTTCAAAGCTATTTTATCCTCCCGAATATTCAAATTGTATTTTAAACCCAAATTTTTAATGCCTATATGGTAGGCTTACCTTAATTAACACACTCAGGCGCGATGTTCAGTTTAAGCCTAAATGAAATATCTATTACCTTGTATAAATGTGTGTACGGTCAACCAAGCAGACTGGTGTTTGCTCCCCCACGCGCGCCGCCTTAACTCAGCTATTCTTTGAGCGCACATGTTCTCGGACATACTGTCCCCGCAAGCTTGTCGCCGATATCAATGGAACCACTTTTTATATAAAAAAAACAAGCGACCATTTGTTTTCCAACACTTCGAGCTCTGTGAACTTTCTTAGGAGGAGGAGATTTTGAAGAGCACCGAAGTGTAGATTGCCGTTGTTTCTGGATTAAAAATGTAGATCAAAGTTTTGTTACCTGTAATAATATTAAAAACAGCCTTTGATTTGCCTTCATCAAATTTTTTCAACATGAAATTACACCATTTAACGCGACCAAGTTTTTGGTCTTCAGTCAAGCTGTGAGGTACCAATCTACTAACTAGTTTTCTGTATATTAAATTATCATTAATGATGGCGTTGATTGCTGCCGATCAAATCCCTACACTTTTCTCTAACTTCTGATAGGTAATTCTTCGATATTCTCTAAGTAAAAATCGTACCATCTCAATTTTTTTTGAGTCACTGCTGTTGGTGGTCGACCTGAACGAGGTTCATCTTCAAGGTTAATTTTTCCAAATTTAAATTCATTAAACCAATTAAAAACTGTTCTTATAGAAGTAGCTTTACCTCCTAGAGGTTACATCAATCTTTCATGGGATTCTTTAGAAGTTAAATAAGTTTTATAATCATAAAATATCATGGCGCGTAAACTTTCTCTAGACAACTCAATTGTGTCTGATGCAATGTTTAGAAATACCGCTGCCGCTGTAAACAAAGTCGCGCCCTCTATGAGTAATTGTTGTTACTATTTTATGAAAATATTTATGTTAGGTAAAAAAATGCATGTAGATTTTAATGGTATAATTTATTTTAAAATATTTTAATTATTTAATATTGACTGAAAAAACCTTTGGAGTGACTCTTGTATTTCAATGCCAGAATAGTGGGCTATCTTCAAGCCACCCAACTTTAATGGCGAGAGAGAGAGAACAGTGGAGTCTCTCTCTGCAACGAAGCCTACATCTACCTGCTCCATGGTCAAAATTTACCCAATATTTAACTCTCTTATTTTTAATATTTGGTAAGCAATGCTTACTTTCATTAGATGTATCAACCATATTAAACCTGTGTAAGATGATTTGGTAAAAATATATTTATTTTTTAAATATTACATTTTGAAAATTACCAGTGAAATAGAAATTACAAACATTTTTCAACATAATCTTCTAAATTTATGTAAAATATCGAATCAGTTTAATTTAATAATCTGAAAAATCATCGATGAGAGGTAATTTTCTCTCTCTCTTCTAACGTTGGATAAGTTAATTTAAATATCATTGCTGCACATTTGACATTTGGGATATGTTTTCATATAGATCAAAAGTTTAGAATATTTTATATTTCCATATTGAGATAAAATATGAAAATTGTATATGACAATAAATTAGATTTATAATACAATATAATGCTGCTTATGATTATAGAACAACGTTTGACTAATTTTACCGCAAATGTTTCTTTTGAACGAAAAATCGTAATTTTATTTTAAGGAGAAATACGACTATTTCTATCCTTAAGGAGAAATACGACTATTTCTATCCCTAAGGAGAAATACGACTATTTCTATCCCTAAGGATCTCTAAGGAAATAAGACTATTTCTATCCCTAAGGGTATCCCCCCCCCCTAAGGATAGAAATAGTCGTATTTCTCGTTAAAATAAAATTACGATTTTTCGTTAAAAAAAAAAAAAAACATTCGCGGGAAAATTTATCAAACATCGTTCTACAATAAATTCCATGTAAAATATTTATAATTATGTTTATTGATAAGCAATTTCTTCAATAGATATATTTTTAGTGCTCCTAGCAGCGCGTATCTACAGAATGATCTTATGTCTTGACGCAACTCTGCCGCTCTATATTGTTGCATCATGATTAATGCGCGTATTTTAAAAATTATTTATAATATTATTTTTAATATATTTAAAATTTAAATTATATATTTATTTATTTTTATAAAACAGATTATTACTATAAAATATTATCTATCTATCTATATATATAAAAATGAATGTATGTGTGTGTGTCCTTTATGCCTGACCAAACCACTCATTGGAACGCCATGAAACTTTGGGAAGTTATTTAGTATAGTACTGAGAAGGTTTCTGAAAAATAATTTCTTGAATATCTTGAATATCCTTAGAGTTATTTGCAGATTTGTAGATTTAACTCGCAAGCAGCGCTACCATTGCGACGATGATAACAAGTTTTTTTATCTATAAGTTTTATTATCACTAAGTTTATTATCTTAAAGATTATTTATCAAAAGTAAGATTATCTCAGGATGACACGGCAATTTATTTGAGACAAGAATAATGATACAATTCCAAGGCAAAGATACTATTCCTTTAACTTCCAATTACCGAGGGAACCAATTAATATTGATTTTATTCAACTTATCGAGTATTTTTCAAGGGACCGGGAAAAATGTTCACTAAATAAAGCGATGATTTTGTAATGTAGAAAATTAGTAAAGATAAAATTCAGGATGACACGGCAATTTATTTGAGACAAGAATAATGATACAATTCCAAGGCAAATATACTATTCCTTTAACTTCCAATTATCGAGGGAACCAATTAATATTGATTTTATTCAACTTATCGAGTATTTTTCAAGGGACCGGGAAAAATGTTCACTAGATAAAACGATGATTTTGTAATATAGAAAATTAGGAAAGACAAAATTCAGGATGACACGGCACACAGGGACTGGGAAAAAAATGTTCGCTTTATCGAGAGATTCAAATTTACAAGTTTCAAATTATCAAAAAATATATATTATTTTTTATAAGTTTTTATAGAGAATTGTCTTAACAAATGTTCGTTAAACAAACCTTTACTCGGGTAAAACCCGGGCGAAGCCGGGTACATCCGCTAGTATATATATAAAAATGAATGCATGTGTGTGTGTCCTTTATGCCTGACCAAACCACTCATTGGAACGCCATGAAACTTTGGGAAGTTATTTAGTATAGTACTGGGAAGGTTTCTAGCAAATAAAATTTTTGAAATAACTTTTCGCCTAAAAATAATCAAGATAAATATTCTAATTTATCTGTTATAATTCAACAATCTGCTCTAAATATTATCATGATGATACGATGATTTTGTAATGTAGAAAATTAGGAAAGACAAAATTCAGGATGACACGTCAATTTATTTGAGACAAGACTAATGATACAATTCCAAGGCAAGATACTATTCCTTTAACTTCCAATTTACCGAGGGAACCAATTAATATTGATTTTATTCAACTTATCGAGTATTTTTAAAGGGACCGGGAAAAAATGTTCACTTTATCGAGAGATTCGTTAGATAAACTTTTACTCGGGTAAAACCCGGGCGAAGCCGGGTACATCCGCTAGTTACTATAAAACATTTGTATTTTGATACACTAAATACCCCACCTGCTTTAAACTTTGATGTGATAAATAAAGAGAGATTCTAGGTGCTACCTAAATACATAGTTGTCTTATTATTGACTGGTTTAACCTTGTAGAATGGTTGAGACACGTTCTGGAAAGATGCAAGACGCGTCTGAGGAGAGAATCAAGACTGAAGAATCTGTCAAACCGCAGCCTGGTGCAACAATATGCACAGCGAGTGAAGACTTTAGTCAACGGGAGATCCCTAGAACAAACGGATTCCTGACATTGTCTGCTGGAGAATTTCAGCAAGAGCCACTTTTCGAAGCTATTGTTTAGAAAACAACATTTCGTTTATCAAACTTCAATTAACCCCCACGAATACCTAATCAATTTTTGATGATTGCAGGAAAATAAATAATCAAGCTCTTCACTGCAGACCACAATAGCAAAGAATTACAGCCAAGATATTTTCATTGCTTCCAAGTGATCTCTACAGAAACCTAAATTTACAAAACTTTTAAAATGAAAATAAATCTTAAAAATAAAGATGCTAGTCACTAATACAAGAATTGTGAATTATGATAATGAGTGAGAACAATCAAAGAAAATTATATCATTGTCGATATTTCAATACGATCAAGCAGAAAGCAAGTCCAAACTTTCGGTCATATAATAAGGTAATCATGTTAATGAGATATCACTAGAAATTAATGATATTGATGAAAATAATGAATAACAAAAGAGGTAATCTAATCCATTTCATTACCTTAAACTGCAAATCAAGATTATTACCTTATGCTGAAAATATCACTGATGATAATTAATATTGATAATGATTGCCTAAAAAGAGTGATAACGAAGCTGAAGATATTGAGGACAAAATGAACGTCATCGAGTGATTAACGATAGTTGGCAAGTGAAGGCAAAGTTATCAATCCCGCAAAGGAGTCTCTCGAAACCCAAAATACATTATTGATGATCAAGTAGTTTAACAGTTATTATATTTATTTCAGAGAAATTTATTATGAAAATGAAATTATCCCCTAAAATTTCAAAAAATCCGACTTGAATCGTACATATATCTAAGGACCTGAAAAGTGAATAACATTGTATTCATTCAGGAAGAGTATCTTTCTTGGCGTCTAATACCCATTATGATGATCAAATGATATATTGATATAATGATAATGTTTAAGAAAACATTGAAAAGTTAAATGTCCTCTCTAGTGTGAACACAAATTGCCTCAAAATTAAAAACAAAAGTGAGGAAAGTATTACTAATTTGGCAGACTTGAAATTTGAATCTATTTTATGAAAATAAAATATTCAGTATCCATAGCGTTTACAGGTAAAAGAGCAACGTTCCTAAGTGGGATATGGTCCTGCTGGTCTTGTGTTTTTTATTTATTCATTCCACACATTATAACAAAACAAATGAAGAGTATTATGGCCTATCAAATACCATTATAAAGTACAGAGATTGATATCAGAAGATACATTTTAGATGAAGAAACAAATTATCCTAATTAAATAATATGTAAAACCTATACATTTTATCTTTCAAAATAGTAAACAACAAATATTTTCCTTATCCTTTTAGTTATAGAGTTATTAAACTTCTCTCTTGGAAATAAGTAGAACATATCGTTCATCAACTATCCACTGTAAAATTATCATGTGCCAAATATCAACAGACCAATACTTCATTAAAGAATATACACGTTTATCTCTGAATTATAATTTAATAAATTTAACAAGCAAATCAGAGTTAAGTATATTTTACTATTTTTATTTCTCTAGCTTTCTCGGGCTAACATTCCCTTTAACAGGAAACTAGAAACATGAACTCCAGCTAACTATACCTATACTATATAGCTGGAAGTCATATTTCTAGTTCTCCTGTCAAATTATTTTGACAAACATTTGCATTTTTTTCTGATCAGTTTTCTAGCGGTAAGAATGTTGTTTTCGGTTGTTAGTGAACCAATCTCTCACGCCTTTGGACGAATGTTGAAGGACATGTTAGTTCGAAGCTAGAGAAATAAAAATGGTACAATAAACTTAACCCTGGATTGCTTGTTGATTAAAGAATATAGTTATCTGAAATTTAAACATTGTTATTTCTTGTGAAACTTGTCCATATCGGCGACACATGGGATCACTTTAAAGTTTCGTCGATCCCGATTTAAGAGATTTCCCTGATTACAGGCCTCTATACTTTAGGCAGCACAGAACCCAACCACAGCCACCAGGTCCGACGCATGTCGAGTAGCCACAGAATACACCGTGCATAGGTTAGCGTATCACTGAAAAGGTAAGTATGAAATCAGCCGCGTTCTAGTCTTCACTTTCCTCATTTATCTGAAAATAAAATATACGAGAAAAACTTTGTTTTCGTCTTCTAATTTTGCAGATCAGCATTGTCTAAACTAGGCGTATTAGAAAATAACAAAGTATTTAGGAGTATTAATTCAGTGGCAGTCCATTAGTCTCGTGATAATGTAGTCATTAAATATGCTTCAGTTAGGTTTAGAATGGTATGGCTAGGATCTGTTCCATTATCCCTCAAATTCTCCTCCCCTTGTGCCAGTACTGGTCAGTTCCCTACCTTAGATGTTTATAAAATTATTATTTAATACATACATATATATAATACAATTCTCATCCCTTCACTTTTATTTTTGCGTATATCATTACTCTTCACAATTCATCCTTTCATACTTCATCCCTAAGGATAGAAATAGTCGTTATTTCTCCTTAAAATAGAGTACGAATTTTCTTTCAAAAGAAACATTTGCGGTATAATTGTCAAACGTCGTTCTACATACATATATATTGAACAGTCGTACCTCTCTTTGGATATGGTCAACATAACAAATATGCATACACCCTCAGCTTTATTAAGACCACCGATAAATTACAGATTCACCGTAGGAAAGAAACGTAGATGGAGCTCCTATACCTTAGGCAGCACAGAACCCAACTACAGCTTCCAGGTCCGACGCCTTTCCAGTGGCCATAGACTCCACCGTGCATAGGTTAACGTTTCACTGAAAATGTAAGTGTGGTATCAGCCGCGTTCTAGTCTTCGATTTCCTCATTCAAATGGACCACGACATTCGGCGATTCTATTAATCTCCTCCGAACGGTGACTGCGGCCTTATTGAATTTATATAAACCAAAGAGGAGACCTTGATCAAACATCATTGTATTCATACAGTTATAACGTAACAAATATATCTCTTTATATTCTATGTGGCACGGACCTGTGTGGCAAATAGGTTCTCTTCCAATTGCACATTCTGATGATACAGGATCAATCTTAAATGGAACTATACATTTGAAACCCATTCAAGATTCGTAGAGCTTTATGATCGTTTTTGCTCTTTGAAATAATCAAACATTCGAATTATAATACAGTAGAACCTCCCTGTAAAGGACACCTAATTACAGAGACAAAGTGTTCTTTAGGGAGAGTGTGTTCTTACCAGAGAGTTGCTAAATGGTAAAAATGGTAATTTTTGACAATGAAAACTGTCCTTTATAGAGAGGTGTCCTCTAGCGTGAGTGTCCTCTCATAGAGGTTCTACTGTAATTTTCTATTGACATTAGTCTTTAGTCCAAATACTTCTAAATTAATTGAAGGCTATTTGTGGAGTCATTTTAGACCGGCTTCTAACCAGAACATTTCTTGGAACCAACGAGGACTTTATGGTCGGATCCCTAAAAGGAACAAATGGACGCGGGCTAATGGTCCTGGGCGATGCTGAACTCCCGCCGATATAAATCTTGTATTCCCCGCAATCACTGACGGCCGCTCAATCACAAATCTCTCCTAACAACCAAGTTCATGGTCAAATATAATTTAAACAGGGTAGAAATTTCACGGAACATAAATTATCGTGTTTCTAACCTCTTCAAATATTTGCGGCACAAAGTATTTTAGACTCAATCATTAAAAACACATACTTCAATAATTTGTGTTTATGTGTTTGGTACATTTTAAATATTTTCTATCATTGGGTCACAGTGACACCTATGATAAGAGCACAAATTTGATGAATGATAATTTCATGAACGAGTGCTTCCGTAAGTTAAATGATTTGTCCTGACATATAAAGCAAACCTCCAATGAACGACCACCTCCGGACGTGGCCAGTAGTTTTAATATTGACCTTTTGTAGGATACTGAGCAATTAAAGATTAAAGTTATCCATACAAGTACTTTTTATCCTCCAAAGTCCAAAAAGAAAGAAGAATAAATATATAAAGAGAGTGTGTGTGTTTATACACAAATTACCAAAAGTAATAAATATTTTTTATTCAAATTTTGTACACATATAAACTAAATAGAATGGTATTATTCAAAATATTCTCCAGCGAAGTCTATACATTTCCTTCAGCGTTGAACCCACGCTGTAAATCTGCTTTGGAAATATGCTGGAGTTTGTTTTCTCAACCATGTCTTTATGGCCCGCTTACTTCCTGTAGGTCTTCAAATCCTTGTCCCTTCAGACTATTTTTCATTGGGGAGAATAAGTAGAAGTCACAAGGTGCCAAATCTAGGCTGTATGAGGGTTGTGGAATCAGTGACCAGACCATTTGTTCATTAGCCTCTGAAGTCTGGAAGGAGGTGTGCGGTCGTGCATTGTCATGGTGTAACTTGACGGATTTAAGAGGAATCTCTGGTCTTTTTTCGAATAAATTCCCTAAGCTTTCGTAAAGTTATAACATAGAGAGACCCAGTACCACCTTCTTCTAGAGAATCTTAATCGTTATTACACCTCGCATCTCCCAAAAGACAGTTGCCATCACCTTTTTGGATGACCTCTCTGCACTCTGAATATTTTTACTTAGGTGAACTGGGATGATGTCATTCTAATGACTGTGTCTTAGTTTCTGTGTCATAAAGGTATGCCCAGGTTTTATCTGGAATCACTATATTCGAAAGAAATGTTATTTTGGACCTCATAGGGACCCTGTAGCTCTTGGCATAGTTGAACCTTTTGATCACGCTGATCAGGGGTTAGTTTCCTTGGAAACCATTTTGAACAGATTTTTCTATAAACTAGATGTTCAATCATTGTTTCTATTGCATTATATCCAACATTTAGTATTAGAAAACTCTCTGATAGTTATTCTTCGATCAAGACGGATAAGGTGATCACCCTTGTCTTCGTGTTCAGGATTAGTTGCAGTTGATGGTCTCCCACTACGGGGTTTGTCATCCAAAGAAGTCTCACCACTTCGGAATCATTTCTTTCATCTTCATACATTACTTGAATAAATTGTGGCTTCTTTGTATATATATTTTTTTCAGTCTTTGGTATGTGAATCTCTGTAACTGAAAATTCCTACATTTCCAAAAATTCAATAACGGATCTTTGTTTCTGTCTTTACTCCATACTTTTATTTAAGATATCTGAAATCAAAACGGATAATTATTAGCCAATTAGCCATGACCCATTGTTTCTGCGTGACAACCTTTTTTAAGTATTGACATAAACACAGTAATAAATGCAAATAATGTTACCTAAGAATATATTTGCATAAAGCTTATTACATTACACTAGGTAATCAAAAATATATTTCTTTGTCCTAAAAGAAACAGCATTTTATCTTAATGTGACTTTTTGGTGCTGATTCCGAATATCCTATTAGTGTCTTTCTATCACGCAAGGTTTCTGAGGGATACCTACTTGAAATTAGAAAATAATTTTGAAATATAGGCCTATATGCACGGAATATATTTCTTTTATTGAAAAGTGGTGACAGTAGATTTTCTTCTATACTTTGCATGTGTCACATCTTGAGTGTCCAGCAGTAGTCAGCAAGCATACTATAGGACTCCATTTACCTTGAAACCGCTTTTCCATGCTTGATATATCTTGATGAAACCTTTCACCATGCTCATCGCTTACTGTACCAAATAAATGTGAATGCAAGAAATGGATCTTAGAAGACATGTTACATCTCAGTGTTTTGTAGGAAAGTAAGAGTTCGTTAACTAAGTCACTGTAGTTTTCGGCCTTTACATTTCCCAAAAAGCTCTTACAAACATTTCTAAAATAATTCCATGCTGCTGATTCAACTTCATTTAAGCTATCTTAAAAATTCCCATCCTGCAGCAATTCTCGAATCTGAGGTCCAACCAAACTGCCTTTTAAAATATTTGTATCACTTATGCTAGGAAATCTTTGCTTCAAATAGGCAAATCCAGCAGCATTTGGATTCATTGCCTTTAACAAAGTCCTTAATTAATCCTACTTTAATATGTAATGGTGGTAAGTATATATTTTCTGATTTGACCAATGGAAAATGTGCAATATTTTAAAGTCCTGAAGTAAGGGTTTAACGGTTTGGCCAGTAGTATCTTTCGTACTTCACCGTTTTCAAAAGCAGAGTTTCATGTTTTCGTAACTATCTTTCATGCGTGTGCTATTAGCACCGATGGGAACTTATTACCGTTGTGAAGGAGAACAGCTTTCAAACTAACTTTAGAGGAATCAATTCTGTATTATGTTCATGACCAAGCACATCCATTATAAACTAACAACATTATTGAAGTACACTATGTCATTTTCTTGTGAAAAGAAGTATCGAAATTTAACTTGACGTTCACGTAAAACTCATAATTTTGTGTCCTTATACAGCAGATTCTAACCTTTCAACTTATAAGCTGAAAGTTCACTCTGTTTTTCAGATAAATGCAAATTACGTAGGAGGTCATATAAATCTCCTTTAGTTGATAAATGAGGTTTGGATGAAATATAAGCTTTTAAATATGTGTCATCCGACTCTTGCTCATGACTATTTGAATCATCGTCACTAAATGTCACATTTTCGGAACTGTGATTCGTCATTATGAGAAACTGGGCGACAAGCAGCCTTAGATTACTATTAACGAATTCTATAAGGTTGTCCCAAGAGTTCGTGTTTTTCTTATTATTTGGCGAACAATATTATTACGGCGAATACATGTTAATACATAATACAATTACTTTATACATAATACAAATACATTATACATAACAGCGAATAATATTGATATTTTCATTTTTTTGCAAGTTTTTACGAACTTTTGGGACAACCTTGTATTTAGGCATTGAGTTAGATGATCCAAAGTTCTGAGATGTTAAAGGAATTGTAACGTCAATCAGTCACTGGATTCTTCCTAGGAGATTAATAGGTATATGTTCTAGGAAACGACACCTTACTAATTGCGATAACATGAAAGTCTTTCTGAAAGTTCAATTTCAACGATATCTCATCATATGGAGTCAAAGATCTTACAATAGAGTTTCATAACAAATTAGAACGGATATAAGAGCGAGCTTAGTCTTTTATATTTTACCCAAGTAGTATTGGTGTTTATCTTCTTTCCTGGTGTCTTCCATGTGGGTCGGTGGAAAGGTGGTCTAAACCATTGGTTTTTGACCGCTACAACCCGGGATCGAATCCCGCATTGGACACTTTTTTCTAATTAGAAAAATGCTCCAATGGCCCCCGATTATTGCAAAAGTCCAACCCCACCAGCGAGTGCAATTAACCAAACGGGGCTCTGGCACATTTGTAAGAGCAAAGTCCAATTGCTTTTCACATGTGAAGACATGTGGTGCATTTACAGTAAGAGCAGTCGCTAACTACTCACCATGAATATCATGGCCTATACCACGTATACTTGAGATTATAATTTAAAAAAAAAAACCTTCTTTCATCCATCACCGAATACTACATAATACCAATCTACTTATATAATTGCCTTATTCTGAAGCTCACGGATAGAATGCGCGCCCATTGGCTGCCGCCGGCGAACACGTGTCCTCCCTGCCCCTCTCTAGAAAACCCTGTTATCAGCTGTGTGATACATACACCTGTCTATAGCGGCCACTCTAGACAACCCTGTTATCAGCTGTGTGATACATCCACCTGTCTATACAGACCACCCTGCCTATAGCGGTCACCTTAGGCAACCCTGTTATCATTAGTGTGTTACATTCACCTGTCTATACAGACCACCCTGTCTATAGCGGACACCTTAGGCAACCCTGTAATCAGCAGTGTGTTACATCCACCTGTCTATACAGACCACCCTGTATATAGCGGCCATTCTAGAAAACCCTGTTATCAGCTGTGTGATACATACACCTGTCTATAGCGGCCACTCTAGACAACCCTGTTATCAGCTGTGTGATACATCCACCTGTCTATACAGACCACCCTGTCTATAGCGGTCACCTTAGGCAACCCTGTTATCATTAGTGTGTTACATTCACCTGTCTATACAGACCACCCTGTCTATAGCGGTCACCTTAGGCAACCCTGTTATCAGCAGTGTGATACATACACCTGTCTATACAGACCACCCTGTCTATAGCGGCCACTCTAGACAACCCTGTTATCGGCTGTGTGATACATACACCTGTATATACAGACCACCCTGTCTATAGCGGCCACTCTAGACAACCCTGTTATAGGCTGTGTGATACATACACCTGTCTATATAGACCACCCTGTCTATAGCGACCACCCAAGACAACGTTTTTAAAATATATTCGCACTCGGGTAAAACCCGGGCGTTGCCCGGGCCATTCGTCTAGTATAACATATTTAACGTAGGAAATTCCAAGCACAATATAGGGAATACATTTTTTCATAATTCTCACATTTTTGATTAATTATTGTAGAAATCTTATTGGACCACGAACAAGGAAATAAATCTAAGTGACTTATAACTAAAGTAATTCAAAAATGCTTGTACCTTTTAATAAAAATTGAAATTTATTTATCCATGGCCAAAATGGAAAATTAGAATAGTATTTAAAATATAGAAATCTACGTACACAATTGAGATACTTCATTAGAGTAGACCAAGGGGCACTGATTGATACAGTAGAACCGCCCAATACTGAGCTGACTGGTGAATTCCGTAGGTTGTATGAGGTATTGTACGGGGGATTGGTTCCAGATGCACCACCGAGTTATGCCAAAGTACTGCAGAGAGGGTGAATAGGTCAATTACCCTAATTTTATTGACATCTTGCCATACATGATGCAAAAGTGCACAGTATGCACTATTGTTTTAAATATATAATTAGATATTTATATAACTATAATTATAGATGGAAATTATGCCGGGAGGGAATTGATATAAAGAGACAAGGGTCGCCTCTCCCGTCAAAACACCTCTTTGGCACATTGTCAAGATTCCATTAGATCCTGTGTGGATCTCATGGAATAAAGTCCGCCCTAGACTGACGAGGGTCATTAGCCCGAAACCATGGTCTCTAAGTGGACGCTTTTCAGTTTGCCAAAGCTGGTGTTGTGGCTTTGTCACCGACCCGAGGCCGCTAGTTGCGGCGACCGTCAATGGATGGCGTCTGGTTTTAGGCGTCTATTTTGACAGGAGAGGCGACCCTTGTCTCTTTATAACTATAAATGTAGAAATTTTACCGGGAGGATATTGATCTATAAAGATAAAGGTCGCTTTTACCGTCAAAATAGACGTCATCTAGTGACCGTCGCCGCAAAATAGCGGCCTCGGGTCGGTGACAAAGCCACAACACCAACTTTGGCAAACGAAGAAGCTTTACCTAGAGACCATGGTTTCGGGCTAATGGCCCTTGTCAGCCTAGGGTGGACTTTATTTCAGGAGATCCTCATGGGATCTAATGGAATCCTTACAATCTGCCGAAGAGGTGTTTAGCTGGCAAAGTGGCTAGGCCAAATATATGGCCAAAAAATATATAGAAATTTTGCCGGGAGTATATTGATTTTAAAAGATAAAGGTCGCCTCTCCCGTTAAAATAGACGTCAAAGCTAGATGCCATCTATTGACCGTTTGCCAGCTAAACACCTTTTGGAAGATTGTGAGGATTCCATTGTATCCCTTGTAGATCTCATGGAATAAAGTCCGCCCTAGGCTGACGAGGGCCATTAGCTCGAAACCATGGTTTCTAGGTGGACGTTTTTCAGTTTGCCAAAGCTGGTTTTGTGGCTTTGTCACCGACCTGAGGCCGCTAGTTTGCGGCGACGGTCAATAGATGGCGTCAGGTTTTGACGTATATTTTGAGACGAGAAGCGACTTTTATCTTTGTACATAAACTATGTACAATGAATATGTACATGGCGTCACCGCTGCAGAGTGGCGGACGGTGGATAGATAGCACAAAGTTTTGCTCTTTTTTTTTAACCGAGAGAGAAGGTCCTACTTTACAATATCAGTTTCCTACAGGCAAAATCCTCATCAATATTTTTATGTCAAAGAAAGGTCACTTCTCTCGTCAAAATAGACGATAAAAATTGAGAGCTATCTATTGACCATCTCTACAATCTAGAGTCGATGATAAAGCCACAACACCAGCTTTGGCAAATTCAGAACATCAACTTGAAGATCATGACTTCGGGCTGATGGTCCTCGTTAGTCTATGGCGGGCTTTGATTTCTTAAGATCAGCACGCACAATTCATGATATCTTCATTATTTGCAAAAAAAAGGGAGTTTAACTGGTAGAGTAGCTAGGCTAAATCTATCGCAAAAATATAGAGAGAAATATTTTGCCGAGAAAAAATATTATTTTTTATCTATGTTGTGTATTATCATTCTTGACAACAGAGTATTACTGTAAATGATATTGTTCTTTCTTGTATCATCATATAGGTATATGTTTGTAACTATTGATGTATATCATATAATTTGGGGGGATAATAAAAATCTCTTCAGATATATCACCAAAAAAAACTCGTCGGTTTCTAACAGCCATGAACAGGGATCGAATCCCGCATTGGACACTTTTTTTCTGTGAAGAACCTGTTCATATTTATTATTGTAAATAACATAAACTAGGTTGTTCTTTTTGAGCGGTACCTAATAAAGTTATTTTGGAACAAGAAGAACAGATATATGACACGTAATGGTTTTCTCTAATTCCTACCTGCCATCGAGAATATAACATTGGCGACGTGAACGAACTTAACAAAATCGTAAGTGTATGCGCATTTGTATCACCATTTATAGTCAAATTATTGTTATTTTTAAAATTTTGATTCGTATCTTGAATGAAATTATTTTTAAAACATATTTTTTTTGAATATTTTGAGAATTGTAAAAGAGATTTCTCAAATTTAAAGAGTATACAGAGGGTGTTCACACTTATAGGAAACGAGCGCCCGGTGTAAAAAAGGAACAATTACTTTATTTTAAAAAATCAACAACGTGGAATTCGAAAAGGCTTAAGGTAATTCTAACACGCAATACATTTCTTTTATTATTTAAAAAAATGCCCTTCAAATACAATAATTTCATAAGAGGTTATATTTTAGGACTTTCCAGAGCTAATCTTACCTATTTGGACATAATTAACATATGCAAACAAGATGATATCAACATTTCTAAAAAAGGTATTTATAATATTATTCACGACAAAAATATCAAGTTTTTATTCAAAGCACCTACGGAGAAATGGACAAAAGATTATCACCCTATATCTGTGAGAACTCCTGTAACTGTTAAAAAAGTGAAAAAATATATTACAAAAGAAAATCCTATGCCACAGAGATATAGCCAAATTAATAGGAACATCAGTGTCAACAATAAATAAAATAATAAATAAAGATTTAGGCCTAAAAGCTACAAAAAAACATGCGGTTCACAAATTGTTTCAGAGCCATATTGGTCAGCGACACACTTTCAGCAGATATTTTTATGAAAATTTCTTGGCTGCTGATAGATGGAAATTTATTGTTACATATGACGAAGCATGGGTATATTTAACCGATTGCGACAGAAAAAGAGCTATATACTATCAAAAAAAGGTGGAAAAATCTAGGCCAATTTGGTTGAAGGAATATGCCGAAAGTTACACCAAAGGATTTATAGTGGCATGCGGTATATCATATGAAGGAAATTTAAAAATAAGAAAATAAGAAATGCCAAAATAAACTCGGAGTACTATCAAAACAACATTTTAAAACCTATATTTTTAAATGATATTCCCTCTATCTATGGAAAACAGAGCAACAAAGTCTGGTTTCACCATGATAACGCCACAAGTCATACCTCATCTTCAACCCAAGCTTATTTGGAAGATCTAAGTCAAAGAACAGGAATCAACACTATTCCAAAAAACAGAACCCCTGTAAAATCTCCTGATTTAGCCCCGATGGATTTTTGCATTTTTGGATGCCTTAAAAGAGCACTTGGAAAGAGACACCCTAGGACAATTGAAGGTCTCTGGAAAGTGGTAAAGGAAGAATGGGATCTTTTGAGTATGACCATGATCAGAAAGTGTCTGCTATCGTGGAAAATCAGGTGCCGTTCTGTAAATAAACAAAAAGGCTTTCAAATAGAACATTTGAAAAATTTCAAATATGGTGTTAATTTTTAATATTTTATAAAAAAACTTGTTTCCTATAAGTGTGAACACCCTCTGTATATATATATATATATATAAAGGTTTAGGAAAAGTGCTACCTATAGGTGGTTTCCGTAATCTATTTCTGATATTTTTTGGTGATCAAAATATCCATCTGGTAATGTGTTTGCATCTATTTATATATATAAATATATTAGGGAAAGTTTTAATGCATATTTAGTATACGAAATATTGTTATTGAATAACTGTGCAACAATTTTCTTTCTAAACAAAAAGCGAAAGTAAATAAAGTGAAAATATGAATTTTTAAATTTATTCATCAGAGAGGAAATATTTGATAATACTTCGCAGTAGTTTTATCGTATATTGTATCGAATATTGTGAAATAAATTTAATTTTTCAATATTTATTATGATATTATAATGCATTAGCGCTCCATCTGTTATGAAATTCGAAACTATTATAGACACTTATATGATTCTTTTAAAAATTAAGGGCAGTAGAAATTGTTTAATTTTTAAAAGAATCATACGCATCTATAATAGTTTCGAATTTATTATGATAGTTGGCACTACTGCCATCTTGCGGCTTTCGGCTGCTTAAGAATAATCATCAATAAATCAATTATTAAAAGATGATAAGTGAATACACGGAATGTGGGTAAAATTCGATAAAAACATGTTTATGATTTTAAAGGAGCATGTTCCAATTTCGACCCCGTGTCAGCCTCTGCAGTGCTCCCTAGGCTGGGACTCAGATGTTATAAACGCATGCGCAACGGAGTTGTTTATATACAAAACAAAAATTGCTAAATAGAAATTTAAACACTCAGTTATATAATAGAGGCAAAGGTGTGAATATAAGCTTTGTTTTTATATAGCGAGAAAAAAAAACTTAGAATAAAAAAATCCGCAAACAAGCTACACAAAAAATAACTGGAATAAAATAAAATAAATGGGAGGTGGGGGAGAGGGGGGGGGGGTGTTGTTGACATGATGTGCCAGGTTGTCCCGCCTACAGGGTCCGGAACAAGGACTTCCGGCACAACATAACGATTCAATGCCAGTTGGTCGATAGCCATATAAAGGTCGACGCCCTGCAGGTCAATAGAGTCGGGGAGCATGCTCGGCTCGGCAGCGATGGATGGCGGCGTTGTGCTGCGAGTGCCGGACCCGGGGAGCACGGCGGGCGAGTCCGACTCCCTGCTGACGGGCGGCGGTCGCAGGTCCCGGGCATGTCAGCGGCCTGAGTGTCCGCACGCCTTGCATCGCGGTCGCCCACACCATCACCACCGCCGCGCTCGGAGGGCTCGCCGCTTGCGGGTCTACCGTCGTCCCTGGCTGCCCCAACGGCGCCGCATCGCCGACCTGGAGTCCGGTGGGCTTACGGCACCTCCTCCCGCTACCCCAGCTCGACCCGTGCTTGTCCTGGTTACCAGCTCAGTGGGAGCATTCCTGCTTGTGTTGTGTCTCGTACTGGTCGGGGTGACCCTGTCGCTATCTCCCGTCATCGACGACATGGGTAAGTCCCATGCATGCTCCATACCTTCTGAAATAAACACAATTTTTACTATTCAACATATGTGACCGACAGTTCTACACACAATGTTGATTTGAAATGACATCTATCATAACGCCATATCAAAACATACTCAATTACATATTGCATTAAAATATCAAAACTACAATCTTCCATCGTGTTTCTTTATTAAAACAATTCAAATCTTGCTAACTGATCAAATGCCTTCACTCTTTTTTCTTCCTCAATGTGACACAGTTTACATCATATTTACCTGTCAAAAGCTTGATAAAAAAATACATTAACCAGAGATGAAAAAACTTCTTTTATATTAAATCAAGATACTAGCTTTAGATTCCAATGACGGGTGTTTCTTATCTTGATACGATTCTTCAGTCCTCGGCTACAGACCATTCTGCGCTATCCGAAACAGAAACTACCACCATTCTCTTCATCATCTCTCCATGATGGAAGAGGGAGGGCTATAGAAGCGCCACAGGCTGTCGCTGCAGGCGCTGGTGTCGCTTAGCTGGAGATCTCACCCACCTTATCTCACCATCTTCCTCACTTATCTCTCTGCTATGGTACATCTTCTATTTAACGATACCCGATACAACCATAGCTCCATTACTCCCAAGTGGAATATATACAAACTACTCCCACATTTACCGATGAATTTCCTGTCGTTTTAACGATTATATCGAAATGTTTTTTTAAACTAGCTATTGAAAATATAATTAGAGTTAAGGCCTGTATTTTAAAAATATTTCATATTTTTCGTTTTTATTTTTCATACATCTTACTAGTTTTACTGAGAGTGTTGTGACTTACAATTCTCAAAATAAAAGATAAAAATGTACATTTTATATTTTATTAAAAAAATATGTTCCCCGACCGTTACACTTTGTCTTCAATTAACGTTTTATCGAAGAATTTCTCTATTTGAATATCTTCATATCAAAAGGTAGAATATATCTCTCTAAGTTTAAATGAAAGGCCTAAAGGATGTTTTCATTGTGAGAGAGCATTTATTGTAAACAGTGTGAGAAAATCCAACACGCACATTTTATCTCTAGAATGTAAAATTTTATACCGATATTTTTTTTAGCGGTTATATTATTTATTATTATTAGACATTTCTCACTGTCTCTTTATACCGATATTGTCAGGAATCATATTATTTATGAATATTGGTTATTTCTCAGTGTCTCTTTATACCGAAATTGTCAGGAATCATATTATTTATAAATTTTGGTTATTTCTCATTGTCTCTTTATACCGAAATTGTCAGAATTTATATTATTTATAAATATTGGTAATTTCTCATTGTCTCTTTATACCGAAATTGTCAGGAATCATATTATTTATAAATATTGGTTATTTCTCACAGTGTCTCTTTATACCGAAATTGTCAGGAATCACATTATTTATAAATATTAGATATTTCACACTGTCTCTTTATACCGAAAGTGGAATCATATTATTTATAAATATTGGTTATTTCTCACTGTGTCTCTTTATACCGAAATTGTCAGGAATCATATTATTTATAAATATTGGTTAATCCTCACTGTCTCTCTTTATACCGAAATTGTCAAGAATCATATTATTTATAAATATTAGATATTTCACACTGTCTCTTTATACCGAAAGTGGAATCATATTATTTATAAAAATTGGTTATTTCTCACTATCTCTTTATACCGAAATTGTCAGGAATCATATTATTTATAAATATTGGTTATTTCTCACTGTCTCTCTTCATAACGAAATTGTAAGGAATCATATTATTTATAAATATTGGTTATTTCTCACTGTGTCTCTTTATACCGAAATTGTCAGGAATCATTTTATTTATAAATATTGGTTATTTCTCACTGTCTATTTATACCGAAATTGTCAGAATTCATATTATTTATAAATATTGGTTATTTCTCACTGTGTCTCTTTATACCGAAATTGTCAGGAATCATATTATTTATAAATATTGGTTATTTCTCACTGTGATCTTTATACCGAAATTGTCAGGAATCATATTATTTATAAATATTGGTTATTTCTCACTGTGTCTCTTTATACCGAAATTGTCAGGAATCATATTATTTATAAATATTGGTTATTTCCTACTGTGTCTCTTTATACCGAAATTGTCAGGAATCATATTATTTATAAATATTGGTTATTTCTCATTGTGTCTCTTTATACCGAAATTGTCAGGAATCATATTATTTTTAAATATTGGTTATTTCTCACTGTGTCTCTTTATACCGAAATTGTCAGGAATCATATTATTTATAAATATTGGTCATTTCTCACTGTGTCTCTTTATACCGAAATTGTCAGGAATCATATTATTTATAAATATTGGTTATTTCTCACTGCGTCTCTTTATACCGAAATTGTCAGGAATCATATTATTTATAAATATTGGTTATTTTCCACTGTCTCTCTTCATTCCGAAATTGTCAGGAATCATTTTATTTATAAATATTGGTTATTTCTCACTGTTTCTCTTTATACCGAAATTGTCATAAATCATATTATTGATAAATATTGGTTATTTATCATTGTCTTTTTATACCGAAATTGTCAGGAATCATATTTTTGTTATAAATATTGGTTATTTCTCACTGTGTCTCTTCATCCCGAAATTGTCAGGAATCATATTATTTATAAATATTGGTTATTTCTCACTGTGTCTCTTTATACCGAAATTGTTAGGAATCATATTATTTTTAAATATTGGTTATTTCTCACTGTGTCTCTTTATACCGAAACTGTCAGGAATCATATTATTGATAAATATTGGTTATTTCTCACTGTCTCTCTTTATACCGAAATTGTCAGGAATCATATTATTTATAAATATTGGGTTTTTCTCACTGTCTCTCTTTATACCGAAATTGTCAGGAATTATATTATTTATAAAAATTAGTTATTTCTCACTGTCTCTTTATACCGAAATTGTCAGAATTCATATTATTTATAAATATTGGTTATTTCTCACTGTCTATTTATACCGAAATTGTCAGAATTCATATTATTTATAAATATTGGTTATTTCTCACTGTGTCTCTTTATACCGAAATTGTCAGGAATCATATTATTTATAAATATTGGTTATTTCTCACTGTGTCTCTTTATACCGAAATTGTCAGGAATCATATTATTTATAAATATTGGTTATTTCTCACTGTGTCTCTTTATACCGAAATTGTCAGGAATCATACTATTTATTAATATTGGTTATTTCTCACTGTCTCTCTTTATACCGAAATTGTCAGGAATCATTTTATTTATAAATATTGGTTATTTCTCACTGTGTCTCTTTATATCGAAATTGTCAGGAATCATATTATTTATAAATATTGGTTATTTCTCACTGTCGTTCTTTATACCGAAATTGTCAGGAATCATTTTATTTATAATTATTGGTTATTTCTCACTGTGTCTCTTTATACCGAAATTGTCAGGAATCATATTATTGATAAATATTGGTTATTTCTCACTGTCTCTCTTTATACCGAAATTGTCAGGAATCATATTATTTATAAATATTGGTTATTTCTCACGGTCTCTCTTTATACCGAAATTGACAAGAATCATATTATTTATAAATATTGGTTATTTCTCACTGTCTTTCTTTATACCGAAATTGTCAAGAATCATATTATTTATAAATATTGGTTATTGCTCACTGTCTCTCTTTATACCGAAATTGTCAAGAATCATATTATTTATAAATATTAGATATTTCACACTGTCTCTTTATACCGAAAGTGGAATCATATTATTTATAAAAATTGGTTATTTCTCACTATCTCTTTATACCGAAATTGTCAGGAATCATATTATTTATAAATATTGGTTATTTCTCACTGTGTCTCTTTATACCGAAATTGTCAGGAATCATATTATTTATAAATATTGGTTATTTCTCACTGTCTATTTATACCGAAATTGTCAGAATTCATATTATTTATAAATATTGGTTATTTCTCATTGTCTCTTTATACCGAAATTGTCAGGAATCATACTATTTATTAATATTGGTTATTTCTCACTGTCTCTCTTCATACCAAAATTGTCAGGAATCATTTTATTTATAAATATTGGTTATTTCTCACTGTGTCTCTTTATATCGAAATTGTCAGGAATCATATTATTTATAAATATTGGTTATTTCTCACTGTCGTTCTTTATACCGAAATTGTCAGGAATCATTTTATTTATAAATATTGGTTATTTCTCACTGTGTCTCTTTATACCGAAATTGTCAGGAATCATATTATTGATAAATATTGGTTATTTTTCTCATTGTGTCTCTTTATACCGAAATTGTCAGGAATCATATTATTTATAAATATTGGTTATTTCTCACTGTCTCTCTTTATACCGAAATTGTCAAGAATCATATTATTTATAAATATTGGTTATTTATCATTGTCTCTTTATGCCGAAATTGTCAGGAATCATACTATTTATTAATATTGGTTATTTCTCACTGTGTCTCTTTATACCGAAATTGTCAGGAATTATATTATTTATAAATATTGGTTATTTCTCACTGTCGCTCTTTATACCGAAATTGTCAGGAATCATATTATTTATAAATATTGGTTATTTCTTATTGTGTCTCTTTATACCGAAATTGTCAGGAATTATATTATTTATAAATATTGGTTATTTCTCACTGTCGCTCTTTATACCGAAATTGTCAGGAATCATATTATTTATAAATATTGGTTATTTCTCACTGTGTCTCTTTATACCGAAATTGTCAGGAATTATATTATTTATAAATATTGGTTATTTCTCACTGTCGCTCTTCATACCGAAATTGTTAGGAATCATATTATTTATAAATATTGGTTATTTCTCATTGTCTCTTTATACCGAAATTGTTAGGAATCATATTATTTATAAATATTGGTTATTTCTCACTGTCTCTCTTCATACCGAAATTGTCAGGAATCATATTATTTATAAATATTGGTTATTTCTCAATGTGTCTCTTTATACGAAATTGTCAGGAATCATATTTTTTATAAATATTGGTTATTTCTCAATGTCTCTCTTTATACCGAAATTGTCAGGAATCATATTATTTATAAATATTGGTTATTTCTCAATGTGTCTCTTTATACGAAATTGTCAGGAATCATATTTTTTTATAAATATTGGTTATTTCTCACTGTCTCTCTTTATACCGAAATTGTCAGGAATCATATCATTTATAAATATTGGTTATTTCTTACTGTGTCTCTTTATACCGAAATTGTCAGGAATCATATTATTTATAAATATTGGTTTTTTCTCATTGTCTATTTATACCGAAATTGTCAGGAATCATATTATTTATAAATATTGGTTATTTCTCACTGTGTCTCTTTATACCTAAATTGTCAGGAATCATATTATTTTTAAATATTGGTTATTTCTCACTGTGTCTCTTTATACCGAAATTGTCAGGGAACACATTATTTATAAATATTGGTTATTTCTCACTCTGTCTCTTTATACCGAAATTGTCAGGAATCATATTTTTTATAATTTTAGTTATTTCTCACTGTCTCTTTATACCGAAATTGTCAATAATAATATTATTTATAAATATCGGTTATTTATCATTGTCTCTTTATACCGAAATTGTCAGGAATCATATTATTTATAAATTTTGGTTATTTCACACTGTGATCTTTATACCGAAATTGTCAGGAATCATATTATTTATAAATATTGGTTATTTCTCACTGTGTCTCTTTATACCGAAATTGTCAGGAATCATATTATTTATAAATATTGGTTATTTCTCACTGTGTCTCTTTATACCGAAATTGTCAGGAATCATATTATTTATAAATATTGGTTATTTCTCATTGTGTCTCTTTATACCGAAATTGTCAGGAATCATATTATTTTTAAATATTGGTTATTTCTCACTGTGTCTCTTTATACCGAAATTGTCAGGAATCATATTATTTATAAATATTGGTCATTTCTCACTGTGTCTCTTTATACCGAAATTGTCAGGAATCATATTATTTATAAATATTGGTTATTTCTCACTGCGTCTCTTTATACCGAAATTGTCAGGAATCATATTATTTATAAATATTGGTTATTTCTCACTGTGTCTCTTTATACCGAAATTGTCAGGAATCATATTATTTATAAATATTGGTTATTTCTCACTGTGTCTCTTTATACCGAAATTGTCAGGAATCATATTATTTATAAATATTGGTTATTTATCATTGTGTCTCTTTATACCGAAATTGTCAGGAATCACATTATTTATAAATATTGGTTATTTTCCACTGTCTCTCTTCATTCCGAAATTGTCAGGAATCATTTTATTTATAAATATTGGTTATTTCTCACTGTTTCTCTTTATACCGAAATTGTCATAAATCATATTATTGATAAATATTGGTTATTTATCATTGTCTCTTTATACCGAAATTGTCAGGAATCATATTTTTGTTATAAATATTGGTTATTTCTCACTGTGTCTCTTCATCCCGAAATTGTCAGGAATCATATTATTTATAAATATTGGTTATTTCTCACTGTGTCTCTTTATACCGAAATTGTTAGGAATCATATTATTTTTAAATATTGGTTATTTCTCACTGTGTCTCTTTATACCGAAACTGTCAGGAATCATATTATTGATAAATATTGGTTATTTCTCACTGTCTCTCTTTATACCGAAATTGTCAGGAATCATATTATTTATAAATATTGGGTTTTTCTCACTGTCTCTCTTTATACCGAAATTGTCAGGAATTATATTATTTATAAAAATTAGTTATTTCTCACTGTCTCTTTATACCGAAATTGTCAGAATTCATATTATTTATAAATATTGGTTATTTCTCATTGTGTCTCTTAATACCGAAATTGTCAGGAATCATATTATTTATAAATATTGGTTATTTCTCACTGTGTCTCTTTATACCGAAATGTGTATATTTATATAAAAGGCAGGCCTGAATCTGTGAGAAAGAAAAAAAAAACAGTTTATCTTAATTTATTTCGAGGGATTGCCTTCTGATTATCAATATATTGCTCAAAAACTTAAATTTAATTTAGAAATTCTTGTAGATCACATGGAAACATTATAAAATCTTCAATCGTTGTATTCCATGTCATATACAAGAATTTGTTAATAAATATTTTAAGTTTATTGTGTAAAAAATGATGAAGAGGGAGCAATCCCTCGAAATATCTTGAGAATTTTTTTTTTCACAGATCCACTTACCGATTTTTAAATATAAATATATATAACATGATGAAGGCCAAAGCCCGATACTATGGTATACAGGTTGGCCTTTTTGTTTGAATTTGACAAAACTTATGTTGTGGCTCATTCTTCCTCATAACTAGTAAAGTGATTAGGGGGTCGGTGGAAGGATGGTCTAAACCGTTGGTTTTCGACCGCTACGACCCGGGTTCGATTCCCGCATTGGGCACTTTTTTTCTGATATAAAAAAGCTCAAATGACCCGTACGATGTACGGAATGCTCCCTCTTCATCTTTATTTTTACACAATAAACTTAAAATATTTATTAAAAAATTCTTGTAGATGACATGGAATACAACGATTGAAGATTTTATAATGTTTCCATGTGATCTACAAGAATTTCTAAATAAATTTTAAGTTTTTGAACAATATATTGATAATCAGAAGGCAATCCCTCGAAATAAATAAAGATAAACTGTTATTTTCTTTCTGCAAGTAACCAAACAGGGCTCTGGCACATTTGTAATAGCAAAGTCGAACTGCTTTTCACATGTGTAGACATATGGTACACTTACAGTAAAAGCAGTCGCCTCCTTCTACTCACCATGATTACCATGTCCTGTACCACGTGTACTAGGGATAAACAAAAGAAAACTATTAAAGTGTTTTACTATGGTGATGAACATAATGCATCTGTCTGATGCATATTTAAAGGTTGTGGTACAAAATAGGGTACATAAATATATATTTAGATAATAAATATTAGATAATATTGAATTGAATACAAAATTTATTTGCCAATATTTCTGATTGTGAATTTTATATTAATTCTTTTAATTCACAAATTTCCCTCCTCCCCCCACTTCCTTTGTAGTGTCAAAATTATTTTAACAGTGAGATATTATAACACTATGTGGCGCTGAGTTTGTTTATTGTAATGTAATGCCTTAATAAAGGTTGGCGTTCAGCTAACCGAAATATTGGCATATCAATAGTTTATTCAATCCAATATATGCCTTTTTCTTATAAAAAGATTTGAATATGGATTGCTCTATATTCAGAACGATATCTATGTATATACTAGCGATTGTTCCCGGCTTCGCCCGGATTTTACCCAAGTAAAAGTTTGTCTAACGAACATTTGTTAAAACGATTCTAGCAAACATCCAATTCCTACTGAATCTATACTTGTCTATACTCTCGATAATTTGGATTTTTTTCCCGGCCCCTTGAAAAATACTCGATAAGTTGAATAAATTCTATATTAATTGGTCCACTCGGTAATTTGAAGTTGAAGGAATAGTATCTTGCCACAAACGAACATTTGTAAATATCTGTATTTAGCGAATGTACCCGGCTTCGCCCGGTTTTTACCCGAGTAAAAGTTTGCCTAACGAACATTTGTGAAAACGATTCTAGCAAACATCCAATCCATACTGAATCTATACTTGTCTATACTCTCGATAATTTAAAACTTTTTCCCGGTCCCTTGAAAAATACTCGATAATTCCACTCGGTAATTTGAAGTTGAAGGAATAGTATCTTGCTACAAACGAACATTTGTAAATAACTTTATTTAGCGAATGTACCCGGCTTCGCCCAGTTTTTACCCGAGTAAAGGTTTGCCTAACGAACATTTGTGAAAACGATTCTAACAAACATCCAATCCCTACTGAATCTATACTCGTCTATACTCTCGATAATTTAAAACTTTTTCCCGGTCCCTTGAAAAATACTCGATAATTTCACTCGGTAATTTGAAGTTGAAGAAATAGTATCTTGCCACAAACGAACATTTGTAAATAACTCTATTTAGCGAATGTACCCGGCTTCGCTCGGTTTTTACCCGAGTAAAAGTTTACCTAACGAACATTTGTTAAAACGATTCTAGAAAACATCCAATCCACCTATATATAGATTTATAAACGTATATATATATTGTTATATATGCGTTTAAATATATTTTTGAAACACATACTTTTTTTAAACATTTATTAAATTTTAAATAAGATATTTTCTTTAAATTTATATTAATATTGATATTGCTAGGTTTTTTTACAACGCTATTGGAATATTACTAAATACTCAAATTAAATATTAAATTTATTATACTTGGAACACATTCCAGCATTTTTACAATTTATAATGTAATTTCACCAGATACCGCGAGAGGCGCTGCTTGTGAGTAAAAGTACAAAATTTGCAAATATAAAATTGCAACGAATATTTATTTCAAATCAAATTCAAACCAGAAACCTTCCCAGTAGTATAGTAAATAACTTCCTAAAGTTTCACGGCGATTGGATAATCTTACCCTTTAAAAACATTTATCGTGTAAACAAACTACGTGTAAAATTATGAACTAATCAAATTCATTTATCGTTGCGACCAGTGCTGCGCCAAGCGGTAAAAGGCTGGGACTAACGCCTTTTGGTTTTACATAAAAAAAGAACATTAACCTTTTTTAGATATTTGAATAGCTTATATGTTAAACAAAATCTTCAGCTACCTACATGCGAAATTTCATAATGATTGATTCTGTAGATTTTGCGCAACGCGATAACAAACATCGATTTTGGATTTCATTTTTATATATATAAGGATTTAATGGTTCGCTTTCAACTTAAATCATTAGAATATGCAATCTTAATTGTAGCGGTTAATGGGATAAGCCTATCAATAAATATTTTAATCAGAAATATTACTTTCAAAATAGAACAGAAATAATTCGCCCCATATATATTTTAATATTAACTAAACCGGCATATTTAGGATCAAAAATATAATAAAACATTTTATTAATTACAAAAATTCAATATTTCGCCAGGCTGTATGCGTATCTTCGTCAGGATCTTTCCTTATTTTGAAACGTTTTGATTATCCACTCGATGCCTTCACGCGAAGCTTTATAAAATATTTACAAAAATTCTCTGTCTAATATTTCGAATATATATACACAACAAATTTATTTTAGATTATATATTTATAAAATTAAATAATAGTAAATGATCCATAATAAGAATTGAGTAGATTTAATTTCTTTCGATACTGTTACTGTATTTCATTGATGTCTAACTTTATAAAAACAGTCTTTAGTGGTTATCCTGAATAAATTGTTGTATATAATTTCAGATTTTTTCAAATTTGTCCTTTTCCTTTTGATCCTGTTTGAGCGCGTGATCTACTAAAAGTAATAATAGGCTATGGTTTTTTTAAAGACTGTTCAGTGTTGGTTTATTCTTTCTTCCAGAAATTTGCCGGTCTCTCCTACGTAAGTTCCGGGACATGATATGTTTGGAATGGGATATACTATGTTCAGTGTTGAGATGGCAAAGAAATTCCTTTAAATTTGCTGTGGTCTTGTATATGGTTTTGATATTGTAATTTTAAAAAATATTCTTGGTATTATTTCAATGCCATAATTGTATGGCAATGCACAGTATATGTTTGATTCTTCACTATTGTTTGTAGTAAGGTCGGTGCGTTTATATATATGTTTCTTGATGAAACTTGGAGGATATTCATTATTTTTCATCTCATTGTAAAATATGTTTTGTTCAGAGCTTTAATATTTTTAATATTTAAAGAGCAGTAGGTGGAAATTATTTTAGATAGTGTTTTAATTACGGATATTTTATGAGTAATAGGGCCAACACAACACAAATAAATTGAAATTGAGATATTTGCCTGTATGTGCTGGTTTTCTATATATATACTTGTGTCTATTTTACTATTGATTCTGGTAAGCTTAATGTCTAGGGATATCAAAGAAATGTTATTTTATATTTCGTATTTAGAAGTAAAAAATGACTTCGAAATGTTGAGGAAGGTTAGAATATTGCCGAGGTTGCTATTTTCACTAATGCAAATGATGTCATCAATATCGTTTCCAGGCTATTATTTTGATATGTTTGGTTGCAATGATAATATTGTCAATATGATTCATATAAATATTGGTGAGGGCAGAAGAAATTGGCTTGCCCATTGGCAGACATTAGTTTGTTTATAATACTGGTTTTGTAACTGAAATAACTGAAGGATAAACATAGATCGAGTAAGTCTTTAAGTGCTTCTCTGGAAATTGTTAAATTAAGTTGTGGATTGGTGTCAAGAATTTTAAAAATTCAATAATAGCGTTTTTAGAATATACGTGTATAAATATTTTACATCAAATGAACCCATGTGGCAATTTTGCGGGGGTTTTGTTCTATCTATATTAAGAAATTGAGAAAGTATAAAAATGTGTGTGAACTAGATACCTTTCGTTTTGAAGACACACATTAAGAGAAAACTAATTAAAAATATATATGACATATTTATTTAATTAAAAAGGTATATATTGGATCAAAATATCGTTTATTTTACCAATATTTCAGTTGGCTGAACGCCAACCTTTATCAAGGTATTATAACATATTAATGTGTGTCACCTCGATAAAGGTTGGCGTTCAGCCAACTGAATTATTGGTAAAATAAATGATATTTTGATCCAATATATTCCTTTTTAATTAAATATTTATTTTTGTATTGCTTTATTAAAAAAGAAAAAAAATATATATATATATATAAGGAGTACATTTACATATGTTTTCTAGTTCACGTTTTAAAAATTCTCAATTCCGATATATAAAACAGCTTTTTAAATATTAATTAATTAAAATTTTATAATAAATTGATATTAAATTGTAAATGTAATTATTTAAATTAAAATACACTTCGGATAGTAAGTTCTTTATGTAATGAGAGAGAAATAAGGATAACCCAGGCCCCTGTAATGTAATGATATTATAGCAAGCTAAATAACTGAACAACAGTTTCAAATTAGTATTATATTTGTGTTATTATGTGTGCATATATACGAGTATAATATGAAAAAAATAATAATAAGTGGGTCAGGTGTTGATATTAAAAATAAAGGAAGCATATCCTGACCCCGAGCACATGTGCTTTTTAGATGGCAGAGCGCCATCTAGTGGAGCAAAAATAAACTAAACGTTTATTTAACTTGCTCAGTGATATTTGGCCAACCCAAATTCTTGATAAATCAAGAAAAGCCATCCATGAACGCGTTTCGCGCTGTTGGCGCTCGTCAGCGTGGAGTAGGCTGTACCACTGCGACCAAAAATATTTTTTGGTCCCAGTGGCTTCCCGAAAAACCAAGAAATGGGTATTTAAGGCCAAACTTGCGTAAATACGCTTAACACATGAAAAAACAATAGAAAAAAAAAGTGGGTCAGGTGTTGATATTAAAAACAAAGTAGGCATATCCTGACCAGGATTTTCTCTTGTTTATATATATATATATATATATGTGATATGATCCTGTCGACTCTTCTGTGATATGATCCTGTCGACTCTTCTGTGATATGATCCTGTCGACTTTTTATGTGGCAATATAATAATAATGTGGGGAGAGAAATAATCACACAACAAATTGGGAGAGAAAGGACCCAGGCAACCAAGAGAGATCAAGATGGCGGACCCGGCTGTCGCCGGGCGTCCGCTCGCGTCGAACACAATCACCAACTGTCCAAAGTCCCGAGGTGCCAAGTGACGGCCCCCAGGAGCCCCCTTTGGAATGTCCTGCTGTCTAACGTGACACCCTCCCGTCTCTCTCTGGATCGACTGTAGGCTTACTTTATTATTCCTGGAAGAGCATATATTATGACATATACTTATAAATGACTGCGGCGTATAATTATAAAGCTATACAAACAGTTTAACCGCATAAGTTTCTTTTTTTATTTATGAAAAATCATTTTTAATTTCAAAGAGAAATATTTAATATTTCTAACTTTTGGATGACGTATGAAAAGGTTGAATATATGAAGAGTGATGGTCTATATATGAATGGATGACGTATGGAAGGGTGAAAAATATGAAGAGTAATGGCGAACGGAAAAATAAAATTATTATTAGTCAGTTTAAATATTAGTTACGAACGGAGAAATACGTCCAGGATAGCCTAGTGGACATGGCACCTGCCCGGTAAGCAGAAGGTTGTGGGTTCGATTCCCGCTCCTGGACACTTTTATTTTTCCGTTCGCCATTACTCTTCATATTTTTCACCCTTCCATACGTCATCCATTCATAGATAGACCATCACTCTTCATATATTCAACCTTTTCATACGTCATCCAAAAGTTAGAAATATTAAATATTTCTCTTTGAAATTAAAAATGATTTTTTATAAATAAAAAAAGAAACTTATGCGGTTAAACTGTTTGTATAGCTTTATATATATATATATATATAATTATAAATTGAAAAAATGAGATTTTCTGCTTGATTTGGGTATGCAGTATTAGAAAAGATTATAATAAAATTAGTTATAAAAATAGCTTTGATTGAGCTTATGGAATAAATGAAAACATAATTTGATAAAATACTGCCCGGCTTAAGGCGTAAGAATAAAAAAATGAAAAACTCATTTACATAATGTACAAAAGGTTTGAGCCGCCATTGAGAAACAACAACAATGAGTTTTTATAGGGGAAGCGTGACCTCTGGCGGTCGATTTAGCAGAGTATTTGAATCTATGAAGTGTAATTTTTTTAATAATATTATATTTTAATATAACATTTATATATATATGAAAAACCAATAGAAAAAAAAGCACATGTGCTCGTGGTCAGGAGATGCCTTTTTTATTTTTAATATATATATATATAAGTAACACATGATAGGATAATAATGGTAAATGAGTATTAGAGAATGTCACAGAGCATGACATTCATATGTATGTTTGGTGGACGTTTTAAAACCACAGAGTTTACCTATGTGGAGGTACTCCGACAAAAAACACTCATAGCATAACAAATCCCCATTTGGTTACTTACAGCCACAGTTGTGATGGTAAATATGATCAATATCACACGCGCACACTGAGCCCTGAATTTTCCTTTTCTCCCATTTCAATTTGTTTGGTCAAAGGATAAAGAGATTAATATAATAGTCAGGTAAAATATTTGGAAAATGTATAGCCATGTTTACATTTAAAAACACTAGTACCAAGGACTTTCTAACCCGGTTATACCATCAAAGTTTCTTTTATATAAAACACTTCAAAACCATAGGCATGTTATCGTCAATTTTCTCTCTAGGAAGATTTTATTTTGAGCTACACACCCCGTATATACAAGCTAACCGATCAACATCAAATGCAACAAAACACAGTGCGTATTCTTCAATCTCTAAATGTATAGGAATCACTGATATTTTCCTCTAAAGTTCAAGGAATTATTCCATATCTAAGTTCTTCCGCCAACTTTTATTCCACAAATTTGATTTTTATTCTAAGCATACACATGGTTGAATCCTATAATGCATGGTTGTATGGTTTTTGTCAGCAGTGCAGTCGTTGTTCTAAGCCTTATTTCAAGATTTGGATCTGATACAAAGCATGTGTTCTAACTTGATAAACTGATTTATAAGGAAATAAAACTATTTGTACAAGAGAGCGTCAATATTTAACTTCTAGTTTCCTCAAGGTACTCTCGAAAGGATGGTCTAAACTTCTGGTTTTCGACCGCTACAACCCGGGTTCGATTCCTGCACTGGACACTTTTTTTCATTAAAAAAATGCTCCAATGGCCCCCGACACTTGCAAAAGTCCAACCCCACCAGCGAGTGCAAGTAACCAAACAGCTCTGGAACATTTGTAAGAGCAAAGTCGAACTGCTTTTCACATGTGTAGACATGTGGTGCACTTACAGTAAAAGCAGTCGCCTACCTCTACCCACCATGATTATCATGGCCTGTACCACGTATACTAGGGATAAGCAAAAAAAAAACATTTGAAAATCTAATCTAACATTCAGAAAGACGTTCGTTGTTGGAGAAGACGAATCCGTTTCGAAATTTTCTTAACTTAGGAGAAATATATTTATATAAACACTCATGTACAAAACTCAAGGAAGTTTCAAATTTTAATGTCGCTGGTCGTCTGTTTTTTTTTTTTTTTTGGAGACAGAGGCAATTTTGTTCGCACTTCGTTCTCTCGTGGGTCTTCAATAAAGGTCACAGTATATCAAATATCTTTCAGAGTTATTGTCTGAATCCCGATATACATGGTGAAATGTGAAACTTCCTTAAGTTTTGTTCATGAATATATAAAATAAAGAAAATCAACGTTTATTTTACATTTATAACGTTAGATGGCGTAAGACATCATTGACATTGGTTTGTATGAGATTGCTTCCATAAATGGTTGCCAAATGTTCTCAATATTTGCATATTAATGGCATATATATATTTTTGCAAATTATTTTCTATTTATCTCAAGTACATATGGTACAGGCCATGATAATCATGGTGGTTGGTTAGCGAATGCTCTTACTGTAAGTAAACACTATGCCTATATGTGTAGAAAGCATTTCAACTTTTGAACCTACAAATATGCCATAGCTCCGCTGTGTAACTTGTTCTCACTGGTGAGCTTGAATCTTTGCAAGAACATGGGCCATTAAAGCAATTTTTCTTCAGGAAAAAAAGTGATTTTATATAAGCCCTAGTACACGTGGTACAGGCCATGATAATTATGGTGGGTAGAAGTTGTCGACTGTTTTCACTCTAAGTGAACTACATGTCTACACATGTGAAAAGATGTTTGACGTTTGCACTTACAAGTGTGCCCGAGTCCCGTTTGGTTACTTGCACTTGCTGGTGAGTCGGACTTTTGCAAGAATCGGGGGCAATTGGAGCATTTTATTTAGAAAAAAAAAGGTTAAACTGCGGGATTTGATCTCAGTTCATTGTTGTCGAACATCGACAATTTTTGCCATTCCTCCTTCTACGCCGATATGCAAAGTTATTTTGTATCAATAAGCTAGTGTGTACAGGGGGTTCTCGGTACAAAGTCAATTATAGCAAGTATATATCAAATTGAACACCGGAGGTTTCAAGCTGACTGAGGTTTGGTGTTTACATCAACCCACCCTACACGCCAGGACGTTGTCACGCTACAAGCAGCAGCCTGCAAATGTCGATTTTGCTTTTTCTTAGAACCTGTCCCCCTTCTCTAACAGGATTTCCTAGAAATATTTCTAAATTATTAACAAATTCACACTTGGTGAGAGAGAGAGAATCTGAATATGGGGTAATTAATCTTATTTTTTCACCTCAAAGTTTTGTATGTCAATATTTAAGAGTAAAATTCTATATAAATGGAAATTGAGATTTTCCACCAAGTCTCGCAATGTAGATATATCCAATGAAATTTGATTTATTTGTGAAAGAAATACTCACGTCTTATAATGTTTTCATTTGTTATATATAGACGGCGTGTTATTGCTTTGTATTAATAAATATATCGGTTGATCCCAGAAGAATAAATATGGTATCTTAGATCAAACGCAAGCGTGTTATAGGCTCCTTAGGAAAGAATCCTAATCACACACATACGTTTGACCGGCAATGAAAAAGATATAAAAATCATTAATCGAAATTTCATCTACACAGAGCTATAATTAAAGGCGCGTTCACAACACTTCAGAAAATATGCAAATCCTTCAACACCTTTAGCAAACGTTAGCTGTTGACATAGGATTTAGCCATAAATGTACATAAGATGTCAGGGGCCTTGATGATTCTGTTTTGTGAAACAGATTTTAAGGTTGCTATTTTGTAACAGTGTCACATGAGGCAATGTACCTAGGTTTCACAAGATTGTCGCAAATATACGGCGACAGTTAGTGTGGGAGATAAGTCAACTAATGTCGTTTTTCTGCAGGTATTGGATAGGCGTATGTTGTTAAAGTTCCCTATTTTCAATCAATCCCCTTATCGATAGATTATAAATGTATAAACAACAACAAAAAATCTAAAACAGAAACAGCTAATTTTCCGGTCAAAAGAAATGCAAAGACTGGGCATCATCTTCTATCTGACTCTGTATTCTACCAGACTAGGGGGTCGGTGTACAACACTAGCTTTGGCAAATTCTAAACCCTCACCTGGAGACCGTGGTTTTGGGATATGGCCCTCCTCAGTCCAAGGCTAGCTTTGATTCCATGAGATCCACGGGAAATTCGTGAAAACTTCGGAATTTACCAAAGAGTTGCTTAGCTAGTAAAATACAACTCGTAGGTTAATTTAAGGTCAAAATACCGATAACTATTTTGTCGTGAAGCTATTGATCTATAACATACAAGACCAAACAATGGCCATTTTACATAGAAGTAAACTAACAAAGAACATACAATCATGCGACGCATTTATATTTTTTCCCCCCATATAGATATAGGAAGGTCTCTTTTAGCATTCTGAAAAATAATGTTTATGTAAACACAGAAATTTTGAAAAGTTTAAAAAATATATTCCTATAAATTATAAGTGGGCGTGAACAGCTTTGGCAAACTGAGAAGCGCCCAACTGGAAACCGTAGTTTCGGGCTGATGGCCATCCTCAGTCCAGGACGGGCTTCATTCCATGACATCCACAAGAGATCAAATGAAATCTTCACACACTGCCAAAGAAATGTTCAGCTGGAAAAGTGGTCAGGCCATATCTATGGCCAAAATATAGATGAATATTTTGCCGGGATTATGATGATCTATAAAAATTAAGGTCGCCTCTACATCTATATTTTGGCCATAGATACGGCGTAGCCACTTTTCCATCTAAACATCTCTTTAACAGATTGTGAAGATTTCATTTGATCCCTTGTGGATCTCATGGAATGAAGCCCTCCCTGGACTGACGCCATGGTCTCCAGGTAAACGCTTCTAAGTTTGTTGTGGCTTTGTCACCGATCCGAGTCCTCTAGTTTGCGGTGGCGGTCAATAGGTGATGTCTATTTTGACGGAAGAGGCGATATTGTAAAAAAAGAAAAGAAAATATAAAAAATTATATATATATACGAAAAAATGTTTTGTTACAAAGGCATATATAATCTATATTATTATCTATATAATTATTATTATAAATTAGAGATATATATTAAATTAACACCTGTAGAAAAACTAAGACTCAAAATATTTTAAAATGAAGAAATACAAATAATATATTTAGAGTGTTTAGGACAAAATAATAAAGCCTCCGAGGTTGCGTTTCTTACTTTAAAACGTTTAATAAAGCTCAAGCTTTCGGGTATGGTGGCCCTTCTACAGGAGCGACGCAAGAAGGGCCACCATACCCGAAAGCTTGAGCTTTATTAAACGTTTTAAAGTAAAAAACGCAACCTCGGGGGCTTTATTATTTTGTCCTAAAGATTTCACAGAGGTTATAATATTGGAATATTTAGAGTGTATCCATAAAAATGTGATATTTTATGACCCCCCACCATGAGAAACCAAGTATATCCTAACTTGAGTTCTACTAGACAGTGGTGTGATGTTAAGGAATCCAGAAAGCGGGAGTAGTGGTGATGAGGAAATAAGGAAATGCGGGAAAACATTGAGGCAAGTTGGCGGCAGCAAAAAGATCGAAGGGACTTGTTGATTCCACTCGCTCATCGGACTTGTTTGTCGTGTACATTGGTTAGCTTGTAGGCATGATAGCTTGTAACTGAGAGATTTGGGGTTGTTGTTTTATCACACTATTTCTATTGATTCATGGGCATCTTTCTTGTGAAATATATACTCCAATATATCATTTTTATATTCAGGGGGTCGGTGGAAGGCTGGTTAAACCGTTTGGTTTTCGACCACTAGGACCCGGGTTCGATTCTTGCATTGGACACTTTTTTCTGTTTAGAAAAAAATGCTCCAATGGCCCCCGATTCTTGCAAAAGTCCAACCCCACCAGCGAGTTCAAGTAACCAAACGGGGCTCTGGCATTTGTAAGTGCAAAGTCGAACTGCTTTTCACATGTGTAGACATGTGGTGCGCTTACAGTAAAAAGCAGTCGCTAACTACCCACCATGATTATCATGGCCTGTACCACGTGTACTAGGGATAAGCAAAAAAAAAATAATATTCATTTTTATTCAAATTGCTCTATACCTATAATAAATTATACTTAACACCACTATTCGAATTCATAAATTTATTTGATTTATTACTTATCTATTGAAGCACTCTCGTGGAAACTTTGAGACCGTTGAGATTGAACATACTTTTATTAATCCCATACATATAATATTATATAGGGTTAATAGGAGAAAAATGTAAAATTAAATATTATTCACATTATACGAATCCCACTGAAGATCGTCTGGTTCGATGTCACATTCCGCCCTGGAAGACGTAGATCGGACTTCTCCCCGATTTGCCATCAGAGCCGACCTCTGCTCAGGCGAAGAGAGAGAATTAGTAAATATTCTTTTCATATATATGATCTATATTTATAATCTGAATATTTTTTTATCAATATTTTGGATGAAAATATTTCTAGGAAGATATTGATTTGTAAAAAAAAAAAAGAAAGAAAGAAAATGCTGCCTCTTCCGTCAGGAGAGACGTAGAATCTCTGATTCCCCCTGTGTGACATAGCAGATTGGGGTCGGTGACAAATCCACAACACCATCTCTAGAAAATTCTATATTTGGGCCATTCTGATGTTTTCTAGATTTGAGACACAGTCAATATATGGCTCAGAGTCTTTGCGTATATTTTGACACGGAAGAGACAGCAGTTTATTTTTGAATATATATTTTTAGATATATTTTAAAGCTTTAAAAAATAAATATATAATGCAATCGCAGAGAGAATTAATATTTATTTTCATTCAAATCAAAATTGACTCTTCGCGTGAGGATCCATTTTTGAAATCACATATTTATGTTGAAAGGAAAATAGTTTAAGATTTACAAAATATGCAATGACGGATTTATAAATACGTAACCATAAGAGTATTAATAAGAAAAAAAAAACTGCATGAATTATAGCACCTTATTATTTTGAATGTGCATAAAATATATACTGAATATTACAGATTTTTTTATAATCATTACATTTTTAAAACCAGAAGTGTTAAATTGGTGTCTTTGATATTTTTATACTTCTTTATATAAAAACTATTTAATTACTTTTTACATTTGTCGATATCGGAAAAAGCATATTCTGACCCTTCAAATGAACATGTTTAGGTGACAAAGCGCCATATATCAAGGAAAAAATATAAACTAAACATTGATTTAAATTTCTTTTATGATTTTGTCCAACCTATTTACTTGATAAAACAAGAAAAGTCAACAATTTTATAAGGTTGTCCCAAAAGTTCGTGTTTTTCTTATTACTTGGCGAATAATATTTTTACGGCGAATACATAATAATACATAATACAATTGTAGACATCAACTTTCGATTTCCATAAATATATTTTAAGATTATAAACTCAAAAGGAACTTCTTCTATATAACATGTTTATTTCGCTAGCTTTGAACGACATCGTTCTTCAACGGGCGTAAAGACTCGTTCGAAATCTAGCGAAATAAACATGTTTTATAGAAGCTCCTTTTGAGTTTATAATCTTACAATGCATAATACAATCACTTTATACATAATACAAAGACATTATACATAACGTCGAATAATATTGGTATTTAAACTTTCGCAAATGTTTACGAACTTTTGAGACAACTTTGTATCATTATTTGTCCTCTTTTTGTTATAAAATAACTTTAAATTAAATTAAATTAGTGCTCTTTCTGTATACAGCTCACAATTTATTTATTTAATATTTTTGTGAAAGACCAAAATAGGCGGGGAATCAATTAAATATTTCAAATATAGAGGCCGCCATTTTGAAACAGGATAAGTACACTATCTGAGATCAATAGCGAATATATATTCTAATGACGACTGTGATTGGTTGGCTGATTGCAGACGATACCTGAATTAGCGCGCCAAATGGTCGTCTGCTTTCAAACTTATCTGCTGTCTCTAAATTTGAGCTTCTTTTGAAATAAATTTTAGAGAGAACTTTATCTTTACAACTTGACATTTGAATATTGAGTTAAATATTATAGTTTCCTTTCAAATATTCACATTTATTAATCCGTTTTAAAATATTTTAATTATAATAAATATCAAAATAAAATGGAGATTGAAGAGTAGTATCCTGTGCGAATTTTATTAGTTAGCTTTCGGACGCATGCGTCTTTCTACAGGCTTTACGATAACTAAACAAAAAACGAGATGATATAAATTAATAAATATATTAAAAAATATATATTATATGTGTGAATTTGTTAAGATTTTAACATAATAAAATTAAAAAGAGAATGATATCATATTACTATATAATATTATTTCTTTAGACCCATAGATGGATTTTTAGCAAAATTAAATAAGACATTAAAATAGAATAGTAAAATATTATAGTCATAAACCCACTAACCATCTATAAGAGGCTTAAGAAAAGCCATTTAAAGTTGAAAAAGTGTAATAAAAATCTCATATCCAGAGTCCATTAAAATTCTTCGAGACAAATATCGTAATATCCTTCAAGCAACGTTAAATGAGGGAGGACAGGTTTTTATTACCTGAGACATTATATCTTGGAGCGCAGAATGCACATTACACTAAGGAGAGAAAAGTCATGGTCTATGGGTGAATCCTTGGCTCAAACTCAAAATTGACGTGGATAGAAATTCAGCTTATGATGACGTTGGAATACTTCAAGAACATTTCTCCTATGTTATGATGCATTAGCGCGCCATCTGTTATAAAAATTCGAAACTATTATAGACGCGTATGATTCTTTTTAAAAATTAAAAAACTTCTACTGCCCTTACTGCAATGGATTGCCCTTCCATTAATTTTTCCATTGCAGTATGAACAGTAGAAATTGTTTAATTTTATAAAATAATCATACGTGTTTATAATCTATTTATGATAGTTTCGAATTTCTCCTTTGTGGAAATATTTCATTTTTGAACTGTGATCCCATGCTAATTATATAATACACTAGCCGAATGACCCGGGCAACGCCCGTGTTTTAATTTAGACACGTGGACCTGTTGGATCATTAACGCCCGTGTTTTACCCGATTGAATGTTTTTATTCAAATATTATTTGTTACAATTATAAATTGGCGCCTTATATAAATGCATATATTAGTTAATAACTATAGCCTATGTGCTTTATCTGTCTATGTACTGTTGGCTTCCGTAGGCGTCTCTTACTGGGAAAAAGAAAGAGAGGATTCCATATAGTTATTAACTAATATATGCATTTATTTAAGGAGCGACCCACTCCAACACAATAGTTACAAAAACCAAAAAGCAAGTGGGGGGGGGGGAAGATGGGGGGGGGGGGGGGCAAAGGTGGCGTGATCTAGCCAACCAATAGGAGAGCGCCATTCCTAAAAAAAAAGAGCAAACGGTGACAGAGATGAAAAATTATTAAGAACGCATGACGCTCGTAACTGTATATAGAATTAGCTACAAAAACATATCTATAATTATTTATCTAATGTTTTAGAAGATTTAGTGTTCGATAAAAAGGTTTAAAATTGAATATCTTTGATCAAAACATATTTGATAAAATCAATGAGGAATCTAGGGTTTGGTTTCTTTTTACAATTATTTTATATATCGAGTTTTCGGGCTAACATGCCTTTCATCACTGAGATCCAGAAGTACTTCGGAGAACTCGAGAAATAAAAGAATTGTAAAAAGAAATCAAACCCTAGATTCCTTATTGATTTTATCAAAATGTGAAAGCAGGGAAAAAAACTTTAGTATAAAAACATTTTTATGAAGAATAAACTCAATTGAAACATCTATATATCTTCTTCATTGAGGCCTATATAATATCAATAAAAAATGTTTCAATTATTGAGATATTTTAAAATGTTCCAATGGCCCCCCGATTCTTGCAAAAAATCAACCCCACCAGTGAGTGCAAGTAACCAAACGGGGCTATGGCACATTTGTAAATGCAAAGTCCAACTGATTTTCACATGCGTAGACATGTGGTGCACTTACAGTAAAACAGTAGCCTACTTCTACCCACCATGATTATCATGGCCTGTATCACGTGTACTAGGGATAAGCAAAGAAATAAAATATATTTAAAGTATATGGTATGATCTAGAAGACATCTAGGAATAGATAGGCCACCTATGTAATCGATATATCCTGTCAAAGAGATCGCTAGGACTCGAGCAGCTAAGACCCTACCAGCTTATTACCTCGGTATTAAGCCCCCCTCTCAAATATTACTCAAGTTCCCCATAAAAAGGAGTTATCCAATTTAAAGATCTAATTTTAGAAATCGACTCTCTCTCTCTGCCTGGTTTACTGCCTCGATGACAGAATTTTTCAACCGCTATTTCTCTACATATAGATTTTCTGTCCTTCTATATAACGTTTTTTTTCTTTCGTTTTATTAATCAACCAGACGCGATATTGATATACATTGATATACATATTGATATTTGCGCCTATTACAGAGGAAAAAAATAAAACAACAAACAAATTAGAACCTAAAATCAAATATTTACAAATTTAAATGTATTATTCGACAGATTTCATTAAATTTATATAGACAAAGTGGCAGATGTAAGAGAGTTAAATAATTTAGATCAGGGAACAATCGATGTCTCACTTCTGCAAAATTCGGACAGTCGTAGAAAAGGTGAAGAGCAGTTTGTTCAGTTTCTCCGCAGGAGCAATTTGGTATTTCTGATAGACCTATTTTATGTAATTATTTATGGAATTTTTCATGTGATGTGACAAATTGGGTGACTATAAAATTTGGATGAAACTGTGTAGGAATTACGTTTGGAAAAATAATGCGAATTGTGTAATTATCATTATGAATGGATTGATACAAATTATTCATAATAATAGGTTTTTCTTCGCCAATTAATGTTGTAAATATTTCTCTTGGTAATTTTTTTTATATTTTTTTATTTTATAGTTGATAGTCTTTTTTTTTTATAGGAGGTGTGAACATTCGTATGATATGGTTCAATATCCATGTACCACTGAGATAAGAATATTATGTTTTAACAAATGAAGTTTCTGTAAAGAACGTATAGAAATATATGGATACTATTATTGAAAGAATTGATGCCTATATAACATATATTTTATTTACAATAGCGATGATGAAATAAACTGGTAAATTTAATAACCTCATTTGATAACTTTGATACTATTTGGAAGATATATTTTTTTTTATAGAATTGCTACCATAATTCTTAGCACCTGATACTTTCACAGATCCTACCAGTGAGTGAATGTGCCCTTGTCCTCTAGTTAATTGAACCTATACCTCAGTATTTCACCATATTAAAAAGAGTAAGTGACTCCTATTTTATTAAAAGAGACTTGACGACATGTGTTTTCTCAGCTAAATATAAAGACATTAAAGATCATGCTTGTTAGCTTCTTCAATTCACTTTAATGAAAAAAGTAGCGAGTTTTCACCTTATTCTTCGGTAAATCTCAAAACTCACAATTCTCACAATGATTAGGTTTTCACTATGTATTTTTACATATGAACCTGATGCATATTAGTGCGCCATCTGTAAATGTAATTTGTAACTCTCTCTCTCTATTCATGACGCGTATATTTCTTTTAAAAAAGAAGCTTTTTACTATTGCTCTTGCTGAAATGATTAAGAAAATGTTGGAATTTTAGTTATTAGTTCGAGCAATCAGATTTAGATAGAGTTTTCACTCTAGTCCAGTGAATTTTTATTGAGCTACATATAATACATTGAAATTAATAAAAATTATATCTATATTTGAAATTATATTTAATTATATACACACCTTATGTTTCGGGGATTCTCTTACCTATAAAATAGTGTCACCTCTGTGTAAAAGGTAAAATTAAATAGAATTTGGTTGATGAAACTTCTCATTCCTCCATCAAAAACTATCCAAGCAGCAGATGATCTTCACAAAATATTTTAATGTAGAAAATTAGGAAAGACAAACTTCAGATTAACACGGTAATTTATTTACTGAAATAACAAATAAACATTTATAAAATACCCATAAGAGAAGTTTACAGAGTGGCAAACATAAATATCAAAATTAATAATATGTTTATAAAATAATAAATATTTTGCTACAATATTATTTAGGAATTTCTTCATTTCCTTAATTTTTCTATTAAATAATCTTTCAAAATTCTCCAGTTCAATTCATTTCACATGAGTCTAAAGTGAGAGAAGCAGATATTGGCTTCTGTTTTCAATTATTAATAACAGTATAAAAATAAAGTATCATTAGTTTACATTAATAATATAAAATGTATGAAATAGGTCTATCAGAAATACCAAATTTTTCCTGCTTAGAAACTGAACAAACTGCTCTTCACCTTATCTACGACTGTCCGAACTTTACAGAAGTGAGACATCGTTTGTTCCCTGATCTAAATGATTTAACTCTCTTACTCAGCGACTTTGTCTATATAAATTTTATAAAATCTATCGAAAAATACATGTAAATTTGTAAATATTTAATTCTAAGTTCTAATTTGTTTGTTGTTTTGTTTGTTTCTTCTGTAATAGGCGCAAATATTTCAATATCGTGGCTGGTTGATTGATAAATTTTAAAAATGAGAGAAGAAATTATTGGTTTTTAAATTTTCAATAACAGCATAAAAATAAAGTGTATCATTAATTTACATCAATAATTACAAATGGATAAAATTCTCAAAAGCTGTTATAATGTAGAATTTTATAAGATATAGTTGATACAAAGTAGGCACAAGCCCTCAAAGGTCTCCAAACCTATGCTATAGATAAAATGTAGTAATAGCATCTTAATTAGGAGAACTAATTCCATTAAGAAACAAAACACACAGAGTTACCTCCTGATTAAAACATTAATCTAAGGAAACGTGAGAACAGTAATTGAATAGCCCTCAACAAGTTATTGACCCAACATTAAAGAAATGACTTCCAAAAATCCATTAAGCTACCATAAAAATTCAGCCACTTGTTGGCTTTCTTTGATCTAAAATTTGGAATATGCTAATTGGGAATAAAAATATTATGTTTTTGACTTTATACTTGAAAGTATCATTTTAAAATTATTGTATATATTATAAAAATATTTTTTTGATATATTTAGGAGATATAGAATAATTACTTACTGATTACTTTGAGGATATACATGTTTGTGATATTGCAGTCGTTGTAATAATAATAAAAATAGTTTAGATCAGAATTAGCTTTAAATTAGCTTATGGAATATAAAATACATAATTTGAGAAAGTAATACCTGAATTAAGGCGTAAGAATAAAGAAAACAAAAGGCTTATTTACATATCTACAGAAAGATTTGAGCCGGCCAACGGGAAACAACAACAATGGGTTTATAGGAAAAGCGGCGACCTCTGGCGGTCGACTTTTTACAGAGTATTTTATACTAGAAATTAAAATTTTTAAATAAATAATATTTTTATATAGAATTATATATTTTAAATAATAAAATAAATAAAGCTTACAGGGCTAAGTTTCTTGTGCAACCTATTATTTTCAAGCTATAGGACTTGATAGTACTGTTGAAAGAAGCTTTATTTATTTTATTATATTATAAATTAGGGAAAATTATAAAATTAAAAATTTATTGTGCTAGAATACAAAACACTACTATGTAAAATCAACCGCCAGATGTCGTAGCTTTCCCTATATAAACCTATTGTTGTTGTTTCCCGTTGGCCGGCTCAAATCTTTCTGTAGATATGTAAATATGTAATCTTCTATTTTATTTATCCTTACGCCTTAATTCAGGTAGTACTTTCTCAAATTATGTATTTTATATTTTATAAGCTTAATTAAAACAAACTAGCAAATAATGATTTAAACAGTTTTATTATTTTTACCACGACTACAATATCACATACTCATGTATACCAAAATCAAGCAACAGCTAATAATTCTATATAACTCTAATTACGGAATCAACAGAATATTTTTTATATAATATATACAGTATAATTACGTCACTCAAGGTCACCTACGCGCCAACGATGACACGTGATCGTAGCCGTCCAATAGGAGGGCGCCGGCCATCCGTGACAGAGGCGGCCTATGACTGATTGATTAGGATTAGGATATGCATTTATTTAAGGCGCCAGTTTATAATTGTAACAAATAGTATTTGAATAAAAACATTCAATCGGGTAAAACACGGGCGTTGCCCGGGTCATTCGGCTAGTTCTATATACAGTTACGAGCGTCATTCCTGGCCTCTGTCACGGTTTGCTTTTTTTTTTTGGAATGGCGCCCTCCTATTGGTCGGCTACGATCACGCCACCTTTGCCCCCCCCCCCCCCCCCCCCATCATTTGGTGCCGCCAATGCGCGAGACACTTCTGTCACCGTTTGCTTTTGGTTCAGTGGTAGAATGCTCGCCTGCCACGCGGGCGCCCCGGGTTCGATTCCCGGCCGATGCATTTTTTTTTTTTACAATTTTTAAAACTCATTTATATATTATAGTGGCGGGCGCCCCGGGTTCGATTCCCGGCCGATGCTTTTTTTTTTACAATTTTTAAAACTCATTTATATATTATATGCCCGGCTTCGCCCGGGTTTTACCCGAGTGAATGTTTGTCTAACGAACATTTGTTAAAACAATTCTCTATAAACTTATTTAAAAAAAAAGATATATTTTGATAATTTGAAACTCGTAAATTTGAATCTCTCGATAAAGTGAACATTTTTTCCCGGTCCCTGTGTGCCGTGTCATCCTGAATTTTGTCTTTCCTAATTTTCTACATTAGAAAATCATAGTTTTATCTAGTGAACATTTTTTTCCTGGTCCCTTGAAAAATACTCGATAAGTTGAATAAAATCAATATTAATTGGTTCCCTCGGTAATTGGAAGTTAAAGGAATAGTATCTTCGCCTTGGAATTGTATCATTATTCTTGTCTCAAATAAATTGCCGTGTCATCCTGAGATAATCTTACTTTTGATAAATAATATTTAAGATAACAAATTTAGTGATAAGAAAACTTGTTAACATCGTCACAATGGGGGCGCTGCTTGCGAGTTAAATATACAAATCTGCAAATATCTCTAAGGATATTCAAGGTATTCATGAAATTATTTTTCAAAACCCTTCCCGGTGATATACCTAATAATATCCCAAAATTTCACGGCGATTGGATGTATGGTTTTTGAATCTATAGAGTACAGACAGACAGACATTCAATTTTATATATATAGATTTACTCCTCATTGTTGGCTTTTTATCTTACCTTCATTCTTCATTGTTGGCTTTTTATATTACATTTACTATTCATTGTTGGCTTTTTATCTTACATTCACTCTTCATTGTTGGCTTTTTATCTTACATTCATTCTTCATTGTCGGCTTTTTATATTAAATTCACTCTTCATTGTTGGCATTTTATCTTACATTCATTCTTCATTGTTGGCTTTTTATATTACATTTACTCTTCATTGTTGGCTTTTTATCTTACATTCACTCTTCATTGTTGGCTTTTTATATTATATTTACTCTTCATTGTTGGCTTTTTATCTTACATTTATTCTTCATTGTTGGCTTTTTATATTACATTTACTCTTCATTGTTGGCTTTTTATCTTACATTTATTCTTCATTGTTGGCTTTTTATATCATATTTACTCTTCATTGTTGGCTTTTTATCTTACATTCATTCTTCATTGTTGGCTTTTTATATTATATTTACTCTTCATTGTTGGCTTTTTATCTTACATTTATTCTTCATTGTTGGCTTTTTAAATTATATTTACTCTTCATTGTTGGCTTTTTATCTTACATTTATTCTTCATTGTTGGCTTTTTATATTACACTAGACGAATGGCCCGGGCAACGCCCGGGTTTTACCCGAGTGCGTATATATTTTAAAACGTTTTAATTCAAATACTATTCGTTACAATTATAAATTGGCGCCATGGATGTCACTCTTGTGAAACGTCCCGTTCCAAACTGTGTATTTTTAAAATGTTTTAATTAAAATAATATTCGTTACAATTATAAATTGGCGCCGTGGATGTCTCTCTTGTGAAACGTCCCGTCCCAAACTGTGTGTGTCTTGAAAATATAAAAATAAAAATTTGAATTTTCATAAAGATTTCATCATGTCGATTTTTTTTTTTGCATTTCACCTACTAAATCGATAGAGATAATTACATTTGCAACATGAATTTAGGTATATTGACTAAATAGAAAACTGCATAGTAATAAAGATCATTTTTTAAAGGCACCATATCGTTTTTTTTTTCAATAAAATCGAAACAAAAATTAACAATAAATAACGATAATTGCCTTAAAAAGAAATTGCCTTAAAAAAAAGAAACATTCGCGGTGATTTTGTCTTGCATTCGTTTATACAATTACTAGCGAACCCGGCCACGCGTTGCTGTGGCTAAATTGTAATATTTTAAATTAACATTATACTAAACTATTCAGTACAGTAAAGTTAATAGTCACTCATAAAGATAAAAATGTTTTAGCCGATCTAAAGCCCTACGGGATTGAAAATGGAACGTTACGTTAAATTTTGAAAGTGATTTTTATATATATAGATAATATAGCCCTTCATTGTAATCATTGATTATAAGCACTGCATTAATAAATGTCAGTGAACTCGTTTATATGTATTGTTTTTTTGTTTTCGAGATATTCTAATAGAACGTTCTCACATTTTCCGTAAAATATTTATATATGCACAAACACACAATATACTCACTATGTCTTAATTTCGCTACAATTATTGTTATAAATATTATTCTAAAATAATTCGCCAGAAATCGTCCGGGTAATATACTAAACAACTTCCCAAAGTTTCATGGCAAACATCTAAAATAAAATAATACTTTTAATACTTTGCTACAATATTAAAAAGAGGGGGGCTTAGGTGTTTAAAATGTAGAATGTGCTCTAAATAGTATTACATAGAGCCTTCATAACAAACATATCTAAAATAAACCAATCAAAATATAATAATGCTGTAAAAACAGACCTTGCTACAATAATATAAAAGAAATGAAAATAAAAAAAGACACCCACGCTGAGCCTCGAACCTAGGTTTGTTACAAATATTATTAAAAAATTGTTTATGTTAATTTTTATTTTAAAAATCCTACATTTTAAATAAAATAATATTTTTAATAATTTGCTACAATAATATAAAAGAAATGAAAAAAAAAAAAAAAAACACCCACGCTGAGCCTCGAACCTAGGTTGCGGGGGTACGAAGCCGTGTACCTAACCTATAGGCTAAGCGTGACGTTAAAAATAAGCTCATGCGAGGCTATTTCAGGCCATACGTCTGCCGCGAGGGGGCGCTGATTGCGAGTGAATTTACATTTTATTGTAAATAAAAATGCAACGAAAGGTTATTTCTAAAGAGTAATTAGCCAGAAACCATCCCAGTAGTATACTAAACATCTTCCCAAAGTTTCATCACGATTGGTTGAGCGATGTAGATTATCACTGACGAACGGACGGACGGACCAACGGACCAACAAACATCCATTTTTATATATATAGATTATATACGCATGACCCGGGCAACGCCCGGGTTTTACCCGATTAAATGCTTTTATTCAAATACTATTCGTTACAATTATAAATTGGCGCCGTGGATGTCATTCTTGTATAATATATAAATGAGTTTTAAAAATTGTAAAAAAAAAAAAAAATGCATCGGCCGGGAATCGAACCCGGGCCGCCCGCGTGGCAGGCGAGCATTCTACCACTGAACCACCGATGGTTATGAAAATTCCCATCCGTGAGCTTCAGACAAACAAACAGACAGAATAAGGCGAATATATAAGTAGATTTACTATTCATTGTTGGCTTTTTATCTTACATTCACTCTTCATTGTTGGCTTTTTATCTTACATTCATTCTTCATTGTTGGCTTTTTATATTACATTCACTCTTCATTGTTGGCTTTTTATCTTACATTCATTCTTCATTGTTGGCTTTTTATATTACATTTACTTTTCATTGTTGGCTTTTATCTTACATTCATTCTTCATTGTTGGCTTTTTATATTACATTCACTCTTCATTGTTGGCTTTTTATCTTACATTCATTCTTCATTGTTGGCTTTTTATATTACATTTACTCTTCATTGTTGGCTTTTTATCTTACATTCACTCTTCATTGTTGGCTTTTTATATTATATTTTTAGATTGAGATTATTAGCTAGTATGTAAAAAAATTAACTTCGTTGAAATTTAATTTTGTATTTATATATAAATAAAATTAACTCTGTTGATTTTTTTTTGTATTTAATCGATAACAGCGAAGTTACGCATGTTAATGTTAGGGAATATATTTTGATGTTAAGCAAAACCTGCTCCATCTTGTTTTACATAAATGTTGAAAATTTGGTTGAAATTGATGCATTGTAACGAAAGTTTTTAGCGAACACCACTTATGAAATTTGCATTTTATTAATATAGACAAGAATGACATCCACGGCGCCAATTTATAATTGTAACGAATAGTATTTTAATAAAAGCATTTAATCGGGTAAACCTCGGGCGTTGCCCGGGTCATTCGGCTAGTAACTATAGAAGAGATGCATAGAGATGATTCTATATAAACAAGCACTTTTAGGATTATTTATAGATCTATGAAACCTATAATACAATATAATGCGTCTATGATTATAGAACGACGTTTAACAAGTTTTACCCGAAATCTTTCTTTTACAGAACGAAAAATCGTAATTTTTATTATTTAATAAGAAATAACAACTATTCTTATCCTTAGGGATGAATTGTGAAGAGTAATGATGAACGGAAAAATAAAAGTGTTCAGATCTAGGAAACATCATTTGATTATATTTGTATATACACTCATGGACAACATTTAAAAAGGTGGAAAGTCTTTGATGTCGCTGGTTGTCTGTTATTTTTAAGAAGACAGAGACAATTTTATATAAAATATAGAAATATTTTCATAATTGTAGAATACCTATCTGATGTACATCAAAATATTCCATCAAATAGTTTCATCCAATAGCCTCGTATAGCGAGAGTGCCTAACGTGCAATACGTTGTTGAGTTCAAATTATAAACAATCTTGACAAATAGACGATTTACCTCCTCGATATGTTGGGTGAAAAATTAGAAGAGAAGAAGACGCGAAGCTAGAAATAATCCGGGTTCCTAGAACTTTAGTAGAAGCCAACTATTTGAACCGTCTAGCAGTCTAGTATGATGGTTTATTCCGTTATTGAGCTGGACCAGTTGAGTACGGAAGTCGCCGAGGAGTTTTCAATTGTGAATCTCATAATATGATGCACTATTTTTTAATACTGAGAGATAATGGTGAATAAGGGTTACTGCATATTGATTTGTGAATTTCGTGGAGGTTCCAATTCTCAGAGAGGTTGTATAAATGTCTTAAATTGAACGATTTAGGATATTGGCCAGTTTTAAGACTAGTCAAAATCTGAGTAGTTGGTGTTCTGTGCTCGAGGAACCTCTCTCTGGGTTGTAAATATCTCTCTTTCTCTAAAAAATATTCCGCGTCTCGTCCGTTTTAAAGGTTCTAAATGAAATAATGGCTATGGACACATTTATTCAAGACCTTTACAATATTTATTTTATGGCTGAAAGGACAAGTAGGATAATATTTGCATATATCCAAAGTCAGATATGTAGGTGAAACTGTCAGAGATTTATATACAAGAATATCTGAACATAAAGAAAATATCGACAAAAAGGAAATAGATAATTAATCTATATTAATAAAATGCAAATTTCATAAGTGGTGTTCGCTAAAAACTTTCGTTACAATGCATCAATTTCGATCAAATTTTCAACATTTATGTAAAACGAGATGGAGCAGGTTTTGCTTAACATCAAAATATTTTTCCTAACTTTAACATGCGTAACTTCGCTGTTATCGATTAAATACAAAAAAAAAGAAATCAACAGAGTTAATTTTATTTATATATAAATACAAAATTAAATTTCAACAGAGTTAATTTTTTTACATACTAGCTAATAATCTCAATCTAAAAATATAATATAAAAAACCAACAATGAAGAGTGAATGTAAGATAAAAAGCCAACAATGAAGAGTAAATGTAATATAAAAAGCCAACAATGAAGAATGAATGTAAGATAAAAAGCCAACAATGAAGAGTGAATGTAATATAAAAAGCCAACAATGTAGAATGAATGCAAGATAAAAAGCCAACAATGAAGAGTGAATGTAAGATAAAAAGCCAACAATGAATAGTAAATGTAATATAAAAAGCCAACAATGAAGAATGAATGTAAGATAAAAAGCCAACAATGAAGAGTAAATATGATATAAAAAGCCAACAATGAAGAATGAATGTAAGATAAAAAGCCAACAATAAAGAGTAAATGTAATATAAAAAGCCAACAATGAAGAATAAATGTAAGATAAAAAGCCAACAATGAAGAGTAAATATAATATAAAAAGCCAACAATGAAGAATAAATGTAAGATAAAAAGCCAACAATGAAGAGTAAATATAATATAAAAAGCCAACAATGAAGAATGGATGTAAGATAAAAAGCCAACAATGAAGAGTAAATATGATATAAAAAGACAACAATGAAGAATGAATGTATAAAAAGCCAACAATGAAGAATGGATGTAAGATAAAAAGCCAACAATGAAGAGTAAATATGATATAAAAAGCCAACAATGAAGAATGAATGTAAGATAAAAAGCCAACAATGAAGAGTAAATGTAATATAAAAAGCCAACAATGAAGAATAAATGTAAGATAAAAAGCCAACAATGGAGAGTAAATCTATATTAATAAAATGCAAATTTCATAAGTGGTGTTTGCTAAAAACTTTCGTTACAATACATCAATTTCGACCAAATTTTCAACATTTATGTAAAACGAGATGGAGCAGGTTTTGCTTAACATCAAAATATTTTTCTAACATTAACATGCGTAACTTCGGTGTTATCGATTAAATACAAAAAAAAAATCAACAGAGTTAATTTTTTTACATTCTAGCTAATAATCTCAATCTAAAAAAATATTCAAAACAAGCAATTTTAAGATAACACCATATGTAAAACAGTCGGCCAAGAAAACAACAACGATATTACATCTTTCTCACATATTCACACACAATCTTGATTAATAATTGAAACTAATCTTTAACATTGTTTATTATACTTCATAATATATAATATTCGTTAGGCAAACTTTCACTCGGATAAAACCCGGGCGAAGCCGGGTACACATCCGCTAGTATATCAATATATGAAAGAAACAGCTCTCTCATTCACCTTATCAAAATCCAAAACCCATTACTTCAATATCTCCAATAAACAACATAGAGTCGTCATAGATTCCTCATAACAAAAAAGTACTTCTTCGAATAAGAGACACTTCGGCCAGTAAATATTTTTATTGTCTCGACGTTTCGACAAAAATCTTTTGTCCTCGTCAGGAGCGAACAAAAATTAAAACATTAGGCAAAACGTTAGAAATTATATACCTACATTTAAAGTTAGAGAATGTATCAGAAGTATATTTCAAACAATAGATAAGGTTTATCAATGGTCTTTGTTCTCATAGTAGTATACTATGAATATATTGTTTTATTTAATACTAGTAGAAAAGCCCGTCCAAGGACGGGATCGGCTAGAGCAGGTGGATTCCTAATTTTATTTCTCACATTCCTTTTTGATACTTAATAATATGTAATCGGAAGCGTTCGAGGTAAAATAACGTTCATGGTCCGTCAGGGATCGATCCCCTTCCGAGCGTTGCAACATTTTACCTTTCGGGTCATTTTATTGATATTTTTTTTAATTAACATTTTTACTTTAAAAGAGGTGAACTTACAATGAATAAATTTCTTTGTAAACAACATTTTTGTTGAAGCAAGCTGAACTATTTTCAAGAAGCCTTCCTTGCTTGCTTCCGTGGATTATTTTTATTTTAACACACTTAGAGCTTTTCACCCTAGAAAAAGCAACATATAACTGACCATGGCTAAAAACTGGTTCAGGTAAATAGATGCCAACCATTTCAAGGGTTTGGCCTTGTGATTTATTTATTGTCACAGCGAAGGCTAATTTTACAGGGAACTGTCCCCTTCTGAGAATGAAAGGAATCTCAGAATGTATTGGGGCCAAGTAAACTCTCGGAATAAATACAGATTGATCTACTGCAGTGCCAGTCCGAACTTTTGCAATAATTAAATTAGGTAACAATTTAGTTACTACTAATCTCGTCCCGTTACAAAGACCTCGCTTTGTGTTTAAGTTTCGAAGAAGCATTATGATTGCTCCAACTTTTAGCTTCAGTTTATGAAGTGGCATTCCCGAAGGGTTAAGGCTGTTGAGAAATACCGGTGGATAGCTCTCATTATCTTCAGGTGTCGCATCATCTATTGAGTCTGAGCTGAAATATGTTATGGAGTCACCTTCAAGGATATCTAAAACTCGGTTGTTGATATCATCAACATCCACATTTCTGGGACAAAGTATAGCCTTATCGGTATACTGTTCAAAGTCAGAAGGAAGCAATTTATCTCCATAAATTTCTTTGACTAAATCGCAATTGCAAACCTTTTCAGATGGTATTTCAAATGTATCGGAGTCTAAGCCAAGATCATTTGTTAGCTCGCCATTTCCAAGCTTTAAAAGCCAGGCACTAAACTCTGGGTCAATTGACCTAATATTATTGTCTAATTTAAAAATATTAAATTTTTTCCATAGAGGATGAAATTTAATACTTGAATCTACAATTGCAGCTTGAGTTCCATGTGGAACAACAGGCAAAGTCTGACGGAAGTCCCCTCCAAAGACAATGGTTTTACCACCAAGTGGTTTTTCATTTTGCATGATTTCTTTCAAGAGATTATTAAGGCATCTAAGAGCATCTTTTGGTGCCATGGTAGCTTCATTATAAATAATGACATTTGCATGATCATCATTGCAACATGATCATCATTTTCAGGATGCAAGGCACCTGAGCGGTGATAAATCTGTCCGTTGATTCGGAAACAATAGGGCCCATATCCAGGAGGAGGTGCAAGGTTTGCTCCCATTGAAGCGAATGCTAGGGCACTGTTGACGGAACGGATGTTTTCCATGAAGTTCTTTGAAAGTTGATGCTTTCCAGTCATTAAACTTTCAAGTAGTTCAGAGGTTTGAATCGGTTCAAGTTCGACTTTTCCTTTGGAACAGCATTTATGAAAAGTTTTACTGTATGTCGTTTGTTCCAATTCGAAATACTTTGCTCTACATTTTGGGCAAACTTGATCAAGTTGGCCACAAAGGTGCAGGGGAATTTGATCTTCCTCGAAACATGTCCCTGTTGGCAAAGGTAGATTATCTCCCTGTCGAATTCTTTGCATCCTCAGCCTACTGTTTTCCCTTTGAAGGGCTCTTTGATTTTCGCTCATATTCATTCGGTATTGCCGTTGTTGTTCATTATGCCGTTCTCTTACGGGTGAATTTAAACGTCTTTGTCGCTGCTGTTCAATACGACGTTGCTTTGCTTCGATGGGTTCAACAATAGAAAGGGCTCTTTTAGGAGACATTGTTTATAAAAATAAAATAATCAAGCTAAATTAAAAAAATAAAATTATTTAAAAAATATTATTCCTCAAATATTCACCGAATAAATTGCAGAACGCAAAAAATGACTAATAAGGTCAGAATAGAATAAAATAAAGGATGAAAACAAAAACCAAACAGACCTACAGCCGGCCACGTCACTTAACTACGTAACTTGAACACGTGACACAGAATGGACCAATCCTATTCGGCTTCAACGAACAGACGCTTTATTATATGTGATAGAATTTACTCTCTCTCTCTCTTACCTTAATTTGAATCTATATATATTAATATATACGATGCATTAGCATACCATCTGTTATATGAAAGACTCGAATATTAACTAAATAATTGCACTCCACACACACAACATATAGAAATGTGATTAAATTAAAAAAAATTAATCCTATAAATGTTTTTTCAATTGTCCCATTTTATTGCCAAACAAATTCTAATAGAAGTAGGTGGACGAGCTGTATAATTCTCAACAGCCATGAAAATGGGATTGAATCCCACATTGAACACTTTTTTAATTATGTGAAGAACCTGTACATATTTTTCATTTATAAATTTTATTGCCATCTATCGTTAAAATTGTAATAAATTTATTGGAAATGTGTTTCTTTTCAATAATATTTGTATGAACAGAATAAAACATAAGGGACCATTCTCTCTGCCACTGTTGCTACAAATGACAATCGCTATTTTTCTCTCACTCACTCTGCCCCCTGGTGTTGGTAATGGTTCTTTTATTACCTACGCCCTCGAGGAAGGTTTTATAGCTGAATTTATTTCTGATTCAACAACAAAAATCCTTTATTAAGGACACTCATCCCATACTGGATTCTCCAATATGGGTGAACAGAAGTAAACATAACATTTATCTACATAAAGGGGAGATTAAGATCGACCTTTCTTCAAGTTGGATCCATCATCTGTGTTATGCCTATTGTCTGCGCTGTTTTCCAGAATTTGTGAAAAGCTAATGCATTTCTTTCTGATTGCAAATTCGATCATTTATAATATAATCAACTTAGCACCCTCTATTAATGAAACTTAGAATTATATTTTAGTAGATTTTGCTTGAACATATATAGTAAAAACCTATTTATATGGCTCAAAAATATGTTTAAAATGCTTTTAAATATATTTTTCATTTTGAAGTTTGATAAAAAATAAGTCCTTTCTAGTTCTACTAAATCGTAGTTTGTAAACTATTTAGAATAATTGTGTAATAATGAATATGTAATGTGTTGTGTTGTTGTTGTTGTGTTTATATCCAATTATTAAGATATTAGAGCTAGTAGAGTAAATTAAAATTTCGCCATTTCTAAAGGAAAACAAATTATAGCTCGATATTCGATATATAAATTCAAAAATATCCTAACAGAACTCTTTTCTAATACATAGTGAGTGCTACAATATTTACGTTCGATTGAACGAAAAAAAGAGAGTTTTGTTAAATACAGTATACATACATATAACATATATAGGCTTTCTCCTAATTTATAGAAATATATATAGCAATATTAGATATATATAACGGAAAAATAAAAGTGACCGTTCATCATTTATTTTCACAATTCATCCTTTCATACTTCATCCCTAAGGTTAGGAATAGTCATTATTTCTCCTTAAATAATGAAAATTACGATTTTTCGTTCTGTAAAAAGAAACATTTGCAGTAAAACTTGTTGAAGGTCGTTCTATAAGCATAGCCGCATTATAATGCACATTATATATAAATATAATAGTACACACATAAATCTGAAATTTTACTAGGATCAGGTGTGGGATAATTTAAAAGAAGGGCTTCTCTTGATGATGCTAAAAGTTGCTAATGGCTTGCACCATCTATCGGAATAAATAGCAACTAGTCACACACACGTACATATTTATTAAGACCACCGGTCTTATACAGATTCACCACAGGAAGAAAGCATAGATAGAGCCCATATACTCCAGGCAGCGCAGAACCCAACAACAGCTTCCATGTCCGACGCATGTCCAGTGGCCGCGATTCCATCGTGCATAGGTTAGCGTATCACTGCAATGGCAATTGTAGAATCAGCCGCGTTATAGTCTTCGCTTTCCTCCCCAAATGAACCACGATATTCGGCGAATCGATTAATTCCTCCGAACGGTGACTGCGGCCTTGTAAAATTTATACAGTAGAATCAAAAGGTTCCCGAACTTAAAAAATAAAATATTAAACAACTTTTGAAAAATGCAAAATCAATTTCACTATAAAGAATAAAGCCTAAACTATAATTTAATTTAGCAACGCCAGTAAATGCGCATGCGTAGTTTTCATTTTAGGCATATTTTTGTTGTAAGTATTTTGTTCGCGTCGGTTTCTGCAATGTCATTTGAGCAAAGGGCAAATATTAAAATTTGTGTAAATTTTAAAAGGTCTTTCACAGAGACATTAGCATTAATGAATGAAGCTTATGAAGACGAAAAATTGTCACGAACGCAAGTTTATTTCTGGTATAAACGTTTTAAAGATGGCCGTAAGAGCATCGCAGATGATTCAAGGTAAGGTCGGCCATTGACGTCAACAACGGATTGAAATATTGGACAGGTACGTGATTAAATTGTTGCTGATAGAAAAATTACTATTGATAATATATCAGACATACTTGGAATTTCGTATGGTAGTTGCCAAATAATTATTGGTGAACATTTAAGCATGAAAAAACTTTGTGGTTATTTTGTTCCACGAAAATCAACAGATCTACAAAGAGAGACTAGTTTATCAATTTTCAAAGATTTAATTGAAACTGCAAATAATGATTCTGATTTTTTAAAAACAATAATAACTGGTGATGAAACATGGTGCTTTCTTTTTGATCCACAAACCAAAAAACAATCACTCGAATGGCACACACCAAGTTCTCCTAGGAAGAAGAAATTTCGTCTTGACAAGCCAAAAGGAAAAGTAATGCTAGTACATTTAAAACAATTTAATGACATCTTGTCAAGTAATGCTAGTAGTGTTTTCGATTATCAAGGACTTGTCTATTATGAATTTATTAAAGAGGGGATTACTATTAATAAACAGGCATATAAAGAAATACTTGTGCGCCTTCGTGATGTGATAAGAAGAAAAAGAAACCAACTCTTTAAATCAAAACAGTGGAAATTGCTACATGATAATGCCCCTGCTCATAGAGCCATTATTGTTCAAGACTATTTAGCCAAACACTCTGTATCGGTCTTGCCACATCCTACTTACTCTCCTGAAATCGCCCCATGTGATTTTCTTCTTTCCAAAACCTAAAATTACGTTAAAAGGGAGGCGCTTTTCATCGTCATCAGAAGTAATTGAAAATGCGACGGTGGAGCTAAACAAGCTTAGAAAAATTGACTTTGAACTAGCATTTCAACAGAATTTTTCACGCTGTGAAAAATGTGTAGATAACCAAGGCTCCTATTTTGAAAATTTTGATGATTAAATTACTATATTATGAATAAATAATTAATTTTAAAAAGTTCGGGAGCTTTTTAATCCTACCTTGTATATAAACCAAAAAGAAGACCTTGTTCAAACATCATTGTATTCCTCTAGTTATATATTTGTTGAGACTATCGGATTGAGACAAGGATAAGTAGTCCAAGAGTTCTTTTCTGTTTCTCCAAGTAAAAGCAACCAAATATTGTATGCATGAATTCATATTGTATTATGCTATTACACAGATCACAAGTTAAAGGACAGTCATTCTTCCAGCGCTTTGAACGATTTTCTGGGATTAACACCCATAGGGGAGTCTCAGCTGCGCAATAAGTCTTTTAATTGCCAGAGGAGTATTTGTGAGTATATTTAGATCTAATTACAGACTAAACACGAACTAACTAAATAGTTAATAAATAAAAATACATTTTATAAAAACATTTATTTAATTGCACTAAGAAGGAAAAAATTATTCCGTCATCGAGCAATTATATGTATCTGAGTGAAAATGAAAGCGGCGGGGGATAATCAAATTTAGAGAAGAGTTAAACATATTTTTTTAGAATTTTTTTTTTCTTTTCTTTATAGATACAGGTAGGCTCTTTTTTATATAAACTTATTTAATGGATCACCTTTTGATTCTAACAATTCATTTAAATTGAATCCCACTTCTTACACCCAACCCTCTGTACACAGTACATAAGTTTTATGTTAATAAGCAAAAATCCAAATATCTCCTTACTCCGCATTTATCCGCGTAATGAACAGACAATTTCTATGAAAAGAATAAAAACATAAGGGACCACATAATGACTTCTACTGCTACAAATGACAACAGACAAGTTTCCTTTTTTTTTCTTTCTTACTCTGCCCCCTGGTGTTGAAAAAAGGAAATTTCTTTTACGACTTTGGCCCTCGAGGAAAAGTTTTATCGCTGAGAATTTCTTGGCGATTTCAAGTTTAATCATAAATAGGTTATCAATAATCATATAGTTTATAAACTATTTAAAATATTGGTGGAGGTTTGATAATAATATATTTATACAATTTGAAAGATATTTAAGTTTTCTACTTGATATAGATTCACATATGAATTTAGAATTTTGAATTTAAATACATAAATAATCAACACGATAGATAGTAATTTGAAAATAAATTTTGTTGTGAAAAAAATAAACTATTAAAAAAGTAGTTTCTTTAAAGATTAATTCACACACTCGGTAAATACTAATTAGAGAAAATATTTTTAAAAAGTAAATAGTGAAATAAAATACATATTTAAAGATAATATTAATATATACAGTTATCAGCGTCATAATCAATTCTTTCACCGTTTGCTTTGTGAATGGAATAAATACCCAAATATGGCCATTTTTCACGACCATCGGTGGTTCAGTGGTAGAATGCTCGCCTGCCACGCGGGTGGCCCGGGTTCGGTTCCCGGCCGATGTATTTTTTTTTTTACAATTTTTAAAACTCATTTATATATTATACAAGAATGACATCCACGGCGCCAATTTATAATTGTAACAAATAGTATTTGAATAAAAGCATTTAATCGGGTAAAACCCGGGCGTTGCCCGGGTCATTCGGCTAGTATAATGATATATTGAAGTATCAAGGCTTCTTTATTGTATTGCGTTATATGTTCAAAATATAACAATTGTAGTCTTACCTTAAAGGATTTATTATTCCTGTAATTGCTTCATTATTAATTACTTATAGAACACAATAATTTAAAAAAAGCTAAGTAAAATGTATTTCCTGAGCGTGAAAGTTTCAGGTGCACGATAAGAAGATTCCTTTTTCTTTATTTATCCACCTGATCCCAGTACAATTGCAATTTTGTACTATTTACTCACAATTATAAAACGATTACACACAGCAGCTTCGAACACTTGCGCTTTCTCTCATGTAAACAAAACGTGATGATAAACTTATTCCAACACACTTGTAGCCAAGAACGACCTAGATGAAGAGACAAAATAAACGAGAAAGTACCCAGACAGTGGTATTCAGAAAGTGACACCCTATAGGCAGATGGCCTCCCAGACCTTTCGGTCCATAAGCCGGCAACTTCAGAAAGTGACAGAAACAGAATGCAGTTAGGTGACAACTGTGTGACAGACCGTGTCCACAAGAAGACAGTCGGAGTATCACGGAGTGTACATGCCAAACAGTGTGTAAGAAGGTATATGAATTATTTTATTCGCGTTCGAACGTTGTGGTCCACTGTATGTATTCCCAAACACGATGCGACACCAGCCATCTCTGTCTTGAGCTCGATGTACCTTTTCGGCGACCGTCAAACAAGTGAGTTCCTTTAATTGGTCTACGAAGCGTGCCAGAGGGTAGCGCTCTCATATCGTCGGGTGCCGGATAGCATCCTGTAATGTTCTCGACGTGGGAGTACGACAAGACTCCGCGGACTGAACAGTCCAGGCAGGAGAGTGACATCTGCGTCATAGACAGGCGAATTCCTGCCGTCATGAAACCCCAAAATGAATCTAGATTGATCAGAAAAAGACAGAATGCCATTTTGAGCTCAAAGACGTCTCTCTTCATGCTAGCCTAGCCTGTCACTTCTGTGTCTGACAGAGAATGTAATTCTTAATAAAATCCGGCGACTACAGAGTTCTGATTCGATACTACGGTTATTAATGGTGTTCAGAGATGGTTCAGATTCATTCTGCACTTTAAAAGCTATTTTAATCATTGGTACAGTTGTTGACTTCTTTTCTACAACCATCCTTCGATTACTTTAATCTTCTCTGTTATTACTCTAAGGCGACCTGAGCCAAGTTTTCTTAATCTTTTCTTCTGTGACTACTGAGACCAAATCATTCAAAAGTAATTTGATTGCAGTCTACTTTTATAGCAATTTCTTTAGTCGAAATTACAGCTTTGATTCTGCTATTTGTAGAATCAGAAGGTTTCTTGTATGACGCTTTTTTCTGCTTTGTGCAATTCTACTGATTAAAGATGAACTTGATAATAATAATAAAATATATATAATAAGAATCATTTAATGGTACACTAGGAGGCAACTTGAATGCCTTTTCATGAATAAACACTGCGATTTTCATGCACTTATATTGTAATTACAGTTTCAGAAATTTGATTATTTAAATTCATCAATGTTCTTAATACACTGCGCTACACACTGAATTTGCAACAACAAGAAATACTGGGCAGAAAATTATGAAATCGAGTTATGTAAATGATGCAAATTGCGCAGCTATCACGCGCATGTTGATTGAGATATAAGAGAAGGAAGTGGCAAATACGCCAATATTCGCACCTCTCTGTCTGACACACAAAGCATTTAAAATTTTGTTTTTTTTTACTGAGAGAAAACGTTTAGAGTAGCAGAGAATGCCAGATCGCCGCCAGCCGAGGCAGTTCCAGCAGACAGACGATATCAAAGGAGGTATGGTGATTGGACTCAAAATGTCTGGTGGTCCATATGTCGAATCGTCCACAGACGCGTCCACAGTGTACCGTCTATTGCGAAGATGGTTGGAACAAGGAAATGTGGCATTATTGAGGGGAGCTGGTACGGCCAGAGTGACGTCAGCACGCGTGGACCGATGCATCCGCCGGATGGCGTTGACGACCCCACAGTATACTTTTGTCGCAATTTTAAAGGATGTGCAGGACACTCCTGATTCTCCCATATCGACCAGAATCATTATACACAGATTGGTCGCCGACGACTTACAGTCATGGCGCCCGTTAAGAAGACTGTCTTTGGCCCAACAGCACAGACACCTCCGTTTTCAATTTTGTCGGGATGGATCCACATGGACAGCGGAATGGCACAACAAGGTAGTATTCTCAAATGAATCTTGCTTCTATTTAATCAAGAATAGACACCGAGTAAGAATTTGGTGCCGTCTTGATGACAGGTTCAATCCGGCCGCATCGCGGCATTATGGCTTGAGGAGCCATCGCCTATGATATCAGATCATCTCTGATTCGTATTGAGAGCACTATGACGGCCCAAAGATACGTGGATGACGTACTGCGGCTGGTGACGCTACCCTTCCTTCAGGGGGATCAGATGCCATTTTCCAGCAGGATCACGCCCGACCTCACACAGCACGCATCAGTCAACATGCCCGGCATGACACCACGGTGACCACCAGTCTCTCCTCATCTCACACCTATAGAACACGTCTGAGACCTAATTGGGCGTCGTTTGCGTGCGCTGTCACAGCTGCGTTCAACTGTGGCTGATGGTTGACAGGGAAGCCATCCCTCAGGACACCATTCTCATTGAGTCAGTACCAAGACATGTTGCTGCCTGAATAGCCGCCCGCGGTGGCCCACAACATATTGAGTGGACGGCGATGTCGCTATGTGTATAGATGTATTCTGGTCTGATAAAGATCATTTTTCTGTTCATTACTGGTACTCTCTGCAGAATTTCATAACCTTTTACCCACTTATTCCTGGTGTTGAAAATTCAGTGTCACGCAGTGTGAGTATGAAAATTTTCAGAAAATTTGTTAAAGCGTTTATAGGTGATGTAATATTTTTGTGGCCAGTGCACACTCCCTAGAAAACCTGACCTTATCTAGACCATTATTCAAACAATATCAGTGGGGGGGGGGGGGGGGGGGGGGGGGAAATGGTAAACGATATTATTCTCCAATAGAATAATACGTTCACTCTCTTCAGCATTTGAACCTATCTAAACCACTACTCAAACAATTCCAACGGCGCTCTTATTCTAAGATCTACAATATAAAATAACTGTACCCCTTAAAACCGTATCTATACTTATACTCGAACAATATTGTATGACCATTCAGATCTACAATTGATCTAGACACTCTATAATATTTGGTCCTATATAGACCTTTACTCAATCAATCTCAGCTACAATGTAAGAACGATGTCGAGTTACAATAGAACATATCTAAACTCCCTATAGAACGTTTGATTCTATCTAGACCACAACTCAAATAATCTCAGCGGCAATGGTAGAACAACATGGCAGTCTCTATAATACAATCATATATGTATAGAATCTCCCCAGACCCCCCCCCCCCCCTCTATACTCAACGGTAGTAGAACCAACCCACGTAGAAACAGATCTTCCCAACTCGTCCATCATCTCATCGATCGAAGCTAGTACCTGCTAACGTGTGTGAAGGCCGTTTCTGCAGATCTCCATCCTGTGGGAAGTTACATTCCCTATTCCCATGTTTATAATGGCAGTTATTAATGGTATTAATACTTTATATGACGACGTGAAGGAGTATATATTAGCGCATCAATAGATACCGTTCATCGTGTTTAGTTGGAGAAAAAGAAACAATAATCTAAGAAAAAAACAATCTAGATTTTATCTCTTTCATGATATTTTAAAAGGAAAATTTAAAGTTATGTGATGTTTCTACAAAAATATCACATGGTGTTTAGACAGCCTTTCAACTATCATTACTGGAAAAGAGAAAATATTGAATGAATCAGCATCAGTGATAGATGCTCTAGACATTTTACGAAATTTATCTTAAGATATTTCAAATACATGAATACTCTTTAGCTTATATACTCGCTAGAGGATAGTAGGTTAGAAAAATATTAGATCTCTTAGATCTTTGATATCGTGGCATACAGGAAAAGAACTGATGAAAAGGGGTTAATCAGTCTAGAATTGAAGAGGAAATTGGTGAAGACTGATTAGACTTGTAGTATTGCAGGGTCGAAGAGAAAAGCCAAGAATATCGGAATAATTTAAAATGAGAATCTATAAGAAGATGGAAAGATGATTATCCGTATCACGAATTGAAACGTCTTGTGAAGTAGGGATAGGAACTGTTTAGTTTTATTTTGAACATAGGTGGCAGAAGGCGGCGCGCGGCGGAGAGAGAAAGAAGAGCTACGTCATCGCTGGCCAATGGGAGGCCATCTGGCTGCGCCACCAGAGGGAGCTCGCCACCTTCTCGAACATTCTTAGCACGCTCGTCACTAAAGAACAATGCCTTTAGGCTGCGGCTTTAAATCTTTTGTAAATTCTTTAAATATTTATTGTAAAGAAAATTAAAATAAATTCATTTGTAAAGCTTGGGATAATTGCCTGACCAAAGATAAGTACATTTGTTTCTTTGAGCTATTATAAAACATTCTATTCAATCAAGGCCTAACGAGAACAAATTGTTTTGTAAACAATCATTCTGCTTTTCCTCCTTGCGTATTTGCCAAGTGGGAAACAAAACATTGGTGTCGAAACCCGGGAATAAATCTATTAAATAATTATTTAAATATAAATAATTATAATTCATTTTGAAATATATTATTAAAATTAATAATAGCAAGAATTAAAGATGGCTGCCAAAATGGCTGCCAAATTTAAAGCTACTTTAAATATTTTTGAATTTCATTTCAAACAAGTGGATTATTTTGAGCAAATTTCGCTCAAGATAATTGAAGCGAAGGATGATGTAAATTTACAGACATTTAAACAAGATATTTTAGATATAAAATCTAACATTGAAAAAACTTATTGTAATCTTTTAACATTTTCTGAATTTGATGATGAAGTTTACTCTTCTAGAGTTATGCAATACAATGATAATCTTAGAAATTTAGTGGCGAATATCAATAAAGTATCTTGTACAGCCATTTCAAGCAAAATTGATGATCTAAATCAATCAACCACAAGTAAAATAGAACTTCCTAAATTTAATTTACCTTCCTTTTCTGGTGATGTTAACGAATGGCTTAGTTTCAAGCAATTGTTTTCTCTGTCTATTGATTCTAATACCGCTCTAACTGATTCACAAAAGCTGCAATATTTACAATCAGCTGTTACTGGAGACGCTGAACGACTTATTAGGGGATTTCCTGTTATTGATGAAAACTATGCTCATGCTTGGGCCACATTGGTCTCCAGATATGAAAACAAAAAAGAACTTGCCTTTTCACAATGTACAAAATTATTCACTTTAAAACCTTTAAAACTAATAAATTCCAAGGCCATTTTCGAACTACTAGATATATGTAATGAAGCCATGATAAATTTGAAATCACTGGGTTTGGAAAGAAATACACTTGTTGATATCTTTCTAATACATTTCCTACAAAGAAAAATAGGTGATGATTTGAAAAGGCAATGGGAATTGACGTTGATAGATGATGGCTTTCCATCCTACGAAAAATTTATTATGTTTCTTGAAAAACAAGCAAAAAGTTTGCAATCGATAAAAGGTTATGCTAGGGAGGATAAATCTGTAGTGAAACAAACACATGTATATAATTCCATTTCAAAAGGTGATGATAATTGCCTATTATGCAAAAATTCACATCCTTTATTCAAATGTGACAAGTTCCATAAATGTTCTCTCCTTGAAAGATGGAACATAGTCAAAACCAATAACCTTTGTTTCAATTGTTTGCGATCCAACCACAGAGTAACGTCATGTAAAATCACTATGCATTGTAAATCATGCAACAAAAAACATCACATTCTTTTGCATTCCTTCCAACCCGAACCTTTGAATACCACTTCAATTGAAGCCCCAATTGCCCAATCTAGCGTTTCATGTTTTCTCAGTGATACAACAAAGCCCAACGAGACAATCTTATTATCTACTGCTATCGTGAGAGTGAGAGCAGAAAATCGATCGTTTCATCCATGCAGAGCTTTGATTGATACTGGTTCTCAAAGAAGTCTAATAACAGAAAATTGTCGTGAAAAGTTGAATCTTCCTGTTAAAAAGAGCCAACTCACAGTTTTTGGAATTGGTAACCAACCAATACAGCAGTCTGCTAATGAGACTTTTCTTCAATTTAAGCCTCATTTTTCTGATAGAATATTCAAAATTTCATCCATAATACTCCATCAAATCACTGTTGATTTACCTAATTTTCTGATAGAGATAATTGGTCTCATCTTAAGAATACTTTATTAGCAGATCCCAATTTTGATAAAACAAGTCCCATTGATTTAGTAATTGGTGCAGACCTAGCCCCATTTTTATATACAGGAAAACTACGATTCCAAAATCATCCAGGACCCACTGCCTGCAGTTCCAAGTTAGGATGGATACTTTCAGGAAATGTTTCCAGTTCTGAGACTGGAAACAACTATATCTCATTATGCTCAACATCCCAAGGAGATGATAATCTGCGACAGTTTTTTTGAATTGGAATCGGTTCCTGCCGCTCTTCCATTGACTAAAGAGGAGAAGAGTTGCGGGGACATTTATGACAAGAACTTTTGCATATCAACAGATGGAAGATATTCTGTTGGTCTACCGTTTAAATCTGTGCCTAATCTCGGAGACTCACGTCATAATGCCATGAAACGATTTCTTGCTCTTGAGAGAAAATTGCACAAATCTTCGAATCTTCTTCAGCAATATAAGGATTTCATGATGGAATATCTTTCTCTCAACCACATGGAGCTCATTCCGAAAAACGAACGTGACAAACCATCAGACAAGTGCTATTATATACCTCACCATTGCGTTCTGCGTGAGCAGAGCAGCACTACTAAATTAAGAGTAGTGTTTGATGCATCGTGCAAAACGAGCAACAATTACTCCTTAAATGAATTACTTCATACTGGACCAAAATTGCAGCATGATATTTTCAATATTCTTGTGAAGTTTCGTACTAATCCTATAGCTTTTACGGGAGATATTGAGAAAATGTACGGACAGATAAAAGTGAACTCTTCTGATCTCGACTTTCAGAGAATCTTCTGGAGAAATAGTCCATTGGAATCTTTATTGGAGTATAGATTGCTCACAGTAACTTATGGAATGTCGTGTGCACCATATCTTGCAATCCGTACCTTGATGCAACTTGCCACCGACAAAGAACTCCTGTTCCCAGAGGCATCTAAAATCATAAAAACTGATTTTTATGTAGACGACCTACTTTCTGGCGCAACAACAATCGAAGAAGCAAAAGTTCTCATTGATGATATCCGGAAAATCCTTTTTTCTGGTGGCTTTTGCATAAGAAAATGGATGTCAAATGTCCCTGAGGTTCTTTCAGAGGTACCAGAAGCGCTGAAAGCACATGATTCATATGAAATCGGAGATAATTCATCTGTTAAGATTCTTGGGATAAATTGGAATCCATCCACGGATAATTTCACAATTATAGTCAATTCACTAAAAGACGTATATTCTAAAAGACAATTGTTATCGGACATTTCTCGAATTTATGACCCTTTGGGATGGTTATCACCGGTGATCATTAGCCTCAAGATTCTGTTCCAAACCTTGTGGAAACAGGATTTGGATGATCCCTTGTCTGAATCGTTGTGTTCTCATTGGAGGAGAGTGAAAATGGATTTGGCCATGCTAAATCATATTAAAATTCCTAGATATATTTCCTGCAAGGGACTTATACATTCTTTAGAACTCCATGGATTTTGTGATGCTTCCGAATCTGCATATTCATCAGTTGTTTATATGAAATCTCGTTTTAAATCTGGTCATGTTCAAGTCACATTGATTGCTGCCAAGACAAAAGTCGCTCCCTTGAAGGCAACGTCAATACCTCGTCTGGAGCTTTGTGCTGCTCTTCTCCTTTCAAATTTATATGATTCCATTTGCAGCTCATTGCTGTTGCAGATTGACCGAGTAAGTTTGTGGACAGATTCCCAGATTGTTTTATGTTGGATAAAATCTGAATCAAAACATTGGAAACCTTTTGTTTTTAACCGGATTGCATAAATTCAGCGACTAACTCTGCAATATTCTTTGTACTATGTGTCTACCAAGGATAATCCTGCAGATTGCGCCTCCAGAGGTATAACTTCTTCAGAACTAGTAAACCATTCACTTTGGTGGAATGGTCCTGATTGGCTATCAAACTCAAGTTTACAAGATCCGCTACCAATCACATATAAACTTCCAAAAGAAGTTTGTCATGAAAAAAGAAAGACCGTTCCGATTGTTCATTTCACTACTTGTCCTATTCTAGACTTTATTTTTAAATTCTCAACATTCAGGAAGCTGAGCAGAGTTACGGCATGGCTCCTAAGATTTATCCACAATGCTAGACACAGCAGCGACAAAATAAAACACAAAGAATTGTCCTCTAATGAGCTCGATAATTCAATTCGAACTCTTATTCAAATCATTCAAAGTTCAGAATTTAAAACTGTAATTCAATGTTGTAATCAAAGCAAAGTACTACCAACAAACTCAAAACTTTTATCCTTAAACCCATTTATTGATTCATCAGGAATTCTACGTGTAGGAGGTCGACTGCGCAAATCCAACCTGCAATTCAATGAGAAGCATCCAATAATTCTTCCTCACAAGCATTTTGTTACAGAATTGATTGATCAACAATTCCACGTAGAGCATCTTCATTCTGGTCTCCAATTAACTCTGTGTGCCATCCGACAAAAGTACTGGATTCCATCCGGTAGAATTCTAGTAAAAAAGCTCATTAATCGTTGCATGACATGTTTCAAGACGAAACGCCAAGTGTCAAAACAAATCATGGGAGATCTGTCTATCCATAGAATCATACCCTCAAGCCCTTTTAGCAAAACAGGAATAGACTTCGCAGGACCATTTATAACTAAACCTAATGTCATAAGAACAAAAGTAACATTAAAATCATATTGTAACGTTTTATTTTTGCTTTAACTTTTAAAGAAATGTTTTATTTTAAATCTTTATATAATTTGTTTGTTTGTTTTAAATAAAGAAGCAAATTTACCATGTTGTTGTTCTTTTGTTTATTAATTGTTCTTTTTTTCCAATGATGATAAGAGTTATTGATCACACATTAAAAATCAATGAAAAACCAATTACAAAATTAATTACAAAATTCAGAAACGTGTCATATCCCTCGGCTTGAAGGATTTATTTTCGCAAAATAAATGGTTTCAATTGTGACACATGAACTTTAACCAAGGAGGAATCATCTTTCAATAATTCACACGTAACACTAGATATTATTCTTGTTATTTGAAAAGGACCTTCATACTTTGGGGATGTTTTGACCATACTTGGATCATTACTAGCTATTTTACGAAGGACCAGATCACCAACTTTGAATGACGACTGCGGATGTTTTGCATCGTGTCGTGCTTTCCACTTTTCTCTATGCTTTGCGCTATTTTCTATTGCTTTCTTCCTTGCATTTTCTATGGTGAAATGTGGTGATTCAGAAAATTCTGGTATTGCACAATCACCAAAAAGTAGGAAATTTGGAGAAAACCCAGTGACATCATGGGGTGTGCTATTATAATCTTTCACAATTTTGGCAAGTAATGATGACCATTTTAGTCTTGGATTCTCTTGAAGGTTTGTTCTTAATTTGGTGAGTATAGTGTCAATTCATAATGCCCGTCATTTGTAATGAAAGCAGTTTTCTCAACAGAGTCTGGATGTATTTCAACATGCCAATAGCCCCATGCTATGTCAAGTGTTGTGAAGTATTTCGCATTATGTAAGCGATCAAACATATCTTGGATGTATGGAAGAGGCTGCTTGTCATCAATTGTAATTGCATTCAGTTTTCGGTAATCTATGCACATCCTTTGTGAACCATCCTTTTTAGAGACCAACACTACGGGGAAGGCCCAAGGTGACTGAGATTCTATTATTAGTCCCTTTTTACTCAATTCTTCAACTTGTCTTTTTATTTCATCATATTCGTCAAGTGGTCTTCTATATGGTCTACAACTGATGGGTGGATGTTCAATTGTATGGATCTTGTGTTGAACAGCAATCCTTCCGATGTCAGTTTCATGCTGGCTGAACAATGCTTGATTTTCTTTAAGTAATTGATTAAGCTCTTTTTGCTGAACAGATGGAAGATGCGTTTCAGGAGATATATAAAAACATTCATTTCGTTTAACATACACCGCTTTGTCTTTTGTGTCAATTATTAATCCAATTTTTCCTGCTACATCAAGTCCAATAAGCAATGGATAGCTAAAGTTTTTTACTACATGAAGCTTACACCCGACAAGTTTAGAATGGATTTTCAAAAATACTTCTACTGATCCTAAAGTATATGCAAAACTATCTACTTGTTTAATTTTGATTCTATCGTTTACATTCAATTTTAACTTATGTTGTTTTAAAAGCGAACAGCTCATCAATGAAATAGTTGACCCGGTGTCAATAAAAGATGAAACTGGAATATTATTAAGTAAAACTTCAACATTAACAAATCTATAAGGAAAATTGGTATTTGCTATGCAAAGTGAATCAGCTATGGTTTGTTTAACATCTGTGGTGATATTAGTTGCTTGGTGTTTAAGCTTGTCTTTATAATTAGGATCATAATCTTTGCAATCACTTATCCTATGTTTAAAATACAATCCTTTTTTCTTACAAATAGAACACCAATATGGGCAATTTTTTGAGATTGTAGGTGTAGTTATATTAAAAACTTTGGTTTTACTTCTCTGTTGTTGCCTTATTTGATTATTGTTTTGTTCAATCTCCATGGCAATCTGCATCAAATGTGATGGATCTTTAGGCTGGGCTGTTACGAGATAATTTTTCCAATCTAATGGCAATCCATCCGTTAACATTTTTAGCTTCTCGACATTATTGAGGCTTGTTTGATTTAATAATCTAATTTTATCTCTAAAATAATCTTCCACGGTTTCTTCTTTTTTAAGTCTTCTTTTTGATGCTGCAACTATAGGGCTTTCAACTTTATAACCAAAGCGCTGAATTAATTTGAGTTTAACAGTATCCCATTTTTTAATGGATGCGTTGCTCAATATTTCATCAGCAAACCATTCTAAAGCATCTTTTGATAAATAATAAATTAGATTATTGATTCTATCGACTTCATCTAGTTTACCAGTTTCCAATTCATATAGTTTAAGCCATGATTCAGGCCGAATTGAACCTTTATCACCGCTAAATTTCTCTAATTTGTTTACATTTACTGCCATTGTACTTACTTTTTCTTTCGTCGAAGCCTTTTTTGATTTATATTTTAATCCTTTCGTAGCTGCGCCAAATATTTTATGTAACGTTTTATTTTTGCTTTAACTTTTAAAGAAATGTTTTATTTTAAATCTTTATCTAATTTGTTTGTTTGTTTTAAATAAAGAGGCAAATTTACCATGTTGTTGTTCTTTTGTTTATTAATTGTTCTTTTTTTCCAATGATGATAAGAGTTATTGATCACACATTAAAAATCAATGAAAAACCAATTACAAAATTAATTACAAAATTCAGAAACGTGTCAATATATAGCATTATTCATTTGTTTCTCAACGAAGGCTATTCACCTTGAGATAGTTTCAGATCTGTCAACCCCTGCCTTCCTCGCTGCTTTTAGAAAATTCATCTCTCGTCGAGGAAAACCCTCTGATATTTTCACCGACAACGCTACTAACTTTAAAGGAGCTAAGAATATTTTGAATAATATACATCAACTTGTAAAGGATTCTTCAATTCAAAGTTATGTAGCTAATGAACACATCACTTGGCATTTTATACCTCCATCTGCTCCAAACTTCGGCGGCATTTGGGGAGCAGGAATTAAATCATTGAAGTATCATCTCCTAAGGTGTTTAAAATCTGCAGTTTTAAATTTTGAAGAACTCAATACTCTGACAAGTCAAATTGAAGCGTGCTTAAATTCTCGCCCGTTGTATCCGATGAGTTCGGATCCAAATGATTTCAACCCTCTCACTCCAGGACATTTTTTGATTGGAAGACCATTAACAGCACTCCCAGAGCCCATTTATCACCCTAATGACAACTACTTAACTAGATGGAAATTAATTCAAAGGGCCAGAGATGTTTTCTGGCAAAGATGGTCCAGGGAATATCTAAACAATCTGCAACAACGGTCCAAATGGAAGAAACCCTCTTCCAACCTGAAGGTTGGAGATTTGGTGTTGGTAAAAGACTTTCCTATGCCTTCAATGCAGTGGAGCCTTGGCCGCATCACCAAGGTGTCACCTGGAGCGGATGGCATTGTCCGAGTTGTGGAACTTCAAACAGAGAAACAACATCATCTAATAAGACCCATCTCGAAGATTGCACTTCTGCCATTCTAATTCTTCTTCTTCTTCAAAAAAAAAAAAAAACTTTCTTCACTATGTGATCCTTTTCTTTTCCCTTGTGTGTGGACTACGTCCACAGGAGGGGAGGGAGTATGTTTAGTTTTATTTTGAACATAGGTGGCAGAAGGCGGCGCGCGGCGGAGAGAGAAAGAAGAGCTACGTCATCGCTGGCCAATGGGAGGCCATCTGGCTGCGCCACCAGAGTATACTCAGTTGCGGAGTACTGCGCCCCTGTGTGGGAAAGAAGCTCCCATACAGACAGCATAGATGCTCAACTTAACCAAACTATGAGATTAATAACGGGAAACATGAGACCTACCCCTATAGACTGGCTCCCATATCTCTCTAACATAGCACCTCCTGACCTCAGAAGAAAGAATAATATCAAGGAATCCTGCATGGGTGGCCGATGAAAATGTAGATCTTAAAGAAGAGTGGAGAAACCGATGGAGCAATCTTGCCATCGCCAACAAAGACCTGGTGGAGGATCCTAACACCAAACCTCCCGGCTACAACCTACCTAGAAGGACCTGGTCAACCCTCAATAGAATCAGGACCTCTACTGGTAGATGCAACTACCTACTAAATAAGTGGAACATGAGTCCAGACCAGAACTGCGACTGTGGACAAATACATACAATGCACCATATCCTAAGGGACTGTCCTCGAAGATTCTTCCAGGGAACACTTGGGGATATCCACCGGTGCACAGAGGAGGCCCTGGAGTGGATTCGTCACCTCGACATTCCACTCTAGAGAAACTTGCCAACATTGTTGTATTGTGCTGTAAAAAACAATATCATACGCAAAAAAAAAAAAAAAAACCAGAGGGAGCTCGCCACCTTCTCGAACATTCTTAGCACGCTCGTCACTAAAGAACAATGCCTTTAAGCTGCGGCTTTAAATCTTTTGTAAATTCTTTAAATATTTATTGTAAAGAAAATTAAAATAAATTCATTTGTAAAGCTTGGGATAATTGCCTGACCAAAGATAAGTACATTTGTTTCTTTGAGCTATTATAAAACATTCTATTCAATCAAGGCCTAACGAGAACAAATTGTTTTGTAAACAATCATTCTGCTTTTCCTCCTTGCGTATTTGCCAAGTGGGAAACAAAACAGGAACGATAACTACTGAAGATAATCAGAAAAGGAAACAAAATAACTATAAAGAACCTTTAGTAAATTAAATTTTATTGCCCTCTATCGTTAAAATTTTACACAAATAAATTTACTGGCAATGCGTTTCTTTTTAAATCTCTACAGACCTTACTGCAATGATATGATTTAATGAATGAGAAGGCTTGGCTCATCAGTAGTGAACCCTCTCAGCGGTTTCGCCAAATTAATCTCTAGACCGCTCTACTATTGTATTGGACTGGTTTTGTTATATACCCTGCATTTTCTATGGAAGGCAGCTAAATGGTGTTTAGTGAACTATGGACATAAGCTTATAGGTCTGTAGAGGTACATACATAAAAATTTCAAGGTATTGCATCGAGCAAAGCTCTTCCGCGCAAAACATGTTTTCATAACCATTATATATTAGTAAATTAAATTTTATTGCCCTCTATCGTTAAAATTTTACACAAATAAATTTACTGGCAATGCGTTTCTTTTTAAATCTCTACAGACCTTACTGCAATGTTCACTACTGATGAGCCAGCCCTCTCATTCATTAAATCATATCATTGCAGTAAGGTCTGTAGAGATTTAAAAAGAAACGCATTGCCAGTAAATTTATTTGTGTAAAATTTTAACGATAGAGGGCAATAAAATTTAATTTACTAATATATAATGGTTATGAAAACATGTTTTGCGCGGAAGAGCTTTGCTCGATGCAATACCTTGAAATTTATATGTATGTACCTCTACAGACCTATAAGCTTATGTCCATAGTTCACTAAACACCATTTAGCTGCCTTCCATAGAAAATGCAGGGTATATAACAAAACCAGTCCAATACAATAGTAGAGCGGTCTAGAGATTAATTTGGCGAAACCGCTGAGAGGGTTCACTACTGATGAGCCAAGCCCTCTCATTCATTAAATCATATCATTGCAGTAAGGTCTGTAGAGATTTAAAAAGAAACGCATTGCCAGTAAATTTATTTGTGTAAAATTATAAAGAACCTTTATTTAAAAAATGAATTTATGAAAAGAGTTTAAGGTAAAACCTCAAGGTGTGTGTAGAGAAACACGTTTGGCTGCACACTAGGGGATCTGCTCAATAGAATAGAAACTTAAGAAGTTACTCGAAAGTTTAGAAATAATTTTAAGATGCAGACAGTGAAAAGGTACCTTTGTAACTTTCCTCTCTGCATTTTTATTTTATAATTTTTTACATAATAGTTCTTTATTATAATATATTTCATGACTGCAACATTTCATCATTTAGCTGTGAGTAAACAAATTCAATGTTGCATATATAACATCCAAATTTACACATATTTTCAGATTTGCATTTCAATGGATGTATTAAACAATCTCTCTCTATATATATAATACAACATATGTACATATATGTTTGTCGGCTATGTCCGTACTCAATACGTAATTAATCTGACAGATTTCAAAACCATATAGAGTTGAATCTGGGAAAAAACCCTATAGTCAAATTCCAGGTCTCTATCTAGAAAATCCTTGGAGCTATTTACAAATTTGCCAATTTCACTCGCAACCAGCGCCACACCGTGACCGAAGTCGGAGATAGGTTTCGGTTTTGTCAGGAAGCCCTCGCGTCTCTCAGGTATTGTTCACTTTATTTTTAATTAAAATATTAAATAATTAATTTCAATATTAGTGCTTTATAATGTGGCTATATATCCTTGAGGTTACCGATTTAACATTTTGAAAAATCTATTTTATTTTTTAATTTTAGATTGTATAATAAATATATTTTCTATTAAGTATTGTACCTTTTTTATTTAAAAAAGATAAATTAATTGTGTAGAAACGATAAATACGATATATAAACGTATATAGATAAAAAAAATCAGATAAAATAAGGAGTCTATAGTTTAAATATAAAATTCGAATAAATATAAATGATATACACATACAAAAATGCAACTTTATTAAGACCACCGGTCTTATACAAATACACGACAGGAAGCAAGCATAGATGGAGCTCCTATACTCCAGGCAGCACAGAGCCCAACAGATATAATAATTATTAAATTGTTCTAAAATGAATGAAATAGTTTATACTTATATAGAATAAATAAATCGTATTAAAATATATTGTAGGTTAGTTATATAATACATTTATGTGGAATTAATATTATTTGTAAACATTTTGATGATTCAATTTAAAATATATAAATTTAATAAATATCCGATTTGGTTTGTATATTAACATAAAATCCAAAAATACAATTTTAAAATATCGTTGTAAAAACACTTTTAAGACTAATTTTAAGACAACATCTTAAAGCTTACTATACTTATTTTTTATAGTACACGGTTTGAAAGTTTACTATCGATTATTTTACAAGATTTAATATTTATGCTGTTTTCTAATTCTGTTGTAAAATTATGAATTGTATTACTATATTTTACAATGCTTGACATTTATTTTTTTGTTTGTATTATATACCATAAAGTGTTTTATCTCAAGCATTATTTGTAGGGCAAACATTAATTTGGAGATATTCCGGGTGAAGCCGGGTCATAATTTATAATTGTAACGAATATTATTCGAACAAAAGACATTTTTATATACATACGCACTCGGGGAAAAATGCTTTCGGGTAAAACTCGGTCGTTGTCTAAGTCATTTGGCTAGTATCATATACTAGCCGATTGACCCGGGCAACGTCCTGGTTTTACTCGAAGGGCCTGTGAAAATACATTAAGAGTATATATGGTAGCTTAAAAATTGCAATAGGTATATTCTGATTTCTTAGAAGCAGCATTTCAAGTAAGGTTAAATAAAAATTATTTCTAAACAAAGTATATACATTCGGGCAGATACTCACTTGGATAAATCCTGGGCATCCAGAGTAAATCTCCAAGGAAAATTGCCACAGAGAATAAATTCTTATTATAAGCAAAAAAAAAGTAATTAACAATTGGATTAGAAACACGAACTATCTATCATTTGAAATTAATAAAAAATTCAACAATACAAACGCACTTGTTTTACAACAACAAAAGCCTTTATTAGGCACACGTGCCATACAGGATTCTCCCGGTAGGACAAAATAAATAAATAACAAATTAGCATCATAGTTATATACAAATATTGGGTATTGACCTCGACCAATTATCGAGTTGGATCCGGTGTCTGTGCTAAATATTTTGATTGAGCTGATTTCCAGTATTTATAAAAAGCGAATGCAAAGGGTCTGGATTTTCGGACTTTTGCCATTAAAACATAAGACGAATTGCTATTATAGCCGGTCTCTTGACGAAGAATTTCTCTCTCTTCTTCTATTGCCGTACAGTAGAACATGTAGTGTGGAAAATCGAGACTAAATTCACCGTTGCATAAGGTGCATTTTATGGTCTTAGTTTTCAAAATTGAAACATGATTAATTCTCTGTACTGCAAAAAGGCTTCTTACTTGTGCAATGATTTTCTTTAAGGTTAGGGGGATATTGTCATTAAGATAGCATTCCATTGTAGGTGATGAATGAAAGTATTTATAGTGAGAGTAGAGCACTGATTTTCTTATTCTTACATAATCCAGCTGCAAGGACTGATCGGTTGCCGTTCTAATAATTAGGGGGATGTATCTTTGTAGAATATTGAGGTCTGTACTGCCAACAAGCCATGAGAAGCCGGTGTTATTAAGTAGCTCTGTTATACCTTTTACCAGTCCGATATTCTGTTTTGAAGAAATTGAAATGTCACACAAATGTGCCAAACAAATTGAAGGTAGCCTGCTGCCGTCCATTTTCAGAATTCTAGTCCAGAATTTTAAAGTTAGTTTTTTCACTGTGATATCAAGAGAGTTTCTTCCTGTTTCGGCCCTCAAAATATAGCCCGGAGTATAGCTTGGAAGGCACAGAAAACGTCTGAGAAAGGTATCCTGGATTCTATCTAAGATTAAGGCTTGATCATGTGCCCAGATTGGGGCCGCATAGAGTAGGACTGTCAAGATCATAGAATCCAACAATCTCATGCTTGCATGGAAGGATTTGAGCTTGGACTTCAGAATAATATCCCACACAGCACCCATCGCGGCCATGGTCCTGCCTCTATAATTTAAGGCAACTTGAGTGAAAGAAATCGAAGGGGTGAGCGGGTAGCCCAGGTACGTATATTTTGATGTAACACTTAAAGGACTTTGACCCCAATACTATCTCTCTGAACGCGCGCCACCTTTCCTCCATTACGGAAAACCATTATTCTTGACTTGGTTTCGTTCAGAGTTAGTAGGTTAGTTTCTAGATAGGTTTTCAGTATATTGATTTTCAATTTAAGGTTTATTTTAGAATCACCTATCAAAACAATATCGTCGGCATATAGGAGGAGGTGTATGTTTCCGAAATTGGGTAAGTATATTCCTGACAACCCCGAGTCATCAAAAATTTTAATTAAATCATTAATAAAGAGCAGGAATAGGCATGGGGATAGTGGGTCACCTTGGAGCACCCCCGAACGAATTTCAATGAATTCAGTGATAGAATTGTTCCAACGAACCGCAGCGGTCATGTCTTCATAATAACATTTAATTAAGTTGACAAATCGGTGATTCAGTCCTATTTTGACTAGTTTTGTCCATAGCAATGCGCGAGGAACCGTGTCAAAAGCTTTTTTTAAGTCTACGAAGAAGGAGTAACATTTACCTCTTTTCTTCCTTAGGGCAAGTTGGATTACAGATGTCAATATGAAAATATGATCTTGACATGAGTGAGCAGATCTAAAGCCCGCTTGATTCTCTGGGATAATATCATTAGTTTCAATCCATTTGACTAGGCGGGACCTAAGTATTGCTATAAATAGTTTCGCGAAATTGCTCAGCAGTGAGGTTCCGCGGTAGTTGGATGGATTATCAGAATCGCCATTTTTAAAAATCGGATGGATAATAGACTTCGAGAAGGAGGATGGGAATACAGCTGATCTTAGTATTCTGTTGTATAGATCCTTGAGTAACAGCAAGTAACTGTGGGGAAGGAGCTTGATTGTTTCGTTCGGTACCTCGTCGATTCCAGCTGCCTTACAGTTCTTTAAACGCGAGATTTCTTCTGTTATCTCCCTCATTGTAATTTCCGCCAATAAGCCTGTATCCACTGAAAGCGTGTTTAGTATAGGAAGAATATATTCTGTTGATGTTTCGGATGAGAGTAGTTTGTCGTAAAATTGGTGCCATTCTTGAAGCGATATGTTTCCTTGAATGAAACTTCTTTTTTTATAAATGCTTATTGTTTTCCAAAAGTTTTTAAACGCACTTGTTTTAAAACAAAGCAATTTGGTGATGATAAATATATAAAGTAAAATTTGAAGCAAAAAAATCTACTATTGGAATATTAAATAAATTGAAAAAAATAAATATAAATACTAATATTATAAAATAAATAAAGCTTTCAGGGCAAGTTTCTTGTTAAACCTTTTATTTTCAAACTTTCGGACTTGTGAGAAGTCAACTGAACAAGAAACTTAGCCATGGAAGCTTTATTTATTTTATAATATTATAAAACAGGGAAATACGTTGATAAAAACTAATATTTGAAGAATAAAATTAAGGGTAACACACGAAGTTAAAGATTATGAAAATTTTGATATAAAGGAGTAGATAGCTATGTATAGTTCAGTATCTTTGGAGAGTAGATTGCTTGAAACTTTACAACTAAAACCTTTATATATATATAAAGGTCAGAGTGATGTATGTATGTTTGTCGACTATACACGTTCACAATACGTAACTAATCTAGCTGAAATTTTAACAGTATATAGAGTTGAACCTGAAAAAACTTATAGGCAAATTTTCAGGCTTCTATCTCGAATATCCTCGGAGGTATTAACAAATTATCAACAAATTTTCTCTATTTCACTCGCAACCAGCGCCTCATTGCGGCAACTTCGAGAAGCAAACGACCACGTGGAGCCCTCCCACGGCGCGACGGGAATTGGATAGTGACCTTGAGTGACGTAATAACGGGGCAAGAAATCACTTGCTATTATTTTATGTATATATCAAATTTTAAATATATTCATATAAAAATAAAAATAATACAATTCTCAAATATCGTTGTGAAAATTTACATTTTTATTTTTATATTTTAAAAAGACACAAAGTTTGGAGCGGGAGGTTTCACAAGAGTGACATCCACGGCACCAATTTATAATTGTAACGAATAGTATTTGAATAAAAATATTTAATCGGGCAAAACCCGGGCGTTGCCCGAGTCATTTGGCTATTTATCTATCTATATATAAAGGTGGGTTGCTGTATTCTAAGTGTGAGCATTGTGCGATGAGGCAGAGTTTGTCTTCTGCCCAGAATTTATTGGACCCACGTGGCCGACCACTTCTCAATTGGGACTTTTATTGGATTCTTTATTTCCACTTGGAAACTTTTGTTTGATCTCTGGACCGACATTTCTTTTCTCCACTGCTACATGGGGCTTAGAATCTTTTTTTTACAGTTTATTTTGAGATAACTGGGCTCCTATATACAATATTTTGTCTTGTTCATTTTTATCTTTTCAGTAGAATGGTGATGAAGCTTTTTAAAATAAAATTTAAGTTACGATAACAATTTTGGAATTATATTTTCTAACTATAGTCGATGTTCTATTTAAAAATACATTACGGGACGAAAGGTTTTCAGTCTCAAATCTTATTTGGTCTCAAATTCATAATTTAATCATTATAATTAATAAAAATGTCACTATCGATTTAAAGGTAGACGACTCTCAATCGTTTCTCCACGTTTCACGTTCTTCTGAAATTTCTAAGAGGGTACGATATGGTACCATATTATCCAATAATTTAATATTGATTTCCGATCAATCTAAATTATATATGTGAGAATCGGTGTGAATCCTGTCGACTCACTGTCGGATCCTGTCGAGTCTCTGTCAGATCCTATCAAGTTGCTTAAGATCCTGTCGACTCTCTGTAGGATCCGTTTGAGTTGTGTAAGATCCTGTCGACTCTCTGTAGGATTGGTGTTTACCTTGTCGGATTGCTGTTGAGTCCTGGTGAATTGTTGAATCCTATGTCGGATTATGTTGAATTGGTGAATTGTGTGGTTGGGTGGATTTGATTGGATTGGTGATTGATGGCGCCGTCTTGATCGAATGGTGGTTTTCCACAGGGGAATAACGAGCACACCTGAATGGGATAGAAAAGAGACCTTGCGAAAGGGAGAGTGATGAGACTGGAGGAGGTACTTTGCCTTTCACATGATGGAGCGGACACTACCTTGGTTGGAGCCTATGTTGAGCACACCTTGCTTCTAGCACGGTCACCTAACTTCTTTTAATTCTTGTCCGAGACCATCGTCATTAACTCTCTCGGCTTCTCATTGGTGGAGATCTTTCCACGTGCTCTCTGATGATTCGCTATCAGTTGGTCATGCTTAAAGGTGATTGGTTGTTGATTTGTCATGCTTAACTGTGATTGGCTTAGTACCTCCATTGTCGCCATGATTGCAATCTTCCAGGAAGAAGAAGGCCTTTGAACTTAAGTTTTATGGGTCCAGGGGAGTGACCTTTACTTCCTGGATGATGCAATCCTGTTAATTGTTATTTCCCTTTTCGCGAAACCTAACTTTTATTAAATCTTTTGACGATACATTGCATAAATTGTGGTGGGGTTACATATTGCTATATACAGATAATGACATTCATGGTAAACGGATTGCGGATTTCGACAATTTAGAAATAGGAGATCATATATCGCCGCAACCTTTTTTATTAACGCGATTAAAGGAAGCTTTCGGGCAAGCCCTTCTTCAGCTAACTATAGTGTTAAAGAGTTGCGGCGATATATGATCTCCTATTTCAAGATTATGACATATATATTTTTTTCAAGTTAAATATGAATATATAAAGATAGGTTTTTTTTTTTGGGGGGGGGGGGGGAGATATTGATCCACAAAGATAAAGATCGTTTCTCCCGTCAAAATAGACGCAAAAACTAGACGCCATCTATTGACCGTCGCTGCAAACTAGCGGCTTTTGGTCAGAAAATTTTCCATCTATATTTTAAGTATAGATTCGGCCAAGCCATTACCAGCTAAACACATTTTTGGTGGATTGTGAAGATTCCATTAGATCCCTTGTGGATTTCGTGGAATAAAGTCCGCCCTAGGCTGACGAGGGCTATAAGCCCGAAACTATGGTCTCTAGGTGGACGCTTTTCAGTTTGCCAAAGCTGGTGTTGTGGCTTTGTCACCGACCCGAGGCCGCTAGTTAGCGGCGACGGTCAATAGATGGCGTCTACCTACGACGTCTATTTTGACGGAAGAGGCAACCTTTATTTTTGTAGAGATAAATATATATATAATTATAAAATGAATATTTATTCTTACATGGGAGATTGATTTTATAATGAGTTTCGATTTGGAATCTTAAAAATCGCGGCCTCATAAAATACTTGTTCTTAAATATGTTTGTTCTTAATTTGTGACTATTTTCTACTAAAATTGTACTTGGCGCTGACTAGTTTCAAAGGAAGAGAAGAAACTCAAGGAGATAAAGCCAGTTGCTTTATTATTTTAATCATCAGTATTTCTGAATTGTCATTATATATATATTTAAAACTACTTAGCATATTTTAAAAGACAAACAAACATTATTTGAGCCTTATTTTTCTCTCTATTGAGTATGTTGAACATAAAATAAACATATCGTTTGATGGTATATTATACAAACAAACTGTTGCATGTTCAACATTGAAGTCTCTGAAACGATCGAAAACTATCGGGTATAAATGTGATGTTATGTTAAAACTTGAATTATTAAACCCAAACCAAATATATATATGTCATACCACAAGCAATATCAGTCATGGGGCCCAGTGGTTTCAGGAGTTTAAGGCTTTTACATAAAGGACAAGGCACACTGGATGGTACCTAAGAGAGGTCAACGACACGGGCAAAGAACAGGAGGGTGTGATGTGTCGCCCAACCGCCTGTCGTAAAATACTTAGCTAATGACTTGTGGAAGATCCCCGGGAAACGTCCACGTGATAATTTAGGAAATATTCATGTCTGATGTATTAGGCGTACAAATAAGTTTTGAGGGATTTTTTTTATAAATTCGAAGCTTTATTCAGAGAAATCAGTACAATATATTTAATTCAAAGTATTGTCCATCTTTAGCTACAACTTTTTCCCATCTTTCAGGCAGCATACGGATTCCGTGTCGAAAATATTCCTCGTCTTGAGGCGATCCAAACATTGACCCAATTTTTCGCCTCTTCGTAAGAAGTAAAGTGCTGCTCGGCCAGGCCATGTGTCATCGAAGGGAACATGTGGTAGTCTGAAGGAGCAATGTCTGGTGAATACGGCGGGTGGGGTAGGACATCCCATTGAAGCGCCTCCAAAGTCTCCTTGACAACTTTTGCAACATGTGGCCGAGCGTTGTCGTGCTGATAGATCACCTTGTCATGTCTTTTGGCATATAGTGGGCGTTTGATCTTCAATGCTTGGCTTAATCGCATCAATTGTTGTTGGTAACGTTCTCCAGTGATGGTTTCGTTAGGCTGAAGTAGCTCATAGTAGATCACTCCGAGCTGATCCCACCAGATGCACAGCATTAGCTTCTTGCCATGAATATTCGGTTTGGCCGTTGAAGTTGATGCATGATCGGGCTTACCCCACGATTTTCTGCGCTTTGGGTTGTCGTAGTGAATCCACTTTTCGTCACCCGTCACGATTCGATGCAAAAAAACTCTTCCGATTTTGTCTTTTGAGCAGTAGTTCGCACGTGCAAATACGGCGCTCGATGTTTTCTGGCTTGAGTTCATATGGAACCCAATTTCCTTGTTTTTGCACCATACCCATGACCTTGAGACGGTTCGAAATCTCTTGTTGAGTCACTCCCAAGGTTTTACCGAGCTTCTCTTGATTTTGGCTTGAATCTTCGTCCAATAAAGCCTCCAACTCAGCGTCTTCGATCTTATTGGCCTCCCTCCGCGTTCTTTGTCTCTGGTGTCGAAATCGCCACTTTTGAAACGCCGAAACCAGTACTCACATGTTTTTATTGATAGAGCATGTTCCCTTTATGCCTCACACAGCAATCGATGTCCATCAGCTGCACTTTTCTTCAAATTAAAACAAAAAAGCAGCGCTTCCCGCAAATTGTGTTTTGTTGGCACAAAGGTTGACATGGTTAGAGCACCCAAAAAAAATGTTCTTTACACTTGAGTGAAAAGACTCCTTCTGATTTTTTTGGGGGAATAATGAAGCCTTAACATGAAACCTTAAAAGGTCCGATGCTATTTATTTATTTGTACTCCCAATAATATCGACAATGGTTATTCAAACTGGACTTCGCTTTGCCTGGGTCCACTGGTATCTTCACTTTTGGTAGAAAATTTATAATTGTCTTATTTAAGATTACATAATCGCCAAGTTGGCTCGTTGAATGCTATATATACATTTGGGACTGTAACACTTATTAAAATTATGGTACATGACAATCTAGTGTATATTGGCATTTATATTACTATATATATAATAGTAGTCAGGTTTTGGCGTTTATTTTAACGGGAGAGGCGCCCTATGCTTCTATGGATATTAGTAGTAGTAAGCGTTGTAAAAGTGATAATGAAGGTAGGAGAATGTATTACTAAATTTAATTCATTATAGTTTTCTCCAAATCCCCTACAGTATATGCAAATCAGCCTGTTATTACACTATTTTGCATATTATAATGTCGAAATAATAAATTTACTCTAGAGACACACACACACACTAACTCTATAGTGTAAAATATTTCCTCATGTAGATCGAATATTGTAAAAACTCATGAGAAGAAACAAACACAACCAAATTCCTTATTTATCTATATAGATAGACGAGACAAATGACCTGGCTTCGCCCGGGTAATGCCTGAATCAAGGTTTTACCCACCAATATTTTTAAAACCAAAATGTATTAATATCAATGTCTGTAGTAATAATTGTAATACTAGTAATAAAAATAGGAATTTTATATTAAACCGCTAGAGTTATAATTTACTTATTAAAGAATATGCAAATTAAACTGTTATAGCATCAATTTATATGCAGTGAACTTTATTATTGCAGGTTGGTAATTGATATATTGGTAGACTCATTAATCTTAGGTGGTAAGTTTCAATTAATTGATGTTTCAGTGACCCACTGCCACCATTTTCTTTCTAAAACTATCAGAAAAATAAATTCATGGATAAAACTTAAATAAGTTGTTATTTAGCATGTATATCGGAATTCAGAAAATAACTCTGAAAAGTATTTGATACACAGAGACCTTTATTGAAGACACACGAGATAACCATGTGTGAAAAAAAATTACCTCTGTCTCTCAAAAAAAAAAAAAAAGAGGACCGACGATATCAAAGAATTTTAACTTCCTTAAGTTTTGTCTATGAGTATATATGAAAAATACTAAAAATGTGCATCGAGTATTTTTTATATATTTTTGATGACTTCAAATAGACAAAATCTCGAACTTGTTTTAGTTCGTTTTACTTTGAAAACACTGACAGTAGGTCGCCGACATGTCCATTAAAAACTTTTACCTCTAAAATTGACGAGTCTTATATACATACTAGCCGAATGACCCGGGCAACGCCCGTGTTTTACCCGATTGAATGTTTTTATTCAAATACTATTTGTTACAATTATAAATTGGCCCCTTTAATAAATGCATATATTAGTTAATAACTATAGCCTATGTGCTTTATCTGTCTACGTACTGTTGGCTTCCGTAGGCGTCTCATACTGGGAAAAAAGAAAGAGAGGATTCCATTTAGTTATTAACTAATATATGCATTTATTTAAGGAGCGACCCGCTCCAACACAATAGTTACAAAAACGAAAAAGCGAGTGGGGGAGGCATGATGGGGGGGGGGGGGGGGGGGGGGCAAAGGTGGCATTATCGTAGCCAACCAATAGAAGGGCGCCATTCCAAAAAAAAAAAAAAAAGCAAACGGTGACAGAGTTGATTGATTAGGAGATGAGGAATGACGCTCGTAACTGTATATATTATTATTATATACATATCTACCATTATACAAATTTACATATTACAGGCGTTGAAACTGCTCCGTCCAAACTTCTCTACAGAGTTTAGATACTTCAGAAAGGTCGAACAACGAGGGAACGTATGAGGAATATAAACGGAAAATTGGATATATTTCAGTCACCAAAAAATTACAAAATAATCATTATTTATTATTAATTGGTTAGTGTATTTTTACATAATTTAATTTTTAATCGATTTATTATCCCGACCTTACATTGACTTCCTGCCTCAAGTGAAATGGTGTTCTAACTTCTATTTATTTAGAGCGATTTTCTAAAATACACGCAAAGCGTTAATATATTCAATTTTAAGATAATAAATATCATTAGCTATCAATACATACATAGACAAAAATACATCTATATATAAGAAATACAACTATCAAAAATCGAATGTTTCCTTTTCTAATAAAACAAATTTTTACTGTCTTTACTGTGCGATGGAAAATAATGGGAGTCTTGGCTCATCAGTGGGGATCCTACCGAGAGGTTTCGCCAATTTAATCCACAAACCGCTCTAGGGGCTAATACTGTATTGGACGATTCTGCTTATATATGAGACGCTGAAGGGTGAATCTTGGTTTTCGTATTCAAGCAAATTCTTGTTCACCAGTAATGAGCCAAACACTCTCAATATTTTTGGGGTAAGAACAGTGGAATATAATTCTGGAATAATTAAAAATCAACGAATATTTGATATTTATTTCTATAGATGGCGCAAGCCATCAGAAACATTCAGTTGCACGATAAGGAGATACCTTTTTCTTAATATATGCACCTTATCTCAGTACAATGTCACACATTTGTACTATCTTTTCACAGTAGAAGTTTTTTTTATTTCATTTGAAAAATAAACATTCGTGCTTAATGGTTATGTTTGTTAAATATTTAATTTTTAATTTTATAAAAATCTCTTAACTTTTAATCTCCTAATTCTCTTTCTCTACTCGGTATATTTTGCAGTATTTTAGAAACCCGCGTACTACATCGAAGCTAGAATTGAACAACATAAGTTAAAGTTGTCATGTGGAAGACAGAGTTTGTAAACATTTTATAAGTAGAATAAATTGACAAAGAGAGAGAGAGAGAGTAGTTCTTCGAAATATATAAAAATGTTTCTTTTTATATGTATATATACATTCTCTCTACATATGTTCTCTTTCTTCTCTTCTCTCTCTCTCTCTTCTTCTCTCTTGGTCTTCCTCACCTTGACTTCTTGACTTTTTCTTATACATGTATGTTTTATTCTTCATTCCTTTTCAAAGTCTACTAAGCGCGCATTTTTTTATTTGATGCATATTAATAGAAAATGAATTTTTAATCTTACATAAGCATTTTAGAACATTTTTGAGATTGCGCTTCGAGAATAAGGCGTATGATTATACAAATAAGAAGTTACCATGTTCATATCTTGACAGATTTATAGGTGGTTTCAGAATTATCTCCTGTAATTCATTTTCTTGACATACTTTAATATCGTGACACATTTTTGTGGCAAATTCTCGTGACAGACTGGCATAGTAAAATGATCCTAAAAATTGCGGATGCTATTTAAAAAAATAATAAAAAATTTTACCTCATAGTTTCTTTTTTACGTTTCAACTGAGCGGGCTATCAAGCCAAAAGGCATTTCTCCACGTCCCCAATACAATCTTTGGTATTAGCATCTTTAAGAGAAGCCTTTCTGGCTTGAAACCTTGTCCAATTTCATCGTGATAAAAAAAAAGCGGATCATTACGGCTTTATACATTATCCCAGTACAATTTCACATTTATACTATATTTTATCTATTATGTTTTACGATAACTTAATGCTTTAATTGGATAGCCATCGGAGAAGACATAGTGACCCAATACCTTCTTGTATCGTAGAAATGTAACCGTGCACGTAGAATTGCTCTCAACACATCCAAGGCGTGACTCTGCAAGACAAACATAGCTGGTTGCATCACAAAATACAAGAATCAGTTATTAGGGCAAATGGTGGTTGTTTGATTTGAAAATAAAATTTCAATACGAGCTATTTATTTATTATCATCAAATCAGACGCCATATCCCCATAAGGGATGATTGCGTCAAAAACAAAACTAAATTCAGAGAAATATTGTACATAAACAATTGATTATTCACAAGGTTTGAGTAGAAGTTTGAAGAAGAAAATAAAAGAAAGAACATTAAAATCATGCTTTATTCCACATCCAACCCAGGAACAACCAATGAAATAAAATAATAGTTTATCAATTATGGTTTTTAACCAAGAGAGAAAATACGACCTGAATGATTCTATTTCTTACCTTTAGATGGCGCGCTAATGCCATGTGTTTAGTTTAAGTAAGTGAAGGCCTATATTTGTACGTTAAGACAAGTTCTTCAGAGCTGTGCAAGAACCCAACCGTTTCTTTATTGATTTTAGCTTCCAGGTTTATTTTGCAGCCGAGAGTTCTCTAACTTATTTTTATAACATTTTATAGATAAGATTCCATTCACTCCTTCGTGCTTTCTTAATGTGGAACGATGATCCTTTGTGGAATCATTTTCTCTATCGCGTGGGGAGATATGCAGTTAAGTATTCTTTCCTCTTCTCTCTATCTCTTACCCCTGTATCGGAGATATACCACTATCACTTAGTATTGCTATCAATTGTTGGTGTAATGATACTGAAATTGGATAATTCCTACATGTTTTGTACTCTTTGTTATGATTAAAACACATTTAAGTCTATTTTAACTACAATAAAACCATCCATTAGCCAGCCAAAAGATGAAAGACTTTGTAAAATATAAAATCATGTAAACTGACCTAACATCCAATAAGATACCACTGCTCTGAACGATCACCTTTGTAAAATGATTGATTTGTAATTATGGAAAAAAAGAATGACAGTGTGGGTCACTGAAACGTAGGAAATAAATAATCACAAAGGCTGCAGTATTTATTAATTATGTGAAATTTTTGTAATTATAATTTTTGGTAATTTGTTTTATTAAATTGGCGAAACCGCTGAGAGAATTTACCATTGATATATTTCAATAGTCTTGATATTTATAACACAATATAATGCAGCTTATGATTGTAAACGACGTTTGACAAGTTTTACCGCAAATGTTTCTTTTGAACGAAATGTCGTAATTTATTTTAAAGAGAAAACGACTATTTCTATCCTTAGGGGTGAAGAGTGAAGAGTAATGATGAACAGAAAAATAAATGTGTCCAGGGATGGGAATCGAACCCACACTGTTCCATATTTCTTCACTGCAGTAAGGACAGTAGACGCTTGTTTTATATTTATAAGAAACATTCGTCTTTTAATACTTCACTTTCTTATATATTGATGGCATGTTAATATGTTTCTTTTGATATATAGTATAAAATATCTCTACATATGACACGATGGATAGTGGGCTACCTAGACCGAAGTTTGTATGCCTGTCTACTGATGGCAAAAGATTATTAGATTAAAAGACTTGGCTAATCAGTGGGGAACCTTTTCAGCCTATTTGATAATATTGTGGCGAAGAAATATTTTATTATTTAATTTAATATTATTCAATGAAAATATATTCAACAGATTATAAAAATATATATTAATCTGTATTTGTGAAATCATCTTTAAAATATTTCTTTGCTTGCTTGCTTAAGATTCTCTAGCTGTAAATAGCTTTGGCTGACTTGTTAATAATTGTCGACTCGTCGCTGTGACGTCATCAATAAATACTTTTATATCTTAGGATATTTCAAGGCTTGATTTCTACGCTACAATATTGTTGTGTTGCACACTGTCGAACAATTACGACAACTTAATTAATTAATACATTGAAAATAAAGATTTTAAATATTTATTACAAGTATTATTAAAATTCGAATCTATTATAGACGTGTATGATTCTTAAAAAAAAAAAAACAATTTCTACTGCCTTTACTGCAATGAAAAATTAATGGGAGGGCCTGTCTCATCAGTGGTGAACCCTCCCAGCGGTTTCGCCAGTTTAAACTGATGAGCCAGACCCTCCCATTAATTTTTCCATTGCAGTAAGGGCTATAGAAATTGTTTTTTTTTTTTAAAGAATCATACGCGTCTAAAATAGTTTTGTATTTTGAAAACAGTTGGCGCGCTAATGCATCATAATACAAGTATTATTGTTTAAAAGTATTTACAGACACTCATGGACAAAAGTTGAGGAAAATAAAAGTCTTTAATATCACCGATCATCCTTTTTTTAAGGAGACAGAAGCCATTCTGTTCACATTTGATTATCTCGTTTGTCTTTAATAAAGGTCACGGTGTATCAAATATCTTTCAGAGTTATTGTCTGAATACCGATACATGCTAAAATGTATAACTTCCTTAAGTTTTGTCCATGATTGTAAAGATATCCCATATAATAGATTATATTGTACTTGATGAAAAGAAATCAAAAGAAATGGTATAATTTTAGAGTCAAATAAAATAGGTTTTAAGTGAGCAATAGTTACCCAGAATTTATTTGAAAAAGTAAAAATAAACATCAGGTAAAAGGCCCGCGAGAACACATGCCAATAACAAAAGTTTTCAATTACTTTGTTATTTAGAAATTGTACATAGAATATTAGCCCGTTGAAGAGCAGTATATTTGCTCGAAAGCCTTCACATTTAAAATAAACATTTTACCTGATATTTATTTTTACTTAAAAAAGGTTTTCACCAGAGTTATTATAACCTAGGATTAATAGAAATGCGTTAGCCTTTAGCTAACCAAAAAGGTCTTGTTAACTCAAATTTCTCTCACCAATAGTAAATTTTAAAGCCATTGATCAAATGTACAGTAACATTAGAAATATAATCCTCTGTATCAATTAGATTAATCAAATATAAATCTCCGAGGATAAGTTTCTTTTTGATTAATCTAAATGTACGGTACACACAGACATATAAGGAATGTCTAATTATAATGATATTTTATATATTATGGGATGTTATGATCGAATCTCCAATGAGCGACCCATCTGACCAATAAACAGCTCCCTGAGAGAGCGAGTACATTTGTTAGGATAATTAAAAACGACCAGATCTAACCGAACCTCTAATGAAAGACCACCTCCAGGAGAACCCAGGAATAATAATTAATGTCTTCTAGGTGGTCTATCATGTAGATCATGTGGAAGTTCTAATGTTAATCGATAACAATTGAATATTTTATGAAAGAGGCGGTTAGGGAAATGCTCAGATAATTCCTATGTTGATATCTGAATTGTTGTTATTTGGGTTTGGATGACGTTTATGCGATCCATCTAGGAATTAGCTGGATAGATGGCGTCCCTCCATCAACAAGGTTCAGTTACATGATTCGAATGTTCTTTGTTCTTTCATATATTTCTGGAGATGAGTTTTTTTTTTTCATTTTATTCATGCAATATAAAGCTTCGGGCATCTCTACCCTTCTATAGGAGTACATAAAACGAATAATAATAAACGCCGTAATGTAAATACATTTATAAATTAAAAACGGAAAAGTCATATACTGACCGAACACATGAACATTTTTGATGGTAGAGCGCCATCTATTGGACAAAAATCAACTAAACGTTGATTAACTTGTTCCGTGATATATAGCTAACCCATTTTCTTGATATATCAAAAAAATCCAACCATGTACACGTTTCGAGCTGTCAGCCCTCGTTAGCGTGGAACAGTCTGTACCTCTACAACCACAATTTGGTCTTAGAGGCTTCCTGAAAATTCATAAATGGGTATTTAATGCTAAATTTGCGTAAATATGCTATTCATGTGAAAAATAAGAAAAATAGAAAATATAAATCTAAACCTATCAATATGATTAACTGATTTGTTTTATAAAATAAGAATATAGACAGTAGCAATGTATTTCTTTATTCGTGCAAAGTGCAAGCTTTCGAATCTTTATAATCCTTCCTAAAAAAAAAAAAAACTCTCAACTTATAGCTATGCCTGTGGAAGGATTATAAAGATCCGAAAGCCTGCACTTTGCACAAAAAAAGAAACACATTGCTACTGTTTATATTATATTTATTAACACAAAGCAATAACGCGCCATCAATACATATAAAATAAAAGGATTTAAAAGCGCGAATGTTTCTTTTATACATAAAACGAACTTCTACTGTCCTTACTGCGATGAAAAATATATTGGGAGGGCTTGGCTCATCAGTGGTGAACCCTCCCAGCGGTTTCGCCAATTTAATCCACCAGACCGCTTCTCAGAGCTCTAATACTGTATTGGATCATTCTGCTTTTATATGCTACACTGAAGGATGAAATCTTAGAAATGGTTTTCAAGTAAACTATGGACATAAGCTTATAGGACAGTAGAATTACATTCAAATATTTTCTTCGAGCAATGCTCTTCAGCAAACTATAAAGACAAGGCCAGTTAGGAATAAATTAACACAAAGCAATAACGCGCCATCTATACATATAAAATAAAAGGATATATTTTTTCATCGCAGTAAGGACAGTAGAAGTTCGTTTTATGTATAAAAAAAACATTCGCGCTTTTAAATCCTTTTATTTTATATTATATATATATACTATATTTCTATAGTAATTTTATCTTCTAATGATTTGTCTTATGATGTCGACTGATGTATAGCCTACAAGCTGACCAAGTCTATAAGCTCCATCAACTTTGTGTTGCAAAACCTTTAGTTAATGTTCATTAAAAATATTTGAACATCAATTTTAAATGAAAGAAACAATGGTCAGATATTATATTTGGAAAATGAGAGTAGAAATCTTTACATCGTATACAATCTGTTGGATGGTCAGGAGATCTCCTATGTCAGAAATCAAAAGAAATGAAGAGCAAGGTGAAATATAGACTTGAAGAAAATCTTTTAAAAAACATTTTCGTCTGAGAACGAGGTATCTTTTTGCTACTGAATATGGAATCCGGACAGGAAACATCCGCCTTCAATTTAAAACCTTAACGATGTTATAGAAAGTTATTAAAGATGCAGTATCGTAATACACCAGGGTTACTTCTGCGTCGATCATTTTTACCGAATAAAAAACTCTATTCACCTCTTACATCTTTCAATGTCTACTGAAGGCTCTAGCTTAATTGTTGCACCGTCCTCTGGAGGGATTGGCTTCATGTCAATATTCGAACTGTATTATGTAAATCAGTATTTATGCATATCTGTCTCATATATTTCCTACTTCATTGTATGTATATATATTAAAAATAAAAAAGGCATATCCTAACCAAGAGCACATGTGATTTTCAGATGGCAGAGCGCCATCTAGTGGAACATAAATCAGCTAAACATTGATTCAGCCTGTTCCCTGATATTTGGCCAACCCAATTTTTTGATAAATCAAGAAAAGCCATTTACGAACGCGTTTCGCGCTGTTGGTGCTCGTCAGCGTGGAGTAGGCTGTACCATTGCGACCAAAAATATTTTTTCCATATATATATATTGTTGCATCAATTTTAATGCGCCCTACATTTATTCAAAATATTCTATGACATTTAATATTTATTAAAAACAGATTATAAACAAGAGGGTACCATTCCTTTTTATAGTTTCATTCCTTTTGTAATATTTTATTGTACATATATCTTGATTGGTTATTGGAGCGAGAGAGGACCTAGAGGAAGACAGGATCACGACCTACGAGGAAGACAACGAATAAATAAACACAATAACTTTAAAAGGTAATTTACTTGCTTTATTTGCCTTAGGTATGGAAACCCGCTCGGGAAACATGCATAACACCAAGAAGGAGGAAACCAAGGTCGACGACCCTGCAAAGCTACAACTTGGTGAAACAATATTTATGAATTTGTTTAAATTCAAAAAAACCTTATTAGCGTAGTTATACCTGTCGAAGGGCTGTTACACCCGAAAACTTGTATTGCCGTTATATATATAAAAGAAACTCTTGCCTCAGCGAATTGTCTTTTATTTATAACTAGCCGAATGACCCGGGCAACGCCCGTGTTTTACCCGATTGAATGTTTTGATTCAAATACTATTTGTTACAATTATAAATTGGCGCCTTAAATAAATGCATATGTTAGTTAATAACTATAGCCTATGTGCTTTATCTGTCTATGTACTGTTGGCTTCCGTAGGCGTCTCTTACTGGGAAAAAGAAAGAGAGGATTCCATTTGGTTATTAACTAATATATGCATTTATTTAAGGAGAGACCCGCTCCAACACAATAGTTACAAAAATGGGGGGGGGGGGGGGGCAAAGGTGGCGTGATCGTAGCCGACCAATAGGAGGGCGCCATTCCAAAAAAAAAAAGCAAACCGTGACTGAGGCGACGAAGAATGACGCTCGTAACTGTATATAGAATATTCGATTGGTCCATATCAAGATTGTGAGACCACAGAACGAGTGTAAGCATAGAACAAATTTATTTCAACAAAGAAAGCATTTGCAATTTTCGCCAGATATCTGAATATGACCGAGATATATATATATATAAACAAACTATTTCTGATAAAATTGTAAAAAACGTTTAAAAATTACAAAAATGTTTTCTCACAATGAGTTTCTTTTTTATTTTAAAATGCAATCTTTCAAGCGATAATCGCTCTTCAACAGGCTTAATAAAAAACATCGACTATATCCTACAAGAACGGTACATACATATATGTAAATTAAATTTTATTGCCATCTATCGTTAAAATTTTACACAAATAAATTTACTGGCAATGTGTTTCTTTTAAATATCATCAAATATTATCTCTACAGACCTTACTGCAATGATATGAGTTATTAAAAGCACTTGCGGCAATAAATGCTACAACCCCAATATTGGAGAAATAAAAAATTAATTCACTAAACTCTGCAATGAAACTGTTTGACTCAATTGTGATGGCTGTTTTGATGTATGCTGCTCCAATTTGGGCAACAGAGTATAAAGATTTATTAGACCATATACAAGATACATTTATTCGTAGGTTTTTGAATTTGCCTAGATATACACCAGGATACATAATAAGACCAGAAACAGGCCGCGTCTCATTAATAATAACAGCTCTGAAATTGACCTTGAAATATTGGCTGAGGGTGCTGAGTATGGATACAAATAGACTGCCTCGAATTTGTTTAACTAGAATGAGGCAATTATCCTGTGCTACAGGTGCGCCCATCGGTTTTATAAAACAATTAAGCAATTTACTTAATAATAACGGATCCTCGTGGCTTACTTATTGTAATGATCCTGACTCACTAAGGAATGCTATCCCTGGAATATTAAGAACTGCGATAGAGCAAACAATACAAAACGACCTAACAAGAATAACCCAATCAAAGTTATATTCCCACTATAGAGACATATATACAACCTTTACCACCGAAGAATACTTCTTAACTGAACTCCCTTTTCCTATCATCAGATTAATTGCCCAATTTAGAACCCTTTCAATTTTTTTCAGAGAACACCATTTGATTTTATTGAGGCGTGAAGACCTGAAATGCACTTTCTGTGGATCAGGAATAACAACGGAGATGTTGCATTACTTATTTGACTGTGCTGCTCTGTCTGAGGAAAGACGAAAATTAAATGATAAAACGGGGCAACTTTGTCCTTCATTTCCGGCACTGATTAATGAAATATCAAGGAATAGGTATATACCGATGGCGATATTTGGATTCCACAAGACTATATCCCGGAAAAAGGCCTCACAGTGTTCTCCCTATCCCTTGTGAACTGGCGAATCCTGTATAGGGCGAGTGGCCCCAATAAAGGCTTTTTGTTGTTGTTGTTGTTGTTGATATGAGTTATTGAATGAGAGGGCTTGGCTCATCAGTAGTGAACCCTCTCAGCGGTTTCGCCAAATTAATCTCTATATATGTACATATATGTACATGTGATGTACATAGTTACATATAGTCGATGTTTTTTTTATTAAACCCGTTGAAGAGCGATTATGACTTGAAAGCTATCATTTTAAAATAAAAAGAAACTCATTGTGAGAAAACATTTTTGTATTTTTAAACAAATTATTTACAAACAAAACACTGACTTAGCGTCACATGACGGATGATTCACAGAGTAGAAAATCACATTCTGTGACATGATATTCCAGAAAAATTAAGACGAATTCAAACATTAATAATCACTCAGGATAAATACTTCTTTTTAAAGCAACGTTTTTAAATACGACTTGGCTTGCTTTCAGTCCAAGTAAGCTCTTCGGCTGGCATTAAAACTATGCAATTATTTTACAAAAACTTAATATTTCTATCAATATTAGCGTGCTATCTGTATTCAAATTTATAAACTAATAACGAGCATTTTTCTCTTATGGAAAAAAATAACTATTTCCTATTGCCCTTATTTCAACGAAAAGAAAATTGAATATTTCGACACATTTCTTATATAATTAAAGATATTGTGTCCATGGTTTCATTAAACAACTTCATTAGAAATTCCCTACTAGTGCCGGTGGCTATATAAGTAAAACTGTCAAATACAATATCTGAGAGCAGTATGGTAGATTAAACTGGCTAAACCGATGAGAGGATTCAAACTGAAGAGGGAAAGCCCCTCCTAATATTTTTATTATTCCAGTAATTTGAAGAATTTTTCATTTCATAAAATAAATATGTGCATGTAAATAGGGTTTTATTTACATATACCTCTAATTATGTGCATCTCCCTTTAATTATGCATCAGAACGATGCACTGTTAATAACCCTAGTAAAGTATTTTACTGGTGATGATAAAAAAGAGCTACAACGCCATTTTTGGCAAATTCAGAAAAAAAGGCCAACCTATAATTTGTATATATATATCTAAAAACTATGAACATAAAATAGATAAAACATTTGTACGCAAATATCCACATAGAATATAGCGTGTGTTTTGTAATAAATAATAAATAAATCATGGTTTTGGACTTTGACCCTTATAGGTACAGGGGCGACTTCGATTTCATGACATCCCATGAGATGGGTTATGAAATCAGTCAAATTTACCAAATATTTATAGATAACATAAAGCTACTGTAGGATGGCATTCAGGTAGCAAAAATACATCTCTTCCGTTAAAAATGCATCAAATCTACACATTCTGGTTCATCAACTCAGTACAGAACGTTTAGGTAATGATAAAGAATGAGTTAGAACACCATATTAGTAAAATAAGACAAAAAACCCAACCTGTATACCATGGTGTTTGGTCATGGCCTTCATCAGTACAAGGGCGGCTTCGATTTCATTCGAGAAGAGTTATGAAATCTGTCGAATTTGCGACAAAAAAGTGTTTTTGTTGGTGAAGTAGCTGGGACGAATTTCAAGAATCTAACAAAATGTTGTTGGATGATGGTATTTTTTACTGGTATTCATTCTTGTACCAAAACAAACTTCTGCCGTTAAAAATACATTAACTCTATAGATTCTGGTTCATCACATCAGTAAAATACCAATATGTGCTAAATGAAATTCTAAACCTGCAACCCCAAACCACTTCATTAACTGTAATGACTCATCTATTGATGAACTCTACTCATCCCCAGCAGACACTATCTCAAGTTCTATAGACTTGATACCCTGACGTGATTGAGTGGAGATAATAAAGAGGAAGAAGACATCAGTAAAAAAGTTAAGACGGTGAGAGAGATGTGGAATGAGTCTCATCACCAGTAATACAGGTTAGTCTCTTGATTGAATTTGTAAAACATTGTGTTATATAACACCTTCTTCATCACGCCTTAACACCCTGTACTGTGTGAAGTAATGCACTAAAATGTATAGTTTTAATGCATTTTAAATGGTAGTTGTATAATTCTTCTCAATGTATAATTTTCTTACAACATAAACCTTAGATTATTAAAACATTGGATCAGTAAACATGAGGGCAACCATTTCGTTATTTTACATTACTTTATTTTTCATATAACATTTTTGTAAACAAAAAAGGTGATGATGATAAATTCAATGAATATTTACACAATCATAGAAAAATTATATTAAACCTTTATATAAACATAAATATTCTAACTAAATTAAACAGTAGTGATACCTATATACGTATATACATACTCACTACTTTCATATAAGAGTGTGACTATGGAACATTTATCTTTACATATATAGTAGTATTTTTTAAATGCTATGAAATAAATCGTGAAAAAGGTGATGAAAATAAACAACTATGATGTAATACACTCATGGACAAAATTTTAGCGTGTATATCGGAATTCAGACAATAGTAATGAAAGATATTTGATACACAGTGACCTTTATTGAATATACACGAGATAAAAAAAACTGTGAAAAATTGCCTCTGTCTCCTTAAAAAAAAAAAAAGACGATCGGGGACATCAAAGACACTCCATTTCGTTAAGTTTTGTCCATGAGTGTAAATAACCAATATTTAAGCAAGAAATTTACAAATTAATTTTAAACAGTGCCAAATATATATAAGGGACTAATAGTCTAAGTTTTAAAGCTGCTATAGTGTTAAGGTATATCTATAATTTCTAACGAAGTTTTACATAAGAAGTCTTTTTCTATTATTATTCAGGCGACTTCTAGGATTTTCGTATGTAAATAAAGAATAGTTAAATTTTAGAAGCATTTTTACCGGATAGATAAGCTGGCACCAATCAGTCGGTTAGTCAAGTAAGTGTTTCTTTGTCCCTTCTGTATAGGTAAATATATTCAAGAAATTAGTTGAATTTGAATGCGAAATTGAAAATTTTGTGTAATAAATTTTGATGATATTTCCAAATTTTTCAACAAGTGCCCAAGTATACAAATCATAATAGTAACATTTCCACGTAAAGAGGTATACAATCTTACTTTTTCTGTGGATCAGGAATAACAACGGAGATGTTGCACTACTTATTTGACTGTGCTGCTCTGTCTGAGGAAAGACGAAAACTAAATGATAAAACGGGGCAACGTTGTCCTTCATTTCCGGCACTAATTAATGAAATATCAAAGAATAGGTATATAGCGATGGCGATATTTGGATTCCACAAGACTATATCCCGGAAAAAGGCCACACAGTGTTCTTCCCATCCCTTGTGAACTGGCGAATCCTGTATAAGGCGAGAGGTCCTAAATAAAGGCTTTTTGTTGTTGTTGTTGTATACAATCTTTCTTTAGAGATTATAAGTAGAACTAGGAATCAAAGTAAACATTCCCCTGAAGAGAGGCAGACATTCACTGAAACGTCAGGAGTTGAACTATAGGTTGATGTGGCTGTGGTTTTCTGTGAATCAACTTCCAGCCAACAATGATCTTCAGAATCTCTCTTTAAGATTTTCCGGCCTTCATATTTGATTCGCACCCCAAACTACAACACACAAAAACCTTTTTTAAAGGACACTCGTCCCATACAGGATTATTCCAGATGAGTAAACAGAGGTAAACATTGCAGTTATGTACAGAAAGTGAAGATTAAGATCAATTGTTCATAAAGTTGGATTCATCATCTGTGTTACGCCTATTGTCTGTGTTGTTTTCAAGAATTTGTGAAAAGATAATGCATTATATTCGAATGCCAGTATTACCTACTTCTTTTATCTTATGGAAGAATGACAGGCTGTCTTTATATTGTCTTTCTTAGAACTCGAGGGATCTACAAGTTTCTGTTGGGAGTTCTACGTGCACCAGTTATCCTCTACGTCACCTAAGTGGGAGATATGACGCCATGTGTCAGAGCGACATCGTCTGATGGATCCCAATAAACTGTCGTCTGGCAGGAAGCCAGCACTAATTGACGCCACAGGTTTCGAATTTCCAATATCGGTGATGTCTCCAGTGAACTTAATGATCATTAGACGCTCGGTGACGGCTATTCATCTTCAGGATTTGGTCGATGATCTTAATTTACAATGGTCTACCTTCATAATTATACCATTAGAGAGACCATTTATGCCATCCTTTAACACTGAATTCTTCGTCTGTTATTATGGAATTTTGCTTTAAACAAAAATTCTATTCAATTATATATATATATATATATATATATAATATAATAGAACCATATTCATTAAAGTTCTCTGAAATCATTTGAAATTCAAACTTAAATTATTGTTCAATACAGATTGAAAAATACACATATCTAGAGAGACCATTTGAGCCATATTTTAACACTGAATTCTTCGTCTGTTATTCTGGAATATTGCTTTGAACGAAAATTGCAATTCGATTCTATTTATAATAGAACTATATTCATTAAAGTATTCTAAAATAATTTTGAATTTAAGTTAAAATATTATTCAATACATCTTGAGAAAAATACTCATACATAGAGAAACCATTTATGCACCATACTTTAACACTGAATATTTCGTATTTTTTCCGCAATATTGCTTTGAACAAAAAATATTTTCAATTCTTTATAATAATAAAACTATATTCATTAAATTATATATTATGAAATCACTTTGAATCGAAGTTAAAATTAATATTCATTATAGCTAGAAAAATACTAATATCTAGAGAGACCATTTATGCCATCCTTTAACACTATATTTTTCGTCTGTTATTATGAAATATTGCTTTGAACAAAAAATGCAATTCGATTCTTTATATAATTGAACTATATTCGTTAAAGTACTCTGAAATCACTTTAAATTGAAGCTTAAATTATTGTTCTATACATCTGGAAAAATACTCATATCAAGAGAGACCATTTATGCCATCCTTTAACACTGAATTCTGTTATTCTAAAATATTGCTTTGAACAAAAATTGAAATTATGTTCTATATATAATGGAACTATATTCGTTAAAGTACTCTGAAATCACTTCAAATTGTAGTTTAACTTATTATTCAATAAATCTGGAGAAAAATATTCATACCTAGAGAAACCATTTATGCCATCCTTTAACACTGAATTCTGTTATTCGGATATATTGCTTTTAATAAAAAATAAATTCTATTCCCATTATATTTGAACCATATTCATTAATTTACTCTGAAATCATTATAAATTGAAGTTTCAATGATTGTTCAATACAGCTGAAAAATACTCATCTCTACAAAGCTGCGCAATTCGAAAAGCAACGCTTTTACTCTGAAAACAGAGTATGCCTTTTTAATTGAAGATTGTTTTATGGATTGCTCTATTTGAATCCAAATATCATTTATTTTACCAATATTTCAGTTGGCTGAACGCCAACCTTTTTCAAGGTATTATAACACATTAAGAGACATTTAATATGTTATAATACCCTGAAAAAGGTTGGCGTTCGGCCAACTGAAATATTGGTAAGATAAATGATATTTGGATCCAATATATGCCTTTTTAATTGATTTACTTATATTTTGAAAATATAGCAATCCATTTTTGATTGATTCAATTTTGATCCAATTTATGCCTTGATTTACATTTATATATTATATATTTAGGTCTTATATTATATTTTAACACCATATTGATAATGTTCTTAGGGGCTCGAAACAGGAAAATGTAAGTCTTGAATGCGGTTTGATCTTAAATTTGGATGGTTATTAAATTGTGGTAATATACATTTCATATATAATAGGTATAAATAATAAACAGAAAGGCTTCCGAAGGTGAGTTTCTTGCGCTTTATTGTATATTCATCTCAAGCTATCGGGTATCACAAACCCTTCTACAGGAATCATATGATCATATACTTCTGTAGAGAGATATTGGAACATATTTTGTACATCGTTAATATATGGTTATATAAGATTAAATACAAAATTAAGATTATATATTGATAAAAATATATAATTACATAGATATAAATATGGAAGCAATGTGGTCGCCTCTCCCGTCAAAATAAACGTCAGAATCTGACGCCATCTATTGACCGTCGCCGCAACTAGCGGCATCGGGTCGGTGACAAAGCCACAACACCAACTTTGGCACCGACCCGATGCCGCTAGTTGCGGCGACGGTCAATAGATGGCGTCAGATTCTGACGTTTATTTTGACGGGAGAGGCGACCATTGCTTCCATGGATTAATTTCCTCCCGGCAAATTTTCCAGATATAAATATATGAAATAATTGATTAATATACACATACAATATATATACAGAGAAAGAAGGGTTTGTGATACCCGAAATCTTGAGTTTAATATACAAAAATACAAGAAACTAACCCTTGGGAGCCGTTTTGCTTATTATTTATATGTATTGCAGAGTAATTCACTTTTACTAATATAATATAAATCTTGTATTCTAACTTTCAAACGATGGATTGACATCTTTCTGTCAGTTTATTTAAATTATAAAATATGCTCTTCTACAAGCTCTCTCTATATGTTTATTCTATGTTACAAGCTCTCAATAAACTAACAGAAAGGTAACGAGCCCTAGATATATATTCAGTTCCCCCAGGAGAACGCCTGTTTATTATCCCTATATTGAAAGGATTGCCAAATTAGAGAGATCTCCATTTGTGTCCAACTTCTTTTTAAATCAAATTGATTATTTAGTATTTCATCTACTAAAATATTTATATGAGAGAAGTTTCCTTCCCCTCTCCTCGAAAAACAATTCTGATAAGAGACAAATATCAAAAAATTGTTTTGTTTTTTTTTCAGTTAAGAATTTTTAAATAATTCAATTCTTATATTTGAACGTATGAATACACTCATGTGAACAAAATTTAAGGAAGTGGAAAGTGATGTTTCCAGTCGTCTGTTATTTTTTTATTTTGAGGCAATATTGTTAACACTTGGTTAACTCGTGTGTCTTCAATAAAGGTCACTGAAATATCTTTCAGAGTTATTTTCAGAATCCCGATATACAGGCTAAAAGTTAAAACTTCCTTAAAATTTGTAAATGAGTGTGATATCAAGAATTTCCTACAATACTCCTGCTTCTGTGAGAGGGTTGGCATCTCAATTCTCGTTTGTCACACCATTCACCCTTCCTATGTAAAAATAGAACAGTTTAAACGTAATTTATTTGTTACCCTGTTTAAAGACCAACCCGGGCAGTTGGCGACTTTGGTTTCGGGTCGCATCAAGTGAAGAAAAAGTTGTGTTGTTTTCATTTAAAAAATATATATTTTGTAGATTTTGTGACTCTTTAGTTAGCAAGGAAACTGACAAAACCTAAATCATATGTTGACATTGTTGTTACTGAAGAAAATATTTTGTAAATAGGGCAAACTATCTAATTTTTAAAATCCATTCCTATAGTAATACATTAACATAATAAAATTTGATATTTGTACTAACAGATATCGCGTTCTGTCATCAGCAACTTTTAGATCAGTAGATGTTTCTCCATTATGTTACATCCGCGATCTTCTTCTCCCCTGTATTTAATATCGTTTTGTACATTTATCATTTCAAATTTTCTCCTTGATATTTTTAAACGTATAGCGAAATGCCTATACATTTAAATTAAGGAAAACAACGCCGGAAACAATTACAATCACAACTTTTTCTTCATATATTTCTCCTTTAATATTGGTCCAGGCACATTTTGTCAAACTATTTAACAGATTCAAAGTTTTTCATAAAGTTCTTGTTAAACGACGTCAATATAAAAACGCTTTGAACTAAGAAGGGCCCTAGCACAAATCAACGCCCTTCTGGTTTGGCTCTCCGGATTGTTCAAATCTGGTGTGGTGGTTCTGGCCTCAATCTGGTTATTATATGGAGGCGGCTGTTAGATAGAGCTTTGAATTTTACTTCTATTCCGACAGGATCTTTTCTATCGGCTGCTACAGTGTCCTTGTTGAAAGTAACAGCAAGCCACTGAAATGTAGGGTGCACAAATATTTACTATTGCAAATAACTATTTATAATTCGTGGAATTCGTGTAATCTTTACACAAGGGGATAAGAAACAACAACACTATTTATAATATGATACATAGCGCGCCAACTGTTAGGATAATTTGACACTATTATTGATGCGAATGATATTGTAAAGTTATTGTTGAATATTGCTTAATCTTTTAAATAATCATATGCGTCTATAATAGTTTAGAATTCAAATAACTATTTTTTAATACATGGCATTTTTATATTCTCTCTCTACATGATATAATTATTAATATCAAGTATAATATATAATAATATATTCAAGTAATTATTAATATTTATATTTTACCTTTTAGCAATATATATAGTTTTCATTGAGTTTTGTTAGTTGGAGTATATATAGAAAACATTATTAAACACCTTCTCTAATAACTATATAACTCAACGTTTCCACGATTTTCTTTCTCCACTTTCTAAAGTCATGTTTATCTCGGAATGCTTTTTGATAATTATGTATATTTATTTATTCAGAGGTTGATTATATATATATATAAAATAATAATAATTTCGGAAATATATTGAGAAATAATTAAAATAGAAAAAGGTCAGGTGTTGATATTAAAAACAAAAAATGCATATCCACGCTGAAAAAGGGCCAACAGCCCGAAACACCTACGTGGTTGGATTTTCTTGATTTATCAAGAAATTGGTTTGGCCAAATATATTACGGAACAAGTTGAATAAACGTTTAGTTTTTTTTTGTTACCCCAGATGGCATCTAAACTATTCATGTGAGCGCTGTCAAGATTTACCTTGTGTTGTTTAAAAATTTCGGAAATATTCTTCAGATAATTATTTATTATTATCGACAGATTTACAATCATTAATAAAATAGTTTTAAAATAGTTAAAACTTCCTCGGGAGACCATATCTTTGAAAACCAAGATATTCCTGGTATGTCCTGGAGGTGGTTTCTTATTGGTAGATTGGTTTAGGTTAAATAATGATTATTAAACATGGTTGATTATTATATAGGTCGCTAATATGGCGTATTGTTTCAATCTGCCGTGGAACCCGCCAGCCAGCCGCGTTCAGGAAGACGGACACTCACTCCTCCAGTCGGTGGCTGCTTTATGACCCCTGGATTAAAACGTCGTCAATATTTACTGCCGACTTTATGAACTTATTGATCTCTATCTCTTCCCAAGGTCATCTCATTGGGGTTGTCCTTGGTTACTGTCCTCCTTCTCTGTCCATTTTAGCTCTCCTTGGAGACTCTTCAAGTTGTAACTCTGGTGGTATGTTTTACGTTATGTCAAATGCTACAGCTATAAACATCACCGTATGTACTGATATATATATACATATTATATGTATAATATAATTATAAATAGTGTAACAGCATATACTCTTCTAAGAGACATCAAACCTGCCTCGTCCTTTTGTGTTACCCATTGACGCTTGAAACCACTTTAGGCCCCATGACTGCATGGTGCCTGCCTCTGCCACATATATATAATATTAAGTTGAGGGAAGATGATATTAATGTACCAAATGAGGCACATTTCCCTTAAATGTGCATCACACTAGTAAAATACTTTACAAAACTGGTTTTGTGTCTAATTATTTATCATCACAAGGAAAATTGTTTTCACTAAGATGATGCATAATGCATAGTTCTGATAAACTATTTAAGTAAAAGTAGCCGATTTTCGAACATATATAAAAGTCGCTTCTTACGTTAAAGTAGACGCTAAAACCAATATAGGGTGCCGTGGAAAGTTCAAACTTTGTTACAACTGAGACTACAAACAATGTGGCTGAGTAGCATGTGGTCGATGATAAGTCCTCGAACATAATTCTGTAACTGTTCGACGTGCCTAGGGAACAGCTTTGATCTTAGAGAATAAATCTTCCATAGATTTCCATATCAAAAGATTTTTGATCCATACTATCATCAAATTCAATCGCAATTCCAGTTTACCAAATAGGCCAAGGTCAAAAGAACGACAATTCAATACTTTTTAAAACTAAAAGTTTCTTTTTATATAGAAACATGTATCGCTCTATAATACCCTCGTTGACAAAAGGATGTCATATTTTGATGTTGTCGATCAAATGTTTTTTTTTAAGAGACAGAGGAAATTTTGTTGACCTCTATTTTTATTGATAAATTCCCTCCCAGAAAATTTCACCCATATACACATAATCAATAATAACTACCATTGTTATCCAATATATCATGATTAACTTTTATACGTGTAGATAGAGCTAAAAACGTAACAAAAGATAAATCTAACAAAATAATATAAATATTCTGAAAGAGCTTGGAGAAGGTCACACATAGAAATATTTTGACGAACTGATTCAGAACACAAACAAATTATTAAGAAGTGTGTTTAAGAATTTAATAGACGATTAAATTTAAAATTTCATACATAGAGCTACTATATTGCCACGGGGAAAATTAGAAAAGACAAATTTCAGGATGATACAGCAATTTATTTGAAACAAGAACAAACTATGAATGATAAACAAAAGATAAGCAATGCGGGAAGTTTACAGAGTAGCAGAATATACCGATAAAAATTATACTCTGTTAATAAAATAATAAATACTTTGCTACATAGCTCCTTCCTTATAAGAGCTGTGCCCCACAGCTTGCAATTAATGTAGTTCCTCACATGGATCTGACGTTAGTCTGCCAAAATGAATATTCTATCATTAAAAATCACATCACTACTTTAAAAGAAAGATAGACATGGGCCAACACCTGAAACATAAGCTGGTTAAATTGTATTGACAATTGAAGAAAAGATAACGGTAAAATTACAGAAATAAAAATGCAACATCCAGTTGTTTATTCCGATAGTTGGCGCTCTGCCATCAGCAACAACCAGTTGCCCGATCAGAAGCTTCTCTTTTATTATAAGAAACCAATTCATGACCAAACACTCTAAAACGATCATGTTTAAGGTGTAAAGCACTTTTTATAACGGAGGCTATTTATAAAGAAAAGTTCACTATCTACTTATATATTTGCCTTATTCTGTCTGTTTGTCTGAAGCTCACGGATAGAATGCGCGCCCATTGGCTGCCAGAAAACACGTGACCTCCCTGCCCGCCCCCCTCTAGACAACCCTGTTATCAGCTGTGTGATACATACACCTGTCTATAGCGGCCATTCTAGACAACCCTGTTATCAGCAGTGTGTTACATCCACCTGTCTATACAGACCACCCTGTCTATAGCGACCACTCTAGACAACCCTGTTATCAGCTGTGTGATACATCCACCTGTCTATACAGACCACCCTGTCTATAGCGACCACTCTAGACAACCCTGTTATCAGCTGTGTGATACATCCACCTGTCTATACAGACCACCTGTATATAGCGGCCATTCTAGGAAAACCCTGTTATCGGCTGTGTGATACATACACCTGTCTATAGCGGCCACTCTAGACAACCCTGTTATCAGCTGTGTGATACATCCGCCTGTCTATACAGACCACCCTGTCTATAGCGGTCACTTTAGGCAACCCTGTTATCATCAGTGTGTTACATTCACCTGTCTATACAGACCACCCTGTCTATAGCGACCACCCTAGACAACCCTGTTATCAGCTGTGTGATACATCCACCTGTCTATACAGACCACCCTGTCATCATCAGTGTGTTACATTCACCTGTCTATACAGACCACCCTGTCTATAGCGGTCACTCTAGGCAACCCTGTTATCAGCAGTGTGATACATACACCTGTCTATACAGACCACCCTGTCTATAGCGACCACTCTAGACAACCCTGTTATCAGCAGTGTGATACATACACCTGTCTATACAGACCACCCTGTCTATAGCGACCACCCTAGACAACCCTGTTATCGGCTGTGTGATACATACACCTGTCTATAGCGGCCATTCTAGACAACCCTGTTATCAGCTGTGTGATACATCCACCTGTCTATACAGACCACCCTGTCTATAGCGGTCACTTTAGGCAACCCTGTTATCATCAGTGTGTTACAATCACCTGTCTATACAGACCACCCTGTCTATAGCGGTCACTTCAGGCAACCCTGTTATCAGCAGTGTGATACATACACCTGTCTATACAGACCACCCTGTCTATAGCGGCCACCCTAGACAACCCTGTTATCGGCTGTGTGATACATCCACCTGTCTATACAGACCACCCTGTCAATAGCGACCACCCAAGACAACGGTTTTAAAATATATTCGCACTCGGGTAAACCCCGGGCGTTGCCCGGGCCATTCGTCTAGTAACGGTATAAACATTTATATAGAAAAAAGTATCTATTTATCGTGCAACTTAAAGTTCCTGATGGCTTCCGCCATCAATCGGAATAAATAGAAACTATTCTTTGATTTTTAATTATTCCATAATAAGCCAAATTAAAAATAAACGAATAGATGATATTTATTCCGATAGATGGCGCAAGCCATCATAAACTTTCAGTTGCACGATAAGGAGATACCTTTTTCTAAATTTATCCACCTTATCCCAGTACAGTTTCACATTAGTACAGGTATAAAAATCGTTTGTTCCTAAAATTCATCCTAATCAGTTTTTCACTAAATTTAAAGATATTTTGATGATGTCTAAAGAAAGTCAAGAGATCTCGACAAACAATTAATGGATATATATCTTTCGAAACTATTATAGACATGTATGATTATTTTAAAAATTGAACAATTACTACTGCCTTTACTGCAATGGAAAAATTAATGGGAGGGCATGGCTCATCAGTGGTGAACCCCCCCAGCTGTTTTGCCATTTCAATCTACCATTGAACTGGCGAAACCGCTGGGAGGGTTCACCACTGATGAGCCAGGCCCTCCCATTAATTTTTCCATTGCAGTAAAGGCAGTAGTAATTGTTTAATTTTCAAAAGAATCATACGCGTCTATAATAGTTTCGAATATTCATAACAGATGTCGCGCTGATGCATCATAATAGATATATCTTTGCATCTAGATCAATAATAATGACAAAAAACTCTAAATTTAAATGGATTATGTAATGCAAAAAGAAACTACAATAGTCTTATACCAAATGGCCTTCATAAATAGGTACACATCTTCTCTCTCTATTGTATAGAGCCAAATTTGAAATCTAATCATGACTATTGTGCTCAAAATAAATCATAAATCAAATAAATCACTATATCAAATAAATCACTAAATCAATTAATTAAATCTCTCTATTGTATTTACATTGTAGTATATTAAGTAATATTTATTCCCGAGTTATTTATTTTATGTGCCCTAAACATGGTAAATATTACCTTCAACCTGTTTATAGCTAACACTTGGAGCCGGTTTTAGTAGGGTTTTAAATTAGGGTTTATTGCTTTAAACTTTACAATTAATCTAAGCATTTTTACTGATGGTGGTGGTGTCTTGTTCATGGAGCAGATCAGATCGGTCCGTGCATCCTGATCACAATACCGGCCAACTGAGGTGCCGTATGGATGTCTTCTTCTGGATTGATGTCTGCCATATAGAGGGCTGCAAGGATGGCCGGGTATATATGGTCCGGAGTGAGTTGGGTGTTGTAACAGTTATTGCAATTCCTGTAGGATCTAGTCATGTCTGGGTTTATCTTCATTCCTTTGAAATGTCCTGTTCTGATCTTGAAATTGTTGTTGTTAATTATCTGTTAATGTTGAGGTTGCATATGGGTTGGGGTATTTTGGTTTTTGTAATGAGTTTTGCTTTTGCTATTGTATTTGCGTCTTTCAATGTTATTGAACTAGTTTCCAGTGCCTGTTTTCGTCCTTCCTTCGCTAGGCCATCAGCCTGTTCATTTACTAGATTTCCTTATAGATTGCTACACAGGCATTAAAGGTTTAGGAAATATGCTTATACATGTTTTAAATAGATATTTTAAACTTCAACATGTTCTGATGTTCACCTAAAGCATTCGCTTGTGATTACGAGGTTCTACCTTGTCGAGTCAAGGATTCAACATGAAATGTTAGCTGTACGTGTCTTCTATTCTTTAAGAACACGGCAGGAATTTGAATCTTTTCAACTCTGATTTGCTTCATTTTATCTCTTGTATAATAAATAGTTACTTAAACGTTATAAATACTCTGTTATATTTATATATAATTTTATTTTTAAATAGAGCAATCTATAAATAGATCTTTAATTAAAAAGGCATATATTGGATCAAAATATAATTTATTTACCAATATTTCAGTTGTGGCTGAACGCCCACCTTTTTCAAGGTCTTATAACATATGTGGTTGTACCTTGAAAAAGGTTGGCGTTCAGGCAACTGGAAATATTGGTAAAAAAATATATTTTTTGATCCAATATATGCTTCTTTAATTAAACTCTTATATATATATATATATATTCTAATTTTAAAAATAATATAATTACACCTGAAAAAAAATAGAATTCTCATATTTTTCTATATCTCTCTCTAATATATATTTATAATTTTACTATTAGCTTTGTATATACAAACTAAAGAGTGAGGAATAATGCATCAATTTGAATAATTCGATTAAATTTATTTATAAAAACACTTGGGGATTGTAGTGAAGTTTTACTGTATACAATATAATATTAATAAAAAATTAATTTTTAATAATGCGGCGTTTTGCGCTCTCTCAAGGAACTCTAACCTTTGGTCATATAGCTGGTTCCTCTCTCTGAACCTTCCGGTTTCTTTTATTTACCTGCTACGTTTGAAAGTATAATAGATGGATTTCCCGGATTTCTTGCTTATTATTCATGAATTACCGTGTTTACCTGTTGTCTACTGGGTGAAATTTACGGGGTATCACGGTTTGGTTGTAGTAATATTTGGCATAACGTATTTTACTGGAAAATTTTGTGACACTTTTTTAATGACAAAATTATGTGACATATTTTTATTCGACTTTTTTTTCCAATTTGCTAGCGCATTAACATGTGCAATGCTTAAAGAACAATTATTTTGTAGATAAATGAGTTTTTTAGAGATAAATCTATTTTGACTCGGTGCGGAATATCGATTAATTTGGAATCATCAAGCATTTATAGGAAACTTTAAAAGAAAATTAAATATACAGTTACGAGCGTTATTCGTCATCTCCTAATCTCCTAATCAATCAACTCTGTCACCGTTTGCTTTTATTTTTTTTTGGAATGGCGCCCTCCTATTGGTTGGCTACGGTCACGCCACCTTTGCCCCCCCCCACTCGCCATTTAACGATTGTGTTGGAGCGGGTCGCTCCCTAAATAAATGCATATATTAGATAATAACCAAATGGAATCCTCTCTTTCTTTTTCCCAGCAAGAGACGCCTACGGAAGCCAACAGTACATAGACAGATAAAGCACATAGGCTATAGTTATTAACTAACATATGCATTTATTTAAGCCGTCAATTTATAATTGTAACAAATAGTATTTGAATAAAAACATTCAATCGGGTAAAACACGGGCGTTGCCCGGGTCATTCGGCTAGTATTTATATAAAAAAGAGCGTACCTGTATCTGTTAAAGGAAAAAAATTAATTTAATAAAATATAATAAAAGAAATCGAATAATTCCTCGAAATATTTTGAGAAGAAAAGATTTTTCTCTTTCACAGCTCCAATTACGTCCTTTTTTATATAGATATATTCAATAGATCGCTTTTGATTCAAATTAAAATGATTCAATGGTTGAACATTGGTATATAAGGTTGTCCCAAAAGTTTGTGTTTTTCTTATTACTTGGAGAATAATATTATTACGCTAATACATAATAATACATAATACTATTACTTTATACATAATACAAAGACATTATACATAACGGCGAATAATATTATGACGAATAATAATGGTATTTCGATTTTTTGCAAGTGTTCACGAACTTTTGGGACAATCTTGTATTTCTTGCAAGTAAGTAAGGACGTGACGCTGGGTTAGAACGGACAATAAATCCGTCGCATCAATTAGATGGATTAAATCCACTTAGAGTCCTGATCCATATTGATGATGGACTCCTGGGGTCCAACGGATAACTAGATGTCGCGTCCAACAATACTGATATAACAATTAATGTAAACAAAGATAATATATATGAAAAATTAGTACAAATGTGATATTGCACTGGGATAAATTAAAAAAGAAAAAAAAAAAAACATGATTAATCAAAATTGGGTATTTGGCCAATTCTGGAGTCATTAAAAATCAACGAATAGTTGATATTTATTCCGATAGATGGCGCAAGCCATCAGCAACTTTCAGTTGCCCGATAAGGAGATGTCTTTTTCCTTTTTTTTTTTAAAGATATATATTAAAGACAAAGTAGGCATATTCTGACCAGGTGCACATGTGCTTTATATAAGGCAGAGTGCCATCTGGTGGAACATAAATCATCTAAACGTTGATTTAGCCTGTTCCCTGATACTTGGCCAACCCAATTTCTTAATAAATCAAGAAAAGCCATCCACGAACGCGTTTCGCGCTGTTGGCGCTCGTCAGCGTGGAGTATGCTGTACCACTGCGTCAAAGTATCATCTATTATACTTTCAAACGTAGTAGGTAAATAAAAGTAACCGGAAGGTTCCGAGGAACCAGCGCTATGTCATAGGTTGGAGTTCATTGAGAGTAGCTCAAAGCGCCATTTTTAAAAATTCTTTTGAAAATAAACTCATCTCCAAAAACATTTTAAATTATTTAATTAATGTCTTGGAGATTTAAATCAATTGAAAGAAATATATGTGCAACTATTTATTATTAAAATGCACTCTATCGGATAAAATGAATAAAATATCTTGACTATAATGTGTCTTTTTATATAAATCGAAACTATCTCTATCTTACTAAATTAAGTTAAATTAGGTGAAATGACTATAGAAAATTCTCTCTGTGCGGGGTCTTAATAGAATAACTCGGCCAAACCGCTGAGAGAATTCACCACTGGTGAGCCAGGATTTCTCTGCTAATTTTCTAATCATTTCAGCAAAGTATAAAAATATAGTTCATGATTTTTTGAATTAAAGGAAAGTTAAAGATAAAGAAAATATTTAAAATAAATAAATAAACTCTTTGCCCAAAAATTAGTTTTCATTATTCGAAAACTGTCTTTTAAATGAAATAATTAGCTCTGATAATGAGGACAATTTCATATATTCGCTGATAACCTTAGGTATTTTGTGTATTTATATTTAATACAACACTTATTTATATAATAAATGGTATAACTGGATCTATGAAAGAAAATAAACAATTAATTATAATTTTTATTATTTATTTAAGTAACCCAGGTTCCTGGAGCGTACAGTATATATATATATATATATAATATCTATTACTTTAGCTGGAAACAATCCGATGCACGCCCGCGAGAGCACATGCTAATAACAAATTTTTCAATTTTACTGTGTATAAATATTTTTGAGTTTGTACAAAGAATATCAGCCCGTTGAAGAGCAGTTAATTTGCTCGAAAGCTAGCAAATATAAACAAAAAGAAACATTTTACCTGATTCAATTTTTACTTTTTCAAATTAATTATAAGTTTATTGTGCGATAAATTGATAAAAAAGAAGCAATCCCTCGAACTATTTTTAGAGAAAAATTATTTTTCTTTCACAGACTCAGGTACACCTTATATATATATATATACATACATATTTAATAGATCAACTTTTAACTCAAACAATATTTATTATCAATACACCAATCAATATATTTACAAGAGGCTTCTTTATATTAAGTAAAAACGGCAAGCTTTCATGTTTTAGCTCATCATCAGGCCAATATTTTCGTAAATATCTACAACATATATATAGAGGTGTAGAAAGAATTTACATATTTGAAAAGTTTAGCTAAATAAAAAACACTTTAAATATTTATCCTAAAAAAAATGATCTACGTATACCAAATATAACGAAAATAATTTAGAAAGATATGCTAAGCTAAATTAATTAGAAATATTCGAAACTATTATAGACGCGTATGATTCTTTTATGAATTAAACAATATTCTATTGCCCTTACTGCAATGGAAAATTAATGGAAGGGCCTGGGTCATCAGTGGTGAACCCTCCCAGCGCAGTAAGGACAGTAGAAATTGTTTAATTTTTAAAAGAATCATACGCGTCTATAATATTTTAGAATTATCATAACAGATGGCGCGCTAATGTATCATGTAATAAGAAATATATACTTTTTTTAATTAAAAAGGCATATATTGGATCAAAATATCATTTATTCTACCAATATTTCAGTTGGCTGAACGACAATCTTTATCAAGGTATTATAACATATTAATGTGTGTCAACAACAAACTCGGCGCTACATGTTGGTTGTTGACACACATTAAAATGTTATAACACCTTGATAAAGGCTGGCGTTCAGCCAACTGAAATATTGGTAAAATTAATGATATTTTGATCCAAAGATAATAACGAGGACTGCCGAGAACTGATACGGAAGGTTATCGAAGAAAATATGCAAACAACGGATATTTTGATCCAATATATGCCTTTTAATTAAAGATTTATTTATGGATTGCTCTATTTTCAAAATATATATATTTTTTATAAACTAGATTGGCCTATGATGAGCTGACACTTAAAGGCTTGCCATTTTATCTTAATAAAGAAACTTATTGTAATTATATTGATTGGTATATTGTGAATGTACTTTTGCAATTATTATAATAAAATATTGTAATTAATATTTTAATTGAATTGGGAAATGGCATTAGGAACTGAACCATGTTTATTGGGGCTAAGCGGAAGAGCATGTGTAAAAAACGAGGCCAAAAAATGTCGAGCTCCTACAAAACCCTCAGATAAAGACCAACAGTAGCCAATGTATTGTTGTCCAGGAGAAGACAAAGCGACAACAATACGTGTCAACTCCAATCCAAGGTAAGAAGAGCTAATAATGCAGCAGCGGCCTCCTACGCGGCGTTATTGAGTCTGTGTAGGCGTCAGCGATACTTCGTCTGTTCGGAATTACTTCAATCTCACCAATAGTTGTCGTGAATATACAACTGAGACATTTAAAGATTTATATATATATTTGAATTTATATATATGAATTTATATATATTTTATATATATGAAAAATCATTCTAAAAATATGTGAATAAAAGGTCAGACTAAATTTCACGTAACAAGTTATCAAGAAAATGGGTTGGCCAAATATCAAGGAACAGCTTAAATCAACGATTAGTTGATTTCTGTTACGCTAGATGGTGCTCTGCATAGATGCTAGGCTTGTTTGAGAATACTCCGTTTAACCCTTTCAAAGTAAAATTAATTTAACAAGTCCTAAATGAACTTTGTGCTTTAGATGCACATGAGGACAAACACAAATGAAGTGACCTCGCGCATGAGACTATGGTTTCGGGCTAGTTAGACCAGAGATGATCTCCCGAAATTTCCAATCTAACACTCTCATGCCAATCAAGAAGATTTCATTAATATACTTGTGTGTTTTTGACTGAATTCAAAGTCCGCCCCAATCTGAGGAGGGCCATAGCTTGAAACTAGTGTCTTTAAATTTGCCAAAGCTGATGTTCTTGCTTTGTTACCGATACCAAGATACAAGTTTCTAGAGACAGACAAAAGATGATGCATAATTCCTCCCTCTAGGTTGAAGATTAGGTGGACACTTCTATGTTATTATATATAATATATATGTTATGATTATAATGTTTTGATATATGATGATATTTGATAATGAATGATAAATAATTAAAGGTGCATTCGTGAAAAAGGAAAGATAGTTATTTACCTTTCAAGTAGTTTTTATTTTCAATTCCTTGAAAAGAGAATTATACATTAAATATTTATCACAGTTATATAGAATTTATAAAATGAATCCTATATTCGTGAATTTGAAAAAAATAGGTAGGTTAACTGTTCTACCGCGTTAGGGTAAAGGTTCGAGCTGCAGTGAGAACTATAAATTAATAATTTATATTTTAATAAGTGTCCAAAAATTACATACAATTATAAGAGGCAGATGGAGTACAGTTTTTACTTTAGCCAGCGCCTAGAGTATTATATAATAGAAGGAACCGCCGTAGGTTGTAGAGACGCGCGGTCAACACCAGGCGACATCAGGCGGTGTTCGAAAAGTGCGCGCGCAGGCCGGCTGGCCAGCCGCCGGCGTCCCAGGCCAGCGTCGCCCGCTGGCATCCTCTTATCTCATGCCCCCCCTGGAGATTGGGACTTGGGACCGATCCAACGTAGTTGCTATAATGCGGGTTCGGTTCTCGGGTTCGAGGGGATAAGGTCTGCTGATGTTGAGCTGAGTTGGGTGGGGTGGTGTACGGTGGAGGCACGAAAGGTCGTAAGAATCTGCGATTACGGCGAAGAAGGCGTCCGGCGTCGGTCCGGATGAGGTAGCTGCGACCGCGTGGAAGTTGTTCGAGAACCTCAGCAAGGAGGGTCCAATGTTTTGTGCGGTGATCCTGGACAAGGACTATTGCTCCCACTTCCAAATTTGAGAGTGGCTTGGCGTTGCGATTGTATCGCTTCCGGAAGGAATGTTCTCTTACATTTTGCTGCAAGAGGTACTGGGCCATCTGGATCTGCTGGGGCGTGCCAGAGGTGGTGATGACCCGTTCGTTGCTACCAGGTTGAGACTCATCTATGGTGATCCCCGCACCAGACTCGCGCCGGATCTTCCTGATGCGTTGACCACCTTTCCCAATGATGGCACCGGCGAGATCATTTGGTATAGTGACTTGTGATGAGCCTTTTTTCGGGACGACTACCATAGGATGGCACCAATCGATGGCTTCGCCGACGGGTACCTGTTCGATTATCCCTTTCGCCAACATGGTATCGAGTTGAGTTTTGACGGGGTCTCTCCAGTGAAAGGGAACGTTGTATGCCCGGTAGCGTTTGCAAGGAACGGCATCTTTAACTAGTTCGATAGACATGGGGGGTCCTTGCATGGGTTTTAACACTGTGTCGTCGAACGCTTTAGCATAATGGGTAAGGATAGACTGCTTATCGATCTCATTGGCTCTCACCGGGGTCGGCGGGAGCGTTAGAACTTGTCCGTTGGTTATGGCATTGACGATCATTGAATGGGGCCAGTTATCCGGCAGAAGTCCTAAGGCTTTGCATCCGCTCTTGCTCAAGAGAGGGGCGTTCAGGTGCTTGCAGACTCCAACGGTAGTGCTGTATGTTTTCCCGTTGAGATGCAGTGCCGCGACAAACGATCCACAAGGACTTAAGCTGATGCCGTTGGCTCCTACGCAAGGGACGTTCTTCGGGTTGAGTGCTGATCGGGTCTGCTCACCCAGTAACAGGAATTCTGATTCTGGGATTAGATCCAGATCTGACCCCGGGTCCGCCAGCCAACGGATTTGGTGTAACTTATGGTTGATATCGGTCGGAATGGTTATGAGTTCGTTGCGTACTCCAGCTGCAACAACTGTGTTTGAGGGTCCTGGTTGGGACTGATTGTTTCTGGTTGCGGGTGGCGGGATATTAGGTTTGGTTGTGGGTTTCCGTTTCAGTTGTCGGCAAACCCTTCCGTAATGCCCGGTGATGCCGCATTTGTTACACTCTATGTCTTTTGCTGGGCACTGGTCACGGCGGTGTCTTGGGTTCGCCCCACATCCGGAGCAGGGGTCGTTAGGATCATAGGGTTTCTGAAAGAAACGGTTGGCCTTAGGTGAGGTTTCAGACGAGCTGGCTTGTTGATGCTTGTAGGTTGATGGTGCACGTCTGGTTGCAATGAAGGCTTCGGGGGAGGTGGTTGGGGAGGGTGAAAGAGTCGCGCCCACGGCGGTAGCACTCTCATGTGCGAGACAAATTGAGAGGACTCGGTCCAGGGAGAGGTCGGAATTGTACTGCTCCGCCAGTACTTTTCGTTGGAGGTCTTTATCAAACAGGCCACATATTAACCTGTCACGGATACGGAGTTGCTGTTGATAACCAGCAAGGGCAAACGTTTTCCCACAAGCTCTTTTTGTGCATATTGTAATACACGGGTCGCCGCATGTGCTGCACTTAAAATCCAGCTCATGTGCACACGAGTCATCAAGAGCTTTAAGGGCTGCGAAGTAGCGATCCACCGATTCTCCGGTTTGTTGGTCCCTACGATGAAAATCTTGCCGATCAAGGAGGGGGTTTCGCTTCTTGCGTAGGTAGGCCTCAAGAGCATTCACGGCTTCATCGAGGGTGGTGGTGGTAGAAATATGAAGGCGGCCTGATTGCCAAAGGATGGTCCATTCGGAATGGAGGGCGGCACGCAAAGTCACTTGCTGTGTGGATAGCGGGAAGGTGGCTACTTGTTGGGCGTCCACGTAGTCGTTCCAACGTTGTTTCCAAACGCGGAAAAGAGACATCGTTAACTCCTCCGGGGAAGCCAGTTTAGGAAGCTGGATGATTTTTGTGGCGTGGTGAGGAGGAGCTCCTAATGGGACTGTCGGTGTCGGATTCCGAGTAGCCATCTGCTGCAACAGTGCGGCTATGGAACTGAGGATGTCGGTGCTGGTCGGCGAGGCAGGGTTCTCTGGAGGGGTTTGGGATGGTCGGCGATTCCTTCTTGAGGGCATCTTGATTACTAATTGTCACTGAGCTGTCACTTAAAAAACGGCTATAATTAACCGAATGTCGACTGCGCCATGTTCTACCGCGTTAGGGTAAAGGTTCGAGCTGCAGTGAGAACTATAAATTAATAATTTATATTTTAATAAGTGTCCAAAAATTACATACAATTATAAGAGGCAGATGGAGTACAGTTTTTACTTTAGCCAGCGCCTAGAGTATTATATAATAGAAGGAACCGCCGTAGGTTGTAGAGACGCGCGGTCAACACCAGGCGACATCAGGCGGTGTTCGAAAAGTGCGCGCGCAGGCCGGCTGGCCAGCCGCCGGCGTCCCAGGCCAGCGTCGCCCGCTGGCATCCTCTTATCTCATTAACTATACATATTTACAACAATAATTAAAAAGTATTCTAAATCTATTGTCAAAAAATAAAAGAATAGTCTAGGATGAAAATAAAATACATGTTTTTAAAGAATAAAATATTTGCATTTTAGATTATATAATATATTCTAGTGTGCTACCGACTAGTATGATGTAGGGTATATGTGTAGTATGTTTTCTAAGAGTGTGCTGACTATATAATTAAAATAAGCCAATACAGCAGTTGAATCGGGCTGGATGAGTAAACTAGCGAAGCCTCTTGGAGAAATTACCATTGACGTGTTTACGTTTTATTAACGGTTCTATATATACCCCTCTTGGTAATTGAGGAAATTAGTTACTGACACTCGTGAAAAGAAAAATTATTATATAAATTGTGAACGATATCTTTCTATAAATATTGGTTAAAGTATAATAGATTTTTAGAATTTCCGTTAGTTTATTCTTTCTGTACGCCATGTTGCAATTGCACAATTACCTTTCGTTTAAATTATATATTTTATTTCACATTGATAATAATCAAATTAATAATAGAGGTATTGAAGCGTATGGATAGTATATTTAAAATTAGGGGTTCATTTATTGAGATAGCTAAGAGTATCAGATAGATAGAATGAGATGAGGGGAGAAGAAGTGGATGGAGTAGTATCCGGAGAGTAGGGTGGAGGCCACTTGTTGACAATTCTTATCGACAAGTGGAGGACGCAGCAAGGACGGAGCCTTCGATCCTGTCAGCGATCGCTACCTGTGGTGCCAGTGTGGCAGTCTTGGACAACTCGATCAAAAAGGACAGAGAGGCATCTCTCCCTTTAATTGTACGTCGTAACGATAGCATTGTACATAACCCTAGTAAAATCATCTTTCAATCAGTTTTGGCCAATTCAGTCTAAAAGTCAAATACTGTATCATGGTTTCGGGCTTTGTTCCCTCATCAGTACAGGAACGGCTTCGATTTCACAACATCCTACGATAGGGGATAAGAAATTACGGTTTTTTGGTAAATATTCGACCGAATTTACCAAACAGGTGTTTAAGATGATGAATTGGCAAGGGCCGATTAGAGCTAGAGACGCCTTTCTAGGTACATCAATATATTTCTCCCGCAAAGTTATGTTGTAGATGTCCAAGTTGTCCCCACAGTTAACACCAGGTTGTACTAGACTTTAGTTCATCCTTTCATATTGTGCCGATATCTTATTCCTTAATAGAATTCATCACTACCTACCCTGGACGTTTTTAGCATTGCATATTCTCTTAGAATAACTAACAGATAAAATTCTATAATGCAATAATATGTTTCAGTAAAATATCTCTTTGTAACTGGAGATAACAATACAATTATTTATCCAACCAGTCTGCACGGATTCGAACCTGAAATATTCTGAAACCATTTCAGACGCGTTAACCGTTGAGCCACACATAAAATATAAAATAATTCCATTATTGTAAATTAGGATATATTGGCTAAATATGAACTAGACTAAGTAGACAAGAAAAAAAGGCATAAAGAAGGTGGATAACAAACAGAAAATACAGTAATTCTAGGATTCGAACCTGAAATATTCTGAAACCATTTCAGACGCGTTAACCGTTGAGCCACACATAAAATATAAAATAATTCCATTATTGTAAATTAGGATATATTGGATAAATATGAACTAGACTAAGTAGATAAGAAAAAAGAGGCATAAAGAAGGTGGATAACAAACAGAAAATACAGTAATTCTAGGTGTTGCAATAAAAGAGTGCGTACTATTTTTTATTCTTTCAAATAAACTGGTAAAATGAATGAAACGAAGTAGCGCCTAAGAAAAAGAGCATGTTACGAAAAAGACATAAGATATAAACAAACCTTTTAAGAAATTACATAAATACACGCTAGTTCCTAGATCCCCTAGCTATAGTGCAGAGAAAACCTTATATGAACAAGGTACAAAACGTTCTATATACGGCACAATAATATATATATATATTAAGAAAAAGGCATCTACTTATCGTGCAACTGAAAGTTGCTGATGGCTTGCGCCGTCTATCGGAATAAATATCAACTATTCTTGTTGATTTCTAATTATTCCAGAATTGGCCAAATACCCATTCTTGATTAATCAAGAAAAGCTAACCACGGACGCGTTTCGGGCTGTTGGCCCTCATCAGCGTGGTGCAAGCTGTACCTCAACGACCAAAAAATTGGTCATTAAGGCATCCTGAAAAATCATGAAACGGGTAGTTAAGGCCAGAATTGCGTGAGAACGCTACAAAATGCGAAAAAAAATAGTACAAAACTAGTAAAAAACCTAGTAAAAAACTTTACTAGAGATGATAAATAATAAGCCACAACACCAGTTCTGGCGATTTCAGAAAAAGAACCTATATACCATGGTTTCAGTGTCTGGTCTACATTAAAATACTACGAGATTGTGATTAGAGGGTATTCTTTTTGTACCAAAAGATGCCTTCTCTGTGTACATATAGGCATTTATATTTTGAAAGGGCACCTCCTGATCGTGACACTGTACAAGCTACAAGCTTGTATGTTGCTCATGGTGTAGCTTGCCATCTATCTACACTCTCTGTGTACATATAGGCATTTATATTTTGAAAGGGCACCTCCTGATCGTGACACTGTACAAGCTACAAGCTTGTATGTTGCTCATGGTGTAGCTTGCCATCTATCTACACTCTCTGTGTACATATAGGCATTTATATTTTGAAAGGGCACCTCCTGATCGTGACACTGTACAAGCTACAAGCTTGTATGTTGCTCATGGTAGCTTGCCATCTATCTACACTCTCTGTGTACATATAGGCATTTATATTTTGAAAGGGCACCTCCTGATCGTGACACTGTACAAGCTACAAGCTTGTATGTTGCTCATGGTGTAGCTTGCCATCTATCTACACTCTCTGTGTACATATAGGCATTTATATTTTGAAAGGGCACCTCCTGATCGTGACACTGTACAAGCTACAAGCTTGTATGTTGCTCATGGTGTAGCTTGCCATCTATCTACACTCTCTGTGTACATATAGGCATTTATATTTTGAAAGGGCACCTCCTGATCGTGACACTGTACAAGCTACAAGCTTGTATGTTGCTCATGGTAGCTTGCCATCTATCTACACTCTCTGTGTACATATAGGCATTTATATTTTGAAAGGGCACCTCCTGTTCGTGACACTGTACAAGCTACAAGCTTGTATGTTGCTCATGGTAGCTTGCCATCTATCTACACTCTCTGTGTACATATAGGTATTTATATTTTGAAAGGGCACCTCCTGATCGTGACACTGTACAAGCTACAAGCTTGTATGTTGCCAATGGTAGCTTGCCATCTATCTATAATATTTCGAATATCTCTGTTTACAGACATCTATGGTTGTATCGACTATCTGTTGAATAATATTATTTTTAGAGTTATTAATCAACATATAGTTGATATACTAGAGCGCCATCTGTTATCAAATTATAAAACTATTTTAGAGGCGTGACATTCTTTTTAAAATAAAACAATTTCTACTGTCCTTACTGCGATGGAAAAATTAAAGGGAGGGCCTGGCTCATCAGTGGTGAACCCTCCCAGCGGTTTCTAATGGTAGATTAAACTGGCGAAACCGCTGGGAGGGTTCACCACTGATGAGCCAGGCCCTCCCTTTAATTTTTCCATCGCAGTAAGGACAGTAGAAATTGTTTTATTTTAAAAAGAATGTCACGCCTCTAAAATAGTTTTATAATATAGTTGATATATTTATCTACAGATGGCAGAATCCATCAGCCCAAAACTCAGTTACACGGAAGGTAGGTACCCTGTAAGTATTTTATGCTATTTCGTCTTTATCCTTTTCTTCTCCTCTACTCTTTTAAACTCTTTTGAACACATACACACAAATATATATTAGATAATGAAAGGCATATATTGGATTTAATAAAATATTCATTTTGCCAATATTTCGGCTGGCTGAACGCCAACCTTTATCGAGGCATTACATTTTTTGTATGTATACAAAAAATGTAATGCCTCGATAAAGGTTGGCGTTCAGCCAGCCGAAATATTGGCAAAATGAATATTTTATTAAATCCAATATATGCCTTTTATTATCTAATGAATTAAGTATGGATTGCTCTATTTTCAAAACAAATATATATAAATGAAATTTTTTCCGGGGGTATATAAATTGACCTATAAAAATAAATGTCACCTCTCCTGTAGATGCTAAACCTAAGCGCCATCTATTGACCGTCTCAGCAAACTAGCGGACTTATTTCGGTGACAGAGCCTCAAAACCAGCTCTGGCAAACTGAGAAGCGTCCACTTAAAGACCATGGTTTCGGGCTAATGGCTCTCGTCAGTCCAAGGCAGACTTTGTATATATAATTATATATATTAGGAAATAATGATATTTTCGATAATTTTCTAAATATGTGTTTAGATGGAAAATGGATATGCTAAAATATAAATGAATATTACTGTCATTTTGATGGGCGAGGTGACCTTTAATTTATAGATAATATTCTCTCGACAAAATTTCATCTATAGATATATAAGTAATGTAAAATTTAGGAAGTGTGAATTTCTAAATATAGAGGGTCTCTTAGAAATATGAGTATAGAGTCCAAATAGTATTTTAACTTATGCATACAGTATCTTATACTGTTGGTGTATTTCTGTGGCGCTAACACCCAGCCCAGCTATAATAATTATGATGATTTTACTGATTATTAAAACGATATCAATTAATGGAAACCCTATTGGTCGATAAAACATATAACCAGCCATTCCTAAGTGGGTCATTTATCTTAATAGAGCTAATGAAAAACGATAATTAAAAATAAAATGATTAGGATATCGATATAATAGCCATTAGTATAAAGAGATTAATTATGATTATAATAATCAAAAGTCTGCGTTAATATGATATTAATCAAATTATTATGAGGAATATACATTAAAACCTCTCTGTAAAGGATAACACCTAGTTGTAGAGCATGAGTATCCTTTAGAGAGAAGTGTCCTTTTACCGGAATAGCGAAATAGTAAAAATGGTATTTTTGAAAATGGAAACTGTTCTTTGTAGAGAAGTGTTCTCTAGAGTGAGTGTCCTCTCATGGAGGTTCTACTGTATAAATACCGGTTATATAGGAATGTGGTTGTCTATTTGGTCTGTTCGCAGAATGGACATTGTACTGGTAGAATGAGAGCAGGGCAACCTTTTTATACCTACTGTACATTTTACTTTCATCCATGTTAGAATTGTATTGCTTGGGTAATACTTGAAATATAGATATTGTAAAAAATATATAATAAATAGGTATGTTTATTCAGGGATCTTATCAGTACATATATATGGCGGTGTCTTGTCCGTGGAGCAGATCAGTTCGGTCCGTGCACTCGGATCACAATACCGGCCAACTGAGGTGCCTTGTCCGTATGGATGTTCTTTTCTGGATTGATAGTGCATATAATTATAATATATGAATAAAATATATAGAGCTTCCAAGGATAAGTTTCTTGTTCAAACCTTTTATTTTCAAGCTTAAATACTTGTCAGTCCTTCAACAGAAGTATTAAATTAACAAATTAATAATAAATACGTTTATACAAATTATTATTTATATATTTTAAATACTTATGATATTGAAAGAGGAATATATTACAACAACACACAAACAACATTTAGAGAAGCAATTTTTCATAATATATGTATTGTGAATTGTATTATAATAATTAAGTCATATATAGAATTCTATAACTATTCATTCACATGACCTCACAAGGAGGGAAATTATACATAATTATAATCAGGCACGTACAAGGAGATAACATTCCATATGTTTGGCGCAAGATTCTCGTTTTACAAAATTATACAATCTCCTTATCACCTTTCAACGATGGAATCTTCCCAAGTATTTTGTCAGTTTAATTATTTCTAATTAATAGTATATATTTATCGTGTGTGTTTTAAAAACTCTTGTATATGATGCGGTGTATAGTCTCACAGACGGGCACACCGCAGAACACCTGTGATAACAGACAACACACACATAAAGACCCAAGATTGCCTACATGTTATAGAAGACATATTAAAAAAAAGCCGACTAGAAGACTCATTAAATTTTCTAATGCTCAAAAAATATTACACGTGTTATAGAGAAGACCCATAAAAAACAATTGCTAGAAGACCCAAGAAGACACACACACGTGCTAGAAGATCCAAGAAGACACACACACGTGCTAGAAGAGCCAAGAAGACACACACGTGCTAGAAGACCCAAGAAGACACACACGTGCTAGAAGAGCCAAAAAGACACACACGTGCTAGAAGAGCCAAAAAGACACACACGTGCTAGAAGACCCAAGAAGACACACACGTGCTAGAAGAGCCAAAAAGACACACACGTGCTAGAAGACCCAAGAAGACACAAACACGGTATAGGAGAGCCAAGAAGAAACACACACGTGCTAGAAGACCCAAGAAGACACACACGTGCTAGAAGACTCAAGAAGACACACACACGTGCTAGAAGAGCCAAGAAGACACGCACATGCTAGAAGACTCAAGAAGACACACACACGTGCTAGAAAATCCAAGAAGACACACACGTGCTAGAAGAGCCAAAAAGACACACACGTGCTAGAAGAGCCAAAAAGACACACACGTGCTAGAAGACCCAAGAAGACACACACGTGCTAGAAGAGCCAAAAAGACACACACGTGCTAGAAGACCCAAGAAGACACACACGTGCTAGAAGACCCAAGAAGACACACACGTGCTAGAAGACTCAAGAAGACACACACACGTGCTAGAAGAGACAAGAAGACACGCAGTGCTAGAAGAGGCAAGAAGACACGCACGTGCTAGAAGAGGCAAGAAGACACAAACACGGTATAGGAGAGCCAAGAAGAAACACACACCTGCTAGAAGACCCAAGAAGACACACACGTGCTAGAAGACTCAAGAAGACACACACACGTGCTAGAAGAGCCAAGAAGACACGCACGTGCTATAAGAGGCAAGAAGACACAAACACGGTATAGGAGAGCCAAGAAGAAACACACACGTGCTAGAAGAGGCAAGAAGACACAAACACGGTATAGGAGAGCCAAGAAGACACTAACACGTTATAGGAGAGCCAAGAAGACACACACACGTTGAATTCCCGAGATAGACCGTTGCCCCAATTATACCCTACCATTCATTACCGCATGACCTTGTCACCGGTTCCAATTTGATAATAGCCTCACACTTAATTGCACATCCAGAAGATTGGTATGCTACGCCACTCTTGTAACCTTTTGGTACGCCTGTGTTGTCTATGTTGCTAGTGTGTTGGCGCGGGGCTAGAGAAGGCTCTACCTTAGTCACGTATCAAGCATTGCATTGATTAAATAATCAAACAGATTAAATTGTTTCGAGAGAAGTTGTCGTTTTGCACTTACAATATTCAAGATCACTATTTGCTCACTTGCACTCACTGGTAAGGACTAACCTAAGTAACAACTGACGAGTCTTTAAAACCATTTTAGTGTTGGGAATCTATTTCTGATTCAGGAATTGGGGTAAAGTCGGATGTGAAGAACAATGCGATGCTCAGAGAATTTCATTTATTAAAACACATCTGATACAGTTCAACCAGAATGTAGACAAAAGTTAGTGATTGTGGGCAATTGTAGAATTCGTATTGGCCCGGGAACTATGTTCTAGCCAAAATATAAATTTGTTAGGACTATGGCTCTGCAGTCTTTGGTGCTCGACCTGCAAGTGGGCAGCGACTTGTATTTGGACACGTCGTAGGGACTGACTAATCACTAAAGTGCCTCCATTTTATAGTTCGCATGATATTGTCTACTGAGACGAATGGAGAGGTCTAAACCAGTGTTTGCACTTTTTGTAAAAGTGAGGTAATAGCAAATGGGTGTAGCTATGGCTTCAAAGTCCTCAGTGACAGAGTCAGTGGCAGCAGTGGAAGTCGCTGGGGGATAGAATCCACCAACGGCTGCGGAACGAGCAGGTGCACTTGAATTAACTTCGAGCACCCATAGGTAGGTCTAGGCACTCGGTCCTACTTATTCCTTGAAGTAAACGATGAAGCGTACGTACCCTGAACAACACATGTCTCTAGCCTTGCGCTGAGGCGATATCGTAGCCCATGATAATCTTCCGAGGCGCGATTATTGCTAGTTGAAAACTTTACCCACATGTCTCTAGTATTGCTTCTTGATTTTAACGGGATTGAAAAGGTGCATCTTTGTTAGGGTCCAAGCTATTGGGAGCCGATGTCACATTATTCGCCGAGCTTCAGTTACTCAGTCCTTGACCTGGATACACGGTCTAGCTATGGAATATGACACTGTTAGGTGCAGACTACTATACTTTTCTGGCATATGATTAAAGCCTGAAACCCCGTCATGTAACCACGAGCGCGATGTCATCATCAGGTGGCACTACTAGATTCTCCTGGCTCGGTAAAACCGAAAGATAAAGAGAATTATTCTGGCCAATTCCATGTGCTGACTGACACCTCGTCGGGGTCTACACTTGACATGCACCTAAAGAAGTAAAGACGGACGATGTCAACTTGTTTCCAAATTTGCCAGGGATCCTTGGAACTGGCCAGCCTGGAGCGACTGGTTGGAATCTTGGATGTCGGCCCTCAGTGATCTGTCCTTGATCACATATTGAGAAAGAGTTTTCGACTAACTAACTATGACGAACCTACGACGTGTGGTTTGGTAGATCGCAGCCCTCTACGGGAGAGGGGCAAAAGCTAAACTGTAGATTTACACTACAGTGATATATGGGGTCTGAATTGCGAATAATTGTGAATGGGTTTATGTACATCTACAATACAGTGATGTTTATGGTCAGAATGAGAAGTAATTGTGAATCTGCTTCTATATGTACAGCTACACTAGAATTATATATATGAGTTCAAAATGTAAAATAATTGTGAATAAAATATTTATAAACTTTAATACGTATTTTTTCGAGATCAGATTGTGAAGAAATTGTGAATGTGTTCTATGTAATAGTCTGCAAAGGGTAAATATGTGAACTTGAATGCAAAATGATTGTAGATGAGTTCTATTTATCAGCTACAATACGCGGTGATATATGGGATCAGAATGTAAAATATTTGTGAATGGGTTCTATGTCAAACTCTACTACGGGTATATATATGGGAGAATAGACAGCGCTATATCGGGGTCAGGGTAAGACTGTGGCCATCTGCCAGCTAGACGACGGTGGGACACGCAACCTGGCAATCTACGGTGATGCTTCGACGTTAGAACTACGCTGTGGATATCGTAACTCCAGGTTCTTTCAGCTTAGAACCACTGGAACTATCCTCTAGTTAAACCTAGAACATACTCATGATATTCTAGTTGTGTGATAGCAGAGATATATTCGGTCTCAGTGGTACAGCCTGCTCCACGCTAGCGAGGGCCAACAGCCCGAAACGCGTTAGTGAAGGGCTTTTCTAGATTTATCAAGAAAATGGGCTGGCCAAATATCAGGGAACAGGCTAACGTTTAGTTGATTTCTATTTTACTAAGAGACGCTCTGCCATCTAAAATAACATGTGCTCCTGGTCAGGATATGCCTTCTTTGTTTTTAAAATCAACACCTGATCTTTTTATTTTTAATTTTTTCTATTGTTTTTCCACATAATAACCTATAAATAGGAAACAACTGCGATAGAGACTGATGATGTATGAAACAACTACAAGGACTTGTATTTAGACCGAACGTTTATTTCAGTGTTGATAAGGAGAAAATAGCAGTCTCTACTGTGCTTCACTTTTATCGATAGGCCCGTTGGAATAATTTTAACTCAGCATGGTTAATGGCTAAAGGAATCAGTTTTGTTTATAAGTTTTTATAAGGAGAAAGTTTTACATTAGAGATATCAGCTGCAATATAAGGATTCATTTTACTCCTTAATCAGGCAAGATTTCCACCATTTTAATCTTTCAAAGGACAAAGTGGCGTTGAACAACTTCTTGAAAATATAGGAAGGTATCAATTGGTAGCGTCTGTTCTCCATAGGAGCGGCTACACTCCATGTCAGGAGACCAAAAGAAGCACAGTCACACTGAGTGGTACTTCCAGGTCTTCAGACCAACAGCACCCCTCTTTCCTTCTCCTATAGAAAAGCTGAGACAATGGAACCTAATGGAGATCGTTTAAACGACTTGAGGAATAAGCAACAACAACACTTCTTGAAAATATAAGATTGTAAACAATTTAAACATTTATTTACAATAATATAATGTTGCTTCTGTTTATAGAGTGCCATGAAAAAAAATATTGACTATAAATAATTAATTCTCAAATCGGTTTCGCTAGTTCAATGGGTATAAGTCTTTTGAATATATTTCTACTATCGCTCTAAGGTCCATAATTCCCCTATATATATTTGCCATTATTTTCTCAGAAATACCAAGAATATACGCAGAATACCTCAAGGTTATAGTAAATCGGTTTAGTCGATTAAACTGGCGAATCCACTGGGAGGATTCACTTATGATGAGTCGGAGCTCTCCTAAATATTTTACTCATTGTATAGGAAAAGCAATTAAATGATTCTATATAATTAAATACCGTCAAATTATTTTTCTATTCGTTATAGAAGAGGGGTTAAAATCTTCTATTTGAATTCCTGAAATATCACTTTGGCACGCAGAAGTGAAGAAATCTCGAAAGCTGGCTTCAAAATGAATATTTTGTAGCCCTCTTTTTGTAATTCAAATTTCATCATTGATTCATTCTTAATAAAGGTTAATCTTCACGTGTTATTCTTTCCTTTTCTAGAATTGAAGGTGGGAGGTATTTAAATGCTAACACTAGGCACCTATTCCTTTATACAATTATTGAACCGTACCCTCGAGAGACTAGCCAGCTGAAAGACAACCAAAAGCCGGCTTCCCCATACAACTCCCAATTCCAAGAGACCTTGCGCGGCATATCAAGAATTCCTTAGTGTTTATCGGAAGTGTGATCCCCTTTCATCTTGTGGTTTACAATTTCCATTAAATTCTTTTTTTTTAAGTAGATAAGAATGTGGTTAGGTATTATTTCATTCTCTCCCCACCGAATCAGAGATATTGCAAAGAAAACAAACAAAACAACACAAACAAATTGAAACTTAGAATTAAACATTCACAAATTTACTTATGTTTGAATCGATAGAGTTCATAAAATTTATATAGACAAAGTGGCTGATGTAAGAGAGTTAAATCATTTAGTTCAGGGAATGATCGATGTCTCACATCGGCAAAGTTCTTACAGTCGTAGATAAGGTGAAGGTCAGTTTCTCCGCAAGAACATAAAAATCTTGTTGTTAGTGTTTAAGTCGAGTTCGACTTTTAGTGACTATATGGTCAAATATTCCCCAATTTGATCTGTTAGGGACCATAACTCGCAGCTTGTCTAGTGACCTTCCGGTAGATTTCTTCACCCCTTCTAGCCAGCTCATTGCAGCTCTTCCTTTCTTGTTTTATAATGAAGATTAGATATTTTGTCCATGTAGGTTTATCATCAGTGTTTGATTTAGAAGTGTTTGCCAGTTCCCATTTATGCCGTTGACCAACTAAATTCAACTCTTCCACCTTTTGGGGAGATTTCTCCCCCCAGTAATAGGAGAGTATCCTTCTTTACAAGAATGGCGTTGAAATCTTATCCCGGCTTTCATTCTGTCTCCTTTTGTGTTAGCCATCCCATTAGGATGTTACCTCTCCTCTACCATAGTTTTATTCATACTGGGAGGAACAAATAGGAGTTTTCTGTTTATTGGGATTGAGACCCAATGCTTTTTTACAAAACCATCCAGTACCTTTAGAAGACAATTAACAATACATAGTTTTCAGTTTGAAAGGAGAGCCTTTGAACATAAATCATTATTATAGAATAGCGATTTAAAACTTTGAAGTTCGCTTTTTAAACAGGCACTCTCCAATTACTAGACTTGTAATTTATTGAATCTAACCAAATCAAAAGAGATAAACGTATTTACCATATATTTGCATAGAAAACTAAAATTATCTTTACGGAATTGTATTTCACTTTACATAAACAGAAATAATATAAAATACACATCACCAACTTATTGTATAATAAAAATGAATTAAAACATAATTAGCGAACATAGAAAATTTAAAAGAATAGATTATAACAGCATTATATATTTTAAAATGTGTTTCTAAAACTATTTTATCAATAGTTTATTCAAACATTAATAGTTTTATGTAAATTATGGCATTTTTACTGATTTTAATCGACCAGATAGAGCCAGCGGGTTGGGCTCCAAAGGTCCTCTAAGCTTCTACAGCAGGTAGGTTTTATTTCTTTATATTGAAACTTCTCTATGAATTAAGAAAATAAATTTCGTTATTACAATAGGTGTAATCCATAGATATCATTTCTAAGAGTTGAAAGCTCACGGCGATGAGTTTATCGTATCTGGTATTCCTTTCACATCGGTTGAAGTTGCCCTAGAGCTCCACAATGTCGACCTGTAAGGATAGCACGTCGATAGCACTCAATACACGACAAGATTAGGACTAGAACAATCACTGCGCTGGAATAAATCGATGAGATATCGATACCACCTAAGTGAAAATCTATTCTCCCAACATACCGCTGTACTCCTGGCATTCCTATTGGCAGGCTGCTGTACTCAAGTAGATTCACATTGCATAGTATCTTCATTATTCATTTATACAGCTTTATTAAGACCATCAGTCTTATATAGAATCACCACATGAATACAATTGAAAATTAACATAATTTTATTGACATCTTGTCAATACATGCAAAAGTGCAAGATCTGCGCTATTTTAAAATGATAATTATGTATTTATATACACTATGTACAATGTATATGGCTCCTCTGCCACCGCTGCAGAGTTTGGTGGAGAATCGCCAGCAGGTCTCCAGCGACACCACGTATTTCGCTATCTACGAAGAAAACGTAGATGGCATGCTTCGCCGGTGAGGAGATGGTGATGGCGTGGTCCTCGAGATCAACTGGAAAGATCCAGGACTGCAGGTCCGGCAGCCGGCCGATGATGGAGATCACCTCTCGGATGACAAGGCGAACGGCGCTGCAGGACCAGTAGCGGTGGGCCAGTGACAGGTCTCTGGAGCCGCAAGCGATGCGGACAGGCTGACTCGACGCCAGGTGCTCCGGATGGGGCAGGGCGAATACCACAGGAAGGAGGCACAGATAAATTCCCTATACTCCAGGCATCACAGAACCCAACAACAGCCTCCAGGTCCGACGTATGTCCGTGTTATAATCTTCGCTTTCTTCATCCAAATACACAACGACATTCGGCGAATATGTTTATTATTATAAATACCTTCTTATATATCTTTTCATTATATTTATGGTGTTTGATTGACGTTTCAATGACTTTCTGTCACACTTCTAAGTGGAAGTATTATATCATATTTCTCGCTTATACTTATATATGCACACTACTTTCTAAAATACACGTCAAGTATTTATCATGTATATAGTGTATCACTGAAAAGACAGTATGGAATCAGCCGCGTTGTCTTCGCTTTCTTCATACAAATAAACCACGAAATTCGGCGAATATTTTATTATTATAAAAACTGCTCATATATTTCTCATTATATTTATGGTGTTTGATTTCATATTTGTTTTGAACTTCATTTGCTAATAGGAAGTTTGTTTGGAAAAATATATAACTACGTAAGATGTAGTTTAGAAAGTCGTTTGTATATATAAGTAGAAGCAGAAATTCTGAAATAATCATTCCACTTTGAAGAGAGAGAGAGAGAGTTACTGAAAAATCGTGAATAAAGAAAGATTGATTGATTGATAGAGCTGTATATTTTTAAAGTCGAACTTGGATAATTGGAGGCCCAAGAGACAAAAAATTCGAATTAAAAACGGAAATTCTATTTACCAGGTCTATTAGTATGAAACGCGAAAATTTTCAGTGAATTCAAAAGTTCACCAACTTTTCAGGCAATTTTCGAATTCCTTGTCTTAAAATTTCTATTCCTTTTGAGTCGAACCAGTCAACAAGTCATTTTCGGAGTATGTCTGAGTTCGAAAATTCCTGTTTTTTTAGGGCGTGTCCTAAAGATGTGAAATGGTGGTAGTTCGACGGCGCTAAGTCTGGTGAGTACGGCGGGTGGGGTTAGAGTTCCCAGCCCAAGTCTTTTATGGTGTTTTTGACCACCGTAGCGTTGTGGGCTGGAGCGTTGTCATGCTGCAATATCAGGTTGTTGTGCTTTTCACGCCATTCCGATCTTTTTTCATTCACAACGCCTCTCTCAAACTGTGCATTGGTTGTTCGTATCGACTAGTATTGACCATTTTGCCAGGTTTCAGGAGCTCGAAATATACTACGCCGGTCTGGTCCCACCATTTTCAAAGCATTGCCTTTTTTCCGAAGCGATTGGGCCTGGGCGTCTGTTTTGGAAATTGGCCGGGCAGGCCCTACGACTTTTGGCGCGTAGGATTGCTGAAGTGGATCCATTTCTCATCAGAAGTTACGATTCGGTGCAAAAAATGACTTCTTTTCATTCCTGGCGAGCAGCCCTTCGCAGGTTACCAGACGCCGTTATTGCAGCCTTTCGCTCAACTCGTGGGGGACCCATCTGGAAAGCTTTTGGGTCATTCCGAGGCTGTTTAAACGTAGAGAAACAGCACCTTAAGACACCTGGAGCTGTTTTGCGAGTTTCTCCTGCATTTGGGTACTGTCCTCGCCCAACAAAGCTTGCAGTTCAGCGTCCTCGAACTTTTGGGGCGGTTTTCCATGTGGTTCATTATCAAGTTCAAAATCGCCACTTTGAAAATTTTTAAACCACCTGTAACACTGCGATTTGATCAGAGCGTGGTCGCTGTAAACTTCCTCGAGCATTCGGTGGGCTTCAGTGGCACTTTTCTTCCAGTTGAAGGCGAACAACAAAACTTCCCGCAAATGGGGACTTTTTGGCTCGGAAATCGCCATTTTCCACAGGTTCCAGAAAATTATCACGACTTGAAATTTTCTAAAACTGCACGCATGCTGGTGCCACGTGAGTCAAAGAACAAAACGCCTACAACAGCGCCACCGTCGGCTCAAATAAAGTTGCACAGCGGCCTCTGGCGCCCATTTTCGGACCAAGATAAATATTTGAATTAAAGAGGTTCGGATTAAAGATGTTCGAATTATCGAAGTTCTACTGTATTTGTTTTATTTACACATTGGATCTGACAGACTTTAGATCTTTCAACAGCTACTCTTGGCGGACTTTCCAGATTTTTCTGAAATTTTTGTTTAAGGGTTGGATAAAATCATGGAAGTGCTGGGTACTAGTGCTGTTGTTTTAGTACTTGGTGTATGCTGGGAATGTCTTAATGTTACCTGGAAACCTGTCTGACCCTGAATCGGGAAATTGTTAACAGCTTCTCTATAGTTAAGAGTTTTGTATGATTATAGTTCAAGTTATTCTAGGCATATATATATATACATACAAGGGGGGAGTGAGGCAATTTTGATATACTTTTTTTTTTCTTAAGCATTTATCTTTAAAAATAATATTTCATATTTAAAAATTGAATGCTTTGCAATGCAATATCGGTATGAAAGAAACTTGCTGTACAATATCTCCAAACCAATTATAGGTGTCGCTAAAGGCGCCTATTTTGCATAAATGCGTTGAATATATAACAATTTGCATATGCAATAATTTTCTTTCAATCGTGTAAATTCCACTTCTGCAGCCTGTCGCCTTCTTGGTGTTGCAATAATAATACCCAGTGCTGTATTTTTATAAATCATTATATATATATTTTGAATGGTTTATGCAAATCATTTTATGTAATATGAAAAAAAGAGTACAAATGTTATATTGTACTGGGACAAAGAAAATATGACATCTCCTTATCGTGCAATCGTTGATTTTTAATTATTCCAGAATTGGTCAAATACCCATTCTTGATTAATCAAGAAAAAGCTATGCAAGCTAGCACCACGCTGACAAGGGACAAAAGCCCGAAACGCGTACGTGGTTAGCTTTTCTTGATTAATAAAGAATGGGTATTTGGTCAATTCTGTAATAATTAAAAATCAAGGAATAGTTGATATTTATTCCGATAGATGGAACAAGCCATCAGCAACTTTTAGTTGCCCTATAAGGAGATGCCTTTTTTCATTATATATAAGTTTATGAATAAAAATGAGAGAAAAAAAAAAAGATAAAAAGGTCAGGTGTTGAAATCAAAAATGAAAAAGGCATATCCTGACCAGGAGCACATGTACTTTACAGAAGGCAGAGCGCCATCTGGTGGAACAGAAATCAACTAAACATTGATTTAGCCTGTTCCATGATATGGTCGCAGTGGTACAGCCTACTCCACGCTGACGAGCGCCAAAAGCGCGAAACGCGTTCGTGGATGGCTTTTCTTGATTTATCAAGAAATTGGGTTGGTCAAATATCAGGGAACAGGCTAAATCAATGTTTAGTTGATTTCTGTTCCACCAGATGGCGCTCTGCCTTCTGTAAAGCACATGTGATCCTGGTCAGGATATGCCATTTTTATTTTTGATATAAGTTTATATAAGATATATTTTTGAATAGATTTTGATATTTGTAATTCTATAAAATTTTAACTTTTTTACATTGGTGGAAAACTGGGCAGTTATAGAGGACGTAGTCTCTCTCTCTATCTTTACTTGACAACGTGAACTGGGTGCAGAATTGATATCAGCATGTTTGTCTCCCTCTCTAGACCAGTTTTGAAAACTAAGAAAACCTCACTGAATTTATTTATAATCAATGGTTTATATCAGAGATAGGATCATTCTATAAACAGTTACGAGCGTCATTCTTCATCTCCTAATCAACTCTGTCACCGTTTGCTTTTTTTTTTGGAATGGCGCCTTCCTATTGGTTGGCTACGATCACGCCACCTTTGCCCCCCCCATCATGCCTCCCCCACTCGCTTTTTCGTTTTTTTAACTATTGTGTTGGAGCGGGTCGCTCCTTAAATAAATACATATATTAGTTAATAACTAAATGGAATCCTCTGTTTCTTTTTCCCAGTATGAGACGCCTACGGAAGCCAACAGTACATAGACAGATAAAGCACATAGGCTATAGTTATTAACTAATATATGCATTTATTTAAGGCGCCAATTTATAATTGTAACAAATTGTATTTGAATAAAAACATTCAATCGGGTAAAACACGGGCGTTGCCCGGGTCTTTCGGCTAGTATCTTACAATTAAGAAGAAACCTATCTTCTGTGCGTGCAATCTAAGTTGCTAATGGCCCTGCATCGTCTATAATATTAAATATCAATTATAAGAAATTGAAACTATTTTAGACGCCTATTATTCTTTTCAAAATAAACAGTTTTTTACTGACCTTACTGCAATGATAATAGGAGGGCCTTGATCAACCCATTAATTTATTATTGCAGTAAAGACAGTAGAAATTTGTTTAATTTTAAAAAGAAACATAAGTGTCTAAAATAGTTTCAATCTTTTATAACAGACTAGCCGAATGACCCGGGCAACGCCCGTGTTTTACCCGATTGAATGTTTTTATTCAAATACTATTTGTTACAATTATAAATTGGCGCCTTAAATAAATGCATATATTAGTTAATAACTATAGCCTATGTGCTTTATCTGTCTATGTACTGTTGGCTTCTGTAGGCGTCTCTTACTGGGAAAAAGAAAGAGAGGATTCCATTTAGTTATTAACTAATATATGCATTTATTTAAGGAGCGACCTGCTCCAACACAATAGTTAAAAAAAACGAAAAAGCGAGTGGGGGAGGCATGATGGGGGGGGGGGGGGGGGCAAAGGTGGCGTGATCGTAGCCAACCAATAGGAGAGCGCCATTCCAAAAAAAAAAAAGCAAACGGTGACAGAGATGAAAACTGAAGAATTGATTAAGAACGCATGACGCTCGTAACTGTATATATAATAGCGCGCTAATGCATCAAAATATCAACTGATTATTGGTTTTTTAATTATTTAAGAATAGTGGGCAATTATCTTTTCTAGTTTTTTTTTTAAATTATCCCTAGTACACGTGGTATAGGCAATGATAATCATGGTGGATAGAAGTTGGCGGCTGCCTTTACTGTAAGTGCAATACATGTCTACACATGTGGAATGCGCATTTCGACCTTTGCACTTACAAGTGTGCCAGAGCCCTGTTTTAAACTTGCACTCACTGGTGAGGTTTGACTTTTGCAAGAATTGAGAACCATTTAAGCATATTTTTAAATTCGATGCACTAGCGCGCCATCTGTTATCAAATTACAAAACTATTTTAGACGCGTAATATTCTTTTTAAAATAAAACAATTTCTACTGCCCTTACTGCAATGGAAAAATTAAACTGGCGAAACCGATGGGAGGGTTCACCACTGATGAGCCAGGCCCTCCCTTTAATTTTTCCATTGCAGTAAGGGCAGTAGAAATTGTTTTATTTTAAAAAGAATATTACGCGTCTAAAATAGTTTTGTAATTTGATATTTTTAAATTATCGTATCATTTAATTATTGTATCTTGTTTTATCCTATAGAAAGGCTTTCGTTCCCGAAAGATATTTGATCCATTTGTGAATTGAAGATTTTGAGAAGAAACCTTTCTCTTGAAGCCTGATACCTTTATATTGATGCAAGAGATTATTTTATGGAATAAAAATATTTATTACTGCGGGATTCGATCCCGGGTCGTAGCGGTTTAGATCACTCGTCTATGATCCCCTCCTTCTCTCGTATAATCATCGCAGTAAGAACAGTAGAAGTTTGAATCTTTTGAGAAAAGAAACATTCGCGTCTTAATGTCTTCATTCGTTGTATATAGCTCTATTTGGTCAGTATTCTAGAATACTTTAAACCAACAATTATTTAATACTAGCCGAATGACCCGGGCAACGCCCGTGTTTTACCCGATTGAATGTTTTTATTCAAATACTATTTGTTACAATTATAAATTGGCGCCTTATATAAATGCATATATTAGTTAATAACTATAGCCTATGTGCTTTATCTGTCTATGTACTGTTGGCTGCCGTAGGCATCTCTTACTGGGAAAAAGAAAGAGAGGATTTCATTTAGTTAACTAATATATGCATTTATTTAAGGTGCGACCCGCTCCAACACAATAGTTACAAAAACCAAAAAGCGAGTGGGGGGGCATGATTGTGGGGGGGGGGGCGGCAAAGGTGGCGTGATCGTAGCCAGGTGACAGAGATGAAAACTGGAGAATTAAGAACGCATGACGCTCGTAACTGTATATAGAATTGTGAGATTTCAATGCATCGCTTTTGGAAAGGATGGACGGATTGTCAGCCTGATTGATTTGTATTACGAACGAGGGCACTTGAGGCTTCCGTGTTCTTCTGTCGAATTTAACAGCTCGCTTGCTTTGTCTGTATTTACTCTAATTGGAATAGAATCTGATTCAAATATTTTATCCAATATATTGTCGCGCGTGACCCCTCCAGTTCTTCGCGATGACACCGCTCCTTCCTTCGTGGTTCACCTACCCAGGCTCCCGTTGCTCTCCTCTGCAGCCCTAACCTGAAGACCACCCAAAGACCTCCGAGAAGCACCACTCAAGAGGAACTTCTTTCTTCTGGCAGTATCTCTCGGCCTTACCACTGGTGGGGGGACACAGGAGACTTACCAGAAGAGTAGCGACTGTGGCGTTGGCGAGAGTAACAACAGCAACCGGCAACAAGACTTCTAACACTTCTCTTTTTATTGTCATTTATACTACACATTACATAAAACTAGAATAATAATTAGCGGGTATTTACATTACGCCACCTCCTAGGGCCAATATAAAAGTGTATTTACAAACAATTGCCCCAGGAAACAGGACTACAGCAGTTGGCGATTCCCACACTAGTTCCAGACGGGAAATAGGCGAAAGCGCCATCTATCGGCGGAGGTTGTAGATGTTTTCATTGCCATATAGGCGACAATATGCTCTTATCGAAGATATATTGAAGCTATTGTTTCTCCGAGAACTTGGATAATTCAAACGTCTACAATTCAAATAATTTTCTTGGTTCTTAGAATTCTATATACAGTTACGAGCGTCATGCGTTCCTAATAATTCTTCATCTCTGTCACCGTTTGCTTTTTTTTTTTGGAATGGCGCTCTCCTATTGGTTGGCTACGATCACGCCACCTTTGCCCCCCCCCCCCCTCCCACTCGCCTTTTGGGTTTTGTAACTATTGTGTTGGAGCGGGTCGCTCCTTAAATAATCTATTGTTAACAATACCTCATTATAGGTCCGCAAATATCGAAAGTATAGATATGTAGCTTTTGTACGGGTAGATATGCACACGGGTCAATCCCGGGGCGAAGCCCGGGTCACCCGTCTAGTATCCTATAAATAGAATTTCAGTTTTAATTCGAATTTTTGGATATTTCGATTTTTTTTATTCTTTGGGTTTTGAATTATCCAAGTTCAACTGTATTTTGAGTATTTTATTCGACAATATTTATTCTGGCTCAATCTATCAGCAACTTTCAGTTTTAGGATCAACATTTTCAATTTAAATACTAGATCTCAGTTCTATTCACTTATGTACCATTATTTCATATCTTACAATATCTACCCATGGCGACTACATGACGTCATTGCTCTAAAGTCCAAACCTATATGTCACTCTGACAGTACCCATCGTGTCCTGTACCATGGAAACTTGTAATTACCAACGTGAAGAGTTCTAAAAATAAACTAATTAAATTTTTAATTATACTTTATTATTACAAGTAAAAAGGACAGGAGAGTACAATTAAGTTAAAACTTAATGCATTAGCGCGCCATCTGTTAATATAAATCCAAACTATTTATGACGCGTAAGTTTCTTTTGAAAAAAAAAAATTTCTACTGCCCTTACAGGAATATGATAAGATAATGGGAGGGCCTGGTTTATCTGTGATGTTTTATTTGAAATAAATATACGGTCAAAAGTAGTTCGAATTTCTAATAAATTAAAACTGTGACTATTTATTGGTTTGAAAATAGAGCAATCCATACTCAAATCATTGGCATAAAAAGGCATATATTGGATAGAATTAAAAGAGGAAAACTTTGAAAAAAAAAACGCCAATCGTAATATTGGCAAATAAATATTTTTAATCAACCCAATATTCGCACGCCATCTGTATATGAAAATTGAAACATTTTAGCGCGAATTTTATTTTTTACAGAATAAGATAATTTTATATATTGTTCTTCCAACGATGGAAACAAATATTGGGAGTGCTTGGCTCATCAGTGGATTACCTTCCCAGGGATTTTGCTAGTGTAATCTACGATACTCCATTAATGTTGTTTTGAGCTCTATTATTATAGTAAACATAACATCAGAAACCATAATAAAAACGGTCTTTTTTAAAAAACAAATTGTTTGAAGTTTTAAACTATGATAAAAAAAGCTGAAACAAGTGTGTAAAGTAGAGCTATAACATTCGCCCTCTCCAAATACAACATAGAAATTATCTTATTGAAATGTCAAACCTGTCTCAATTTCCCCTTCACACTATAAAATAAAAGGATTTAAAAGCGCGAATGTTTCTTTTATACATAAAACGAATTATCCCAAGTACACGTGGTATAGGCCATGATAATCATGGTGGGTGGAATTTGGCGAGTGCTTTTACTGCAAGTACACCACATGTGTGCACATGTGAAAAGCAGCTCGACTTGTAGCACAGTATATATATAAAACAATAGTAGGGCGCCTCTCCCGTCAAAATGAACATCAAAACTAGACGCCATTTATTGACCGTTACCGTAAACTACCGTAAATAGATATATTTTTTAATCGCAGTAAGGGCAGTAGAAGTTCGTTTTATGTATAAAAGAAACATTCGCGCTTTTAAATCCTTTTATTTTATATGTATAGATGGCGTGTTATTGATTTGTGTTAATTTATTCCTTCACACTATCTAGGTATCTATTTTATATTACCAGCTAAGTTCCCCTTTGGCAAATTGTGAAGATTTCATTTGATCTCATGTAGAACTCATGGAATAAGGTCCTACCTGTAAGATGGCCATTAGCCCGAAACAATGGTCTCCGGTTGGGCACTTCTCAGTTTACCAAAGCTAGTGTTGTGGCTATGTCACCGACCCGAAGCCGCTAGTTTACGGTAACGGTCAATAAATGGCGTCTAGTTTTGATGTTCATTTTGACGGGAGAGGCGCCCTACTATTGATTTATATATATACTGTGCTAAAAGTCGAGCTGCTTTTCACATGTGCAGACATGTGGTGTACTTGCAGTAAAAGCACTCGCCAAATTCCACCCACCATGATTATCATGGCCTATACCACGTGTACTTGGGATAATTAAAAATAAAACTGTGCCACAGAAACTTGAATTTTCTGCCGAGAATCAGCTAGGAATTTATGCTCGCGCATCACTGTACTTCATAAGTACATTTGGAAATCAAATTGCCACCTTATATGCCATATTGTAAATTACGGAGGAGTGGAGATTCATATTAGGAAAACAGCACTTCTCCCTTTGAAAAGGCTTAAAACACCTTGCGTCGTGATTCAGGCCATAGTACCAGCATTGGCAGATTACCATGGCAATACCATGGACGTTCTTTCAGCGGAATTGTATAAGAATGAAATACATTCCTTGTAATGAGGAGATACATAGCCCGTGATCATGGTACACAGTTCTTTGTTGGAAATTACAAACAAAGATGTGAGGCATATATTTGAAATGAATTGACACGAACTGCGTAGAGCTGGTTCAAAAAGAATTAGTTCAATTCATTTTAAAAGCAGAATATTCTATATTTTGATACCTCTCCGATGTGAAAGGGCAGATGCATCACTTTCAATCTCTTCAAGGTCATTTTGGATACGCTTCAACCACCCGGAAACCCGCGCACGTGGTAAAATATCGACATTTTACTCATTTCTTTTAATAAAATATAGGTGTCGGTAGCGGATATTACAATTTCGTGTGAATACAATATATATAAATGGCGCACACATATTTTATCACTATCTCTATTAATACCATATTAAGTTATTGAAGATATTTTAGAATAAAAATACTTAATATATGTATATTATATATCTATTGTTCTCCAGCTACTACATTATGGGATAAACCTAGAAACCCCTAATCAGAAATCTGCATCGAAAGTAATCAGAACATTGTATTCTATATTCTAAAGTCAAAATCGAATCAATATATTGGACGAAAAATGTTTGAAATTAAAAGGATTTCGAGTTACGGCTTCATCAGTACAATGGTAAACATACTAGTAAGTGTAGGTCCTATGATTAGAGAATGTCAAGTGAGCTGCTTCCGCGGTTGGATGAACTTTGGCTGAATGGAACATGATGAAACAATTAAGCACGCGTTTTACCTTTCAAATAAATAAAACTTCCTACTATCCTTACTGCTATGATAAAATATTGGAAGGGGTCCCGAGACTTCAGTGGTGAACCCTCCCAGCAGATTCGCCTGTTTGATATGCTATTACTAATATGTAATAACACTCCCCTTCTCATATAGATTTATATTTGTATTGTATTATTCTCTGTATATATATCCGATACTAAAGAGGTAATCTTGTCATAGTATTTAGGTAAACTATAGCCATAAGGACAGTAGAATTACACGTAAATGAAACATTTTCTTGCAAAGAGCGTGTTGCATAGTTTTACATTATACACGATGTGGTTATAAAATTAAACAATAGTAATGCTGTAAACCCTTATATTTATACATATTTACATATATCCTTCATTCAACATACACATACCTGTCATCTTTCCCTACATAGCTTCATGCGAGAAATTTGAATTTTGCGAAAAGGTGCTTGAATTATAATTTTGTGAGCTCCTTCATGATACGTGCGGATTTTTTTTTATAGGTTCAACAGTCTCTAATATATTTTTGATTCATTGGATATTTGATTTATGAGACAGATAAAAGTCATATGCGCTAAGAAGATGCCAAAGGTAAAATGAAGAAACCCGTCATTTGTACCTTTGGTCTATTCTTAGCAACGGCGATTCCCCCTATATTTTAATGAACCACAACACCAGGTTTGGAAAATTCAGACAAAAACCCAACCTGTATACCACGGTTTCGGGCTTTGTACCTCATCAGTACAGGGGCGGCTTCGATTCCATAATATCCTACGGTGTTTAAAGCTGATGAAGTAGCAAGAGCCGATTTTTAGACAAAAAAAAACAACATAAAGTTGCGGGAGGATTATATTCAGGTACCAAAAGAGCTACCTCTCCCTTTAAAATGGATCCTTGCCACTGCAACAGCTTAAACACCTGTTTGGCAAATTTGATTTGATTTCATAACCCCTCTAGTAAGATGATATGAAATGGAAGTTTCCTCTGTACTGATGAAGGTCAAAGCCCGAAACCGTGGTTTACAGGTTGGATTTCTGTCTGAATTTAACAAAACTGGTGTTGTGACTCATTCTTTAACATCACTAGTAAAGTGTTTCACTAGGGTGATGTATAATCCATCGTTCTGATGCACAATTAAAGGGAGAGGGGCCTCTTTAGTATATATATATATATATATGTGGCAATATAGTGGTAATAATGTGGTGGGGAAAGGGAAATAATCACGCCACAAATTGGTAGAGGAATTTGGAAGCCATCCGAGAGAGAGAGGTAGTGCGAGGGGCTGTCCGCTGAACGACCGTTTTTCTCGCATACCACCCCCCAACTGTCCAAAAATAGTCCTGAGGGTTCCAAGAAAAGCCCCCTCCGGAATGTGGCCAGTGGTTCAAAATGGCCGTAACTTAGTTGCCTTCTATCGACGTCTCTCTCTCGTTGACTGTAGGTTTACTTTATTATTCCTGGAAGAGCATATATTATGACATATATATATATGTATTCCAAATGAAATATCTATCCTTATAAAAATACATTTAAAAGGTTGCTTTTTAAAACTCCAATATAGAACATACAGGTGTAGATAAAGAATGATCCACAACAACCAGTTTCAGCAAATACGGACAGAATCCTAACTGTATACCATGATTTTGGGCTATGACTCTCGTCAGTACAGGGGCGGCCTTGATTTCATAATATCCTACGATAAGGGTATTATACCTTCTATACTGAAGTGATAACATTTCAATGTCTCAATGCATTCTTATAGAAGATATACCTATTTTGGTACATGCGCACCATATCCTTCTGCAATCTGTATCTATTGGATATATATTTATTAGATAAGTATTTGATCAACAACATGTATATATATTAAATAAAACATGAAAAAATTAGTTCAATTTGGTCTCTTCTGGAATAATTAAAAAATCAACAGAAAAATTGATATTTATTCCGATAGATGGTGCAAACCATCAACAAATTTCAGCTGCACGATAAAGATATACCTTTTTCTTGAATAAAATAGTTCAATTATTATTCGATCTAAGAGGTGTGTTCAAAAGGTATCGCGACTTTTGTGTTTTTTCAAATATTATTTATTTATTCATGAAAACCTATTTTGTCCCCTTCAAAGTAATCCCCATGAGATATTATACACTTGTGCCAACGGTTTTTCCAATCTTCGAAGCACTTAAAAAAATCATTTTTTGAAATCTTTTTCAGCTCCTCCTTCGATGCCGTCTTTATCTCGTCAAGCGTAGCGTAACGTCGTCCTTTCATGGGCCTCTTCAGTTTAGGGAACAAGAAAAAGTCACAGGGGGCCAGATCTGGGGAATACGGTGGCTGCGGCATCATTAGTGTGTTGTTTTTGGCCAAAAAGTCGCGCACAAGCAACGATGTGTGAGCAGGGGCGTTATCGTGGTGCAAAAGCCAATTTTTGTTCTTCCACAAATCCGGGCGTTTCTGGCGGATTGCTTCGCACAATTTGCGCATAACTTGCAGGCAATATTTCTTATTGACCGTTCTACCCTGTGGCAAGAACTCATGATGCACCACGCCCCTGCAATCGAAGAAAACTGTCATCAAAACTTTCACATTCGACCGAACTTGGCGCGCTTTTATCGGTCTTGAGGTGCGGCAGCTTCCATTGAGATGATTGAGCTTTGGTTTCCACGTCATAACCATAAACCCACGCTTCCTCACCAGTTATGACCCTCTGGAACAAATTTGGGTCGTCGCGGACAGAGTCCAACATCTCATTAGCAATGTTCATGCGATGCTGTTTTTGGTCGCAATTGAGCAATTTTGGTACGAATTTCGCGGCGACCCGTCTCATGACCAAATCATTGATAAAAATCGAATGGCACGAGCCAATCTATATGTTTAGGTCCTCAGCAACTTCTCTAACGGTGATTCGACGATTGGCCAATATCATTTTCTCCACTTCATTAATTTTTTCGTCTGTTGTTGAAGTGCTCGGGCGTCCGGCACGCTCTTCGTCGTTCACATCTTCTCGGCCTTCTGAGAACATTTTGTACCACCGATAAAGGTTGCTTCGGTCCGAGGTAGCTTCTCCGTATGCCACAGTCAACATTCGGAATGCATCCGCGCACTTAATTTCGTTTTTCACACAAAATTTGATACAGGTTCTTTGATCCATTTTTTTAATAGGTAGAAATCGAAGACGATCCAAAAACCTGAAAGCAAAGCAGCTGTCAACAATTAAGTGAACATTCAAAATGGCCGAGCTTGTCGGCATAAGTGAGAGAGATGAGTACCAACATAAAGCCACAAAAAGATCGAAATTCGAATATACGTAACCCGCGAAAATTCAAAAGTCGCGATACCTTTTGAACACACCTCGTATGGGCAAACAAACATTACTTTTGGAACAACCTTAATATATAAAAATGTATTATAATTATATTACTAAAATCTATAAATTGATTTTATATTTATGTTTCAAATTTTTATTTTTATAAATATTCATTTTTCGATTACGCGAAATTAAAAAAAAGTTAAGTTACAAAGAGCAAACAATACAAAAAGATAAAAACATAAACATAAAACAAACATTTTATTAATAAAAATAGAAATGAAACAATTAAAACAAAGATTTAATATAGACAAATAAAAAAATAGTGATTTAAACATTAAAAAATTACTAAAGAGTATGAACCATGTTTGTAGATACTGCCGTGTTCCAGAATGTAAACAAACGTCGCCGCAGTGTCCATTGCCCTTTCTTGAATGAACCGTTGACCTCCCCATTCATCAATGGAAATAAAAACTAGAGTTCTATAAATTCTTATTTAATTTATATATTAATATTTTCAAATAGCAGTATTATATCATTCACTAAAATTTATAATTATACATGGATAATTATTAATAAATTAAATAAAATAATGCGCGTTGATTTTTGTATCGAGCGAAATTAGATACAGCTAGCGAGATACTAACGCCATCTATGAATCCTATTTGTAACTATTTACAGAGTTCGCCGCAATAACTTGTCATTCGAACTTTTTAAATAGAAATCCATTTTGATTTTTGTGTTTTAAATTTGTTTATGAAATATTTGAATATATATAATTTTTTAAAATTTATTATAAAATATAAAAAATGTTGAGTCGTATGTATTTATTTATACAAAATGCTTAAACGTCGCTGTAGAGAATTAGATGAACTATAAAACGCATTGTCAAACTTTTATTTATAACAGTCATTAGAACAAATTTTAATATTAATAGAGTAAAATCAATTAAATTCTAATTATATATATATATAATTATTATAAACATAAGAATTATTTTATCATTGCAATAAGGGCATTAGAAAATTGATTTAGTTTATAAACAATCATACACGTCAAAAATAGTTTAGAATTCTTATAACAGATGGCGCTCTATGATGCATCTTTATGAAATATTACAAGTCGCTTGTTATATCGATATTTTAGAATAGAATAATGGTGAGATAAAGTAGAATAGTCTGGTATCAATATTAAAAATGATAAAATTAATAGATTATCGGATGAAAATGTATCTATTAAATTAAAGGTCGCCTCTCCTGTCCATATTGACGCTAAAAAAAAGCGACATCTATTGCCGTCTCCCGAAAATAGTGGACTCAGGTCAGTGATAAAACCACAACACCAGCTTTGACAAACAGAAGCTTCACATAGACACCATGGTTGAGGGTTAATTGGCCCTCGACAGTATAAGGCGGACTTTATCCCATGATATTCACAAGCGATCAAATAAAATATTCACTATCTGACAAAAAGGTGTTTAGCTGGTAGAATCGCTTGGCCAGAATATAGATGGAAATTTTGCTGGGAGGAAATTGATCTATAAAAATAAAGTTCAACTCTACTGTCAAAATAGACACTAAAACTAAACACAATCATTTTGAATTCAGTCGCTTCCCTCTTTCAATATGTCGAACTACCAGGGATAGACCACCGTCTATCCTGTGAAAAAATAGTACAAATGTCATCTTGTACTGGGATAAGGTGCATAAATTATGAAGAAGGCATCTCCTTATCGTGCAACTGAAAGTTGCTGATGGCTTGCGCCACCTATCGGAATAAAAATCAACTATTCTCATTGATTTTTAATTATTCCAGAATTGGCCAAAAGCCCATTCTTGATTATTAATTGGCTTGCGCCATTAGCAACTTTCAGTTGCACGATAAGGAGATGCCTTTTTAATAAAATAACCGTCTAGTTTGTTGTTGGGTCCTACTTGGCGGACTGCGGGGTGAATTGAAGGAACATCCATTGTGACAATCCTTATGGAACAGCAGGTTATAGTCCAACTAGATAGTACCCAGTCTTTCCCTATTTGGTGAAGTCTCCGTAATTTATTGTCCCTTAGACAAATTCTATAAAAGCGTTCAACTATTTTTCTTTTTTTTTTTTCTTCCTATTTCTATCTATTTGGACCAAAGTAGTTTCTATTAAAAATACTTCCATCGATTACAATCTCTTGAAACTATTTCTATTCACTTTTTATTAAATACTTTAATGAATGTTAATAGCAAATTCAAAATATATATTTAATGGCAAAGAGTATTTTCAGAAAGGAGATCCTTGCAAGATTTTTGTCTGAATTGTTTCGTTACAAGAGGTATCTATTGAGACGGATCATGTGAACTGTATTTCATACAATTGTTTTGCCTTCTACATGCTTAGGTAAGCATTTTAAGGCATCACTCATGATTAGGTGTCTCCAAGCGCCCGCCGCAATGGAGGGCCAAGGAGAGGGCTGGAGAGGCGACGGCGAGGCCGTGGGCACCCCGGAGGAGAAGAGGGCGAGTGCGCGCCGTTTTGAGGGAACCAAGGCAGCACCAAGCACAACTAAGGCGCCGCAGGCTTCAAAATTAGTTAAGGGATCATTTCAGGGATCAAGATCAAGAGATCGAGACCCAGATCTCAGAAGGTCTGGCTTCTATCGTCTGGCTTTTATCTCTGTGAACTGTATTTGAATGATTATCAATCAACTACAATATTCCACACATTGTATGTAAGGATAGAAAGTCCATTTGTGTATTATCATGTTTACTAGTTGTTTCTGACTCTGAGAGAATAATTAACAAAACTATAACAAAACTCGGAACAAAACACTTTAAAGGAATGACAATACATCCAGATGGCACAAGAACCTATAGGACATGTAACAATTGTTCTGGTGTGGTACTAACACCTACCCACATATTCTTATGCCCAGAAATGGCCGCAGCCTTGCAGAAAATTGACATGGACCCAGAGCAGCAGCTTTACACACCCAAGATAATGGACATTGCGACTGCTGTGATAGAGATACATGGGGAGATCTGAGGCTCTTCATTGGACACGACAACAACAACAACTAGACTTTATCACTAGCTAAGAAAAGTACAAGGACTTTATCGCAAGCTAAATGTCTTAATGCTTTCAAAGTCCTTGATAAATGGATGTTTACATTCCCCGCTGTGTTCCAATGTAGTCCTTGGGTGTCACACGACAAGCCAATAAGCCACTCAGGAACAAATGCCATTACACCTTATCGGAAAGATAACATTTCTTTAATAAAATTAACATTTTTTTACTATAATGCTTCGTTTCAAATAAATATTCTAAAATTATTTCTACAAACTTTACTGTGAGATTATAGAAAATTAGATGAGAATGTTTGACTCATCAATGGTAAACCCTCGCAGTTGTTTGGCTAAATTAATCCTTCGAGTATCATCTATACTATTGATTGATATACTATAGTGAAACCGTTGGAGGGTTTTCTACTGATGTTTTAAGCTCTCTTATCTTTTATATCGTCGCAGTAAGGTTTGCGGAAGTAACCTTTGATGATTTATTCGAAAATAAGAATTAAAATTATTTATTAGATAGCATTTGAAAAAAATTAATTTATTTATAATTACTTTAAATTTATCGATAGCTTTCTGGCAGCTCAACCACCAATTGCGTTTATAAGAATATTGTAAAATAGAAGTCTATCAGAAATACCAAATTGTTCCTGAGGAGAAACTGAACAAACTGCTCTTCACCTTATCTACAGACTGTCTGAACTTTACAGAAGTGAGACATCGTTTGTTCCCTGATCTAAATCATTTAACTCTCTTACATCAACTACTTTGTCTATATAATTTTTATGAACTTTGTCGATTAATACATGTATATTTGTAAATATTTAATTATAAGTCTCAATTTGTTGTCTTTTATGTTTGTTTCCTCTGTAATAGGCGCAAATATTTGTATATCGTGCCTGGTTGATTAATAAATAAATAAATAGAATATTTTAAAATGGTGAAAAAGAATCACCACAACATATATTTCGAATAAATTTATAATATTACTAAGAAAAGATAAAAGATAATGGCAACAAGTTTCGTTATTTAGAAGGTCTTGTATTGTGTGTGTGATTCTACAGCCTGTTGAAGGGCGTTATTGTCCGAAAGCCAAGATTCTACCTTAAAAAAAAAAAAAATAAAACCTTGTCGCGGTTAACTTTTATCTCTTCTTTGGATTGACATATGGCGATTTCTCCTGTTGTAAATTTATAATATCAGTTAACAATACCTAAAAAATTGCTGAAAATTCGTTCTATATTAAGTTTTAGGAAGGTCCACAATAGCACTTATGTTATCGTTTGTTTCATTTAATTCAATTCAGTACATTAAGGATCACAAAAGTCAAGACGCTCTTAAAAATAGCAATTTTCTTTGTTTTCCTCTAAGCAATATTCATTTAGTTTAATTGAAACTGACTCTTAATTTTTACAGATGCTCTACTTCTGTTTCACCCCTGATTAATATATTGTCAATTAGACGAGTGTCCTTGGCATTCCTTAGGAAATTTGTTCCATTAGTCTTTGCTAACTGGTAATTGTGTGCTAAAGAAATTCTAAAAAGAAGTCTATTAAATCTCTCTATAGAGAGATTGAGATTGAAACTAATTTATTAATCTTATATAAAAAGGCGTACCTGGATCTGTAAAGAAAAAACAATTCTTTTTTCTCAAAATATTTAGAGAGATTGCTACCTCTTTATCAATTTATTGCACCGTAAACTTGTGCAACACAGAATGTTTACTGTGAGATAAATTGATAAAGAGGGAGCAATCTCTCGAAATATTTTGAGAAAAAAAAAGTTTTTTCTTTACAGATCCAGGTACGTCTTTTTATATAAGATTAATTGATGGATCGCCTTTTGACTCAAAAAATTTATTAATTGTTCCTATAAGATTATATAAGGTTAAATATAAAATAATTGAATAAATATGAATAAATAAGATTAAATAAGGATATATATAGATGAATAAATATAAAAATTGATAAATATACATGAAAATTCAAAACTATTATAGACGTGTATGATTCTTTTAAAAATTAAACAATTTCTACTGCCCTAATTGCAATGGAAAAATTAAATGGAGGGCCTGACTCACCAGTGGTGAATCCTCCCAGCGGTTTCGTCAATTTAATCTACCATACCGCTGTTATATTGCATTTTTTATTGCATCATAAATATACATATATATGAAATATATACAGTTTTCATTTGTGACGCCCACCGCGGGAAATACTTTGCCACCGATGGACTGCGAGAGTTATTTCCCACAGAGTGGGCAGGTCGAGGTGATGGCTGGTGTTACCCAACTCAAGACCAAAAGAGAGAGAGAGATTGAGATTGAATATATTTTATTAATCGTACATATAAAATTATATAGGGTTGATATATATTTGAAAAAAAAACTTAAATATTATTTTCATCAGACGAATCCCACTGAGGGTCGTCTGGTATGATGTCACATTCCGCCCTGGACAGACGTAGATCTCCCCGACTATTGCCATGTCGAGGAATTGCTTCAGAACAGACCTCTTCTCAGACGACAGGTACTCGAGGACGTCCTCCCTGTTAGAAAGGGAGACACTAACGTCTTCTATCTCCTCCCTATAATAGCCTCTATAAAGAGGTTCTAGGATGGTGTTGGCATTGAAGCTCTCGAACAGCTCCTCGACCTGTTGTAAAGTAGTTTGAAGAGGCTGTTTCTTTTGGAGCTCTAGTGTGGATTGGATGGTTGGTGCATTCCTTGAATGAGTTTTTTGTCAAAGAGAGAGAGAGTGTTTGTGTGTGGGTTATCATTTAAGTGGATTTATTGAAGTAAATTCTCTAAATGCTTGGTCCAGTTATATTTAAAATATGTGATGTTTAGAGAGTCGACTAAAAAGTTTATATCCTTTTGTCTTAAGAATGACACGAAGATATATTCTAAGACGACAAAACTTGCCATCAATATCTTAGAAACGGAACTATTAAAAGAGCACGAATGTTTCTTTTAAATATAAAACAAACTTTTATTGTTATAAGAAATTTGGACTATTTTAGACACGCATGATTATTTTAAAAATAAATCAATTTTCTACTTCCCTTACTGCAATGATAAAATAATGGGAGGGCCTGGCTACTAGTGGTGAACCCTTCCAGCGGTTTCGCCAGTTGAATCTACCATAACGCTGTAATATTGCATTTTTCGGTTTTTCTTTTATACTCACACTGATGCTAGACTCTTGGAATGGGTATTACTGTTCACCACTGATGAACCCAAGCCCTCCTAATATAATATTTAATCGCTGTAATAGCAGTAGAAGTTAGTTTTATATTTGAAAGAAACGTTATTGCTTTTTAATATTTCTATTTATTAAAGATATATTCTATTTCGGGTAATGGATATTGACCCACTTTTATTTTGTGTTAAGAATCACCACAAATATGGATTTGTGTGATCACATTCTTCTTCATTATCAGCAAAGTTGATGTCGTCCAATCATTCAGGAATCATAATAGTCATTGACTTTGTAACTGCGATTTTTGTAATGATGGTTTCACGACATCTTCTATAGGAAGGTTGATCTTATTTTGTTGTTGTTGTTGTTGTTACTTATTCCTTAAGTCGTTTAAACGATCTCCATTAGGTTTTGTTGTCTCAGCTTTTCTATTATAGTCCTGGGGTTTTTTCCAGAGGACTTTTTTTGGAGGATTTGATACAATTCAATAGATGTTCAGGACTGGCAGGCTGGGAATCGCATTTGAGGCATTTCGAGAATGTTTTGATTTTTCCATTAAATTTGAGCATTCTAAGATGTCCTGTTCGTAATCTTGAAATCGCCGTTTGTTCTTTCCTAGTAAGGGCGTGGAAAGAAGATTCGTTAGGAATGGGGGTGTACCAGGAGTGATTTTGGGTGTATTTCCAGAGAGATATTATTTTTTGTTTGTGGATGGAAGAAATTTCTGAGTTGGGAGTTTTCAGGCTGGCCCTTACAGCTCTCTTTAGCCAACTGGTCAGCCATCTCGTTGCCGTCTATGTTAACGTGAGAGGGGATCCATTGGAACGTGATCTGGTTTTCATGTGATATTTTTTAAATTTTATTTTATATAAAAGTATAGTTCTTCATTGATGATGTAGACAGAATCGCTTTGTTATGACAGTGTTTTCTATAAATATTTAGAAATACCCTCGGTAGACATTCATTCTATATACCGCGTCGATAGAAATGATGTGAACAAAATACGTCTTTTTTTTTAAGTTTTGAGTCTAGGCATTTTGCCCTAGATTCTTAAAAAAAAATTGAAGGTGTAGTTAAATAAAATCTTACTTGAGGCAGAGTTCTTTATATACTATACTAAAATTGACAAAGACTATAGACTAAGACAAAACGTTTAATATCCAGATTTGCCCTCTGCTAATAGACCAGTTCCTAATAGTTATAGTTTACCTGTCCCACAGCCTCCTGAAATTGTAATAATAAGTAACAATGATTCATATAGACAGTCGGATGTCACAAATTTTAAGGCAGGTGCTTCATCTGAACCTCATCTGATAACATGAGGAGATTTGAACGACCTCGAACGTAATTTAGATTTATATATTAAAAAAAAACATTGAACATTTAGAGACTAAGTTAAAAGCTGGAATCTGCTGCACAAAGGCACCAAAGTATGCTTTTTGTCGTAAGCGACAACCAGAATTTCAAGATTTATTTTCTCATAAAAATGATTTAGTGTATTGTAATGATGTTTTTTGCCTAATGGAAGCGCTTGATCATGATCAAAATACAGAAGAGTGGTGTTTCTTCATTAATTTCTTCAAAATATAGATTCAAAGCTGTTTTCCTCCACAACTGAAATACATTTCCATCAGTTCCAGTAGCACATGCATCCAAAATTCAGAGATTAGTTACGGACAGACATGCCGGGAGGAAGTGAGGTAGGGGACGGAGGGGACAACAACAAAGCGGAGAGTAGCTATGGACAGACATGCCGGGAGGAAGTGATGTAGAGGACGGAGGGGACAACAACAATGCGGAGAGTAGTTACGGACAGACATGCCGGGAGGAAGTGATGTAGAGGACGGAGGGGACAACAACAATGCGGAGAGTAGTTACGGACAGACATGCCGGGAGGAAGTGAGGTAGTGGACGGAGGGGACAACAACAATGCGGAGAGTAGTTACGGACAGACATGCCGGGAGGAAGTGAGGTAGGGGACGGAGGGGACAACAACAATGCGGAGAGTAGTTACGGACAGACATGCCGGGAGGAAGTGATGTAGGGGACGGAGGGGACAACAACAATGCGGAGAGTAGTTACGGACAGACATGCCGGGAGGAAGTGAGGTAGAGGACGGAGGGGACAACAACAATGCGGAGAGTAGTTACGGACAGACATGCCGGGAGGAAGTGAGGTAGTGGACGGAGGGGACAACAACAATGCGGAGAGTAGTTACGGACAGACATGCCGGGAGGAAGTGAGGTAGAGGACGGAGGGGACAACAACAATGCGGAGAGTAGTTACGGACAGACATGCCGGGAGGAAGTGAGGTGAAGGGCGCTCAGAATTGGGTCAATGGTCGACTCAGCTGCAAATTCGATTGGGGACTGGCGCCAAGGGGTCCGAAGGGATCCCGCGGAGTCTGCCGAACGGAACGTCCCGGGTGACTGGATCCGACAATATAAGAATTCTTTGAAATCCATTTATCTTTATTGAATGATTCTTAGATATGGAATATTCTTCCTTTATTTATTCCAATACATTCTTCACATTTTTATTTATTTTTCATTCAAATTATAGAACCTCATGAATTTTTTTTTTCATTTTTCAATATAATATATGTTACACGTGTGGATTTGGATCTTTTGTGTTTCTGATGAATATCACAACAACATTTTATTTCTTTTTCCCAGGCTTTTCAGTCTCCTTCTGTTGTCTTTCGAGGTGGAGTTAGAAATCTCTTGAACATCATTAAAATAATCGAGACTATTTTTATCTAACAAAAGTGATATTTCTTGATAACAAGATCTGTTTAATATATTTTCAATTAATATTTTGGATCCTGTAAATACTCTCTTTGTACCTCTAAATATATTGCTATGAAATAAATGTGTTTCTGAAAAGCAATAATATTTTCAATTATAAAAATAGTAAATTTTAATAAATATAATTAAAAATAATTGAAAAATAAATGTATAATGCCATATGGAGCAGGAGCTGAGAAAATAGCTCATATTTTAAAAAATTCTGGAATAACCACTATTTTCAAAAATGCACCATCTTTAAAGACTATAGTCCGAAATACAATTACAAAGCAGAAAGTGGAGATAGGGAACACAAAGGACGTTGTGTTTAGGATCCCATGTAAAAGCTGCAATGTATCCTACATTGGAGAGACAGGCCGTTTCCTTGGGACTAGACTCCAAGAACACAAATCTTCTTGGAAGTATGCAAAGGAAAGGTTTGCCATGGTGGAGCATGGTACCGATCGGGACATCAGCCAGATTGGGAAAATACTTCTACTATTTACAGGGGCATCCAGAACTCGCACCAGAGGAAGTTCCTGGAGGCCATAGCATCAATGAAGGACCCTGCTAGTGTAAATAGATACGAAGAAATCCCCGAACCTTATTTGTCTATTTTAACTTAATTTTTTTCTAATAATCGCAGTCAACTTAATTTGTTTCTTATTTTTATTTCCTTTAATATAGAGTAGAGAGTTCTGAAAAGGATGGCACTTGGTTATCTATTTTCTTATCAACAAACACAAGAGCCCCCCAACATGTTATCTGTTTAATATTTGTATACCTTCCTCCAAACCAAATACAGCTGCATAACTTAGATAAGCTGTTTACATACATTCAAAAGCAAATAGCAGATGGAAAAGAAATTATTTTACTTGGAGATTTAAACATCAGAACTGGGAAGTTGGGAGGACTACACAATCCACTTAATTTCCAGCTCCCCCTAACATCGGAAAGAAGGGCTAAAGATCATATAATATCATCTCTGTCTAATAAACTTCTTGATTTCCTGGAAGATAATTATTTGACAATAGTTAATGGAAGATCTAGAGGTGATAAAGATGGAGATTTTACATACATATCCGAAAGAGGCTCTTCAACTATTGACTATTGCATACTCTCACAGGGTTCACTACAAATTTTACTGGACTTCAAAGTCGATGACCAACTGTACTCAGACCACCATCCTTTGGTTTTAACGATAAAAGGCCAAAACTCAATGAGAAAAAAACCAAACGGGAAGATTATAATATTACGAGATATAGATGGTCAGCCGATGGACTCGCAACGTTTAAAATGAAACTGGAAGAATTGCGGGAAAAAAACATACCAGCCTCCGATGACCTTGTATACACTTTCAATCAGCGAATTTTGGAAGCAATGTCATCTGCAAAAATAACCTACTCAATTAAGGGCGGCCCCAGGAAATCTAAGCCGTGGTTCGATAAGGACTGCTATGATATGAAAAAACTGGCAAAAGAAAGTCTGAAGAAATATCGTAAAACAAATAGATTGGAAGACAGGGAATGTTATGCTTCTTCCAGAAAGAAATATCTTGCTTTATTGGATCTAAAAAGGAAAGGCTTTGATAATGAAAAACAGGAAATACTCAGAAATGCTAAAGACTCAAAGACCTTCTGGAAAACTATTGCGCTCTACAAAAGCACATCTATAATCCAAGGAGAAATATCTATACAGGACTGGCTGAACTTTTACCGCGAACTAATGACTACAGAGAAAAATTTGAGAATTTGTAATTTACATAATGTGATTTCTCAGAACGATCCTATATTGGACTCAGAGATAACCAATGCAGACATATACAAGGAGATAGCTGGTTTGAGGAGTAACAAGGCATGCGGGCCCGATGGCATCCCCAATGAAGTATTAAAAACACTCCCTGATTCGTACATACTGCTGTTGAAACAACTCTACAATAGTGTTATGACGACTGGAAAATACCCAGCAATTTGGACTAATTCCACTATACACCCAATCTTTAAAAACGGTTATAAGAACAGCCCCTCCAACTACCGAGGTATTGCACTGATTAGCAATGTATCAAAGCTTTTCACAGCAATCCTAAGATCACGACTGGAGGAATGGGTCGAAGGAAGAAGGGTTATACCCGAAAACCAAGCGGGATTTAGAAAAGAAAGATCATGTATTGACCACATATTTACACTAACTACTTTAATCCAACTATCATTAAGAAAAAAGAGGGGAAAACTATATGTCTTTTTTGTCGATCTAAGGAAGGCATTTGATACTGTACCCCACTCACTACTTTGGAAAAAACTTTACAACCTAGGCATAAGTTACCAATTCATAAGTACGATCAAAAGTTACTACGAACAAGCAACTATAGCTATCAGATGGAAGGGATCATTTACGGAAAGTATTAAGATAAACTCGGGAGTCCTCCAGGGAGAACCACTTTCCCCACTGCTATTTATATTATTTATCACGGACTTAATCGAAATTTATAATAACTCAGACCTGCCGAGTGTAAATTTGCCAGAATTTGGAGATATCCATTTATTGCTGTACGCCGACGACATAGCAATTATAGGTGAGTCCAGGATAAACCTCCAAAAGAAGATCAAAATACTGAAAGAATATCTCGATGAGAACTTAATGACACTAAATGAGTCCAAGTCAAAGATTATGGTGTTCCGTAATGGAGGTAAACCCTCAAATAAGGATAGATGGTTCTGGAATGATAAACCCATAGCAATAACTTCAAGATATACATACTTGGGATTCCCTCTGACACCAACAATAACAACTAATCACCCGGCAAATTACTTTAAAGGAAAAGCACGTACAGCAATTAACGCCACACACCCAATATTAATAAAATCAAAAGCAAAGTCAATAAATTTATCAATCAAACTCTTTGATACAATAGTGAGAGCTGTCCTGATGTATGCCGCTCCATTATGGGCAACAGAGCATAAAGACTTACTGGACAATATACAAGACATATTTATCCGTAGGTTCCTGAATCTGCCCAGATACACTCCAGGTTACCTAATCAGATTAGAAACCGGTCGTATCTCATTGAGTGTAACAGCCTTAAAATTAACCCTGAAGTATTGGCTGCGGGTGTTGAATATGAGCAGTGACAGATTGCCACGTATATGTTTTAATAGAACACGGGAACTCTCTAATGCTTCGGGCACACCCATCGGTTTCATTAAAAAGCTCACTAATCTGCTTAACGATAATGGATCCCCTGCACTTGTTTCCTGTGATGACCCTGAAACGCTGAGGAGCGCGATTACAGGGCTCTTAAAAACAGCGGCAGACCAATCTATACAAAACGACCTTACAAGAATGGATAAATCTAAGCTATACTCTCACTACAAAGACATTCACATATCTTTCATGACGGAGGGATACCTTTTAGGGGATTTTCCTTTCCCGGTTGTAAGACTACTCGCACAAGTTAGAATACTTTCAAGTTTTTTTAGAGAAAACCACACCAAGATGCTCTGCGGTGAGGACCCGACTTGTACCTTCTGTAATTCAAAACTACAAAATGAAATCACTCACTATATTTTTGATTGCTCTGCTCTGAAAGAAGAAAGAAGAACCCTTATGCTCAAAACTGGGCAACTCTGTGCTTCACTTCCATCAATAATTGACAATATGACCCAGAATAAGTATATTGCTACGGCGTTTTATGGTTTCCACAAGTCCATATCTCAGAAGAAGGCCAAGTGATACTCACTCCTCACTTTCTTACTGCTACTCTTTTTGTGTTGATTTCTTGCTTCCCTCTTTCTTATTATTATTTTTTTTTTTTTCCTTTTCTTGTTTTTTTTTTTTTTTTTCTTTCTCTTTTTACTCTGTATATATCGCTATTTCCGTTGTCTCACTGCTTTGTTCTTATGCATACCTCTGGTGAATCCTGTATAGGGTCAGTGACCCTAAATAAAGGCTTTTTTGTTGTTGTTGTTGTTTATTTCCTTTAATTTTGTTTCAAAAACATTAAAAATACTGCATTACTAAAAAGCCTTTAATTTTCAAAATATTTTATTATATTATTATTATTATTAATTTTTTTATCATTATCAATAATTATTTTTGACCAATGACAAATTTGTTTCCATATGATGTACAAAAATTGTAAATTAAATTCACTGTGCAATAAATTGATAAAGAGGGAGCAATCTCTCGAAATATTTTAAGAAAAAAATTGTTTTTTTTTTCTTTACAGATCCAGGTACGCCCTTTTATATAATCATAATTAAAAGCATTGCAGTTGAAATTTATTTATTTTATTTCAATGTCTAATATTTCATAATTGTGACTCAAGAGTTGGTATTTTTAGTTTAGATTAAGTATACATAAGGTTAAATAAGGCTAGGCTAATTTGGAAAGTTTTTCAGCTTTAAAATGTAAATTGTGGCCAACAAAAAAAAAAAAGAAACATTTGCTCTACTGATTTACGCTTATATACTACTAGACGAATGGCCCGGGCAACGCCCGGGGTTTACCCGAGTGCGAATATATTTTAAAACCGTTGTCTTGGGTGGTCGCTATAGACAGGGTGGTCTGTATAAACAGGTGGATGTATCACACAGCTGATAACAGGGTTGTCTAGAGTGGTCGCTATAGACAGGGTGGTCTGTATAGACAGGTGGATGTATCACACTGCTGATAACAGGGTTGCCTAAGGTGACCGCTATAGACAGGGTGGTCTGTATAGACAGGTGAATGTAACACACTGATGATAACAGGGGTGCCTTAGGTGACCGCTATAGACAGGGTGGTCTGTATAGACAGGCAGCTGATAACAGGGTTGTCTAGAGTGGTCGCTATAGACAGGGTGTTCTGTATAGACAGGTGTATGTATCACACTGCTGTTAACAGGGTTGCCTAGAGTGACCGCTATAGACAGGGTGGTCTGTATAGAGAGGTGAATGTAACACACTGATGACAACAGGGTTGTCTAGAGTGACCGCTATAGACAGGGTGGTCTGTATAGACAGGTGGATGTATCACACAGCTGATAACAGGGTTGTCTAGAGTGGCCGCTATAGACAGAGTGGTCTGTTTAGACAGGTGGATGTAGCACACTGCTGATAACAGGGTTGTCTAGAGTGGCCGCTATAGACAGGTGTATGTATCGCACAGCTGATAACAGGGTTGTCTAGAGGGGGGCAGGGGGGCCACGTGTTCTCTGGCAGCCAATGGGCGCGCATTCTATCCGTGAGCTTCAGACATACAGACAAACAGACAGAATAAGGCAAATATATAAGTAGATTATTTTATCTCTAGGACGAACCATCAAACTCGCACATGGATAATTGGTTCAACATGAGTTTTGAATAGGTCAATATATTGGTTATAGGAGCTTCATCTATGCTTCTTTCCTGCAGTTAATCTGTATAAGACCGGTGGTCTTTAAAAAGCTGTATGTTTGTTTGTTATTCCTCTAGGTCAGGGCAAACCTTTGATTCGGAAGAGCCAGAATTACAATTTACAAACTTTGAAAGTTTTTATAGAGCCACAATTTTATTTCTTGCCAGCAAATTTATAGTACTCGCACAAATAATATTTACCTATGGAACTATATAAAGAGCCGCAGCTTCACATTCAAAGAGCCGCATGTGGCTCGCGAGCCGCAGTTTGCCAACCCCTGCACTAGGTACAATATATTTGGTTTGATCGCATAGAAAAGGAGATAAAATAAGCTACTGGGTAGATCCAGACATTGGTTTGTTGAAAGATGTGCGGTAGAGGGACTATTCCTGGACTCCATTTGGTTGAGTGGAACCCTAATTTGCCCCACAGCCCAAGCGGAAACAACTAGCTATTAGCATAATTACATTTTTACGTCAACAAAGAGCAGCAATTACCAAGTTAGTCCACATTAATTTACAGGTTTTGTCATCTTAATTCTGGAGGAGCCCAACTTGGGAGATTTATGGATGTCTTTGTGAACGGCAAACCTGTGTCGTACACCTGGATGAGAGGATTGTAATGATGAGCAAACATTATTTTTAAATACAATCAACACTCGCTGTTTTTCTGCATTAAAAACTCTTACGTTGCTTCTAATTAATAAAATAACTTGATAAGATTTTATGATTAAATAGCGTTTCAAATGGAAGAATTCATAGATAAGGTATTTAGGAAAATTAGGAACGTAACTTTTTAGAATAGTAGAACGGTTTGATAGATTTAAACTATAATACATGTTCATCCCTGACTTTACAATTTAATTTTTTTTGCTTATCCCTAGTACACGTGGTACAGGCCATGATAATCATGGTGGGTAGTTAGCGACTGCTTTTTTACTGTAAGCGCACCACATGTCTACACATGTGAAAAGCAGTTCGACTTTGCACTTACAAATGTGCCAGAGCCCCGTTTGGTTACTTGCACTCGCTGGTGGGGTTGGACTTTTGCAAGAATCGGGTGGCCATTGGAGCATTTTTTAATTTTTTTTTTTTTAAACAGAAAAAAAGTGTCCAATGCGGGATTCGAACCCGGGTCGTAGTGGTCGAAAACTAAACAGTTTAACCAGCTTTCCACCGACCCCCCCAAAAAAGTGTCAAGGGATGGGAATCGAACCCACGACCTTCCGCTTACCGGGCAGATGCCATGACCACTAGGCTACCCTATAATAATAAGATTAAAAAGCAAATCAGACTAGGTTTATTTAACTATTTCTATTTGTCTAGTTTTCGGGGGTCAACATTCCCTTCAACAGTGTAACTATAAGTATGAATTCTACCTAACTATACAGGTCGAAAACAAACTGTCATTTAATTAGGGAATTTCGAGCGATTAAATGGGACTTAATCGATAAAGAATCCTTCCTAGACCAGATTCATATTTTCGATTAAAAATAGCGCTAAGAAATACTCCCATCTATTAGAAGCTTTACCTGCATCGCCAGTAAAGGGTTTTGGGTAAGATAGGTTCGTTTGAGATGATGCCCAACACACATACATTTAATCAGAAAAAAAAAACAATAAAATAGTTGTAAGGATCTAGGACAAAAGTCGGCAAACTGCGGCTCGAGAGCCACATGCGACTCTTTGGAAGTGAAGCTGCGGCTCTTTATATACAAGGTGCGTTCATTAATTTCCAGGACTGCTCTGTATCTTTGAAAAAATAAAACAAATAAAAAAACTAATTCAATATTTTTCAAAATATGCCCCTCCTGCCTCAATACACCCGTTCCATCTTTTTTTCCAATTGTCGAAGCAGGAGATAAAATCACTTTTTGAGAGGTTCCTCAAGGTTGCCCTCGATTCAGCTTGTATCATATCAACGTTGTCAAATTTCCGTCCTTTCAAATTAATTTTCAATTTAGGATAGAGGAAAAAGTCATTGGGGGCTAAGTCGGGGGAATATGGTGGATGAGGGATCTGTATGGTTGAATGCTTGGCCAAAAACTGCAAAACAACATGGGCTGTGTGCGGCCGCGCATTACCGACGTGAAGTATCCAGTCATTGTTTTGCCATCTTTCAGGTCTTTTAAGGCGCACTGCCTCCCTTAAGCACCTCATTATCCCCAAATAAACAGATAGTCCAGTCACTGAAGATAATTCTTCTGTTAGATTTAATTAACTCCTTTATTTTGAGCTTGTTTTCCTCGCAACGAAATGATCTTGGACGCCCAGTATGCTGATCATCGTTTACCTTTTCCCGACCTTTTTGGAAGCGTGAAAATCATTCAAAAGTTCTTGAACGGGATAAAGCTGCATCGCCAAAAGCTTCTTTAATCAATTCATACGTCTCAGTATCACTTTTTTTTTCAATTTAAAACAAAACTTAATGCAGATTCTCTGCTCTTCGAAAATGGCCATTTTAAAATTAGAAATGCGAACCTTACAAGTAAGTTGTTTTGTTCTATTTTTAGATCGGCGTGTGCGCCACGAGACTCGTGCTTTCAGTCAGGTGTGGTCGAATGTCCAATATTCAACTCTGTAAAAAATATTTTCTCTAGCTTCTTTATTTATTTTATTTTTTAACCAGTCCTGGAAATTAATGAACGCACCTTGTAGTTCCATACGCAAATATTATTTATGAAAGTGCTATTTATTGTTGGCAAGAAACAATTTTGTGGCTCTTTAAAAACTTCGAAATTTTGTAAATTGCAAATTTTGACTTTTCCGACTCAAAAGTTTACCGACTCCTGATCTAGGAGAATGAATTGGCGAAATCGCTAGAAAAATACACCCCTTATAAATATTACTAAAATCTTTTTCATCTCCAGTTCACTCATTGTAGGAACCAGTTAATTTATTGTAGAAATTCGTCTCCTTTGGTTAAGATAAAAAGTGGTGAATAATTCCATCGTCAAATAAAACGTAAGAAGAGGTATAAGCTTAAAGCCACTTAACCTATAACTAATTTTGTAACCATCACACCAGCAATAACCGTTGAACCACAGGAATAAATATTCAGATTTAGCTATTCACAGTGATGACCCAGCGCTCTGTGGATTGAAAATTAAACTCTCTTTTTACATACTTCAAGTTTAATTTGATCTTTTTAAGTGCAAAAATGGATGATATATTTATTAAAACAAATGAAATACACTGCGTGACATTGAAAATGGAACACCAAGAAATAGTGGCCAGAAAATTATGCAAATTTCAGGGTAGACGCGCCTAACCGAGTTATGCAAATGATGTAAAATGCGCAGCTCTCGTGCGCACATGGAGTAAGATATAAGGGAAGGAACTTGCAGAAAGGACAGTATTCGTGTCGTTATTTCTTCAAGGAAAATCATTGTAGAAATTTTGTTCTTGTGTCAAAAGACACGTGTAATAACAGAGAATGCCAGGTCATCGTAAATGGAGGCAGTTCAAGCAGACAGACGCTTTTACGAGGGGCATGGTGATCGGACTGAAAAGGGCAGGTTGGTCCATACGTCAAATCGCAGCTGATACACACCTTGGTGCGTCCACGGTGCACCGACTGTGGAGAAGATGGTTGGAACAAGGAAATGTGGCAATTTATAGGAATGTCGGTGCAACCAGAGTGACGTCAGCACGTGTGGATCGGCGTATCCTTCGACAAGCAGTGGCGGCCCCACAAGCCACTTGTACCGCCATCCTGCAACATGTGCAAGACACCCTAGATCATTCCATCTCGACCAGAACCATTTCCCGTCGATTGGTTGCTAATGGCTTGCACTCATGCCGTCCGCTAAGAAGACTGCCATTGACCCCACCGAATAGGCGCCAACGTTTGGAATGGTGCCGGGCTAGATCGACGTCGATGACGGAATGGCACAGGGTCGTGTTCTCAGATGAGTCGCGTTTCTGCTTGTCCAGTGATAGTCGCCGTGTACGCGTGTGGCATCGACGTGGAGAAAGGTCCAATCCGGCAGCAATTGTGGAACGCCCCACCGTGCGACAACGTGGAATCATGGTTTGGGGCGCAATCGCGTATGATTCCAGGTCACCTTTACTTCGTATTCAGGGCACTATGATACGTTGATGATGTGCTGCGACTGGTGACACTCCCCTACCTTCAGGGGGTACCCAATGCCCTTTATCAGCAGGATAACGCCCGACCGCACACTGCTCGCATTAGCCAACAAGCTCTGCAAGATGTACAGATGCTTCCCTGGCCACCGTACTCTCCTGATCTCTCACCAATCGAGCACGTCTGGGACATCATTGGACGCCGTTTGCATGCCTTGCCACAGCCGCGTTCAGAAGAGGAACTGTGGCAAATGGTTGAGAGGGAATGGAGAGCCATCCCTCAGGACGCCATCCGTACTCTGATTGACTCTCTACCTAGACGTGTTGCTGCGTGCATCGCCGTCCGCGGTGGTCCCACTTGCTACTAAGCCGACGCCGTTCTCGCTCTGTATTATGACTATCATTTTGAAATAAAGATCACTTATTGTTCGTCCCTGTCTCTCTCTGTCTGCCGAGTTTCATCACTTTCTGGCCACTATTTCTTGGTGTTCCATTTTCAATGTCACGCAGTGTATATCAAGGTTTTTTTTTTTTTTTTCATTTTGGATTCCATCTTTTTTTTTTCGTTCAGAACTTTACAATACATAGTTCATAAAAAAAAACACGGTTATTTTAGAAGATTTTTGTCAACAATTAGAGCTGTTGAGGACTCTGCGGCAAGGAAATCCAGGACTTGAGACACCTACTGTTGGAATGCCCACTTTTCTATAGCGTTAGACAGTTCTGTATGAATTTGTAAATAGCAGAGAAGAATTGTCAGTGTGGATATTTTTATGACTATCTACTGGCCTAAAAAGGTCAGGTTCCTAATCTATCTCATTGTTTCTTTTTTTATTTTCTTGTATAGTGGTAGTGTCTTGTCTATCCATGGAAAGGGAGGTGCCCCGTTAGTCAGCCACATTTCAGAGTTTCCTGTAGGCCTTCACGGTTACCGTAGCGGCTCGGGGCTCACAACACCGTACTTCACTCTACAGGGTGCTGTACTTACTTGTGCTGCTTCTCCCGCCCGCCACGTAGAGAAAGACTTCTGGGCAGTTTTTTTGTATATTGAGTTAATTGTTTCTGTTTAAAAATCGTAAATTGATGCAATTATCCCTAACGGGAATATCGCGTTTTGTGTGTTGAAATAAATGAAAAAAAAAATCAAATTAAATATAGAATGTTTTATTAATATATCATAAAATTAAGGTTTTGAATTTTGGAACGATAGATATTGGAGTGTCAATATAGTCAATAGCTTCTTAGTATTTAGGTTCTGGCGAGGAGGGGCATGGCGTGTGATAAGATGGGATGATGTAATTACTAATCAATCAATTAAGAAGTAATGCATCTCTAATGACGAGAATATAATAACTCCAGGCCACGTATAATCTGATTTGGTAATAACCAAGTCTAGTCTATTGGGCTGCACCAATTTGCAGCCAGTAATGGCTGGCAGAACGCCCGGTTGGCCACCGAGTAGCCGCTCTGTGATAATGGTTGCAGCCATTTCTTTCTACTTCGTAATATTGATTATAATGATTTATTATTGCGATATTTTTCAAAAAAATCTTATAGAACAGTAATATATAACGTTCTTTTTTATGACAATTTCATTTTATTTTTGATTATGAATTATGTCATATTTTACCTATTTTAATTCAGATTTTGACATTTCAATGATTGATGGCATTTTTCGTCTTTATTTTCTATTTATTGATGGAACGGAATCTGCATAAAATGATTTGATATATTTTAAACCAACCTCCTCCAATGAACGACCACCTTCAAGTAAGATCAGGAGCGGCCATGTTTTTAGGTGTCGATTTTCATGAGTGGTTAATATATATGAATTATACAAATATGTATTAAGAAAAAGGCATATCCTTATCGTGCGACTGAAATTTGCTGATGGCTTGCGCCATCTACCGGAATAAATATTTGGCCAATTCTGGAATAATTAAAAATCAACGAATAGCTGATATTTATTCCGATAGTTAGTGCAAGCCATGGGCAACTTTCAGTTACATGATAAGGAGATACCTTTTTCTTAATTTATCCATCTTATCCCAGTACAATTTCATACATTTTGTACTATTTTTTCACAAATATATATGTTATAAAATTTTGAGTTTTGAGATTTTTATTAGCTTAATTTTAGAATACAGGAGTATTATGCCAATGATATGCAGTTTTGAAATCCTTAAAAAATAAACAATAAAAATATTTTAGATCATCCTCTGTTTCAATGTGGTGCTTATAAATTAATTTGAGTATGAAATACTTGACTTGAGACATAAAGAAGGAAGAACATAAAATACTTGATTACGCATTTACAAAAAGGTTTTGTGCCGGCCAAAAGAAAAAAAAAAGACAATAAATTTATATAGTGTGAAGCCGCGCTATCTGGCGGTCGACTTCACAGAGTTTTTTTTTTCTAGAAAATATAATTCAAAATGAAGTCTAAGCTATTTATATAACATATATATTTATATTAAAGGTTAAATAATTAGCTGACTAGACTAATGTTTCGACATCGTTTATTTTTTCTTTTTTCCATTTATCATTGTTTCTTGCTTGAAATTATATGGAAATTTTCTTGGTCTTATATATTTTTTTCATTATAGTCGCAAATATTTGGAATGTTTGGTTTAATAGTTTACGTTCGTACCTTAACGACTAATATTTTGGTCCAATAGACTTCCTGAGAAATCAATAAATGTAGGTATTTGACCAAATTCGAATGAATACGCTGTTCATGTGAGATTTAAAAAAAATAGAAAAAATGATCAGGTGTTGATATTAAAAACCTAAATGGCAATATCCTGACAGCTCATATGAGCTTTTTTAGATGGCAGAGTGTATATATCTTATATAGAGGAAGGAGATGATTTTCTGCTTGTATTTAATTATCTTGAGGATTATATGGACTAAGATTATTAGGACTAAATGGTATTGGTGATGCAGTCGTGGTTAAAATAATAATCTTGAAAGTATGAAAATAAAAATGGTTTTGATCAGAGATTTCTTTATTTGAGCTCAGGAATATATAAGAACATAATTTGATAAAAGTAATGCCTGGCTTAAGGCGAGTAGAATAAGGAAAACAAAATATTATTTACATAATGTACAAAGGTTTTAGCCGGCTATCGGGATAAAACAACAACGAGTTTTTATATGCAAAGCGTGACCTCTGGCGGTCGATTTAACAGAGTATTTGAATCTATGAAATTATAATTTAAAATAAAATAATATTTCATATAACATATATATATATATAGCATAAAGTTGCGGGAGAATGATATTCATTTACCAATAAGGCATCTCTCTTTTTAATTTCGCAATAGAACAATGTATTATGTTTACCATTATAGTAAAATACTTTATGGTCGCGATAAGGAATCAGCTACAATACCAGTTTTGGAAAATTTAGACAAAAAGTCAACCTGCACACTATGGTTTCGGGCTATTGCCTTCATCAGTATTCTGCTGGCAAAATTCCATCTATACAGTGGACCCTCGGTTTACGAGCACCTTGGAGTACGAGCTTTTCGCAGTACGAGCAAAATTTTTTGAAAAATTTTACCTCGGATTACGAGTGAAATTTCGCATTACGAGCAACTCGTGATGGTTGCCCGTAATCGTGATGGATGAAAATTCACTGGGATCCCTCCCTTCAGATCAGATTCGGGAAATATGTAAAATGTGGGAAACTGTGCAATTGTTCGTAGCAAGAAGAATTGCCCGAGTTTCAATTATTAAAAATAAGAAATTAGTTTCGCACTACGAGCGTTTTGGAGTACGAGCATGGCTCTGGAACGGATTATGCTCGCAAACCGAGGGTCCACTGTATTTTGGCCAGTGATATGGCCTAGCTACTTCATTGCAAGCTAAACATCTCTTTGATAGATTGTTGAAGTCGAGGGAGGTTATGTAAACCTAAAATGTTTTTAAAACTGATAAACCAGGGTCTTTAATTTCAGGCCGAAACCTTCATTTTATCTTCGTATATATGCAAAATAAAGGCATCTCAAAATTTTATTAAATACATCTAAAATGCATTAAAAACGCAAAAGTTTAAATCAATGAAAAGGCTACGATATGAGCTTTAAAAATTTCGAGCAAAGCCCATTTCAATTCAGTAGGAAATCTAGGCTATGTGATTTTAATGCATTTTATGTATATATTAATGAATATAATAAATTTAAACCATTTTGATGCGTATGATTTTACAAAAAAAAAAATCAATTTTCTACTTCCTTTACTGCAATGTGATAAAATAATGGAAGGGCCTGGCTCATCAGATGGCACGCTAATGTATCACATATTATTGATTATAGTAAATTAAAAACCTATTTGTTTATAGGTTTTTTTATGTAGTTAATAATTATTTAGAATGATGGCGCAAGCTCTCTATTAGCAACTTTCAGGTGCACGATCAATAGAAGTCATTCCCTCAAAAATCAAATTTTAGATTTTGTAAACATTATCAGATGTGTCTTGCCGGATTTGAAACCAGGTAGTATACGGTGCACGATCAATAAAAGTCATTCCCTCAAAAAATCAAATTTTAGATTTTGTAAACATTATCAGATGTGTCTTGCCGTATACTACCTGATCTCAAATCCGGCAAGACACATCTGATAATGTTTACAAAATCTAAAATTTGATTTTTGAGGGAATGACTTCTATTGATCGTGCACCTGAAAGTTGCTAATAGAGAGAGCTTGCGCCATTTATCGAAATAATTTAGTTTATTCTATTTAAGCAAAATGGCTTTTAAAAAATGATAAATTAAAATGAAGCGTTATCTTTTAAAAGCGTTTTAATAGAGATTTTGTAAATAGTGTTTGTCACAATGATGTTTATATTTGTGACATCAAGACTATAACTCTCCATGTTGTCGCTAACACAGCTATTCCAGTTATCAATAAGGAAAGAATTCCGAAGAGAAAATAAAAAGGGAACATTAAAAAAAAAGTTCGGAAGGACGACGTCAGAGTTCGGCAGTCAAATATTCATTGGATCGATGAAAGGATGATTCATTCGAAGGTCGCACGAAAGGTCCAGATCAGCTGTTGACGTCCAAGTAACGCTGGTAGATAACCAAATGTCACTTTGTTCGAGGGACATTCTTGTTTTAAATGGACACGTTGAAATTAGAGGTTTGGGTGGTAATTGTATACTGTATTTAATCGATTTGGGATAATGTGTTCATAGCTTCTATGACTCCATCTATGTAAACATATAATGACGATGCCTACATGGCAAACAGTCTGAATCCTTTGCCCAGCGTGATATTATGTCTACACTAGGTATGGTTTAGATAATAAAGTTAACGTCTAAGGATGAGTATCTTTTTAATTAAACGTTTTTTGAGCTTTCGGGATAACGCCCTTTTACAGGAAAATATCTATGCATAGATATATCTATAAAATTGTATATTATCACTCTCCATTACCTTTTTTATGTTTCAGTTTGCGGAGAAAGGACTTGCCTGAAAGCTTCCTTATACAAAATCAATTTTTATATCAATTTTCCTGTAGAAGGGCGTTATCCCGAAAAATCGAAAAAGTTTAATAAAATATATCATCCTTAGATGTTTACTTTATTATCTAAAATTGCTAGCAAAGGATTATATTCTAAACACTAGGGGTATGTGACATGTTAGGATGATCAAAGTTATTAATAACATCGTATATGGAATACATCATCACAGGTTTGTGGATTTCGACCAATTACAAAAAGGTATAAGACGTCGCAACTCTTTCTTTCTATTAATTGTATAAGGAAGCTTTCGGACAAGTTCTTCCTCAGAAAACTAAAACATAAAAAAGATAATGGAGAGAGATTATAGAATTTTAAAGATATATCTATAGATATATGCATAATTATATCTTTAAAATGCTATATAATCTATAGATCTGAAAGATATTTGCTAAACAGCGATCTTTATTAAAGATACATGAGAAAACCAAGTGTTAAAAAAAATAACCTCCGTCTCCTTAAAAAACAGAAAATCGGCGAAATCGAAGACTTTGAACTTCCTTAAGTTTTGTCCATGAGTGTATACTTCACTCAGAGTTCATTCAATTATATTGTAATATAGAAAATTAGGAAACTTCAGAATGACACGGCAATTTATTTAAGGCAAAAACAAAATCAACATTTATAAGATACAAGCAATGAGGGAGGTTTCCAGAGGAGCAAAATAAAAAACAATGGTTGCCTGTAAAGTCGGTTTTACGGGCGAAGATTTTACGTGACAACGGTAGAATATTTATTGATATGAATATAATTAAATTGCACAATAGGAACAAGGAATTGAATGAAAATAAGAATTGCACAAATTTTAACTATAGAAATATATTTTGTTTACTAAAACATTGTACATGTAAACTTAAACTTAACTAATTCCTATTTGAGTGATTTTGTTGAGGATAGGACGATGATAGGAGAAATATGAAATGAAAGGAAGTGTTTCTGCTGTAATGTGTCTTGCGAAAGTCAAGTCGATAGTTGTTCCTTTTAACGTAGTTGACTTAGAAACGTTTGATACGCAATCAAGATTATACGTATTTTTCATGAAATTAAGAAACGAGTTGTCAGGCTTTACGTTTTTGTTAAAATCACCACACAGAAGAATCGGTATACTAGAATCAATTTGCACGAACGGTGGCACGTACTGGCTGTTGTGAATGTACGGACCGAGTCCTTGCCATAGTAACATTCCAATATCCTGCATACTAGCTCCTGGATGAATATATACAGCACCGAGTATAAACTTGAAGCTAGTATTAGCGGCGAAGCAAGTAACTTCAGTCATGCACATGTCACCCTTGGTTTTAATGACACGAGTTACGTCTGTAATCGCAACTTGGAACACTTCCGCCGTAGATGTCGATGATAATTTACGATAGATCGCCACTCCACCAGCCGCGTTGGTATCTGAGTTAGGTCGATTATTCTCCCTGGATACGCACTCATAACCCTTGATTGGAGTTGGTTCACAAGTGTCGCGCATCCACGTTTCAGTCAATACTAAATAGTCTGATCGTGGTATCACTGTATCTGTTTCAATGTCCGCGGCATGGGCACTTAAACTTTGACAGTTGATGTTCGTTACAATAAGTTGTCCAGCGTCGGTTGCGTCGTCACAGAATTTTACGGCTTGTTTGGTAATTGTGTCTAGAGTGTGTCCACGAAGTCGTAAGTATTCATTGCGAATATCTCGAGTAGTCTGTGAGTCGTTTCCATCTCGGCCATGTTTGAAAACCAATGGAGAGTCCTTTTCTGTTATGATGTACAATCCGTCGATACTTGTGACGCGGCTCATGGCTACATATACCAATTGCTGTGGTTGTTTTGAGGAGTACTTGTAAACAATTGTAGTAAACGTCCCACCCTGGGCCTTGTGGATCGTAATTGCACAAGCAGGCACGCAAGGAAATTGTTTTCGCTTGCACTTCACTGTTTTTGTCAACGAAATGTTTACCACTTTCTTGTGCACTGGCACCCAATCGACGGATAAGGTGTTTGGTTTGCTGTGCACATGTGGTCGACATTTGATTTTTGCTTTGGTACCCGTATTTTTGTCTTCAAACTGGAACCATAGAGTGGCGATTTCATCTTCAGCTGGCGGCAAACTTGTGCTGGTCGATGGTCCTCCTGGAGCAGAACGGTCATCTGCATTGGCTGGCTGACGTTCGATGTATAGCAAAACTCCAATAGCCCCATTTACCAATCCATCGGCGACGTCTATGTTAGATGTAATCATGTACGGATATCCTACTGCTAATGGCAACATGTATGGCAATCCGTCGGTTTCTGTAACCGACATCTTGTGAAGTTTCCCTTGCTCCCGGCTCTTTTCAGAATTGCTGGAATACCCAAGCATAATATCAGTGGCGATACAGTTGTGTGCGTTTTGAATTGCGTTTCGATTGTATGAATCTACTTCATGGTTGCTGTAATACAATCTGACAGCGTTGGGTACGTTCTCTTTGCACCAGACTTCAGATTTGTGCCTGGACTCAATAAGTGCGATATTATTGACACTTAGTTTGAGTCCATCTCCAATTTTGGTGAGAATCGTCGAAAACAGCTCGTCAGTTTGTCGGACAACATGGACTAATGGGAAGTAGTTGATGCTTTGCCAGAGTACAGGTCCTCCGAGTTGGTTGTGTGGTACTGTGTAACACGGACTAGCGCGCACAGGTGGCAGCTGTCTGAAATCGCCGCATAAGATCATGTGAATGCCTCCGAATGGTTGATCGTAAATACCGGTAATCTGCTGTAGTCGATAATTGATTTTTCCAAGTATAGCTGCACTCAACATGCTGATTTCATCAATGAAAACAACTTTCACGCCGACAAACATGTTTCTGTAGGCTTGCAAGTTCTCAGCAGAAAGAAGTTTTGTCATTCGAGAATTTGTGAGACGAAACGCTGAGTGAACTGTCGTTCCGCCAATAGGGACAGCTGCTTTGCCTGTGCTTGCACAAGCAACGTATGCGTTGTTCAGTGAGTGTGTTCCTGTGTGTAACGATTGTACGTCTCCATCAGGCACTTAACTGAATAAGTTTTCCCACAGCCGGCCGGTCCTGTGAAGAAAACTTGTAGTGTGACGACGACCTCATCTCCACAGCCATGTAAACGATGTATGACCTCATGAATCAGCTCACGTTGTTCAGGGTTCGTCGTTCGTATCAGCTCACAAAATTGCTGTTTTAGCATCACGTATTTACAATTGTACTATGTAAATATTTATTTAGGTTTAACGCTTTTTAAATGCATTTGAATAAATATTATTAGTAGATAAAATTTACATAAGGGGTTATAAAAATATATTGATTTGTGTATATATAAATTAATATTTTATATTTTTCTGGTATTTCTATATTGAGGGTTCGCTTGTTCGGCGTTATAACTACTACAATAGGATAAATACAGAGAAGATTAGCATGGCTCCTGCGTAACGCTTTCAATGTTGCTGTTGTCGTGCCCAATAATCAGATGTCTTCATGCATCTCTATCACAGCAGTCGCAATGTCTTCTATATTGATGGTAAATAGTCTGTTTGAAGATACTTTATATATGCAACGCTAATCTCCTTATTCGCTTTAGAAGAAACAAGTCTGGGAGAAGAACTTCTTTTCTTATCTTTGTGTTTCTTTTTCTATACTTTATAAAAAGAGCTATTTAACGAGGCTTGAGAGGATGTATCAACAGAAGAGGGGGCGTGTAGTGTACTATACACCACTCACTATACATCGTTAGCTTTCCACAACCACGAATTGTTATTGAAGCCAGTTCTTGGAACTTTGATTTGCTAAATTTTATAAACCCCATTTCTTTCACAATTAACCCCAATACTTGCAAAAGTACAAACTACCAATGAGTAAAGCTAACTAAACGAGGATATAACACCTTGTTAGTTGAAAGCTTAAACGGCTTTCTACATATGTGATTTAATTACTGAGAATGAAAATCAATCGCTAACTACTAATCATGATTATCATGGCTGTTAAAGTACTATTTATAAATTGAAAATAGTATTCAAACCTGATAGTATTACCCAAAATATTTAAACGTTCTATTAAATTTCATTACGTTATTTTTAAATACACATCAAAATGTAATTAGAGGTTTTGCGATATGTTCTATGTGAGTTTAACAGGTAATTTACCGGTGGTAGTTTTGTGGTAAAGTAAGCTGTGATTTTCCACCCGGGAGGAGAGACAGGTTTATAGTCTGGCTCATCAATTCCAGAACACTAGCTGTCTACTTTCTTCCTAATGAAATGGATCGTCTGCCCGTTTGTTGTTCTTGAATGCGAACATAATTCTTTCGGCTGACATGAAATACATATAAATATCGTTGGCCACTAATAAAACCTGGCCTTATAACTTCTGGTCATTTCTTTCACATATCAATCAACTTTAATGGGGTGAAGAATCCCAGTTTATAAATGGCTTTGATCTGTTTGTGAGAAAGGTGAAGCAAAACATTTTGTGGATTTCTAAATATAAATTCCCTTCTCTCGTTTGCGAAAACTTCCACAAACAATACACAAAGAGAGAGAGATCGAGTTATTATAGATTCAATGCTTTCAAATTTTTGAATAATAATAATAATATATTGGTATTTAAATTTCAATGGTCAAGAACTAATTGAAATTTTATTAATATTTGTAACTTTGAATAGAAGTCTCTCGATTTAAATATCCTGAATATAGATCAAAATAATACACAACAGGTTTCTGGAGATGATTTTCTTTTTATTAATGTAATCTCAAGCTTTCGGGCATTCCTGCCCTTCTATAGGAGTATATAAAGCGAATAATAATAATAAACGACGTTAGATACTAACTAAATAGTTGTGCTCTTGTAGAAGAAAAGGGATGCCCGAAAGCTTGAGAATACATTAATAAAAAGAAACTCATCTCCATAAACCTGTTGTACTATTTTAATTTGAATAGAAGTAAACAGGTAACAATGACTTTTAATTTAGATTTGAAATAAATGCTCTTTTGATCCAAAACACAATGAAATATTGATATATTAAATTTTATTGCCATCTATCGTTAAAATTTTACACAAATAAATTTATTGGCAATGCGTTTCTTTTAAATATCATCAAATATTATCTCTACAGACCTTACTGCAATGATATGATTTATTGAATGAGAGGGCTTGGCTCATCAGTAGTGAACCCTCTCAGCGGTCTATAAATCATATCATTGCAGTAAGGTCTGTAGAGATAATATTTGATGATATTTAAAAGAAACGCATTGCCAGTAAATTTATTTGTGTAAAATATTGATATATGGATAATAAAAACAGAAATTCAATTTATATGAGACAAAACTTATATCAAAGAAAAATAATCAGAGCATGGTTTATCAGTGACTACCGTCCTGCCGCTTTGAAAATTCAATCTACAAACTGCTACAAATATCTTCAATCCGTAGCCCTAAGCTATGGTATAAAGGTTGACCTATTTGTCCGAATTTCGAAAAACTGATGTTGTCGCTCAGTCTAATATGTGAATTTGAGATATATTCGTAACGAAAATCGACTAGATACATTGTTTGGAGCCATTTAAATAAATACACCTGTATTCTATTGATTGAAATAGAGAGTGGGGCCTTTTCTGCACGTTAATATTCTCTTCTTACACTTTTATAATAAATGCTATATATGTCATAATTTCACATATCACCTTTCAGAAATTAATCAAGATCGAGGTGACTTTGAGGAGAATACGTATCGGAAACTGGACTCGCTGCCTTCTTGCGATACGCTCGGCATGCTATAGATAGCTGTTTATTTGGCTTGACCCATTTTTATTCTCCCTATAGTCGTCCCATTCTTTTTATTTTGTATTAATTGTCTGACCCACCTCAATCCTAGATCTATGGCCAGCCTCCCATACTCAACCTCAGTATGGAAATTCTTGGTCAACTGGTTCAACTCAGTAATCAAAACAAGACGCGAGTAAAAGCGCTCAACACTAGTCACCGGGTAGTTAGCGCCCTCTGCGCTCCCTGGGTTATAAATATATCTCTTTCTCTCTCTCTTTAATTAATTGAGTGTTTTCTTTCATTTCCCTTTCACTCTTCGCGTATTGTCACACACACACATATATATAGAGTATATATATTCGATAAAATAATACTTTTTTTTACCAATATTAAGATGAAAAGATCAGGCTTCTCTCCGCAGAAAAAGTTTTTTTTTTTTACATTTTTTTAATTGACAAATCTTTATCTTTAATTTAGTTCTATTAGCGATTTAATGTAAAAGTTTTCTCCAGTAGAAGGGGATTTGTGCCTGAAAGCTAGTTTTTGTCAATTAACTAGGCTTCTCTCCCCAGAAAAAGTTTATTTTATAAATTTTTTAATACTTATAAATGACTGCGGCGTATAATTATAAAGCTATACAAACAGTTTAACCGCATAAGTTTCTTTTTTATTTATGAAAAATCATTTTTAATTTCAAAGAGAGATATTTAATATTTCTAACTTTTGGATGACGTATGAAAAGGTTGAATATATGAAGAGTGATGGTCTATATATGAATGGAAGACGTATGGAAGGGTGAAAAATATGAAGAGTAATGGCGAACGGAAAAATAAAAGTGTCCAGGAGCGGGAATCGAACCCACAACCTTATTAGTCAGTTTAAATATTAGTTACGAACGGAGAAATACGTCCAGGATAGCCTAGTGGACATAGCAGAAGGTTGTGGGTTCGATTCCCGCTCCTGGACACTTTTATTTTTCCGTTCGCCATTACTCTTCATATTTTTCACCCTTCCATACGTCATCCATTCATATATAGACCATCACTCTTCATATATTCAACCTTTTCATACGTCATCCAAAAGTTAGAAATATTAAATATCTCTCTTTGAAATTCAAAATGATTTTTCATAAATAAAAAAGAAACTTATGCGGTTAAACTGTTTGTATAGCTTTATAAATTTTTTAATTGAAAAATCTCCATCTTTAACTTAGTTCTATTGGCGATTTAATGTAAATATTTTCTCCAGTAAAAGGGGCTTTGTGCCTGAAAGCTAGTTTTTTTCAATTAATAAATTTTGAAAAGACACTTTTCCCTGTAAGCCTGATATTTCACCTTAATATATTTATATATTTCACATATATAACATGGTATGTCACAGCTAGGTGACATTTGGAGGACGACATCTCTGATGTTACAGATGACAAAGCGAAGACATTCAAACAAATCGTTTGACAAGTCTGGAAGTGAGCCAAGTCTCCGCTACAAACCACGACACACCGATATCCTGTGGCCTTCCACCCAGTACTCTTTCTTAAATTAATTAATACTGCACCACATTGACACAGACTGTATGAATGCTAGTGATATTATATAATTTTAATAAAGACTCACGGGGGTCGGTGGAAAGATGGTCTAAACCGTTGGTTTTCGACCGATACGACCTGGGTTCGATTCCTGCATTGGGCACTTTTTTTTTCTGATTAAAAAAATGCTCCAATGGCCCCCGATTCTTGCAAAAGTTCAACCCCACCAGCGAGTGCAAGTAACCAAACGGGGCTCTAGCACGTTTGTAAGTGCAAAGTCGAACTGTTTTTCACATGTGTAGACATGTGGTGCACTTACAGTAAAAGCAGTCGCCTACTTCTACCCACCATGATTATCATAGCCTGTACCACGTGTACTAGGGATAATCAAAAAAATAAATGATAAAGATTTACCATTATGAAAATTCGAAACTATTATAGACGCGTATGATTCTTTTAAAATTTAAACAATTTCTACCGCTCTTACTGCAATGGAAAAATTAGTGGGGAGGGCCTGGCTTATCAGTGGTGAACCCTCCCAGCGGTTTCACCATTTTAATCTACCATACCGCTGTTGTATTGCATTTTCTGATCTTCTTTTTATATTGATACTAATGCTAGACTCTTGGAATGGGTATTTTAGATGAACTATGAACATAAGCTTTGAGGACAGCAGAATTACATAAAATAATAATTGCATAATTATATTTTTATGATTTATTTATTTATTAAGATGTCTCAAAACCTACTGTCATCTTTTTAAGAGATCTGTGTTTAAAGCTATCTATTTAAAACCTAAGTTGTTAATACTTTAGATGAATTTAGGATGTTATTAAAACACAAGAATTTAAAAAGATAAAAAGTTAGGTGAAAAATTATAGTGTATTTTATTATAAATTTATAGATAAAATCATACAGTTGCTAAAGCACTAGTCCACATTTAGAAATGCGATGGATAATTAGCAGATATTTACACCGTAAAAAATTCAACCTGAAAATTAGCCAACTAAACGTATATGCATATCTGTGTAAATATGTAAATGTCTTACATTCGCAAGAATATAAAACTTTTTTTGAAGGCGAATTTATATGATTAGAAAATTAAAATTGCTATTTTTTAACAAACTCGCGTTATAAGAAATATCGTAAAATTCAATAAATAATTACAAAAAATACTCTTTGTTTACGGAAGTAGTTCCCCTGGCGGCCGTTTGACGGCGCTGAAGTTTATTGAGTAAGAGGTTTATTGGGGATTTATATCGAGAGAACTTTGTGTCAGTACTGGGGGTAACATCTGTCATGCCACCGAAACACATAGATATCCCAGGTCTCCTCTTCTGGAGTTGGTCGCTTATGGGAATTAAATTGTAGTAAATAAATACCAGAATGTCATTTCATCAAAGGAATTTATTTAATATTACACATAGCTCATATTGGTTAGGATAGGTGTCGGCAATCTTTTGGGTCAAAAGAGTCAAAATTACAATTTACAAAATTTCAAATTTTTTAAAGAGCCACAAAATGTTTTTATTGCCAACAATAAATAGTACTTGCATAAATAATATTTACGTATGGAACTATATAATGAGCCACAGCTTCACATCCAAAGAGCCGCATGTGGCTCGCGAGCCTCAGTTTACCGACCCCTGACTTAGGAAATACCATCGATACAAAAACACAGCACAAAAGTTTTATTATTCAAGAAACTAATTCCTTATGTCTAATTGAAATTGAGTCTAATTGATGTTGCTTTTGAGTTTTATTTTTTGAGGAATTATTTTTTATTTATAACTCTAGCCGAATGACCCAGGCAACGCCCGAGGTTTGCCCGAGTGTAATTCCCCCTTGAGTGTATTTGTATAAAAATAAATTTTGTTTTTAAACCAAATAATATCTTATAAAATAAAGATTCTTCGGCCAATAAATATTTTTATTACCTCTACGTTTCAACAAAAATCTTTTGTCCTCGTCAGGAGCAAACGTCGAGGTAATAAAAAGATTTACTGGCCGAAGTATCTTTATTTTCAAAAAATATGAATGCCGACCAGGTAGCCTCTATCTATACGACAAATAATATACGTTACAGTTATATATTATGACCCGACTTTGTCTAGGATCTTCCCGAATGAATATTTGATTAAATAATAATAAAATAACAAATATTATTATAAAATAAAAGGACTTAAAAGCGCGAATGTTTCTTTTAAACATAATGCAAATTTCTACTGTCCTTAGTGCGATGAAAAAATATATTGGGAGGGCTTGGCTCATCAGTGGTGAACCCTCCCAGCGGTTTCGTCAATTTAATTCACCAGACCGCTTCTCAGAGCTCTAATACTGTATTGGATCATTCTGCTTTTATATGCTACACTGAAGGATGGAATCTTAGAAATGATTTTCCGGGAAACTATGGACATAAGCTTATAGGACAGTAGAATTACATTCAAATATTTGCTTCGAGCAATGCTCTTCAGCAAACAATAAAGACAAGGCCAGTTAGGCATAAATTAACACAAAGCAATAACGCGCCATCTATACATATAAAATAAAAGGACTTAAAAGCGCGAATGTTTCTTTTAACAGTAGAAATTTGTATTATGTTTAAAAGAAACATTCGCGCTTTTAAGTCCTTTTATTTTATATGTATAGATGGCGCGTTATTGCTTTGTGTTAAAATATTATTATGATTATAACTTTTTATCACTCAAAAGTGAAATAAGTTTAAATTGAAACACAAAATGATAATAAAGAAAAAACACATCAACCGATGGTTTATTTCAACTCCCGTCAGTGACTTGCTGTCACTCTGTTCAAGGGAATGATCAACCAATACTTTCAAAGTCACAGAAAGTCACTGAAACGTTTCGAGTTAAAATAAACTATTGGTTGATGTGGTTGTGGTTTTTATTTGAATACACTTACAACCAACACACGATTTTCGGAAAATTATAATAGTTATAATGGTATAGTAAGTTGTATCCTAATGCCACTACCAATTAGAGTGATAAATATATAGAATTATATTAAATAATATTATTTAAAGCATACAATATATTCGTGTAACAAACATTTACTCGGGGAGGATCTGGGCGAAGCTGGGTTATTCATTCAATATATATTAATTCTGATCACTTCATATAACTCTAAAATATGATAAATAGTTTGTTATTTGTATAATTTTAGGTTTTAAAATGATTAATGTATTAATCTATATATTCCCCCGCTTTTTTCTTATATGCAAAATTGTTCAATGGTTTATTCAGTAGGTTTGGTAGAAAAATAATAAACATCAATTTATTTGAGAAGAATAGATTCATCAGTTTGGGAATTTATTGTGCAATAAAAGATAAATTTCACATGGATAATTACAATAAATATGATTGTATTAATCCACTATCATTAAACATAGTGATAGCTTTTAGGAAATTAAAAAAACATATGCCCGGGTTCTGCTCTAGGTAGGATTTTTGTTAAAGAAATCGGTAGACGAAGGTTAAAACCCTCGATTCCCGACAGCCATGAACCGGGATCGATTCCCTTTTTGGACACTTTGTTTTAATATGTGAATAACCTTCACATATATTATTAATTGTTGTAAATATCATAAGCTAGGTTGTTCTTTTTGAGCGGTATCTAGCAAAGTTATTTTTGAACCAGAACCAGGATGTTTACTTGAAAATATAGTTTTAACACAAATGTTAATTATTTCATTATAGAATTTTTATATTTCTAATAGTAGTTTTAAGTATTTAAATAATATCATCATATTTATTCTTATAAAATCAAAATGTGTCTGTTCGTCTCTTTTCATCGTGTGTTTATTCATTGACCGTTAAAATTCAATTATTTGCCTCTTCAGTTCTTTCCTAATATATATTTTTGCAAATCGGCATAACTAGGTTTTGTTAAACTCGATTTTCTTCAGAATATATATATAATAATAATATTTTTCAACAATATATAGATACTACTAATAAAATATTCTTGTGAAAAACGTGAGTTTAATATAACAATAATAAGGTTATGCAAACACGCTCCCGGGCAGAACCTAGGCGTAACTTGGCTATTCGTAAATTAGGAGAATAAAATGTAAACCTAATTTAAACTGTTTCTTTGTCATTAGATAGAATGCAGTGTTGAAGTTCCTTAGGAGGGTAAAACCACCTGTTGTTCGCTTTAAAAGTTAACATAAGACAAGAATAACTTCTTTACAGAACTAAATTAAATACAAATTCCAATTTGCGCCTCTGTGCGATGATTGAGAGAGCTTAGCTATCACCATCATCATGTTACATTAGTCTTAAAGAGAGGTGTAGAAATCTCGGCACATGCCAGAGATGCCGTAGTCGGATCCCACCCGCGTTGACAAACCTGCACGTGTCACCAGAAACTATGTCAGGTTAGCGATCAATGTCAAACCATGGAATTCCTACATGGAGTTATTCGGGCGACGTGACATCCCAAGGCCGCTTCTAAACAATCAATAGATCCGGCTCGCCGCTATCGATGTTTGTAAGTTGGGCTCTGGTGTTAATGAGCTGTGTTGGACTCTGCAGGAGAGGTGAGGAACCCGTGACGATTGACGATTGTCCTTCTTAATGGGCGACGTTCGAGCGTTGGCAGACTGCCCGCCAACTTTGGGACGCGCCTGCGCCGTGAGACTTCAACTTGGTGGAGCTATGGATGGAAGAGCGCTCCCCCGGGGACCCTGTCGTGTGCGTGCACCCTCCGCCCTCCTTCCCCACAGCCCCACCCCCCCGTCCACGGCCCGGCCACAACCCCGCCTTGGTCTACATTCAGGAACTCTGCGTGGAAGTTATCAATGATTCCGATAAGGAGTTACCCAAAAAGACAACGAAACCCCCTCAACGATGCTCACAGGAATCTCAACCTACAAAGAAGAAGCCGACTATTGCATGCACACAGACCAGTCCGTTCAAGAAGGTATTCGAGGGAGGATTGGTGCATGGCAGTCCGCTGCGTGCATGCCAGTCGCTGCCACAGGAGCTGGAGATTGTGGGGAGATGGTCCCGGTCCGTCAGCACTGTCTCCTATGCCAGTAGCTCGGGCAGCTGCTCGCTGCCCACCGTCAGAATGAGGCTTCACAACCCATTCGAGACGTGGCTACGGAGGCAGGACGCGGAGTTCGAGGCGGGGGGCAGGGGCACCGCTGACACTCGCAGGTGGGTGGAAGAGGTGGGCCAGCCCCCGCCTAGACCGCCCCCTGATCCCCCGCCCCCCGTGTCCCTGATTGCAACGCTGAGGGATCCCAATATGACGTCTTCAGAGAGGGACGAGGCGCTGCTGACTTGGCTCACCAAGTACACGGGGATGTTCATCCTTGTGACATGCTTTGTGCTCATCGGCATTGCCTTCACCATGTCGCCGCTCGTGGACGAGTCCCGTGAGTAATCTTCCTTCTTTTATCCTCCTAGTTAAGACACAGACATAGTTACACACTATCAGCCTGCTAATGTTACTATTGCATCACGACTATCTAACACGTACCTCAAATCCAGTCGATATTAACTCAATCCACTCCTTATTGGCAATAATTGTGTCACTCTAGAACCTCGTGACAAATCAATAATACTTCATGAATACACTCGGTACCAACTTATCAAACACATTTAGCAATTACTGAAGGATACAAAGCCTTCCAACAGACCAAAATACTCTTGTATATGTTAACTATATGTATTTCTTCATATTCCTCAATGAGAAACTCGTTGTATTAAGTTATTGGCATACAATGTGAAACCCTACCTATCTTTTAATACCTAATATGTCACCACCCACGTTTAAGAGAATCCCCATTTCACAAGTGAACACAAGTTAAAACGTTAAATTTCTCACCATAAATGCTATTGCCCGATCCAATTATACATACTTTAGCTGCCCACTTCTGATCTACATGACAATAAAGTTCCATCCAGGAAACCTTCAAGCTTCCATACATCTCTTCCTGAATATTGCTGTAATGTATATATTTATCATTAACGTGTTCTATCCAATATTAACATTCTCTATTCAACATTAATGTTCCATCTCATCATTAACCTCCTATTTATGTTATTAAATTTCTATTTATCTCGACACAACAACAACAAACATTCTATTTATCATCAACGCTTTCTTTATTATCAATGTTCTATTCATAATTAGAGTTCAAATTTTTATTAATGGTTTATTCTTTATTATCAGCGTTCTATTCAGCATCAACATTCTACGTGCATATAAGCACCTAAGAAAAGTGCATACCATTTCTACTAAGTATCAGATGTCAAACACTATTAATTTGTTATTCACTCTTGGTACGCGTGCATTTTCATCAGTTAGGTAATTGAAAAAAAAAAGATTTATTTCAAAGTAACTACCCTTTTTCTATTTAAAAATTAAGTTTCCTTCTGCTCTACTGTAATGAGAATATTTCGGGAAGTCTTGGTATATAAGTTGCAAATACTTTCAGCATTTTCGCCAGGTTGGGCAAACATACCACTCTACTAGGCTGTCCTACCTTTATATATGGCAATCTGTAGGAATTCTTAGAGAATATATTCAACGTAGATATGTATATAAACTACGAGGACAGTAGACTTGCCTATTTTATAAGCAAAACAAGTAGATACAGTAGAGCTGTATAGAATAATAAACTGACGAAAAACCGCTGAAGGGTTCATCATTAATAAACCATACCTTCTTCCCGCAAAATTTTTTCATCTCAGTAGGAGTAATTTGAATTTATTTTTTATAAACGAACATTAATAAATATTTTAAAAATAATTCAAATTCTTGCCTACAAATGGCGCACTAATACCATATATAAAATGGATCCCATAACACTTATATTCCCGGATTTCACATTCTCGAATGAACAGAAGTTACGTATGTAAAATATAAAGAGGTTTTAGAAACAATAAAGATATGATTGTTAATATAATAATATATAGAAACCTGTTCCCACATTATAATACGAATGTTTATTGATCAGAAAGTTTATATAATGAGTTTATAACCAGAGTTACCAACCAATATTTTTATTCGCCCTGAGCAAAGCCATTGATAAGTTAGAAAGAGATTGACTGAAGCATTGGGTTCAATTCTGAAAGAATTGATTTAGAGATCACCGTTGTTATGATTCTATAATCACTATGAGAATAAGGGTTATTGAAATACGTTCCCTGAACTTGAACCGAGCTGCGTATGTAAACATTGGAAATCTCGAAACATAGCAATTTGTTATGATGCATTAGCGCGCCATCTGTTATGAAAATTCGAAACTATTTTAGACGCGTATGATTCTTTTCAAAAATCAATATAAATTTATAATTTTAAAAGACAGATCGAAAAATTCGATATAACAGCAAATGGTACACTAAACTGGCTAAACCAATGGAAGGGTTCATCACTAATGAGCCAGGACTTTCCATTAATTCTTTCATTGCAGTAAGAGCAGTAGAAATTTTTTTAATTTAAAAAATATCATACCCGTCTATAATAGTTTCGAATTTTCATGTCAATTTGTTCATTTTACGTAGTGTCTTTCTTTTAGCGCTGATTTCTTGATGACTTTGTGCTTGTACCGAGTAAAAAATGGGAATTTATTATAATATTTCTGTAATGAAACCTAGTAATATTCTATGTATGGTGATATATTATAATCGTCTAGTGCAAGGGTCGGCAAACTTTTAAGTCTGAAGAGTAAAAAGTTACAATTTACAAAAGCTCAAAGTTGATAAAGAACCACACAATATTTTATTTGCCAACAATAAATAATACTATTATGAATAAAAGCTTTATTTAGGCGAGTACAACACACAGTTTCACATCCAAAGAGCCGCATGTGGCTCTCGAGCCGCAGATTGCCGACTCCAGGTCTAGTGATGATTAGAGGAAAAAATATTTCATAGGGAAAATGTACCTTTTTAAATAAATATGCATATGACAACTTTCTATACATTTCGTATAGACAATATAAACATCTTTATTGAATCTAGTTGAGAGAGTTACAAGAAAAAATTGAAAAAAGAGGAAATATATAAAGTGATTACAAATGAAGAAGCTTCCCCAGCTTCCCCTGAGAGAGTCTTTCTACAGACAAAGAAGTGCTTCTTGGACCCTCCTCAGTTCCACGCCGAGGAAGTACTTGTAAATACAGGTCTTGGCAGACGCCAGGATGGCCAGGGCGTTATCATCCAGGCCACGCCCGTAGACCCAGCCCTGCAGGTCAGGTAGCCGCTGCTGAAGGCCATCTGGATCAGAGCCCTGATGCAATGACAGGACCAGTATCGGCGGAACAGGTCATTGGTCGTATATGCCGTATAGAGATCAGTAATGTATTCCACATGGTTCTTCCATTACTAGAAGTTTGTGACCTCTCTCACTGAAGTATTTTATCCAAATCGTTCTGTCTCCGGCTAGATTACATGTTTTTTACAAGACAGTCCTGTCATGTATCTACGTTGTTCTTCTGTAAATGTGTCTGTGGGGACTTTCTCATCTAATTCAACCTTCTCTTGAGGCATTCTCCATTCATTTCCTATCTCTTATTTCATTAAATTAACCCCTTCTATATAATTAAAAGGAAAATTGAATCCTCAGAGGGATGGGTTTCTTGTAATAGTATATAGTTAATAATACATTGATTACACAAAGGCCTTCTCGCCCGAAGGTTAGAGATATTAGATTATTCTTAAAAATCAACTCATTCTTGGAAGGTTTAATTTTCTTTTCAAACTTTAAAACTATAATTATTGAGCTCCCCATAGGCATTATTACACACAATAGTCTTCGTTATAACCAGGCTACAAGTAAGTTATCGCTATATACGGAATATAATGATGCGGAATTAAGGACAACGACAAAGAAAAACCAACGCAATACGCTGGTTATACGCGGAAGAGTTAGAATTAAGACGTCTACTCTAACATATAAAAATATCTCTCCCTCACACACACACACACACACACACGAAAACTGATGTGTTTCTTTATTTCTATATAACTCTACTAAAGTTCTCTAGATTGTATACAACATCAGCGATTTACTATATACATGAAATTAATGTACAGCATGTACCACATTGAAGAAGACCAAAAACCTGAAACGCGTATGTGGTTGATTTTTCTCGATTTATCACTATATTTGAGTTGTTAATAGCCTTTGACATTTATAATATCAACGTATTGTTCATATTAATAGATGGCTCAATGTTCATTCAAGATATAAGGAAATTAAAATTTAACGGGGACTGTTGAAATTGTTGGGAATGTGAACAAGGTGTAACCGAAACGTGCTTCCAATGGCACCATCACTCCAGGTGATAGGCCAGTGTGATGATGTCCAATGCTCGCTGGAAATGTTCCTTCTCTACAATGGCGCCAAGCACGTATGCGGCCATCATGGTGCTGAAAATTGAACCTAGATTCATTTGAAACAACGACGTGACGCCATTCATGCATCCAGGTGCATCATTAATCACACTATTGAAGGCACGCTGTCTGTGATGTAGTGCCAATGATAGTCAAAGCCAAGTTTGTCGAGCTGACATTCCATGCTGCGTGCAAACGTCGCTGAACTGTTCGTACAGACACAGTGAAACTAACAAACTAACCCATTTTTAGCTGAGGACTCTTGACCTGTCTATACGATCTATTGAGGAAATGCTGGTAACTTTTCTCGGCTGTTAGTGATAGCGGGCCGCTGAGATCCAGTATGTCGTTATGTATATCCGTCTTGAACCTATCGATTTCATATATTGGTGAAATTATCACAATTCTATCATATTTCTACGAATCATTAATTATTTGTAAAATTTATATTTGACCAGGCTTGTCTATGCCAATTTCCTTATCTTCCTGTATATATATATATATAGTCAAATGTTCTTTTGTGTAGGTAGATGAGAGTTTAGTGTAATTATATTTATTGCTTTAGGGTCTATAGATGCTGCTTCTGTGAATTTTACCATTTCATTATATTTCAATTGCCTTCGGAAATTAAAAGAGCTTCACCGTTTATAAAGGTTTCACACACATAGACACACACCAAAAAACTTTATTGATACATACTGGTCTTATAGAATATTCTTCTTGAGAATTACAAGACAGATACTGCAGAGAGTAGAAAATATACATGGGATAAGAAAAAAAAGGTTATTTACGCATGATATATACATATATATATATAAAGCACATGTGCTCGTGGTCAGGTAAATGCCTTCTTTATTTTTATACATATATATATGTGATAGGATCCTGTCGACTCTTTCTGTGATATGATCCTGTCGACTTTCAATGTGGCAATATGATAATAATGTGGGGAGAGAGAAATAAGGAAACCACAAGTTTGGAAAAGGAATTCCAGGCAACCAGCGAGAGAGAGGTAGCGCGAGAGGTTATATCACCGCTGAACGACCGTTTGTGTCGCACACCACCCCCCAACTGTCCAAAAATAGTCCTGAGGGTTCCAAGAAAAGCCCCCTCCGGAATGTGGCCAGTGGTTCAAAATGGCCGTAACTTAGTTGCCTTCTATCGACGTCTCTCTCTCGTTGACTGTAGGTTTACTTTATTATTCCTGGAAGAGCATATATTATGACATATGGCCCCCGTTGAAGAAGGCTGAACATGGTTTGAGTATACTTAAAGCTGGTGAAGCCAGGGATAGAGAAAATAATTTTACAGTTGAAATTAATTAAGGTTATGGTGACATAGTTTTATGTAAATAAAATATTGTATTGTACACAAGTAAATATTATTTACAAGCAGTTTTACAACACCGGAGAGTTTGATATTTAAGGAAATTCTTGAAAATATCAAGGTTATAAAAGGCTATATACAACAAAATCTAATGTATTATAAGGGAAATGATATGGAGGAGTGTGAACAAGGAGAAGGGGAGTCACAAACAAATGATGAAATTCTGGAGATCATTAAGGCTGGGGAACTCTACACTTTAAGCTATTTTTCAGGCGGACATGACAAGGGGAAACTTGGCATGGGCTTTCTATGCTATAGGTGTAGAGTACGAGAAATGAGGTTGAGGTTGGAAATTGTGTGAGCTCAGGACTGAGGTAAATATAGAACTACATACAATGTTAGAACCTTGGCGAAAAAGAGCGAGGGGAAGGTGAGGGAAGGTGAGGAGCGTGTGTAGGTGCGGAAGTCGAATGGACTTATATTTAATTTGCGGAAAGTATGCGCGCACAGTGCCAAAAATTGGGACGAGGACTGCGTTGTCTGTTACAAGTGACAAGCTGCTCGGACACGAGGTGTTTGAACCGTCGTGGGAGCTTGTGCAAGGCGATGATTTCGCGGTGGGTTGAACGTAAGACCCATGTCTGCGCGAAATGATGACGGACCGGACAGAATCAGCGACGATGTTTAACGTGCCTCCGTGGGAAATATCGGAGGTAGGCTATATCGTGATGGTTTGGACAAGGGACAAACATAGATTTGAAGACAGGGTCCGTGTGGCGAACGTGTGGCGCGAGAAGAAGGGGCGAACTGTGTCGCTCGATGCAGATTGTTCAAGTGCGAACAAAAAGGGGTTGATAAATATCTAGCAGTTAGTCAATCTGCACCCTGTGACGAACACACCATTGGCTAGATGGTGTGGGTCGGTGAAAATGCTAGAGATGAACTACGAAATATATTATCATAAATGGAGAGCGAAGGTTAGGATTTTGAAATGACAATATAGAAGTTCGATAATTGATTAATCAATAATTCTATAAAAGGTCCTGAGCTGGTATAAGGTTAACAAAGTTGTAAGAATGAGTGGGACATTAAGGGGAAGATAGATAAGAGTCACCAAGGGTTGGTTGTAAGCAAGGCTCACGTGGTGGTTGGAATTCTTCGACGCCTGAATTACAGGGTGAATTTTGAGTCGTTTAGGGAAAGAAATTATTTTTCGTGAGCCGTGCTTACAAGTAGGAGAGGTCATATACAAATAGGTTTTCCAAAGTTTAGGTGCTGGAGGCATATTTTTATAAATAAATTGATTATGAAAAATATATTGTTAATAGTAAAAATCGTAAAGCATTAATAGGTAGAATTCCTTTTTTTTAGAGTTACGTTAAAATGGAAATTATTTAATTAAAATATGACGATTGTTAAATTCTACTGGTAAGGTAACTAATTAAATGAGTTACAAATATCTAGATAAATAATATGGAGAATAAAATCATTGTTAATAGGCGTGGAGAGAATAAATGGAGCTAATTATGTAAATATTGGGACAATTTACAAGGAATGACTTATTTAAAGAATGAATGGTAGGAGTTAAAACAATTACACTCACGAGTTATGTTGGTTTTAGGGCGCAGGTAAGTTCATTGAGCTTCGGGAGAGTTCTCTCTGTGACACTGTGCGTACCAGTGTTGAACATCACAGCAGCGGCAGGGATATGGCGGAATCTTGTCCATGATGGAGGAAGGTGTCCTGCCCTGGCACGGTGGTCGTTCTTGGGCAGATCTAGTGCTGGAAGAAGTGCGTGGCAGCTCCATCTATATCTTAGGTGAATACTTCTTCGGGATCACGGTTCAAAGGTTGGCGAAGAAGGGGTTGAGGGCTCGAAGAGGAGTGGTTACAGTTGAATTGGGTTTGGTCGATCATCGTGGCTTGGCTTCTTGTTTCTTCATACTCCGGTATATGAGGGATTTGCTTCCCGGCCAGGTCTTATCCTGTCGACTTTCAATGTGGCAATATAGTGGTGATAATGTGGTGGGGAAAGGGAAATAATCACGCCACAAATTGGTAGAGGAATTTGGAAGCCATCCGAGAGAGAGAGGTAGTGCGAGGGGCTGTCCGCTGAACGACCGTTTTGTGTCGCCACCACCCCCCAACTGTCCAAAAATAGACCTGAGGTTCCAAGAAAAGCCCCCTCCGGCATGTGACCAGTGGTTCAAAATGGCCGTAACTTAGTTGCCTTCTATCGACTACGTCTCTCTCTCTCTGGTCGACTGTAGATTTACTTTATTATTCCTGGAAGAGCATATATTATGACATATATGTGACAATATAGTGGTAAATGTGGTGAGGAGAGAAATAATCACACGACGAGTTGGAAGAGGAATCTGGAAGCCATCCGAGAGAGAAAGAGGTAGCGAGAGCGCTGTCCGCTGAACGACCGTTTTCCCTGTGTACACAACCGGGGGCTAACCAGAATAGTCGCCAGGTGGTGACGGGCGGCCCCCTCAGGAATGTGGCCAAAAATGGTCGTAAGTTAGTTGTCTAAAGTGTCTCGCTTTAGCTGCCCATCTCTCTCTCGTTGGCTGTTGGTGTGTTTTATTAATCCTGGAAGAGCATATATTATGACATATGGCCCCCGTTGAAGAAGGCTGAACATGGTTCAAGTATATTTAAAGCTGGAGAAGCCAGGAATAGAGAAAATAATTTTACAGTTAAAATTAGTTAAGGTAATGGTGACATAGTTTTATGTAAATAAAATATTGTATAGTACACAAGTAAATATTATTTACAAGCAGTTTTACAACACCGGGGAGTTTGACATTTAAGGAAATCTTTGAAAATATCAAGGTTATAAAAGGCTATATACAACAAAATCTAATGTACTATAAGGGAAGTGATATGGAGGAGTGTGAACAACGAGAAGAAGAGTCACATACATATGATGAAATTCTGAAGATCATTAAGACTGGGGAACTCTACACTTTAAGATATTTTTCAGGCGGACATGGCAAGGGGAAACTTGTCATGGGCTTTTTATGCTATAAGTGTAGAGTACGAGAAATGAGGTTGAGGTTGGCAATTGTGTGAGCTCAGGACTGAGGTAAATATCGAACTACATACAATGTTAGAATTTCGGCGAACAGAGCGAGGAGAAACTTGCCCTGGGCCAATCTAACTTATCTATGCAGTTACTTGTGTAGCGAGTCCGAGGGGAAAAGTCCCGTGTGTAGGTGAGGAAGTCGAATGGACTTATATTTAATTTGCGGGAAGTATGCGCGCACAGTGCCAAAAATTGGGACGAGGACTGCGTTGTCCGTTACAAGTGACAAGCTGCTCGGACACGAGGTGTTTGAACCGTCGTGTGAGCTTGTGCAAGGCGATGATTTCGTGGTGGGTGGAAAGTAAGACCCATGTCTGCGCGAAATGATGACGGACTGGACAAAATCAGCGACGATGTTTAACGTACCTCCGTGGGAAATATCGGAGGTAGGCTATATCGTGCTGGTTTGGACAATGGACAAACATAGATTTGAAGACAGGGTCCGTGTGGCGAACGTGTGGCGCGAGAAGAAGAAGCGAACTGTGTCGCTCGATGCAGATTGTTCAAGTGCGAACAAAAAGGGGTTGTTTGAAAAAGTAAAAATTAAAACAGGTAAATAGTTTCTTTTTATTTGTATTTGCTAGCTTTCGAGCAATTATACAGCTCTTCAACGGGCGGATATTCTGTGTACAAACTCTAAATAATATATCTACAGTAAAATTGAAAACTTTTTAATAATCTGAATATTAATAATTATTAAAATGTAAATATATTTAATCCCAGTATAATATCTATCACTTTAGCTGGAAACAGTCTGATTCACGCCCACGAGAGCACATGCTAATAACAAAAAGTTTTCAATTTTACTGTAGATATATTATTTAGAGTTTGTACACAGAATATCCGCCAGTTGAAGAGCAGTATAATTGCTCGAAAGCTAGCAAATACAAATAAAAAGAAACTATTTACCTGTTTTAATTTTTACTTTTTCAAATAATTTCTGGGTAACTATTGCTCACATAAAAAGGGGTTGATAAATATCTAGCAGTTAGTCAATCTTCACCCTGTGACGAACACACCATTGGCTAGATGGTGTGGGTCGGTGGATAGGCTAGAGATGAACTACGAAATAAATTATCATAAATGAAGGGCGAAGGTTAGGATTTTGAAATGACAATATAGAAGTTTGATAATTGATTAATCAATAATTCTCTATAAAGGTCCTGAGCTGGTATAAAGTTAACAAAGTTGTAAGAATGAGAGGGGCATTAAGGGGAAGATAGATAAGAGTCACCAAGGGTTGGTTGTAAGCAAGGCTCACGTGGTAGTTGGAATTCTTCGACGCCTGAATTACAGGGTGAATTTTGAATCGATTAGGGAAAGAAATTATTTTTCGTGAGCCGTGCTTACAAGTAGGAGAGGTCTATACAAAAGTTTAGGTGCTGGAGGCATATTTTTATAAATAATTTGATTATGAAAAATATATTGTTAATAGTAAAAATCGTAAAGCGTTAATAGGTAGAATTCCTTTTTTATTTTTTTTATTATTTTTTTTAAAGAGTTACGTTAAAATGGAAATTATTTAATTAAAATGACGATTGTTACATCTACTGGTAAGGTAACTAATTAAATGGGTTTCACATAGCTAGATATAATATGGATAATAAGATCACTTTTAATAGGGGTGGAGAGATAAATGGAAATATTAAATATTTTTACATATTCACACATATTGAGCTAATTATGGAAATATTGGGGCAATCTACAAGGAATGACTTATTTAAAGAATGAATGGTAGGAGTTAAGACAATTACACTCACGAGTTATGTTGGTTTAGGGCGCAGGTAGGTTCATTGAGCTTCGGGAGAGTACTGTCTGTGACACTGTGCGTACCAGTGTTGTACATCACAGTAGCGGTAGGGAGATGGCGGAGTCTTGTCCATGATGGCGGGAGGTGTCCTGCTCTGGCACGGCGATCGTTCTTGAGTAGATCTAGTGCTGGAAGAAGTGCGTGGCAGCTCCATCTCCGTCGTAGGTGAATACTTCTTCGGGATCACGGTTCAAAGGTTGGCGAGGAAGGGGTTGAGGGCTCGAAGAGGAGTGGTTACAGTTGAGTTGGGTTTGGTCGATCATCGTGGCTTGGCTTCTTGTTTCCTCATACTCCGGTATATGAGGGATTCGCTTCCCGGCCAGGTCTTATCCTGTCGACTTTCGATGTGACAATATAGTGGTAAATGTGGTGAGGAGAGAAATAATCACACGACGAGTTGGAAGAGGAATCTGGAAGCCATCCGAGAGAGAAAGAGGTAGCGAGAGCGCTGTCCGCTGAACGACTGTTTTCCCTGTGTACACAACCGGGGGCTAACCAGAATAGTCGCCAGGTGGTGACGGGCGGCCCCCTCAGGAATGTGGCCAAAAATGGTCTTAAGTTAGTTGTCTAAAGTGTCTCGCTTTAGCTGCCCATCTCTCTCTCGTTGGCTGTTGGTTTGTTTTATTAATCCTGGAAGAGCATATATTATGACATATATATATTTGAAAAACGAAAGAAAAATTAAAAGATAAAAAGATCAGGTGTTGAAATCAATATTAAAAATATTAAAAAATACAGTTATATATATATATATATATATCTATATTAATAAAATGGAAATTTCATAAGTGGACATCACTAAAAACTTTCGTTACAATGCATCAATTTCAACCAAATTTTCAACATTTATGTAAAACGAGATGGAGCAGGTTTTTCTTAACATCAAAATATATTTCCTAACATTAACATGCGTAACTTCGCTGTTATCGATTAAATACAAAAAAAAAATCAATAGAGTTAATTTTATTTATATATAAATACAAAATTAAATTTCAACAGAGTTAATTTTTTTACATACTAGCTAATAATCTCAATCTAAAAAGTATTCAAAACAAGGAATTTTAAGATAACACCATATGTAAAACAGTCGGCTAAGAAAACAACAACGATATTACATCTTTCTCACATATTCACACACAATCTTGATTAATAATTAAAACTAATCTTGTTTATTATACTTCAACTTTTATTTCTACATTTGTTTTCAAATACCCAATTGTTTTATCATGTTTCCAATTTCGCCTAACAAATATACAAATTTATAGTGACCAACATATGCAAATTTTATCTTTGTTTTTATTTAACTTGATATTGTAAACATAACATCCATTGTAAGCATTTTTCTGTTCACCTTCCGTGGTTTCTCTTTTCTCTGATAGTTTTTAGGTGTAGTATATTTTTTTATTACTAGACTACAAACATTCCCTCGAGAAAAACCTGGGCGAAGCCGGGTACATCCGCTAGTATATATATATATATATATATATATATATATATATATATATATAACACATCGATGCCGCCACTGTACTGATGAGAGCCAAAGTCCGAAACTATGGTTTATAGGTTGGCCTTTTCTCTGAATTTGCCAAAACTGTTGTGACTCTTTCTTTATCATCACTTGTAAAGTCTTTTACTAGGGTGATACAGAAGTAACATCTTTCTGATGCACAATCGAAGGGAGAGAGGCCTCTCTAGAGGTACATACATACATTTTCCATCTATATATATATATATATATATAATTGTAGTGATAATGCAGGTTATTAAATATGAGCACTGGAAGATTCTCAATTCTTTTAATCTCCAACTTGCGAACTTAACGTTATTTTATGTGTGAAAGAAACATTCGGGTCTTAATGTTTTTAAAGGCTAACTATTCTTTGTTACTCTTTCCAGGATAACAATATTAGATAGTTTATGAAAGCCTCTCTCTTCCACCTAACTATAAACTCTAATTATTTTAATGAAGAGAATGTAAATTTGAATAAATATAAATTAATTACAGAGTTACAACATTTATTCACGAACAACATCGATTAAAAGAATTTTGATTTGTTGTGGCCAATGGGGTAGTATCTCCACATCTGGAGAGTCGGGGGCTCTCAGCACGGGCTGACGTCGGGCCTCCCTCGGAAGTGGCGGCGGCCCCGTAGGTAGACGCCCAGGGCCAACATGGCCAGGGCAACCAGCTCCGCCGCGGTGAGCACCAGCTCGGGGCGCTGTAGCAGGGGACGGTCCGCGGGTGGCGGGGACACGGTGGGGACTGTGGCTGGGATCGGCATGGACTCGCCGAGCGTCGCGAGGATCAGGATTGCAATAAGCATCATCATGGCTTTCTTTAAGTAGCTATTCGCTAGGGGAGCAAGTTCAACTGTGGGGTACAAGAGTTTGTCCATTGTTGAGCTCCATGACTTCTTATATAGAGAAATGATATTTAAATGGCAGGGACTCAGCTCAAATATCTATTTTGAATGCGAAATAACCTAATTAATCTCTAAATAATTATCTCCTTAGATATATAAAAAAAAAGCTAAGAAAAACGAAAATAAATGTTTCTTTTTAAAAACACATATTTTTAAAATCATTTTGAAAATAAAGGGTCTTCTAACTCAGGGTATTCTAAAAAGAGTTGTGAAAGAAATAAAAATCATAAAAATATTTAAAACTAGCCGAATGACCCGGGCAACGCCCGGGTTTTACCCGATTAAATGTTTTTATTCAAATACTATTCGTTACAATTATAAATTGGCACCGTGGATGTCACTTTTGTGAAACGTCCCGCTCCAAACTTTGTGTGTTTTTAAAATATAAAAATAAATATGTAAATTTTCACAACGATATTTGAAAATTATATTATTTTGATTTTCAAATACTATTCAATTATTTACAATTTACAATTAGTTACAATTATAAATTGGCGCCGTGGATGTCACTCTTGTGAAACGTCCCGCTCCAAACTTTGTGTCTGAGAAGCGATATTTTTATAGAAAGATGATCTGGGTTTGTTTTATGCTCGAATGAATGTTTTTCTGTTAGAGTTTTGTTCCTGCGTACAAAATAATGAACTGGTTTCACCCGTGGTCTCTGCTTTTAGGATTTTTTTCTGATATAATTTTGTATCTGATAATCAAACATGATACAACAATATCGTCATCATCATTTTCTGACTAAAAATATATAGTTTTGATAATTGATTTATATATTTTTTTAAAATAGCCTATCGTCTTCCCCGTATTATTTTACCTATGTATGGAAATATTGGTTTGAATTAGTGAACTACTGCGAATTTGTATACCGGACATACAAACAAACATACAAACATTCATTTATATATATATAGATATTGTCTATACCTGTAAAACAAAAGAATGACAATTGTTTAAAATAAAGTAATGATACCAATATACCACATCTGCCAGAAGAGAAACCAAGAGGAAAAACTGAAACACCTAAAAGAAGTAGAGAGAGAAATATAACAGAAAAGTATTTAGGATGAAAGTACGAAACACCCAAAAGAAATAAATAGAGAATTATAACAGAAAAATAATTTAGTATAAAACAAGAAACACCTTCAAGAAGTTGACAAGAATTCCATGTTACATAGAGAAAAAACAGGTCCTGTGTTCGATACTTTCAAACGTAGTGAGGATCTGTCTTTCTATATTGAGGGAGATGTAGTTTTTATTGGTGTTTTAATAAACTACGTATTTAGGATTATAGATCTATTAATAAGAAATATATGAGTTAATCAAATATTTTTAAAATAGAGGATCCACGCAATACCCCGTCATCTGTATTTAGAAACGTGAGAATTTTATATAGTGTGGGAGTTTTATTTTTCAAAATAAAACATTTTCAACTGCCCTTCATGCAATTATAAATTTAGTATTACAGTAAAAATGAAGTAGTAATTCTCTTTTATTAAAAAACACTCTAGAATTATAAATACTTCACATATTTTATCACCTACAGGTAATGAAACAAGATAGAGACCAGATATTACTACAGTTTTCTCAGAACATGTACCAACTTTAATACTTTCAAATTTAGTATTGAATAGAAGTGAGTATAGATAGAACCACCCTCCTTTCATGAGTAGAGGGACTGTAAGGCAAGATCGATCATTTTTAGCCGCGTTATCTATAAGTTTTATGAATCATTAAAAAGGTTATATAGAGAATGATAGTTAAACGTATTCGAAATCTTATTTAGTATTTTCTCCAACCCTTGTTATCACGTAGTTGCCAGAATGTTCTTGAGACAAACACACCTTCTTCAATTTACAGTCTTTTTGTTTGTTTAAAATAAAGTAATGATACCAATATACCACATCTGCCAGAAGAGAAACCAAGAGGAAAAACTGAAACACCTGAAAGAAGTAGAGAGAGAAATATAACAGAAAAGTATTTTGGATGAAAGCACGAAACACCTAAAAGAAATAAATAGAGAATTATAACAGAAAAATAATTTGGGATAAAACAAGAAACACCTAGAAGAAGTAGAGAGAGAATTATAACAGAAAAATAATTTAGGATAAAAACAAGAAACACCTACAAGAAGTTGACAAGAATTCCATGTTACATAGAGAAAAACATATATTAAAAATAATGAAAGCATATCCTGATCAGGAGCACATGTGCGTTTTAGATAGCAGAGCGCCATCTTGTAGAATAGAATTCAACTGAACATTAATTTAACCTGTTCCCTGATACTTTGCGAGTCTATTTTCTTGTTAAATAAAAAAAAGCCATAAAGTCAAAAAGCCAACGCGAAACGCGTTCTTGCGTTCGTTAGCATGGAGCAGACTGTAGCAATGTGACCTAAAATAATTTTGATCCCAGAGGTTTCTCGAGAAACCAAGAAATGGGCATTTATGGCCAAACTCGCGTAAATACGCCTAACACATGAACAAGATATAATAACACACAAAAAATATATTCAGGGTAAATCGTAAATAAACCAAAGACAATCATCAAGAAATATAGGACCCACATACTAACAATAGAAAAATGTTCATAAAAATTTCGACGTTTTTGAATATTTAATTTAGCAGAACCTTTCAGTAAATTCTGGAAATTATTAGGCTGAATATCTATATATTTTGTTATCCAGATGAAACTTTATACCAAAATAATTTTGGAAGGAATCAATTATAGAGTTACAAGTCTGTAATATATCATATCAATTATTAACATTTTTTATAATTAATTCTTATCATAATCTTTCCAACTCTTGAATTTTAGGTAAGTTATTGGGATTAAAATTGCATAATCTGGTTTTGGAATGTGAAATTACATTATATTGTAATGGAGTTTATTATTTGGATAGGTCTTATATAGATAAGCAGTTATAACTTATGTATATTTTTACCATGGCGATAGGGCGAGAGAAGGCTCTCTCTCTCTCTCTCTTCAGAGCATACCAATTCTTTAGATCCAACAGGAACTCATCGATGAAGACATCTGGGAAGGTGGCCTGTCTCAGGCCGACTTCCAAATCTATCAAACTTTTCTTCAGTTGCTTTTGTAGAAATAGCAACAAATGGCAGTCGCTAACAACCTTATTAATTTATTTGTTAAATATTCAGAAACGATATATTGATTTTTAGAAGTTTTTTTTTTTTAAGATAGCTTTTATGTGTAGAGTGTACTCATCCACCAAGCTTCTTTATCAATACCAAGTACGCATTCCTTTCAAAATTGCTTGATAACTTCAAATTTTCTTTTTTGAACCCTGTCATTCTGTTTTCAGAATTTTAGTTTTTATATTTTACTGGTACATAATACAAAGGTACCGTGACCGATAATATGAAAAGTGACAGCACACTAGATCACGCTAGACACCAACAAGATCACATGACGTATTAACCTATAAAAGAGACATCTGAGGCTCTTCATTGCACACGAAAACAAAAACAACATAGCTTTCCGTCCTGTAACTTAAGGACTGACACAGTTTAAAGGCTTCTGGAATCAAATACGGGTTTATGTTCGAAGTTGTCATTTTAAATGAGTAGCCAACCGAGGCTCTAAAGAGCCCAATCCGTTAAAACGCGAATGTTTCTTTTTCACAAATAAATCAAACTTTTTGCTTTGTATTAATCTATACCTAACTTGTTCTTATCGTAAAGATAGAGGCTGCCCGGCCGGAATTTATAGTTCTTCAAATTATAGATACTTCGGCCAGTAAATCCTTTTGAATTTTAACTTGCTCTTATTACAATTTACTCGATGCAAATAATTAAATGTAAAACTACTGTCTTAAAAAGCTTATGTCCATAGTTTGATTAAATACTATTTATAATATTCCACCCTTCAGTGCAGCATATAAAAGCAGAATGATCCAATACAGTATTAGAGCTCTAAAGAAGCGGTCTGGTGGATTGAATTGGCGAAACCGCTTGGAGCGTTCACCACTGATGAGCCAAGCCTTCCCAATCTTTTTTTCATCGCAGTAAGAACAGTAGAAGTTAGTTTATTTATGAAAAGAAACATTCGCGTCTTAATGTCTTCATTCGTTGAATATCATCTTTGCCTATTTATAAAGTATTTTACGGATAATAGTACTAGACACTGTTCCACAACACCCTGGCAATACTATCATTGTTGGTCCATATTTCTTAATTAGATAGGGTTACAAAGCACAGACTCTCAATATTTTAAATCGCAGTAAGGACATTAGAAAAATATTTTGTTTCATTTGGTTCGAAAAAAAACATCCATGCTTTTTAAAATTAATTAAAAGCTATTATTTAACCTTTTGCATGTCTGTCTGTCAAAAAATCTTGTAATCGATTTCTAATAAACTTCTAGGTCACATAGAAATCAGATATTTTGTACTTGTTAGAACCTGATGATAATGCAAGTTGACAAATTTCAAACTTCGGGTCAGTCAGAATGGCCTTAAAATGCCTTTCAACATTTTAAATTTAATTTTAATATGCTTCCAGATCACATAGAAGTATGAAACTTCTAACACTTGCTGGGTCCAATTAACAATGCCATTGTACACATTTTCAGACTTCTGGTTGGTCATAGTGGTAGAGAGCGGACTAATTTCCGAATTGCCTTTCTGATTTTATAATTTAATTTTAGTATGCCGTCAGAAAACATGGAAGTTTTAAATTTCGAGCACTCGCTCAATCTAACTCAAATTGCACGTGTACAAATTTTCAAACATCTGGCTGGTCGGGAAAACTGTTGGAAGTAGCGACTTGAATTCTTCAGTGATTATTCAAGACTTCAAAAAAATATATATATATCGAATCCAAAATATTCTCTTTGGGATACAGTAATACAGTAAAATTGAAGTAGAAAATTGCTTTATTTGAAACAAAAACAATCTAGAGCTATAAATACTTCACATATTTGATCACTTTCAGGTAATGGAACAAGAAAGAGACAAGATATTACTGCAGTTTCCTCAGAACATGTACCAACTTTTATACTTTTAAATTTAGTATGGGAATAGAAGCGACTATAGAAAGAACCAGCCTTCTTTCATGAGTGGAGGGATTGTAAGGCAAAATCGTTCGTTTTTAGTCGCGTCAAGTTTTATAAACCATTAAAAAGGTTATATATAAAATGATAGTTCAACGTATTCGAAATCTTACTTAGTACTTTGAATTCTTCAGTGATTATTCAAGACTTCAAAGAAGAAAGAAATAGAATCCAAAAAATTCTCTTTGAAATCAAAGGCAAAAAAACTGTTATAAATAATATATATATATATATTTATCTGTTATAATTAAGTAAAGTGTTTCCAATATAACCATACACACATTTATATTAAATAAACCTGTATATGGGGTCACAACATATATAAATGGGCAAAACCGTAACAAGAAGGGTTTAGAAATGACTTAATATCGTTCTAGACCTGTTTGTACAACGGGATAATCATCTAGTTCTTAATATACATCTAGAACAAGTATAAGTCTGGTATTTTATAGGCTATTTCATTACTGCTATCAATGCAAGTTTACAGAATGTCAGATTTATAGGTGACCGTCGTGGCACATGGAATAGATTAGATAATAGAAACTATATAATTCCTTTCAAATGAAGTCATTTCTGTGGTGGAAAGAGCGGCAAGCATTCGATAAATATGTGGTCGAGAGTGGACTAATTTCCATGCTTCCTTCCAATTTTTGTGATCGATTTTTGATATAATCTCAGGTCACATAGAAATATTAAATTTGGTATACTCGTTTAACCAGCTTACAAAGCAAAAGTAATAAATATCAAACTTTCAGTTGACTGTGATGAAAGGTATAAGACATAGAATAGAACTTTCTATATAAATATTAAGAAAGAGATATTTTCTGCTGTATTTTTGATCATCTGAGGATTATGGTATGGAGTTATTTGCTGGTTCTTTTTAGTACTATATGGTATCGGTGATGCAGTCGTGGCTAAAATCTTGAAAGTAAAATAATAAAAATAGTAAAGATTAGAAATTGCTTTAATTGAGCTAAGAAATATAAAAACATAATTGGATAAAAGTATTGCCTGGCTTAAGGCGTAAGAATAAAAAAGAAAAGCTTATTTACATAATGTACAAAAGTTTTGAGCCGACCATCGGGATAAAACAACAACGAGTTTTTGTATGGAAAGCGTGACCTCTGGCGGTCGATTTAACAAAATATTCGTATCTATGAAATTATAATTTAAAATAAAATAATATATTTATATAACATATATATATATATTTTAAAATGAAGAAAATAGGAGAAGCAGTTCCTGTAGCGTGATTAGCGACTGATATCACGAATATTCAATATTCCAAGAAGAAACCCTGGTTCTTTAGGCAACTAAAGCTAGCCAGATGTTCCCGCGTGTAACTTTCGAATTGCCTCAAACTGGCAATTGATTATTTCTGTCATATACAGTCCACCCCTCTATTCACCCAATGTTCAACTCTGCTGTGTCAAATGTCACAGCGGTATTCTGGGAAATGAACTAGCAGACCGAAGAGCTAAGCCACTGCTCCTTCTAACGCATACACTGTCTTTCAAAGTCTTTCCATAAAGTGTTGCCCACAGTAAAAGAACCCAGGTCACACAGAATCTATTGATAGACCTATACATTATGGATTATACAACCAGCAATCTCAGAAGATTCACGCCAAGAACTTTGATCCCCATGCTTCCATAAATGCATGAGTACACTTCAACAACCATCCTAACTGGCCATAGCCACGCTCAAGTATACTCCGTGAAATTTTGAACAAGGATCATTTACCCCAACTGCTAGAATGAAGACCAAACAGTGGGCCACTTCGTCTCTTCATCTGCTCAGCTTTCTGATAACAAAGAAATCAAACGGTCACTCTCCCATGAATTATAAATCTTAACCTGGCATTAATGAAAAATATTCCTTGAAATAAATATGCTCAACATTATTAATATCTTGGACTTCCAAAGTCATTGTACAGTCTACTCTCGTTATAACGCCATTCGATATAACGCCACCCTCACCTTACGCCGCTTTTTCGTTTTGTCCCAATCGACATCAATGTATTTTTCTCGATATAACGCCACTCCCTCGCTATTCGCCTTCCGCCGCTGATTTTTCGTATCCCAAATAGCAAAAACCACTCGTTATAGCGCCGCTCACAACGTCCCCCCCCCCCCTTTTCCTGTCTGCATTTTTTTCCGCCAGCGGCACCGGACTTTGCCTGCTGTTGACACAACAGATTGTGTGAACAGCCAGCAGACTCTTTTCCTGCTTGTGCCTGGGACATACACAGTCGCTTCATATATGTATATTTAAATATTTTGATGAGATTTCGTCTATATTTTAACTTATGATTCTAAGTTTTGTAAATTCATGTCTGAAAACTAATTGAATAATTAAAAAATAAAAATACATTTGAAAAAAGTTTTTATTTAAATTCAATAAAGAGAAAAATAAATAATTTTATTTTCTGTCATTGAGCAATTAGATGTATCTGATTGGAAATAAAAGCAACGGAGGACGATCATATTTAGAGAAGAGGTAAATAATTTAGTAAAAACTTACAAAAATTATTAAATCACAATTTGAAATTCATGATGATCTTCCCCCACCGATTTATTTTCACTCAGATACATCTAATTTCTCAATGACAAAATATAATATTATTATTTTCCCCCTTTTTAGTGCATTTAAATATAAGATTTTCAAAGGACATTATTTATATTTTAATTATTTCTTATATGTAAATGACACGTTTTATATCTCTATATATATAAAAGTCAATTCCTGTCTGTCTGTCTGTTTCGCGATAAACTAAAAAACTACTAAACCAATTGGTTCCAAATTTTGCATGTCGCTTTTTATAAACCTGAGGAAAATTTTTGGCTACATTTTGCTTATTATTTTTGGCTATTTCTTTTTTTAATTTGAAGAACTATTTTTTTACGCGGACTAATCCGGAATGGAATGAATACCTAAATATGGCCATTTTGTATACGCATCGGTGGCTTAGTGGTAGAATGCTCGCCTGCCACGCGGGCGGCCCGGGTTCGATTCCCGGCCGATGCATTTTTTTTTTACAATTTTTAAAACTAATTTATAAAAAATATAATATAAATATATACTATTATATCAACTATATGATTTAAATCAAATACCTAAACACTAATCTCTATATATATAAAAGTCAATTTCTGTCTGTCTGTTTCGCGATAAACTCAAAAACTACTGAACCAGTTGGTACCAAATTTTGCATGTCGCTTTTTATAAACCTGAGGAAAATTTTTGGATACAATTTGCTTAGTATTTTTGGCTATTTCTTTTTTTAATTTGAAGAACTTTTTTTTTACCCGGAGTAATCCGGAATGGAATGAATACCCAAATATGGCCATTTTGTATACGCATCGGTGGCTCAGTGGTAAAATGCTCGCCTGCCACGCGGGCGGCCCGGGTTCGATTCCCGGCCGATGTATTTTTTTTAACAATTTTTAAAACTCATTCATATTATATCTTCTATATATATATAAAAATGAATGTTTGTATGTTTGTTTGTTTGTTTGTTGGTTTGTATGTCCGGTATACAAATTCGCAGTAGTTCACTAATTCAAACCAAAATTTCCATACATAGGTAAAAAAATACGAGGAAAACGATAGGCTATTTTAAATTATATATAAATTAAATATTAAAACTATATATTCAAATTATTCTACTTAGATCACGAACAGCGCCCTCTATCAAGGTTATAAATACGTTTAAAATCGAAATCTTCTCAAAATTTTATTAATAATAGTTCGCTTAATAATTAGAATACTTGATCTAAATCGAAATATTTATAGACGCTCGCTCGATTTGAAGATTTATATCGTAACTAATCTGACTGTAAAGTTTGGAGCGGGACGTTTCACAAGAGTGACATCCACGGCGCCAATTTATAATTGTAACGAATAGTGTTTGAATAAAACATTTAATCGGGTAAACCCGGGCGTTGCCCGGGTCATTCGTCTAGTTTTACATATATATATATCATCAAATAGAAGTATTATATCATTTAATATTATAAATTGTTTCCTCATTATATGAGGTCTTGAACTTGGCTATTACTAAAATGCTAACATTTGTTTGTTTCACTTTTCCAGATTATTGGATAGTTTATGAAAGCCTCTCTCTTCCACCTATCTATAAACTAATTATGATAATAAAGAGAATGTAAATATAAATAAATATAAAGGTTATATACAGAGGTACAACATTTATTCACGAACAACATCGATTAGAAGAATTTTGATTCGTTGAGGCCAATGGGGTAGTATCTCCACATCTGGAGATGTCGGGGGCTCTCAGCACGGGCTGACGTCGGGCCTCCCTCGGAAGTGGCGGCGGCTCCGTAGGTAGACGGCCAGGGCCAACATGGCCAGGGCAACCAGCTCCACCGCGGTGAGCACCAGCTCCGGGCGCTGTAGCAGGGGACGGTCCGCGGGTGGCGGGGACACGGTGGGGACTGTGGCTGGGATCGGCAGGGACTCGCCGAGCGTCGCGAGGATCAGGATCGCAATAAGCATCATGCTGGCTTTATTCACGTAGCTATTCGCTTGGGGAGCAAGTTCAACTGTGGGGTACAAGAGTTTGTCCATTGTTGAGCTCCATGACTTCTTATATATAAGAATTATTTAAATGGAAGATAGTTAAAATATCAGTTTTTGAATGCGTAATAACCGAATCTTTCTAAATAAAAACTCCCAAGATATATTTAAAATACAAAGAAAAACTGAGTGAAATGTTTCTTTTTAGAAGCACATCATTTTAAAACCATTTTGAACTGTAAGGGTTTTCTAACTCAGGCATTAATAACTTAAGTTGTGAGATAAATACCAAAACATAAAAATATGTAAAAAACTCGTCTAGATTTTGGAATACAGAGTATATGTTATACCGCATAATAAATAATTTTAAGTATTTTATTCAAATGCCACAATTGTTTTTCTTTTCTAAATAATCTAAGAATGATTCTACAAACATCGCTAGAAAAAAAAGAAGATATTTCCTTTCCAAAGACAAGATCATTATCACCGTATTTTGTGTCAACAAGAGCTTATTTTTATGTACATTCTGAAATAGCTACTTCAAACAATACTTGAAAACATCGAACAATATTTAAAAACATTAAAAGCTCAATAATATTTTTAAACATATAGACTGGTTCTAAAAGATACTTAACAATCACATTGCATCTGAACATTGCAAGACCTCACATTGCGCTCCTGACGCTGGGACAAATTGAACTTCAGGGATGGACTTTGATACCTTACCTTAATTACACTCCGAGTATGGCTACTTCTATTTTATTCATTTTTGGTGAATAAAAGAACAATCTATGTATGTGGTTGAATACTTAAAACGACGGACATTTACCTCTAGTAATTAGAAGTTGGTTCTGAAAGCTTGATGCAAATTTTATCAAAGTATTTTGATGAGTGGCGAAGAAACCTGGGCGTAATATGTACAGAAAACGAAGGATGAATGATATAGCTATATAGAAAATGGGTAGGAGTTTAAACATATCAGTAAATCAGCCCGGGGGGTCGGTGGAAGGCTGGTTAAACCGTTTGGTTTTCGACCACTAGGACCCGGGTTCGATTCCCGCATTTGACACTTTTTCTGTTTTAAAAAAAATGCTCCAATGGCCCCCGATTATTGCAAAAGTCCAACCCCACCAGCGAGTGCAAGTAACCAAACGGGCTCTGGCATTTGTAAGCGCAAAGTCGAACTGCTTTTCACATGTGTAGACATGTGGTGCGTTTACAGTAAAAAGCAGTCGCTAACTACTCACCATGATTATCATGGCCTGTACCACGTGTACTAGGGATAAGCAAAAAAAAAAGTAAATCAGCCCTCTGCATTATCATTTGACTAAACCTTGTATATTCCCGTTAAATTCGTATATTATTTTTAGCTATTCATTTTATAAATATATTATCTAATACTACTTAACTACATTGTTTTATAATGTACTAGCGGATGTACCCGGCTTCGCCAGATTTTACCCGAGTAAAGGTTTGTCTAACGAATCTCTCGATAAAGTGAACATTTTTTCCCGGTCCCTTGAAAAATACTCGATAAGTTGAATAAAATCAATATTAATTGGCTCCCTCGGTAATTGGAAGTTAAAGGAATAGTATCTTGCCTTGGAATTGTATCATTATTCTTGTATGGATGTACCCGGCTTCGCCCGGGTTTTACCCGAGTAAAGGTTTGTCTAACGAATCTCTCGATAAAGTGAAAATTTTCCCCCGGTCCCTTGAAAAATACTCGATAAGTTGAATAAAATCAATATTAATTGGTTCCCTCGGTAATTGGAAGTTAAAGGAATAGTATCTTGCCTTGGAATTGTATCATTATTCTTGTCTAAAATAAATTGCCGTGTAATCCTGAATTTTGTCTTTCCTAATTTTCTACATTACAAAATCATCGTATCATTATGATAATATTTTTAGAGCAGATTGTTGAATTATAACAGATAAATTAGAATATTTACCTTGATTATTTTTAGGCGAAAAGTTATTTCAAAAATTTTATTTGCTAGAAACCTTCCCAGTACTATACTAAATAACTTCCCAAAGTTTCATGGCGTTCCAATGAGTGGTTTGGTCAGGCATAAAGGACACACACACACACATACATTCATTTATATATATATATATATATATAGATATATAGATTTCGTGATTCAAAATGGAAATACCTGATCTCATATATATAATATATATACCAATTATTGTCGAGAGTTAGCATGTCTACACATGTCGAAAACAAATTGACTTTGCACTTACAAAATACCAGGAATTCTTGTTTGGTTATTTGATCTCACTGGTAGAGTGGAAATTGTAAAAGGATCTGAGACGACTGAAGAAATATATACCAGATAAATAAATCACACAATGCATACTTCGATCACGAGTTTTATTTGTCAAAAAATCAACAGATTAACAAACCAGGCTCCAAAGTCCCTATACACCATACTTGATAAATTTACAAAGATTCAAATGTCAAAAGATTTAATTTACTTGTCATATCGCATTAGGAAGTTTTCACAAATTACAGGAAGTTGCTTATTCCTTTTACAAGTCAGGAGCTCATCAATCATACAAACACAACAACAAGAGTTGCTAAACTTATTTCTTTGGTCAACTTTCTTACAAATATTTGGGCCGCGATAATAAAAAATGTGAGCTACAAAGAATGATCATATGTTCTCTGATTTGAATCTATTCTTAGAATATCTATTATTTTTATTACACAAATTCCATAATTTCATTATGGATTAGAGTTTTCAAAATTCTCGTTTCTACGAACGGATCAAAAATAACACAAACTATCTCTAATTCTTATTAAAGTTTTACCTTATATAAGAATAAAATTCATATTGATTATATTATCATTATGATACGTTATAATCATATATATCACATAATCGCAATATTGATCGTTAATTTCATTTCAATATATTTGTAAAATTGAGAATAGAGAGAGAGAGAGACAATATATGGTTCACAGATTCACCTATTCACAATATATTGATGCAGAAAGCTATAATATACATTCATGGACTAGACTTAAGGAAGTTGTACTTTTTAGCAGGAATATCAGGATTTAGACAATAACTTTGAAACTTATTTGATACACTCATGGACAAAACCCAAGGAAGTTGTGCCCTTTAGCATGTATATCGAGATTTAAACAATAACTCGGAAGGATATTACAGTGACCTTTATTGAAGACACACGAGATAACTAGGTGTGAACAAAATCCTTCAAAAAAAAAAAAAAACAGATGATCGACGACCTACTTCTTTAAGTTTTGTCTATGGGTATATATATATATATATTATTTAAGAAATTAAAATATTCAAAACACAAATGTTTCCTTTTTCACAAAAATCAAACTTCTACTCTCCTTACTGCGATGAAAAAATATTGGGAAGGCTTGGATCATCAGTGGCGAACCCTCCCAGCGGTTTCGCCAATTTAATCTACCAGACCGCCTCTTAGAGCTCTAATATTATATTGGACGATTCTGCTTATATATGCTACACTGAACCGTGGAATCTCAGAAATGTTATCCAGGAAAACTATGGACATAAGCTTTTATGACAGTATAATTACATATAAATATTTGCATCGAACAATGCTATTGCGCAAACAATAAGAACAAAACCAATTAGGCATAAATTGATATAAAACAATAACGCGCCGTCTATACATAAGAAATGAAATTATTCAAAGCACGGTTGTTTCTTTTTTCACAAAAATCAAATTTCAAAAGGGAGATTGAAATTGAAACAACTTTTATTAATCGCCCATATAAAATTATATAGTACCAATGAAAAAATATTATATTACAGATTTATAAAAAAAGTAAAATATATATGAAAATTTATAAATATTTACATCAGACATCTCTGAAGGGGCATCTGAATCGTGTCAAATGCTCAAAACCGCCCTGAATTCGGAAAGGCCCGTGCTTATAACGGGGTTTTTGTCCCCAACGTGCTCCATTGTACCGCCGAGATTTTCGTACAAGAGTTTTCTTTTTCCAGACGAGAGATCATTAAGGATTGGTTCTCTTTCAGAGCGGAACAGAACCGCGGACACCACGTCCTCATAATCAACCCTAAACCCCTAGTGGGGCTAGAGTAGAGTAAGCCTTTAGTTAATTTTTCCACCGACTCTCTCTCCTGAATGGCATGAAAGAGAGATATGCCTTCGTCCACAGGGGTAGCAGACTGGATGGATGATTCAGTCATGTCTTGGATCTCTTCTGCAGGAGCCGCTAATGGCTCAGTATTGGTCGAGGAAGGCTCTGGTCGTGATGGAATTTGGGTAGTGCTCGGCGCCGGAACAGGAACCTCGGGGGCTGGAGTCTCGTCGGGACGGACAGGGAAGTTCGCCCCGGGCGAAGGCGCGGCAGGGCTGTAGAGTGTTGGGGGGGTCTGCTTGATGGGTGCAGACAATTCCGCAGCTGGTGTTGAGAGGGCGGAGTTGTTGGAGGGCATGGGCTTGGATGAGGGAGGCCTCGACACCGGGCCCTGCCTTCTTTTTCTTGATGTTTTCGGCTCCAGATCTTTTTGAGCGCTTGTTGTGGGGATAGACTTGAGGGTGAGGTCTTCCTGCTGAGCATTGGATGCCCTTGATGGAGGTGGGGCTGTTTCCACAGCAGCAGTAGGTGAGGGCTGTTGGAGTCTGCGGTCAGCAGGTGTAGGTGATTTAGCCGGCATGGTATTCGAGGTGGAGGGCGGCTTGGTCCAGCCTTGTGTGCGGGCAGCAGGAGCTTCCACAGGGAGCACCAGCTTGTCCTCTTGGACACCAGTCTTACGAGGACAGTTTGCACGTTTGTATGGCACAGGGAGCACTTGTTGCCATAGGTCACATAGAAGTGTGTGACCACTCCCTTGGACTTGACATCCAACCGGGCAGGGATATGGGAGATCTTCACCCTGTCGCGCAGAGTTATAAAGGCCTCGCGTCGAGCATCAGCCCAGTAGGGGTCCTCTAGTTGCATCATCTTCTGGATGATGGATGTGACCTGTCCGTATGGCCGCAGCGCAGTGATGAAGTCAGCGTCCTCTACGAAGAAGCGCACGTTGCCGAGGACAATTCTCTCGGCCTTCTTCCTGAGGGGAAAGGCACGCAGGGTGACGTCTTCGATGTTGAATCCCTCCTCTATAAACATGTCAGCGATTTGCACGCTGGAGAGTTCGACCAGGATGTGTCCTTCCATCTTTGTCAGTTGGTAGATGGTGCCCTTACCCAGCTTTGTTTCTAACGCCCGGAAATACTCTTCTTGCGTGAAGTCTGGGCAGAATTCCAGGTAGACACACTGGTCCGCCCGCCCCGCTGCCGACCTTGCTCGGAAGGTTGCCTGCTTCTGCCTGGTGGTCTGGCACTCGTGCACCTTGCTGGATCTTGGTGTGGCTCGTGGCCTGCTGCTGTTCAGAGGGATTCCTGGTGCTTGAACGCAGCCCTTTTTGGTCCCCGACTTGGCGTGGTCAGGATCATGCGACCTCTTCTTGGAGCCGCCCATTTTGGTGAAGATCCCATCTTGTCTTTCGATAAGCTGGTTTTCCTGTTCCGGGCAATCAGCCCAAAATGCGGCAAAAATTTGCATGTCCGCCGTCCGCCGCCGTCTTGGTAATAGCATCTTTGCCATTAGTTAATTCTGAATGACTTTCAGTCGTTTCAGAATATTTTGAAGATTTCTCGGCGGAGACCTGGCCGTTTTGGATGAAACTCATATGGGCCCGCAGCCCATTCCCTTGGCTTTCAGCCAACACCCCACAGGGGCTACAAATCTCCATCGCCTCAATGTCTATCCCATAAGAACGTGGAGCTACGCGCGCCGCGCGGCCGCACGGTCGAGAGGGAAAGAGAGAGAAAAAGAGAACAGAGAACTGTGTACAAAGAAATGAATGTCTGGCAATATATCTATAATCAACATAATAAATTAGCAATTTCTTTAATATATTTGTTGCTATATAAATTTGGATATATCTACATAAGGTATTGAATTTAATATACATTTCTTTACTGGAATTGAAAATACTTTGATCTGTTACAATTAAATTATTGTAGATTCTATAGTCTTGAAAAACAGGACAATCCATCATTTCATAATAAGAATCGTCCAATATAATACTAGTGCACTAAGAGGCCTTACATCGGATTTAACCATTGGATCTGTAAGAATTCTTCATTCCATGAACCGAGTAAAGTTTGTGGTTGTGAATCATACGGATTAACTACTACCCTGAAATAATCCTGTCGGGCCGGAAATTTCTCCTCAATTTTCCAGATGGGAAGTTTTGACCATTATAATTGATCAATCAAGTTTTTTTATTGTCTCCGTTGTCATCTATTAGGGGGAAACAAGGAGATAAACCATATTCTCAGAAGAAATATTTTACTGGAGCTTTCTTTTGGTTCTTACCCATTCAAGGATGGTTGTCTAGAGACACAGGAAAATTACAATGTTGGAGGAATATGGTATTCATGTGTTAGAAAAGAGATATGCATTTTCAGCACATGAATACGATTCTCCCTAATTACACATTGTACCCAAGCCTAAAATTGTCTATTTCACTTCATTAGCTGACATCATTTTATTGATTTGTATGATTTAATAAATACTTGCGTAGAAAACTGAGAAATTGAAGCCAGCCTCTGTACTGATGAGGGTTCCAGCTATAAGTCATGGTATATAGGTTGTTGGTATTCGTTTGAATGTAACATGGACGGAGTTTTGGTATTTAACAAACTTGAATTAGCACGCTTTAGACAAAAATGCTAAATTAAGATGTCGTTTTACCGCGCAATTTAAAAAGAGATAGGTTTATTCCGTACACCTCGTATTGTTTCATAACAATGGATTTAAATTTTCTCGACATTAATTAAACAATTAAAAAAGGTGTCCGGGAATGATCTTAGCACATCTTTACCCTTCTACAGAAGAACGTATACTATGAATAAACGCCAAACCCATATATATATATATATATATATATATATATATATAGATATATATATATATATAGATAGATAGATAGATAGATAGATGGAAAATTTGCCGGGAGGAAATTAATCCATGGAAGCAATGGTCGCCTCTCCCGTCAAAATTAACGTCAGAATCTGACGCCATCTATTGACCGTCGCCGCAACTAGCGGCATCGGGTCGGTGACAAAGCCACAACACCAACTTTGGAAAACTGATAAGCGTCCACCTAGAGACCATGGTTTCGGGCTAATGGCCCTCGTCAGTCTAGGGCGGACTTTATTTCATGAGATCCACACGGGATCTAATGGAATCCTCACAATCTACCAAAGAGGTGTTTTGCTAGCAATGTGGCTGGGCCAAATCTATTGGCAAAGCATAGATGGAAAATTTGCCGGGAGGAAATTAATCCATGGAAGCAATGGTCGCCTCTCCCGTCAAAATTAACGCCAGAATCTGACGTCATCTATTGATTAGCCTGAAACCATGGTCTCTAGGTGGACGCTTATCAGTTTGCAAAAGTTGGTGTTGTGGCTTTGTCACCGACCCGATGCCGCTAGTTGCGGCGACGGTCAATAGATGGCGTCAGATTCTGACGTTAATTTTGACGGGAGAGGCGACCATTGCTTCCATATATATATATATATAATAGTTTGGCATCAGGCGGCGTTTTATTCATTGTACATTTTCTCTTGTAGAAAGGCAGAGATGCCCGAAGCTTGAAACCGTTTTAAGCTTCGGGCATCTCTTCCTTTCTATAAAGGAGAACATATACAATGAATAAAACGGTTTTAATATAAAATGAAACTCATCTCCTGAAATATTTTTTAATTGTTTAATACCTTGTAGCGTGAAAATACATGTAGGATGGTTCTACAGAGCTACAAGGCGAGGAAAGGACAGATTAGACAGTGTCATTAAGACGTAAATTATCAGGTATCGAGAGGCAGCCAACTGATCAGCTGGGATAATCCAACCGTCGCCTCCAATCTCCGCCACTATCTTACCTAATCCAGCCATTAGTGATCCACATTGCCACCTATATTATCCGTAGATTATAACAATCAATGTCGTTGATATCTTTAAAAGAGACTGATGTTTTTTAGTTAAACGAGGTATTTTTGTGGCGGGTTTTCTATCTGGGAAATTTATTGCTGGCGTTACAAAAATTATTTTAATATTTTTAGTCTAACAAGACATTTTCTATTGATTAAATGTTTTTTTTTTTTTTCGATTTCCAACAAATAAACTCTTTCTGCCTGTCATTTTCAGCTATTTTAGCAATTTAGTCAGTTCAACTGCACTCATAGATAAAACGTAAGGAAGTTGAAAGTCATTGATGTCGCCGGTCATCTTTTTTATTTTTTTTTTAAGGGGACAGTGGCATTTTTATTCACACTTGGTTCACTCGTGTGTGTCTTCAATAAAGTCCACTGTGAATTAAATTGCTTTCAGAGTTATTGTCTGAATTCCGATATAAATGCTAAAAGGTACAACTTCCTCAAGTTTTGTTCATGAGTGTATTTTAGTGAGTGAAAATTAACAAAGTATTTTATTAGGGTGGTTGAGAAAGAGAGAGATTGATTGAATCTACTTTTATTACATCGCTCATATAATATTATATAGTACTAAATAAAAAAATAAATAATTATAATAAATGAACATGAAAAATAAGGATAAATATACATAATGGAATCTATGAAAAGCTTCTTTGGTGGCACCAACAGCGGGAAAAACTTCGCCACCGGTGGACCGCGAGAGAGAAATTGTACTGGGTAAACTTCGCGGAAGGAGAATTACTGATGAGTCAGGCCCTTCCAATATTTTTCCATTGCAGTAAGTACAGTAGACCGCGTTGTTTCCTTAAGAAATTATCGTACTAAATATATCCATATTTTGTCTACAGATGGAGCGCTCTCTTGTGTTGAATATATACCAAACTGGCTTGTTTATCAATTGTTTTAGGAATGGAAAGTATTAATGCAAGTATTTATAAATGATTCGACTATCATCAACGATTATGCCAATAGTTACATTAGATCTATCAACCGAAATCTCAAAAAAGTGTCAAATATGCAAAGATAATAAAACCTTTCGCATACAACTTTAGTTACTAATGTTTACTTTAAAAATATATATAATTTGAAGATATATTATATGATATGTGTGTGTTATATCATTTTCAAAAATTCTATTTGAGCTACAATCTTTCCAAATATAATTTCTCTATATAAGAAGTCATGGAGCTCAACAATGGACAAACACTTGTACCCCACAGTTGAACTTGCTCTCTCTACCGAATAGCTACGTGGAGAAAGCCATGACGATGCTTATTGCGATCCTGATCCTCGCGACCCTCGGCGAGTCCATGCCGATCCCAGCCACAGTCCCCACCGTGTCCCCGCCACCCGCGGACCGTCCCCTGCTACAGCGCCCAGAGCTGGTGCTCACCGCGGTGGAGCTGGTTGCCCTGGCCATGTTGGCCCTGGCCGTCTACCTGCGGAGCCGCCGCCACTTCCGAGGGAGGCCCGACGTCAGCCCGTGCTGAGTGACCTGGAGCCCCCGACATCTCCAGATGTGGAGATACTACCTCATTGGCCACAACGAATCAAAATTCTTCTAATCGATGTTGTTCGTGAATAAATGTTGTACCTCTGTATATACCTTTTATATTTATTTATATTTACATCATCTTTATTATCATAATTAGTGTTTATAAATATGGGGGAGAGAGAGGCTTTCATAAACTATCTAATAATTTTCTTTTTATAAAGAAAAATAAATAATTCAATTTGAATTGGAAATAGCCATGTTGAAAACCTTCTTTAATAACTAAACGAGAAACTCTAAGTGGTACAAGTAAATATTTGAAATATAAATAAATTTGAGATTTTTATATATTCAGGATGTATCATATGAATTTTAAAATTTTGTAATTTTATTTTCAAATAGAGGTATTTCATTTAATATTAAACAATTCGACACCATAAATTCCTGATTTACTTAACTATCATAAAATCCATGAACCGAGATCTGACACTTCTACGTCCCCCGTTTGTATTGGGTTGTTAAATTGAGAAACTGTGCAAGTATTTAAAAATAAAGAAACACAGCCACATCAACCAATGTTTTATTTAACTCCCGACGTTTCTCATTGACTTGCTCTCATTCTCCTCAGGGGAATGTGATAAATAAGCCACTGAAAAGTCAATAATGAAATAAATCATTATTTGATGTGGCTGTGTTTTTTTCTGATTCAACTTTCAACCAGCATATGATATACAGAATTAAAAAAGATAGGTGACCTATTCCATCAAAATAGACGCAATAATTTTGTTTCAAACTGACTTTGCAGACTAGCAGGATCGGTTCGGTGATAAAGCCACAACATCAGCTTTGGAGAATCCAGAAGGCCCAAATGGAATAGATTCATCTGTATAATGGACTTCTGTAGTCCAGATTGGACTTTGGTTCCGTAAAAGATACTAGGGAATAATGAAATCTTCAGAAATCGCCAAAATGGTGTTAATCAGGCAAAGTGGTAGAGCAATCCAAAAGTCAAAATATTTCCATGTAGAAAAGTCGGGAGTTAAATGAATCATTGGTTGATGTGTGTGTGGCTATGTTTTTTTCTGATTGAACTTCCAACCAGCAAATTATCTTCGGAATTAAAAATAAAAGTTAAATATTTTTTTCAAAATAGACGCAATAACCTTGCGTCAGACTGATTTTTCAGACATGGTTCGGTGATAAAGCCACAACATCAGCTTTGGAGAATCCAGAAGGCCCATCTGGAATACATTCATTTGAATAATGGACTTCTGTAGTACAGTGTGGATTTCAGTTTCGTGAGAGTCATTTAAGGAATCTTGGAATCTTCAGAATTCGCCAGAATGGTGTTTACCTGGCGAAGTGGTAGAGCAATCCAACAGACAAAATATTACCACGTGGAAAACTAGGAAATACAAACTTCGGGATGACAGCTATTTATTAAAGAAAAGAACAAACTATAAATGACAAATTAGAAACTAATTTAGACGCGTAAATAAGCCTATTTCCATAGTTCATTTAAAATACCCATTCCTACCCAAAGTCTAGAATCAGTATTACGATAGAAGGAAAACCGAAAATGAAATATAACAGGGGTATGGTAGATAAAACTGGTGAAACCGCTGGGAGGGTTCACCACTGATAAGCCAGGCCATCCAATTAATATTTCATTGCAGTAAGGAAAGTAGAACTTATATAAATTTTAAAAGAATCATATATACCTGTATATAATATTTTCGAATTCTCATAAAAGATGACGCGCTAATGTATCATATTATATAAATGATAAAATACCAGATAAGCAATGAGGGAGGGGTAAAGAGTAGCAATATTGAACATCAAAAGTGGTAATCTGTTAATAAAATAATAAATACTTTTCTAAAATTTTGCCGAGAAGAATAAATATATATGCCGCCTGTACTCTATATGTCCACCATAGCCTAGAACCATGGTGTCTATGCGGGTGTTCTGAAATATCAAAAGCTGGTGTTGTCACAGAATCTGATAATTTTTAGAAGCAGTCAGTTGATTGTATATAACCCTGCATATAACCCGAATATAGCCCTGCATCTATCTTGGCGCGAGGTTTGAGATCAATTTCTCTCCACGGCAAAAATGTCTATCTAATGTTACTCGATGTAAGGATGATATTTCTATAGTTTCTTATGTAATGTATCATTTGATGATTTATCAAATAAATCAACATTTCCAATGGCAACGGCGCTCCTCACTAATGGAGCTTCAAATCAATCTACCAGTTTTGTCAATCTCAACGGATACTCAGCGGGTATTAAGGATTATACAAAATAAATCAAATGAATCACAAGTCATTCCTCCTTTTATATAGATATGTGTCAGTTCTGATAATATATTAACTACCTGGCTAGCTTGTATTAGGCGTTTCGTCATTTTTGGTATTTGCAGTTCGTTTCTTGAAACATCACTTGTAGTATATTGCTCTATTTAGGTGGTTTACAATAGAAAAAGGGGAGAAACAATCTTTGGAAAATAATAATAGAAATATTGTCTTAAATGTTATTGAAAGTGTAATAGCATATTATCTAAACATTGTTCTATTGACACCCAAGACATTCAGATATCAACAAAATATGTAGGTGTTTACAAGACTATTATATAATAATGTAGAAATATAATGTGTTACACTTAGGAGTTATAATACATAAAAACATAGGATTTGGTTTGAATGGATTGCTTGTTAAACGTGTAATTATTGATTAATATTTTGATACAAAACGTCTAAAAATAGATAAATGCGGGCACCGATATTATGCAAAACTGATCATTTGTTTAAAGTATAAGCCGTCAACTGTATAAGTTAGCAAGATATATTTTGCGTTCTGTTATTTGTTACGACTTCAAATAGTATGAACCAAAGCATGTGAACAATTGCATCAGTATTTATGATTCAATAGAGGGTGGGTTATTTGCATGTTTGAAATGAGAGCTTGTTGTCGAAATATCTCTCTTTGACTGAAAGTAGGCCAATCTGTGAGTACAGAGGATTGCGAATCAATGGACAGAGGAAGGTGTTACACCAGCCATAAACACGACAAAAGTTATATAAAAAGAACGAGAGCACGGAATGTTCGCAGAATTGCAAATGTGGCCGTTGAGAATAGAAGAACGAATGCACTCCAGATCTGGTAAACTGTCACGAACAGAATTACTTCTCAAACAATAGTAAGCCGACAGAAACAAGCTGGACTGGACTCGGATGGACTGGACCTTCATGTAGTGTCTTCCATTAACCATATTTCCCGTCGAGCAAAAGCTAAACTGATGTACTGAAAGACGTAATTAAACATGCCAATGGCGAAATGTTGGCAAAGTAATCGTTGAGACAACGTGTCCGATATGGAGGAATATCTCTCCCAGATGTGATATCAGCGCGCCTCATTGGTCCATTCCCTGGTGTCTCGGTTTGAGGGGCATTGCTTAGAGAGCTTAGACAATAAGACAGAGTTGGATGCCATTGAAGAAACAATGTCTGTCCGCCATACATTATTTGGCAGAGTATATACTACAACCAATTAGCATTCCTTTCATGACTAATTCCCAAACCTGCATCTTTAAATAGATCAATGCTGGTCCTCATACTGCTGTCATTCAAAGACAAGTCTTGTAGAGTGTCACAACTAAGCACTAATCAGATATCAAGAACCTGATAATATACTAATTGAAAGTGTTACTACCAGAAGGAACTGACGCAATATGTTGCAATCTCTGGCAGAAATTAGCAGATTATTACATAGACCAAATAATAAAAATGCAAATAAGTGAACTAAGTTAATTTCTGTACTCAGACTATTAGTTAAGATGTGCATCCACAACAAGTATCTATAAACTGACGAATCCTTGAAGGCGTTGATACAAATTGTTTTTAGATATAATATTGAGGTATTTCTATTTATAACTGAACGATTAATAAATTATATTTATAATTCACCACAAATATAGCATGCGCGGGATGCCAGACACAAACTGCGACAATTGACTGATAAATATCGTCTAGTCAAGAGATCTACTCTAAGACTATATCTCTGACAGCCTTTTGATTCAACGCCTTCAAGAAAATGATAGTTTATGGACACTAATTGTGGATTCACATCTTAATAAACAGCCTCAGTACAGCAATTAACTTTGTTCGCTTCCTTGCATCTTTTATCATTCGATCATTTCATAATCTGCACATTGTTTTCCAGAGGTTGCTTCATATTCCGTCAGTTCTTCCTGATAGTAACACTTTCAATTAGTGTATATCTCTTTAAAAAGATGGACACTTCGGGCAGTTAAAGTTTTATTTTCTCAACGTATCAACAAATATCTATTGTCTTCATTCAGGAGAAATAAATAAAAATAAAAAAGCATTTGGCAAGGCGTTAAAAATAGAACAATTTTAACGCCTTGCCAAATGCTTTAAATTTTATTTATTTCACCTGACAAAGACAAAAGATTTTTGTTGAAACGTTGAGAAATAAAACTTCAACTGGCCGAAGTGTCTTTTTTTAAAAGAAATATGAATGCCAGCCAGACAACCTCTATCTTTACGATGTTGATATGTTTTCGCAAAATGTGATTTTATATTGAGAATGAAATTATATATGTAGAGAATTTGAATAATTAATTTGAATTTTTTCAGAAATAATATCGATGTTTATTATGTCAACATGTATTAGTAACGTTTTTTTTATCCTTGTCTCAATTCGATAGTTAACAAATGTAAAACTGGATGAAGACAATGACGTTTGATCAAGCTCTTCTTTTTGATTTATATAAATTCTACAAGGTCGTAGTCATCGTTCGGAGGAGATTAATTGAATCGCCGAATGTCGTGGTCCATTTGGACGAGGAAAGCGAAGTCTAGAACGCGGCTGATTCAACACTCGCCTGTTCAGTGATTCGCTAGCCATGACGTATGCACGAATGAACGTGTGGCCACTGGACATGCATCGGACTTGGAGGCTGTTGTTGGGTGCTGCCCTGCCTTAAGTACAGGAGCTCCATCTATGTTTTTTTCTTTCAGAGTTATTGTCTGAATCCAGATATAAATGCCGAAAGGTAAAACTTCCTTAAGTTTTGTCTGTGAGTGTGTTTCAGTGAGTGAAAATTACTTAACAAGTTCTTTTATTTGAGCGATTGAGAGAGGAAGAGATTGAGTGAATATACTTTTATAAGTGAATCTACTGTCCTCAAAGCTTATGTCCATAGTTCTTCTAAAATACCCATTCCAAGAGTCTACCAACAGTATCACTATAAAAGGAAGTTCCAAAAATGCAATATAACAGCGGTATGGTAGATTAAACTGGCGAAACCGCTGGGAGGGTTCACCACTGATGAGCCAGGCCCTCCCTTTACTTTTTCCATTGCAGTAAGGGCAGTATAAATTGTTTAATTTCAAAAAGAATCTTACGCCTTTAAAAAGGTTTCGAATTTTGATAACAGATGGCGCGCTAGTACATCATATTATACTTTTATTACATCTTTAATACAATATTATATAGTACTAAATAAAAAATATATAAAAACTAGCCGAATGGCCCGGGCAACGCCCGGATTTTACCCGACTGGACCCGGCTTCGCCTGGGTAGTGTTCGAGCGAGGTTTACTCATGAATGAATAGAGGCCCCAACTGTTTGTAAACTCAATGTAATGGATTTTCTTTCAGCAAAATGGAGATAAATTGCAAACAGCAATATCGAAAATGCTTGTAAAAACATCTGAAATATAGGATCCATTTCACAAACACATCTAATGAATAGAGTGCTGTTTGGAGGAGTGGTCTAAACTGTTAATTTTTAAAAACCATGACCCGGGATCATCGAATGCAGATTCAGACACTTTGTTCTGAAAAAAAAAATTGCCCCAATGGCTCCTGATTCTTGAAAAAGTCCAACTCCTCCAGTGAGTGCAAGTAACCAAACTGGGCTTTTATTCTTAAAAAATAAAAAATAAATAAAATGATTAGTGTGAATAAAGGAAAATGGTCGGCACAACCTGAAAATTTCACTTTGTCCACTTCACTCTCGGCTGTCCAATAAGAAACAGCCATAGCAAACATTTTAAAGGGCACCTAATCCGGCATTTACATATCTAAATAGTTAAGCAACTTTTATAAATGTAATATATTTCTGCAATATTGAAATACCTGGACTTGGAAGAATTTTGTATTAGTTATTGTTGCAGTTTTAGAAAAGTGTGGGAAATTGGATATTTTAACAAAAGAATATAATTTTTAAAATGGTATTATAAAATAAAAAGGAAATTTGCATAATTTTCTAATAGTCAAGGGCAATTTTAAAAATACCAAAAAAGCAAGACCAAATAAAAATAAACGAATTATGTGTGATGTTTCAGTAACAGCATTGTTACCTTATTAAGACAAAATTACTGAATGTATTCAGTACTTTTCTCTGAAGATGGTAATAATGCTGTTATTGAAACCACACACATAATTTATTTATTTGGATTAGGTCTTGCTTCCTTGTGATTCTTATCTATATTTCAAAATATACCTCAATTATATTTTTGCCTAAAAAGGAATATATATAATGCCAAGACCTTAAATAAAAGTAAAATGTCAAATGAGTTATTAATTAACCCTATATGGATCCGCGTTATGGGTCAATAACATGTGAAAATAAGGCCAACAATTGAAATATAATTTTAAAAAAATCAAATTTTGAACGCTAGCTTCACACAGGGCACATATTTTGCTACCAGCTACATGCGTTCTATTTTACTATGGTGTGATTTCCACATGATGGATCTACATTATAATCTCTCCAGAGCTTAAGGTAGCAAACAGTACTTTCACAATACATAAATATCAATGCCAAAAGCCAGAGTTATGATAGCATGTTGCAGTGTAATGTTGACCTGCAGGATGGGAAAAAAGCAATATTATTTCCAAAGACTTTAATTTGAAGAGTATTATGAAACGTTAAATATATTATCTTTACTTTTAAAAGCATGAAAAAAGCTATCTTGATTTGAATAAATTTAGTCTAGAAACAAACATCATGTAAAATTATGCACCAATCGATTTCTGATTGTATATTTCGTTATTTAAATATGAGTATATTTGCATCTATATATCTAAATACATTTATTCAAAAATATGGTATTACCCTATAGATATATATGAGCAGTTATTTATTGTGAAGCAGATAAATATAAACCCTAACTAAACAAATGACAGCAAAAATAATTTGAGCCTACCCTTAAAAAAGCAGTTACTGAAAATGCATAGCTGCTGCTTACAATATAAATGCTATTAGATAATAAACATATTACATGGAACAAACATATAGTAAAATATACGTAGCAAGTTATATAGAAAAACATACTTTTTTTCAATAAATATACTTTTTACAACTTCAATAAAATTTATACTTACTCTAAATATAAGGGAAAAAAATAGAATACTGTCTCAATTTGTCTTAAAATAGGAATATTCCTTATGAGAATCAAATAGTAAACCTTATCTTTTAAAATGTAGATCGTTATATTTACACTAACTAAAATTAAACGAAGCAAAAAAGATATGAATAAGCTGCGAAATAAATAATATTTCCAATTAATTTAATTTGAAAAAATATTACTAAATAAATAAATAAAATCTTAACTTCTAAAAAGGAAAAAAAAGGTTATTCGAAATACAATTTTTGCACTTTTAGCCTAAATGCTAAACCAAAACCTCAGCTAACTACGCGCGATATTTCACAATACAGTTTTAATTAACCCAGGTTCCGGGGACGTATAAATTTGATAACGATCGATTAATATTATCTTCAAAGAGTTTAAAAATATATAAATAATCTTACCTTTTAAAGACATTCATCGTGTAAAATTACAAAACAACAAAATTACAAATTAAAAACAAACAACGTGTAAAATTATTAACCAATCAAATTCATTTATCGTCGCGACCAGTGCGCCGCCAAGCGGCAAAAGGCGAGAACTAATCCATTTCAGTTAAATAATTTTTTAAAAAAGTACATTAACCTTTGTAGTTTTTTGAATAGCCTATATGTTAAACGAAATCTTCAGCTACCTACATGCGAAATTCCATAATGATTGAGTCAGTAGATTTTGCGTGATGCGATAACAAACATCGATTTCGCATTTCATTTTTATAGATATAAGGATAATGAATAAATATGAAAATTAAGGATGAATATACATAATGGAATCTTTACAAGGCTTCATTGGTCGCGCCAACCGCGGGAAAGACTTCGCCACCGGTGGACTGCGAAAGACTGATTGAACTGGTAAAACCGCGGGGAAGGAGAATCACTGATGAGCCACACCCTACCAATAGTTTATTGCAGTAAGTACAGTAGACCGCGTTGTTTCCTGAAGAAATTATCGTACTAAATGGATCCATATTTTGTCTACAGATGGAGCGCTCTTTTGTGTTCAATATATACCAAACTAGCTTGTTTATCAATTGTTTTAGGAATGGAAAGTATTAATGCAAGTATTTATTAATATTTCGACTATCATCAACGATTATGCCAATAGTTACATTAGATATATCAACCGAAATCTCTAAAAAGTGTCAAATATGCAAAGATAATAAAACCTTTCGCATACAACTTTAGTTACTAATGTTCAGTTTTAAAAAATATAATTTGAAGATATATTATATGATATGTGTGTGTTATATCACTTTCAAAAATTATATTTTAGCTACCATTTTTCCAAATATCATTTTTCTATATAAGAAGTCATGGAGCTCAACAATGACAAACTCTTGTACCCCACAGTTGAACTTGCTCCCTAAGCGAATAGCTGCGTGAAGTAAGCCATGATGATGCTTATTGCGATCCTGATCCTCGCGACGCTCGGCGAGTCCCTGCCGATCCCAGCCACGGTCCCCACCGTGTCCCCGCCACCCGCGGACCGTCCCCTGCTACAGCGCCCGGAGCTGGTGCTCACCGCGGTGGAGCTGGTTGCCCTGGCCATGTTGGCCCTGGCCGTCTACCTACGGGGCCACCGCCACTTCCGAGGGAGGCCCGACGTCAGCCCGTGCTGAGAGCCCCCGACATCTCCAGATGTGGAGATACTACCCCATTGGCCACAACGAATCAAAATTCTTCTAATCGATGTTGTTCGTGAATAAATGTTGTACCTCTGTATATAACTTTTATATTTATTTACATTCACATTCTCTTTATTATCATAATTAGTGTTTATAAATATGGGGAAGAGAGAGGCTTTCATAAACTATCTAATGATATTCTTTTAACAAAGCAAAATAAAAAAGGTACAATTTGAATTAGAAATAACCATGCTGAAAACATCCTATATTAATTAAACGAAAAATCCTATAAGTGGTATTTGTAAATATTTGCAAAATAAATGAATTTGAGATTTTTATAATTACTAATAAAACAGGATGTATCTTATGAGTTTGTCAAATTTTGTGTTATAAATTTATAAATAGGTGTTTTATCTAATTTCAAGCAACACCATTAACCCGATAATATACTAATTGAAGTGTTACTACCAGAAGGAATTGACGCAATATGTTGCAATCTCTGGCAGAAATGTGCAGATTATTACATAGACCAAATAATAAAAATGCAAATAAGTGAACTAAGTTAATTTCTGTACTCAGGCTATTAGTTAAGATGTGCATCCACAACAAGTATCTATAAACTGACGAATCCTTGTAGCCGTTGAAATAAATTGTTTTCGGATATATAATCTTGGGATAGTTCTCTTTATGACTGAACGATATAAATTATAATTATACACAAATATAACATGCGCGGGATGCCAAACACAAACTACAATTGACTAAATATTGTCTAGTCATAAAGAAATCTACTCTAAGACTATATCTCTGACAACCATTTGATTCAACGCCTTCAAGAATTTGACAGTTTATGGATACTCATTGTGAATTCACATCTTAATAAGCAGCCTCAGTACAGCAATTAACTTTGTTAATTTCTTTACATTGCTATCATCTGTTCTATGTAAAATTCTGCCTATTTCTGTCTGAGGTTGCTTCATATTCCGTCAGTTCCTACTAGTAACACTTTCAATTAGTGTATTATCTCTTTTAAAAATAGACACCTCAAAGTTTCACCAAAAATCTTGTCATTGTCAGGAGAAATAAATAAAAATAAAAAAGCATTTGGCAAGGCGTTAAACATAGAACAATTTTAATGCCTTGCCAAATGCTTTTATTTTTATTTATTTATCCTGACGAAGATAAAATATATTTGTTGAAACGTTGAGAAATAAAATTTTAACTGGCCGAAGTGTCTATTTTTAAAAGAAATATGAATGCCAGCCAGACAACCTCTATCTTTACGATGTTGATATGTTTTCGCAAAATGTGATTTTATGTTGAGAATAAAATTATATGTGTAGAGAATTTTGAATAATTAATTTGATTTCAGAAATAATATCAATGTTTATTATGTCAACACGTATTAGTAACGTTTTTTTTATCCTTGTCTCAATCCGATAGTAAATACATATATAACTGGATGAAGACAATGACGTTTGATAAAGCTCTTCTTTTTGATTTATATAAATTCTACAAGATCGTAGTCATCGTTCGGAGGAGATTAATTGAATCGCCGAATGTCGTGGTCCACTTGGATGAGGAAAGCGAGGACTAGAACGCGGCTGATTCCACTCTAGACTTTAAGTGATTCGCTAACCTTGACCTATGCACGAAGGAACGTGTGGCCATTGGATTTGCGTCGGACCTGGAGGCTGATGTTGGGTGCTGCGCTGCCTGGAGTACAGGAGCTCCATCTATGATTCCTTCCTTCCTGTGGTGAATCTGTATAAGACCGGTGGTCTCAATAAAGCTTTTTGTGTGTGTATTAGTAACGTTTTATACGGGCTATATATGCTTGTGCTATTCTATGTTTAACGAATTGAGGCGTTTTACGTTATCTCTAAGTTCTTAAATCTAAATCTCGTAATTCCGACTTCGCAATTTTTGTCTATCTTATCTATTACCTATAGGTTTATAGTATTATCACTGCAAATAAATAAATTGAGGGAAAAAAACAAACAAAATAGGATAAGCATTGTTTTTAAGAAATGAATTATTAGATATCCATTTTTTAAAATTTTAATGTCTTTAAAATGTCTATTACTTTTCAAATTTATAAGATTATCTTTATAATTCAAAATAAAGTTGAACTCTTAACAATCCTAATTTTTAAATTAATAATAATAATAGTAAAGGAAAAATAACAAAGTTAAGATTGTCCCATATCAGGTTGGGAAAATTCTTTAAAAGTATTGTATAATCGTGGGCTAAACTGAATACTTATCCCATCTATCGCAATAAAAATCAACTAAGCGTAGATCCAAAAGCCCGAAACGCCTGTTTTCTTTGGATTTTCTGTATTTATATAAAAAAAATGTTGGTTTGCCAAATATTTAGTAATAAAATAAATTAAAAATTTGTTTTATTTTATTCCTACAGATGGCGCAACCCATTTATCGTTAATTTGAACCATCAGAATTCCCATCATTTCAAATTTATTGAATTGTTCTGGAACAGAAACAGCTATATATATAATTTAATCCCAGAAGACTTCTTCCAAACTACAGACGATTCCGATGTAGAGAAACTTCCTTCAGAACTCATTTATTTGAATTTTTTCCTTTTAGAGAGAATGGGATCTTTTTGCTTCTCCAAGGAAGTTGTTCTTTTTATTGGGACATAGCGTGAACCCATAAATCTGTGACTTTCTCAGAAGTTGGGATTATACATCGGCGGGATATGGGTCCGTGTAAATTTATGGCTACAATCGTCACTCACTATCAATTGATATATAGTTTTATACTTATTTTGTTGCGGTAAGTTATACCTTTATTATCAAAGTGTTAAATCATAGAAAAATCTGTTTTACTTTTCTGCTATGTTCAATTGTTGTATATGTACATTTATTCCATATCGTAGTTTCAATGCATCGTAGAAGATGACCACTTACCTCTAGATGGCATTTAGTACAGATTGGGAAGGACTTTCTTGTGTCAAATTATACCACTTCACGTAGACAAAACTGTTCTGATTTTCTGCTCTGCTTAATTGTTGGATGTGTGCATTTATTCCATATCGTAGTTTCAATGCATCGTAGAAGATGACCACTCACCTCTAGATGGCATTTAGAACAGATTGTGAAAAAGTTTCAATTCTCCGTGTATCTAATTGTCTTGGTTTAGCCTGTTTCAAGATGTTAACATTTATAAGAAGTGGAAACGAGCAAAGGTAATGTGTGTAAGGAATAAATATATAATTCGTCTTATTCATTGAGACTGAAGAGAATTACACTAATGGACAGAACTTAAGGAAGTTTTACCTTCTATCATATATATCGGGATTCAGACAATAACTCTGAAAGATATTTGACGCACAGTGATCTTTATTGAAGACACAGGAGATAACCAAGTGTGAACAAAAATAAACGATAGGCGATATCAAAATATGGAACATTTAGTTTTAAAAGGGATTGAAGAAAAAATATTTGAATATTTTGCCAATAAAAGGTTGATATACTAGCATAGAAGATTACAAGTTACTGGTTTGACAATAAAATTATGCTAATGAATGAATGCCATTTCATAAATTTGAACAACGCTCAAACATAAAGACCCTCCGATTATTACTAGAAATAAGAAAGGTGTGTTTTGAACATATGCAATAACACCCTGTGGAATAAAGAAGTAGGTTTCTACTGAACTGTTAAAGTATAGACAGACACAAAGAGAGACGATGTCAATACAAATTAAATATATATCAATTTCCAAAAGACTGTGATTTAAGTTAAATGCTGCAATTTCCGGCAGTGGCAGAAAACTTGGCAATTTCAGAAGGTTTAATTTCCTTAGGTCAAGGAATTTATAGTTTTTTCGCATTTACCATTCTATCTTTCTGGTTGGGAGCTCCATGATACCTCATGAATTACATTGCAATGTCCCTAATAAATATAGAGAAACTAACTTTGATATATAAAATCTAACCATTTAGAAAGCTTTGATGGGGAAAGTTTGTTTTAATTAAAGGCTAAAGTGAACAGTTTCCAAAGTAAATTCTTAAAATCGCAATACTCTGATCAAGATAATTTTAGTGAATATTTTCTAAAACAATTTTTTTATATTATACCTCTTACATATTTAAAATATTAAAGGCCTCAGGTACACCAAAAATAAAGATATAAAAAGAGAATCTTTTGTAAATAGAATTTTAATTTTTAATGAAAATATTTTAGGATATGTAGAATAAAAATCCTATTGATATTGTCAAGAAGCTAAGCGGCTCCAATCAGGAGAGGCCCCATGGGACGTCTGTCAATCATCGCTGGACACCGGGTGTGAGGGGTTCTGGGGAATCTGGCCGGCGGGGGGAGCTGAGGTCCCTCATTAGGATTAACTCTGTCTTGGGGTAAGTTGTATTGACTCTCTCTCTCTCCCTATCAATACCCCTTATAATAAATTAATTATCCCCAAACTTGCCCTTGCTTTATTTATCTCCGCGACATATTTTCACTAAATAAAAATACTCAGTTGTTAGTTTATCAACTAAATAATTTATCTACGTCACTATTCCTACCATGCTTGTAGATTATCACTTGTAAAATTATTATCACGTTTTGTATGGATCATCCTGACGATTGTCGATGTTGAGCTTTAATCTTGATTAAAACATCTCAATGTAGATATTAAATTTATATATTTAATTGACACTTATCGTAAATTTTTAATAAATAAATTTACTGGTAATGTGTTTCTTTTCAATAATGTCAACTAATATTATCTATACAGAACTTACTGCAATGATATAAGTTATTGATTGATAGGGATTAACTCCTCAGTAGTGAACCCTCTCAGCGATTTCGCCAAATTGAAAAGAAACACATTGCCAGTAAATTTATTCGTTACAAATTTTATTGTAGATATGTTCAAGATGTATTGTTGGCGAAGAATGCTCCGTATATACCTTGGACAGCGCGTAGGACGAATGCATCAATACTATCACAACTATCGATTTCGGAAGATAACCAACTTCTGCGACGTGTACAACGGAATTGTTTAAGATTCTTCGGTCTCATCGCACGACGCAGAGGAATGGAGTACACCATACTGACTGAAAATACGTGTGGGCGACGCATACCTGGACGCCCGCCGACACACTTCGTGGACCAATTAAAGTAACTCACTGGCTTAACGTTCGCCGAGATAGTGCATCGAGCTCAAGACAGAGATGGCTGGCGTTGCATCGGTTTTGGGATGTAATACGTACAGTGGGACACGTTCGATCGCGATTAAAATCATATTTAAAAATGTAGATAGATCTACATGGTAGCAAAACCAAACTCAAATAATGATATTATACAGGAGGTTTCGCTACCTGTAGTGAGATCATATTCAGACAAAAGGTCTGACCATAGTCAGTAACAGCGGTTTTACAGTCTCTTATAATTGTGGCGTGATCGTAGCCGACGAATAGGAGGGCGCCATTCCAAAAAAAAAAAAAAAACAATGGTTGCCTGTAAAGTCGGTTTTACGGGCGAAGATTTTACGTGACAACGGTAGAATATTTATTGATATGAATATAATTAAATTGCACAATAGGAACAAGGAATTGAATGAAAATAAGAATTGCACAAATTTTAACTATAGAAATATATTTTGTTTACTAAAACATTGTACATGTAAACTAAAACTTAACTAATTCCTATTGAGTGATTTTGTTGAGGATAGGATGATGATAGGAGAAATATGAAATGAAAGGAAGTGTTTCTGCTGTAATGTGTCTTGCGAAAGTCAAGTCGATAGTTGTTCCTTTTAACGTAGTTGACTTAGAAACGTTTGATACGCAATCAAGATTATACGTATTTTTCATGAATTTAAGAAACGAGTTGTCAGGCTTTACGTTTTTGTTAAAATCACCACACAGAAGAATCGGTATACTAGAATCAACTTGCATGAACGGTGGCACGTACTGGCTGTTGTGAATGTACGGACCGAGTCCTTGCCATAGTAACAATCCAATATCCTGCATACTAGCTCCTGGATGAATATATACAGCACCGAGTATAAACTTGAAGCTAGTATTAGCGGCGAAGCAAGTAACTTCAGTCATGCACATGTCACCCTTGGTTTTAATGACACGAGTTACGTCTGTAATCGCAACTTGGAACACTTCCGCCGTAGATGTCGATGATAATTTACGATAGATCGCCACTCCACCAGCCGCGTTGGTATTTGAAAATCAAAAACACTTATTCAGATCGAAGGTTCAAATTTTTGCTAAATAAATTTGAAATTAAATAAAATTTGTAATTGTAAATGATGAAGTTGAAAATTAAAACATTTACTTAAATTAGATGTTAAAATTCTTGCTCAACACAGTTTAAATAAAGTTTTCTTATATCTGCCACTTTTTCTTAATATTTGTAATTTTAAAGAATCAATTCGAAAATCAAAACATTTATTCAGATCGAAGGTTCAAATTTTTGCTAAATAAATTTGAAACTATTTAAAATTTGTAAAATAATAATTAATTAATTAATTAATTTTAAACTAATAATTTACTTAACACTATCAACATTTATCAATAGTATGACATAACCTATAAACTCAGTTTCTCAACTTTTGTGTCAATCTAACAATTAATCAATCAATCATAGTTTACGATAATGAAATATCAGTGTACAATTATTTACCTTTATTGTTGTAGTTGTTGTAAATGACGAATCTAAGCACTCCACATTTTCACTACAGACACAGCTGACGATACTTTAACCACACGTGTGAACTTGTATTATGACGCTTTCTTGTTTTTCCAACGCCAAGAACGTTCGAGAAAGACAAAGACAGAGACAAGCATGCGCCGATTCAATGCGCCTAATTCTCTAGCGCTGCGCGCGCAGCACTCTCGTTCGATGACTCATCGTAACGTTACCGGGCGTTACACTTTTTCATAAGTGACTCCCAGCCGCAACCTAATTTAAGACGTTGTCACGTCAAAAGCATACCGTGACAGAGGCGACGAAGAATGACGCTCGTAACTGTATATAGAATGATTTGTAAAAAAGAAACCTTTCCCTGGAGGCCTAAAATGTTTGTATTTTAATATTGATTCAAGGGATTCGAACTTTCAGCTATAATTATTAGCTTTGGGAAACCTCCATCCAAATATCAAAAAGAGTTATTAAACTAATACAAAGCAATATAACGCTCCATCTATATAACAAATGAAACCATTACGACGCGAATGTTTCTTTTCACAAATAAATCAAACTTCTACTGCCCTCACTACGATAAAAAAAAAATATTGGGAGTGCTTGGCTCATCAGCGGTTTGATAGATTAAATTGGCGAAACCGCTGGGAGGGTTCACCACCGATGAACTAAGCCCTTCCAATATATTTTCATCGCAGTAAGAACAGTATAAATTTGATTTATTTGTGAAAATAAACATTCGCATCTTAATGTTTTCATTATTTTATTTTATTTCAATTTATAACGCTATGTTCCCTAGGGATACTAGCGCTGTCATTACATGTATGCCTTTACATTCGTCTATACATATTTATATTTACAATATATTTTAGACCGTGAATAGAATAGTCATATGATATCAACAATGAGAGAGAAAAAAAAAACGAGAAAAAAATAACTGTGTACAAAAGAAAGAAGTGTCTGGCAATATATACAATCAGCATAATATAAATGATCAGTTTCTTAAAAGATATTTGTTACTATATATATGTAATTTAAAATATATCTACAAAAGGTATTGAATTTAATATACATTTCTTTACTGATAATAAAAATACTTGGATCTGTTATTATTAAATTATTTTCGATTCTATAGTCTTGAAAAAAGGACAATTCAGTAAAAGATGTATTGAGGTTTGTTCCTCATGTTCACAAAAAACTAGACTTCCAATGCTTTAATTCTTTTTATAAAGCTAGTTATTAAACAATTCAATGGTATTATATTCAAAACGTTCAACTATAAAATTAAACTTATAATAATTTAAGAGATTGTATTAAGTAGACCCATATATCTATCTGCTGTGTTCATTAGGTATCAGAGCAGCAGTAATTTTCCCATTAACTACAGCAAGGCGAACAACAAAAAATCTATTTAAATAGAGAAAGAGTGTGTAAATAAGAATATGGGGATAAAAACTGCCGTTGTAATCTGTGCCAAGAGGGAGACTTCAAGTAACACAAAGCTGAAGGGCTCAGAGCCAAAATGATGACTCATCAACACCAAAAAAATATGAAATTGATCAAGATCTAATGTGAAAGAGAAAAATGTGTGAGAACTCACTTCAATATTTTCCTCAATTTATGATATTCTATTTTTTAATATATAAAACATTTAAATATTATCACAATTTGTATATGATTATGTAATAATGGTTGGGGAAAAACTTGGCAACATTTTCCATTTTATCTTAATGGTATTCTAGGGTCCTGAATTCAACAAGTAAGAAATCATATTTATGGAGAAAATTCAATATTTGTGCCTAATGTTGTCAACGAGTCCCTAGTGCGGATGCTATTTTATGTCTTTTTTAAAAGAAATATTAATATATTAGTATATTTGTGACTAATGTTTGCAATAATATACAAGATGAATTTTTAAAAAGTTATAAAGTTACCAAATTTGTAATAAATTTTATCTAACTTATTTTTCTATTCAATTCATTATTAATCTTATATATATGTAGTATATTTTGAGTGGGATAGAACACAACCTATAATATTTATTGTAATCCCATCCCTATATAAAACTGTATCAACCTTGTAAGATGGATATCACAATAAAGCAAAGAGGGAGGTAGACCAACGACGCCATAGATCAAACGAACAGGTGTTATGATAGTGAGTCACATCCGCCCAGGTGGCCGGCCAAGGTCAGACTATAGCAACCAAAACCAATCTATCGAAACCAAAACCTAAGATCAAAGGATAGACACCGAGGCGCGCCGTTAACAAAGAGCTTACCGCAGCCAATAAAAACTCGCCACCACATGCGGGATTAGAGGATCGAAAGCCCCAAGTTGGGACAGAGATAGTTAGTAGTTGTTTCAGAGCGACGCCGTTATACGGTCGGATCTTTCACTCACCCCTATCCGCGATGTAGGGCATCCGTGACGCCCGTGGTCCGACTGACTTCGTCCGTGGTCTACCTCTACCTTCTTGGAGTTACCATCTAGACCTGCCTCTGTCTCTTGTTGTCCCAGTGCGGGAATCCCATCACGCACCCACTACCACGACTGCCCAGCACATTCCACATCGGGTTTACTACATATATATGGTATATAAAATATTATTCTATTTTAAAATTATAAATTTTAGAACAAACTACTCTGTAAAAATGAACGCCAGAGGTCGCGGCTTTCCCTATATAACCTTTTATTGTTGTTTTCCGTATTTGGTTGGTAGCCCGTATAACCATATTCTCTCTTTCCCGTTGGCCGGCTCAAATCTTTCTGTAGATATGTAAATGAGTCTTTTGTTTTCTTTATTCTTACGCCTTAATTCAGGTAGTACTTTCTGAAATGATGTATTTTATATTCCATAAGCTCAATTAAAGCTAAATTTGATCTAAACTATTTTTATTATTATTACCACGACTGCAATATCACAAGAGAGATGACCCGGCTTCACACCCCGGATCACATACTGAGTCAAATATATTTTAACTAATTTATTGTTTCAACTGAGGTTTATTAAATTTCTCTTATTATTTAAAAAAAAGTATTCGCAACATAAATAAACACGAATCTTTTTAGTAAAATTATATAATAATTATTATTATCATCATAATCTATCTCTTTCATTATGATCATTTCCTACTTCAGAGAATATGAAAATTCGACTATTATCAAAGAGAGAGAGAGAGAAATTAGAATATTTCGAAGTTGAAACGATAACTCCTTTCAGATCTAGTTCCATCATGTCAACGTATCCAAATAATGGGTCAAATATTGTTGAATGGATGCGGAACTAACTTTTATTCTTTATTTTTATCGATTCACGGATGAAACAACACAACTATTTTCAATCTCTTCCTCTTTTCATATTTTATTTTATGTTTCATTAGGTTTTAAACATGAACCTAATCTAACTAATGAACGAGTAAAATTAATGCGCTCTGATTATATTGGATGCATTAGTAGGTTTAACGAATTGTTTGATTTGAGTTAAAGTCGGACCTGGGGGTCTGTCAAAGGAAAATAACATTTCCAAAATATTTCGAAGGTTTGCTCACACTTTATTAATTTATCATACAAATGCAATTTCTCGAAATATTAGGAAAAAAGGTTGTTCATTAATAGATACAGTTACGCCTTTTTAAGCGTTGTCTAGAGCATCGCCCTCCTCCTGGAACGTGGAGGGAGGTGTGACCTCCTTGGAATGTTGGGAGGTTGCTAGGTCTAACGACTGGAGCCGTCTTCCGGGTGGAGCCTTTTTAGTGTGTGTCCCCGTCCGGCCCGGGCACCAAATAAAAAAAACGCCTTTTAAATAAAATTATTTGATGTCTAGTACACGTTTAGCTCGATTAAAAAAAAAGAGAGTCGGTGGACAAGTGACTAACACCCTCGATTCCCGATAGCCAAGAATCAGGATCGAATCCCGAGTTAACATTTTGTTTAATAAGTGAATAACCTTCACATACATTGTTGCAATTATCATAAACTAGGTTACTCCTTTTGAGTGGTACCTAATAAAGTGATTTTGGAAAAAGGAGGAACTCGATTTATTAGGGGTAACGGGCCTGGGTAATTGAAGATGTTCACAGCATGTAGGTAACGGGCCTAGGTAATTGAAGACGTTCAGAACTGGTGAGGGACAGCTCTGGGAAATAGAATATTTGCAGTTTAAGAACTTATTGATAACAAGGGACGTATACTACCTCACCTAAACAAAAATTTCGAGGCACAAAATCCAATTAGAAGGAAGTGCCAATTCGTCGCTTGATTTTAAATGAATTAGCGGAGTCGATACGTCGTCTGCGATAGATTAGAGTGACAGGGTGACTGGACTCCTTAGTTATTTCCTCGCCTCAAATATTGCCTCTATGATATTTATTTATCCGAAAATACACATGTTTGCAAGATCATACAAGTATATAATACTTGTATTAAAAGTATTTGTTTCTTTCTAAATAACAGTGTATAAATTCTTGATAACAAAACATTTCATAAGCGAAAATTATTTTAAAGTAATTAAAATATCTGGTGCGAAAATATAGACATTTTGAATTGATCTAGGATGAAATTTATTTAATAAAAAATAAACATTACCTATTTCAATATGTAAATTTTCAAAAATAATTTTAATGATCGTATTTTACTTTTGAAATAAAAGAGAATTTTGCACTCGATTCTCGGCTCAAGATAATGCTCAATGCTCTGGTTTTTGAATAGAATTTTGTATCAATCCAGAGATTGCCAAGTTCCATAGCTGATTCTAAGATTGAGCATCAGCTTCACTGCCATCATCTCCTATCAGCTTCCAAGATGGATGACTAACTATTGGGTGTTCCATATATCTTGTAGTAAATATGACCATTCGAATTCATTTCGAATATAAATATACACGCTGTTTGAAACCTAACCTTTTCGCTCCTTAAATACGATTAACTTGAAAAGAAAATTAAATTCAGTACAGTAGAACCTCCCTGTAAAGGACGCCTAATTGTAGAACCAAAGTGTACTTTAAGGAGAGGTGTCCTCTTACCGAAGAGTTACTAAATAGCAAAAATGGTAATTTTACAAATGAAAACTGTCCTTTGTAGAGAGATGTTTTCTAGCGCGAGTGTCCTCTCATGGAGGTTCTACTATAGTTTATAATGTATATCTTTTTTTATGATTTGAATTTTAAAGCGTTAATGTATTGTCCATTCCAGAATTTACTAAAATTCTCTCTCTATCTAATAAAAATATATGAAATCATATAGACAAAATATTTCCTAATCATATACAACTGAATATCACAAGATGAGCTCTATGATGAAAAATATAAAGTATATAAAAGAATATCAGTATTTTAGGTTGGTTCAAGATCAAGTCTCTTAAATTCTTATGGCTCTGCTGTTTTCTTGCCTTATGACCTCCTTTGAGCACTTTCTGCTATTCTTTAGATCCTTTGTTTAAGTTCTCAAAACCTTTAGGGTAGGAGTTATGTATCAAGTTACATTTTCAAAATTTTATAGGTTGACAAAATCCAAATTTGTGTCAAGTTTTTTTAAGGGGCAACAGTGTATGGACGAAACCTTTCGTAGCAATTTTTAAGGTTGTTGTCTTTTTATCATTGCTAAGTTTTATATTGATTCATTTTTATTCTAGAATTTTATACGTCTCTGTTATTCAATCTCGAAATAGAGACGTCTAAGGCTCTTTAATATACCTATCATATATTATAAGTAGCAAGTTGATGTCTTTCAAATATTGATAATCTATAAAATTAATGTTTTATTCCAGAAAATACGTCTCTGTTATTTTATCTTGAAACATAGTCTTCTAGGGCTCTTCAATATACCTATCATATATTATACAAGTGACATGGGGGTTACCTATATACATATATCTCTAGAATTTAAATTTACATATTTGGTATTGAAGCTATTGGGAGATGTTTCGAGGTGTGTTTTTTAAACGATTATAATCTACAAATTTTAAGACTTCTATAACATACATGCCCAAATTCCTGTTCTTTATAAATTAGAAAAAGAAACTATGTACGTGTTTCGGGCAGTTTGCTCTCGTCAGAATACTGCAGGCTGTATAACATAAAGAACTACCAAGGTAGTAAAGAAGATCTTTATTGATAAGTAACATTTATTCTATATTGTACGTTTATAGGCTTAAATATTCTGAAACAAAGTAAAATAGCGAAATAGTATAATACGTTACATTCCTTTTCTTTTACTCAAAGTAAAGCAATATATACTCATGGACAAAACTTAAGAAAGTTGTATCTTTTAGCATGTATATCGGGAAAAACTTTGAAAGATATTACAGTGACCTTTATTGAAGACATAAGAGATAACCAAGTGTGAAAAAATTGCCTCTGTCACCTTCAAAAAAAAAAAAAAGACGACCGTCGACATCAAAATATGAAACTTTCTTAAGTTTTGTCCATGAGCATTTAGTAAAAATTGAGGTGAAAAAAATGTGAAGAAATATATATTTAAATAATTAAATAACAAAGTGTATCAGTCAAAAATATATTATTTTCATAGAAATAAGGGCAGCTGTTTCGATTTTTCAATAAAGAAATAAAAAAGCACGATATAACTTTAATTCCTGATAATTAAACTAAAAGAAAATACAAAAATTCAAAAACGACAATTTTTTGCGATTTTTTTAGCTGGTTATTTTTTACCAAGCAGACGGTCACATTTGGCAGCTTACATTACATAATTAAACTTATTTGCACGGCATATGGCGATTGCCATCTCAATAAATTATAAATTAACGTGCGCGCACTCAATGTGTAGTCATAAGTATGTAATATACATATATATTTTATATAAAAATATGATTTCAAATTATATTTCATAGATTAAACTATTCTGTTAAGTCGACCACCAGATGCCGCGAATTCCCTTTATATAACCTATTGTTGTTTCCCGTTGGTCGGCTCACAATTTTTGTAATTATGTAAATAAGTGTGTTGTTTTCTTTATTCTATTCGCCTTAAAACAGGTAGTACTTTATCAAATTATGTATTTATGTTTCATAAGCTTAATTAAAGTTATTTCTCATCTCAACTATTTTTATTAATATTTTCAAGATTTTCAACGACTGCATACCAATACCATTTAGTGCCAATGTACTCAATAGAACCAGCAAATATCACAAATATTCTCTTATGTAATATATATATATATGTTGTAGTGTAGTGTTATCCTGTTGGATGAATGCAGTGTGGCATGTTGGTTACAGTCGTGGTGGCCACAATTATTAGAGTGGGTTCAGGCGTGATTGGGATTACACAAAAAGACGAGGCATGTTGGATATCACCATAGAGATGGCGAGAGAGCAAGTGTAGCCGACACCGGTCAGGGGAAATCTGTTGAGAGGGGTCTGTCAATCGTGTCTCAAAGCGGACTACTCTGTTTGAGTAAGAAAGGGGCACACCTGGGAACCCGACTTGTTATTCGGACCTTTTTCCTCCACTGGCGCCGACTATCACTCACTCGAAATATTATTTGTTACCTTGGCAATTACACTATAACTATACAACACATGGGGACATAGGATATATAGGTATATATAGGAATATACTAGCGGATGTGTACCCGGCTTCGCCCGGGTCTTATCCGAGTGAAAGTTTGCCTAACGAATATTATATATTATGAAGTATAATAAACAATGTTAAAGATTAGTTTTAATTATTAATCAAGATTGTGTGTGAATATGTGAGAAAGATGTAATATCGTTGTTGTTTTCTTGGCCGACTGTTTTACATATGGTGTTATCTTAAAATTGCTTGTTTTGAATATTTTTTTAGATTGAGTTGAATAAATTGCTGAATTTTTTTTGTATTTATATATAAATAAAATTAACTCTGTTGATTTATTTTTGTATTTAATCGATAACAGCGAAGTTACGCATGTTAAAGTTAGGAAAAATATTTTGATGTTAAGCAAAACCTGCTCCATCTCGTTTTACATAAATGTTGAAAATTTGGTCGAAATTGATGCATTGTAACGAAAGTTTTTAGCGAACACCACTTATGAAATTTGCATTTTATTAATATAGATTACAACATATATATATATTTGTTTATTTAAAACTCGGTTGATATCTATGAAATTCTCTAACAGATGAGCATCGTCTGGTTGAATAGTGTCACAGTAGTGATGACGAGGAGAGAATCGTTCAAATTTAAATAAATACAAATTTAGGAATTTATTGATTGAATAAAAAATAATATTGATTAAATATTAATTATAACATTATATTTAAATATAATTCTACTGTCCTAGAAGTTTATGTCCATAGTTTACTTAAATACCATTTCTAAGATTCCACCTTTCAGTTTAACATATATAATCAGAGTGATCCAATACAGTATTAAAGCTCTAAAGAAGCGGTCTGGTAGGTTGAATTGCCGAAACCGCTGGAAGTGTTCATCGCTGATGAGCCAAGCCCTCCCAATATTTTTTCTTCTTAGTACGGACAGTAAAAGTGTTATTTATTTGGGAAAGAACACTCGCGTCTTTTTAATGTTTTTCGTGTTTCCATTTGTTATAAATAAAAGTAAATAAATTGTCGTTTAAGATATATTCACAATCAATACTATTAAGCAAGCAGGATGATTCACATTGTAGAAAATTAAAAATGAAAAATTAAAGTTTGAATCGATTTTATTCGATATATTTATAATATATATTATATATACATTTCTCTGTATATGACAACACGAAGAAACTTTAATGTCATGCTGAATGTATGCCATTTGGTAAATTGAAAATTTATATATTTATTTAAATAAATAGATATTAACAGAAAATTTACAATATTAAATTGATTCATAGATTATATGATCATATACAAATTCTATGAGAGTTTTTCGAAATTTTAGGATTAATTTTTTTAAAGTACATAAAATAGGTCATATTCAAATATTGAAATTCCAAGCAAGAATATTTTTCTACTGAAAGAAAGTTTATATAATTCCTACTGCATTGAAAATATAACAAAAAACATAAGATGTCGCAACTCTTTCATTTATATACAGGGTGATCCAAAAGTCCCGCACAACTTTAAAAATTAATAACTCCCCGAATATTTGCGCTAGAGCAATGCGGTAAACACCATTGTATTCAGGATGCAATGGGATTTTTTATGGCAAATAATGAAAAATTCGAAATTGATTTTAGTTACAATTTTATTCGCCAGATGGCGCTCTACCAGAATCAGAGATTCAGCGGCCAAATTGTTTGATAAATTGAAAAATATAACTGATCGACACGTATTTTCCCATTTTGAATACCAGGAAAGAACCCTATAATAATTACAAATAACAAATTAATAAAACACCATTTCGCCAAAAGTATGAAGAATTGGTTAACGATTTTCAAATACAATCAGAGATATGTAAAATAGGTAAATGCAAATTAAAACATGTAGCAAAAATATTTATATTTTATATGGGGTTTTGTGAAATAGATTGAATGTTTGAAAAACACTGCTGATATCAATACACGAATTTTAAAAATGTTAATATAGTACCAAAAATTATGATGGCACTATTAATAGGATTTCTTGCTATAAGAAATGTGTAGTTTCTTGACTGATTGGCGACCCTTGACTATTTAACTGGATATTTGTCATGATCCAACAAATGAAATATAGAGGGGAGTGACAAAATATATTTGTCGTACTTTATTACAAATATCCTATGGGCTTGTCAAATGTTATCATTGTTTATTATACTGTACACAATTTCAAAAAATGTGTCCCCTCAAATAAAAATAATTTTTAAATCGACCTTTTGCGTTGAAAAACGTGGTAGTAAAATCATTTTGTATTATTTTTTTTCCACAAAATTTCTAAAATTATTGGTGTACAGAAAATATTCCTTATGTTATTTCTTCTAATGAGCGAAAAGCGAAAACTAAAATTGTGTGTACCATTGTTATTCGAGAAGTTATAACACTCTGGTTTGCACGACATAATATGTGAGCAAATGACAAACAAAATATTACTGTTCACAAAAAAAGAGTCAAGATGTGAGGCAAGCATTTATTATCCCCATATCCCAACACAAAGAGCTGCAAAATATTGGTAGATATGCCTTCTCTATTGTATTAGGTCACAATCCTTGCTCAATGTGGCACCCTTTATTCTCAATCACCGCCTGCAGACGATAAATGAAAGAATGGACAGCATTAAATAACATATCTGTTGAAATTGATAAAACGTGCCATCTGATAGAAGCCTTCAACATGGCCAATGTGGTAGGCCAGCATCGATAAACACACGATTTAATGTACCCCCATAGACAAAAATCGCAAGGCGTCAAGTCTGGTGATCTTGGAGGCCACTGGTATATAAAGTGGCGACTTATCACACGATTTTCACCGAACGTATCCTTCAGCAATTGTTTGGCACCTCGGGAGATATGAGGAGGTCCTCCATCTTTCATGAATGTTATTTCGCTTAGTGCTTTTGCCCTGCACTATGTGAATACCCTTTTCTCTCAAAAGTTGAACATAACGTTCATCAGTTACAAAAAAGGTTTTAAAAGTTCTTCCATTGATTTTTCAAAGAAAAATGGCCCAATAATAAAAGAGGTGAACCCACACAAAACTGTAACTCTAGGCTGGTAAAGTGGCATTTCTGTAAAAATCCTAGGGTTTTCTGTTGCCCAAATGCGGCTGTTTTGAATGTTAAATTCTCCATTTAGAGAAAAGTGAGCATCATCTGTCCACAGAACATTCGACAGCCAGTTTTCATCAATATTAATTTGCCGGAAAATCCATACAGCGAATTCTTGACGCATCTCAAAATCGCCAACTTTCAGCTCGTGAAATCTTTGAATTTTGTATGGGTACACACAATAGAGACATTAAGTGAAGCGTCTTCGGATATTACAATCATACTCGGCGAATTTAACGCCAAAAGTTCAATTTGGGGATCACCTGTCCTGGATAACAAAAGTCAGCAGGTTGAGGACATGCTAACCGACCTCGACCTTACACCGTTAAATAACGGAGAGAACACCTACCTATCTAAGTCCACAGGCACAGAATCCGCAATAGACATCACAGCGATAAATTACAACATCGCACCCACAACACAATGAAAAATCCTGAGAGGTGCAATAAGTGACCACAGACCAATTTTAACAACCCTAAACTTCAAAATTGAAAATGTCCATTTGATTAAAAGAACATGGAACTTCAGGAAATCCGACTTGAAAAAAATTCACAGGAAAGCTTGAAGAACTGTGCAACGAAAAATTGAATTACAGAACGCTTGACAAAAACTTGGAAAAATTCTCTTCGAACATTTCAAAAGCTGCAAAAGCATCGATACCTAGAGGTAGACGTAAAGACCTGTGGATACCTTACTGGAAGGACCACAACATCGAGGCAATGATTTCAGAGAGAGAGAGACAATATCAATGAACTTCTTAAAAAAATAAAACAGAAGAAAACATAAAGGAACTCATTGAAATTAGTCACAAAATAGAACAAGAAATTTGGATATGTAAACAAGAGAAAAATGGCAGAATTCTGCGAAAAAATGGATCCAAGAAAGGACAGCCAACACTTGGAATATGATTAGAGTGTTAGAAAACAATCAAAACCAACACCAATCCTACAATACTCTAACTGATATGAATAAAACAGCGAGAACGAGAACAAACAGATGGCTGACATAATTGCTGAATATCTTTCAAGCATTTCCATACTCAACTATACGAAAGAAGACAGGACTCTAAAAATAATATAAACCAGTTAGTTAAACAAGCAAGAAACTTCCATCAACAATATATTTTCTCGAGAGACTTCACACAGAATGAGCTAAACTTATCAATAAAAAAATCCAAGAGAGGTCACCAAGAGATAATCTAATCTTTGGTCAAATGATTAAACACTTTGAAGACAAAGCTAATAATCAACTCCTACGAATACTGAACATTTCATGGCAAACTGGTAAACTACCAAAGAATTGGAATATATCAATTATAGTGCCCATACTGAAGCCAAACAAAGATGCCAAGGAATACAAGAACTATCGGCCAATTGCTCTCACCAGCATACTTTGTAAAATACCAGAACGAATTATCCACTCTAGGCTCATAGTCTGGCTCACTAACAATAATAAAATAAACCTCTACCAAACTGCCTATAGATCCCAGCACTGTACGACTGATCAACTGTTCTACTTCTGTCAATCAATAATAGATTCTTTCCAGGAAAAACCGCCAAAGAAGACCACGGCTATATTCCTTGATATGACCTCAGCTTTTGATCGAGTGTGGAGGGAGAAATTACGTGAAAAGCTGCACAACATCGGAGTAAGAGGAACAAGCTTTATCTGGATTGCAGACATCTTAAGGGGAAGAAAGTTAAAGGTTCGGGTCAATGGAGAATTTTCCAAGGAAGGAAGAACATGGGCTGGTGTAACTCAGGGATCTGTGCTCAGTCCTCTACTCTATCTGCTATATATTAACGACATCCATCCTTACCTCACTGAGGACACAAAGGTTGCCTGTTATGCAGATGATATAGCCATATAGCACACAAGTAGCAGCATAGAAAAATCGTAAAAAATACTGAACACATCAATGAGAGGACTGGAGAAGTGGGCAATGGAACTCCAAATGACCATAAACCCAATAAAACCAAACCTATGCGTCTTCTCCACTCACAGGGAAAAAGGCATAAATATAACCACAAAATAAGCATAAACAAACAAATAATTGATAAAATTAGAAATCCATAATACCTAGGTGTGATACTGCAGTCCTGGATCTTTCAAGTTTGTCTCGAGGACCACGCCATCACCATCTCCTAAGCGGTGAAGTACGCGATCTACGTATTCATCGTAGATCGCAAAATGCGTGGTGTCGCTGGAGACCCACTGGCGATTCTCCACCAAATTCTGCAGCGCTGGCAGAGGCGCCATATTCATTGTACATAGTGTATATAATGCATATTATCTTTTTTTAATAGTGCAGACTGTGCATGGATTGACAAGATATCAACAAAATTATTTTAATTATTATTGATGAGGAATTGGAATTTTCAGAACACATAATTAGCACCTCAAATAGAGCTTTCAGAAAACTAAACATTCTGAGAAGGCTATGTGGAAAAAATTGGGAGCAAAACCCAAAATTCTCAGAACAAGATATACCACCTTAATAAGGCCGATAATGGAATATACAACACCGGTCTGGGCTCTCTCAAGCTCATAACTAAAAGTAAGACTAGACAGTGTTCAAGCAAAAGCGGCCAAAATAATCACTGGTGCTGTTTCATCCACCAACAATGAGAAAATTCAGAGAGAATGTGTTCTAGACCTACTCGCTCGAAAGCAGAAGACAAAATAAAAACAACTTGGATCGGCACTTCGGAAACGAGGAACCAGAGGACGAGATATCTCTGACCACTTGTGGTTTGGTAGATCCGCTCTTTTCTGAGAATGAGGTGAAACTGACGGCTTTCAAGTTCTGGAAAAGGAAATCTCCTGGTCCCGAAGGGATCGATAACACGGTCGTGAAAGCCCTGGTAAGGATGCACCCATCGCTTCTTTCCAGGTTATTCAATAGGTGCCTGGACACTGGTACATTTCCTGAGGCATGGAAGGTTGCCCGAATAGTGCTTCTCGAAAAGTCTGGTATAAAGGGTAATTCTCCTAATGATTATAGTCCGCTTTCTTTACTAGTGTGTCTAGGTATGGTCCTGGATAGCCTACTAGCTCAGCGACTGAAGCATTGGCTAGAGAGTAATGAGCTCCTTTCCTCTTTCCAACATGGTTTTAGGGAAGGAAAGTCCACAACCACAGCTCTGAACGAGGTGTTAGAGGGGGTTGAGATGGGCTTAAATAAGGGTGCTTGGGTTCTTTTCGTGGCCCTGGACATTGATGGCGCGTTCAACTCTGTTAAAATATTTTTTGTGTGTCAGTGATTTAATTTTTTGGTTGACGTCTAAGATTTTTTAACCTTCTAAATGATCTGGCACTCTTGTCATTCTTCTTGTTGTTGTTTTTATTCTAAAGGGCTTACCCATATTTATTTTTTCTTTGAAGATATTTATTATTAAAATGTTCAATAAAACATTTTCTTAATTATAAAAAAACTCTGCTAATTATTTAACAAAGGTTATGGGCAGCATAACAGAAGACGGTAATTATAAATAAAAAGTTTCTTTGTTTTTGCAAATCTCGCGATCGCTTATTGCGCAATTTTTGAAGACGACGCCGATCGCATTTGCGGAAAACAAAAGACTATTTGCCTATCCTTTTTGAAGAATAAGAAGAAGAAGAAACATATTTTGGGGTAAATATACTTCTTGAATATCTTTTTTTTTTCACAATGAGTTCAGAAGACTTTAAAATAACGAAATTAAATGGTGAAAATTACCATGCTTGGTCTATTAGGGCTAAGGCTGCCCTAATACAAAAAGGTGTATGGGAAGCTGTTGATCCAGGTTTTGACGAAACTCTAACTGCAGCTCAGAAGAAAAACAACAACCTTGCAATATCACAGATTTTTTTAATTGTAGAAGATGAATTTTTAGATGATATTGGAGATTGTGAAAGAGCAAGTGAAGCATGGAATATTTTAGAAGAAATACACACCAAATATGGATTGCTTCACATTCTGCAATTACTGAGAGATATATTTAATATCACAAAAATGAATGAATCAATGAAAGATTATATAGCAAGGATAATCAACATCCACAGAAAACTGGAGAAAGGAGGACATGGTTTCAAGGATACAGAATTGGCACTCATAATGCTAATGGGGTTGCCCAAGACCTATGAACCAATGATCCTGAATTTGGAACAAAATGAAGAAAAACTTTCAACGAAAATAGTCAAGGCTAAACTGTTACTAGAAGAAAAGAGACAACTCAGACATGACACCATTGAAGAAGAAACCACCTCAAGGGCCTTTGTGATCAAGGAAGAAAAACAGCCAACTTTCCATGAAAGAAGAAATTATCATCCTGCAGAGAAAACCCAAGAAACTAGCACATCCCACAATTATCAGAGGAATACTCAAGCCAAAGCTGTCAAATGCTTTTGCTGTGGAAAAATGGGACATATAGCAAGGAATTGTAGATTCAACCCTGGAGTAAAGGAAAGATTTCGTTTTACTGAAAATAAAGAACAAGCGAAGAGGTTGCTTTCTAATCCTGATAGAATCTCAAAACAAAAGGCATTTTTCTTCAGGGAAGGCAACAGAGAATCTCATTTATGGTATTTTGACAGTGGAGCAACAGAACACATGGTATCTGATAGAAGCAAGCTAACCAATATTCGGGAAATCTCCACAGTAGTAGAAACAGCAAATAAACAATCAATTCATGTCATGGAAATGGGAGATATCACATTCAAGGTAAATAACAAAAATGGTGGCGGAAGTCTTTTCTTGAAGAATGTTCTCATTGTTCCTGAAATCGAAGGGAATCTATTATCTGTTGAAAGAATTGAGAAACTTGGCAACACTGTTATTTTTGAAAATGGGAATGTCAAGGTTTTAAACCAACAAGGTGAATTATTGGTAACAGCTCCAAGAAATGGAAACACCTACTACATTGAAGAATTCAATAATAGTGCCAAGATTACCAAAGTTAGAGAGGACATTTGGCATAGACGTTTAGGACATCTTAATAAGGAAGCTGTTGCAAAAATGAATATTGGAGAAAAAAGAAGTGACAACCAATGCACAGTGTGCATGGAATCCAAGATGAAGAAATTGCCATTTTCTATTTCTAGTAATAAAGACAAAAGGGCTTCTTATCCCCTGGAACTAATCCACTCTGATGTTGTTGGTCCCATAAATCCAAGATCCAAGGGAGGATCAAACTACTTTGTTACCTTTATTGATGATTTTTCACACTACACCGTGGTCTATTTCATGAAAAATAAAAATGAAGTCTTGGAGAAATTTAAGGAATATAAGAACTTTTCAGAAAACTTTCATGAAAGAAGAATCAAGACATTGCGATCTGATAATGGAAAGGAGTATTGCAACTCAGCTTTTGACTGGCTTCTTACCAAAAATGGCATCAGAAGACAATTATCTGTTCCAAGAACCCCTCAACAAAATGGAGTATCTGAACGAATGAATCAAACACTGTTAAGTACTGCTAGATGCTTATTGACAGAATCGGGTATCCCAATTACCTTTTGGGGAGATGCAATCCACACAGCTTGTTATTTGAGAAATAAGTCCCCAAGTAAAGCAATTGACAACAAAATTCCTGAAGAACTTTGGTCTGGAAGAGAGTCCAAAATAGGATATCTTAAGGTATTTGGATGCAAATCTTGGTGCAGCATTGATGATTGCCATCGCAAGTCTAAATTCAGTCCCAAGGCTAAAGAGTGTGTACTCATAGGATATCCAGAAGGAACTAAAGGATATAAAGTATGGGATTTCAGAAATGACAAAATATATGTCACTAGAAATGTAAGATTCTCTGAGGACATTTTTCCATGTAAGAAACCTAATGATCCAACAACAAGTTTTGAACTGGATCAAATTTCCACTACATCAGAAGAGGAAGACTTTTACGAAGAACAACTGATTCATCAGAGAGAAGAACAAACTAAGGTAAAGTTTGGTTCAACAAATAAGTCGGAGCAAGAAACAAATAGAGATGAACGATCGCAATCTTTGCGACGTTCGGAAAGAATTAAGAAAAAAAAAAGGAGAAGAAACCAAAATCAAATGCAACATCATGAAGAATCCTCAACCCAGTACAGAAGAACCAAGTACCATTGAAGAAGCTCTTTGTGGACCTGAAGCTACAAATTGGTCTGAGGCCATTCAACGGGAACTACAAGGATTGGAAGAAAAGGGAGCTTGGGAAATTGTTCCAAGGCCAGTTAACAAAAGAGTTATTGATTCAAGATGGGTTTTCAAGCGAAAATTTGACTCGTATGGAAACTTAAGAGAATATCGTGCAAGACTTGTCGCACGTGGTTTTCACCAAATACCAAATGTTGATTTTGGGAAGAAATACAGCCCTGTAATTAAACATAAGTCTATAAGGTTCCTTTTAGCTCTGGCTGTTGAACGTGAATGGAACATATTCCAAATGGATGTCAAATCTGCATACCTAAATGCACCATTACATGAAACTGTTTATATGGAACTACCTGAGTCAAGTCTGAATCATGAAAATTCCAGCAATGAAGTCTGTCTTCTAAAGAAGAGTATTTATGGACTGAAGCAATCGGGACATGAATGGAATGAAAAACTTGACCAGATTTTAACTTCAATTGGACTTGAACGCTCCAGAATGGATCCATGCGTCTACTTTAGTAAGGACATCATACTTGGAGTTTATGTAGATGATCTACTAGTTACTACTTCCTCAGTTGAGGCCTATGTGAAGTTCAAATCAAGCATTCAAAGAGAAGTGGACATCAAGGACTTGGGTGAAGTGAGTGATCTACTCTCTGTAAGGATTAAAAGAAACAAGGAGTCAAATCTTGAACTTGATCAGACTCATTACATTGAAGAAATCCTTAAGGAGTATGGAATGGAGCATGCAAAAGAAGCCTCAACACCTTTAGATCCTGGAATGTTTACAGAAGGGCCTGAAGGAAAGGAAGCGTGCCGTGCCCCTTATCAACAGGCTATTGGGAATTTGCTTTGGTTAGCAGGAATGACAAGGCCAGACATTGCATATGCTGTGTCTTACCTCAGCAAGTTTAATAGTTCCCCTTTGCAACAGCATTGGAATGCTGTAAAACACCTCTTGAGATATTTAAAGAAGACCAAGGACCTCAAATTAGTATTCAGTAAGACTGGAAAGAAGTTAGCAGCTTTTGCGGATGCAGACTGGGGCAGTGATAAAGAAGACAGGAAATCCTATAGCGGGTATATATTTGTGTTGGGCGGAGCAGCCATCTCCTGGTGCAGCAGAAAGCAAAAATGTGTTGCTCTCTCAACAGCAGAAGCCGAATATTATGCAATGTGTGAAGCAGCAAAGGAAGCTCTATGGTTCACAAGTTTTATGGAAGAAATTGGAGTTGGTGATTTTAAGGAATCTCCTCTGAAGATATATATAGATAATCAAGGTGCTATGTTCCTTGCTGAAAATGAAGTTGTTTCAGAAAGAAGTAAACACATTGACATTCGACATTTCTTTATCAGAGATCTAATCAAGGATGGTAATCTGAGCTTTGTGTATGTTCCAACGGAGGAGAACCCTGCAGATCTATTCACAAAGAACTTGAAGGCTCCTGCACTCCAGCAAAACTATACCAAACTTGGACTTTTTATGTAAATCACAGACATGGGGGGGTGTTAAAATATTTTTTGTGTGTCAGTGATTTAATTTTTTGGTTGACGTCTAAGATTTTTTAACCTTCTAAATGATCTGGCACTCTTGTCATTCTTCTTGTTGTTGTTTTTGTTCTAAAGGGCTTACCCATATTTATTTTTTCTTTGAAGATATTTATTATTAAAATGTTCAATAAAACATTTTCTTAATTATAAAAAAAACTCTGCTAATTATTTAACAAACTCCATGAGCTGGAACAAGCTGATGAGAAATTTGATGGACATGGGTTGTCCTGATAATTTGTGAAGCTTGGTTCGTGACTTCCTGAGGGATAGACGGATTAGCCTCAGTTTTGGTGAGCGGAAGTTGGAAAGAAACTGTGCTAGGGGTTGCCCCCAGGGCTCTTGCTGCGGACCTATTCTGTGGAATATCCTGGTAAACACCGTTTTCCAGGAGGAGCTCCCTGAGGGAGCCAGGCTGGTTCTCTATGCTGACGAGCAGTTCCTCACCATTGAGGCTGCTTCGAGAGCGAAGGCTGAGAAGTGTGTTGGAACTTCTCTCCAAATTCTCTCGATCTGGGCCTTAAGTTCAATGTCTCCAAAACTAAAGCCCTCAGCTTTAAGCCTAGGGACATAAGAACTAAAAGGAAAGGGATCAAATGGGAACACAAGCCGGCTATCCGGATGGAAGGACGGAGGGTAGCGTGGTCAATAGGATGACCATTCTGGGGGTGGTCATTGATGACAAGATGGGTTGGCAATACCAGGCGGAGGAGATGGTGGCGAGAGGCAGGGAGGCTTGTGCAGGCCTGTCCTGGTTGGCTCTCAACAGGGGGGGGGGGGAGAAGGAGGGTGCTATTTTTAGGAACCTCTGCCTCTCCTGTGTCGAGCCAATCTTGCTATATGCTTCCGGGGCTTGGTGGCGCCGAAACAGGGATCGAAGGTGGCAACAACTCTAGAGAGAGTGCAGAGGACAGCGGCACTCAGAATCACAGGAGGATATCGCACCACCAGCAGTGAGGCCTTTTTGGTCCTCGCTGGGTTTATTCCCCTAGGATTGAAACTAGAGGAGGAGACCATCAGACAGAAGATCTGGGAGAACAGGGAAGATGCCCTGGGACTTGAAGCGGGAGCCCTGGAATCGAAGAGGGATCCAACGAAGCCTCCGCAGTGGTTGCTAAAGTGGAATTGGAGTCCTGGAGGGCCGACAGGGATTGGCACGGAGGATTTCACTGATTGTAGTAAGTCTGGAACCAATACTGGAGCTGGGGTAGTGATATTCACTAATGGAGAGCTGATCTTCCAAGAAAGTTTAACACTCAGAGTGGACGAATTGGTCTTTTCAGCCAAGCTGATTGCGATCAGTGTAGCCCTCAGAGTGTGTGCCGAGAAGAACTTCAGCCCGGACCGCCTCTATTCAGATTGTATGTCGGCCCTCGTCGCCATCAATCTGGAGAAAGGGCAACTCGCGCGGCAAATAATCCAGGAGCTGGAGATGATGACGCGGGCTCCGGAGCTTCCTTGGTTTAGGAGACACAGCCTCATCGAAGGTGATGAGTTCGCAGACAGGATCGCTAAGGCAGGATGCTTTAGAGGTAGATCACTGAGGACCCCAGTGACCAAGAAAGAAGTTTATAGGAGGATCAGGGGGCACGTCCAGGACTTATGGTTGGACAGATGGAGGAACAGTGTGAAGGGGAGAGAGGTATTCAATGGGGTAACAACACCCAAGTACCTCTGTAAGGTAATGTCCCACAAACTCATTAGGGTAGTTCGGGATATGGGCTCTTCCGCAAGTCTCCACAGATTTAAAATTAAGAGAAACCCTGATTGCGTCTATGGAGAAAGGGATATGAACGCACGCCACTACGTCTTGGATTGTCCAAGGGTAGTGGGTGTGCAGGAAGAGAGAAGGAGGGCGAGGGGCGCGATCAAGAGTAAGCTGCTGAGAAATCACAGCAAGCTTCTTGAGAAAGCCCACGACGTGGCAGCTGAGCTTTTCCTCAGCTGTGAGTGAACAGAGTCGACCGGGGGCTGCCTCCCCGCGGTCCCTGCTGGACACAGTAGATAGTTTCCTATTTTGCTATGATTAAAGGCCACCGGTATAGAAATCCTTCCAGACACGTTGTCTGGGAGGTGGTGTTTCCAGGTACAATGTCCAAGCACTAGATTGGATACCGTTACTTGGCTTATGAGTTGAACAGAATAGCAGCGAAGGGCATGCTCCGCATGCCGGCTTGTGGACCTAAAGATCTGGGTAGCCATCTGCTACTAGGGTATACCAAGGTGGGATCCTCCAGTTCTTGTTTATTTTGGCTACTGTTTCTATTTCTTTAAAAGTAAGTTTATTTTTCTGTAGCAAGGGTTCTTTTGTGCCTTTTTTCGCTAGCGCATCAGCAGCTTCATTGCCTTCAATGCTAACATGTAAGGGTATCCATTGAAGGTGAATTTTTTAGGTATTGAGAGTTTTTGGAGATAACCAATTATGTTCCTGCTTAATTTGTCTCTAAGATCCCCTGTGTGACTCAAGTGTTGTATGGCACTTCTACTATCAGTAATAATCCATATATCGTGATGTTTAATGTTTCTGATGGATTTTGAGACTTCATAGATGGCTATAAGTTCTGATCTGAAGACTGAGCAAAATTCTGGGTTCCTTCTGTTTATTTTCTCAATGCCATTTGTGGTTTTAATGAGAGAGCCACTGCCAGTGTGTCCCAACTCGTCTCTGCTACCATCGGTATAGATAGTTATTGCATTTTTAGGAATTTTATTAATTATTTCTAATGATAATTGTTTTAAGTATTCTGGATTTTTAAATTGTCTGTTGGTGGGTTCATTTGAAGTGGCATTAAAAATAACATTTTGTTAGTGGTTCGCATGGAGATATTTTTTCAGCTAAATAATATTTTTCCACTTTATATTTTAAAAATCTATTTCTTTTGGCCAGGTGGAGAGGGCCTTCTTTTTTGAGTCTTATATTGGGTTCCCAATTAAGTATGTAATTGAAAGTTCTGTGTTTGTTTTCATAACTCTTGATTTTGTTTATATATTTTGGCAGATTGTAGCTTATTCTATCCTTCAAGGGCATAATGTCTGCCTCGTAAAGTACAATATCATTAGGGCAGGTATTTCGAAGACCTGCAATAATTCTAGCTGCATTTAGTTGTATCCTTTCCAGTGTTTTTAGATTTGTTTCAGATGCTGTACCATAGATTTAATATCCATATTCCAAGATAAGTCTCATTAGAGATGTGTAAGTTAATTTTAGTGTTGTTGCTTCAGCTCCCCACTTTTCCTGAAATATATTTCAAGATTTTTAGTCGGTCTCTTCCTTTTCTAACAACTCCTTCAATATGCTTACTGGAGTTAATTTCTGGATCCAGGGTGTAGCCGAGATATTTAGGATGTTTATTATATTGCAATTGTTGTTCTTCCAGAATAATATTTGGTCTTATTTTGTATAGTTTCTTATCGGTAGTAAAAAGACAGGTTTCAGATTTTTGGGGGTTAAATTCTAATTTATATTTATTAGCAAATTTTTCTAGGTGGAGAAGAGTCTTGTTCAAATCTCTTTCAGCTTTTTTCCAGTTAGTGTTGCTACTCCATAGAATAATGTCATCAGCGAAAAGTCCAATATTGGTTATATGTGAAAATTTTTCTTCTATGCCTGCTATAAATAGGGTGAAGAGAGTTGGGCTAAGGATTGATCCTTGTGGTAATCCTTGGTACAATTTGAATGTTTTAGAGAGAGTGCCATTATATTTGACCCTGATTTATATATTTTTAAGGGAATAATTTATCCAAGTGATAGCTTTTCCATCAAATTTGAAATGTTTGTATAATTTTGTAATTAACTTGTTTTTCCATACCTTATCAAAAGCTTGTGTAAGGTCTAAAAAGCAGCTATGGTGTGGTTAGTTGGTTTGTTTGTTTTGTGCATCTTTTACCTTTTGTGTGAAAAATAAGAGTTGGTATATTGTCCCATGTCCTTTCCTAAATCCATATTGTTCTTCTGGTAAGAGATTTCTTGTGTCGGGGTGGTAGGTGAGTCGTCTGAGTATAATTTTTTCCATTAATTTGCAGCAAATATTTGTTAGGGAGATAGGTCGGTAGTTTTTTGGGTCATCAGCAAATTTGTCAAGTTTTTTAATGGGAATTATTGTTGCATTTTTACAGTCTTGAGGCAATTTTCCAGTTTTCCAGGAGTTATTGAAAATATTAAGAAGTCTTTCTTTGCCAATTTTGCCCAAGTTTGATATCATTCGCCCATTGATTCCATCTGGCCCAGGAGTCTTGTTTAGGTCAGTGTTTTCTTATGCATAAGCTAGCTTTTTCATATTGATTTTTTTCATGGAAAATATTATGAGTGCTGGTGATATTTTACAGTCATGAATAATCTTTATTTTTTCAACCTTGATTTTACTACTTATTTGATATGAATTACCTAAAAGATTGGCAGCAATTTTGTAATTAGTTGCTGGTGTACTATCTGTATTTTTAATCATATTTGTGTTTTCAGTTTGTGGCTGGGCTCTGTCAATTTGTTTTGCCAAATTCCAAAGTTTTGTATTTTGGTTTCTTGGGTTCAGGTTTTCACAAGTTTGTTTCCATTTTTCCCTTTTTACATTTACGTATAATCTTTTTATTTTTGCAATCACAATGTTCAGTTCAGTTATACAATTTGTTTGGTTTTGGGTGCACTTTTTTGTAGTTCATTTCTTTTAGTTATAAGTGTTTGAATATTTTTTGCCTGGTGTGTATAATTTGGAATCCATTTCTTAATATTACCTCTTGGTATTGAAACTTTGGCTGCTTTAATAATGGTGTTTTCGAAAGATATTATATTAGCCTTTTTGAAGTTCCAGAAATTTTTTTAATTGAGCTAGTTTTGGTCTTGGTGCTAATTTCTATCAAATTAGGCAAATGATAACTTACAAGACTCTTTAATATTTGCTATTTGCATTTGTGGAAAATGTCAGGATAGTAAAAACTTATATCAAGGGCTTGTGCAGTATTATAGCTTGTAGGAATGATGGGTAGGATTCCCATCATTTAAGCACATGAAGGCATTGTCGTCAAATATGTTTGATAGTATTTTGCCTCTTGGGTTTGGCGTAGAACATCCCCATAGTTGATGTTTGGCATTAAGGTCACCTACAATAATTGTGTTGTCTGTAAGAAATTGAGCCATTGTTCCATCGCCAATAAATGTATTGTTTGGAGGGTGATACATATTGTATATGTTGATGGCTTTGTTTTGATTGAGGTAGACTTTGATACCTTGGGCTTCGAAGTCTAATGTGTTTGTAATATTAACGGCTATGTCCTCATAGTACAAATTCTTGATTAAAAATGCTAGGCCACGCCCTTTAACAGCATATACAGATGGATCTTCAGACCTTACCCTGAGTAATGGAGGGGCCGGAATTAACATAATACTGCAAGATGGAACAAACATCAAAATCAAAGAAGGAGCAGGACAGATTTCGTCAAACTTCACTTGTGAACTGACAGCTATCTGGAAAGCTCTTGATTTATGCCTTAACCAACCATCCCTGCATCAAGAAGAAGGAATTTTAATATACAGCGACTCCATATCCGCTCTAGAAGCAATTCAGAAGGGCAATACTAGAATCACACAGAAAATAAACTCGTTATATACCCAACTGGAATCATTGGAGAATAACTGCATTCTACAATGGATTCCTGCCCGTGTTGAGATCGGGGGTAATGAAATGGCAGTAGATTTGGCAAAGGAAGCCAGAAAGCTGAGCCAAAATAAAAAACAAATGTCAGTATTTGACGCTGATGCTTTGGCAAAATACAATTAAACAAAAAATAAGAAAAGATCAAATATGTGAAATAAACTCTGAGAGAAAACTGACAAAAACTATATAACAAGACTTAGAACAAAAAATAAAAAGGAATGAAAATACATCCAGATGGTACAAGAACCTATAGAACATACAACAACTGTCCTGGTGTGGAACTAACACCTACCCACATATTCTCATGCCCGCAGCCTTGCAGAAAATTGACATAGACCCAGAGCAGCAGCTTTATACATCCAAGATAGTGGACATTGCTGCTGATGTGATAGAGATGCATGGAGACATCTGAGGCTATTTATTGGACACGACAAAAACAACAACGACATTCCAGAGTAAAATAAATTATCAGAGAGAGATAGATACATATTTTTCAAATGAATTAAAATAAACATAATAGACACTGAGTGAGAGTTGAATTAAAAATATTAGAAATTTATTATCTTCGGAAACAAACCATATCTAAAATATCAATTTTCTTTTTGCTACATGTTTTAATTTGCATTTACCTATTTTACATATCTCTGATTGTATTTGAAAATCGTTAACCAATTCTTCATACTTTTGGCGAAGTGGTGTTTTATTAATTTGTTATTTGATATTATTATAGGGTTCTTTTCTGGTATTTAAAAAGGAAAAATACACACGATCAGTTATATTTTTCAATTTATCAAACAATTTGGCCGCTGAATCTCTGATTCTGGTAGAGCGCCATCTGGCGAATAAAATTGTAACTAAAATCAATTTCGAATTTTTCATTATTTGCCATAAAAAATCCCATTGCATCCTGAACACAATGGTGTTTACCGCATTGCTCTAGCGCAAATATTCGGGGAGTTATTAATTTTTAAAGTTGTGCGGGACTTTTGGATCACCCTGTAGTTAAAGAGGCTTTCGGGTACACGTCCTTCTTCCACTAACTAAAACATATAATCAAGGTAATGGAATGAGCCTCTCCATTACCTTGTTTATACGTCTTAGGTATCTGAAGAAGGCTTGCCCGAAACTTCTTCAACCAAGCAAATAAAAAGAGTTGCGACATCTTATGCTTTCTTTTTGTAATTCGTCTAAACCTCTGCCATCCTGTGATATTGAAAATATTGTTGAGTGAGCTTGGATCAGCAGTAGAGAACCCTCTTAGCTGTTTTCCAGCCTGTTTAATGATTCTTGGAATAATTCATCGCTATGACTGTGGGGTTAGTTTAAATACATTTCCTTTAATTGAATAATTAAACAGCTTTTTGGAAATGAGGTTTTCTTTTTATTGAAGCAAGCCTTCGGGCATCTTTGATCCTTTACAGAAGAATATAAATAAACGAATAAAACTCTGCCAAACTATAGTTATAGTTATTTCTGTTCTCCTGTAGAAGGGCAGAGATGCCTGAAAGCTTGAGACTGTTTTAATAAAATGAAAACAAACCCATCTCCAGAAACCTATTTAATTATTTAATATATGTCCAGGAGATTTAAATCAATTGACATTCCTTTTAATCACAAATACTAAACTTGTAAGTGTCGCCCGACCTGTTTTATCCTATCAATAAAAAAGATGTGTATTACAGGTTTGGATTTATTCAATATTAAGACAATAAATGGAATCGATGAAGAGTTGTTGCCACGAGGATTAAAACTAGGTTAATTAATTGGCTATCGAGATATCTAAATTCCTATGTACTCATACCTAATTTCCAAGATTGATTGTCTCAAAAATATTTGCTTGAAATTAAGTAAAAATATACATTCTACCTATCAACGATGTATCGTCCCTTAGATATCTTCAGGCATGAAGTACCTTGAAACACCTGAGTCCATTCAGTGTCAAGTTCCACTAAAACGGGAACATCAGGATCTAGTCTTCTGTGGCTCTTCATGTCGGAAGAATACGATTTCAAGGTAAAAGTCTTTGTGTAGAAGATACATTTTCAAGAATCTCAAAGGAATTATTGTTGAGCCACGCAACCTTAGATTGATCTGAAAAATTAGAGGAATCCATATTCGAATATCTTTAGATAATAAACAAGCATATATTAGATTGAATAAAATATTGGTAAATAAAAAAATCTATTTATTCAATTTAATATATGCCTTTTTATTATCTAATAACCTTAGATTGTGTACCTAACGTAGGAGTTCGGTGGAATTCAGGTCTCGTACATTACATTCCTAACCTGATTTTCTTTATCTAGATATGTTAAACATGATAAGACACTGTAGGAATATATTGGAACGACTCCAACCCGGACAATTGTCATAAAGATGGTCGCAATGTAAACATCTGTTAGCGATGGGAGCCCGAATTATAATTAAAATTTATAACTCAACATTTGATTTTACATCAACCAATTTTCATATTCTCTATTATCCTGATATTTCAGTGACACAATTCTCAAGGAAAGGAGTTTTGGATTTCTAACTGTTTAAGGGCAATTTCAATTTTACATAAATGTAGCTTTATAAATATAAACAAATTTATTATTCGAATACAAAGAGAGATTTAAACAAGCTAACTGAAATTGTGAAAAAACAAACAAATGCTTGATCAAAACATAACATATTGATTTTTAAAATGTGTTTACTAATCTCAACACTTACTCAGAGATAGAAATCAATTTTCTCTAAGGAAATATTGGTATGTAACGGATAGGTCGGGAAAATAAACGGAATGAGAATTGGTGTTGATGTAACTCTGTATATTTATTCTACAATAAATCTTTAATCAGAGCTAGCGTTTATGATATCATCATTTAATGATGATAAATCCCCCCGTCAAAGATGCCCATATCATTAAAACAACCAATCATGAAGATTCTATATACAGTTACGAGCGTCATGCGTTCTTAATCCTTCATCTCTGTCACCGTTTGCTTTTTGTTTTTTTGGAATGGCGCTCTCCTATTGGTTGGCTACGATCACGCCACCTTTGCCCCCCCCCCCCCCCCCCCCCCCACTCGCCTTTTGGGACGCTTGTTCGGCGGTACATATACTAAAATTGGAACGATACAGAGAAGATTAGCATGGCCCCTGCGCAAGGATGACACGCAAAATCGTGAAGCGTTCCACTCGCCTTTTGGGTTTTTTGTAACTATTGTGTTGGAGCGGGTCGCTCCTTATATAAATGCATATATTAGTTAATAACTAAATGGAATCCTCTCTTTCTTTTTCCCAGTAAGAGACGCCTACGGAAGCCAACAGTACATAGACAGATAAAGCACATAGGCTATAGTTATTAAATAATATATGCATTTATTTAAGGCGCCAATTTATAATTGTAACAAATTGTATTTGAATAAAAACATTCAATCGGGTAAAACACGAGCGTTGCCCGGGTCATTCGGCTAGTTAAGTATAAAAAAATGAAATCCTTCATTGGTATACATGCCAAAAATCTCTTCCACATGCTATTAACTACATCCACAAATAAACTTATTTCATCAATAGTATGATCAATTAATTAGAGAAAGGAGTTTATGATGTTAATTAGCTATTGTTCCCTAATTAAGCAAGATTAGCAATCCATCTGGGACAATATTCTTGAAATTATTGTCTTAATCCCCAACTTAATCTTGACAAATACTATGCTAATCTGCTTGTTATGTTTCAATAATCTAGAATAACTTGGTCTGAAATAATTGTCAAACATTATTGTTTATTTCTGGAAGAAATATTATTCATTTATAAATATAGATATTACATAATGTTATTTTATTCTAAGAATAAAGTGTTTTTAAAACACCTTATGTCAAAAGGATATACAAAGTTAAACCCAAGAGCTATACGTTTTATATAATGATAAATACTTCATATAATTATGTTTACATCTATTAACCAGGTTAAAATAGATAAACCTTCAAATAATAGCTTTGACACAGAGTTACAAACCCTCTAACAATATATTATACAAATCTAAACATTATATTGATAGAGTCTGCAAAGATGAACTTAATAACCTGAGATATTCTACAAAGCTAAACCATATAGCAATAGATTCTACAAAGGTAAACCCAAAAAACAATATATTCTAAAAAGATAAACCCAATAACAATAGATTCTACAAAGATAAATCCAATAACAATAGATTCTACGAAGATAAACCCAATAACAATAGATTCTACAAAGATAAACAATAGCAATAGATTATACCAAGATAAACCCAATAACAATATTTTCAAAAAAGATAAACCCAATAACAATAGATTCTAAAAGAATAAACCCAATAACAATAGATTCTACAAAGATAAACATAATAACAATAGATTATATAAAGATAAACCCAATAACAATAGATTCTACAAAGATAAACCCAAAAAACAATATATTCTAAAAAGATAAACCCAATAACAATAGATTCTACAAAGATAAATCCAATAACAATAGATTCTACAAAGATAAACACAATAACAATAGATTCTACAAAGATAAACAAAATAACAATAGATTCTACAAAGATAAACCCAATAACAATAGATTCTACAAAGATAAACACAATAACAATAGATTATACAAAGATAAATCAAATAAAAATATATTCTAAAAAGAACAACCTAATAACAATAGATACTACTAAGATAAACACAATAACAATAGATTATCTACAAAGGTAAACAAAATAACAATAGATTCTACAAAGATAAACCCAATGACAATAGATTCTACAAAGATAAACCCAATAACAATAGATTCTACAAAGATAAATCAAATAACAATATATTCTAAAAAGATAAACCCAATAACAATAGATTCTACAAAGGTAAACCCAATAACAATAGATTCTACAAAGGTAAACCCAATAACAATAGATTCTACAAAGATAAACACAATAATAATATTTTCTAAAAAGATAAACCCAATAACAATAAATTCTACGAAGATAAACCCAATAACAATAAATTCTACGAAGATAAACCCAATAACAATAGATTCTACAAAGATAAACACAATAACAATATTTTCTAAAAAGATAAACCCAATAACAATAGATTCTACAAAGGTAAACCCAATAACAATAGATTCTAAAAGAATAAACCTAATAACAATATATTCTAAAAATATAAACCCAATTACAATATTTTCTACAAAGATAAACCCAATAACAATAGATTCTACAAAGGTAAACCCAATAACAATTTTTATTCTACAAAGATAAACCCAATAACAATAGATTCTACAAAGGTAAACCCAATAACAATGGATTCTACAAAGGTAAACCCAATAACAATAGATTATACAAAGGTAAACCAAATAACAATAGATTCTACAAAGGTAAACCAAATAACAATAGATTCTACAAGATGAACCAAATAACCTATACACATGTAGAATGTATCTTGGCAGTGTGTCAGAACCCCGTTTGGTTACTTGCACTCAATAGTGAGGTTGAGTCACTGTATAAATCGGGGGACAATTAATTAATAAATTGTTTAAATGTGCCCAACGTCATCCCGGATTATCGAAACCCGTAGGTTTCCATCACTCCTTCACCATCATAATATTTAGAAAGTAAAAGACATCTCCTGATATTGCAACTGAAAGTTGCTGATGTCATGTGTAGGAATTAATATCAAAACATCGTCAATTTTTGATAATTACATACTATTAGATAAATACCTTTTATTAATTAATCAAGAAAAGCCAATAAGCCTTTGGGCCTGTTGGACCTCAACACCGTGGTGCAGGCTATACATCAACGACCAAAAAAGCTGATCCATCAGCCTTCCTCAAAAGCAAGAAATGGGTATTTCAGTGGGTGATAGTACAATTCTATATGAGCCTATACTATGGTGTCGAGGGTCAACAGCCCGAAACGCGTACCTGGTTGAATATTTTTTAGTAATCAAGAATGGGTATTCGACCAATATTCTGGAATAATTAATAATCAACGATTAGTTGATGTTTATTCCTGCAGATGGCGCAAGCCATCAGCAACTTCAGTTTCCCGATCGTGAGAAGGTTTTATTTTTTAATTTCTGAAACTATTCCTGGGACAATTTCATTTTGTACTTTTTTTCATAACGTTTATTATTTCTTTAAATTATTTTCACCGTCTTTACCTACATATAAAATGGCTACACATACAGACAGCTTTATTAAGACCACCGGTCTTATACATATTCACCACTGGAAGGATGCATAGATGGAGCTTCTATACTCCAGGCAGCGTAGAACCCAACAGCCTCCAGGTCCGACACATGTTCAGTGACCACAGAATCCACTGTGCATAGGTTAGCGTATCACTGAAAAGGCGAGTGTGGAATCAGCCGCGTTTAGTGTCTTCGCTTTTCTTATCCAAATGGACCACGACATTCAGTGATTCTATTAATCTACTCCGAACGATGACTGCGGTCTTGTAGTACTCAAAGCCTATATCAATTACTAGGTCAAGCTTGAGGATTGTAAAGAAGAAATAAAATTGCTACTTTATTAAAAGAAAAGTCAAATATAAAAAAAAAAATTGAGAATAATGACAGCATAAAAGGGAATCGATTATAAGTTGAAACTATTCAATTTACATATGGTCTACAATTTTATTTCCATCAATTACAACCGTCCTACAAGCTAGGATTCTAATTTATTCTTTCAGAATTTATGTGGACATAAATAGCCTGTAAAAGAATATGGGCTGTGCTTATGGTCAGATCTTATCTCTTCTACCACTTTCCCAGCCTTAGATTCCCCCATGTCAGCATTCTCTCCTCCCTCTATCACATACTTCCATAGTTACTTCATCAGAAGTTTCTATACTTTAAATAGAAATATTCTAATCAATAAATAGTACATAGGTTTTAGCACTCATCTTTATTTTATGATGTATTATATATTTATAAATTTTTGTAATGCTGCTGTCCTCAAAGCTTATGTCCATAGTTAATCTAAAATACCCATTCTAAGAGTCTAGCATCAGTATCACTGTAAAAGTAAGATCGAAAAATAAAATATAAAATCGGTATGGTAGATTAAACTGGCGAAACCGCTGGGAGGGTTCACCACTGATGAGCCAGGTCCTCCCATAATTTTTCCATTGCAGTAAGGGCAGTAGAAATTGTTTATTTTTAAAAAGAATCATACGCGTCTATAATAGTATCGAATTTACATAACGGATTATATCAATTGATTTTAAATATTCTGGATATTAATTAAACAAATGCTACACAGGTTTCTGGATATGAGTTTCTTTATGAAACGTGATCTCAAGAGAAAGCCACCCCTGATTGTGCAATTAAAAGTTGCTGATGGCTTGCGCCATCTGTCGGAATAAATATCAACTATTAGCTGATTTTTAAATAATTTCCACCCTTCAGGCCTAACTACTTGTTTTAAGGATTTTTTCAGGTTTCCACAAAAGACCATCTTGTTGGGTCGTTCAGGTATAGCTTGCACCACGTTGATGAGAGCTAACAACCCGATAGGATTACGTGGTCAACTTTTCTTGATTAACCAAGAAATGGTATTCAACTAATTCTGGAATAATTGATAATCCACCATTATTTGATATTTATTTGTACAGATGGCGCAATCCATCAACAACTTTTACCATCATCAACTATTATCATAAAGATATAATAAACGATATTGTATAAGCTGTTTATAAAATATTAATTGAAAATTAAATCATAGGAGGAAAAAATGAAGAATTATTTTCTATGTGGATTAATATCCAGTTTATTTCAAAAATGCAATTACTTTGAATCTTTTCGTTATTATACTAATGCTAATGGTTATTCAACTAGTTCAGCATGAACAATATATATATATCCAGGTAAAGTATTATAGAGGTTAGTATGTCAAATTGAAAGATCATATTTGACAATTTATTTTCGATCATTATTCATTTAGAAATCAAGTATAAAAGGCCGAGAGAAGTAAATTAATATTACTTCGTATCCAGAAGCTGTTCGTGTGCTTTGTCTAATCAGAATGGAACAAAGATAACACATATGAGTTCGTAAGGGAGGCAGTAAAGGTTAACGCTATTATACGTGGTAATGAACAGAAGGATTCTTGGCGCCGTGGATGTCACTCTTTGTCTAACGTCCCACTCCACACTGTACACTTCCAGCCTGGGCTACACCGCCTTGTAGGTCGCTCTGAGCTCTCCTGACACCGTCTTGCTAGATCATCCACACGCCTGAAATCAATTCGCCACGTCTTCTACCACAGTTATCGATGTCACCAGACTGTCCATTCTTCCCCACACTGATATGTCATTTTTGGTGCCTATTCCTTTACACATGGGCCATCTCCCGTAGCTAGAGTCTACTCATATTTCCCCAACTCTACCCTGGAATCTTAGCCACTAGGATAGCTTGTCATACATTTCAGTCATCCATTTTACAGAATGATCCACACCGGATAGCTGTGAAGTTCCAGAGATCAACGATATACACTGCGTGACATTGAAAATGGAACACCAAGAAATAGTGGCCAGAAAATTATGCAAATTTCAGGGTAGACGCGCCTAACCGAGTTATGCAAATGATGTAAAATGCGCAGCTCTCGTGCGCACATGGAGTAAGATATAAGGGAAGGAACTTGCAGAAAGGACAGTATTCGTGTCGTTATTTCTTCAAGGGAAATCATTGTAGAAATGTTGTTCTTGTGTCAAAAGACACGTGTAATAACAGAGAATGCCAGGTCATCGTAAACGGAGGCAGTTCAAGCAGACAGACGCTTTTACGAGGGGCATGGTGATCGGACTGAAAAGGGCAGGTTGGTCCATACGTCAAATCGCAGCTGATACACACCTTGGTGCGTCCACGGTGCACCGACTGTGGAGAAGATGGTTGGAACAAGGAAATGTGGCAATTTATAGGAATGTCGGTGCAACCAGAGTGACGTCAGCACGTGTGGATCGGCGTATCCTTCGACAAGCAGTGGCGGCCCCACAAGCCACTTGTACCGCCATCCTGCAACATGTGCAAAACACCCTAGATAATTCCATCTCGACCAGAATAATTTCCCGTCGATTGGTTGCTAATGGCTTGCACTCATGCCATCCGCTAAAAAGACTGCCATTGACCCCACCGAATAGGCGCCAACGTTTGGAATGGTGCCGGGCTAGATCGACGTGGATGACGGAATGGCACAGGGTCGTGTTCTCAGATGAATCGCGTTTCTGCTTGTCCAGTGATAGTCGCCGTGTACGCGTGTGGCGTCGACGTGGAGAAAGGTCCAATCAGGCAGCAATTGTGGAACGCCCCACCGTGCGACAACGTGGAATCATGGTTTGGGGCGCAATCGCGTATGATTCCAGGTCACCTTTACTTCGTATTCAGGGCACTATGACGGCCCAACGATACGTTGATGATGTGCTGCGACCGGTGACACTCCCCTACCTTCAGGGGGTACCCAATGCCCTTTATCAGCAGGATAACGCCCGACCGCACACTGCTCGCATTAGCCAATAAGCTCTGCAAGATGTACAGATGCTTCCCTGGCCACCGTACTCTCCTGATCTCTCACCAATCGAGCACGTCTGGGACATCATTGGACGCCGTTTGCATGCCTTGCCACAGCCGCGTTCAGAAGACGAACTGTGGCAAATGGTTGAGAGGGAATGGAGAGCCATCCCTCAGGACGCCATCCGTACTCTGATTGACTCTCTACCTAGACGTGTTGCTGCGTGCATCGCCGTCCGCGGTGGTCCTACTTGCTACTAAGCCGACGCCGTTCTCGCTCTGTATTATGACTATCATTTTGAAATAAAGATCACTTATTGTTCGTCCCTGTCTCTCTCTGTCTGCCGAGTTTCATCACCTTCTGGCCACTATTTCTTGGTGTTCCATTTTCAATGTCACGCAGTGTATACTGAAGCATTGTGGATAGTTCTCAATAAAGTCAATTATCATTTACTTACTTTATTCAAAAGCAATTAGAAGATTTAAGAGATTTATAACTCCACCGAAGTACTAAACAAATCTCATCTAGATGTATATATACAATTTAACGTCAAAGTTAACTTTAGCATATAAATAGTAAAAAATACTATAATTTTTAAACAATAAAAATATTGCTATCTACACTATCTATACAATCAATATATACAATTTATGATTATATATAGTAAGTTTATGATTTAATTCCAAATAATAAAGACGTCAAAACATTCCGAATGTGAAATGACCTCAGTATGTATAGGAATACATTCTTACTGGTTTACTAACCTTTATCTAGCGTAGTATTTACTACCCATTATTAGGTTAGATTAGTTTAGGATCGGTTAGGTTACCCTAAATTCAAAATAGGTTCTAGTTAGTAAGTCAGTATGCTTGTTCCGAGACCTCCTAAAATGACCTCTTTGGTAAATTAAGACTTATAATAATATCTAGTATAATGTAGAAAAAACACCTTTAAAAGAAATATGGAATTAGCATATCGAGATTTTAGGCATTTTAATCTTAAGTATTAATGCTTTGGGTGAGCTATCTTTAATTTGAGGTTCTAGTTAATGAATAACTTTTAAATTTAGAATTATTATTTAAAATATTTTAATTATTATAATGTATAATTTTTATTATTAAAAGTCCGAGAATATTTGAGAAATTTAAAAGGATTTGGATATTTATTCTAAAATAGTTTCAAAATTTCACGGAAGATGGCACTACCAGTCCTATTGCTTGAAAACAAAACTTCAGATATGAAACCAATTAATAGTTTGATGTCGTTTTTTTCTTCTATTTAGTTTTATAACTAGAATAGAGAATGTTAAATTACGATAACTTATTCATATTTTCTATATTTAAAAAAAAGGTTGAGATATATTCAAATTATTTTCAACTCGCGAATAAAAAAATAAACATTAAAGTTAAACATGATTTTTGGCTTATAAATTTGAACCACAGGTACTACATATAGGAACTGCCTGTAGGTCAGGTATTTTATTGTTTATTTTTGAGAAAACAGAACCCGATACCTCCACTCTAAATATATTTTAATCATGATAAAGCGTAATTTGGATTATAGACACAAGAAAATAAGACCTAATCCAATTAAATGAATAGTGTGTGACGTTTTGGTAACATCGTTATTTTGTCTGATGATGGTAAAAACGCTGTTACCGAAACGTCACGCAATATTAATATATTTGGATTAAGTCTTATTTTCTTGTAGCTATATTTTAATCAATTTAGTTACAATCATAACAAAATTACATGAATCTAAAAGCTATATTTTCATTAAAATATAAAATAAATATCATGAATGTGTATAATATGGAAGGAATAATTCAATACTTAGAAAGTTGAAAGTCTTTGATGTCGCCGGTCGTCTGATTTTTTTTTAGGTAGACAGAGGCAATTTTTGTTCACACTTGGTTATTTCGTGTTGTTTAATGAAAGTCACTTTGTTCCAAATACCTTTCAGAGTTATTGTCTAAATTCTGATATACATACTAAAAGGTACAACTTCAGTTAGTTTTGTCCATGAGATTATATGGCGAATAATTGATAGCGGTGGTGTTTCGGTTTGGGCAGTCGTGGAGTGGATTGATGGCACATAAAGAGCCAGGAGTCTTAAATAAAAGCATCACGATTGAAACAACTTTACAAAAGGTATAAGATGTCGCAACTTTTTTTTTATTAATTGTATAAAGAAGCTTTCGGACAAGTTCTTCCTCAGCAAACTAAAACATAAAAGAAAAGGTAATGGAGAGAGATTATATAGCATTTTAAAGATATATCTATGTAAATATAGGACATAAGAATTTACATAATTGAAACTATTTGAAGAACAAACTATGAAAAGGTTGATGAACTTAGTGAATAGAGAAATGGACAGATTATTGTTATAGATATGAATATACATACACATATATTAAAAAACATCTAAAATACTCATTCCAAGAGTTTAGCATCAGTATCACTATAAAAGGAAGATCGAAAATTTCAATATAACAGTGGTATGGTAGATTAAACTGGCGAAACCTTTGGGAGGGTTCACCACTGATGAGCCAGGCCTTCCCATTAATTTTTCCATTGCAGTAAGGACAGTAGAAATTGTTTATTTTTAAAAAGAATCATATGCGTCTATAATACAGGGTGATCCAAAAGTCCCGCACAACTTTAAAAATTAATAACTCCGCGAATATTTGCGCTAGAGCAATGCGGTAAACACCATTGTGTTCAGAATGCAATGGGATTTTTTATGGCAAATATTGAAAATTTCGAAATTGATTTTAGTTACAATTTCATTCCCTAGATGGCGCTGTACCAGAATCAGAAATTCAGCGGCCAAATTGTTTGATTAATTGAAAATATAACTGATCGACACGTATTTTTCCTTTTTGTATACCAGGAAAGAATCCTAATAATATCAAATCGTTAATTAATAAAGCACCATTTCGCCAAAAGTTAGAAGAAATGGTTAACGATTTTTAAATACAATCTGAGATATGTAAAATAGGTATATGCAAATTAAAACATGTAGCAAAAAAAATATTTATATTTTTGATAGAGTTTTGTCAAATATATTGAATGTTTGAAAAACATAGCTGAATTCAATACACGATTTTTTGAAATGTTAATATAGTACCAAAAATTATGATGGTACTACTAATAGGATTTCTTGCTATAAGGAATGTGTAATTTCTTGAATAATTGGCGACACTCGACTATTTAACTGGAAATTTGTCATGATCCAACAAATGAAATATAGATGGGAGTGACAAAATACATTTGTCGTACTTTATTCCAAATGTCCTATGGGCTTGTCAAATGTTATCATTGTTTATTATACTGTACACGATTTTTAAAAATGTATCCCCTCAAATAAATATAATTTTTAAATCAACCTTTTGCGTTGAAAAACGTGGTAGTAAAATCATTTTGTATTTTTTTTTTTTTTGCCCAAAATTTCTAAAGGTGGGGGGTTACAGAGAATATTCCTTATGCTATTTCTTTTAATGAGCGAAAAGCGATAAATTAAACATAAGGGGTAAAATTGTGTGTACAGTGTTATTCGAGAAGTTATGACACTTTGGTCTGCACGACATAATATAAGATGTGAGCAAATGACAAACAAACAAAAATTTAAAATACAATATAACGCGGCTGATGATTGTAAAACGAAAATTAAAATTATACCGCGAATGTTTCTTTTAAAAATCGAAATTTATTTTCAAAGAGAAATAGCGACATTTCTAACTTTGAAGATGAGGTATGGAAAGGTGAAACATGAAGAGTAATGGAGAACGGAAAAATAAAAAGTGTCCAGGTAAGCAGAAGGGTGTGGGTTCGATTCCCGCCCCTGGACACTTTTTATTTTTCCGTTCTCCATTACTCTTCATGTTTCACCTTTCCATACCTCATCTTCAAAGTTAGAAATGTCGCTATTTCTCTTTGAAAATAAATTTCGATTTTTAAAAGAAACATTCGCGGTATAATTTTAATTTTAATTTTCGTTTTAAACAAAAATTACTGTTCACAAATAAAAAGAGACAAGATATGAGGACATAATTTATTTACCCATAACCCAACACAAAGAGCTGCAAAACATTGGTAGATAATATGAAGTGGCATTTCTGTAAAAATCCTAGGGTTTTCTGTTGCCCAAATGCGGCTGTTTTTAGTGTTAACTTCTCCGTTCAGAGAAAATTGAGCTTCATCTGTCCACAGAACATTCAACAGCCAGTTTTCATCAATATCAATTTGCCGGAAAACCCATGAAGCGAATTCTTGACGCTTCTCAAAATCGCCGACTTTTAGCTCGTGAAGTCTTTGAATTTTTTAACGGGTATTTTTTAAGACAAATTCTTAGTGCTCTCCAAACTTTTCTATACCAAATCCCCGTTTGTCGAGCACTTACTTCTCCATACGTGGATAACGTTTCAATAGCTTCAACATTCTGCGAAACCGTAGCAACCCCTGACTTGCATGTCGATGGTCTTCCACTCCGAGATTTTGCTTCCAGAGATCCAGTCTTCTCCAAAGTTTTTATCATTCGCTTTAGAGAGTAGCAACTCATGGGTCCTTTACCGCTTCGAATACCTTTAAAGGTACGAAACGCTTGTAAAGCTTCAGTTGCAGAATCTGAATCGCAATGAAAAAATTTCACCAAGAGTGATTTATGCTGTAGTGATGGTAAAATAAATTGTTGTGCATGTAAATAGATGAAGATTATTTGCATTTTTCAAAACCTCATTATGTAAAAATATATGTGTATATAAATTCGATATTTGTTGTTGGCCTCATCTCGTTAACGGAATAATGTTCTTTGTCTGGTCTGCCTTTTTTTTACTCTCTTTGGAGTAGATTTGCTTTTTGATAGTTTTTATTTATGGAGCTGAACCAGTATGATGGCGGTGGTGGAGGAAGTCAGCAGGCCAACAAGCGGCCGCGTTCTGAGGACGAAGACCTCCTCCCGTCTTCCCATCACCAATTTAAATTCAACAGCACGGCGAACTTGTTCAACTTTGAGTGCCAAACCTTCGAAGCGATCATTGCCGACACCAGCCTGGACTCCCGAAAAAATACAGATGGCCACCAAAGGACTGGTGCTGACTCTCGTCCAAGAGGCAGAACTTCTTCTTAAGGACGCCTTCAAGGGAGCCAGTCTAGGAAGACCCAATCCCACAGCCAAAGTCCCGATTCCCTCCACCTCTTTCGCCTCGGTAGTGGCAGAGAAAGACAAGCCGGTAAAGCCTGCACCTCCGAAACCCAAAGCGAAATCCACATTTGTGAATCTGGCTCCTTCCTTCGAATCGCATGTAGACGTCAGGTCGGCTAACCCCAAAGCAACCCAAGGGAATTTTTGAGGGAAATTCAAAAGATTCATCCTTCCCTAGCGTCATCAAAACACGTGGTGGCGTCCATCAACACCAGCGGCGAGGTGGGTTTTCACCCCAAAACAACCCAAATGGCAAAGTAGCTGGCCACTGGGCTGACCTCCCTGCCAACGGGCCTAAGCTGCCCCGAGTGCCCGGTTATCCTACCAAGATACTGCCTCTTCAGAGTGGACGGGGAGGTGCGGGACGATGAGATATGCGAGAGCTTCCGCTCCAACCACTCCGTGCAGTCACTCCTGGAAAAGCGTGAAATCAGGGTAGTCCATCGATCGAATAATGCGGCACACAGCACTAGTACAGTGTTCATCGAAGTGGACAACCAAGTCGACGAAATCCTCGGTCAACATGGACGTATTCCTGTGGCGGATCTAGTGCACAGGTATGAGCGCAGTCATACTTTAAAGCAATGCTTCCGTTGCTGTGGCTTCGGCCACCGCGCTTCTGCCTGTCCAGCTGCCCATCCAATCTGCTATCGCTGCGGCTCTGCAGAGCATGAGGGCATCCGATGCTCGGTCGAGCCAAGCCAAAGCCGCTGCTGCCGCTGCAGAAAAAAAATCTGGAGCTCCCACAACCACTTTGCCACATTATCTACCTGTCCCTTTGTAAAAGAGAGAATACCCCGAACAAGTAACAATGTCTAGGCCATTGCGTGTCCTGCAGGTGAACGCTAAAAAATCACCAACTGTCATTCTTGAAATTGCAAATTTGGCAAATTCGACACAGGCCGACATCGTGCTCCTGCAAGAACTCTCAACTAACTTCTTCTGGCCCACACGTGGGTTTCAGGCTTTTTTTTTTTGTCCCAGGCGCCTACATCCCCTCGGGAATTGTGGCACGTAGCACACAGAATGTACGTCCTCCCAACTCGGCACTCCCCAGGGTTCAGCGCTAAGTCCTTTCCTGTGGAACATAGTTGCTCGGACCATCTTCACCCTTCCCTCCATCATAGATAGCCGATTAATAGCTTACGCGGACGACTTCACCCTTATGACTCAGGTTCGTAGTCGCCTGCCGGTCTCTGCCACTAACACCTTCTTGGAGAGGTCGACATCTTGGTGCACGATAAATGGTCTTAATATAAACCCCATTAAGACTCAAGCTTGCCTGTTCCAATGGCGTAATGTCCACCCCAACTCCGAGACAGGGCTCAGAGTCCTTGGTCAACCTTTAAACATCAAGAAGACCGTCACAATCTTAGGAGTGGAGTTTTACCAGACCCGCGGATTTGTCGCCCACCTACGCAAGATCACACGTAGATGCAGATCAATAATCCCACGACTCACTCACACCATACAGGGTAAATTTGGAATCTTCTTTTCAGCTGGACGGAGCGTCAAATGGGGAGGTCGTGCTCTCTCCAGCGAAGGCATTAGGCAACTTAGGAGCCTTCACTGCAATTTTGCGAAACGTGTACTGAGAGGAGGTCCTTACACACCTACAGTCTAAGCCAACTCCATCACCGGCAGCCCTCCTTTCGATATTATTGTTAGGTCTCGTACGGCGTTCCTGAAGGAAATCAATGAAGGAAATTTTGAATCTAGACCAGGCCCTGCTTCTTTGCCATACCCTCCAGATAGACGTCAATTGTCTTTCAGTCTAAACATCGAGGAGATAACAACACCTATAATATTCACAGACGGATCAAAAAATGAGGCTGGGGTGGGCGCTGTAATTGTTCCCTCATCAGAAGATCAGCAGCCCGTTCTCTTACGGCTCCATCCCGACTGCACAGCCTTCCAGGCTGAACTTCTGGCAATCCGCTGGGCGGTCCGTCTGGTGAAGGAAGGTTATTCAAGAAATGCGATCACTATCGCGTCGGAGTGCAGATCAGCTCTGTCAGCCATATGTACGTCAGGTCCAGTTCGATCGACATTAGTAGCTAAGATTATTCTCGCACTGAACACCAACCAAAACGTAAATCTGTGTTGGGTGCCGGGACACTGCGGCATCGACGGAAAGGAAAGAGCAGACAGAGCTGCTAAGAACGCGGCCGTTTTGATCTTAGAGCCATCATTTTCCATTCTGCCTAGAAGCCTGGCCCGTAACCACTCACGCGCGGCAGCCCTAGACGCATGGACGGAGGTTTATTGCCAGGACCACTACAACAGACACCTGAGGAGAATAGCCCATACTCCAGACCGGCTGCTCCAATTCCTCCCTAAGGTCTGTCCTGGAGAAGTCACCACCACCTTACTTACAGGACATGGTCATGTTCGGGCAGACTTGGTTCTCTGGCGTCTTGGGGAAGACCCATCTTGCCCACATTGTATGGAGGAACAACAGACTGCGGACCACTTTCTATTCAGATGCCATGCTTTCAAGCAACACAGAATGAAGACAGCTCTGCTGCTTGGGAAGACCTCCTTCGACCCAGTCTCGTTGGCTGGACTCCCGGGTTCTCTGCAGGCATGGAACTTCCTGACCAGCTGGTTCGGCTCTGCAATTGGCTCTATATAAATATAATCTAGAGTAACTGGTTTCTACTAGTTAGCTGGACAGCCCGGGCAGTTGGCGTTTCTTGCGCTCCAGGGGCCTGGGTTATCCTTATTTCTCTCTCTATACTCTTGGAAGACGGGGCAATTTAGCAGCAGATGAATAGAAATTTGTTCCTCACATCCACAGAAGCATCTTGAATCCTGCACTGCTTTGATGAATTTTAAAAAGCTTCTAAAATTTCCGTGATTTGTAATAAATTGAGAGTTGTGGAAATTTGCCCGAAAATAATTCGGAATATTAGCGGGAAAGAAACTTTGAAATGTTTGGTTAGTATTTTTCTTCAATAGTGTAATTTTATATTTAATCAAATTTTCAATTATATCTGGAATATCCAAGTCGTATCGCTGTTGATCCTCGATCGATAAATATTTTATTCAAGCACGTTGTCGTTGATTTTTATTTGACAAATCCATGTTGTCTGGAGCTCAAAAGATTATTACTTTCATAAAATTCATAAATTCGATTTTTCAAAATTTTTTCGAAAATTTTTGAAAGATTTGAAATCAATGAGATAGGTCGATAACTTTTTGTTGATTCTAAATTAGATTTATGTGGTTTAGGAATTATCTTTAGAGCTGCTATTTTCCATTTCTCCGGATAATACCCCTTTTTGAATACATTTATTAAATAGTTTGCATAACATATGCTTAATTTTTGGGTAAGCACATTTGATCATATTGTGGCGAAGAAATATTTTATTATTTAATTTAATATAATTCAATTAAAATACTCAACAGATTATAAAAAAAAATATATTACTCTGTATTTGTGAAATCATCTTCAAAATATTTCTTTGCTTGCTTGCTTAAGATTCCCTAGCTGTAGATAGTTTTGCTGACTTGTTAATAATTGTCGACTCGTCGTTGTGACGTCATCAATAAATTATTTTATATCTTAGGATATTTCAAGGCTTGATTTCTACGCTACAATATTGTTACTTATGTTGTCTAAACCTAGAGCTTTTTAAACATCACAATTAGAAATGATATTAATTATTTCTTCTACTTCGATAATAATTATGCTTGGATTATTCATTCGTGGCTTAAAATTTCTAATTATTTGTTGTTGAAAATTGTCCAAATTAGGATCGTCTTCAGGAATTAAATCGTCCATTAATATGGTCATTGTTTGCTCTTTTAGATATTCTGGTGAATTGTCAATTATGGGAATTTCATTCTTTACATTTGAGGATCTTAATTTATTGAAGAACTTATAAGCATTACCAAATGGATTATCTGTGTATTTTCTTCAATAACGTTTCGCCAGTTAGTTCTTTTAGCTTTTCTTATTGCATTAGTGTATTTGTTTCTTGCCAACTTAAATGTATATTAGCTGATTGTTTTATGACGATAATACTAGTTTCTAATATAATGAAAATGATTTTTTATTATTTCCTGTTCATTAGTCCACCAGTCAATTCTGGAAACATGTTTATTAATGGGGGATTTAACCTTCGAAGATTTATATGCTGCTTCTCTCAATAAATTCATGAGTGCGTTCACTATCCCATCAATGTCTTCCTCATCTTTCACTCTGCTTATATCAATTCCCAGTTTTTTGTATCTTGTAATGATATGTTATTAGAAAAATTTGCCCAATTCGCATTTTTTCAAAGTGGAAATTTGATTATTGAATAAATGACCATTCTTTAACCTGATATCAAATTTAACAGCAACATGGTCGGAAATATTAGTCAAATCAGTGGTATGCCAGTTGTTTATTAAACTTAGTGAGTGTTTATTCGAGATTGTGAGATCAATTATACTTACTCTCCGCGGCAGGTGGGTGTTTTTTCAGGTTATGTATAAAGAGGTTACATTCGTCTATAATAGGTTGTAATCTATATCCATTAGAGTTTATAACAAACCATATAGTAGGTCTTGAAATAAAATCACTGCAAAGGATTACAGGTTGATTTATATACGTTTTGAGCAGATCTCTAATGAATGTTTGATGAACAGGGTTAAATGTATTCGGATGAATGTAGAAATTAGAAATAATTAATTTTGCTTTAACTGTAGAAATAGATATTGTTGTACAAAAAGAATTTGTGAATTTTTCCTCTTTGCTGAACTTTATATTTTTATTTAAAATTATAGTTGCCGTATATTTTTCCCCAGTTTTATTCGAACATATAATTTGAGAGTCCATATCATAAATAACATTCTCATGTAAAACATATGGTTCTTGAATCAAAAGAATGTCAGGTGAAGGATATTCACATATCAAACAAAATGTTAACGCGGGATTCGATCCCGGTTCATGACTGTCTGGAAACGAGGGTGTTACCCACTCGCCCTTGTCAGGTGGGTCATCTCTAGTGTTGGCCTGTAGTTTACTTATCGCAGTAAAACTTTTTCTTACATTTTGTTGAATACATCTCACATTTTCAATCATATAGGATATTAATCTACTGTATTTAAGATTAAGCTTTAAATTATATTTGCTACATCATTTCCCTCGTGTATTTGTGAATATTGTGTCCTTTGGATAATTTTGTCTATTTGTGATTTGTAAATCGGGCATTCACTTGAATTTGATTTATGGTTTGTAGAAAGGTTTTTAAATTTAGGCTGCTTAGAGAAATGGTGACAATTTGGCGCTTCAGTACAGTTGTGGCTACCCTGTACACCGAATATTTTACATATTTTAATGTTTTGGCAGTCTTTTGTTTTATGGTACGGATTAAATTCAAAACAATTTTGGCATTGTCTTACAAATATTCTGTCTTGTGTAGAACATCGCTCAAAATCGGTGTATATCTCATTACTCATTTTTCTTAAAATTTGGTAAACTTTAGGAGTTAATTTTAATACTATATTGTGATATGCAGAGTTAAATCCCATTCGCGGTACGAGACAAGCGATGCCAAACACGTCCGCACAGTTGGCTTCAGAAGCCATATATCGATTATGTTTATTTTAATTCATTTGAAAAATTCAACTATCCCTGATCATTTATTTTACTCTGGGATGCGTCACTAAAGGATAAAGTACTCTTGGTGAAATTTTATTATTGCAATTCAGATTCTTCCACTGAAGCTTTACGAGCGTTTCGTAACTTTAAAGGTATTCGAAGAGGTAAAGGACCCATGAGTTGCTACTCTCTTACGGAGAATGATAAAAAATATGAGAAGACTGGATCTCTGGAAGCAAAACCTCGGAGTGGAAGACCATCGACACGCAAGTCAGTGGCTGTTACGGTTTCGCAGAATGTTGAAGCTATTGAAACGTTATCCACGTATGGAGAAGTAAGTGCTCGACAAGTTTCTCGACAAACGGGTATTTCGTATGGAACAGTTTGGAGAGCTCTAAGAATTTTTCTTAAAAAATACCCGTACAAAATTCAAAGATTTCACGAGCTAAAAGTCGGCGATTTTGAGAAGCGTCAAGAATTTGCTGCATGGGTTTTCCGGCAAATTGATATTGATGAAAACTGGCTGTCGAATGTTCTGTGGACAGATGAAGCTCACTTTTCTCTAAATGGAGAAGTCAACACTCAAAACAGCCGCATTTGGGCAACAGAAAACCCTAGGATTTTTACAGAAATGCCACTTCATCAGCCCAGAGTTACAGTTTGGTGTGGGTTCACTTCTTCTTTTATTATTGGGCCATTTTTCTTTGAAGAAATAAATGGAAGAACTTTTAAAACCGTTTCTGTAACTGGTGAACGTTATGTTCAACTTTTGAGAGAAAAGGTTATCCCCATATTGCAGGACAGACAAGCACTGAGCGAAATAACATTCATGCAAGATGGAGGACCTCCTCATATCTCCCGCGGTGCCAAACAATTGCTGAAGGATACGTTCGGTGAAGATCGTGTGATAAGTCGCCACTTTATACACCAGTGGCCTTCAAGATCACCAGACTTGACGCCTTGCGATTTTTGGCTATGGGGGTACATTAAGTCGCGTGTTTATCGATGCCGGCCTACCACATTGGTCATGTTGAAGGCTTCTATCAGACGGCACGTTTCATCAATTTCATCAGATATTTTATTTAATGCTGTCCATTCTGTAATCTATCGTCTGCAGGCGGTGTTTGAGAATGAAGGGTGCCACATTGAGCAAGGATTGTGATCTAATACAAGAGACAAGGCCTCCAAGAGACAAGTTACCTCATGTGTTATATAAGCTGCCATGTATTATATTATCTACCAATGTTTTGCAGCTCTTTGTGTTGGGTTATGGGTAAATAAATTATGTCCTCATATCTTGTCTCTTTTTTATTTGTGAACAGTAATTTTTGTTTGTTTGTCATTTGCTCACATCTTATATTATGTCGTGCACACCAAAGTGTTATAACTTCTCGAATAACACTGTACACACAATTTTACCCCTTATGTTTAATTTATCGCTTTTCGCTCATTAAAAGAAATAGCATAAGGAATATTCTCTGTAACCCCCCACCTTTAGAAATTTTGGGCAAAAAAAAATAATACAAAATGATTTTACTACCACGTTTTTCAACGCAAAAGGTTGATTTAAAAATTATATTTATTTGAGCGGATACATTTTTAAAAATCGTGTACAGTATAATAAACAATGATAACATTTGACAAGCCCATAGGATATTTGGAATAAAGTACGACAAATGTATTTTGTCACTCCCATCTATATTTCATTTGTTGGATCATGACAAATTTCCAGTTAAATAGTCGAGTGTCGCCAATTATTCAAGAAATTACACATTCCTTATAGCAAGAAATCTTATTAGTAGTACCATCATAATTTTTGGTACTATATTAACATTTCAAAAAATCGTGTATTGAATTCAGCTATGTTTTTCAAACATTCAATATATTTGACAAAACTCTATCAAAAATATAAATATTTTTTGCTACATGTTTTAATTTGCATATACCTATTTTACATATCTCAGATTGTATTTAAAAATCGTTAACCATTTCTTCTAACTTTTGGCGAAATGGTGCTTTATTAATTAACGATTTGATATTATTAGGATTCTTTCCTGGTATACAAAAAGGAAAAATACGTGTCGATCAGTTATATTTTTCAATTAATAAACAATTTGGCCGCTGAATTTCTGATTCTGGTACAGCGCCATCTAGGGAATGAAATTGTAACTAAAATCAATTTCGAAATTTTCAATATTTGCCATAAAAAATCCCATTGCATTCTGAACACAATGGTGTTTACCGCATTGCTCTAGCGCAAATATTCGCGGAGTTATTAATTTTTAAAGTTGTGCGGGACTTTTGGATCACCCTGTAGTTTCGAATTTTGACAACATATTATATTGATGTTGTGGACGTCAGTTTACAGTACTGAGTTGAGATATGTGTGTCACCTGCTGTCACTGTTCTATTACACTTATACCGGACGTGATCTTCAACAGAATGTTTACACTAGATGCCTCTATTTCTCTGCCTCCTCAATCGTTTTTAATTTTATTTTAATCAATATTCTGCATAATTGGGTGGATAGTTTGTATACAATATGTATAATATAACACATACACTCATGGACAAAACTTAAGGAAGTTGTACATTTTAACATGTATATCAGAATTCAGACAACCACTCTGAAAGATATTACAGTGACCTTTATTGAAGAAACGAGATAACTAAGTGTGAACAATATTTATTCTGTTACGATGCACTAGTGCGCCATCTGTTATCAAATTATAAAACTATTTTAGAGGCCCAATATTCTTTTTGAAATAAAACAATTTCTACTGTCCTTACTGCAATGGAAAAATTAAAGGGAGGGCCTGGCTCATTAGTGGTGAACCCTCCCAGCGGTTTCGCCAGTTTAATCTACCATACCACTGTTATATTGCATTATGTCCATAGTTCTTCTAAAATACCCATTCCAAGAGTCTTACAACAGTCAACTATAAAAGGAAGTTCGAAAAATGCAATATAACAGCGGTATGGTAGATTAAACTGGCGAAACCGCTGGGAGGGTTCACCACTGATGAGCCAGGCCCTCCCTTTAATTTTTCCATTGCAGTAAGGACAGTAGAAATTGTTTTATTTCAAAAAGAATATTACGCCTCTAAAATAGTTTTATAATATTTTTTCTGTCTCCTTAAAAAACACAAACGACAGGCGACATTAAAGACTTTCCGGTTCCTTAAGTTTTTTTCATTGGGTTGAGTGTATATATTAACTATATATTAATCTATAAGATTTTGAAATTGTAAGGAATATGTAATCCATTTGTTGTATTTTTAAAAATACTTGACACATCACCTTTCGAGAATAATTTCCCCAAACTGGATATTTCAAACGAAGAGATCTAAGTAGTGCTTATAATATTGACATATTTTATTTCCCGGCAAACTATTATTTTATAAATAATTTCATTTATTCACTTATAAATCTATGATTAATGATATTAGCTATTATATTTTTATGTAAAATATTATGTCCGGAGAAGTACAACCCTCTACAATACATTAGGTTGAGTTTCTTCCTTTATTGTATATTCATCTCAAAATAAATTTGTTTATTATTTACTCTACAGAAAGGTTTTCAATACTATTGTATATAAATAATCTGTGTATTTTAATATTGCCACGTCGAAAATTAGGGAAGACCAACTTCGGGATGAGACAACAATTTATTTCAGTCAAGAACAAACTATGAGAATAAAATAAAAGAATTTAAAAGCGCGAATGTTTCTTTTATACATAAAACGAACTTCTACTGTCCTTACTGCGATGAAAAATATATTGGGAGGGCTTGGCTCATCAGTGGTGAACCCTCCCAGCGGTTTCGCCAATTTAATCCACCAGACCGCTTCTCAGAGCTCTAATACTGTATTGGATCATTCTGCTTTTATATGCTACACTGAAGGATGGATTCTTAGAAATGGTTTTCAAGTAAACTATGGACATAAGCTTATAGGACAGTAGAATTACATTCAAAGGACAGTAGAAGTTCGTTTATGTATAAAAGAAACATTCGCGCTTTTAAATTCTTTTATTTTATATGTATAGTTGGCGCGTTATTGCTTTGTGTTAAACTATGAGTATAAACAAAAGATAAGGAAAAGAGGAAAGTGTACAGAGAGAGTAGCAAAATATAAACATAAAAAATAGCACTCTGCTAATAAAATAATAAATGATTGTAAAATTATAAATACCTCGCTACAATATTGAATAAAGGGATTATTATTCGAATTGTGAAATCTGTGTAAGTATAAATATCCGCCGTTTGTAAACAATTGAGCCATAATAAATAATAATTCTGATAGCGCGGTGCTGTGTTGATTGACTCTTCTAATGGCTATAACTGTAGTAAATATAAAAATAGAAACCGTATATGAAATACACGATAGATACCCTGAAGCTTGAGTTTAATATACAATAAAGCAAGAAACTCATCTTCGAAAGCCGTTTTGCTTAGAAATTGTTATTTTAACCTTTAAAAACTTGAATGTTTTGTTTTAGGTTTGGTTGTAAAAAAGGCCCAATTGAAGAGAGATTTTGAGATTGATACTTATTTATTACATCGTTCATATATGATTATATAAGATTAAATATAAAATTGAATAATAATGAATAAATAAGATTGAATATAGATAAATAAATGTAGAATATCGAATTGCCAAACATACATATATATATAAATATATACAAGGTCTTCATTGGTGGGGCCCACCGCGGGAAAGACTCCGCCAACGATGGACTGCGAGAGTTCTTTCCCACAGAGTGGGCAGGTCGAGGTGATGTGTAGCTGGTATTACCGAACTCAAGCCCAATATGGTACTTGTAGATGGTAGCCTTCGCCACATTTATGATCTTCATTGCCTCGGGATGGAGGCCGACACCGAAGAGCCAGGCCTGCAGATTCAGGGGCACTTCGCAGGAGGCGAACACCTCCCGGAGCAGGGGTCGCACGGCTCGGCAACTGCAATATCTGTGGGCCAGCGACCCGTCGCTGGACCCACAGGCAGCACAGGTGGCACGCCTCGAGGCAGGATCATCAGAATGGGGTAGGTAATTGAAGAGAGAGCTAGGTGAACATTATCACGTTAATTATGTCATTAATTTTATCAAGGTAACTAATCGCATTAACCAAAATTGTTACATAAGTTCATAGGATTCTATTTCAAGACAGGTATTGGCTCAAAGTCTCGGTATAGGAAGAATCCCCCAGAGTTGTGGTAGAGGTGATGTTTATCGAACTGGAACGTAGTAGGGAGAACAACAACATCTATCGTCATATCCCATCAATTCTCTTCAACCTTGCAGCGGAAACAAATCTGGTTTCTATAAATCCCTGTAGTCCACAGATATCTTTATTGGCAAAGCTGGAGAATCTCTGATAGACCGATTGAAGCGGCAGATATCGGCTTTACAAAATAATGGAGTAACATTCCCTATTGATTGAACACGATATAGTGGGGGAGTATTTTACTGTGTGGATATACAGAAGGGAGAATATATAAAAACCTTCGAATAAAATACTCCGTTGATAAGTTTCAGCCATAAAACAAGGCAATCTGATACGCAAGAAATTCTTTAACGGTCCTAACAATGAGAGCTAGACATCGTAGAGACAGATAATCTAGTGAGCAATTGTACAGATGTAAATGTACAGACTTTACATATTCTAGCTAAATGTCATGTCTGTATAGAACCATTTTATAAATTTGTAAATCTCTATTAGAATAAGAGAGGAATCGCAGGATTTGATTGCTAAGAAGAGATCAAAGGTAAAAACGACAAGTTTCTTTATTAAAGAATTATAAGATTGGCAAGCATTCAGACAATAACGTCCTTCGACAGGCTGAAATACGAATACAGGAAGCTAGAGGAGAAAAAAATGACATATATATATATATGGAAGCCATTGGGTCCAAAAAATATTTTGGTCGCAATGGTTACAGCCTTCTCCACGCTGACGAGCGCCTACAGCGCGAAACGCGTTCGTGGATGGCTTTTCTTGATTTATCAAGAAATTGGGTTGGCCAAATATCTCGAAATAAGCTAAATAAACGTTTAGTTTATTTTTACTCCACTAGATGGCGTTCTGCCATCTAAAAAGCACATGTGCTTGTGGTCAGGAGATGCCTTCTTTATTTTTAATATATATATATATGTAGTAATTTTCAAAGGCCTACAATGCCTATGCATTCATCGGTAGAACAGTCAAAGAGCTTCTCACGTCTCACCTTGTATAAAAGTTGAAAAAAAGCAAATAATCGCTTATTTTTTTATTAATCAGCTACAATAGCGCGACATCCCTCAAGAAATACATTTACACGAAACAAAAATTATATAAGTTTTGATATATTGTGGGTTTTTAAGTTTATTTGCGGAATCTTTTTTTATCCAACCCTAATTTAGCCATTTCATAGCTTAGTTAAAAATATATTTTTTATTCTATATATTCCTATGTACATATACTGACAAAAGAACGCAATGCACTTTAGCGCATGTCATTTTAAAAACAACTAATCTCTCAGATTAATTTTCGCTATATTATGCTCTACCATTTCAAGATTGGATTGAAGACAGAGCAGCCATATCTCATCGAACATTTTGACGAAAGAACAATCGGAAATATTTATACCAACCAAAGTGATATAAATTATAATTTGATATACACTAATAAAGACAAAACTTAAGGAAGTGATAGGTATTTGATGTCAACATCGTATTTATTTTTTTTTTTGAAACAGAAGCAATTTGGTTATTGTGTCTTCAATAAAGGTCACTGTAATATCTTTCAGAGTAGTTGTCTGAATCCCGATATATATGCTTGAAGGTGAAACATCCTTTTGTCCATATATTATGTGTGTATATATTATACATTTATTATTTGTTATTTATTATTAATATTGTAATGTAGAGAGATAGAGAGAAAGAAAATTAGGAAAGAAAAACTTCTGGATGACACAGCAATTTATTTAAGACACAAGCACAAACTAAAATTATATATATAAAATTCAAGAGAAGCAATGAAGGAAGTTAACGCAGAGTAATAAAATTCATAAACATCATAATTGATAATCTGTTAATAAAATAAAATATACTTTGCTACACTATTATTTTTCTAATTAAATATATTGTATATTATCAGATTGGATATATTCTGTAAGATATTCATAGAAAAAAATAGCAGTCACAAGAGCAGGTGGGGTAAAAAGAGATCTCCTAACAACAGGCCTCTCAAGACAATTTTGTTTCTAGAAAAGTTTGGCGTATGGCCACGCGGAATAGTGGAACAATAAAAATATTCCTATCCAATATGAGCCTTTTTAATATAAATTTTAAGTAGAATTTTCTCCGTTTTATAACATACACGCACACCCAAATATGTGTGAAAAATAAAAATATGTATATATATACACTTATGGAAAAAACTTAAAGAAGCTGTACCTTTTAGCATGTATATCAGGATTCAGATATTAGCTTTGTATGATATTTGATACACATTGAAGACACACGAGATAACCAAGTGTACTAAATTGCTTCTGTCTCCTTCAGAATAATAGATGAACGGGAACACCAAACACTTTCCACTTCCTCAAGTTTTGTCCATGAGTATATATATAACATAAAACTTCAAACTGGAGAAACCGCAGGGAGGGTTTACCTCTGATGAGCAAGGCCCTCCCTTTTTTATCATTGCAGTAAAAGCAGTAGAAAATTGTTTTATATAAAAAATAAGCATACGCGTCAAAAATACTTTCAAAGTCCTCAATTTTTGTCCATGAGTGTATATATAACATAAAACTTTAAACTGGCGAAACCGCTGGGAGGGTTCACCACTGATGAGCCAGGCCCTCCTATTATTTTATCATTGCAGTAAGGGCAGTAGAAAATTGTTTTATTTTAAATAAAATCATACCCATCAACATTATTTTCAATATTTTATAACAGATAGCACGCTAATATATGCATCATACAATACTTGATGTTATATTGAATAACATAAAGTTCCGGGTATGGATGGAATTTATTTATTAAAAGAGGCACCTCTCCCTTTGAAAATGTATAGTTTTAATGCTCAAAGAAATAATTGTTCATTTGGCTTATATTTATATATATTTTGAAAATATAGCAATCCATATTTAAATATTTAGATAATAAAAAGGCATATATCGGATTGAATAAAATATGTTTTTTTCCAAAGAAACACTGCGAGCTGAGTTTGTTTATACAAAAATGTAATGCCTTGATAAAGGTTGGCGTTCAGCTAACCGAAATATTGCAAATAAATATTTTTATTCCATCTAATATATGCCTTTTTATTATCTATAGATTTATACAGTTAAACCTGTCTATATCGCTCCCTCTTGGGACTCACCAAAATAGGACGCTATTTAGAGGGGGCGCTATAGACAGGTTTAACTGTATATAAATGAAATGATGCTATTTTAACAAATAGGTTTCGCACTGAGGAATAGGTACCCTATGTGTTCCCTGTTGAATAATAAGGGACCACACATCTAGGGATAATTCTCTTCTGACCTTAATTAGCTTTTTTGCTGGTCCCTTAGGATACCGCATTAAGGAGGGTTCATTGTAGTCAATTAATTATTTAACCCCTTTATAATTAACTCTGTTTACATTTTTAACCTTATATAAAAATACATTTATTTATCCTCTATCATCTCATTCTAAATAATAATTCATTTTATTTAATTTATTTTAAAAATTCCGCAAATTTATTCGTCAATTAGAACAATTATTGGTCAAAAACAAATAAAATGTCATTGAACTAGTTTCCGGTATTAAAACCTATCAATTGAGATTTGAAAAATTTTATACGCGAAGTTTGAATTTTCAAGTTTTTTTAAATTTTTTAGATAAACTATTTTTCGATAATAGTTTTTTCTTGTTATTTTAGTAATGTTCTTTTTATATAAAATACCTTATTTATATAATTTGTTTGGATTTTATGAATATTTTAAATTGAAATACGCACATTATAAATTAGAGATATTTTAAATGTTCTCTATATATTTTATATATTAAAAAGAATGAAAATACTTAAGCAAGAAAGTCTATCTTAGACATAAAACAAACTCTACTGTTCTTACTGCGTTGAAAAAAAAATATCGGGAGGGCTTGGCTCATCGGTGATGAACCCTCCCAGCGGTTTTGCCAATCTAAACTACCAGACCGCTTTTTATAGCTCTAATACTGTATTGGGCGCGATTCTGTTTATATATTCTACACTGAAGGATGGAATCTTAGAAAGGGTATTCAGCTAAACTATGGATATAAGCTTATAGAACAGTAGAATTACATCACATCATTTTTTATTTATCCCAAGTACACATGGTACAGGTCATAATAATCATGGTGGGTTGTTAGCGACTGCTTTAATATAAGTGAACCACATATATACACATGTGAAAATAAGTTTGACTTTTTTACTTAGAAATGTTTTATCTGTTCAACTTTTTAACGACTCTATCACATTTATATTAGTAAACATTGTATAGCTTCCATTGAATAACATTAAATACATTGTATATCTTCCATATAAACAAATAAAATTCTAAAATACACTCTATTTAAATATAAAAATTTCCAATGCACGGGATTTAAATTTTTTTATTTGAAATATAATTGAATCTGTTAAATGATTATATAAATTCATACAAAATAAATAAATCGCGTTTAATAATTGTTTTAAAAAGATATGAACTATTTATATTTTTTAAAACAATCTTTATATAGAATTTTGGTAGTCATTCGTTTAGAATTGGAATATTTTAAAATCATATTCATCAAAATCTGACTAAAAAAATATCCCAACGCTCTGTGCCTAGACGAACTTGGCAGAATTAGTAAATCAGAGTTCTACCATTATAAATACTTTGGCTTTGAAAACGGCTGAAACAAGAAGTCTCGCGTTAAGCTCGCATTCAACTGTTGTGCCTTGATACATCTGTATAAATGATTTTACGACAGTTATTGGCTTGTTACTCAAAAGATATTCCATATAGAATCCTGAAATTTTTATTTCTTTCTCTTTTAAGTTCTTTAATCAACACTCCAGCAATCGAGCCTCGATTCTCAACCGTTTTCGAGTTGAATGAGTTTCAAAGAGATAGACGTTCAAACAGACGTCGTATATATATATATATATATGGCTTATCCCTAGTAGACGTGGTACAAGCCATGATAATCATGGTGGGTAGTTAGCGACTGCTTTTACTGTAAAAGCACCATATGTCTATACATGTGAAAAGCAGTTCGACTTTGCCTTTACAAATGTGTCAGAGACCCGTTTGGCTACTTGCACTCGCTGGTGGGGTTGGACCTTTGAAAGAATCGGGGGCCATTGGAGAATTTTATTTAAAATCCAAAAAAAAGTGCCCAATGCGTGAATCGGACCCGGATCGTAGAGGTCGAAAACCAACGGTCTAGACCATCTTTCCACCGACCCTCACGTATTTATATAGATATAAAAAGTTTCAAGAAAAAAACAAGGAAAAATGTTTTTAGAACGTTGTACTAGGAATTGTTCATATTTTTAAAGTCGAAAATTATTTATAAAAAATATCATATATAAATTTATACACTTTTATTGCCATAAAATATAATTTAAGAGGTATTTAGCTTATCAGTGGTGAATCTTACCTTCGAATCAGTTAATAAAATTTGATGTTGGTTGAATGCTTTGACGAAACCTCTAGAAAGGTTTATAAGCCAAGTCCTCCCAGGATATTATTTCATTCCAGAAAGAAACCATTGAATTTGTTTCAAAAATAGGCAGCACACCGAATACCTCTTAATCAATACATTTCTTTTTATATATCATATAAATAAATAACATAGAGAAACCATCCTGAAGGTAGCCATTGGCATTCATAGTTCATAAAAAAAGAGAAACCTCGGCTGGAAAAGGTGTGATTTTCTCGACATTTCGACAAAAATATTTTGTTTTAGTCAGAAAAATTAAAGCATTTGGCAAGGCGTTATAAATATCAATAATATCTTCATTAAATATTTAATGAACAAAGATTATGATCTAAGAAATAAATGTGTATATAATAAATAAAATAAATATATATATGTAAATAAAATAAAGGACATTTATAATGCCCTGATAAATACTTCATTTTTGTTTTTCTTGACTGGGAAAAATGTATTTATTCGAAACGTTGAGAAAATAAAATAATTTCTGTCATGAAATGTCTCTTATTTTTCAAGGCCTATAGAAACTAATGTACTAGCCTGTGTGTGTTCTCTAGATCCGATTTAACCAACTTAATCTCTATAAGCGAGTGTATTAACCTAATCCCACTAATCCAAACCTAAATCTCCCTCATCAAACTTCATTGGAATGTTATTAATACGCATAAATTTAATTTAGAATCGATATACAGCCAGATTTGACAACTGTACGACAAAATACGACGTCGAAATAAATTGGAAATAAAACAAATCCTGAGTAAACCAACCCACTTTAAAGTCAACAAGGATAAAAAATGGCCCGTTCTAATTACGAAGTCTCAAATTGATTAGAATGGAGTCTCATTAAATCCAAATCTGGGAAAACAAACTTTTTCATTGTTTTTTATCCGTTTCTCAAATAGATAGAATTAGCGCTTGGGATCAATGCTGGAAAACAATTTTATGTTTTGTATTTGATAGTGAATGTAAGTCTCCTCAAAGATATGAAATCAAATCTGTATATATTGAAAAATTCAATAAGGAATTTAAGGTCAGAAAGAAACCTAGCCCGATATTCCTTCTTGATTTTATCAAAGTATAAAAACAGGGAAGAATATTCCTATATAAACATACTCATGCTTTGAGCCGTTGCATGTAAAACGAAAAATAATTTTCCTAAAAAATTCTGAGCATCTTGTTCTTATATTTACCTTAAGATTAAAAATAGATAATAATATTTAAAAAATGGATATGATCATCTTCAGAGTGTATAAAATACTTATTTGAACTCATGGAGACAAAACTTAAGAAGGTTATAACTTTTAAGCATGTATATCGGGATTGAGACAATAACTCTGAAAGATATTTGATACACAGTGAACTTTATTGGGAAATTTTATATAACCAAATGTGAACAAAATTGCTTCTGTTTTTTTTTTATAAAACAGACTATCGGTGACATCAATGACTTGTAAATATATAACATGTCAATTTTGGACGCTTTTTAATGACGCCATTTATGCTTTTGGGAATATATTTCAAAGCAACAAACCGGCGAGTTCACACATATGTCCGGCAGGCCAATCAGAGGTAGAAAGGGAACCTTACCGTTAGCTGCACCCTGTCTCTTGTGTTTAAGCCACGGCGACAGAAAGTCAATGGAAAGCGACATCAAGAGACGATTGGAAACAGAATAAAACCATCGAGTGAAAGAATAAAAAGAACACCATATAAACACACTAAAGTTTGAACATATCACAGTAATTTTTAGAAAACAAATCTGGTAATGCATATAGCAATTACAAACAGCATATGAATTTTAAAACAGCGTTAAAACTTTTCACTTCGTTATTAGATTTCAGGATCTCTTTCAAAAAAACCTTCAAACATTTGTATATTTTATATGTAACAGGTTAGCTTATGAGATGGGTAAAACAGTAGTTTTATGTATTCCCATGATAGTATGATATTTTACTAAATAAACCTGGAGAGGAAGAGAAATATAATATTCTCTAAAATAACATTTTCTCAGAAATATCTAAATGTTGCTGTGTTTTTCACTTTAAAATTTAATGTTTTAAATGTTCGTAATGTTAAATGTGATTTTCTGAAGGAGATCCTGAATAAGAGTTAACAGAATTTCCAAACCTAAATATCTAACAGATTCCAGCAATACCTCACTATGGATTTATTCTCATTATTATGAGAATTGTAATTTTAAGGTGGAGTTGAAAAATTATTTTCTGGTATCAAGTAAAACTTTATAAAATATTCTGATAAACATATTATATGCGATGATTGAATAGATGTTCGAAGAATAATACAATGAGCTATTGAGTCCAATATTCGCCACATAGAAATAGACATAAATTCGTATTCAAATATATAATTAGTTGTAATTTGTGTGACTACAGAAAATTAAATTTGAGGTTAGAAACAGTGTTGAATCAAACGTTATCAATTAAAACATGCCACTCTCTTGGTCAACATGACCTATTCAAGTCACAGAAATTGAAACTTTATATTCTACTTGTCCATACTTTAATGCTGATTAAAACCAATTGAACCAATTTCAAATAATAGACATACGAGGTTAGACAATTTTTAATCAAAATTTACCAATTAAAATTTAACAACTATCTTATTCATCGTGACTTATTCAATTCACAGATATTGAAACGTTATAATTTCACTTGACCACACTTTCACGCTGAATAAAACCAATCAAACAAAATTCAAATAATAGACATGTGAGGTTAAACAAAGCATTTAATATAAATGACCAATTAAAATTAAAGTATTTTAAAGACCAATTAAAGTATTTTACACAATATGACTTATTTCAAGAGTCGTAGATATTGAGAAATTTTATTTTTTACTTGACCATACCTTCAAGCTGGTTAAAACAAATTAAATAATAGACATACGAGACTTAAGATAACGTATCTAGTCAAAATTTACCAATTAAGTACTATCTTACTCAACATGAATTATTCAAGTCTCAAATATTAGAAAACTTTATATCTTTACTTGTCTATACTTTAACGCTGGTTAAAACCAACTATGCGTAAATCGAATAATGGACAAAGAAAAAAAAAGTTATTTTATAAATTCTGAAATCCAACATTTGTAGAGTTGGTTAAAAGTGTAGTGATATTCAAACTTCACTATACTTCACTAGTACTCTTTTCTTCAAATTCTGAATAACCGCCTAAATCCTCTATATGCCTGATGTCTTCCTGAAGTCTTTTATTTCTTATTTTAAGTTGAGGGAGTACATTTCAAGTATTTTCATTTCACTGATTTGAACTTTCCTGAAAGTATTTACTCTCATCAGATGAAATTTCTCTCACCCTCAGTGACAATTTATTTTGAACCCTCCATTTGTAATAGCAAGGAACTGGCTTAACGGTCGCCGAGATGGTACATCGGGCTCAAGACAGAGATAGCTGGTGTCGCATCGTGTTTGGGATGTAATATGTACAGTGGGCCACAACGTTTAAAGCGTATAAAATCATTATTATATATATTTGTAATAGCATTCTGATATACGAAAAGAATCTTCATAAAACATTAATACCATACGTTTCTCCTGGAAGTGGCCTCTCTTTGGAGACTCGGTAATCAAAGGCAAATACATTACAAATATTTTTTATTTCACAAAGAAGGTTGCTAATTTAGATTTTTACTTTTTATATTTGTTCAGTCATTTTACAATTCGATTATCATTTTTGATAATCGATTTTAAAAATGTCTTCAAAATTCTTAATTCAAAAATTGCACAAGAGTAATCAAAAGACACTCAGTGTAAATACATTAACACAGATATAATGTTTTCTACATGTTTGAACACATGTTGCAATTTATTTGTAATAAAAATATGAAATAAAATGTTCTCTTTGAGGATTATGTCCACGAAATGATTTCAAAGTACAGTTAAACCTATCTATACCGCCCCCTCTAAATAGCGCTTTCCTCTCTATAGCGCCTGATTTTAAATACGTAGTAGGATGCAATTTACATTAAAAGTGACCTGTCTATACCACCACCTCTCTATAGCATCCTATTTTGGTGAGTCCCAAGAGGGGGCGCTATAGACAGGTTTAACTGTATATCTTTTGATATTATATATAGGCATAAGTTACAAAATTTAGAAATGAATGCTTTTTTTATTCACTCTTTCTAAATACAAAAACCTTCAATTATAACTATATTGACTATATATGAAGATTTTGATAAAAAATTGAATTGAATATTTAAAAATAAAAGTATAAAAGAAGAAAATCCATATAAGGTTCTAAGAAATAGTGACCATCAGTATGACAACCAAACGACGGTTCTGTCAGACCATTTAGAAATGATTAAATGGAACCAATTACAGGCGACAGTTAGATCCGCTATAATTGTGTTACCGCGGGTAATCGTCTGCTCGTTAAATCCTGGCAGCCATCTTGCTGCTGACCACCTAGTTGCATCTTCGTGTGATTCGGATATATTTATTATATGAAAAAATAATGAAAAAAAAATAAAAAGGTCAGGTGTTGATATTATAAATGAAGAAGGCATATCCTGACCAGGAGCACATGTGCTTTTTAGATGGAAGAGCGTCACTAGTGGAACAGAAATCATCTTAACATTGATATAACCTGTTCCCTGATATTTGGCAATCAAGAAATAGGTAAAAAATGGCGTTATATAAAAATATGTTTAAAATTTTCATTGAAAATATTTATTGCGACCAAGACACTTTATTTTTAGTTTAATATTTTAAAGTATGTTAATCAATAAAGTATCTAACAATTTCAGATAATTATTTATTAATTCAAAATCAATAGTTATGTTTAGTCCATTCAGCCTTGTCGAAAAATCGGCTTTCGAGGAAATTATTGATTCAAAAAGTGCTATTAGAATTATATAATTTACATGTATTTCGCTAGTATACCGTTTATAATAGATGAAACCTAATATTTTATTTATGTTTATTCATATAGTTAAAATAAACGGATAAATAAATAATATCAAAAGATAAATGACATGACCTCGAGACCACAAAGAAAATTGACTTTAAGCAAAGATTTCCCAAAAGGTTTTTCTCCTCCAAATCAATAGCACTTCTAAGGAACCTCTTCAACTTGTGGAGCTGCTGTTCAAACAAGGGAAGTTGAAAGAAGCAGAATATTTAGTAGAAATGGATGTTTCCATTCTTCAGCGTCTTCCGATTAAAACTATTTAAAAAGAAAGGTTTAAACTTGATTGAGTTGGCAGAACATTTATTTTTATAAAATATCGAACTTTTTTGTGAGATATATTTTGAACAGAAATATTTGATTGTGTTGTGTATATTATAATGAATTCACTCAGTGACACGATTATAAATATATTAAAGAGCTTCGTAAAGATAGAGGCTGCCTGGCCGGCATTCATAATTTTTGAAAATAAATTTCTTGAAAAGACAAATTATAAGATATATTAATCATAATGGATGTTTTTTAATATTCACGTATGAATTCAAAGTTCCCTAGAGTTTAAAATCATATTTTCATAATCAGATATATTTTTTAAAATTATCCAATGAGAGAGAAAAAGAAATATATTTTTCGATAAGATCTTCAATATATATATTGTTCTGAATATAGAGCAATCCATATTTTAATCTTTAGATAATAAAAAAGACACATATTGGATTGAATAATTATCTAATGAATATATTTTTCGATAAGCTCTTTAATTCTAGAAAATAAATGTACTTCGGCCAGTAAATCATTTTATTGACCCTTGGAACCTTAGAACAATTTTCAACGCCTTGCCAAATGTTTCAATTTTTGTTTGCTCCTGACGAGGACAAAAGAATTTTGTCGAAACGTCGAGGTAATAAAAATATTTACTGGCTGAAGAATCTTCATTTTAAAGAATTAAATAACTTTTCGAAAAATATATTCATTGGATAATTATTCAATCTAATATAGGTGTTTTTATTATCAAAGATCTAAATATGAATTGCTCTATATTCATAACACATATATATATATATTGAAGATTTTATCGAAAAATATATTTCTATTTATCTATCATTGGATAATTTTTTAAAAATACCTGTAATTATAATAATATGATCTTAAACTCTAGGAAACTTTGAATTTATACTTGAATATCAATCAAAATCTATTATGATGAATATATCTTATACTTCGTCTGAATACATAATCTGCCTCTCTCTTGTAAGGAAAGATGAATTATATATATATCGCAACATAATCATTATTATATATTTACTAGCCGAATGACCCGGGCAACGCGCGTGTTTTACCCGACTGTAGAAGTTACAACGGTGATCCTTAGGTCGCTGGTTCAAATCCGGCTCGAGGGAGCCGGCGAGCACGTGACCTCCCTGTGCGCGCGCATCCGTGACAGAGGCCGATGAGGAAAGACGGTCGTGACTATATATATATAATACCATTTTGAAAATTGTTATATAGCGTAGGTTTTCTGTATATCATTAAAATACGAGATAGATTAACCTAGTGTGTAGACGTGAGATATAAGGAATCTCCTGATCGTCCAACTAAAATTTACATCAACAACCTTTAGTTGCATGATCAAAGATGTCATTTTTAAATTAATTTTTTCACCTGATCTAGTAATATTTCACCTTTTTACTATTTTTCATTGAATAATCGATTAACCTTTCAAAACAAATCGTAAATTTTTATAGTGATATTTGAGCATATAATAAGTTAGTTTCAAATCACTGAATATATTTCTAAATGTATATGTTGAATATATATACATGTGTGTTATGTCATTGAGATATTTATTCAATTATATTTAATTGTGACACCTTACTGGGTTATTTATGTCTTTGGAATATACATGCAAATTGCTCGAAATATATATAATTTTTTGAATTTGTATGTGCTTCCAATATTGATAAGGTTTTTATGTTTATATGTTTCCCTTATAAACTTTGGCTAGAATTTCCCTAACGAATATCCAGTTTGAATAGCCCAATACAATATCAGTGAAATCTGGAATATTAATATGGAAACCCACCTCTGGAAGTTTTATCACCGACGAGTTAGGCTTTCCTAATATTGCCCCTTAGCATTAGAAGCATCAGAAAATTGCCTCATTTATGAAAATAAAATAATATATATATTTTTTAGTTTTATATTTTACATACAATTCCATATATATATTAAAAATAAAAAGGCATATCCTGACCAGGAGCACATGTGCTTTTCAGATGGCAGAGCACCATCTAGTGGAACAGAAATCAACTAAACATTGATTTAGTCTGTTCCCTGATATTTGGCCAACCCAATTTCTTGATAAATCAGGAAAAGTCATCCACGAACGCGTTTCTAGTTTTTGGTCCCAAAGGCTTCTTGAGAAACAAAGAAATGGGTATTTAGAAACGCGTTCGTAGAACGCTTTTCTTGATATTTTAAGAATTGGGTTGACCAAATATCAGGTAACAGGCTAAATCAATGTTTAGTAGTTTTCTGTTCCACTAGATGGCGCTCTGCCATCTGAAAAGCATATGTGCTCCTGGTCAGGATATGCCTTTTTTACTTTTAATATCAACACCTGACCTTTTAATTTTTTATATTTTATATAATTTTTCATATATATATCTTGTAGAATATCTTCCTTATACAAACCCTCGACACTCGTGGATCTCGTTGATAATTTATTTACAAGGTTTGAATTCCCCGATCGAGATAGGCGAACTGCCTCATCGAAATATTGGAAAATGTGATAAATATTTGATCCAAAATAACCATCATAATTCAATATATATATATATATATGTCATAAAAAAAAAACGTTTATTCTAGTTACGTTACCAATTCATGAGTCGTGGATGGTAAAAATGAATGATAACTTTTGTTCCAAAAAAATATTTATTATTTTAATTATTTTTTTTAAAGCAAACAACTTTTTTGCATACCTACAACTAACAATGTTATTATCTATTTACATAAAAAATAAAATTAGTTTTTATTCCTTTTGTTAAGGAATCCTTTTCATTTTAAAATTTAACCCTGTGATTATAGAATTTTAATTATCTTATGAATAATAAAAATCATATTTTTATTCTGTCATATATATATGAAAAAATAATAGAAAATAAATAAAAGATAAGTGGGTCAGGTGTTGATATTAAAAATAACGAAGGCATTTCCTGACCACGAGCACATAATCTTTTTGGTCGCAGTGGTTACAGCCTACTCCACGCTGACGAGCGCCAACACCGCGAAACGCGTTCGTGGATGGCTTTTCTTGGTTTATCAAGAAATTGGGTTGGCCAAATATCACGGAACAAGCTAAATAAACGTTTAGTTTATTTTTGCTCTACTAGATGGCGCTCTGCCATCTAAAAAAGCACATGTGCTCGTGGTCAGGAAATGCCTTCTTTATTTTTATGATCAACACCTGACCTTTTCTATTTTTTTCTATATCTTTTTCATATATATATAAATTTCATACATAGGTCAACAAATAATTTTCATATTTTTATCGTCATAAAAACAACAGGAAACACATAAAGTAAACATACCTATTTATGTTTACGCCTTTAAATGGTTCTTCCCATCTACATAGAGAGGCAGAAAGTTCGTCTGCTAAAGCCCACCTATATGCAAATATATTGCGGCCGTAAACTAGGTCCCTACGTGACTTCCATCGATCACGCCCTCTAACTTATGCAACTTTAAAAAATCGATTCCAATTCCTTTAATAGATTCCGTTTCTCTGTTGCTGAGCGTTTGAGAGTGATTACATCAACTGCTACGAAAGTTTAAGTAGATTGGAACGTTCCGTATATTCGTTCTAGCTTTACGGTCGCTGCGTTTATCTGACTTGATGGAGTATTTGGTTTTGGAAAATAATTATTATTTTATGATTCTTGATATCATATCTTAAGGTTTTTTAAATTATGTGTTTTTAATGATCTAAAGTGTTGAGTTAAAGTAATAAGTTAAAGGAGCTCTAAAGAGGCGGCTGGTAGATTAAATTAGAGAAAACGCTTGAAGGGTTCGCCACTGATGAGCCAAGCCTTCCCAATATATTTTTCCATCGCAGTAAGGGCAGTAGAAGTTTGATTAATTTGTGAAAAGAAACATTCTCTTTTTGGTGTTTTCATTTGTATTTTAAAATGTGTATTGTCTTTTAATTTATTATCGTATATTATTATGATAATTTTACTGTCTATTTTGCATTGGACAGAATATTTTGAAATGCAGAAATATTTTAATTCAAATCAATAATGCGCTATCTATATATAACAAATGAAAATATTGAGACGCGAATTTGTTGGGAGAATCTTAATAATTATTTTCTATTATAAGTAAAAAACTTCTTTATTGAAGACACTAATTACAATGAAGTCAAATTACTATAAAAAGGGTTTTAGAAACTCATACGTCTCCACACAGATTCTCAACCACTCTCACTCAAAGAAAATACCTATATATATACACATAATCTACACCACAGAATAAAATAATCCACAGATTAATATAATCATAGAATGAAAAATGAACATTTTAAATTATAAATATCAACAAATCTCCCCTTCAAATTTTCAATTTTCATTCCTCAAAAAGTAACTCCACCACTTAGGCAGTTCTTAATCTTGACAGCATCCACACTCTTGGTGAGATGGTCCGCTTTCATTTCTTCGGACATTTAATTTCAAAAGCTCTATCAGAAACATTTTCCTTATTCTTTATTAGTCTTAATCTTTCAGATCTCCTCACACCCTTTTTTATAAGTTCTTCTTCCTCGGTTTCTCTCAAACGAAGATCTCGTTCTTCTCTCATTTCTCTCGTCATTCCTGGTTCTGGTCCTCTTCTACGTGGAGTAATTATTTCATCAGGAGGTATTTCCTCTATTTCACTCAAATCTATATCATTATCATCTTGAGGAATATGCTCATCATCGATGTTAAAGTTTTCTGCTTGGTCTTCTCTATTACCACCAGAGTCTTCATTCCTGTGAGAAATCAAATTTTGGTCTTCTCTACAAAAAAAGAAAAGTTCATTTTCATCAAGATTTCTACCTCTATTATTCATTAAATAATATCCTAACTTAGCTTCATTAAATTTAACGTCTGATACTTCATGAATTTCATCCATTTCCGGTAAATATAATCTATAGCCTTTTCTTATCATACTATATCCCATCATGATCCCTTTATGAGCTTTTGGTTCCATCTTCTTTCTCTTTTCTTTTCTAATATGAACATAAGCTTCGCTTCCGAACCTTTTTAAGTAAACAATGTTTGGTTTCCATCCCTTGTATATCTCGAAAGGAGTTGTATTCATTTCTTTGATTTTAATTCTATTATTTATATGAACAGCCACCTTAACACTTTCGCTCCAAAATTTTAAAGGTAATTTAGAATCAATTAGCATGGTTCTAGCTGACTCAACTATGGTTCTATTGAATCTTTCGGCTTTTCCATTGCTTTCAGGAGTATAAGCTGTAGTAAATTCTTGTTTGATGCCCTTACTAGATAACCACCTCTTGAAATAATTTGAAATATACTCTCCACCATTATCATTTCGAATTCTCTTTACTTTCCTGCCAGTCTGTCTTTCTTCTTGGATAATCAAATTTATTATGGAATCTGCTGTTTGAGATTTATTAGCAATTGGTATAACGAAAGTAAAATTACTATAATCATCAACAATAGTGATAAAATACCTATATCCAAAAGAATCATTTAAAGGTCCAACTATGTCGGTATGCCATAGATCCAAAATATCTTCAGATTGTTTATATTGTATACTTTTGTAAGATTTTCTATGAATTTTTCCTAATGTACAAGATTCGCAATTCGCTTTGTTATTATGTAAATTTTTCAATCCTAATACAGTTGAATTATCATACATTTCTTTCAATTTCTGAAAATTTACATGAGCAAGTCTTTGATGCCATAGCATATCATCTACTTCTGCTTTTCTAGCTATTTCCATATTTAGGATTCCTTCAACTTCAAATTTATCACCATTTCTCCTTGCCTCATATAAAATCTCACCATCTTTACCTATTACCTCAGCTTTATATTTACTAAATAATACACTTAAATCATGATCCACTATTTTTGCAACCGATAATAAACCTTCTCTCAAATCAGGCACATGCAAAACATTTTCAAATTTAATGAATCCCTCATCTACATTCGACTTCATTCTTATATCTCCAATTCCCGATGATTTCATCACTGCACCCTTCTCAGCTGTTGCTATAATTCTCTCCTCCTCTTCATACTCTATAAAGAATTCCTTCCCACTAACCATATGGCTAGAGGCTCCAGAATCCATTGTCCATCTAATTTTTTCATCCCCTTGATCTTCCTCTTCGTAATTAACTTCACTTGTCTCCATCACATGACTTGTAGACTCTCTATAATTTCTCCTGTTTACTCCTCTCCTAGGCCCATTATAATTATGCTCTGCATTCTCTTCACCTCTATTCTTTCTACATATTTCCGATTTATGACCAAATCCTCCACATTTAAAACATTTGATCTTGCCTCTGCACTCTCTAGAAATGTGTCCCATCTTTCCACAGTTGAAACATTTGATAGCAAAATTTCGTCTTCCCGTTCGGCCCTCTCTAGCTTTAGATGCTATTTCTGTTTGCCGTTTTTCTTCTTTTCTCTAAGTTTTAATTTTTCTTCTGTTTCCCTCAGGATTTTCCTTATAGTGTTCATATTATTTTGCCTGTCTGATTTTATAATTTTTATGTCAAAATCAAATTCAACTCTCAACCCTTCCAAAACGAAGCAAATTAACTCTCTATCTTTAATCTCATCTCCTGCTTGAATGCTTTTGCTCTTTAAATTCATTGCTCTATTTAAGTAGTCATCCACCGTTTCATCTTCGTTCATTTTCAATTTTGACAATTCTATTCTATTTTTCATCTGTAAGTCTTCATTTTTAGATGCCATTTCTTCTCTAATTATATTCCATAATCTCTTGGCACTTTTTTCGCTCGAGTATTTCAGCACTTGAGTGTCATTCATTGTTCTATTAATCAAATTTCTTACAATGGCATTGTCGTCATCCCAGTCTTCCCAGATTTTCATTTTTCATCAAATTTCTTGTCTGTTTCTATTGGTTTTTCCACTTCTTCTCCTTCTATAATTCTTCTCCATAATTTTAATCCCCGCAATTCACTTTCAATTCGATTTGCCCAGATCAAGTAGTTTTTGTCTGAAAGTTTTTCTATTGGAGATAAATTAAAATTTTGCATCTTTTCTTTTTTCTAAAAATTTTTCAATTAATCTTGATTTGCATAAATTTAAATTCAACCGCTCTCTGCTACCAATTGTTGGGAGAATCTTAATAATTATTTTCTATTATAAGTAAAAAACTTCTTTATTGAAGACACTAATTACAATGAAGTCAAATTACTATAAAAAGAGTTTTAGAAACTCATACGTCTCCACACAGATTCTCAACCACTCTCACTCAAAGAAAATACCTATATATTACCTATTTCAACTGTGATATTATAACACTATGCGGCGCTGAGTTTGTGTATACAAAAATGTAATGCCTCGATAAAGGTTGGCGTTCAGCCAGCCGAAATATTGGCAAAATAAATATTTTTTCAAATCCAATATATGCCTTTTATTATCTAATACCTATATATATACACATAATCTACACCACAGAATAAAATAATCCACAGATTAATATAATCATAGAATGAAAAATGAACATTTTAAATTATTAATATCAACAGAATTTTCTTTTCACAAATAAATAAAACCTCTACTGTCTTTACTGCGATGAAAAATATTGGGAGGGCTTGACTCATGGCAGAATGATTCAATACAGTATTAGAGCTCTAAAGTAGCGGTTTGGTATAGTGAATTTGCAAAACCGTTAAGCGGTTTCACCACTGATGAGCTAAGCCCTCGCAAATTTTTTCACCGCAGTAAGGAGAGTAGGAGTTAGATTTTTTTGTGAAAATAAACATTCGTATCTTAATGTTTTCATTTGCATACCTATTTACAAGTAAATAATATTTAAGTGGTTTTGCCATGTCAAGCATGGATCTGGGATAAATATGAGAATTGTATTTTTTAAAACTATTTGAATAACTTTCTATTCTTTCCCACATCCAATTCCATCAGAAACGACAATTAATTAAACAGTCTAGTGGCATTTTGTGAATATGGAAATTTAAATACACATCTAATAAGATTTAGACAATGAAAAGGCATATATTGGATCGAATAAAATAAAAATACAAAGGACGTGGGGGAAATTTGTGCATGAAAATTATTTTTATAAATTTTACATTCAGAATAATTTAAATATCTTATGTGTTGAATTATAATCTATTTACAGTACGAGCCTGTACTACATTTTACATAATTTCGTCATCTATATTTCTTATTATTATCAAAACAAACTGCGGAGCTTACTCCGATGATGTGAATTATTATAAATAAAAGGTAATTCTCCAAAGTAAGAGTTTCTTTCAATCACGTAATTTTATAAGTATTTTTATCAGTACAAACCGGTTTCGGACTGTCGGCTTTCGTCAGAATGGTGCAGGATGTAGCTCAAAGCTCTAACTATTTTATCGTTGAAGTACAGCTTGCACCACGCTGACGAAAGCCAAAAGACTGAAGCGCGTACGTGATTAGCGTTTCTTGATTAAATGAGAAAAGGTATTTAGACAATTCTGTAATAAATAAATAAAAATTAGCTATCCAGCAAATATTTAGCTACCCATGGAGACATTCCTCAACAACACAGCTAAGCACAAACGCGTTTCGGGATTTTGGATCTCGTCAGTGCGGTGTAGGCTGAGGCTCAAAGGCTCAAGTATTTGGTCATTGAGATACAGCTTGCACCACTCTGACGAAGGCCAACAGATCGAAACGCGAACGTGGTTGGCTTTTCTTGATTAATCAAGGATAGATATTTTGCCAATTCTGGCAAAGGATTCATCAAAACGCAGCTACGCAAGGAGACATTCCTCAACAAAATAGCTACCCATAATAATGTGATACATTATTCACATTATTCAAATAAAATACTCAATTTGATTTTTTCGGAAGAGCAATTGCTCGAAGCATACTATATTTTTATAATTGTATGTATTTCTACTGTCCTCGAAGCTTATGTCCATATTATATTCAAAATACCATTTCCAAGAGGTCAACGTTAGTTTCGGTATAAAAGAAAAACCAAAAAATGCAACATAACAGAGGTATCAAAATACGAAACTATTATCGACGCCCTTACTGCAATCAAATCATACGCGTCTATAATAGTTTCGTATTTTGATAACAGATGGCGCGCTTTTTGCATCATAATAACAGAGGTATTTTAGATTAAACTAGCGAAACCGCTGGGAAGGCTCACCACTGATTAGTCAGGCTCTCCCATTAATTTTTCATTGCAGTAAGGGCAGTATAAAATTGTTTAATTTAAAAAAATTCATACGCTTCTATAATAGTTTGGAATTCTCACAGCTAACCATGAAGACATACTTGTAAAGGAGCAACTATCTCAAAGATTTCCTGTCAAATTCTTGTCAAGATTTGTTTATAGAAAAAAAACATTTGGATGTTATTGGAATAAAAATAAAATTGGCGAGCATTTATATGACTTCTACATATTGGAATAAAATGGAATTTGTGATTCACAGAAATCTCCTTCCACTTTTGTACCCTTTTCATTTTATATGTAAGAATTTTATATAGATTTGAATTTTATATAAAACTTAACATTTTTTTTCACATTCATACACATTCTACTTAGTCTAACCATAAATATTGTTACAAAACCAAATCAGTGATAAAAATTTTAATTTAAGCGCGTGAAGTATTCAAAATACAGTAGTTGTTATTTGAATATCTCGTGCACACGTGTTTAGAAAAAAAATCGGAATATATTTGTTTTTCGAGAATGGATTTTGGTGTTAAAGAAAACCTATAGCTGTAATAGCCTTACACAAGGTAGGCCAAAGTCCTTCATCCATTTTTAAGCTTTTACAAAATTTGAATATTACGCGTCAATTTGTTTATCGAACCATTGAAAGGTTCAACAAGGCTTGCACTATTGATGACCTTGAAAGATTTTGTCGACCGCGCGTGCAATGAACGCAAGCAGCTATAAAAGCCATTCGCGAAAGATTTCGTCGAAATCCACGCCGCAAACAAAAGAACTTCGCAAAGCAGATGAATTTAGCTTCAAGAACCCTTTCCAGGATAATCAACGAAGACCTTGGACTCAGAGCTTTCAAACGACGCACAAGTCATTTGATAACCCCTGCTCTTAGAGTTTTTTTAGATATTAGAAGAGTTAGATCAAAAATGTTGTTGGCGCGGCATGATGGTCGGTGGCATGATAGAATCCTTTTCACAGACGAAAATATTTCACTGTCTAGAAAAAGATTAATCGTCAGAATGATAGCATATATGCTTGTAGCTCTCTAGAAGCTTCTTTGAAAGTCAGAAGACTTGAAAAAAGTCACCATCCTTCTTCTGTCATGGCTTGGTGGGGAGTTAGCTACCAAGGTGTAACAGATCTCCACTTCTGTGCCAAAGGGGTAAAAACTACAGCTAAAAACTATCAAGAAGATACTTTGGAACAAATAGTAAAGCCTCTGAATAAAGAAAAATGTTTAATGGAGAACATTGAATATTTCAACAAGATTCAGCTCCTGCTCACAAAGCTAAGTCAACTCAACAATGGTTAAGCCGAATGTTTGGAGTTCATAAAGGCCAATGAATGGCCCTCTGGAAGCCCTGATTTGAACCCCCTTGATTACAGTTTGTGAGAATATTTAGAGGAGAAGGTGTGCTCTAAAAGATATCATAATTTGGATCAATTGAAATCAGCATTTGTGAGAGCAATGAAAGAAATACCCTTAGAAAAGCTGCGTGCCGCCATAGATCAGTGTCCCGGACGTTTGAGATCCTGTGTCAAAAATAAGGGAGGACATTTTGAATGATTGTATATATTTAAAATCTATGTCCTATTGGCTAATAAAATATGTATTTATAATCCATTAGTTTTTGTTCTTAATCATTTAATTTATAAAATTGTTTGTAACAGAATTTATGGCTAGACTGTGTATATTATAATATAATTTTAGTTCAATATGTTATTTCAATTCCAATTTTCTGTTTATTATTAAATAATATTCTTATTTCAAGAGTGTTATTCGATTCCAGGATTTTGTCAGGGCCACAAATTTATATATGGAGCTGAGACATAGCTAGTGTGATTAAGGTTTCACACAACATTAGATTTTATCAGCTTATTAATAGAACTTATTTTTTGAAGCGACTTTAATTGCGAAGCGGATCTTCAAAAGTTAAAATATATTTGTACTAAGTTTATCTATATAATAAAATGAATAAAACTTTCAGGGCTTATTTTCTTGTACAAACCTTTTATTTTCAAGTTTTCGGACTAATTACTCATGGATGAAGGACTTTGGCCTACCTTGTGTAAGCCTATTACAGCTATACGGTTTTCTTTAACGTCCCAATCCATTATCCAAAAACAAATATATTCCGATTTTTTTTCTGAACACGTGTGCACGAGATATTCAAATAACAACTACTGTATTTTGAATACTTCACGCGGTCAAATTAAAATTTTTATCACTGATTTGGTTTTGTAACAAAATTTAACCGTAGACCACCTCCTCTTCACCTTTTGCCCAACCTTCCAATACCAAAGATTCCAGACAGCCACTCTCCTAGGTATCACCAACATATGTCCAGCATCCCTAGAAAATCTCCCAAGAAAGAAATCTGCCTAGCAACACCTCATTAATTGGACTTCCATTGGCATTGTATATAAATCCAAGAATACTTAGGTCAGAAGGACATCCCGGGTAGTTGGCGACTTCTGTACGCTCCAGGAACCTGGGTTACTTAAAAAAATAATAATAACAATATTTATGGCTAGACTAAGTTTATTTATATGCAAATTTGAGAAAGGAGAGCTTTCGAATCAAACTCTTCTACGGATCTCTTGGCTAAATAGAAATCAACAAGCTTGGAAACATTTAATTATAAGGCGATAAAGTGATATCTATACATAAGAAATGGAAGCATTTAAAAACTAATTTTTCTTTTAAATATAAAGCAGTTCAGTTATAAAATAACTTTACTAGGTACAACTCAAAAAGAGAAACCTAGCTTATGATATTTACAACAATGAATAATATAATACAATATAATGTGGTTTATGATTGTAGAATGACGTTTGACAATTATCCCGCAAATGCTTCTTGGTAAGCGAAACACTGTGGGTTCGATTCCCATCCCTGGACACTTTATTTTTCCGTTTATCATTACTCTTCACAATTCATCCTTTTATACTTTATTCATAAGGCTAGAAATATTCGTTTTTTCTCTTTGAAATAAATTTCGATTTTCCTTCAAAAGAAGCATTTGCGGTAAAATTGTCAAACTTCGTTCTACAATGAATAATATGTTAAGATTTTTCACATATTTAAAAAAAGGTGTACAATTGAGGATTCGATCCCAGTTCATGTCTGTCGGGAATAGACGGTTTTAACCTCTCGCCCACCGAATGCCCACAACATATATAAAGCAATAACGCGCCATCTATACATATAAAATAAAAGGATTTAAAGCGCGAATGTTTCTTTTATACATAATACAAACTTCTACTGTCCTTACTGCGATGAAAAAATATATTGGGAGGGCTTGGCTCATCAGTTGTGAACCCTCCCAGCGGTTTCGCCAATTTAATCCACCAGACCGCTTCTCAGAGCTCTAATATTGTATTGGATCATTCTGCTTTCATTCTGCTGTATAGATGGCGCGTTATTGCTTTGTATTAATTTATTCCTAGTTGGCCTTGTCTTTATAGTTTGCTGAAGAGCATTGCTCGATGCAAACATTTGAATATAATGCTACTGTCCTATAAGCTTATGTCCATAGTTTACTTGAAAGCCATTTCTAAGATTCCATCCTTCAGTGTAGCATATGAAAGCAGAATGATCCAATACAGTATTAGAGCTCTGAGAAGCGGTCTGGTGGATTAAATTGGCGAAACCGCTGGGAGGGTTTACCACTGATGAGCCAAGCCCTCCCAATATATTTTTTCATCGCAGTAAGGACAGTAGAAGTTCGTATTATGTATAAAAGAAAGATTCGCGCTTTAAATCCTTTTATTTTACACACCATATATACTTTATTATATTTATAAGTTTCCTTGTAATTATAAAAGAGGTCTGTAAAAAGCTTCGGTGCAAAATCCCGTATTTTTCAAATATATAATAAATATATTTATTGTAAAAATCTGTTTAACCTTTTCTATAATTATCTATAAATTTAATTGCCATATATCGTTAAATTTGTAATAATTATTTGTAAACAATGTGTTTCTTCATATATACATACATCAACCTTCATCTCTACAGATCTTACTGCAATGATAATTGTTACTTAAAGAGAGGGCTTGGCTCATCAGTGGTAGACCATTTATTGTTTATTTTAAAAGATACGACCGCAATTTAAACGTGTTATAATTTTAAATGTAGATGGCGCGCTGATATATTATTTTTTAAATATTCTACTAGATATCAAAATAGTTTATGTAGAAAGGAATAAAATTGGGCCTTAAAATTCTTTTAAATTAGATAATATCTGAGAAACTGAATGGATCTTTGGGATAATATACGGAACCGTTATTAAACTATTATATATTATATATTTAACTATTATTAAATTAGTCTTATTTATTTTTCATCTGAACTGTAGAAATGGAAAGAAAACAGCTTTAACAATCTTGAGCATCTAACTTACGGCTATAAAATGAGTAAAGAAATGGATGGTAATAGCTGAGTGTAATATTGCCGTGAAAGGTGACTCTGTCCCCAGGGGTCCATTATAGAATCCCCTGGGTGGTAGATAAGTCCACGGCCCAGGGCAGTCCGTGATGGATTAAAAAATGGATTGACTGGGCCATAATCTTTATTGTGTGCACATATATATATATATATATACCGCTTTTATTCCTGCCTATTATTTGCAGTTTAGGCAAAGCTTTGTATAAAACGTAGATAATTTAGAGAAACGTTTCATTAATCAACCATATACTTCTAACTTTGTAATCTTTAAAGCTATATGGTTCTTCAAGTCTTTCTTCGCTTTGTTTATCTAATTATATCTCTCGATTGACACCTATCGTCTGATATTTAGTCAATGGTCAATGGAAAATAAAATAATATATTCATAGCATATAATATCGTACTATTTATCGATTTTATTTAACTTTTCATTATGAATGATAAGATATGCTATTCTATATGAATTTATGAGGTAAAATATTGCGAAATGAAACTAGTGCATTTTCTAAAATCAATTATTCTTTAAATTTTAACACATTTAGGTGTATTTATAATTCAAATATTGATCTTTAAAAAGGGTACAACATTTTTATTACTAAAATTATACAATAAATATGGTATGTTCAGAAAGTAATGTAAATAATCAAACAAAAATTCCAATTTTTCATTTAGATATATAATTATTCAATATAGATAAATTTAATATTCAGTAGTAAAAAAGAATACTATATAGTATTAATAATAAAAGAAATAAAATAATTGTAAAAGTGTCAAACTGCTTTTTACGTGTGTAGACATGTGGTTCGGTTACAGTAGAAGCAGTCGCCAGATCCTTACCCACCATGAATATCATGGCCTGTACCACGTGTACTAGGGATAAAAAAGAAAACTCTTCCGCCAGATATTTTTCTATTCTTATGACGTTTCGGTAGACATCTTTAATCCTCATCAGAAGCAAACTTAACATATAGATGGGATGAAATATTCAGAAGAGATTGAAATGGGGCTAAATATATCTCCTGCCTTGCTGTGTGTTTAATGTGTAAGGAAAGAGGAATTACCCAGGAAAACTTGACTAGCGTTTTTTGATGGCTGACATCTGGCTGTATTAGTAAATGGTCATAGGGTTATCAAATTAATTCTCGGCTCTCATCGGGTTTAGACTTTAAACCACATTCATCTCAGATAATAATAATTATATACGATAAGATAAATAAAAATATTATCAGGTATACAGATAGTTATAATTGTTTACATTATATATACTTTTATAGCAATAATATTTGGCAATTTGTTTCTTTTCACATATATTCTCATATAATATCTTTACAGACCTTACTGCAATGATAAAAGTTGCCAGGTTCCCTCTTCCCAAGTCTCTCTAATTTCATTTCATATATTTCCAACACTAATATAATGAAGTCTTCTAATATATATATAATTTTTCAAATTTTGATATAAAATTAGTGTTTTCAATATTAATAATTCAGGAAATAAAAGAATTCACTAACCATACTTTCTAAAATAATTAATTACTTTGAGAGGATTTATATTATTGAATATTTTATTGGAAAAAAGTCTCTTTCGAAAATAACACAAATAATGCATATTTCTACCAACACATATCTACTATTGCTAGACAATGCAATTTTAGACATTGTTATTGTTGTAACAATCTGATAAAGTAAATTGTCGAAATTTCAGAACGAATTCCATAGGTGACCCATTATATCACTTTTATAATTTGTAAATGAAATTATCATTTTAAAAGAACAAAAAAGGTAGCGAATAATATTATATACATTAAGATAAAGCAATAACACGCCATCTGTATATAGGGAATGAAGGTTTTTGAGCATGAATGTTTCTTTTACACATAAAACAAACTTCTACTGTCCTGAGTGCGATGAAAAATTAGCGAAACCGCTATGTATGCTTACTACTAATGAACCAATCCCTCCCAATTTTTTTTTCATCGCAGTAAGAGCAGTATAAATTTGGTTTGTATGTTAAAGAGAAATTCCTGATTATGTTCATTATATATAAAACTTGAGAGTATATGTAATAAGAGAAATGACCACACCTAATCAATACCTAAATATTTCATTTGTTCCATGTGCAGAAATTAAATAAAGGATGGGATTTTAGAAGACAATATTTCATTAGTAAAAATAAATCATTGGAAAAATAGAATAAAGATAATAAGTTTATTATAGGCTAGTTTTTTGTAATAAATTTTAAATTACAGGAGCTCCATCTATGCATTCCTTTTCTTCTGTGTATTATAGGTTAGTATGTGTGTAGGGGAAACTATAAGTAAATACAGGGTGTACCAGGTAAAATGGGAATTTCAACAATGGTATTTTAACTGAAATTTTTTGCAAGTAAAAATTAAAATATCCGAATGAAATTTGACACAGTAGTAGATAAAAGGATATAGTTTTTATTTATTCAATGTAGTTTCCATTATTAGCTACAACAGTCTCGAGGCGAGTGCGGAATGAAGCACAGGCCTTGGCGACGATGACCTTGTCCATTTGGGTCATCACCGTGTGAACTGCTTTCTTGACAGACTGGATGGTGGTATGAGGAGCTTTGTTGACATCTCTCTCAACAACGCCCCATACATAGTAGTCGAGGGGATTGCAATCTGGAGAATTAAGGGGCCAAATATCAGGACCCCAGTGACTAGGGACGTTAAGTGTCAGCCACGATTGTGTCTTTTTTGCCTTATGGGCTGGAGCTGAGTCCTGTTGGAAGACATACTTCCTTCCTGCGGCCACCATGTCCATCCAAGGCTTCACAACGGTCTCCAGAACATTGATGTAGGTGTCAGCGTTCATCCTAAGGCCCTTCTCAAAGAAATGGGGAGGGATGACATCACCTTCACTGCTGATAACGCCAAGGACCATTACGGAGGCAGGAAATTTCGTGTGCATCACGACAGGTATCTCTGAGGGGTCTTTACAGATCCAGCGATCATTCCTGGGATTTACCTTTTGGTCCACGTCAAAGTTCTTTTCGTCAGAGAAGAACCTTAGCATGTCAAAAGAGTCGTGTTTCAGGTTGTTGAGGAGGGCAGCAGCCTTTCCTTTTCTGTTATTCTTCATATTCTCAGTCAGCAACTGACCTTTCCGAAGGGCATAAGACTTGAGAACAAGGTCCTCATAGATAGTTCTGACAATTGTCATAGAGCCAACGTCCATTTCCTTGGCTATGGCCCTCATGCTCTTCCCAGGGTTTCCATCAATCTTCTCCTTGACATTTTTGACAAATTCTTCGCCTCTTACCCTGTCCGATCGACGCGAGTGCTTTTTCCTTGTAGCTATCCCCTCTTTGTTACTGTCGGCCTCATCAAACTGCTTCTTGACACGATAAATAGTGGTTTTGGGCAACTTAAGAAAATCCACTATCTCTTTGGGGCTCCTTCCGGCGCGCAGAGCAACGATGATGGCAACTCGATTTTCAAATTCTCGGTTACTCTTCATCACTACACTGCGCACACATGTACTGTTGCATTTTACATGAATATGGCTACGTAATGAAAAAAAAAACAAGTTTTTAATCTCAAGTAGTTTTTGTTTTATGGACTTTCAAAGTTAGTCCCAATTTACCTGGTACACCCTGTATTTCCAGCGTATATTATTGTAATAAAAGGATATATGATAAATACATTCTCTATAAACATATTTGAAGGTTAGACATGTGTTTCACATAGAGCGGATTTATTTATATAGAGTTCAATCAATTTTGGAAGGCTCAAAGATTATTTGAAATGAATATTTTTGTCTTTTTATAAAAGTCAATATATAAAATATTTAACTGAAGCCAGCGCTTTGTTCATAATGAAGATATTTTGGTAATCAAAGTTTTCAACAAATAGCTTTATTTATAATGATCAAACTATTATCATCGCAGTAAGAGAACAAGGAATTCTATTATTTACCAAAATGAATTATCCATACATATATAGTTAAATAATTATGAATACATATGGAGCTTTTTATGATGTTAATAATTAACGAAAGTATGTTCTCTATAGATATTTCTCATGAGTGTCAATAAATAGTTTTTTTTTGGAGTGATTAATACTTTGGTTTGTTAGGTATAAGTTTCTAGTTTAAGTTTCAATAATGAAAGAAAGAAATAGATTTATTTTGGTTGAATTACTTGGTTTGTTATACCTTTCCTTATATTTTTCAATGAATAGCTTTCTCTAAAAATACTTTATAAAATTGGCTGTTTCCGTTGGGGAAAGGTTTTTTAATATATTTTCTGAAGGATTGAAAAATTGGTTCGCTTTGAAGAAAAGTATTCTTTGTTATAAAAATGTTTTTCCTTCATCTTTTATTTGGAGGGACAAAAAAAAAACATATTTATAAGAGCAAGTTTCCACTCGATGATTACAGCATTCAGCATTCGAAATACAAACGTTATTGTGTTTTAAACAAATCAATATTTTTATATAAAAAAGGGCGTACCTGGAGGTGTAAAGAAAAAAAAAACATTTTTTTTCTCAAAGTATTTCGAGAGATTGCTCCCTCTTTATCAATTTATTGCACATTACACTTAATTTACAAATTCTTGTAGATCACATGAAAACAACTTTTTAAAAAATCAATATATTTTTTATATAACAATTAAATTTACTGGCAATATGTTACTGCCAGTATATTTAATTGTTACAAATTTTATTATTGATGGCAAATGAATTTATAAAATCAATATAAACAGTTTAAAGAAATCTCTTTTGTGTGGTATATTTAAAAATCAAAAAACATAACAAATTACAGGTTCAACTATTGATTTGTAAACACGAGGTAAAACATTAATTTCGCTTCAATTCGTCATTAACCCAAATTTGAACAAAAAGTGCAAGCACATTTAAAATTCTTTTACATTTATTTTTCTCGGAAAAGATAAAAAAAATAATTTTAAAAACAAAAACCATTTATTCAAAACAAAGTTTAGTGTTTTTTACGTTCTATCTACTGAATATTCATAGAAAATATTATAATGTCATTATAAAAAGTGCTTAAAAAGGAAAATATTCAAATATACCACAAATCCATTTTGAAATGTGGCAAAAAGAATATATATGCTGTTATAGTAATGGCTAATGTACCTATTTCATTTTAATATACAGTAGAACCTCCATTTAGCGGACATCCCGCGAGCGGACACCTCTCTATAAAGGACAGTTTTCATTTGCAAAATTAACATTTTTACTATTTAGCAACTCTCTGGTAAGAGGACACCTCTCTCTAAAGGACAGTTTGGCTCTGCAATTAGGTGTCTTTTACAGGGAGGTTTTATTATTTTTTTTTGTAATATTATTTTTCTATATATATATTCAATTCAAAATTCGATATTTCAAATTTATTTATTTCAATATGTGTAATTTAAGCAAATTTTGTACTATAAAATCACCATTTATGTTTTGGTACACTGTTTGTATACACAACTCGTAAAACTTTGATTAAAAAAAAAATATTCTGGAGGCTACTTAAAATAGAGTTATATCATTATTCACTTATCTAACCTTTTAGGATGGCTGAAATATGTTCTGGAAAGAAACAAGACATGTCTGAGGAGAGAATGAAGGCTGAAGAGGCTTTCAAACGGCAATCTGATGCAACGATATATAAATACCTATTTTAATATACTACATAGAAGTATAATTAAGGCAGAGGTTGCCTGGCCAGCATTTATATTTCTTCAAAAATAGACATTGTCGAAACGCTAGGAAAATAAAACTTTAACTGGCAAAGGTGTCTATTTTTAAAGGAATATAAAGCAGATATAGATTTCAAAATATAGATTCAAAATTTATGATTATATAGTCAATCTTAACTATTTTATAATAAAATTTATAATAAACTATATCTCGTATATAGAATTATAGAGAAGCGCTTGACTATCACTCTATAAAATTTGCATAGAAATCTATATTATAAATAATGAAATATTACTTAGAAATATAATTACAAGGGGGGATCAATAAATAAGGTGAATTATCTTATTTCTTAAAAATTAAAAATCAAAAATAATTTAAACCACAGAATATTAAAATATAACATCGAGATACTATTTAAGGTGTTCTGTTCTTTTTTCCCACGCGCGACGCGAGACTTATAAATAAACTAAAATGGAAGCTCCCTTGAAGGATTGCACCACGCTTGAACAACGTGCAGTTATTCGTTTCTTGAATGCAGAAGGTATTCAAACATCTCAAATATGCCAAAGAATGAAAAATATCTATGGTGAGTCTTGTTTGTCTAAAAAAAAAAACATTTTTAAATGGGTTAACGAGTTCAAAAATGGACGAATTCCACATTTCCTTAATTTGGACCAAAATATTAACCGTATTCGGGTTTCAAAGGCCGCATACATAATGTAAAACTGTATCTACAATCATTAAATTAGGTTTTGAAGTTTTAAAACATCCTGCATATAGTCCAGACCTAGCCCCCTCTGACTATTTCCTTTTTGGACTACTGAAGAAGGAGTTATAGGGAAACCGATTTGACTCGGATGAAGATGTCCAGAAAGTGGTGCAAGATTTTTTTCACACGCTTCCTAAGAGTGCCTATAAAGAGGGTATTTACAAGTTGCCAGAACGATGGAGACGATGTATATAGAAAGCCAAGGTGATTATTTTGGATAAATCAAGTCCTAATTTTTAATATCGTTCTTTTTTTTTTAATAAATTATAACTCACCTTATTTATTGATCCCACCTTGTATATATGTATTCAATATTATAATGACTATGTAATTATAATATTGTCATTATATCATGATGCATTGGTGCGCCATCTGTTATGAAAATTCGAAACTATTATAGACGCGTATGATTCTTTTTCGAAATTAAACAATTTAAACTGTCCATACTGAAATGGAAAAATTAATGGGAGGGCTTGGCTCATCAGTGGTGAACCCTCCCAGCGGTTTCGCCAGTTTAATCTACCATTGGTATGAGCCAGAGACTCTTCCATTAATTTTTCCATTGTAGTAAGGGCAGTAGAAATTGTTCAATTAAAGAAAATCATACGCGTCAATAATAGTTTCGAATATGTCATTATAATATAATTATTTAAAAATAGAGAAAAAAAGGTCAGGGTTTTAATATTAAAAATAAAATAATCATATCCTGACCGCTTAAATGAGCTTTTTTTGCATCCTGCGATTATAAAGGCTTATGTGAACGGTCAGGATATCCCTATGTTGTTTATAATGAATATATATTTAACTATAAAAGAGTCCAATATATAATATATATTTAAACTATTTTGACACGTATGGCTACTTTTGAAATAAAACAATTTTATATACTGCACTTACTGTATTAATAAAAATATTGGGAGGTCCTGGCTCCTCAGTGGTGAACCCTCAAAACGGTTTCACCAGTTCAATCTTCCTTACTTCTATAATATTTTATTTGACTGTTTCACACCCATACTAATTCTTAACTCTTGGAAAATGTATTTTGATTGAACTAATGGACATAAGCTTTGAGGACAAAAGAAATACATATTTTTATAAATATATAATGTGTTTCGAGCATTGCTCTTCCGTAAATTGCAAATCATATTTTTAAAATATTGATATTAAAACATCATATTAGTAAAAAATATCAATTATATTTGTTAAATATTTTAAAATATAAATGTCAAATACACAAATAAATCTCTAGAATATAGAGTAAACCATAGATATCATTCGTTCAATTTTAATTGCCTTGGAAGTTTCATTTTCTAACGATAGATGGCACTGGAAAAATGAGGCCATTACGATGGCGAACATTTATTTTTTGTTCCTCACTTCTTAACTTGAAATGGATTAAAGCCATTAAAGGATCATCCGAGTAATAGCTGGATTTAAAAGATATATAAAGAAAGTGAAATTACTGAAGAAAATCTTCCATTAAAATACTTTCTTAATCTTATTTCATATATAGCTACATATAACAGAGATAATATATTAGAATTATAAAAATTATAAAAATATAAGATGAAATTCTTCAGAATAAAAATTCAAAAGATGCTATTATTTCGCTAATATTATCTGTTTTATATGTGACTATATATGAAATAGGATTAAGAAAGTATTTTAATGGAAGAATTTCTTCAGTAATTTCACTATTCTTTATATATGTTTTAAATAAAAGTAGACATACCTCTTCTGTTTCTAAAAAAAAAAAATTCTTCAATTCAATAACTTTATAAACCCTAATCTATTAGAATTATAAGAATATTAGAAAGAGAAGAGGTATGTCTAATTTTATTATCTAAACTTTTTTTATAACATTCCCGTTTTATAATATCATCCTGTTTATTACTCTTTTAACTTTTGTACAGTCACAATTTTTTTTTCATTTCCAGAATATGAGTCCATAAAACTTATAGTTTGATTTTGCTAAAACATATGAACAACCGTAATATTTATTATATATTGTGTGGTTTAAATTCAGTTAAAAGGCTAACACGTATACCATAGGTTCAGGCTATGACCTTCATCAGTACAGGGGCAGCTTTATATATTGGAATATAAGGAAGGATACGCCTTTTATGTAAATAAAAAGGTAAGCATAGTTTTAAAAATGTAGAGGAACCCGGTATATATATATACAAGTTAAAATTTCAGCCAGATTATTTACGTATTGTGGACGTGTATAGCCGACAAACAAACATACATACACTGACTTATATATATATATATATATATGATATGATATATTAGGCGTACAAATAAGTTTTGAGGGATTTTTTTTAATAAATTCGAAGCTTTATTCAGAGAAATCAGTACAATATATTTCATTCAAAGTATTCTCCATCTTTAGCTACGACGTTTTCCCATCTTTCAGGCAGCATACGGATTCCGAGTCGAAAAAATTCCCCGTCTTTTGAGGCGATCCAAACATCGACCGAATTTTTCGCCTCTTCGTAAGAAGTAAAGTGCTGCTCGGCCAGGCCATGTGTCATCGAACGGAACATATGGTAGTCTAAAGGAGCAATGTCTGGTGAATACGGCGGGTGGGGTAGGACATCCCAGTGAAGCGCCTCCAAATTCTTCTTGACAACTTTTGCAACATGTGGCCGAGCGTTGTCGTGCTGATAGATCACCTTGTCATGTCTTTTGGCATATAGTCGGCGTTTGATCTTCAATGCTCGGCTCAATCGCATCAATTGTTGTTGGTAACGTTCTCCAGTGATGGTTTCGTTAGGCTGAAGTAGCTCATAGTAGATCACTCCGAGCTGATCCCACTAGATGCACAGCATTAGCTTCTTGCCATGAATATTCGGTTTGGCCGTTGAAGTTGATGCATGACCGGGCTTACCCCACGATTTTCTGCGCTTTGGGTTGTCGTAGTGAATCCACTTTTCGTCCCCCGTCACGATTCGATGCAAAAAAAACCTTCCGATTTTGTCTTTTGAGCAGTAGTTCGCACGTGCAAATACGGAGCTCGATGTTTCCTGGCTTGAGTTCATATGGAACCCAATTTCCTTGTTTTTGCACCATACCCATGACCTTGAGGCGGTTCGAAATCGCTTGTTGAGTCACTCCCAAGGTTTTAGCGAGCTCCTCTTGAGTTTGGCTTGAATCTTCGTCCAATAAAACCTACAACTCAGCGTCTTCGAACTTTATTGGCCTCCCTCCGCGTTCTTTGTCTCTGGTGTCAAAATCGCCACTTTTGAAACGCCGAAACAAGTACTCACATGCTTTTATTGACAGAGCATGTTCCCCATATGCCTCACACAGCAATCGATGTCCATCAGCTGCACTTTTCTTCAAATTAAAACAAAAAAGCAGTGCTTCCCTCAAATTGTGTTTTGTTGGCACAAAGGTTGACATGGTTAGAGCACAAAAAAAAATGTTCCTTACACTTGAGTTAAAAGACTCCTTCTGATTTTTTTGGGGAAATGATGAAGCCTTAACATGAAACCTTACAAGGTCCGATGCTATTTATATAATATTTGTTGTGGCTTCTTTTGCAAATCCCTCAAAACCTATTTGTACTCCCAATAATAATAAGATATATATTTTGTTTATCTATTAAGTATTGATACATTAAAACGAGAGACCTTTTTTTGGTTTTTATAAATAATTTAATTAATTGATATTATGGTAAAAAAAACTTCAAGCGGTGATATGGCAGTTATGTGTCATATTCTGAATATAAAAAGAAAAAGCGAAGTACCATGATAATTATTTTCCTTTTTTATATATAGGCTCTTAGATAAAGAGAGAATTTTCCGTCTCCTCTCCTAATTAGAGAGGCGATTATTTTTATCTATCATTTTAGTCAGTTTTATAAATTATGAAAGGTCAACGTAGTGTAAAAATGTAGTAATGATGTGTATATATGTTTTCAATTATATAATAATAAATACTAAAAGTACAATCAATTCAAAAATCTAACTTGAAGTCTTCTTCTTTCTTATCTCCACTCAATCATATTAGGGTATCAAGTTTGTAGAGCTTGTTTATGGTGTCTGCTGGGGATATGTAGAGCTCATTAAAGGAGATTGACATCCATAATGAGATTTGGTGATGTAGAATGCGTCTGCTTTTGTCATTAAGAAAGCCGACTTAGCTCCAATATGAAATGGTCGCTTCTGAAATGAGAAACAGATGCTATGTACAGCCGCTCCTAACATGGCATACAGACATCCTGTATTACTGGATCAGGAGTACCCTGTAAAGACAGGGTACTATTAGCCGGGCCAGCTGAGCGCATTTCCTTTTAGAGAACTTGTTACTACACCCTCTCCTCCTTTTTATTCCGCGCTCTGGACTAGCAAAGGCGGAGTTTAACTTGAGGTAATTATTAATTGGTGTATCATAAGAAAAATATGTCTGTGATACTAGACACCAATTAAATTAAATTTCAACTAGAGAATAACAATGATTTTTTTTATTACGTAAGTTAACTGATATATTTTATGAAATTACTATGTTACTTCATATAATTTGATTCTAGATATTTAAACTAAATTGAGGTTACGTTTCATATGTTATTAAAAAACTGTATACAAATGAATGCACAGCTTCACTTACAACCTATTTTTATTCAGGTATTTTAAATGTTAAATTCGATAATATAACAATACACATACACCAAAAATGTTAATGAACAAAATATAAATAAATGGAGAAAATATGTAAAACATCAGTAGCAACTAAATATATCATACATGCTGTTACTTCGCTTGTATATATTCAAGTTTTTGTTTTGTGAATATTGAGTAGAAGTGTTATACTAAGAATATATCTATATATATGGTAATTTAAACCAACAACCCATATTGTAAATAACTTATAATAAGATTTTAATGTTGTATAATAGAAACACATCTGTTAATGATTATTCCTTATATTGATATGTGTCTTTACATCATCATATGTAATGCAATTTGTACAAACAGGATAAATAAATAAAAATCTGTAATAGATTTAAGAGTTGAGCTAAGCAAGAGATAGAAGTCATAACGTCAAAATCGAGATAGATTTAGAATTCCCACAAAAAGACCACCCACACTGTTCACAGCTGGTGGAATGCAAAGCCCCCTCTTACACCTGGTGACATGTAAAGACCCCCTTTTTCTCAGAAACGCCCCTGGCGCATAAGGCCCCCCGTCTTTAACCTATAAATACAATCACTTTACAGTCACTTGACAGTTAGTTCACCCTCAGTGCAAGCCCGCGTCGGTCGTACCTCATGTCGATCTCATCCATCATGTAGACGAGTAGGAAACTTCTATGTCCCCATCTTTCGCTCCTAGCTCAACTTTTATCTGTGCACAGAACTTTCTTAGTGCAACTGTGTCTTCGTTTTTTGTGTGGACATTCCCAAGCTTTCCACTCTGCCTCGACCACGACTGCTTGTACTCTGTGAGAACTTTTAAAGGACTTACAAGGTGCAGAGAGGTACTGGAAAACTCCCCATACTGACTGTTCCTCTTGGTCAACACAGTATAGCGAGAGTCAACACTTTATTATCACAAAGTTAATCTACAGATCTCTACAAGGCTTACCAGAACTTCATCTCATTACAGTGAGTCGACAGGATCCCTCATCACAGATAAGTCGACAGGACCTCTTATTTCATATATATATATATATATATATATATATATATATATATATATATATATATGTGTAAAAGAGAAAACTATTAAAACCTATAAATATCAAACCAATTGGAAAGAGGATGATGCTCTGTGAACTTCTTCATAAGACCTGGGGCGGCGCCACTTAATTATTCACTACTATAATGAACCTCCTCGATCTTGAGAGAAATTAGATGAAATAAAAATTGTTCAAATACTTCAGTATAGAATCTCCTATAATGTGTTGATATTCATTATTGTAATAATATTTAAGAGCTAACACATAGGTTTAAAGTTTTCACTGGTTATTTTTTACTAGAAGCAATATATATATATATATTAAAAATAAAAAAGGCATCTCCTGACCACGAGCACATGTGCTTTTTAGATGGCAGAGCGCCATCTAGTGGAGCAAAAATAAACTAAACGTTTATTTAGCTTGCTCCGTGATATTATTTTTAATATCAACACCTGACCCACTTATCTTTTATTTTTTCTATTGTTTTTTCATATATATATAATATAAAAAAAGAGATTTTCTGCGCGATTTTGATTATCTTGAGGATTATGCTATGGTAATTGCAGCCGTGGTTAAAATTTTGAAAGTATAATAATAAAAATAGTAAAGATAAAAAAATAGCTTTAATTGAGCTTATAGAATATATAAAACATAATTAGCTAAAAGTACTGCCTGGCTTAAGGCGTAAGAATAAAAAAATTAAAAACTTATTTACATAATGTACAAAAAGTTTGAGCCGGCCATCGAGGAACAACAACAATGAGTTTTTATAAGAGAAGCGTGACCTCTGGCGGTCGATTTAGCAGAGTATTTGAATCTATTAAATAATAAAATATGTTAATATGATATGTATATATATATACCCTCAACGAATATTTTATAATAGGCAATATATTGTCACTGGCTATTTTACACACTGGGAAATACATTCACTGGCTATTTATACATTAGTCAACACTATCACTAGCTATTTTAAATCCACCAATACCGTTATTGGATATTTTAAACCAGTAAATATTGTCACTGGTTATTTCACACATGGTAATACATTGTCACTGGCTATTTTACACTAAGCGATATCGTCACTGGGTCTTTATTCATCAGTTAACATTATTATTAGCTATTATTTAACTAATAAATACCGTTACTGTCTATTTTTAACTATGCTCTAGTATTACATATCTCTCTACCATATTAGTGTTGAAAGCTCTCCCCAGCACAGAAGAATTAACAATACTGATATTATAATGATTGCAGTCATTTCCATTAAATTAATTAAATTCAGATAAAATCGATATATCTTCCTATTCTGGTTTTTAAAAATGTCTCATACAAATACCATCACATTATAAATCGCTTCAATATTGATGAATTATAATGATTTTACCAAGTTGAGGTAAATTTTTACTTTTTATTTATAGATGTCATAGTTTATCAACAAACCTTGCACATATGTATGATATATTTCATGGATAAAAGGGTAATATATGAGACGTCGCCCAGAACGATTTAAATGATATATTTATAAAACAGAAGATAATCAGCTTACATTCATCCAGAAGTAAAATAGTCTGCCATTAAGGAAAGGAATAGCTGTCTGAGATCTCTAAATGATGTATTAAAAATGTATCTCCAAGTTTCTTCAAGGCCGAGAAGAATTTGGGAGAGTTGCCAGACCAAAATCGAATTATGTTTGTTCAGATTTGACAAAGATTAATGCAGCATGTTCTTATGGAATTAGGGCTAATATATCACTGTGACCTGATTGGACGCTGACATTATATACCTGAGTGAAGTTCCGCATTGTTATTAAACACAACCAATGACAAAAGGAACATTAGGTAAGGTTTTCATATTTTATTTCACAATTTTGGAAAGAGTGCTCAGTATCTTATGTTAAAATAATGAGAGGTCAAACATATATTACTATACTAGAAAGTTATTTAGTTGCATATGCAACTGAAAAATTAAAAGATATGCAAAGTAAAATACAAAAACTTGTTTATATTCTTAACTATGAAATAGATAACCGTAAATTGCACTCAAAATATATATAAATCGAATAAATTATTTGTTTCAATTTAAATATAAATCATAATGGTAAAAAAATTATCTTCATTATTATCGTTATTTCTGCGATTCAGTAATGTATATTCATGGACAAAACTTAAGGAAGTGGAGACTCTTTGTCATTTTTTCTAAGAAGACAGAGGTAAATTTGTTCATACACTTGGACATATCGTGTATCTTCGTGTATCGTGTACTCTTCTCATAATGCTATTACAAAGACTTACTATCTTGGTGATACAAGCTAACAGGTTATAGCAGTCTGATTATTGCAGTTTATAGCAGTCTGATAATTTATAAAATTGCTAACGGTTTTTCCCTATATTTTATTTAAGCAATTTTATTAAGAAAATATTAGACTTATTTTAAAATATTTTAATATATTTTAATAAAATTTGGTCTGTTAATTAATGATTCACATTAAATATACTTCGGCCAGTGAATCTTTTTATTATCTCGACGTTTCGACAAAAATATTTTGGCCTCGTCAGGAGCGAACAAAATTAGTGTTATAAAGTTTCTAGTTCAACTCTCTTTATTTTTATTCCAAACGGCGCGATATCCCTACTCGAGATATTTGCCTCAATATAATGTTATTTTAGTGCAAGTATATTAAATTATATAAAAATTTGGTATTAAAAAATAAGTAAATCAAAAGAGATAAAGTCTTGACTTCCTAAACCTAGCAAGAATGTCATAATTATAGGTAGTTTTATATGCACGAATTGATCATATAACTATATTATATTGCCTTGAATTTATTTTTTTACATAGTTTTTAGATGAATTCATACCATACTTCTGACCAATATGTAAATACAGGCCTGATTATAGTTTTATACCGTGTTATACTTTTATGCATATTACATCTTCACGTTTAAGCACTAAGCAATAATAGTGAATATCAATTCGTTCTGTCTTAAAATAATATTATTGATATGAGATGTAAAATAAGAGTATTTTAGTCTATGATTAGAAAATGTATTCCCAAAATTTGGACCTGGTATTAACCAGTATTATGATATCATAAATTGAATAACCGTCTAGAGCAGTATATTATCAAAAGAACAAAATATTGAGACAAAGCATTTCTTACAAGAAATACTTTGCCTCATGATTATGATATTATTGAATATTTTTTAATCAGGATCTTTTGCTTATTATTAAAAATATATATAATGATTAAATTTTTGGATGATCGTAAATTTGTTATTTCCCATTCCATATCGTGTAACATATTCTAAATAACTAATATGCTTGTAATAACCATTGTTATTAATAAAGTCAATAAATCTTGTTTATGTTTCATTATAATTTACGTTTATTTTCGATTCCGCTGATAGTTGATTTATAATTTGTTCATTAATTTTGTCTTGTGTTCAATATATTTACCTCTATATAAAGTCATTAATTGCATTTTCGATTATGTTTTATAATATCTTAGAAATTTTTGATGTCATAGAGATATAGATCTATAAATTCTTCTCGAATTTTAATTTGTTTTACTCTGTTTATAGATTATCACATTGTTAGAATTTTCCTTTTATCTGAAGTGTATCCCCAATTAAGTTATATATTGAATTATTAGGAAATATTAGAGTTATAAGTATTCAAGCATGTTTAATCATATTATTGCTAATGTATTCAGATCAAAGCTATTTCTTTTTATTTAATTTAGTAATAATATATTTCATATATATTTTATATCGCAATATAGACAATAGTTCTGTTTTTGCATCCGGGTTTATAATGTTTAATCATGATATGAAAGTCTTTGTCATCGTCTGGAAATAAATTATTTAGTAAGATTTTCAATTTGTTTATTTTAGTTAAGTACGGTGTATTATCTCTACCATTGGTTGTGCCTATATTTATTATTTAATGATTTCAAAGATTTACAATTTTTATATTCATTGCCGACACAGGATTGTTCGATTCAAAATTTATTTCTAAAATATTTTCTAATTTTAACCTTCCATCATTTACAAAATTGTTATAAATTATATTGCTAATTTTAAAAGTATTTTTGGCGATTACTCTGTATCGATAGTAAAAATTTCAATATATTGAAAATCTGTTTTAATATTTATAGTTTCCCATTCCAACACTTCGTATTAGACTTGTGCTTAATCTTGTTTGATTTAACTTCTAATGATAAATATTAATTCTGCGACTAACTAAATATTCCCGAAATTTGCTAACTACTCTGTCAATATTATTCGTGTTTAAAACTTCATTTATTCCACCGAATATTTTATCCAAATATTTGATAGAAATGTATCCCTTTGAAAGGTTTCCAGTTAGCATCAATTTCAATACATTTCCATATAGATGTTTATTCAATTGTATAAAAAGGTAAGTACACATTCTGAGAGATAGTTATCACAACATACACCGAGTTACTAATCAATATTGATGTGTTCCAAATTTGTACGAGATTTATTGATTTCTTTTTGGTGGAATATATATATATATATATATATATATATATATATATATACACGTGTTCTGAATATAGAGCAATCCATATTAAAATCTTTAGATGATAAAAAGACATATATGGATTGAATAAAATATTTATTTGCCAATATTCGGATGGCTCAACGTCAACCTTTTTTTTGTCAACCTTATATATATATATTGCGTATGATATTGTTTTTTACAGCACAATACAACAATGTTGGCAAGTTTCTCTAGAGTGGAATGTCGAGGTGACGAATCCACTCCAGGGCCTCCTCTGTGCACCGGTGGATATCCCCAAGTGTTCCCTGGAAGATGTCAACCTTATACATAAATATAATGCCTTGACAAAGGTTGGCATTCAGCCAATGCCAATATTGGCAAATGAATATTTTATTTTATCCAATATATTCCTTTTTATTATTTAGATATATGTGTGTGTTGTATATAGATATTTTTAGATTGTGTGAACAAATATATACTTGTGTGTGACCATTTTTCTTTTTGTTTCACCTTTTATGAGCCAGGCTCTCCAAATATTTTATCATCGCAGTAAGGGAAGTAGAAAAAACGCGTAAAAATAGTTTAAATTTCTTAATACAGATGGCGTGTGATAATGCATCATTTATAAATATGTAAACATCACAAACCCCTTACCTAGTGTAAATGAAAAAGTAATTAAATATAAAATCGCAATAGCAAAATGACTGAAGAAATAATTGACCTAAATATAGGAAAATCGTTCCATAGTCCGTAAGTTTCTCCTCTTGTATGGACTACCAGGTTTTCTTCAGTCACGGCGGGTGGTCTAATGCCTGCAGTTATCCCCAGGGGAGTTGTAAGCTCTCTCCACGTTGTTGTTAGTCTGGAGTTACTTCACATGTCGCGTGCTGTCCTACTGTGTCCCTACTGCCACATACCTTCTGCTATATCCAGTCTTCTAGCCATATAAATAAGACATCAAATAAAATATCACCTGTTTAAAACCCTTTTAACCAATATAACACATCTAAACGCGCGTTGGTATTAAAATTTATATGAACAATAAACAAAAAATTCTGATTTGAAGTAGAAATGGTAAAATTTGTTCAAACTTGGTTATCTCATGTGTCTTCTATAAAGGTCACTGTGCATCAAATGTATTTCAGAATTATTGTTTGAATCCCGATATACATGATGAATTTACAACTTCCATAGGGGTGTTTTTCCTTGACTATATATTAGGCGCAAACCAGAAAAATTAAATTATAATTATTTTAATTAATATTAAAGAATATGCTATAGTGCTAGCTTTGCCATATTCGACCAGAATACCGACTTGAAAACCATGGGTTTGGTCCATAACCTTCATCAGTAATAGAGGAGGCTCCGGTTTCTTAGCATCCTATAGGATAAAGGGTTTCTTAATGTGTGCTGAGAAGATGTAAGAAAACATCTACCTATGTTTCCCCACGTGACGCAGCGGAGCGTGACCTCGGCTGCACGGGTGAGTCAGTTGTTGTTTAGCTCTCTGTATAGATGGACATTAAAACATGGTGGCAGCGATAACTGGATAAAATACGAACCCGTATATTGCAAAATATCGATTTTTGTGTACCTTGGAAGAAAATTCAACATGGCTCAGATTCAACCTCCAGAAACTTTCGACTTCTCGACTCCCAACGAATGGCCCAAATGGAGGAAGAGATTCGAACGATACCTCGTGGTCAGTGGAATGAAGAAGAAAGAGGAGGCGGACAAGATCGATTTGTTCATGTACTTGATGGGTGACCGCGCGGATGATATATTCAGGACCTTCAAGTTCGAAAAGGAGGAAGAGGCAACGAAAATTGATTCCGTCCTCAAGGCCTTCGACAGCCACTTCTGTGTCAGGAAGAATATTATCTACGAACGTGCGAAATTTAATTCAAGAATCCAAGAGGATCGGGAGCCAGTGGACGAATTCATCACTTCATTGTACAAATTGGCTGATAGTTGCGAATTTGAGGGTCTTCATGAGCAGTTGATCCGTGACCGAATTGTGGTTGGAGTGAGGGACAAAGCTTTGTCTGAAAGAATGCAGTTGGACAGCGAACTGACTTTGGAAAAGGCGGTGAAAATGGTTCGACAGCAGGAAGCCGTTCGACAGCAGCAAGTCGACCTGCAGCGTCCCTCAACAAGCCAAAAGGTCAATCAGGTGAAGTTCAACTCGAAGATACTTTCACCGAAACAACAACAGCAGCCTTCGAGGAAGAAGGAGAAGTCAGCCAAAACAAGATCACGATGTCCAAAATGCGGAGGTTTCACCCACAGGGAAGGACAGGCTTGCCGTGCTGAAGGACAAAGATGTAACCTATGTTCAAAAACTGGCCATTTTGCAAATTGCTGCCCAGATAAGCAGGCGAAGACTGCGGAAGTCAAAGCTGTTTCTGAACTTGATGAAGAAATTGGTTTTCTCCTGGAGGTCTCAGCTGTGGAGGATTCATCTAATCTCGATAATGATGAAGACGAGTGCAGGAGGCGATGGACAGCAGAAATCCAAGTGAACGGGAAAAAGGTGAAGTTCAAGCTCGACTCCCAGGCGGATGTTACATGTGTTCCTCTGTGTCTCTTCAAGAAGATAATGGGACAGCAACGACTAGTGGAAAGTGATATCAACATTAGAGCTGCTGAATTCTCCGAACTTCAGACTGTGGGTATGTTTATATCAACGCTGCGAAATGGCAACTATGAAATCAAGGAGAATATTTATGTCATTCGTCGTTTGAGTGAACCTCTTCTGAGTCGCCGGGCATGTGAGCTCTTGAACCTGGCGAGGCGGATTGAAGTGGTTGCGACGAGAATTAACCCGATCAAGGAATTCCCTGAAGTATTTGAAGGACTGGGACAGATCGGAAACCCTTACGAAATCAAATTGAAACCTGGAGCAAAACCATATGCTGTGCATACTCCTCGACGGGTACCAATACCTTTGATGTAAAAGCTCAAAACAAGATTGGAAGAGCTCGAGAAGGCGGGAATCATAGCACAAGTTAACGTTGCGACTGAATGGTGTGCACCGACTGTGATTGCTGGTAAACCGAATGGCGACATACGACTCTGTGTGGATCTCTCAAGGCTGAACGAACATGTACAGCGCGAAGTGCATCCCATGCCAGTGGTGGAGCACATGCTGGGGCAACTGGGGGAAGCAAGATTCTTTTCGAAACTGGACGCGAACAGTGGCTTTCACCAGATTCCGTTGAGCCCGGACTGCCAGCATTTAACGACCTTCATCACTCCTTTTGGGAGATATAAATACTGCAGAATGCCATTTGGAATCTCACTCGCCCCAGAGTATTTTCAGAAAGTTATGTCAATAATCTTGCAAGGCATGGACGGTGTAATGTGTTACCTGGACGATATCCTGATATTTGCCTCCGACTCCAAGACTCACGATCGAATTCTTCGTTTAGTGCTCAGAAAACTGAAAGAGGCGAAAGTTACACTAAACAAGGCCAAGTGTGTCTTCGGCGTGCCAAGAATTAATTTTCTTGGGCACATACTGGATGAAGACGGTATTCGACCAGATCCAGCGAAAATCGAAGCAGTGGCGAGGATGCCTGCTCCGACCGATGTTCATGGCGTAAGAAGATTTCTTGGCATGGTGAACCATCTGGGACGCTTTGTGGAAAATTTATCTGAAATTGTGGCTCCACTGAACCAGTTGTTGGTGAAAGGTCAAGACTTCGTTTGGGATTGCAGCCAGGAGCGAGCATTCCGAAAGTTGAAAGAACTGCTCACGACTCAACCCATCTTGGCAGCATACGACGTCAGGAAACCAACTATGGTGTCATCTGACGCATCTTCATACGGCTTGGGAGCGGTACTGAAGCAAGAAGGTAAGAATGGAATCTGGCGACCTGTTGCTTATTCTTCTAGAACTATGACACCTACCGAAAAACGATATGCTCAGATCGAGAAAGAGGCTCTCGCAATTACATGGGCTTGTGAACGTTTTCAAGATTTCCTGCTTGGAAAGCGTTTCCGAATTGAGACCGACCATAAGCCTCTCATTCCTCTATTTTCGACGAAAGAATTGAGTTCGCTGACCCCAAGACTGCAACGTTTCCGAATGCGTATGATGAGGTTTGGATTCGAAATAGTGCATATCCCTGGAAAGGAGCTGCTCGACGCCGATGCATTATCCAGACAACCACTTCTTACAACCGAGGGAGGTGAAGACGAACGGCCAACCTCAGCGCATATAAATGCAGTTCTCTCGAGTATAACCGACAAAGACGAGATGTTGACGAAGATTTTTGAAGCTCAACAAGAAGATACGACCCTGAAAGCAGTAGTCAACTACCTTGAGCAAGGCTGGCCAGATAAGAAGAAGATGTCACAGGCTCTGCTCTCTTATTGGCATGTCAAGGATGAACTCGGCGTTCAAAATGGACTACTGATGCGTAGCTGTCGTCTTGTTATTCCAGCAAGTATGAAACTGGAGATCCTAGATAAGTTGCACGCTGGGCACTTCGGGATTACAAAAACAAGACTTCGCGCACGTGAGACGGTATGGTGGCCTGGAATTTCGGAAGAGATCGCGGAAACAGTCAGAAAGTGCAGTGTTTGTATCCAGGAAGCCGTCTCAAAACATGAACCTTTGATACCAACGAACTTTCCTTCACGACCGTGGCAGAAGATTGGAATGGATTTGTTCAAGTTCGAGAATAAGTGGTATCTAGTCGTCATTGACTATTATTCTCGCTTTCCTGAAATGATTCAGCTGGATCGGCTCACAGCCAGTGTGGTGGTGCGTAGTTGCAAATCCATATTTGCCCGACATGGAATACCAGAAACTGTTGTAAGCGATAATGGGACGCAATTTGGAGCTGCTCGTGAATTTGCAGATTTCGCAAGGCAGTACGGATTCACACATGTCACTTCAAGTCCTCGATTCCCGCAGAGCAATGGGATGGCAGAAGCAGGTGTGAAAATTGCTAAGTTGATCCTCAAGAAAAATCAAGACCCATCGCTTGGACTCCTGGAGTATCGATCGACCCCTTTGGAGAACGGTTACAGCCCTGCTGAGCTTCTCATGGGACGTAAACTCCGAACGACCTTGCCAATTGCACCAGAGAATCTTAATCCAAAGTTGGTGGACTCTCAGACCCTGAAAAGAAAGGAGGGGAAAAGGAGAAAGGATATGAAATCCAGATATGATCGACGCTGCGGAGCTACGGACATGGAGGAGCTATCCGAAGGTGACACGGTTTGGATTACAGATATGCGAACCTGGGGGATTGTAAAGAAGAAGGCATCGACACCAAGGTCATATATGGTTGATACTCCAGTTGGGACTTTACGTCGAAACAGGTTCCATCTACGAAAAGGAGTTACAGTGCAATATCCAGCCGACCCATCGACGCCGACCTTTTCGGGGGAGGAACTGGTTGAAAATGAAAAGACCCCAGTCGTGGATTATCCCTCTAACGACTCAGAAGACGGCCAGATAAGAACCCGGAGTGGACGAATTGTTAAACCTGTGGATCGCCTTCATTATTAATTATATTATGCATTTAAAGTTTGTAATGTATATATATATTTCAAGTCTTAAAAAGGGGGATGTGCTGAGAAGATGTAAGAAAACATCTACCTATGTTTCCCCACGTGACGCAGCGGAGCGTGACCTCGGCTGCACGGGTGAGTCAGTTGTTGTTTAGCTCTCTGTATAGATGGACATTAAAACATAATGTATACCCAAATTCGCGTTGTGGTACATTCTTTAAAATTAATTTGTGCGTTGTATATGCAATAATGATTAATTGCATTGGTTTTTGGTATCTTTAAACGAAATAGGTCCACCTTTTACATACATTATAATTGACACTTTGGTATACTATATTGCCGATAAAAAAATATTTTACACATATTCTAAAGAAGTAGGATAGACCTCGAATGGACCCCATCTGCTAACCAAACGCGATGTAGCAATATATTTATCCTAAATGAGTAATTTTAAATCATTGTTAGACTGTAAATATTGTTTCGAATTTGATATAATTTCCAGAAACTATATATATATATATAATATATTTGAAATGAATTCTATATCTATAGTATAAGCGACATCTATTTTATGATAGCTTCTATTCTCTCATATTTCACATATTTAAACACACCTCTAAAGGAAAACAAGCAGTTGGTTCATAAAACAGAAGATCTATACGATGTTTTATTACTTCTCTCTGGCACTAATGCTTCTTCCATGCTCGTTTATCTCCTGACAATAAATCGAACAGTGCTTCTTCCGCAATCGTTTGCTACAAAATATTTCTCACTTCCTCTTATCCCATAGATAAGATCATTTTCTATATTTGTATACAAACTCAACATTTTTTATATAGAAATACAAATTTATAAACAATTTTTATTTAAAAACTTTTTTCAGGCCTTTTATAATACTTTCTATAATATATATTGTTATTTCACACTCTAGATATATGAAATAAAATCCTGTCGACTAATGAAATAATGTTGAAATTTGGTGTTGTCGACTTGTGAAATAAGTTGAAGTTCTGGTAAGCCATGTGTAGAGTTTTCCAGTACCTCTCTGCACCTTGGAAGACCTTTAAAAGTTCTCACAAAATACAGGCAGTCGTGGTCGAGGCAGAGTGGAAAGTTTGGGATGTCCACACAAAAAACGAAGACACAATTGCACTAAGAAAGTTCCGTTAACAGATAAAAGCTGAGCTAGGAGCGCAAGATGGAGATAGACGAGTTCTTCATAACTACATGTTGGATGAGGTCGACATAACATACGACCGACGCGGCTTGCACTAAGGGTGAACTAAACTAAAAACTGAACTGAACTGTCAAGTCCCTGTAAAAGTGATGTATTTATAGGTTAAAAGACGGGGGGGGGGGGACCTTATGTGACAGGGGCGTTTGAGAAAGGGCGCCTTTACCTGTCCAGGTGTGAGAGGGGTCTCTGCATTCCACCACATGTGACAGTGTGGGTGGCCTGTCGTGGGAATTGTGAATCTACTTGATTTATGACTTCCATCTTTAGACTCTGTTGTTTTGGCAATACTATATGTTCGATCTCTGCCCTAGCTCAACTCTTAAATATATTACAGATTTTATTTATTTATCCACTTTGTACAAATTACATTACATAGGGCGATGCAATGACACAGATTAATCATGCGCATAATTATTTATAGATGTGTTTCTATATACAACATGACAATCTTATTATAAGTTATATACACAGTATGGGGTTGTTGGTTTAAATTACCATATATATTTATTAACTTCGAGATATATATATGTTATATAAAAATATTTTATTTTTAAATTATAACTTTTAGAACAAAATACTCTGTAAAGTCGACCGCGAGATGTCGCCGCTTTCCCTTTATAAACCTAATGTTGTTTTATCCCGTTAGCTTTTTAGGGTTCAAATCATTTTGTAGATGTGTGAATACATCTTTTATTTTCTTTATTCTACTTTGCAAAATTAAAGCAAATTGTGAGATTCGAAACTTTTTTTTATTATTCTGTTTACGACTGCTAACAAAATCATAATAATATTCATGTATCCAAAACAAAAGCAAAAGCTTATCTCGACAAATTATATAACATTTATATATTAATCTTTAAATATATACTTTATACTGTGTATTTTGCGATGTGAGAGAGAATGTAAGAATGGGAAAGTAAAGTTCCTATAAGCTAATTCAAGCTAAATTATCTTCTATCTTTATATAAAGAAAAGAGGGTATTTATTTTTAGAAAGTAATTTGTATTTTAATCAATCATTTTATATCCATGGATTTGATATATACTCAATATTTATAATTATTGTTCAAGAACATTATATTCCTTGCGTACTGTCTTTTATATAATATAGAGATTTATATTGACACAGAGTTTATCTTTATATCTTCTCTTGTTATAGTTCCATTAACTACAATTTTCGAATCAAACTATTTTACTCTTTATGATGCATTATTTCGCGGAAGAGCGATTTTTTGAAGCATATTATATATTTATAATTGTATGTAAATCTGCTGTCCTCAGAACCTATTTTCATAGTTCATCTAAAATACCCATTCCAAGAGTCTAGCATCAGTATCACTATAAAAGGAAGATCGAAAAATGCAATATAACAGTGGTATGGTAGATTAAACTGGCCAAACCGCTGGGAGGATTGACCAGTGATGAGCCAGGCCCACCGATTAATTTTTACATTACAGTAAGGGCAGTAGGAATTGTTTAATTTTCAAAAGAATCATACGCGTCTATAATAGTTTCGAATTTTAATATTTTATTTTTATTTATTCCATTAATATTTTACTAATTTTTATCAAGAAATTAATGAAATTATATACTTTATGATTATTGTTCATAGAATAATGTCGTTAACAACTCGGTGAGTTGAACCAGTGAGTTAAATATGCAGACCAACATATACGACATATACATATATATACATACGAGGTGTGTTCAAAAAGTATCGCGACTTTTGTGTTTTTTCAAATATTATTTATTTATTCATGAATACCTATTTTGTCCCCTTCAAGGTAATCCCCATGAGATATTATACACTTGTGCCAACGGTTTTTCCAATCTTCGATTCACTTCAAAAAATCATTTTTAAAAATTTTTTCAGCTCCTCCTTCGATGCCGTCTTCATCTCGTCAAGCGTAGCGTAACGTCGTCCTTTCATGGGCCTCTTCAGTTTAGGGAACAAGAAAAAGTCACAGGGGGCCAGATCTGGGGAATGCGGTGGATGCGCGGCATCATTAGTGTGTTGGTTTTGGCCAAAATGTTGCGCACAAGCAACGATGTGTGAGCAGGGGCTTGGTTCGTGCGGCAGCTTCCATTGAGATGATTGAGCTTTGGTTTCCACGTCATAACCATAAACCCGTCACCAGTTATGACTCTCTGGAGCAAATTGGGGTTGTCGCGGACAGAATCCAACATCTCATTAGCAATGTTCATGCGATGCTGTTTTTGGTCGCAATTGAGCAATTTTGGTACGAATTTCGCGGCGACCCGTCTCATGCCCAATTCATTGATAAAAATCGAATGGCACGAGCCAAACGATATGTTTAGGTCCTCAGCAACTTCTCTAACGGTGATTCGACGATTGGCCAATATCATTTTATCCACTTCTTTAATTTTTTCGTCTGTTGTTGAAGTGCTCGGGCGTCCGGCACGCTCTTCGTCGTTCACATCTTCTCGGCCTTCTGAGCACATTTTGTACCACCGATAAACGTTGCTTCGGTCCAAGGTAGCTTCTCCGTATGCCACAGTCAACATTCGGAATGCATCCGCGCACTTAATTTCGTCTTTCACACAAAATTTGATACAGGTTCTTTGATCCATTTTTTTAATAGGTAAAAATCGAAGACGATCCAGAACACCTGCAAGCAAAGCAGCTGTCAACAATTAAGTGAACATTGAAAATGGCCGAGCTTGTCGGCATAAGTGAGAGACATGAGTACCAACATAAAGCCACAAAAAGATCGAAATTCGAATATACGTAACCCGCGAAAATTCAAAAGTCGCGTTACTTTTTGAACACACCTCGTATATATATATGTTTTGGTTAGGATATGATTCTCTATTTTTATTATTCTTTTTCTATTGTTTTTCCACATATATAAAATTATTTAAAAGGCATATTTTGTATCTAAAATAAAACATTTTATTTATTACAAAATGCCAATATTTCATTTTTAACCGAGTCAAAATTTCCTTATTTAAATGAAGAAAGTTTTGCTTGAAATCTGTGATTATTTTTAATGAAAAAGATTGCAGTGTCACTATTTACTCTTTTAATCAATTTTATACTCTTAGTGCAAAATTTTCTTTTACTTAGTAAAACTAAAATAATATCTAAATGTCCTTTCTTTGATGTAAAATATGTTAGCAAGGCATGGCTCATCAGTGGTGAACCGGTTCTGAACCAGCATTGGTTTCGTCAGTTTAATCCACCATACTGCTCTAATATCGCATTGTGCTATTCTGTTTATACACTCATGGACAAAACCTGAAGATTTTTCCCAATTTGTATGTTTATCGAGACTCAGACAATAACTCTGAAAGTTGTTTGATACACAATGACCTTTATTGAAGACACTAGAGATAACCAGTGTGAACAAAATTGTCTCTGTCTCCTTTAAGAAAAATAAAACGGACGACTGGCGACAATCAAAGACTATCAACTTCCATAATTTTTTTTTTCATGAGTGTATGTTGAAAGATAATCTTTCTGAAGGTATTTGAGGAAACTATAGACATAAGATTTGAGGATACACAATAGGAATATAGGTAATTATACAAGAAATATTTACTCTTTTGTTAATTTAATATTTATTATCGTCACACATCTAGATAATACTATTAGAAAATAATGATTTCGCATAAAAGCTTCATTAATGAGGAACAATCTTAGTAAGTCTACATACAATAAAACTTGTGTGGTAGATAAGAATTAGTTTAGAAAGAATTTATTTTATTTTCTACTCTACTCTCTATAAAGTTTTGTTGAAAGCTATAATCTTACCTTTTCTACTTCTCTAAATAATTAATTAGTTCATTAAACTGCAAAACTAAAGAAAAATAAATATATAACAATAATAAAAGGTAGATTTATAGAGAGAAAGACTATAAATAATAATTTTTAAAAATAATTTGACCGTTTTTAAATTATATTTTGCGCCATTTTCCCTAGAAGTGTGACAAAGGAAACATCAAACAACAATTTAAGTCGGAAGCGCGGAAAGTTATCAAACTTGAGCTGGGTCAAATTGAAGTCTGCGATCCATTTTTAAAATCCTTTCAGGCGGAAGGAAAGTGATTTCGGAGGTAATTCTAGAAACTTGCAATGGGGTAACACGTGGACACAACCTTTTCCATCCTCAAATATATATATATAAATAAGTTGAACATATATATTTTTTATATAAATGTTCCTTTATTTATAAGTTCTTTAAATATTATTTGTGTAAACACAAACACGATTAAATGAACATGCAGAAAATGCTATACGTCTTTGGGCTCTAAAACTCTAACATTTTGGTCAGTAGCCAGTAAAAACCATATTCTCTCTCTATGCGTCTTTGTCTTTCAGTTCAAATGAAAAGGTTAAATGAACTAGGAAAAAATTACTATTGTTGAATGAATTCCTTGTAAAAAGTTCTATATTTATACTAATATAATACTTCTCACAAAATATGCTAAGAATTTTATAAATATATGGAGCTTATCTATTTAAATTATAAAATTGTCCATGGAGTTGTTTTATAAAAATCAACTTCTTATATGTATATTGGGTCAGAAGGTATAATTTATCAAGAGATGGTACCAGAAAGTACGACTAAAGAGAACTATTCAATATAAAGGACAGTCGCCTTGCTAAGGGAAGTCGGTGTTTATTTGGCGGACACATCCGAAATCAATGGAGGGTTGATTGGAGTAGGGGCGTGACTCGTCTTTCATCTTCTTCTTTTTCTCCGGTTTCTTTGATGCTATTTTCATTAAATCCTTCTTCAGCAGGTCGACATCCTTCAAGTCTTATTTGCCATTGCAATTATTTTCCGCTCCTCTTTAGCTTTATAAGCATATTGAGATTTAAAATTCAATTACCATCTTTGGATAAAACTTAACTATTTTTGGCTTTGTGTTTATTTTCACATAATCATAAAATGTTATCTCTACAGACCTTACTGTATTGATAAACGTTATTGAATGAGAGTGATTGGCTCATCAGTATTTATCAACGGTTTCTCCAAATTAATCTCCAGATAGCTCTACTATCATATTGGATTGATATTCTTATATACTATATTATTATTTATTTAGCATGTTTAAATGCAGTAAGAAAAAACTTTATAATTTAAAAAGTAAGTGACATATATGGAGGTCACAAATATTGCTCAAGTCGAATTCACGTAAGTCTGGGTGTACCTAAACTAGGCTTAAGAGGTAAAGGCTTAGAGAGAGAATAAACGTATGACATTCAAATTTTCGTCGAATTATGAGCATCGAACCCAAAAACTCCGTCCCACATCACAGCAAAGAGAATTACTGAAACTAAATGGCATCACGAATCGTACAACCCCGAATCGGCATGAATCCTATTCAATAGAATAATCCCTTGTATTAAGATTGAGTGAAAATATACCAAGCTTCCAGGGATAGGTATCGTTTCAAAAAACATATTTATTCTTTAAGTTTCGAGTATGAACACCCTGAGAAAACATGGTATAATTATGAAATTTCGAAAATATTATAGACACGTATGCTTCTTTTTTTTTTTTTAATAAACAATTTATACTGCCCTTACTGCAATGGAAAAATTAATGGGAGGGCCTGGCTTTCATAACAGATGGTGCGCTAATACATGATGGTATAATTATAGAATGGTGGTAAAATGATATAAGATAGAGAATAAATATGTTTTTTGAAAAGATACCTGATATGTATTTATATTATTTAATTATTTGTGACCATTGACCTGTGGTGCAAAATTTGCATAAGTAATTATTGTTTATTATTGAAATATGTAACTGTTGCCATTATGACTTATTAAAATTATTAGTTGGTGACTAAATGAGTTATCTTTAACCTAAATACACCACAATACCTTTACCTGGAGGCCTGATATATCTTTATACAAAGAGTCCTATTAATACACTACTATGTGAACAATATGAAGAGACAGATCTCTCCTCAACATACAGCAGGGTACATTAGATATTGTTTAATCACTTTGACTAACCTATCTTTTTTATTGGTCATTTCTAGTTCTTTAATCGAAACAGTTGTCCTCGAATAAAACTATTTAAGATAAACTTTTTAACTTGAGTATTTTTTTAACACAAAGGACGTAATTGTAATCTGTTAGATTATATTTGCTAATTGTTGGGAATGTTTATCACTGATAGCTAAATATTCCTGAACCATTTCAACTATTCAGTTCACTAAAAGTGGGAATTCGTTTTTATGAGTTAAAATGAATTTACCTCTGAAAACTTCATCAAATTACATTACAGATACTGAAGCATCAGCAACTAAAAAAGTTGGTCTGAGATTCCGTCAGTTGTGGGAATATATATCAAAACAACTGAACTGAGTTAAAATAAAACTGGAGAGTAGATTTTTATAGAAGAAGATAGGCGAACGGCCTCGTCGAAATATCGAATATTGTTTTTTATAAAAATAATTGATCCAAAATATGCCTTCATTTTGATATATATAATGTTTTATCGATTTTAATGCGCCCTACATTTATTCAAAATATTCTATGATATTTAATATTCATTTAAAACTGATTATTTAGATTATCATCATTCGTTTTTATAGTTTCATTTCTTTTGTAATATTTTATTGTACATATATCTTGATTGGTTATTGGAGCGAGAGATGACCTAGACGAAGACTGCGGATCACGACCTACGAGGAAGACAACGAATAAATAAACGCAATTTCTTTAAAAGGTAATTTTTTTTTCTTTATTTGCTTTGAGTATGGAAGCCCGCTCGGGAAACGTATATAACACCAAGAAGGAGGAAACCAAGGTCGACGACCCTGCAAGCTGCCACTTGGTTTAACAATATATATACAATATATATATATATATATATATATATATATATATATATATATATAATATTGAGCAATCCATAATAATATCTATAAATAAATATAAAGCATATATTGGATCTAAATTTATTAATCAGCCAATATTTCTAGGGGCAACACGCCTCTCTTTATCAAGGTGTTTGGCGTGTTGCCCCTAAAAATATTGGCTGATTATATGATTATAGCTTATAATAGAATCTAAATTTCAAATATTTGATTATTCTTTGCACAGGAAACGCAAATTCATATTAGATTATTTAATTAAAAAGGCATATATTGGATCGAAAAAATAATTTATTTTACCAATATTTCAGCAATATTTATATGCCCCAAACAATGTTAAACTATTTTTTGTTAAATATAATTAATATAGAGGATTGTAATTCTAATGTTCAAATGTAAAAGGAGAGTTAACTTTCAGCTCATTAATATCATCTTCCATCAAATTACAGTTGTAATATATGTAATAATATAAAACACCTATTATTATAAATATTTAGAAGTTAATTAATCAATTAAAAGGTTCTCAAAGAAAATTTTCCGAATAATTCCTTAAAATTCAAGAACATAAAATTTGAGTTTATAACAAATTTTCTCCTCTATTTGCATTAAGTTTTCCTAATTGAACTGATGCTCTCAAAACCAAACTAAGGAAGTTTTCAAAGATTATTTTTTACTTTATAAAGAAATATTTGTTTAATAAAGGTTTAGTTAGGCCAAAGTTAGGATATTTGCTCTAAGAGATAAATATTTATATTTGACTATGAACCCTACCCCAATATTGACCCAAACGACTTTAATAAATAAAGAAGTTTTGGAAATAAAATTAGTTAGCATGAATAGCTATTTTAATTCAAACTCTAACCCCTTTAACAGATATTTTTAAATATTTATAAATATTTTCAAAATATAATATATATTATGATGAATATATATCTATAATATACAAGAGGTGTTCTTCTTAATATATGAAATTGATTCTGAAGATAGAATATTAAGAAAGAAAAATATAGAAATACATTAACGGTAATAATATTTGTCAATATATCCCTACAAAATATTATTAATATACATATGTTTCACAATTAAAGGCAATTTTATTTAACACTATTTTTATTTTTGACTGAGAAAAACCTTTGTTTAATTATTTCTTGAAACTTTAACAGTAATATTATAGAGATTCGTGATTTAATGCTTTTATTTCTTATATATAGATGACACGTTATTGCCTTGTAATTAATTTATGCATAACTGACTTTGTTATTATTGTTTGTGGAAGAGCATTGCTCGATGTGAATGAATATATATATTTCTACTGCCCTAAAATCTTATGTCCATAGTTTACTAGCATAGGTTCTATTTTGAAAATAGAGCAATCCATAAATAAATCTTTAATTAAGAAGGCATATATTGGATCAATGATAAATCCAATATATGCCTTTTTAATTATAGGTTCTATTGTAGGATCATTACTCTAATAAATATTGCCACGTGGAAATTTAGGGAAGACAAAAACTTCAGGAGGAAACAAAATTTATTTCAGGGAAGGACAAACTATCAAAGGTAAACAAAAGATAAGCCACGAGGGAAATTTACAGAGTCGCAAGATATAAAACGTAAAAATGAACACTCTGTTAAATAAAAAATAATAAAATTAAGAAATACTATGTTTTATAAATAAAATTAATAAATACTATGTTACAATATAAAATAATGTCGCTGGAGACCCACTTGCGATTCTCCACCAAATTAAACTCTACTCTTTACCTAAAGCTTATGTCCATAGTTTGTTTAAATATCGTTTCTAAGATTCCACCCTTCAGTGTATCATATATAAGCAGAATTGTTCAATACAGTATTAGAGCTCTAATGAAGCGGTCTGGTAGATTAATTTGGCGAACCGGTGGGGGGTTTACCACTGATGAGTCAAGCCTTCCCGATATTTTCCATCGCAGTAAGAACAGTAAAAGTTTATTTTATATGTAAAGAAAACATTCGTGTTCAATGCTTTCATTTCTTATACTATAGAGAAATCAAGTTTCAATAGAAAACTTTATTTTAGAAAGTTTCGATTGCACCAAATTCTCTTTGGAGTATCTCTTGAATAAACATTTTTACAAGATATTGAATGCAATGGTAATAATTAAGAATAATTTTTTAAAACATCACTTTTTTACAGTTTAAAAAAATAAAATAATTTAACACTTCGAAACTTTATAACTTTGATTTTCTAAGATAAATTGACGTATATATGGATTTTATTTTAAATATATATTTTAATTGACTCAACATTGTTAAAGATAAAGTGAATTTGTCCTTCTAGAAATCTATCAACAAGACGGCTGAAGTAGTGGAACCCTAGTCTATAGGCACGCATCGGTGGTAAAAATGAAATAGTCTACGCATGCGCCTCCAGATGACGTTGGGAAACTTAAACTAGCCAATAAAAAGGATAATAAAATGGATGCCGTTTATATATGAACCGATTATAACGTTTGTATATTATATGTTGATATTATATATGAATTTCTATTGAACAACTATATTATATTTTGATATTATATAGCATAATATAGTTGTATAATATTATTCATCAAGCTTATAATATTATATATGTTTATATTTTCATTTATATATCCGATTTTGATATATATCCTGAATTAATTTATTTAATAGAAGTACATTACATTTTCTCAAATAATATTTATATGAGATTTTATTAACTCTCCGTATTTCTTAAAAAACTAATTATATTCATATGTGAAATTTTCAAATGGATAGTCTCTATATAAAAACTATATATAGCTCTATATAGTATATATTTCCTTATTAATATATAATCACGTCTCAAAGAATTTACATAAAAATTTTGATATATAATATTTTCTATACAAAATCTCTATTTATTTAAGAAATTCAAAAGTAATAGATTTCCCCACTAATTTCCATATAAATTCAACTATATTGAAAATTCCTCCATGATAAAAAAGGAAGAAAGATTGAAAAATGTTATTTATAATAAAAACACACGAAATGAAAATTTTCAGATTAATATGTGAAAGGTTATAAATAAATTCCACATCTGGGGATGGAGGGGCAAAAAAACCCATAATACCAATAATGTGTTCATTTGACTTCAGGGAAATTTTCGATAAATTTCAAAAGGGTTTAGCTATTTTTATTAAATGTTCAACAAAGTGGTGAAAATAATAAAATTCTAATTAAAACATTCTTTCAATGTGGTAAAAAAAAAACGATTCTCGTTAAAGCCCCACTAAATTCCGCCTTTATAACTTCCCTGGGGAAAGATACAAATGTTTGTCTTCTTTCGATAAAACTTATCTTTTATTTTTCTACTTCCATTTATACTGTACCTCTGTTACACCGCGGTAAGTTAGAAAGAAGTTAACTTTTTATCTTCAAATTAATTAGGATAAATACACAAACAATTCGATATCTTAGAGACTTATGCTAATCTCTTTCTTTTTTCCTCTCATTTAATACATTGTAAATAACATTGCTAATTACTGATACTATTACTGTTATTTTTACGTTACATTTCTGCTTGCAAAATCTTAATAGAACTGAGATCTTAATAAAGCTTTTTGTTGTTGATATCTCAGATAATATTTTGTATAATTTGAGCTAGCTCCTTTTACATAAAGAAGTTTGAACACTCATAGACATAAATAAAGGAAGTTGTACCTTTTACATTTATATTGGGATTTAAACAATATCTCTGAAATATATTTTATACACAGTGATCTTTAGAAAGAAGGAATCATATATCGCCGCAACTCTTTTTATTATTAAAGCGGTTAAGGAAGCTTTCGGGCAAGCCCTTCTTCAGCTAATTATATTGTACAAACAAAGAGAGATTATATATCGTTTTTAATATAAATCAAAATAAACGAAAAGAAATTTACCACGCCCCTATCGCCCTCGTTTCAATAGCACCGCGTGGCCACGTTATGCCTGATCCCAACTTCAAATGTAATATGGTACAAAAATATCTTAAAAGAAAGTTACGTAATTGAATAAATATAAAGAATCAACTATAAACAGTTCAAAGGATTTAGTGGAGATTTTTTAGGATAAAATCTTTATTGATAACCAAGTGTGAACAAAATTGCCTCGGTCTCCAGGACATCAATTAGTACAATCACACACAAGTACACACACATATTTATAAAGGTCGTCCTAGCCGTTGAAATAGACGTTAAAAACAAAGCGTCATCTATTGATCGTTTACTTAAACCAGTGGACTCAGTTCGGTGACAAAATTAAAGCTTTGACCAACTTAGATGCGTCCACCCGGATAACATGGTTTCAGGCTAATGCCCCTTTTCAGTCCAGGGCGGATTTTTAAAAATAATATTCAAAAAGGATCAAATCTTCAAATAAGTGTTTAGCTGGTAGAGTGGCTAGGTTAAATATAGATGGAAATTTTCCAGGGAAAAATGTATCTATAAAATTGAAAGCGGCCTTTTCCTGTCGAAATGGACGCAAAAATATACGCAGTCGATATCACGAAATAAATTCCGCCCTGGATTGATGAGGGTCATTAGTCCGATATCATAGTTGCAGGTGGACGCTTCTCAGTTTGCCAAAGATAGTGTTGTGGCTTTGTTACCGACCTGATTCCACTAGTTTACGGAGACTGTCAATATATGGCCCTTAGTTTTAACGTATTTTTTATGGGAGATAAAATTATCTTAATAAATCAATTTCCTTCAGGTAAAATTTACACTAGAGTACATATTGTCTGGGCTTACAACATCTATACATTAAATAATGAAGGACAGAGAGTTTCGATTGCGTCAAAATATTTAATTTCTTCAAAATGAAAAAGGTAAAATTTGTAGAATCGTCTTTATATACAGCAGTGAATATCTATTGTAATGGTCTAAATAAAGAGAGTTTCAACAAAGCTTAAATATTACCATTTAAAGCGATATACTAGTAAGTATTTGGCACATCGACACTATCAATATTTCTTTATATAATGCGACGTGTTCTGTATATATGTTAAAATCTACATTGCAACGTCCAATATTACAAATAGAAACTTGTACTTTAGCTTAGAAGTTTCCGTTTCAAATATACCAAGTATCAACTGCCTTTAATGCAACGATACAAATAGTAGAATGGCCTGCCTCATTTCTGAATCCTACCAGCGGTTTCGCCAGTTTATAATACAAATAGGTTTGTTGTATTTCAAAAGACGAAACATTCTTGCTGATAAAGTTCACAATTCTGGATACAGATGACGTTCAAATGCATCATTTTAGTGTATAATATAAATACACTCATAGACAAAATTTGAGGAATGGAAAGTACTTTATAGCCGGTTGTCTGTTTTTTTTTAAGGAGACAGAGAGCATTTTGTTCACAATAGGTTATCTCTTGTGTTTTCAATAAAGGTCACTGAGTATCAAATATCTTTCGGAGTTATTGTCTGAATCCCGATATATATGCTAAAAGGTACAACTTCCTTAAATTCTGTCCATGAGTGCATATCAAATAGCTTCTTTGTGAGGCGCTTTTGTTCACAATTGGTTATCTCGTGTCTTCAACAAAGGTCACTGTAATATCTTTCAGAGTTATTGTCTGAATCCCGAAAAACATGCTGAAATGTACAACTATCTTAGGTTTTGTCCATGAGTGTACTCGTGATGTTATAAATGTGGTATAGAATTATTTTTCAAAGTCCGAATTATTTCTTCCTATATATATATTTTTTCAAAACTAGATGTTGGTGTTTCAACGACGCATTTCTAGATAAAAAGGACGATTAATTCTAATGTGTATATATTTTAAATAATCTATTTTTTCTTAATGATAGATAGTATTTGTTGATCATGTAAATGATTGTTATCTTTGCCAATTGCCATCTCTCAGAATAAATATCAATGTTTATTTATTTCTTACAGTCAAATTTCACAACATAACTGTGTTTTGAGCTCAAATAGAAAATTCAACCAATAATATAGTTGGTACAAGTTACATTTTGTTTCAAAACCATATTATAAATCAATTAATATATTTCTTTGAAAATTCATTCTGATAATATCCTTCTTAATTTTTTTTTGCAATATGAATAATCTTTTACTCTCATTTTGATTAATTAATTGAAACAATTAATAAAATTTTATCACAGAATATATATTAATTGTGCATTTTATATTGATTTTTCTGCGATTATATTTTAAATTGAACAGAGGTATTTGAGTTATTTATAAATAAGGTAAAAAAAAGACAAATGCTGCCCCCAATTACTATACCTAATAATTCATGACAGCTCAATTAGTGTATCTCATTAGAAGTAAAATAATGATTGCACAAAAAGGCCATTAATTTTTATCGTTTTAGCTTAAATTTAAAGTGTTTCTTATTGTTTATTCAGGTTCATAAGTCTATATTGGTTAGTTGAAAATTTAAAAATTGATTATGTATAGATCCACTTGTATCCACTTTCATCTAATCAACTTGCATACTAATGATTGTACATATTTAAAATGCCTTTCTTTTCTTTCAAAATTTTGTTTATCTTTAAAGTGCAAGTGTCCCTAGGGGGCATAGCGCTCTAAGTCGAAATAAAGAAATGTATAGATCCACTTGTGGTAGATTATGAAAAAAATATTTTAAATATTCTAAATCATTACAATAAGTGGGGTTCGTCATCTATTAAAATTACTGCGTATTCATTCTTGAGTAGTGTGCGTGATCCTGATCAATAAATAAGTCAAAATACCAGAAATATGCCAAATATTCAGACATAAGATAATATGTATAACATAGAATCGGATTATGATACTCATCTGTAGAGAGGATAGCTTCGAATTCGCAACACACACACATCCTATAGAAAGATTAAAGACACCAATCGAATATGCTAAAGCTGGTTCTTTGACCTATACATAGATATGTTTCCGTACATTCTGTGCAGAAACTATCCTCAAAATTACTTGTTTTAAAGAATTTTAAATTGAGAGATTCTTTTTTTAACATTTAAATATTTTCTTTCATGTTGATTACCACCTATTTTAATAGTAGTTTAACTTGGATTTAAAACGTGGACACCCTATCAAGCCAATATAGGCAAATATTAGAATATTACCAATAAATAGAATATATTAGTTGGTTAAAAATATAAGTCGATTCTAAGTATTCTTTAAACAATCGTTCAATACATATGTAGCCACATATAAATATTTTATTAAGACTTAAAGATTAATGTCGTATAGTTGAAAAATTGAGATTACTCACCAGAAAGATATTTATCAAATTCAAATTGTTGCATTCATTTTGTTTTTACTTTATTTATACATTTTAAATCAATGTTAACATGACGCTTTTATTTTCAACGTTTTTATGAGATTATATATATATATATATATATATATATATATATATATATATATATATATATATTAAGAAAAAGGCATCTACTTATCGTGCAACTGAAAGTTGCTGATGGATTGCGCCATCTATCGGAATAAATATCAACTATTCTCGTTGATTTTTAATTATTCTGGAATAATTAAAAATCAACGAGAATAGTTGATATTTATTCCGATAGATGGCGCAATCCATCAGCAACTTTCAGTTGCACGATAAGTAGATGCCTTTTTCTTAATTTATGCACCTTATCCCAGTACAATATTACACTTGTGCTATTTTTTTCATATATATATATATATATATGACATAATATTCAAAGATTCAAAAGGTATTTTGCCACATGCCAAAAAATATATTTTTGAAAATCACAAAATACCTTTTGAATCTTGAGAGCCTGAAAAGGCCTACTCAATTCATGAGGTAAATCCCCTTATGAATTATAGGAAGGAGACACCTATAAATTCAAATAAGATTGGATAATTTTCAGCTACTGTCAAGAAAAAAGGTACCAATAGGAATATGTAGAAGGAATAAAGAGCATCATTGATATAGTTTCAATTGGTATCCTCCATCTTAATTGATAATCTATGTAAATAATAATGATACTTTTTTTTTACTTTGAAAATTACTCCCTAATTTTTATCCTTGGAGGGAAGAAATGACATAATAAAAATATGATTTTTATTATTCATTAATATAATTATAATTTAAATAATCATAGAATTAACACAGATTTAATTCTTTAAAATCCTTAACAAAAGGAGTACAACCCAAGATGTTTTTTGTATATACTTAGATTATATTTATAAAATATATGTATGCAAACTTTTTGTTCTTAAAATATAATCATTAAAAAAAATACAATTTTGAATATAAAAGTTATCATTTCACTTCAATCCACGACTGCATGAATAAATTGGTAACGTACCTAAAATACATCTTTTTTATGACATATATATATATTAAAACCAAAGTAGGCATATCCTGACCAGGAGGACATGTGCTTTTCAGAAGGCAGAGCGCCATCTGGTGGAACAGAAATCAACTATTCGTTGATTTAACCTGTTCCATGATATTTGGCCAACCCAATTTATTGATAAATCAAGAAAAGCCATCCACGAACGCGTTTCGCGTTGTTGGCGCTCGTCAGCGTGGAGTAGGCTGTACCACTGCGACAAAAAAAAAAAAGATTTTTGATCCCAGTAGCTTCCAGAAAAAATAAATATATATATGATGGCGTCAGGTTTTGACGTTTATTTTGATGGGAGAGGCGCCCTATGCTTCTATAGATCAATTGCCTCCCGGCAAATTTTCCATATATATATATATATATATATTATTATTAAAAATATATATATTCTGTTGAATTTTGAATATTAGAGTTATATAGAATTATTACTTGATACTGATCATTTTGAGAATAAAGAATATTGTTGAGCATTTGCTTGATCTTGGAATCCATGAGTATGTGATGTTTTGCATTCGTGGTAATCTATATATATATAATTGAATGTCTGTGTGTGTCCTCTATGGATTCAAAAACCATACATCCAATCGCCGTGAAAATTTGGGATATTATTAGGCATATCCCCGGAAAGGTTTACGAAAAATAATTTCTTGAATATCTTTAATATCCTTAGAGTTATTTGCAGATTTGTAGCTTTAACTCGCAAGCAGCGCCACCTTGCGACGGAGATAGGCTTAGGTCTGCCCCCCACCCCGCCCCCCGTCCGGCCGGTCAGTCCAAGTTCCCACCGACCAATCAGAGGGATCAAGAGGTCCTGGCGCGCGGGGGGCGGGTGACCTCCGGGAACTACGTCCATCTATATATATAATTGCCTTATTCTGTCTGAAGCTCACGGATAGAATGCGCGCCCATTGGCTGCCGGCGAACACGTGTCCTTCCTGCCCCCCTCTAGACAACCCTGTTATCAGCTGTGTGATACATACACCTGTCTATAGCGGCCATTCTAGACAACCCTGTTATCAGCAGTGTGTTACATCCACCTGTCTATACAGACCACCCTGTCTATAGCGGACACTTTAGGCAACCCTGTAATCAGCAGTGTGTTACATCCACCTGTCTATACAGACCACCCTGTATATAGTAGCCATTCTAGAAAACCCTGTTATCAGCTGTGTGATACATACACCTGTCTATAGCGGCCACTCTAGACAACCCTGTTATCAGCTGTGTGATACATCCACCTGTCTATACAGACCACCCTGTCTATAGCGGTCACCTTAGGCAACCCTGTTATCAGCAGTGTGATACATACACCTGTCTATACAGACCACCCTGTCTATAGCGGCCACTCTAGACAACCCTGTTATCGGCTGTGTGATACATACACCTGTCTATACAGACCACCCTGTCTATAGCGACCACCCAAGACAACGTTTTTAAAATATATTCGCACTCGGGTAAAACCCGGTCGTTGCCCGGGCCATTCGTCTAGTCTTCCATAAACGACCATGATTTTATTCAACTTATCGAGTATTTTTCAAGGGACCGGGAAAATATGTAGATAAAACGATGATTTTGTAATGTAGAAAATTAGGAAAGACAAAATTCAGGATGACACGGCACACAGGGACCGGGAAAAAATAATCACTTTATCGAGAGATTCACGACCATGATTTTATTCAACTTATCGAGTATTTTTTCAAGGGACCGGGAAAATATGTTCACTAGATAAAACGAGGATTTTGTAATGTAGAAAATTATGAAAGACAAAATTCAGGATGACACGGCACACAGGGACCGGGGAAAATGTTCACTTTATCGAGAGATTCAAATTTACGAGTTTCAAATTATCAAAATATATCTCTTTTTTTATAAGTTTATAGAGAATTGTTTTAACAAATGTTCGTTAGACAAACCTTTACTCGGGTAAAACCTCGGGCGAAGCCGGGTACGTCCGCTAGTAATTAAATAAAATTAACTTTGAATCACAATTTTCTTTAATTGTGTTAATGAAACATAATTATGGAATATATACCTGATTTGAGGCGTAAGAATAAAAAAATTAAAAACATATATACACAATTTACAAAAGGTTTGAGACGGCCAACGGGAAACAACAACAATAGGCTATATAAAGGGAAGTTGCGACCTCTGTCGGTCGACTCTACAGAATATTTGAATCTATGAAATATAATTATGAATAAAATATTTTTATATAACATATATATATGGAAAAAACAATAGAAAAAATAATAAGTGGGTCAGGTGTTGATATTAGAAATAAAGGAAGCATATCCTGACCACGAGCACATGTGCTTTTTAGACGGCAGAGCGCCTTCTAGTTGAGAAAAATAAACTGAACGTTTATTTAACTTGCTCCGTGATATTTGGCCAACCCAATTTCTTGATAAATAAAAAAATACATATATATATATTTAAAAACATTAGAAAAATAAATAATAAGTGGGTCAGGTGTTGATATTAAAAATAAAGAAAGCATATCCTGATCAGGAGTACATGTACTTTACAGTAGACAGAGCGCAATCTGGGGGAACAGAAATGAACTAAACATTGATTTAGCCTGTTCCCTGATATTCGGCCAACCTAATTTCTTGATAAATCAAGAAAAGCCATCCACATCTATATATATATTTAACACACAGAATACTGTAATTAAGATGGGTGAGCCGTGTCATTCAGGACTCCTTCAAGATATAAAAAAAACTGCAGAAAGAGGCGGCATATATTTATAAGTCCGTTCAACTGAATGTCATTAATGCTCCGCTGTTATATATCGTGAAAAATTAGCTAATGAAGGTTGATTTTCTATTTACAGAAAAATTGACCAAACCTATATTTATATTTATAATCAATAAATGCCAACCACTACGTATTTCTGACTGATGGCCCTGAGCTGAGGAAGTTAATGACCCACTAAGGGAGTCCTCACTACTTTTTTTTTAATTCCAGAAGATGGTAATAGTTATGGTGTAGGCAATAATCAAATGTACCATCAGGAGGTGCTCTATAAATTAAAATTTACCGACTTTTAACTCTTTTTAACTATTTATAGAAATAAAGATTTGTATGTACGAGCATAGAATGATATATTAGAATAGAGTTTTCTTCTTTCTATATCTCTTCCTCTATTTTTATATATATTGGATTATAAAATACATTCAAATCTATAATGAAAAAGACAAAACATTTTAAGAGTCACATAGATAAAATTAATAATTATATAAATCATGATGCATTAGCGCGCCATCTGTTATGAAAATTAGTAATTATTATAGACGCGTATGATTCTTTTAACATTTTATATATAATATAAATATAAATACCTAATAAAGTAAATACAGTCGAAGTTATGTGTAAAAGAAACATTCGTGCTTTAATGATTTCATTTCATAAATAGATAGCGCGTTATTGCTTTAAATTAAATTCCTAATCATTTGGGGTTTGTCTCTTGAATATTTAATAATCAAATATATGACGCGGACGAACCTTTTAAATATTGAAGATGTATAAAATACCTTTATATAACATATCCTGTCGACTAATATTATATTTTAAAAATTAAAAAGATATGAGATTTCTGTTGTATTTTGATATTAATAACTTGTAGAGGAATTATTGGTTATTTGCTTGATTTTGGTATGCAGTCGTGGAAGAGATTATAATGAAATTAGTTATTAAAAAATAGCTTTAATTGCGCTAAAGGAATACATGAAAACATAATTTGATTAAAGTACTGCCTGGCTTAAGGCGTAAGAATAAAAAAAATAGAAAAGCTTATTTACATAATGTACAAATGTTTTGGGCCGACCAGCGGGGAACAACAACAATGAGTTTTTATACGGGAAGAGTGACCTCTGGCGGTCGATTTTAGAAGAGTATTTTATCTATGAAATATAATTTTAAAATAAAATAATACTTTAATATAACATAATTTTAAATGAAATATTTTAATATAACATATATATACAGCACTTGTTGAATTATTCCCGCTTTATCTAATATTCTTATCTGATCAACACCTGCCTTTCTTTAATATTCCTGGCCTGGGGAATCTAACCTTTTTTGAACAACCTTGGTGGCGTGCAACATCTTGGTACTTTGCTACATATATATATATGTGTGTGTTATAATAATATTGTTGAGATTATATTGAAAGGATATATATTAAGGAATTATTTTCTTATATCGGAATATATGAATATTTTATGGTAGAACTTTTGTTGCAGTCGTAAACTTAAACTTACAATAAAATCAATTTAAATCACAATTTGCTCTAACTATACTAATAAAGAATAGAATACATCATTTTAGAAAGTACTACCTGACCTAAGGGGAGTAGAATAAAGTAAACAAAATATTACATATTTACATATCTACAAGATATTTGAGCCGGCTATCGGGAAAAAATTATATGGTTTTAGGGGCTACTAACCAAAGTGTATGATTTTCGAGCCCAAAAATGGATGTAGCAAGCAGAAAAGCCGCAATACACTGTAGCAAAGGTGCTGCACGCCACAAAGGTTGTTCAAAAAAGGTTAGATTCTCCAGGCCAGGGAAGATAAAAGAAAGACAGGTGTTGATCAGATAAGAATATTAGATAAAGCGGGAATAATTCAACAAGTTCTGGGAAAATATATATTTTATTTTTGTAAAAATAAAATTTAAAAAGTTTTAGGTAAAAAATAGTTATTAAAAATACTGGCTATATATATTCAAAATTTGAGACTGAGGTCTTACATAAAGGATTAGTAGTGGGGACACCAGTACTAAGACAACCAGCCATAAAAGTACACCAGAGATTGCATAGCGCGTTCAAATGGGTCGCTGCGTAAGTCGATTTCCCAATCAGCCCGCGTCGTCGAATCGCCAAACCATTTACCCTCTGTCGTGGGGAGACAGAGACAGCGTCAGGGGAGGCTATTGGGAACAACAACAATAGGTTTGTATATGTTAGGAGAGTGGTGCACTGTTGCAGTCTGTAGCTCACATGCCGCTTTTACAAACTTACTTGTTTTGACTACATCTTTTATCATGGAATTAATTGTAACTTTTTACACTTTATTTATTTTTATTAACTTTCATGTATAATTATTTGACATAATTAATTTTTTATAATTTTTTTCTATACTTTCGTATCGTTAAATTTGCATACTTTTTGTTCTTGAAGATTATTTAAGACATTTAGTTAGAAGGTGCTCTTTCTAAAATCATTAGTTTTTGAATAAACGTCAAAAGTCATCTAGGATGTTTTATCCCAATACATCAGGTCACCAGCGCAACAATATAGGAAAAGTGTAGTGGTCGACTTTACAGAGTAGTTTATTTTATATTTATATATTATATTATATTATAAATTATCATTTTGAAAAAAAAAATATATAACATATATAGTGAAAATATGATAATCTCAAATAGTATATATAGGAGAAAATATTTTAAACTTAATTTTAGTGACGTTATGTGGCGCTGTGTTGTTGACACATTAATATGTTAAAAAAGGTTGGCGTTCAGCCATACAACTGAAATATTGGTAAATAAATTATATTTTGATCCAATATTTGCCTTTTTATTTAAAGATCTATTTATTTTATATGTATATATATTGCAAAAAAAAAAAGATTTTCTGTTGTTGATTTTGGAATATTGTTATTATTTGCTTGTTCAAGGATACATGAGTATGTTTGTTATATATTGCAGTCATGGTAAAAATAATAAAAAAAATTAGATCATCATTTTAAAAAGTACTACCTTTTTAAGGCGAATAGAACAAAGAAAACAAAAAACTTATTTACATATGTACAAAATATTTGAGCTAACCCGGCCAACGGGAAACAACAACAATAGGTTTTATATAGGGAAAGCGGCGACCTCTGGCAGTCGACTTTACAGAGTAGTTTGATCATATGAAATATAATTTGAAATAATATTTTCATATAACATATATATGAAATATATATATACAGTTAAAATTGTCTATAACGCCCCCTCTTGGGGCTCACCAAAATAGCGTACCATAGAGAGGGAGTGCTATAGACAGGTCAATCTTAATGTAAAATGTTCACATTTTAATGTTTAAAATCGGGCGCTATAGAGAGGAAGGCGTTATTTAGAGGGGGCGCTATAGACAGGTTTAACTGTATATATATATGTGTGTTATAAAAAAATATATCTAAATATCTCTAGTATCTAAAATTAAAATTATAATTCCCAGAACAAATTATTCTGTTTATATCTACCACCAGAGGTCATGACTTTCCATATATAAATATTTTATTGTTGTTTCCCGTTGGCCGGCTCAACTCGAATCTTTTTGTAATTATGCAAATAATTCTTTCGTTTTCTTCATTCTACTCTCCTTAATTCAGGTATTACTTGATCAAAGTATGTATTTATGTTCCATAAGTTTAATTAAAGCTAATTCTTAACTGTTTTTATTTTTCCCACGACTGCAAAACAGTATCATAATGATCAAACAACCCACTTATACAAAAGCAAAACCTTATCTCAAATATTAGAAAGTCAACAGAAGAAATCTTTTTTATGTAATATATATATATATGTTATAAAAAATAAGATTTTCTGTTGATTTTTATTTTTTGAGGATTATGCTATGGTAATGCAGTCGTGGTTAAAATCTTGAAAGTATAATAATAAAAATGATTTTAATCAGTAATTGCTTTAATTAATCTTATGGGAATATATAAAAAAACATAATTTGATAAAAGTATTGCCTGGTTTAAGGCGAGTAGAACATGGAAAACAAAATATTATTTACATAATGTACAAACGGTTTGAGCCGGCCATCGGGAAACAACAACAAGGAGTTTTATAGGGGAAGCCTGAACTCTGGCGGTCGATTTTGCAGAGTATTTGAATCTATGAAATATAATTTTGAATAAAATAATATTTTAATATAACATATATATATGAAATATATACATATTTGTAAGATGGAGAGCTAGAGTTCAATATAAGGAAGAATCTATCAAGTAGTGGTGGGGTAGAGAGCCAATAAGAATTGATGAAGATGAATGTGAGGGACGTAATACTCCACTCCTATTGGCTCCACTGTATCTATTGATGAACCACTCGAACATCTAGGAATTATAAATATATTCAACACCAACAAAACAATAATTTATTCAGTTGTCTGCTTCTTTATTATATTCTGATGTATTTATTTCCACAAATAAACTGACAATAAAACTAGGAATTCTGTTTAACCATCTTCAACAATGTATTTGACGTATTGAATGGTTAACAGACTCAATATTCTGATCCCTGTGTTGTGCAGTGAAAATTCTATTATCATATATTACAGCCATTCTATTACCATATATTAAAGCCATACTATTACTATATATATATATATATATATATATATATATATATATATATATATATATATATATATATATATATATATATATATATATGTGTGTGTGTGTGATTCGAATGGCGAATTGATGAGCTAAGTGTAAATCCCCCAATATCAGAGTTTGATATATTACTATATGGATTTCTTCGATATTTTTTCCATCGGTATAAAGATTGTTTTGACAACATCTAGAGGAAAAGTTTGTTATACATATCGGATTTGTTGGGGAGATTTCATTTTTTATTAAGAATGATAAATTATCTTGAATCTTTATAACTACTAAAAAAGCGGAATATCGGCACCATCCAAGCTATCTTTTTTCTTACAGAACTTTGATGTTTTTTTAAATAACGTAAGATAGGGGCCTTACTATTATCGTGGATAAAAGGATTTATTTATTTTTAGCGGCACTATATTTTGTGATAAAAATAGTACAAATGTGAAATTGTACTGGGATAAGGAAGATAAATTGAGAAAAAAAAAATCCTTAACGTGCAACTGAAATTTTCTGACGGCTTGCGCCATCTATAGGAAGAAACATAAACTATTCGTTCATTTTTATTTATTCCAGAATTAGCCCATTACCAATTTCAATCAAGAATGGGTATTTAGTCAATTCTGGAATAATTAAAAATCAACGAATAGTTGATGTTTATTCCGATTGATGGCGTAAGCCGTCAGAAACTTTCAGTTGCACGATACGGAGATGCTTTTTTTTTATTAATATACTAGCCGAATGACCCGGGCACCGCCCGTGTTTTACCCGATTGAATGATTTGAATCAAATACTATTTGTTACAATTATAAATTGGCGCCTTAAATAAATGCATATGTTAGTTAATAACTATAGCCTATGTGCTTTATCTGTTTATGTACTGTTGGCTTTCGTAGGCGTCTCTTACTGGGAAAAAGAAAGAGAGGATTCCATTTGGTTATTATTTAATATATGCATTTATTTAAGGAGCGACCCGCTCCAACACAATAGTTACAAAAACCTAAAAGCGAGTGGGGGGGGGGGGCATGATGGGGGGGGGGCAAAGGTGGCGTGATCGTAGCCAACCAATAGGAAGGCGCCATTCCAAAAAAAAAGCAAACGGTGACAGAGACGAAAACTGATTATAAGGAGATGAAGAATGACGCTCGTAACTGTATATAGAACTAGCCGAATGACCCGGGCAACGCCCGTGTTTTACCCGATTGAATGTTTTGATTCAAATACTATTTGTTACAATTATAAATTGGCGCCTTAAATAAATGCATATGTTAGTTAATAACTATAGTCTATATGCTTCTACTGTCTATGTACTATTGGCTGGGAAAAAGAAAGAGAGGATTCCATTTGGTTATTATCTAATACAGGGTCCATTATGAAAGTAATGAGCATAATGTTATTGTGACGCGACGATAGATGGCAGCACGGTAAAACCGTGGGAAATGTGGTGGAGGGATATGTCCTTTCAATCCATCCGGTCGTCAGTTGAGTTCGAGCAGTGTGAGGGGAGATACATGCCTCCGCTTGAAGTGTGTTTTCAACTTTTGTAACATAGCGCGATGGAGCGTTCGCTTGAACAACGATACGCCATAAAGGTTTGCGTGAGGCTTGGAAAAAATGCAACCGAAACATTCCAGATGCTGCAAAAAGCCTTCATAGACGATTGCGTTTCAAAATCACAGTCTGGGAAGTGGCACAAGGCGTTCAAGAAGGGCCGGGAGGAAGTCGCCGACGAACCCCGTTCAGGACGCTCAACAACGGCCAGAACTGACGAGAACGTGGATCGTGTGCTCGAAGTTTTGCGTACCGACCGTCGATTCCACCAAATTGCTGACACATTACACATGTCCACATTTGTGGTACATGGGATAGTGACCGAGGATCTGCAAATGCGTAAGGTCTGTGCGAAGCTTGTGCCGAAAGTGTTGACGCTAGACCAGAAAGAACTTAGAGTTTTGCGCTGTCAATAATTGTTGGATTTGATTCAAAAAGAACCGGACTTTCTGAACTCTGTAGTACACGGAGACGAATCCTGGATGTTTGAATACGACCCAGAGTCGAAAAGGCAGAACTGTGCATGGCACACAAAATCATCCCCACGCCCCAAGAAAGCGCGAATGAGCAAGTCGCGCATCAAAACGATGATCATTGTCTTCTTTGACATCCGAGGAATAATCCATTGTGAGTTTGTTCCGCAGGGACAAACTGTAAACTCAGCCTTTTACCTGGAGATGCTCAGGAGATTGAAACGCCGGATCGCACGCGTGAAGACTGACATTAAAGACACGGTCAAGCTCCACCATGACAATGCCACCAGCCTTCATCATTACCAACTTCCTGGCCCGGAGCAACACTCCGGTGATCCCTCACCCCCTTTACAGTCCCGACTTAGCTTCATGTGACTTCTTTTTGTTTACGCGACTCAAGAGAGAGATGAAAGGAAAACATTGGGAAACCGTGGAAAACATCCAACACCATGTTACAACGTTCCTGAGAAGCATTCCTGTCGAAAAGTTTCAGGGTGCCTTTCAGGCGTGGCAAACGCGTATCCGCAAGTGTATTGATGCAGGAGGAATGTATTTTGAAGAATATTGAACATTTGCACAAATTACGATCAATAAATGTATTTTGCCAGTAAAGGCTCATTTCTTTCATAATGGACCCTGTATATGCATTTGTTTAAGGAGCGACCCGCTCCAACACAATAGTTACAAAAACGTAAAAGCGAGTGGGGGGGGGGGGCATGATGGGGGGAGGGAGGCAAAGGTGGCGTGATCGTAGCCAACCAATAGGAGGGCGCCATTCCAAAAAAAAAAAAGCAAACGGTGACAGAGACGAAAATTGATTATTAGGAGATGAAGAATGACGCTCGTAACTGTATATAGAATATTTTTGTGATTCTAATTTATTTTCTTAAGACCTTATCGGCGTAATAGGTAAAATAATATATTCATTTGCATCTTTATCATACTGTATGTCTTTAGATGTAGATAGGGGAAATTACCTTAGTATTGGATTTATTATTATATTGAGTAGAAAGCTTTGATTCTTTATACTGTTAGCATCTTGCGTGTCTATAGATATATAAAATAAAAAAGGCGTATCCTGACCACGCTGAAATGAATTTTTTAGATGGTAGAGAGCCATCTACCTAGCGGTTTCCCTAGTTTAATTCACCTAATAGAGTAAGGTTAGATTGAACGGGAGAAACCGCTGGGAGGGTTCACCGTTGATAAACCAGGGCTTCCTTTTATTTTTATCAATACAGTAAGGGCAGTATAAAATTATTTAATTTGAAAATCATATACGCGTCATGAATAGTTGAGATTTTCTGACATCGTAATTATAATATTCCGGGTCATAGAGTGCCTCCTGATACAACTTTATATAAGGCAATAACGAGCCATATACCATATGGCATAACATTTAAAAGGATTAAAACACGATTGTTTCTTTTATACTTAAAACAAACTTCGACTGTCATTTTTGCGATAAAAAATATTGGGAGGGCTTGACTTATCACTAGTTAACCCCCCCCCCAACGGTTTCGCCACTTTAATCTACCAGACCGCTTCTCTTAGAGCTCTCCATTTCTAGTTCCAATGTAACTTTATTGGTGACGCCCAATAAGAGCAACCTAGTTTATGATATTTACATTGAAAATTATGAACAGATTCTTCACATTTACATTGTATTTACATATTTACAAGGTTAGAAGAGTTTTATGCGGAGTCTTGAATTCGGTGTGTTCTCTCTTCTAAGGTGGGATGTTATCTTTATATTTTCTAGGTACGTGTTTTTTTTTCTTTAGTTTTTTTTTCATTTTTATACATTTTTTCTTAATTGATATTAGAGACTTAGATCTAATACTGTATTGGACAATTCTACTTTTATATTCTACACTGAAAAGTAGAATCTTATAAATGGTATTCAAGATATTTATGTACATAAGCTTTAGGAAAGTAGAATTACATATAAATATTTGAATCAAGTAATGCTCTTCCACAAACAAAAAAACAACATAAATCATAAATTAATTATGAGGCAATACCGGGCCATCTATATATAAGAAAAAAAAAACATTAAAGCACGAATATTTTCTTTATACATAAAATAAATTTCCACTGTTCTTAATGAAATACACCTTTATATAGTGTTATAGTTTATTCCAGATAAGTCAAATATTGTGGAAGATATGTGGAACATATAAAAATAAAAATAGATATACACTCATGGAGACAAAACTTAAGGAAGTTGTACCTTTCAGCATGTATATCGGGATTCAGATAATAACTCTGGAATATATTTGATACACCGTGCCTTTTATTGAAGACACACGAGATGAACAAAAATGGTGAACAAAATAGCCTCTGTCTTCTTCTTTTTCTTAAAAAAAAAAAGCAGGTGGCGGATGACATCAGACTTTCTACTTCTTTAAATTTTGCCCGTGTAGGTAAGCTTTCCAAAAGGTAAGTTGGAAGTTAAAAAATTTGGAGAAATTTATAAAATAAATTTTATACTTTTCAGGCAAGTCATTTATGAGAAGAATCCTTAAAGGTTTAATGACTTATCCGTTTTAGTGATGAGTTGCTTGACCAACATTGTTCTAAGGGTTTCATGTTTGTCAACAAAACAAATTTATGTGGCTTTTCAAATATAGTTCTAAGACATCAAAAGTTTTTCTAATATTTACAGAGCATTTACTCATGAATTTTGAAAATAGAGCAATCCATAAATAAATATTTAAATAAAAGGCATATATGGTGTATAATTCTTCTCAATGTATAATTTTCTTACAACATAAACCTTAGATTATTAAAACATTGGATCAGTAAACATGAGGGCAACCATTTTGTTCAATTACGTTACTTTATTTTTCATATAACATTTTTGTAAACAAAAAAGGTGATGATGATAAATTCAATGAATATTTACACAATCATAGAAAAATTATATTAAACCTTTAAATAAACATAAATATTCTAACTAAATTAAACATATGGGATTAAAATATCATTTATTTTACCAATATTTCATTTGGTTTAATTATTTGAGGATTTGTTTTTTTGTAGCCAATTGTTTAATTTTTACATTAAATAAAGCGGATAGCTGTAGCTTTGTTTTGACATTTGGTGTCTAAATATTGATTGAATCCTTTAATTAATTCATTATTTAAAATTGAGTTCAATTTTGAAGTTATAAAGTTTAATAAGTTTTAAAAACTGAAATCTACTTATATATTTGCCTTATTCTGTCTGTTTGTCTGTTTGTCTGAAGCTCACGGATGGGATTTTTCATAACCATCGGTGGTTCAGTGGTAGAATGCTCGCCTGCCACGCGGGCGGCCCGGGTTCGATTCCCGGCCGACGCATTTTTTTTTTTTTTTACAATTTTAAAACTCATTTATATATTATACAAGAATGACATCCACGGCGCCAATTTATAATTGTAACGAATAGTATTTGAATAAAAGCATTTAATCGGGTAAAACCCGGGCGTTGCCCGGGTCATTCGTATCTACTTATATATTTGCCTTATTCTGTCTGTTTGTTTGTCTGAAGCTCACGGATGGGAATTTTCATAACCATCGGTGGTTCAGTGGTAGAATGCTCGCCTGCCACGCGGGCGGCCCGGGTTCGATTCCCGGCCGATGCATTTTTTTTTTTTTACAATTTTTAAAACTCATTTATATATTACTAGCGGACGTACCCGGCTTCGCCCGGGTTTTACCCGAGGAAAAGTTTGTCTAACGAATCTCTCGATAAAGTGAACATTTTTTTCCCGGTCCCTTGAAAAATACTCGATAAGTTGAATAAAATCAATATTAATTGGTTCCCTCGGTAATTGGATGTTAAAGGAATAGTATCTTGCCTTGGAATTGTATCATTATTCTTGTATGGATGTACCCGGCTTCGCCCGGGGTTTACCCGAGTAAAAGTTTGTCTAACGAATCTCTCGATAAAGTGAACATTTTTTCCCGGTCCCTTGAAAAATACTCGATAAGTTGAATAAAATCAATATTAATTGGTTCCCTCGGTAATTGGAAGTTAAAGGAATAGTATCTTGCCTTGGAATTGTATCATTATTCTTGTATGGATGTACCCGGCTTCGCCCGGGTTTTACCCGAGTAAAGGTTTGTTTAACGAATCTCTCGATAAAGTGAACATTTTTTCCCGGTCCCTTGAAAAATACTCGATAAGTTGAATAAAATCAATATTAATTGGTTCCCTCGGTAATTGGAAGTTAAAGGAATCTTGCCTTTGAATTGTATCATTATTCTTGTCTCAAATAAATTGCCGTGTCATCCTGAATTTTGTCTTTCCTAATTTTCTACATTACAAAATCATCGTATCATCATGATAATATTTAGAGCAGATTGTTGAATTATAACAGATAAATTAGAATATTTATCTTGATTATTTCTAGGCGAAAAGTTATTTCAAAAATTTTATTTGCTAGAAACCTTCCCAGTACTATACTAAATAACTTCCCAAAGTTTCATGGCGATCCAATGAGTGGTTTGGTCAGGCATAAAGGACAAACAAACAAACAAACAGACACACACACATACATTCATTTTTATATATATAGATACAAGAATGACATCCACGGCGCCAATTTATAATTGTAACGAATAGTATTTGAATAAAAGCATTTAATCGGGTAAAACCCGGGCGTTGCCCGGGTCATTCGTATATAATAATTGTATAAACAAATGCAAGACAAAATCACCGCGAATGTTTCTTTTTTTTTTAAGGCAATTATCGTTATTTATCGTTAATTTTTGTTTCGATTTTATTGAAAAAAAAAACGATATGGTGCCTTTAAAAAATGATCTTTATTACTATGCAGTTTTCTATTTAGTCAATATACCTAAGTTCATGTTGCAAATGTAATTATCTCTATCGATTTAGTAGGTGAAATGCAAAAAAAAATCGACATGATGAAATCTTTATGAAAATTCACATTTTTATTTTTATATTTTCAAGACACACACAGTTTGGGGCGGGACGTTTCACAAGAGAGACATCCACGGCGCCAATTTATAATTGTAACGAATAGTATTTTAATTAAAACATTTTAAAAACACACAGTTTGGAACGGGACGTTTCACAAGAGTGACATCCATGGCGCCAATTTATAATTGTAACGAATAGTATTTGAATTAAAACGTTTTAAAAATATATACGCACTCGGGTAAAACCCGGGCCATTCGTCTAGTATATATATATTTATTATATAGTCTTATTACGCTTTTATCTTAATACCTTGTAATATTCGTATATTATTCTTCTTAACAAATTTTATTGATTTGCTTATGTCTCGATATTCTTTTTAAACAAAAAAAAAATTCTAAGTATTACCGATTATTTTAAAAATTTTACAACTAATTTCTAATAATACATATGCAGATTTATTCTTCGTGTATATAGTGTATCATTTTTCTTATACATTTGATCCTGTAGAAGGGCCACGCTGTGCCCGAAAGCTTGATGTCCTAATAAAGTGTTGAAAGAAACTCATCTCCTGAATATTTCGTCCTTACCACGCATATATTTATTTATTTAGCATTTGATTTCAGCAAAAAATGTATCAAAATGGTAATTAAGAGACTCGGAAGATCTAGAATTCCCGTGAAGAATTAAATATTTTTTTCGTGCCACACAAAATATTCCAATCGGACAATTCTCGATTTTGAAGTTTGAATTAACTACCATATTTCTGTCATCATTATAAGTTTATATATAACATTTAGTTAACTAGTTATATGTGAAGTCTTAATTACCTTTCATACCTGCTGGTTATACACCTCGATACATATTGAATAGTCTTTGATATATAATTCAATTTATAACCTTTAAAATATTCTAGGTGATATCCTTTAAATTAAAGGAAAGCGATTGTATTTTGTTCCGAAATACATTTTAAATTTAGAATATGCATAAATTCGCTTAAGAGAAATTTGGATTGAATGTCTCCAAAATAGATAAGTTTTAAATGGGGTAAAGGGGGAAAACACAGTAATGAAAATAAATATGCAAATATTTTCAAAAGGACAATTCTTTATTTGAATATCTTGTTGAGTTTCGGATTTGTTTGTTTTAAATGGAACTTCTGATGTTCTTTTTTTTTATTCATAGTCGAGTTGAAAACAGGAATGCTTAACAAAATATTTTGAATTAAAAAAAATAGATGATAATCTGAAATAAATATTTACATATTGGCCTTTTCTTTAAAAGTGCGAAATAAAAAGAAAACTAAATTATTTGCTCGTTGGTTGAAGAAAACGTTTTCGAAAAGTTATTTTTATTTACTTATTCACATAGTATTCAAATTATTTCCATATAATTTATTTATTAGTCTTTCTAATACAAGAGAAAAGTCTTTATATAAACTACAAAGTGATATTTCGTGTTCAAAGTGGGAATAAAACTATTTAAAAAAGTTAAATTTGCTCATCGATTGTATTGATCTTGGAAATATAGTATCGACAAGTGAGCAGTATATGTTGTAGATATGTATATAGGATTGGAAATAAACCCGTGCACAGGTGATGCAAATCGATGGAGAATCTAAAAATAAGGAAGCGCGGGATCAGTTCAACGGCCGGGCGCTCTGGTGGCAGATTGATTGTGGAGCCCCACGTTGGTGGCGCCAGTGGGATGGACGGCATCGTGCTCCGCGTCACGCCGGACAGCCCTCCGCCGGCCTCTCCTTCCCCCAGCCCCCACCGCCGCCACTCCATGCTGCTGCCTCCCGGGCTGGAACCTCCCCGGGAACATGTCCGCAAGCACAGCTGCCCCGAGACCAGCGAGCCTCCCCTTAGCGCGTCTAGCAGCCGTCGCTCCTCCACGGTCGACGGCCATCACCGCCGTCACCATCGCCGTCGAGAATCTGCTGTCCCTGATGAGCATCGCCACCACCGACGTCGCGAAAGTACAGCCGTACCTCGCAGTGCTAGCAACCAGTCAACTCATAGCCCACGTCGGAGTAGTTCCAACCTTGGGGACTCCCACAGTCCTAGACGGAGCAGTTCTAACTTGGCGGAGTCCATCACTCCCAGACGTAGCAGCTCGAACCTTTCGGTCGCTACAGGCAGCCGGCGGGACTCGGCGTCTCCAGCAGGATCACGGCGTGCGTCTCGTGTGCGTCCGTCACTCGCCACTCTGCAGGACATCAAGCGCGAGGACAGCACCGACAGTCACAGCCGTAAACATCGACTGGTCGTGATTGCTATCGGATCTGTTGCACTGTTTATCCTGGTGTTGGCCGTCATCCTGGTGACTGCCACTCTCACCATGTCCCCGGCCATCGACGAAATCGGTAGGTCCTTAGTCTTTGTCTCACATAGCCTCACTACATAGCGCCTCACTAAATATTGCATATATCTCTATCATATAAGACCATAATTGAATAATATATCTACAAATACAATATGGAAATGACTGAATCTAAGCAGGAAGATGATACACGTCACGTGAAGAGAGGAGGCAACTACCCCAAAGTTGCACTACAGTTGTTAGGTCAAGGCTGGGTCCCACGGCGCAGGCTCAACCTTCCACGTACAGACACAGACCAGCCAATGGGGAGCGCCCACTCCAAGACATGTAACTCTCCCATCCACGGTTAGCGGGGCCCCACTCTCACACCGCACACTTATATAACACGGATTACAACACTATCACAACGCCACACAGAGGATACTTCTAAAATAACTTAATTGAAAAATAGAATAACACCACAAATTAAGTTTTCATCAGAAATATATGTATGGTAACTAACTTCGTCACCATACATACAATAACGAATAATACAATATATACGATATACGAATATATATAAACATTCTTAATTATTTTGAAAATAGAGAAATCCATAAATAAATCTTCAAATAAAAAGGCATATATTGTGTTGGTATTTTTTCTCTTTTCATCTAAATAACTTGCATACTAATTATGTACATATTTAAAATATCTTTCTTTATTTTCTTTCAAAATGTTGTTTATCTTTAAATTGCAAGTGTCCCCAGGAGGACATAGCGCTCTAAGTCGAAGTAAAGAATGAAAGGCATATATTGGATGATATTTTGAGATAATATATGCCTTTTTATTCAAAAAATCTTAAAATATATATATTTGATTTTACTTTATATAAAACCATATTTATGATAAATACATTTACTTTATTAAAACATTATAGACGAAAATATCAAGACAGGTTAACTTCTAAGTTAAAACTTGTTATAAGGTATGAACTATCCCAAAGTTTCAGGTATTTATAAATGTCATAAATTCACATCATAGTAAACTATTGGAAAACGCTCTAACTACAATTAACTACTCACTTTATAGCTTAAACCTCAGGGGAAATGGTTAACCAGTCCCATAAATAACACTTCTCAAAGAACACATTCTATGAAGAAATTCACCTCTTCAATTCATTTATATAGAGTTCTTATTTTGTAAATATTGTCGCGGAGACAAATAAAACAAAGGTAAATTTGGAAATAATTTATTATAAACAGTATTTACCTTTTAGTTCTCCAATAAAATTATATACAAGAGGTATTTATAGGGAGAGAAATAACAACTTATCCCAAGGTAAAAATAATAATAATGAGAGTGTTCAGCCACCGAGGCCTCTCGTTTTCCTTATTTGCCGATAAGATTCCGAGAACCCCTCACACCTGTCCCCCCGGAGTCCAGTGATGATTGACAGGTGTCCCATGGAGCTTTCTGTGGTTGTGGTTGCAGAGCTACTTGACAATATATATATATATGATACACTCAATTAGGAACCTTTCAGCTTAAAAGTATGATAACGACTCAACTTGTTACTATGAATGAGATATATTTTACAGTGAAAATTGTTTCATATTTCTTAAGGCTGCAAATCATTAATGTAGTTCCACTTAGTTAATAGGAGTGATATAAATTGTTAAATATCCCCAAGAATATTGTGTAAGATGTTAGTGCAATAGGATAAATACGCTACTTTGTTCTTCACAGGCAAAGGACCCTTTTTAAATTTTCTCGTTGACTTGAGAGTTATAAATAAGCCAACATGTGAATCTGTCTGTGACATTGCGCACGCGCCTTAATTAAAATTCATTTATACGATTATATATTGATAGATGATTCTATATAAACCAGCTCCCTCTCTGAAAGAATATTTATACCAAATGATATAGTATATAGTATTATATAATGTATATATATATATATAATAATAATAAATACTGAATACATAATTATCTTTAAAAAAATAATTTCTACAACTTTAAGCAAAATCACCAGATAACATTTTGAGAACCAAACTATCTTTACACTTAAGAGATACATTATTATACGGATTATAATTAACTCTGAAAATTTCCTAAATTTAATATATTGGAAATGAATTAATAAATATATTAAGATAAACATGTTTATCCGTTTTATTTGTGCTAATAGACGGTTTCCAATTTGTATAATCAGTGTAAATCTGTTTTTATTTTATTAATAAGGATCCGAAATACCTAGTAGTTTCATTAAGATCCAGCTGGCTATGTGTCACGGTGTATTAGAATACACATAGACTCTAATGTCATAGAGGAATGCTGGTAGCATGGACATCGGATGTCAACTGTCACCACAAGCTGACTGGAATCCTGTCACGTGGCCAATCGTCCGTTTGTCTTGTACCCACCTAGATAGATATATTTACACTACCACCCATGTACATCTGGCTAAGATTGAAGCTAAATTAGATTAAAACAATATTTGGGTTTTGAAAGTTAAGTAAATAAAATAAAAATATTTATTGTATTAAATATATCAACTAAACATTATTTTTTACTAAAATGTAAATATATACTCTCTATATAATCTGCTACAATATTTCTGGCAATGCTTTTCTTTTTATCTAACGACTTTACTGAAATGATAAAAGTGAGTGAATGAGAAGGCTTTACTTATCAGTGGTAAATCTCACAGCGGTTTCGCCAAATTATATATATATATATATATATACTCTCTATGTAATATTCAGTCATAGTTGTAGAAAGACTGTATATTGTGCCACCTGTTAGTTTGCCATATTGGCTGTAAATTATTCCAGATAACCGTCAATATAAAATACCACTGAATAACTTACTTCGATACTGGAAAGATGGGGAAAGGAAGAGAATCAGTAATAACACGGTTATAAAGCTTTATTTGATCAAGAAACTCAATTTTTATGATGGAATGTCATATATCGGAATAAATAGCAAATTAATATCGATTTCCTTTACGAATATTGACCGAAATACTGTTTTTATAATTCTGACATCGAAGAAATGTTACTATAAAGTGTAAATAAAGTTAAAATACATTTTTAAATTTTCATTTTATTAATCAACCAGACGCGATATTTTAATATCTGCGCCTATTACAGAGAATACAAACAAAAAAAAAATTAAGACTTGGAATTAAATATTTACATATTTACATGTATTATTCGACAGAGTTCATAAATATTTTATAAACAAAGTGACAGATTTAAGAAACTTAAATGATATAAATTAGGGAACACTCGACGTCTCACTTCTGTAAAGTTCGGAGAGTCGTAGTTAAGGTGAAGAGCAGTTTGTTCAGTTTCTCCGCAGTAAAATACATGGGGATATATCATAGAGAGAAAGAGAGAGATCGATTCAAAGATAAATGGTAGAAAAGTCTAAGAAAGGATGTAAGATGAGCTTCTTCACAAAGAGGACAGAAGACAAAGACAGACAGAAAATAAAAGTCCAACCAGAAGATTTTCCTAGGAAGAAGAAAGAAAAGTGAAAACTAAGTTAACCATTGAACTTAATCAGGGTTCATTCATAATTAACTATTATAAATTTATATTATCGAATATTACCCATATTATTGACATAGCTTTTGATATGTTCATATTTATATTTCAAATTGCGAAGCATTGTATCTCAACCTATATTTCACATAGCCTTGATGAGGACCAAGCAGCTAAAAAGTTGTTTCCTGTCGGTATATTCGTAAATGAACATGCATATTTATACAATAATTTTATTCGTGATTGAATTATGTGACCCACTGTATGTATTACATCCCAAACACACGCCAGCCATCTCTGTCTTGAGCTCGATGTACCTTCTCGGTGACCGTCAAGCCAGTGAGTTTCTTTAATTGGTCCACGTATACATGCATATTGGGCATTAAAATAATGCGTGACTACCTCCCTATTCTTAACTAAAATATATATTTCAGTTGCAATTTCCAACAAAAAGTGTCAATAGTTTAATTTGAAATGTAGAGTTTTGCGATATTGAAATATTCATGTTATATAATGTTTTTTTATTTATTTCTTAACCTGTAAAAATATTTTGATTAAACAATATAACTGTAAAAATAATATTTGTGATTTTTTTAATCAAGTAATTGAGAATTAACTAATTTATTGGGGTAAATATTTATTGATCTAATATTTTAAAAACACGACTGCACCTTCGAATCTTATTTTACAAATAATATTCATTATCATATATTGTCATATTTTTCCAACCATTAACTAATGGGATTCTCAGAAAAGTTAATTCATGAATTTAATACTTTTTTTAAACATGTAGTATAAAATTAAAATATGATGATACCCATATAATAAGTACTCAAACCTTAATACTAGAATAAAACCAACAATTTTACCCAAAGGTGTCTAAGCAATTAAAACCATTGGGATACTAAAACTAACCTTGTCGTAAAGATAGAGGCTGCCTGGCCGGAATTCATAATTATTCAAATAAAAATACTTCGGCCAGTATATATATTTTTAAAAAAGATATACTGGCCGAAGTATTTTTAATTTGAAGAAATAAAACTAACCTTATCGTTTAAAAAAGTTGAATTCGTCAAAACATGACAAAAAAGTTATTTATTTCCTATTATTATAGAATATTTAATTTAAAATGATATATTGGATTAAAATATAATTTATTCTACCAATATTTCACATTTGGCTGAACGCCAACCTTTTTCAAGATATTAATACCTTATATTTATTTATCTTAAGTATTAATATTAAATACCTTGGGAAAGGTTGGCGTTCAGCTAACTGACATATTGGTAAAATAAAGTATATTATAATTCAAAAAATGCCTTTATAATAAAAGATCTACTTATGTATTGCTCTATTTTCAAAATATTATAGGATATAGTTCCTATAAGGTATTAGGTATTAATATTAAATACCTTGGAAAAGGTTGGCGTTCAGCTAACTGACATATTGGTAGAAAACAGTATATTATAATTCAAAAAATGCCTTTATAATAAAAGATCTACTTATGTTTTGCTCTATTTTCAAAATATTATAGGATATAGTTCCTATAAGGTATTAGGTATTAATATTAAATACTTTGAAAAAGGTTGGCGTTCAGCCAACTGATATTGGTGAATAAATGATAATTTTATCCAATATATACCTTTTTAATTAAAGATCTTATATGGATTGCTCTATTTTAAAAATAATATAGGATATAGATCCTATGACATCGGTAAATGCCGCTGGCCATCAATAACAAATATTTGCATGATCAGGATAATCTTTTATGTGTTTTTCTATCTTGATTGGGTGAATTTTTCATTTTATTCAACTTTTCATATGTGAATCGTATTGAAATAGACATGAGATTCATTTTCAAAAATATAAAGTATCACATTTAAAACGATTAAGAAAATTAGATCTCAAAAAAGCATCAAAAAGAAAAATCTTATGTTTATACGAAAAAAATAAAGAAGGCATATCCTGACCAGGAGCACATGTGCTTTTTAGATGACAGATCACCATCTAGTGGACTAGAAATCAACTAAACATTGATTTAACCTGTTTCCTGATATTTGGCCAACCCATTTTCTTGATAAATAAAAAAAAAGAAAACACATGTGCTTTTGGTCAGGATATGCTTTCATTAATATCAACAACTGACCTTTTTATTATTTTTTTTCTATTGTTTTCTCATATGAAAAAATGTTGTATGAAAATTAAATTGTTCTTCAAAACATTTAACAACATAATATTGACTCCTTGCAACAATAGTATAAATACTGTACAACAGAATAATATTGTATAGGGATCAGGTGGACAAAAATGGCGTCTTCTGATCGTGAAACATAGGGTTGGCTTTTCCTGATGTTCAAAAAAATGTATTCGGCTAATTTTCACGAATAATTAGAAATTTTAACGCTTAGCTGATATTCATTACGATAGAAGACTCAACCTCTCAGCAATTTTCAGTTTCAAGATTAGTAAGTGTATTTTTCATTTTTTCATTGTTCGATATATAAAAACAATGTTAAATAGTAATAATGACCAAAAACCATTGAACCATTGTTAGCCAAATATTCAAACCCGGTAGTAATAAAATTCACACCACAAAACTTCAAAGTTTGTAAAATTAATTTGAACCGTTTAAACTTTTTTCAGGTATAATTTAAGAAAACTTTAGAAAATTATTCTTCTTTCATCCCTTACAATCTGCTAAAAATCAATTCTTGGATCCTTTCTAAAAAAAGGCGTTTTGAGTTTTCTAATCTTTTGTTGGTTGGGGATTGGAAAATATTATGAGCCATTTACCATTCTCATAGACAAAATACATAGTGTACAGTACAGCTCTTTTTCTCTGAACATCATATAACAAATTTAAAACCATGTTTTCAAACGTTTAATGTTCCTTTTTTTTTTCTGTTATCCCATATCGAGAAAGTACAGAAATTGCCAAATTAGTTACAAAAGATTTGCTTTTGTGTCCTGGAAAGTGTATTTTAGAATTTGCATATTTCCGTATCATATATTTGTGATAATATATTATAAATTTGTATACTATGATGAAAATGTATTTTGTGTAGATGAATAGAATGGCGCCAAGAATCTACAAATAATTTTTTTTTTCATGTCTGCTTTTAAGATAAACCCATTTATATATATATTTTATGCAAGATAAAATTGCGGAAGGAGGATATTGATGTACCAAAATACACACCTTTGTTTTAACTATACATTAGGACACTACATTTATCATCCTAATAAAACTTAACTAGTAGTGATTGTATGAAAAAGTGAAAGTTGTATAAGCTTATGATTTTGATTTGTTTTAAAAAAGAATCGATATTGGTTCCATATGCTTGAATTGAATATTACACCTTAGTTCTACATATATTCTATTGCTTAAAAAGGAACACAACAAAACAAAAAAAAATTACAATTACAAAATGATTTGATAACTAACAAAGAAAAAAAAAATTTAATGATGATAATAAAAATGAATATGTCTGCCAGAAAAATGCTTCTATGAATTAAAAAATAAGAATAATTACAAACTTAACATATAAACTTCAAACAGTGATAAAGAATGAGCCACAATACCAGGTTTGGAAAATTCAGACAAAGGCCAACCTGTATATCATGGTTTCAAACTCATCAGTACAGGGGCGGCTTCGATTCCATAATATCCTACGAGAGAGTTAGGATATAATTCACCAAACTGCTGGTTAAACTGGTGAAGTAGCAGAGACCGATTTTCAGGCAAGTATACAACATAAAGTTGCGGTCCTTCATCAGCTCAAACACCTTTTGGTAAATATGACCAGTTTCATAACCTTTATCGTTGGATGTTATGGAATCGAAGCCGCCCTGTGTGTACAGATGAGGGTCAGAGCCCGATATTATGGTATCCAGGTTGGCTTTCTGTCTGAATTTTCCAAAACTGGTGTTGTAACTCATTCCTTATCAACAACAACAAACAACTTATTTATTTATGCTTATGAGGTGATACAGCAGCGTATTTACAATTAGAGAGGAGACAAAATGAATTAAATCTAGAAAAAAGAAGTGAGGACATATCGGGCATTAAAGTCTGAGAGGCAAGGCCTTCAGCCAGTTCAGGGCTTCCGGGGTGACAGAATGGAGATTGGAGATTCCTCCATTGAATTTGTACAGCGGGCAGTCATCTAGTATATGGGACATTGATTGTGGGACGTTGCAGGCACAATTTGGATCTTTGGTGTAGCCCCATAACTTCATCAGCTCTGCACACCTTCCCTGACCTGTCCTAAAGCTGTTTAGAAGCACCCATTCTCGTCGAGGGAGGGAAAAACCTGGGATCTTGACACTTGGGCTTGTGATGAGGTTAACAAACAACAAAAAGCCTTTATTCAGGGTCACTGACCCTTTACAGGATTCACCAGAGGTATGCATAAGAACAAAGCAGTGAGACAAAGGAAATAACTATATATACAGAAGAAAAAGAAAAAAAAACAAGAAAGAGAAAGAGGGAAGCAAGAAAAACAACACAAAAAGAGTAGCAGTAAGAAAGTGAGGAGTGAATGTAACTCATTCCTTATCATCACTAATTAAGTTTTTACTATGGTGATAAACCTAATGCATTTTCCTAATGAATAAATAAAGGGAGAGGTGTCTCTTTTGGTCCCATATGCAGATATACTTACAATAAAAGACGCTCTTACAATTACAAAAGCAAATTTTCAAAGGTATGATGGCCGTGGTAAAATGTTTTAGACATAGAAAAAGAGAAAACATGACTCAGGTGCCAAAATAAGGTAACGTAGTGTAACTCAGGTAAGGAGCGACATTCAGAACTTTAAAATATTCACAAAGAATAAATATATCTAAATATTAAAATAATCATATCTATGTATTCGTAACTATTTACGAACCAATCACTGATGAGCCAGGCATTTCAATTCAAGCATACAATTCTAAGCAACGATCCGTTCAACGACTAGCTCATGTTTACGACCGACTCGAACGCATGAAAATTTCAAGAAAGTTATGAGACTTTTAACAATTATTTATTAACCAACATATATCAGTGAAGAAATTTATCTTATTTTTATACCCTGTAATATAAATACTAAATATGTTTGAATTGAAAAATTATTAAAATATATCGATTTTTTCTCAATTTATTGGAAATATTTTAAAACTATAGTATTTATGATCATCTTAACGTTACAAATGCTTCACACCGTATAAAAACAGCGTAAATGTATATAAAACCTTTAATTTTAATACTATAATATTTTTTTTAGTTTTTTTTCTCTCCATTGAATATAATAAAATATTTTTGAAAATTAATTTTGTTGACGTTATGTGGCGCTGAGTTTGTTGTTGACACACATTAATAAGTTATAACACCTTGATAAAGGTTGACGTTCAGCCAACTGAAATATTGGTGAAATAAATGATATTTTGATCCAATATATGCCTTTTTAATTAAAAGTACTAGAGTATATGTAGAAGGGTCACCAATATTTAAAAAAAAAAATTATTCTACTTAATTAAATTTACAAAAGAACCTGCGTATAACATTTATATTTACATTTCCTATAACTCTTTATTCTCTATTTTAATATCGGAAAGAAAGTTTTGAAATTCTATTTTTATTTTTTGATAATAATTTGAAATATTGTAAGAATAAATTCACTGGCAATGTGTTTCTTTTAAATAAATATCAAATATTATCCCTACAGACCTTACTGCAATGATACGAGTTATATCAGTCGTGAACCTTTCACTAAACACCCCTAAGCTGCATTCCATAGAAAATACAGGGTATATCCCAAACCAATCCAATACAATAGTAGAGCGGTCTATAGATTAATTTGGCGAAACCGCTGAGAGGATTCACTACTGATGAGCCAAGCCCTCTCATTCAATAGCTTATATCATTACAGTAAAAGGTCTGTAGAGATAATATTTGATAATATTGAAAAGAAACACATTGCCAGTAATTTATTTGTACAAAATTTAACGATAGATGGCAATTAAATTTATAAAAATAATAATAGTATATTTTGAAGTTGATAATAATAAAGGTCTATTCATATAGATGAAAATAAATTATAGATAATATAAAAATGATATATTAATATATAACATATACACATATATGACTAACACTGGGTTATATTATATGTAACGCCAACAAAGAAATAGCGTATTTTCCTTACTGCTAAATAAATAAATATGTAGAATATGGAGAGGGCATATAAATATCTTCCTCCTTTTATCCTCTTGTTTATTCGGCTAGAAATGGCTGATTAAGAAAAGCCGGCAACAACGAGTATTTCTAAGTAGTCACCATTCCTAGTATTCACTGGGTCCCATCTGTCAAGTAACCATGTATTAGTTAATTATTTTTATTTATTATAATGCATTAGCGCGCCATCTGTTATGGAATTTAGAAACTATAAAGGTAGATTAAACTGCCGAAACCACTGGGAGAGTTAACCACTGATAAGCCAGGCACTCCCCCAAATATTTTTCCATTTGCAGTAAGGGCAGTAGAAATAGTTTAATTTGTAAAAGAAACATACGCGTCTATAATAGTTTCGAATTTTTATTTATCCTAATATATAATTATACAAGGTCGTGAAGACTAAATCAATAGATAAAATTCATAATGTCAGTTCCTCCCACATTCCAGAATAGCTACAGGCTTTTAGTTCAGGTCCCAATCATGGATTGATAACTACTGTATATTTGCTTGTAATTTTCATTTTTTATGCGTTTGAAAGAGTCGAAATCAAGGTCTGAGTTAGGTATTGCTGGTATTAGTTCATAGTTTCATAGAGTATATTAATACCCATTCTAAGAGTCTAGCATCGGTATCACTATAAAAAGAAGATCGAAAAATGCGATATAACAGCGGTATGATAGGTTAAACTGACGAAACCGCTGGGAGGGTTCACCACTGATGAGCCACGCCCTCCCATTAATTTTTCCATTGCAGTAAAAGCAATTGAAATTGTTTAATTTTTCAAAAGAATCATACGCGTCTATAATAGTTTCTAATTATCTTATCAATGAGTATTAATATCATTTTTAAGAAGTAAAATTTTGAATGCAGTGGTGGACACTTCTGTCGGGGAATATATATAAAGGCACCATTGCCGCTCTTGTAATTCTGTACCCATAGAAAAGGGTTTTGCACGGAAACTTGTAGAATTGTCCTCTTATGAAAGAGGTTCTTCTCCCCGACTTGTGTGTATTCTTCTATGGTGAATAGGAAGATTATCTCACTTCTCATTTTCTCATTATACATCTGGAACTCTAGAGAAACTATCTCCAACAGAAATTCAGTCTATTAAAAAACTGGAATACATCCATAATGACGGACACCTCCGATCACGTGACAATAACCTACGAGATCGTTAGTAAAGTCAACAGTCATATAGACGGATATAAATCAACGTGGAAATTCAGCGAAACTGACGCAAACTGGAATGCATTTTATGAAAAATTTTCCTCCCCCGAATTGCTAAGCCTCGTGGATTAAACAAACCAAATAAAAAATTCCGAAAGTGTAGATAGAGCTGTTTTAAAACTCACAGATATGATCAGTGAAGCAGCTTACGCATCCCTCAAGTTAAAATCAACCATAAACAAAAACAAAGTCAAATTCAAGTGGTGGACGAATAAACTTGAAAAAATGAAAAATGATTTTAATTATATAAGAAATTTATTCTATCGCGCGCGCGCGCGCGCGAGGCAAAATAATTAATGAAAAATATTTTAAAGCTGCTCGTAACAAATATAATAAAGCCATTAACAAGGCAAAATTTAAAAGCTGGAGATTCTTTCTCGAAGAAAATGAATCAACTAATCCTTTTGGGAACACTTATAAAACTTTCGAAACTTTAAAAGCATCATTTAACACAACAGGGATTCCATTGATAGACAACGCACCGGATTTTGCTAGGACTTCAAAAATGGAAAGTTTATTGAACGATCTTTTCCCGGACGATGATATTTCTTCCGAGGAGGAACTTCACAAAGCAACTAGATATTACTCGCCAATTTACAATAATAGAAACAAAGTGATCATAAGCCTAAAAGATATTGAATCAATTATTGTATTATTGAAAAATATATATAAGAAAGCACCTGGATCAGATAATATTAGCAATAATATTATAAAATACGCCTACCCTAGGATTTCCATAATCCTCCATCAAATATTCGAAAAATGTATAAGTTTGGGATATTTCCCAGATTATTGAAAAACTCTTTTGTGAAAATCATTCCTAAAGTAGATAAAACTAGTTATGATGTTAGTAAAAGCTACAGACCAATTTCCTTGCTATCAAACATTTCAAAAATTTTCGAAAATATAATTAAAAATAAACTTACTACCTTTTATGACGAAAACAATTTGATGAGTCATAGACAACATGGCTTCTCCAGGCAAAAATCAACAATTACTGCTATGAAAGAGCTGACTGAAACTATTCTGGAACACAAGCAAAGAGAACTGACGGCGTTGATCGCAGTGGACTTATCAGGGGCTTTTGATAATGCATGGTGGCCAGCTATAATAAAAAGAATGGATTTAGACAACGTTCCCAGCTCTCTGATTCAAATCATCCAATCCTATTTGAATAATAAAAGGACAGTTTGTCTGTCATACGGTGGCAAAACGGTCTCCAAAAACCTTACTAAGGGATGTCCTCAGGGTAGTCCACTGTCACCGTTATTATGGAACATCTTGCTAAACGATATTTTAATTAATTTTAAATCAACAAACGCTGATATTATTTGCTACGCGGACGACATCTCTATTATATGTTGGCATTATAATTTAGAGGGTCTAAAAACTGAGTTAGTGAACACCCTAAACTATGTCACTCAATGGTGTCGCTCAAACAAGTTAAAAATAAATCCAGAGAAAACAAACTTGATTCACTTTCACAATTTCCATAGGTTCCAGTTGGAATTTCAAAAAACCGTAATAAAGCCTTCAAATGAAATCAAAATTTTGGGAATGAAATTATCTAATCATAGGTTCAAAACAAAAATAAATTTCACCCCGCACATCAATGAGATTTTGCATAAAGCGCATCGCATGAAAAATCTGCTTTTTCCCCTCAGCGGCAAAATATGGGGTATAAACTCTAATAAAAGGTTAATTTTGTATAAGACGCTAATTAGTACTATTCTAACATATGGAGCTGAAATTTGGTTTTACCAAATAAATAACCGCTGTAAACAGAAATTAAATTCGATGCAATACCAAATTGTTCTTTGGGCTACTAGATCGTTTAAAACATCTTCCTCAAATTGTGTCCACTGTCTGGCAGAGATCCCATTCCTGACTGATTTTATCGAATCAAGATTGATTAAATATGAATTGGACCAACTAAGCGAGGAAGACCAACGAACGTTCAGTCCACATTCTCCTTCAATAATAAATCGATTTTTAAGAACAAGAATGGAAGATATGTTTTCTAATACAAGTTATCACTTTCGTCTCTTTTTCCCTTTGGGCATTCCAAAATATTTCCGCCCTGACTTTTACAATGTGCAATTCGTTACTGGACATGGAAATTTCCGAGATTTTCTGTTTCGAATAGGAGCTATAGACGATCCGGGATGTTTATGTGGAAAGAGAAAGCAGGATTCCAGTCATCTGCTTCTTGAGTGCCCAATCTTCCAGAGCTACAGAAACCGGGAAAATATCGAATGCAAGGATCTTTTTATGTTTGTAAATAGTAAGGACTCGTATTTCAAATTTCGAAAATTCTGTAAATATATCTATGATTTTCTCTCTTGGTTAAAAAAACCTTAATTATTACCTATTTGTATATTTTTAGTTTGTTTATTTTGTAGTTGTGATGTAAAATCAAGAATGATTTTAATGTCCTCTTTCTTATCTTTTCAAATCTTGTAATTATTTAATTTTTTTTGTAATATAGTATCTGAAATTAGTGTTGTTATTGACGCAAGCATCCCTTGTGGAATATCGCGTCTGATTTGATAAATAAATAAATAAATCAACACCTGACCCACTTTTTTTTCTATTGTTTATCATATATATATATATATATATATATTATATTTTTAAATAAAAAAAGATGGGATTTCTGTTGTTTTTTTATCATGTTGAGGATTATTGTAATGGTGGTGCAGTCTTGGCTAAAATCTTGAAATAAAAATAATATTGAAGATCATAGATTTCTTTATTTGAGCTGAGTAATACATATGAACAACATAACTTGATAAAAGTGCTGCCCGGCTTAAGGCGTAAGAATAGAAAAATGAAAAGCGTATTTACATAATGTACAAATGTTTTGGGCCGACCAACGGGGAACAACAACAATGAGTATTTATAGGGGAAGCACGACCTCTGGCGGTCGATTTAGCAGTATTTGTAGCTATAAAATATATTTCCAAATAAAATAACATTTTAACATATAACATTTTTAAATAAAATATTTCAATATAACATATATATGTTATAAAATTAATTAATTTCATAAATATTTGTTAATTAATGTCAACTTAGACAGCAAGCTGATATTTGAGAATTAAATAATCATTTTCATAATCATCATTATATATAGAGGCACAAATTAGATAAAACAACATTAAAAGTTTTTAAATAGGAATAAAAAGGGACAATAAAAATATAAAGTATAAAAATATTATATATTTAAAAATATATTATATATTTTTTAAACATTTATGGGATAAAACAGTTCACACAAAGCTTCGGCACTTACCTATCATATAAGCGGAACATAAGGAAAAAATGGGAAGAGGTGAAGAGAGTTAAAATAGAAAAATAAGTATAGTCTATTAACAGATAGATATTAGAAAAATAAACAATGATTACAAATGATGATATTTACAATTCAGTGAGAGTGTCTTATTCAAGACAAGAAGATTCTTAGAGGCCTTAAATGTCTTTGAAAAATCTTTTTGAAGTTTATATTTTGGTGTATCTTAAATTTTCATTTCTCCCTTTTTTTCTTCCTATTTGAACATTTTTAATTGTTCGTTTAGCTATAATTTATCTACTTAATATATATTGATAATTATAATAGATGATAATATATGTATGTGTATATTATGTGTGTTTTTAATTAAAAATACATATATTTGATTTAAAAATATATATATTTTACCAAAATTTCAGTTAACTGAATATTAACCTTTTTCAAAGTATTAAACATATTTATTGCCAACAAAAAACTCAGCGCCACATAATGTCAAAAAAATTAAGTTTAAAAATATAGTTTTACCTATATTTAATCGGGAGGGAGAAAAAAAAATATATTTTAACTTAATTTTATTGATGTTATGTGGCGCTGAGTTAGTTGCTAACACGCACATAAATATGTTGTAATATCTTGAAAAAGGTCGGCGTTCAGCCAACCTAAATATTGGTAAAATAAATTATTTTCGATCCAATGTATGGTTTTAATTAAAGATTTTAATAATTAAAGATATTTCTCTATTTTCAAAAAAGATAAATATGTTGTTGTTGTCGTGTCCATTGAAGATCTAAAGATGTCCCTATGCATCTCTATCACAGTAGTCGCAATGTCCATCTTATAGTCTCCTCTTCTTTATCGCTAGACAACAGACAGTAAACAGTGTTGTGGATTATATGAATTTGTAAATACTAGAGAGAATTGTCACAGATTTAACTATTTTTGTAAATATATTTATGATTATCTTTCTATCCTGAAAGGTTCAGGTCCCTAATATATATTATTGTTTCTCTTTTTTATTTAAATTATTTTTTCTTGTAAAATATGTTTATAACTGTTTCTGTTTAAAAGTGTAAATCGACGCAATTATCCCAAGTCGGGATATCGAGTTTTGTGTGTTGAAACCTGGTTGAACCATTATGATTTCCATTAACACAAGGTAAACAAATATGACTCCATTTTGCACTAAAAAAATATATTAAAAGTTTTATTAACTTTCTTTTTACCTTTAAATGTTTGATAAAAAGTTAACCTGGTTTTGTCTTTGCATTTTTTCTTATTCTAATACTTTCAATTCTTCCTTTTTCCCCTATGTTCTGCTTATATGACGCGTAGCCGCCGATGTTAAACGTGAACTTGTTAAGCCCTATGTTGTTACTTAAATTAAAATAAAAAAAAAACTTTTTTGATACCTTAAAAGTAATATTTTTCTAATTTGTTTTTAATTATCATCACTTCTTCTCTAATATATCTATTATATGAATTATATTTAATTGTTTTGAATAGATTGCCATTATTACACAGTCGGCAAAACGCCACCAATTGGAATGTTATAATTTCCTTACATGAACACGCCGTGCTGACGGAATCCCAATTGATTGAAGAAATGAAGTGGAATTCCATGTTTAGCGAGGGATTTTCTTTCCCATCTACAAGGGAGCGAAAATTCTTACTCGACTTAAAATATACAGAATTTTGTGAAGCAAATGCCATTTTTTGTTTCTATTTTAAAATGTTGTGGGTAGACATTTTATCGTTTTTTTACCATTGGGAAGATAATATTATAGTGGAAAACTCGAATATCTTTGTTATTGATAAATATTTTCAAACATTTTCCTCAGAAGAAGGGAAATAATATAGGTATTGTGTGTAATATAGTTTAACGATATGTACCTTAATTAGAAACTATTATAGACGCGTATGAATTTTTTTTTTTTAAATAAACAATTTCTACTGCACTTAGTGAAATTGTTTATTTTTTAAATGAATCATACTCGTCTATAATAGTTTCGAATTTTGACAACAGATGGCGCGCTAATGCCTCATGATATGTAACTTAGTTTACTAATTATATAATAAATAATTATATTAGAATGATACAACAGGTTTGTGGAGATGAGTTTATTTTTATTAGTGTATTCCTAATATTTCGGGAATCTCTTCCCTTCTTCAGGAGTACATAAAACGAATAATATTAAAACGCCGTTATTATCATTATTCGTTGTATGTACTTCTGTAGAATGGCAGGAATGCCCGAAAGTTTGAGACTACATTAATAAAAATAAAATCATCTCCAGAGAGAGAGAGAGAGAGAACGCTTCACGATTTTGCGTGTCATCCTTGCGCAGGGGCCATGCTAATCTTCTCTGTATCGTTCCTATTTTAGTTTATGTACCGACGAACAAGCGTGTTGAGAGAGAGAGAGAAACCTGTTGTATCATTTTGATCTATTTAGGAGATTTGAATCAAGTAAATTATAATTATTATAATAATAGTATACAATATATTTCTATATATAAATATCATGATAAAAGTTTTGTTGTCTTTAATTAAAAAAAGAGGTAATCATGTGTGTAGTTTGAATTATTATTGTTTAGTATTTTATATAATACATTTTTTCACAATAGCAGGAATCGCCGAATATGATTTCTAAGAAGGAATAAAAACTTAACTGCTACGATATTCTTCATTAAAGCGATATAATCTTGGCAAGCTTTCAGACTATGACGTCCTTCAACAGGCTGTTACGTGAATACAGGAAAATAGAGAAGATATAATATATATACATGTAGATATTTACATAAAAAGAAATAAATACATGTATATATATATTGTCTAAAAGTATGTATTATTTTATTAACAGAGTATTATCATATTTGATGATTATACTTTGATACTCTGTAAACTTCCCTCTTTGCTTATCTTTTGTTTATCATTCATAGTTTGTTCTTGCCTTAAATAAATTGCTGTGTGTCATTCTTAAGTTTTTCTTTCCTAATTTTCCACATGGCAATATCATATCTCATATCGTTTCTTGTATTCGTATTACAGCCAGTTGATAGAGGTCTTAGTCCGAAAGCTCGGAAATATTATATCGCTTTAATAAGTAATCTTGCCGCCGTTAGATTTTATTTACTTTTTATTTCTAAAGATTATTCAAAACATGTTTTAAAGATGGTAATGAAGAGTTAGGAAGTGTTAGAAAGAAAGGTTCCTATTATTTTTCAGGATGACAATTAAATGTTGAATCACAACATTTTAACAAAGGATTCTCTATATACACTGAAAGTAATAATGCCATTTTACTGATATTTGAGTATCAAAAACTTTGAGATCTTTAAAAGTTGAAAAATAATAAAATTTGGATGAATTCGGGCTGCAGAAAACCCCATATTGAAACGTTATTCTTGATTTTTGTGCGCGTTTTATTGGCTAATTTGATAATTTTCGAACTATTTTTGTATTCATCTATAAATCGATCATTATATTACAATAATTACCTCACCCGTCAGAATGATTTTATAGATCAAAATTTTCCGATATTATATCAAATGTTACAATGGAATAATGAAATAGTGAAGAATATAAACAGAAATCTATTATGTTAAAAAATAAGACTCTAAATATTAAATAAATATTACATTTTCACTGTTATAGCAATAATATATTATTGAACAATATAATAGATCCCATATATAAGCATTTCTCGCTGAAATAGTTACAATGCAATCCATTAGAGACGAATCATCTATAGATTTAGTATAGTAAAGTTTGTGATTTTTAGTTAAAAGTAATTCTAAAGTCCAGTGAAAAATACCCAATAAATAAGGATTAATTCCAAATGGTCTATTTTTGTTACTCAAAAACGATTTACTTTCAAGCGTTAACTTTTCAACGGGTCAATGGATGCGCAAAGAAGTGCAATATAAACAACTCTAAGAGGTTTAATTCAAATGGGTGTCTTCACAATAAAAGGAAACTTACAAATCGTCTCCTCTAAGTTAATTAAATTTATTCAATTTCAATTAATTCTTGAACTAGGAATCAGAGAGAACTGTTCAAATCTGTTTTATATCTTTGTAATTTATATATATGTAAAGCTATTCATATTGTTTACTTTCCAAATATGAATATTTTGCATCATAATATTATATATCTATTAATCCGCCTTCTACATGCTTTTCGGATAAGCATTTTAAGGCACGATTCATCTTTAGGAGTCACCAAGCGCCCGTCGCGGTGGAGGGCCAAGGAGAGGGCTGGAGAGGCGCCGGCAGGGCAAGTGGGCACCCCGGGGGAGAAGAGGGCGAGAGCGCCGTTTATGAGGGAGCCAAGGCAGCACCAAGCACAGCTAAAGCACCGCAGGCTTCAAAACATTTTAAGGGATCATTTCAGTCAACAAGATCAAGAGATCAAGATTCAGAGATCAATGATCATAATATTTATAGTTGGTAGTTGTTGTAGTTTTCGTTGGTGTTTTCTAAAATAACATATATATTGATTTTTCCAAACTTCGCTATGTATCTGATAAGAGAGAAAATATGAATATTAAAATAAAATATAAATATTTATTTCTACTATATTAATTTTTGATTGATTAACAATACTTAGAAAATTCCACAATTAAAAAATATAATAACCTCCAAGTTATTTAATGGCAGAATTTTATAATTGTGTTTGTTAGTGTAATATTCCATTAGAACTTATGGCTTAAATATTTGTTGAAAAACTGTCACAATTTGAACAGGAATGCGGAGAAATGGCATTTATTTATTCTTGATTCATTATTTACCTTAAATAATAATTACAAAGAAACTTAGCCCTTTCTGAATATGTCCAGGTAATTTGAAATGTATTCGATGGTCAATTTGTATTCTTCCAACGCTAAATTTATTTTCAACATAGTCTCTTGATAACTATCAAAATTCAATATTTTCTGTCACGCATTTTCTTTGGATGAATTGAGTCCTAAGCGTTGAATCTTCTACTTTTAGCTGTCTGAAGAATTGGATCTTGGATTATTTTTCATTTAACTACTTGGTTCTGAAGAGGCATCCTCTAATCATACCGGCCTCCAATCTGGGTTAGAACATGAGTTTGGAATCTAGATTTGTTCATACTTGTCTGCATCATTGAAATTGTTTCCCAATGTTCTATTTAAATAATGTTTAGTGGAAGCTTCATCATGATCATTTTTATTTCAGAAACCTTTCTGTTTTCAAGATAGATATTGTGAAGGAAATATCAGAATCAGAGTGGTGGTAACGTGAGCTTCCTCAAACCAATATCCCAAATAATATCTCTATTCTATAGCTTGCACCACGCTGACGAGGGTCAACAGCCCGAAACGCGTACATGGTTAGCTTTTCTTGATTAATCAGAAATGGGCATTTGTACAATTCAGGAATAATTAAAATTCAACGAATAGTGTATATTTATTCTGATAGATGGCGCAAGCCATCAGCAACTTTTAGTTGCACGATAAGGAGATGCCTTTTTTTTCTTTCTTAATCTATGCACCTTATCAGAGTACAATATCACATTCGTACTATTTTTTTCATATATTTGTTACTAGTCATTACTGTCTGTAGTTTGTGATACTGGTTTTGTAAATGTATTGATCCGAGAATATATAAGTGGATTGTAATTGAAGAAATCTATTGTTATTATATCTATTATTCTATTCTATTATCAATCTATTATTATATGATGCACTAGCGCGCCATCTGTTATCAAAATTCGAAACTATTTTAAAGGCGTAAGATTCTTTTTGATACTAAACAATTTCTACTGAAGTAAGGGCAGTAGAAATTGTTTAATATCAAAAAGAATCTTACGCTTTTAAAATAGTTTCGAATTTTTAAACCTATTATTAATTCTTTATAAATATATTTAATGCTTATTTCAATATATACAAATAATCTTCTTTCGTGAAATTATCACAAAAAAGAAAGAGTTATCTCAACTTCCAGCATTTTTGTATTTATTACATAAAACACACGCTATATTTTACGTGGATATTTGGGTGTAAATGTTCAAACTATTTTATATACATAGTTTCAATATATATATTCGAATCATTTCTAGTATTATAGAGAGATGGTGATTATATTTACACAACACATTTCAAGCAATATTTATACAAGAAAGATAATTTATTTACATATATTCCAACATGCCCTTAAAACAAACAAGTTAGTGCAACACGTTAGGATAACCTGAATCACAGTTGGTCAATAGTCAAATTTATTTTTGTTAAATTTTATTTAATTATGAATTTCAGAGTAAAACAAATTTCTCTGTAGATATCTAGTTTTAAGTAAATGTAAAACTGTATATTTTTGATGTCTGTAGGCAGAAATAAAAAGAGTAAACTAGATTATAAACAGGTCTGAAGATTCAACAATTTCCCTGAACTGCTGTTTGCGTGTTTGTATAAAGTAACATCGAATATCGATTGACCACGTGACTATCATCTGATGACTTACGAATGGGACATAAAATTCCCAGTTGGCAGCTGCTATAGCCAGTAGGCTGGCTCATAATGCTTCCAGGCCGATAAAATATTTATAAGGAACTTTTCGTTATGATCTTTCAAACATTTGTATTTGCATATCCTAGATTCCTAGATTGGGAAGATGTTAGAACTACTCTAGGAAATACTAAATATATTTGATAGATAGCGCCGATTACCATAGCTCTAATATATATTGCTTACATGGGGCCTCACTAAACGAAAGTAATCGAAGCTCGATCTATAAATGACAAATAGAAATATGCCTTGATATATATTGAGAATGATTCACCTTTTGAAAAGTGGATTTGAAATTTGTTTATACATACATAATACGTTCAATATGATTTCCAAAACAATGAATCCTATAAATAGATCGATATTTCTTTGAAGTATATTCATATTGGTATGATAGTATATTCACATATTGATATATTCCCATATTTACAAGCAATTATTTCAGAGACAGTCCAATATAGTTATTTTCTGTTGTTTAAGGCATTGATTCATCATTCCAAATGCACAGCTATCTATATATTGGATCAGTTTTATCGATATCGTTGAATATGAAATAGCATATATTCCACAGACACAGTTTCAATTTGTTCAGTGGCCATGTGATTGTGCCTCGGATGTATGGCTCTAAGCTTTGTTGGATCCAAGCCTTCTGCTCTCAGTTTAGTTAAACTAAAGATATATTCTACATACTTTTTCTCTTAATTATTCCCTGAACCCACCCATAACCCTCAGGTGAAGATATCGCCTTGGAATAGCAAACTCGAAAGCACGCGCAACAGAAGCCCGTGTTGATTCTGCATTGAAACAAATGTAAACAACAAAAGCACTTTTTTCAATTTTGAATCTTATTTTATTGGCGTTTCAATGTTGAAAGATATTTTCTCCCGTAGAAGGGCTTTCTAGCCCGAAAGGTTGAGATATTTTAAAATAAAAAATATTTTAAAAAGAAACATTTCCCTGGAGGATTAATATTCTTATTTTAATATTGATTCATGGGAATATTTTATCGAATTAGTGTTTTTTTCTATTATTTATCCCTGATAATATTGTGAATTATTAAACATTATTCTCACCTTTTTGTATCTTGAGCGAAGGTCAGAGATATATATATATAACCATCAAAACCTTTGGAAATTCTTACCTTACATTGTAACAACCAGACCTTCAAATCTTCAAAATATTTTTTACTAAAATAAATTGAACATATGAGAGGAACGTACTTTAACTGAGATACACTCAAGCTCTTAATAAAATGTAACAATCTGTTTTCATTTTCCTTACGGATGAATGATCATCAAAGTGCTTTCTTCATTTTGTTTTTCTCTCATTAATCTGTTTTCGCGATTAGAAGTGAACATCATTTTATATAACTATTTTATATAAAATAAAAGGATTTAAAAGCGCGAATGTTTCTTTTATACATAAAACGAACTTCTACTGTCCTTACTGCGATGAAAAAATATATTGGGAGGGCTTGGCTGATCAGTGGTGAACCCTCCCAGCGGTTTCGCCAATTTAATCCACCAGACCGCTTCTCAGAGCTCTAATACTGTATTGGATCATTCTGCTTTTATATGCTACACTGAAGGATGGAATCTTAGAAATGGTTTTCAAGTAAACTATGGACATAAGCTTATAGGACAGTAGAATTACAATCAAATATTTGCTTCGAGCAATGCTCTTCAGCAAACTATAAAGACAAGGCCAGTTAGGAATAAATTAACACAAAGTAATAACGCGCCATCTATACATATAAAATAAAAGGATTTAAATATATTTTTTCATCGCAGTAAGGACAGTAGAAGTTCGTTTTATGTATAAAAGAAACATTCGCGCTTTTAAATCCTTTTATTTTATATGTATAGATGGCGCGTTATTACTTTGTGTTAACTATTTTATAATTCGTGCTGAGCAATAATTCATAATGTTAAAAGATTGTCTCCAGAAACATATCGGTCCACTAGTTGGATCATAGTTTTCAAATGAATCTCAAAGGTTCTATTTTTAAATTTCAAATCGATTTTTAGCAGCATCCAAATTGTGTTAATAAAATTTATTTACATATATATTTCAATTATCTGAGAATATAACGTTTCTTTTCTTCGTGAACTATAAATATATAACCCTATTTAACAATATAATTATATTTCTAGATATGTTACATTTTTAATTTTAATATTTATGCCAAAAGTTTATAAATATGTGATTCAAATATTTAAAAAATATATCGACAACCTGCGAGGTTTGATGATCTTCATCATTTCAAATTCTTTATTTAAACGGTGAATCACCTTCTGAAATCTATCTTTCTTATTTTGTATGTTGAAATATCTTAGTTCTAAGGAACTTTAATATATATTGAATCAAGGTTTTCTGGTAGACCCTAACTGAGAGCATTGTATCCTACAAGATATAGGAGCGAATATAGAACTGGGAGAAAGGTAAAAGAAATCATAATAACAGTAGCTGTAGCATAAATCCTCCTTTATAGCATTCTTTATCTTACCAATAGCCATTAGCACGTACGGCGGATTCTGTGGTTTGGATTGATAACGGCAGATTCTTTGTCTGGGCATCTTCCAAGTGAATATTGACATAGGAAACGCAAGTTCTTTATTGAAAATATCATATTCATAATCTTTTTATATCTTATAAGCCTTAATAATAATCATTTGAAGATAAATATTAATTCTTATAGGAGTTCTATCTATGCTTCCTTCTTGTGGTGAACCTGTATAAGACCGATGGTCTTAATATAGCTGTATGTGTGTATATTAATTCTTATAGGAGTTCTATCTATGCTTCCTTCTTGTGGTGAACTTGTATAAGACCGGTCTTAATAAAGTTGTATGTGTGTATATTAATTCTTATAGGAGTTCTATCTATGATTCCTTCTTGTGGTGAACCTGTATAAGACCGATGGTCTTAATAAAGTTGTATGTGTGTATATTAATTCTTATAGGAGTTCTATCTATGCTTCCTTCTTGTGGTGAACCTGTATAAGACCGATGGTCTTAATAAAGCTGTATGTGTGTATATTAATTCTTATAGGAGTTCTATCTATGATTCCTTCTTGTGGTGAACCTGTATAAGACCGGTCTTAATAAAGTTGTATGTGTGTATATTAATTCTTATAGGAGTTCTATCTATGATTCCTTCTTGTGGTGAACCTGTATAAGACCGGTCTTAATAAAGTTGTATGTGTGTGTATTAATTCTTATAGGAGTTCTATCTATGATTCCTTCTTGTGGTGAACCTGTATAAGACCGGTCTTAATAAAGTTGTATGTGTGTATATTAATTCTTATAGGAGTTCTATCTATGCTTCCTTCTTGTGGTGAACTTGTTTAAGACCGATGGTCTTAATAAAGCTGTATGTGTGTTTATTAATTCTTATAGGAGTTCTAACTATGCTTCTTTCTTGTGGTAAACTTGTATAAGACCGATGGTCTTAATAAAGCTGTATGTGTGTATATTAATTCTTATAGGAGTTCTATCTATGCTTCCTTCTTGTGGTGAACTTATATAAGACCGATGGTCTTAATAAAGCTGTATGTGTGTATATTAATTCTTAGACTCTATAAATCTGAATCAGCTTTAAATTTTTTGTTATTTTCTATTGTTCACTTTACACTTATACAATAAACAAATAGTACAATATAATATAAAGTTTGATAATTGTTTTTCTCTTTCAACAACATATCTACATATGTGTTTATAAGGAAGTAATTTTGTAAATATAGATAAAACGCGTTAAAACAATGAATAATTTGAAAAACTCAACATATAAAAATAATAATTCAAAAGCAAGTATTGCCATTATTAATACAAGTTGTATTTAACGTACAATATATATATTTGTATAGATGAAGATAACGGTGTTAAGTTGACACTTTAGTGGGAATCATTTGTGAAATAGTTTTTGTGGAAGGTCATTGAATTTAATATCAATTATATATGCAAATTTCTGAAAAGGATTCAAATTATTTTGAAGAATTGTTGAATAAATCGTTCTTTTGTTATTTAGGTGATTATTGTAAAGAAATAGTCAAGTCTAATTTCTAATATATGCTTTTATTTATATTAAGATAGGTTTATTGTCTAATTGTTATATCTGTCATTATATGCGCTTAGATAATATCCCCTATATTTACACAATATAATTTATTCTCAATTAATAACTTTTATCATTGCAGTAAGGTCTGTAAAGATAATATTTGACGATTTTATTGAAAAGAAACAAAATGCCAGTGAATTTATTTTTTACAAATTTTAACGATAGATGGCAATTGAATTTATAAATATAATTTAATTTGATATATTTAAAATAGGAAAAGAGTAAAATTCCTAACATATAGATCAAATAAATATTTATATATTAGATATTTCTAAAGTCTACTTTAGAGGAACCTATTATATATTTAGGGAGAGAGAAAGAGAGAGAAAACCAAGCGCTTATCAACATTATATCTCTTAGCAAGGCTAGCAGCTAATGAATGAAAGGTAGAGATATTAAAATAAAAGGAGCAAATATTGGTTGAACTAATGTTCGTTCTTTACAAGTCCTACAAAAATTGCCTCCTGCAGCTTCTTCATATAGAAGTGTTTAGAGTGGAGTTCTTGGAAGATAGGGATTTTATAACGTAATTTTACTCATAAAATAGAGACATAATTCTTGCCATCTAATGACCATATCATTTGGGAATGCTCACCTTGTCATTATATTAACTTGACAAAATTACCTGAGAATAATGGTTTCAAGTTATGGTCCTTCGTTTGCGCGCATTAACTTCTACACTGCATATTACAAAGTGCGGTCAATTAATAAATCAAACGGAAATAACCATTTTTATCAAAAATATATACATACATACAGTTACGAGCGTCATTCCTCATCTCCTAATCAATCAGTCATCAGTTAGTTTTCGTCTCTGTCACCATTTGCTTTTTTTTTTTTGGAATGGCGCCCTCCTATTGGTTGGCTACGGTCACGCCACATTTGCCCCCCCCCCCCCCCCCATCATGCCCCCCACTCGCTATTTCGTCTTTGTAACTATTGTGTTGGAGCGGGTCGCTCCCTAAATAAATGCATATATTAGATAATAACCAAATGGAATCCTCTCTTTCTTTTTCCCAGTAAGAGACGCCTACAGAAGCCAACAGTACATAGACAGATAAAGCACATAGGCTATAGTTATTAACTAAAATATGCATTCATTTAAGGCGCCTATTTATAACTGCAGGCTGCATGCAAATACAAAACTATATTATGATTATGTTAGCAAAGATATTTATATAAAGGAAAATGTTTATTCAATCAGAAAATATTATTTCTATGATTATAAATTATTTGAATATTTTTATATGTGTCATTGTACATTACTTATTGACCGGCCCCTGTATATCAGAAATATTAATTTCTTCCCAAACTGTCTAATATGGTTTGCCGGGGTGGTGTCAAAGTGAATGGCAAAATATCATGGGCATTTTGCAGATGATGTGCGTTATTATAAAAAGGAAAATTACGTTTCCCCATCAATATAGACATGGAAACTATATAGCTTTTTACACCAACTCTCAAGTCGAAAACAAAAATGGGTAAAAGTTAAAAACATATATCTTATAGTCGAAAACAAAATTAGAGAAAAAAAATCAAACAAATATATTTAATAGCTATATTTACATAAATTAAAAATTAAAACTGTTACAATCTATATAAGAATGGCAATTATTAATTCAAATTTTATTTTTACATTGAAATCAATTTCACGATGTCAATTTTTCGAATTTCATAACTTCATACATCAACAACACTTGATTTCGTGTTAAGATCTCTACCTTTAAAATGACGACAGCGGTTTTTGAAAGTTATCGTTTCTTACAATAATTGATCATTGGTTAACCTACATACATAATAAAAATAATAAAATATTTATAATTATGAATATAATATTTATAATTAAACTGGCAAAACCGCTGAGAGGGTTCACCACTATAATTCTTTTTAGTTTTTTAGTTATAATTATCCTATATTTTTTCCATTGCAATAAGGGCAGTATAAATTGTTTTATTTTTAAAAGAATCATACGCGTCTATAATAGTTTCGAATTTTCATAACAGATGGCGCGCTAATGCATCATTTATAATCATATATATATAATCATAAATGATGCATTAGCATTATATATATATTCTCTCCGTCTCAAGGTAGTGTATAGTTTTCAAATAATCCGCCAAAAGAATCTATCGATAAATTTTTATTTTCGACCAAAGAGTATATCTAATGGATGCTCTATTTTTAAAAGTTGGTCAAAAACAAAGAAATAATATCTCAGAATTTGGACGTCAACAAATCCCCATTTTTTACCCAACTCCTTCAAACCTTACTTTTTCCTCGTTTTCTTTGAGGATTTTTCAGTTCTGATTTTAAAGGTTATTAGGTATCTTATTGATCTTGAAAATTCTTCAAAAATTATATTCAAAATATATAGAAATATTCTATATTGACTATTAAATCCATTATATTAATATATTTTATATGTTATTCAATTATATATTCATCAATTGATATAAAACGAGTAAAAATTATTAATTTTTCTGTTTGACAAATTTACCTTTCATTCATTGAAATTACACATATGATACTTTAATATCTTAGTATATATTTTCAGGTATATAAACGTTGGAATTTCTTAATTCAAAATATTAAAATTAACATCACACTTTCAAAGCATAAAAAAAAAGAATATATATAAATATATATTTCTACAGAGTTAGAATCTTATACCTATAGAAATTTAGATGGGTGCAGTAGATTAAACTTCCGAAACCACTGATGTGTTATATTCTCTCTCTTCCATTACAATATTAACTCTTATAATAAAAGTAGCGTTAAAAATATGCTTCAATATTGAATAATAAATGGGGATATAATTATTATGCTGATGATATTTTGTATTGAACTTGTTTCAAGCAGTCGGAATGGGGAGTTGGGGTCAGAAGGTCTAGTATACAAGACAGTGTGCTAAATTACCACTATTTTCTGCAATAATCTGTGTGATACATTTAGATATCACTAAAGAGGAGCTTTTTACATTTTAAACCTTTAAATAAATGTATTCTTTAAACTACGTTAGATAACTCTTCTTACGTATTAGAATTACTTCTTTTTTTTTTTGTAATTATTATATCACTAAAACCATATTAATAATTACTGTAAAAGCTCCCAAACTTGTGTATGCATGCAAATATCCAAGAAGGATATAGCGTGCTTTGTAAATGATAATAAATAAATAAATATCACTATGTTTACGAAACAATCGCATATTTTAATGACCCTCTAATATTTTATCCTTCATTTCAATAGTTGTAGAATTCGTCTGATAAAAGTTTAATTACAAAAATTGTGTTAATTAAATAGCCCAAACTTTCATAAAACCAGAATATCATCAATTTGTGCATTATTTTTGTATCAATGGAACGTTTAAAAAAAAATTCCTATAAATAAACCCATTCAGAACTCTAACAAAAATAGAGATGTGAAGATAATGAAGACCAGGGCAGTTGGCGGAAAATAGAACGGGATTGTTGTTGAAAGTCCGAACCTAACAAAGAACAGAACAACAGGAAAGGTGATTACATCACTAGGTGGACGCCTGGCTCAAGTACGGGATGTGAAAGAGATTTAAATTTACATATGAGAGAGTAGAGAGGAACAATTACACTTGATATACTTACAAATAATTTTTAAAAATGGCCACCGAGGAATGTTTCTTTGTATTCTCTCAAGCTTTTGGGTATTATAAACCTCTAGGAATAAATGACAAAATGTATCAATTTGATGATGAATTGCTATATGAATCTTATATATAGAAGTTCATATACTGCTATAGAAGGGTTTATAATACCTGAAAGCTCGAGAGAGCATATAAAGGTCATACACTCATGCAGGAAGGTTATAATACCCGAGGACTTGAGAGAATATATAAATAAAGCAAGAAACTTATACTCGGAAACCGTTTTTTATTATTATTCACATTTCAAAGGATTTTATATTTCGAATTAACGTTTAAATTCTATAATTAACGAATATGCAAATACTACGTAACATATGTACAGGACGATATGTTATATTTCAGCTTCTTCCTAATATATTACATATGAAAGCGATGATAAACTTTATTTGTTAAAATTATCTATTGTTAGGCCAGCAGTATCCATAGTATTTATCATGAATCAGAAATATTGAAATATATTTCTTCTATCAACACAGATACCCTCCAAGCCCCTTTCTTCGTATTGATATAGAATCATTTGTCTACGCAGTTTCGCTTATTCTAAATTCTGATCTTTAGGCTGATAGAGTTTGTCTATTGTGTGCTTCATGGTAATTCATATAGAAAACTTATATTTAGTGGTGAGGAAGTCAAAGATTATTTTAAAAGAATAATTATCTCCTATATATTACAATAAACACTCTCTTTATACCTTATTATAACTAGATAAACCCACTAAATGTCATTAGTAACTAATGTTGAGATAAAAATAATTACTGTTAAAATTACCTTGCTAAAAGAGATGGTAGTTTGATCTGAAGATGTTTAATGACTTATCCCAAAGACAGGAGTATTCTCACCAGAGGTCCAATACATCACAGGATTCTGTGTGGGTGAGTGGATTTCTATTAGACCACAATCAGATATGCGCGCTTGATATTCTTGACGGCTCGAAGTGACCGTAGCTATTCTGCTCTCAACCTTGCCGTGCTGGGGATGTGTAGAGCTGGTGGTTTCGGATACACCTTTTGAATCTGTTTACTAAGAAATAAAATCCTTCAAATATTTTTTTTTCTACAAGAACACTACGCGTATATCATTCATCATTAAGTGGAAATATTCTGAAAAATACATCTTCTTCTACTTGTATTATCTTGAGATAGCTATTTTATATTGCATATAAATTTAAAGGAAACTAATAATAATTCAAAAAGGCATATTTAAAATAGGCAGCTGAATATTATCAATAAAATTGTTTAGCAGAAATATGGTTTACTAAATTGAACCCCTTTGAAATATATTTTGTATTTTTATATACATATATATTATATTCATATAGGTATCGGATAGAGATTTTTTAAGACGGTAGGGAAAGTTAGACAAAGTCCTTTCAAAGAGGCCTATAAAGTTCACTCATAACGTGCAAATTTTGTCAAGTCTGTGACATCTAATATTTTCTGATCGAATGTAATTGGAGTGTTTTTTGAGTTATTTTCTGTTGGTGAAATTAAGCTCTGGGAGATATTTCTGAATAATTTGCAACATTTTACCTAGTTTATTCAATAATTCCTTTTTTAGGATGTCTTTAAAAATGAGTTCATGTTTATACAAAACCGCAATGATCATGAGTTTCTTTTTGGAAATTAGGTTTTTTTCTTGACAGTCTATGTTTAATAAAGCTATTGCCTCGATCGATGATTAGAAGAAGGATTGAAAACCCAAGTCTCAGCACACGTTATGACGTCGTTGGAGTTGCCTATTAGGTGTTCTCGAGAAAAGGTCTAAGATGTCTGAACCAATATTTTCTGAAGTTTGCACCGCGTTAGAAGCATTGACTTCATCTTAGCGCGATTTTTGATACTCAATATTGGTAGCATCGTGAAAATACTTCCAGATGGAACACTGATATCTAAAATTTCAAACCGCTTCCGTTCAGTTCGTCCTGATTTTTTATCCAATCGAGCTAAATTTCGTTCTGTTGGCATGAATGATATTTTACTTGGTATAACTTTATCCCTGATGTCGAACTCACCAAGGGGAAAGCGTTAAATCTCTGTATTGTGCTTCTAGCCAGTGTTTCCATTCAATGCATATTGGTTCCAAGAGATTATTCTTTAACTGTAATGTCTCCCGTCTCAAATTCAACATCTTAGTTGTACTCTTACTTCCTTATAACACTCCACAACTAAAAAATACTGAGGATAAATTCCATCTGATTGTACCTATGTAAAAGGTAATATTTGTAATACATTTTGGCATTGAGTGTTTTTATAACATATTTTATCTAATTTATTTTCTACAGACCTTACTGTAATGATAAATGGCATTGAGATGAGAGGGCTTGGCCTATCAGTAGTAAACCCTCTATAGTATCTGTAAATATTATATTTGAATAGATATGTTAAAAGAAACTCATTGTCAAAATATGTAGTATACATTTTATTGATAAATAGAAAATGAATTTATATAAGGTAATAGTCCAGCTCCCAGGAAACCACTATTATAAGATACTACTTTATATACCTTTGTTGCTACAACGGATAGTGTAAAACCTTCTGACAGATCTTTGTGTAGAACGAGATTCATTGCGATGATAAATTGTTATTTTTCTGCGAGTTAAAAACAATCTCTTTTTCCTGTTGACAGGTTCATACTTATTTATTATTGAGTTTGAAAAATAAATATTATTTCTCTAGTATAGAAAATATCTATTATATTGAGCCAAACATGTATACATAAATATTAGGAAAAACTATGTAATAATTCAATAAACTTAATATTTATAAAAATAAAGAAGGCATATTCTGACCAGGAGCACATGTGCTCTTCAGATGGAAGCTTGATTAAGCTTGTTCCCTGATATTGATTTATCAAGAAATTGGGTTGGCCAAATATCAGGGAACAGGCTAAATCAATGTTTAGTTAATTTCTGTTCCACTAGATGGTGCTCTGTCATCTAAAAAGCACATGTGCTCCTGGTCAGGATATGCCTTCTTTATTTTTATGATCGATACCTGAAATTTTTATTATTTATTTTTCTATTATTTTTTAACATTAATATTCATATATATATTAATTAAAAAATAGAACTAAATATTTTTTTGTTTATAAATATTTGAAGGTATATCGAGGTAAAAATAAATTTTATACTTAGTATATATATATATAGAAAGAAAAGTGAAAGTAAAAAGGATACAATAGAGAAAAAGGAAAACAATGCGAATTTCAAAATAAAGAAATGACAAGGAGACGTTTTTATTTTGAAAGAGCCGCTAAACTAAATCTATAATTTATTGCCTTATTTTTGAATTATTCAATGCGCAGGATTTTTAGGTTCTGAAAACAAATAAAAGTAGACAACGAAAGGGACATAAATCAGCTTATAGAAGCTATGAATTCGTCTGAAAGATTCGAAAAGAGAACGATTCCATATATAGTACACATAGATATATGTAAGCAAGATATGAGAGAGCATATATTGGTTTTAAATTATAGGATAAATCTATCAACTAATATTTAAATTAGCATCAAGTATTTGAACCATGGCAAAGATGAATATGAAGACAAGCGAAATATTGCTTAAAGATGTTTCAACTTGAAATTCAAATCCAATATGTTCTCTTTCATTTGTGGATATATATTCAATAAAATCTAAATTATAATCATAAAATATCTACCGATGATCTATCAAAATACATACAAATGTATATCTTTTGAAAATATTAAGAAAATAGAAAAAGATCAGGTGTTGATATTGAAACAAAAATATATATCTTTCTCCCACTCACACACGAGCATTTTAGATGGCTTAAATAAAGAAAATGGGTACATCAAATATTATGGGATACCTAAACAATGTTTAGTTAATTTATATTCCAAAAGATGGCGCTCACCCGAATTAAAATATTCATATGAGCGGTCAGGATATGCTTTTTAATTCCAAATATGTATACTTGAGCCGACCAAGACTCGGCTTCGCGCGGCTTCTATTTGAGTTAATGTTTACTCAATGAAAATTGCTATTATAAATTTCATTGAAATAAAAAAAATACAAATATTTATTTCATTAAGATTTCATTATTTTTTGAAAGTAGTAGTAGTTGGAGTGTGAGGAAAGAGAGAGAGAAATTTATTGAAATATATATTTTATTGTCACTATTATCATAAATACAATATTCAAATTAGTTAAAACAAAGCAATAACGCGCCATCTATACATATAAAATAAAAGGATTTGAGCACGAATGTTTCTTTTATATATACAATCTCTCTCATTCAATCCAAGCCCTCTCATTCAATAACTCATATCATTGCAGTAAGGTCTGTATAGATAAAATTTGATGATATTATTTAAAATAAACCCATTGCCAGTGAATCTATTTGTGCAAATTTTAACGATAGAAGGCAATCAAATTTATAAATTTAATTTATTAATATATACAATACAAACCTATACTGCCCATACTGCGATGAAAAAGGGAGGGCTTGGCTCATCAGTGGTGAACCCTCCCAGAGGTTTCGCCAAATTAATCCACCAGACCACTTCTCAGATTAGTTCTTTATTGAGATAATTTATATATTTTGTGAAGAGTGTATATGTTGATCTATATCTTCAGCTACATTTATTTGGAATGTATTGAAGTAAGATTCAATATTCGTGAGATCTGTTATAAGATATGTAAATTATTATTGAGGTATATGGCGTATATATGTAATTATGATATAATGGGAGGATCTTGTTAACCAGTGGTGTCCCCAGTTTTGATTGAAAAAAGCAGAACACAATCATAAATTTTAAATACCATATATTTAAATAAGTATAAAAATATCCTTTATGAATTTTGTTTCAATGTAACCAATATTAGAGAAGATATAAATTTGACATTTTCTTTGTATTTTCAAAATGTTTTTGTACACGCCTATAATTTTATTTGGGAAAAATGGCAATGTATATTTTATGCAGACAAATAAAATGCGAGAACATAAAACTATTTATATATATTATGATGAATGCTATATGATACATATTTCGCCAATAGGTAATCAACAGAAAGAAGGAAAGAGAGAATATCTCAAGATGTCCGCCGGCTTAAACACTCCAGTGGAGAATCCTCCCTTGCCATGGCTGATAAATGTATTGATTGTTAGAACATCTCCTCAATGGACAAATATGATATTGCTTCCTTCCCACTGTCATATTTTATATAGTTAAACCTGTCTATAGCGCCCCCTCTTGGGACGCACCAAAATAGGGTGCTATAGAGAGGGGGTGCTATAGACAGGTCACTTTTAATGTAAATCGCATCGTACTACGTATTTAAAATCGGGCTATAGAGAGGGAGGCGCTATTTAGAGGGGGCGCTATAGACAGATTTTATTGTACATTTTTTCCGCGTTATTCGAAATAATCAAAGCAAGTCTGAAGGGTTTGAGTCCAGTTGCGCGTAAGAGCTGTTTCGAAATATCTATTTATAAATTATCTTATAATAAATATAAAACAATTTATTTGCTAGTTTTTAGTACAAGAAGATAATGCCAATGGTTTGCAGTTGTAGAAAGAATAATAAAAACAGTTTTATTCACAATTTTCTTTAATTCTGCTAATAAAGTATAGAATACTGACCTAAGGGGAGTAGAATAAAAAACAAAAGACGTATTTACATATATACAAAATATTGAGCCGGCCAACGAAACAACAACAATGAGTTTATAAAGTGAAAGCCGCGACATCTGGCGGTCGACTTTACATAGTTTGTTATAAAAATTATATTTTATGTGTGATAAAGGAATTATTACAACATGTATATACTGGAAATAAACGCCACTGTGGAATAGTTATTCAACTTGAAATCTTATAATGCTAAGAATATTTTTTTCTAAATCTGTGTATATCATTGGTTGAATGATCTAGTTATTATATGCACTACAATATACTTTATAATTTTTTAAGATCTGAATTTTTAGTAAATATTACATATATATAATAAAGATATTTTGTAAACGCTGGTCAAAAGGTTTCTTGTTTGACTTCAATCATTTTGAAAGCGCGGTGATCTAATTTAGTAATATGTAAAGAAAACTATAAAATATTTAGTATTTTAAAAGAGTTTAAATTGTTTCAACTATATATTTAAGCTGTAGTGAATCCCCCTTTTTCTGAATATTAAAATGCTAATAAATAAATATATATTTATATAAACACAGCTGCATGAAATTATAAAAGGGAAATTGGAATAAATTTATAATATAAAGCGACCCACTGAAGATGCAGAACTGTCTGGGCGTGGCCTGGAGGACTGATTGGGGCAAGGCTTGCATTGCCAGTCTAATTGTCATGTCTGCGTAGTGGCCGGATAAGACGTAGCGCCTGAGAGACTACCAGCGGATTGTGATGGGGAAGACAAGTTGGATCAACAACCTTTCCATAAGATGGGTCATGGGTCAGACACGGGAGCTCCAACATACGAGCGGGTAATGCGAATGGTAAAAACGCGATAAAAGCGTCCTCGTCTCGCGAAGCGGAGGTTCCAGCTCAGGATATCCTTGGCCAGAAGCTGACAGAAGTTGGTAAAGAAATTGTGTCCGCCAAGACACAACACTATGGATTGTTGTTGTTTCTTATCCCCCTTGTTCAAATTTTACACGAATTCCACGAGTTCATGGAATGAAATGGGGTGTAGAGGTGCAGCTTTTGTTGATCATGGGCACCATGATCTAGGCACACTTTGGTGAAAGTCTGAGTATGGATGAGTATAGGTAGCGGTAGGACCCACAAAGTCTCCAAAGAAGATGTAGACCCATCGCGCAGGAACCAGAAGTCCGGGTGGACGTAGAAAGCAGGTGCCCCTGATGATGGAAAGGTCCAGGATTCCATATATATGGAAATTTCACTCTGGAGATATTGAAATTAAAAATAAAGTTCACCACATATAAATATAAAGGTCATCTCTTCCCCACAATATACATTGATGGTTAATAGAAGGAGCGCTTAGTTTTATAGTTTATTTATATTGTATATTTATGTATAATAAAACTTTCTGAAACTTTAAAATGCATTTAAGGTATACTTTTATAAACCATGAATAGAATCAACGAGTTATTTTTCTTTCAGAATTTACAATATTTCGCTAGAGCGCAATTTTATACAAAATTAGGATAACCTGGTCTTTACAGCACTAATGAATCGGACAATTAAAAACAAGGAATAATATCATGACTAGGTTGGCAGGCACCACGTGGGGCTGTAGTGCTGACACTCTACGCACGACTGCCCTCGCCTTAGTATACTCAGTTGCGGAGTACTGCGCCCCTGTGTGGGAAAGAAGCTCCCATACAGACAGCATAGATGCTCAACTTAACCAAACTATGAGATTAATAACGGGAAACATGAGACCTACCCCTATAGACTGGCTCCCATATCTCTCTAACATAGCACCTCCTGACCTCAGAAGAAAGAAATCTACCTCCAACCTTCTCAGTAAAATTAAAGCTAACACTAAGCTTCCAATCAACACTGTTCTCGAAATTCCTCCCCCAACTCGACTAATATCAAGGAATCCTGTATGGGTGGCCGATGAAAATGTAGATCTTAAAGAAGAGTGGAGAAACCGATGGAGCAATCTTGCCATCGCCAACAAAGACCTGGTGGAGGACCCTAACACCAAACCTCCCGGCTACAACCTACCTAGGAGGACCTGGTCAACCCTCAATAGAATCAGGACCTCTACTGGTAGATGCAACTACCTACTAAATAAGTGGAACATGAGTCCAGACCAGAACTGCGACTGTGGACAAATACAAACAATGCACCATATCCTAAGGGACTGTCCTCGAAGATTCTTCCAGGGAACACTTGGGGATATCCACCGGTGCACAGAGGAGGCCCTGGAGTGGATTCGTCACCTCGACATTCCACTCTAGAGAAACTTGCCAACATTGTTGTATTGTGCTGTAAAAAACAATATCATACGCAATAAAAAAAAAATAATATATTGCAAAATAAAGTCTATTAAATCGTTCAATAATAGCTTGGAATCCAATAATGGAGGCAAAAAAGGTTTGATATTTATAAATTTCCCATTTCTATCGATTTCTCAATTTTGGATCGATATATTTGGCAGATGGAATATTCGCGAATATTCAGTAATAATTGAAGCAATATTATATAAATGTCTTTTTACATTATGTAGCCTGCTTTATTGAATAATCGAATACAATATTTATGTATAGCATGCCGCTAGAAGGACATATACATAAGTAATGTATTTGCAACAGCCCATTGCATTGACCATCCGGCAAAAACGCTATCCTGCTATGTCACTAGAATGCGTTACCTCCAGAACAACGACAAGGCAGGAATTAGATCTATCTCAAAAGGTAGGGTATAGGAAATACGTTTTGTCGCAATATTGAATGACATTGTGATTCTGAATATCTTCAATAATCCTACTGATGAAATACAACACATCAGTCATTGTATGTTCATATATATGTTATCTTGATATTTTCATTATTATCTAAATACCACATAAATTGTAAAAGTGAAAAATAATGGTACTAACCTATATAATACATGTTTTTTCAAGGTACTTTGAATATTAACAGTAACAACCTGACCTTTGGTAAATTCGAACATCAAGTAGGCTTTTGGCCAAATTTAACAAAGCTGGTGTTGGGAATTATAGAGCGTTCTGTTCTAAGGAATTCTGATGATTTAGTTTCCATAATCCTTTGTCTATATAGATCCTTCACACAAACAGCTCAATCTTTGTGGAAAAAAACAACTACAAAGGACACTTGCGCCTGGTATAACACTATCCGTACAAAGCGAGTACGATATTTACTAATTTTTCTTCGACAAAGATTTTAATGAACCCGCTCTCCCACTAACAAATTAATATAATTTTTAAAGTCAGATAAAAGTCGTTTTTAAGTATAAAACTAATTATGTATATTTTATATATATAATTTACAAATCGTCTGTATGAAATTGAAGTTTATTTTCTTCATATTAGCTTGAGAAATAAAAAAAAACACATTTATATAAAAATATATATTTGAAAACGAATAGTCACGACAGATATGAGTTTAAAAACACTTATAAATACCAAAGAAGCGCATTATTAATAAGGAATACACCATTTTAAAGAAATTTAGAATATATTCAATAATTTAGATAATAAAAAACATATTTTGGATTGAATAAAATATTTATTTGTCAATATTTCGGTTTTCCGAACGCCAAAAAGGCATTACATTTTTGTATAAACAAACTCAAATATTTTAAAAATTATTTCAACTATGATATTATAACACTATGCAACGCTGAGTTTGTTTATACAAAAATGTAATGCCTTGACAAAGGTTGGCGTTCAGCCTACAGAAATATTGGCAAATATATTTTTTATTTAATCCAATATATGCCTTTTTATTTGAAAATTTAAATATGCATCGCTCTATATTAAGAACATATTCAATAATGCGTCTATTTTAAAATGTTGATATGGATACCATATAGAGAAATGTTAAAATAAAAAAGGCATATCCTGACCAGGAGCACATGTGATGGCAGAGCGCCATCTGGTGGAACAGAAATAAACAAAACATTGATTTAGCCTGTTCCCTTAAATATGGCCTTCTGTAAAGCACATGTGCACCTGGTCAGGATATGCCTTTTTTATTTTTAAAACCAACACCTGACTTTTTTATTTTTTTCTGTTAATTTCTAAAATCATTATGTTTACAAATAAGATTTCAATTCATCCTATCCTTGCAATCTTCTAACCCTTACAGAGATATTTTTTCGATATTATCTCTTCAGCAGTTTGTCAATAGCTGTTCCTAGTGGTTTATACTTTTGATATGTATTATTTATGAAGCGCTATGAATATAACAAGATTAGTTAAGAAATTGATATTTTATTACAACGTCACTGATTGCCCGCCTTGTTTTCTGAGAACTCTAACAATATATGTGCCTTTTTATTATCTAATATTCTTATTTAGATTCTAAATACATATATAGGTACATAATATATACGGGGTTACAGATATCCATTTCGGAGAGCCTATTTATTGTTGCGAATACGTTCTGGGGTGCCGCGAGGAAGCACAGAGACAGTTTGCAATGAAGGTTTTTCTTTTCAGATAACCAGACGTCCACTCGATAAGTCGAGGAAAATACTATACTTATATGATTATGAAGATGATATATATATGAAAAAATAAGATGACATCTATATCTATGTAAAAAAGTGAATAAAATGATTGAAGGCATGTTTTCAAATTTAAGTTAGTCAAATTGAAGATAAATGGATAAAATAAAATGTGTTGCTAAACTCTCTGCTCAACAATATTTGCTTGAATTTTGGCATTATCCTACATACCCTTGAATCAATGATATCATCTCTTGAAGGACTCCTGAGACAGCTTAAAAGGTTTCCCTTTGTTTCTAAAATCGAAGCCTGTGATATCAATATTTCCTATAACTTTTGTTATCAATGTAAACTTGTATCTTTTCAAGGAATAAGGTCAGTTTTATTATACCTATTATATATACCTAAGTTCAGAAATGTTCCAAAGTTTATATTTTTATAGAAAATGTCAGGACAATTCAATATTTTGTAATAGAATATGCAAAGAAACCCAACCAAGCGCTGTATTCGTTACCTCATCTATGTAACTTACAGCGGAGCAGCGGGATTCATTAAGAAAATATGTAAATACATTTTCGATTTTTAGATAAACTTGTATAATAAAGTTACAACGTTTTTTTTAAAGAATGAAACACCTCTTATCTGATTAATTTTTAAATAAACTTAACTATATTTTACATTTTAATATTGGTGTATAGATTATCTATTTTTAAAATTCTGATTATTTTCAAGATTTCGCATTTATTTATCGTTTGATGAAGTGGTGAATATGATTTTTAAGGAGTAAACAAATTATATATATTTTGTTTTGATTTATACAATTGGATATTTACACAAACCTTTATACTATGATGCATTAGCGCCAATCTGTTATGAGAATTCGAAACTATTATAGACGCGTATGATTCTTTTAAATATTAAACAAAGTTTCTACTGCTCTTACTGCAATGAAAAATTAATGGGAGGGCCTGGCTTATCAGTGTTGAATCCTCCTAGCGGTCTCGCCAGTTTAATCTACCATACCGCTGTTATATTGCATTTTCGGGTTTCTTTTCATACCGATACTGACGCTGACCTCTTGGAATTAATTTCTCATTGTAGTAAGGCCGATATATAATTGTTTAAATTTTAAAAGAATCATTAAGGTCTATAATAGTTTCAAATTCTTGTGTATTTTAAAACATTCTGATATACTTATTACTAACACTTGGCAATAAAAACAAAATTTAAAAAATTCGAAGAGAAATGATTCAAAAAACTAATATCAGAAATGTATGATTGATGTCTTACAAAGTCTCATACAAGAATGTTGACATCAACTCACCTTTTATTCTAGGGTGCCTCTTTATTTGAAATATATTGGTCAAAAATATTGAAATAATAAATTAGTCTATATAGGATGAAAAGATGACAAAATATATAAAATATTTATTTCTAAATTTCGTTTCTAGATGAATACATAGATCCTATAGAGATATGCTATATATAAATTAATAAAAAGCTATATTATTCCAAGCACACAATGCCAGGGAATAGAACCAATCCATCCGGCCACACGGCGGAAAACATTCGCAGCCATTTAGCCCTTGTCAAATATTTGCAGACGACTTATGGCTAATTAGAGACGACTGATTGAACTTTTCGTCTGTTTTAATCATCTATTTTAATGGCATGCACAGTAGTGCTATTTACTTTAACAATAACTTTTGGTTCTGTTGGAATTGTTTCCCTTGAATATATTTTCAACAACACAAATTTATTCAATTTTATAATAAAATATCTATCGTATGTAAATAATTTACATATAATATTATACAGCTAAACTTGTCTATAGCGCCCCCTCTTGGGACTCACCAAAATAGGGTGCTATAGAGAAGGGGTGCTATAGACAGGTCACTTTTAATGTAAATCGCATCGTACTACGTAGTTAAATCGGGCGCTATAGAGAGGGAGGTGTTATTTAGAGGGGGCGCTAAAGACAGTTTCAACTGTATTACTAAAATGATAATACAGTATAACATGGACAATTAAAACCTTTTCAATTCGAAAACGTTTTTAATTCGAATATTTATCTTGGTTCCTAGAATTTCCTAAAAATAGAATTTCCGTTTTTAATTCGATTTTTTTTTCTGTTCCCTTGAGCTTCGAATTATGCAAGTTCGGCCGTATATAGTGTGAAAATATTTAAATAAATAAATCTGCATTCGTATATATATAGTCACGACCGTCTTTCCTCATCGACCTCTGTCACGGATGCGCGCGCACAGGGAGGTCACGTGCTCGCCGGCTCCCTCGAGCCGGATTTGAACCAGCGACCTAAGGATCACCGTTGTAACATCTACAGTCGGGTAAAACACGGGCGTTGCCCGGGTCATTCGGCTAGTTTAAATATATACGATAATGTAGGTTATAATATTAAAACTAGAATAATGATTTGTTGAACAGATATGATGAAAAAATTGTAGGAAAATTTTAAACTTGAAAATGTGAAAAGGTGAAAAATTGAATTATCCTCTTTCACAGCTAAATTTTATCATAAAAACCTGAAAAGATTTATTTATTTATTTCAACACACAAAAACACGATATATCGGCTAGGGATAATTGCGTCGATTTACATTTTTTTAAAAACAGAAACAGTTATAAACATATTACACAAGAAAAAGTAATCAAAAACAAAAATAGAGAAACAATTATATATATTAGGAATTTGAACCTTTCAGGTTAAAAAGATAATCATAAATATTAACCAGAAGAGATCAAGCTTAGAATTCTAAGCTCAATATCAACATGATTTATATAAAGTTAAACCTGTCTATAGCGCTCCCTCTAAATAGCACCTTCCTCTCTAAAGCGCTCGATTTTAAATACGTAGTACGATGCGATTTCCATTAAAGTAACCTATCTATAGCACCCCCTTTCTATAGCACCCTATTTTGGTGAGTCCCCAGAGGGGGCGCTATAGACAGGTTCAACTGTATATAACTAGAAATAAAATGTCGCTTCAAAAGTATTAAAAAATACTAAAAAGGTGCCAAAACCAAATACAGAGGAAACTCCAAAATTTCCTTTCTTTAATAGCTCGATATGTGGAAACACAGAGCCATGCTCGTTTTACAGACAACATAAAGTAACTCTGGTTGGTTGGTTGAAAGTAGAAAACCAATCAGGGCTTGATAAAACTGATGTTCTGGTATAAAAAATATTATCCCGAGTACACCTGGTACAAGCCATGATAATTATGATAAGTAGAATTTGGCGACTACTTTTACTGTAAGTGCACCACATGTCTACATATTAAAAACAAACAATAGAGAAAAAATAATAAAAAGGTCAGGTGTTGATATTAAAAATAAAAAAAAGGCATATCCTGATCAGGAGCACATGTGCTTTTCATAAATCAGAGCGCCATCTGGTGGAACAGAAATCAACTAAACATTGATTTAGCCTGTTCCCTGATATTTGGCCAACCCAATTTCTTAATAAATAAAAAAAAAGCCATCCACGAACGCGTTTCGCGCTTTTGGCGCTCGTCAGCGTGGAGTAGGCTGTACCACTGCGACCAAAAATATTTCTGTTCCACCAGATGGCGCTCTGCTTTCTGAAAAGCATATGTGCCCCTAGTCAGGATATGCCTTTTTTATTTTTAATGCCTACATATGTGAAAATAAGTTCGACCTTTTGGCATTTCGGCAAATAGATTGGTCTGAACCATTATATCCTGAGTAGAAATATTAAATAAACCTATTGATTTAAAGAACATTTTAAAAAGGATAGCTGCTTTTTTACATGAATATCATCTCCACCCGCATTTCAAGAATAATACATTTAATTTATTTCAAAAAGATAATTACTAGAGTTGTATCGTTATTATCCTTTCATATTTTTTTCTCACTCTCCTTTATTCTTGTATTCCTGTTCAATGACGTAGAGCGGCCTTTGTTCCGCTGGAAGTATATATATGCGTTGATTGATTAAAACAATTTATTACTGAAAAATAATAACGAATATGTCATTAAAATATATTAATTTTTTTTAACATCAATTTTAAAAATCATACCTGATTATCTGAAAACATAATTATTTTCAAAACAAACATTCCAAATTATTTATAACTGTGATGTTCCTCTCTCTCTCTCTCTCTCTCTCTTCGATTAAATAAATAAATATGCTTTACCAAATTAAGAAACAAATTTTAATTCTATATCTTTCTAATGTTAAACATACACCTTTTAATATATTCATAACAACAACAATAATTAGAGTGCTGCCAAATCCAAACAATCAAAAATAAATTAATTAAACAGAGTATTTTATAATATTATTATAAGGTATATTACAATAACAAAAGTAATACTTTTTCTAGCCCATAGAAATATGAATTTTGAAATAAATGGCTGAATTTACCTGTATATATATATATATAAGAGTGTGAATACAACATAATTTTCTAATATTATTTTATCTATTTTTCTTAAATGGTGTATTGGGAATATATAATATATAGCAATACGAATTCTTTCTATTAAAAATTAATTGAAAATTCATAACAAGATCAATTGGGTTTAACATTTCATTAATAAATTGCTATATAAATCCCAACGAAATCTCAATATATTTATACTGAATGCCAATTCTGGTAATTGCCAAATTAGTCAAATTAATGAGGTATTCATTATAGAAATGTCCTCTATTTCATAATACAGTTCAGGAATTCGTTAGTTAATATGATATTTTTACCATCTATCTCTTTGAACTTTCGTCTATTTAATTAATTAATTGAAATACAGTAGAACTTCTCTCTAAAGTAGTTTCATAGGCGAAGTTCCCATTAGAGAGTGGTTGTATCTAACCAGAGAATAACCTATTGATAAAAATGGTATTTTTTGAGATGTAAACTGTCCTTTGTTGAGGTGTCTTCTCGCGGAAAAGTCCTCTCATGGAGGTTCTACTGTGATAAAATACAAAAAATGATAATAAACTCATATATTATTTCGAACGCGTATGAACTTGTGGGAATTCAGAGATGCAATTAACACACTACTTAGTGATTACTTTATTCTAGGTTATAAAAATAGTACAAAGATGGATATTGGTAGAAAAGTAAAATTGTACTGGATACAGATAGATAAATTAAGGAAAGTCATTTCCTGCGCCTCTTAATTGCACCTACAGAAGATATATTTTCTATATATATGATTAAATAATTACTAATATTAGAATTCGAAAACTCTTCGCGAACTCTCCCTTCGTCTTTAAGCGAGAGTTCTCCTGGACGCAAACATGTTGATTCCATGAATCACAAGGTGTAAGACTGTTAGAGAGTGTTCAATATATCATCACTAGACGAATGACCCGGGCAACGCCCGTGTTTTACCCGATTGAATGTTTTTATTCAAATACTATTTGTTACAATTATAAACTGGCGCCTTAAATAAATGCATATATTAGTTAATAACTATAGCCTATGTGCTTTATCTGTCTATGTACTGTTGGCTTCCGTAGGCGTCTCTTACTGGAAAAGAGAAAGAGAGGATTCCATTTAGTTATTAACTAATATATGCATTTATTTAAGGAGCGACCGAGCTCCAACACAATAGTTACAAAAACAACAAAGCGAGTGGGGGGGGGGGGCATGATGGGGGGGGGGGGGGGGGGGGGGCGCAAAGGTGGCGTGATCGTAGCCAACCAATAGGAGAGCGCCATTCCAAAAAAAAAAAAAGCAAACGGTGACAGAGATGAAAAAGAATTGATGACGCTCGTAACTGTATATAGAATTGTATATACAGATGGTGGAGTGATTCCTTGTATAATATTGATGCAAATATATTCCTGGAGGGTATATGACGTTTTGTGGTATATATTATATCATAAATTATCCTATCAATTCATACTTGATGTTAATATTCATTTGGCACAATTTTATACGGTTTGATTATATATCCAGAAGTGAATCTATTAACGTTATCAGAACTTTGTTTCAGATGGTAGAGTTGACCTCAACCTACTCCTGCTTAGAACACGGCAGGTCTATACTCAGTTGTTTATAAACACCCTTGGTAGGGAGCACTGCAGGAGCTAAATTGGGATATTTAAAGGGATACTTGAGAGAATAAGATAATTGGTATTTAACTTCTTGTAATTTTTATTAATTAATAACTGCTGTGTGAATGAAAAATTAACAATTTTATACATTTCCTTTAATATTTCTTAATTATTATTTTTTTAAATGCAGCTTAAAATAAGGAAACAATTTTAATAATTTTGTGAAAAAAATAGTACAAATGTAATATTGTACTGGGATAAGGTGCATAAATTAGGAAAAAGAAAGTAGCATCTTCTTATTGTGCAACTGAAAGTTGCTGGTGGCTTGCGCCATCTATCGGAATAAATACCAACTATTCGTTGATACTTTCAGTTGCACGATAAGAATATGCCCCTTTCATTTTCTTGATTTGATAATCCTACCTATCAATACGAAGGATATTGGCTCAAATGTCTCTCTCCTCAGTAATTCTGTGAAAACTGGTGGAAGATTGGGTTGAGGTATTGTTTGCATTGGACTGCTGGTGCTCCTCTTTTCCTATGTCATTGGTAAGGCTGTAGAAGGCAGGTCAGCCGCATGTATGAAGGTGTCTCAAGAGATGACCAGACCATTTTAATTGTAGGTTATGATCTAATAGCGGATATAAGCATTAGTGATGTGTCTTGTTTGGCCTTGTGGTGTACTCGTGGTGTACCAAATCGCGGGAGTCAAAGAAAACAGTCAGCATCACTTTGACGTTACTGTGAACTTGGTGAACCTTCTTTGGTCTTGGTGATGTGGAATGCTTCCACTGTGAAGACTTGGATTTGGTTTCCAGGTCATACCGGTATACTTAGGACTCGTCACCAGTGATTATCATGTTCATTTCTGGCAATATATGTTGTAGTAGTGCTACTCCAGTCGTTCCGTCATTTTCCTTGCAATATATATCCGACTCTATCATCAAAAATTCATATGAAAGTTTGAGAGTAACTCATGCAAGCGCACTTCATTAAAAAACCACAAGATTTTCTATAAAAATAAAGGTCAGATATTTTTTAAAAGACTTCTTAAAAGTCTTCATTAATACTGACGAATTCACAACAGCCCAATACAGTAGTAAAGTGGCGTGATAGATTAAACACACGAAACGGTTGTTAGGGTTCCTCATGGATGAGTCAGGCCCTCGTAATATTTTTCTCGTTGCAGTAAAGAACAGTAGAAAACTTTAAAATATTCGATAAAATAAATCTAATAGTTTTTCTTTCTATATATAAATACAATTAAAATTTACAATATTCTAAGTTTTTCTAATCGCTAAGGGGAAATATTTAGAAAGATAATATAGCCATTCAGAGACATTTGAATTATAAAATATTTATTCATCAATTCCATATAGCATATCCCTAAAGGAAACATAAAATTCTTAAAGAATTAAAAAAAAAAAAAGATTTTCTTGCCCATAAAGGATAAAAATATCTACCGGATATTCTTACATAATGATCCCAGATTCAATATGCAAATGTGTAAATTTGCCTTCGATGATAATTTAGTCTTATGTAATTTTCACCCCCGAGCTTCATTATTCATCCACAAATTGGTCTAGCAACCCTGGCACTCTGTGAATTATTCTGAAAATTGCATTAAAACATTTATCGACTCGGCTATAAATTTTACATAATATTGGCGTTATGATGATCAATTCTGTGAAATTTTATTTTAGGCAGCGTTGCTTAATGTTTCCGTAACATTCTCTGATGTGTTTTTAAATATCTTGGAGTTTTACCTTTTAAATAAATACACGCAATAATCTCGCTGATTAGATGATCTTTGCATTTTTGTTGTTTATTTTATCATCAATTTATATTCCATAATAATTGATGTTCATATACTTTCTGTGGTTTTTATGTTTGTTTGTTTTTACTCTTGTGAAATGTCATTACCATTATTATATTTTCAGTGATAGTTTCTCTCTCTCTCTTAAAAAGATTTCAAAGTGACGTATTGAATAAATACAAATATTGCTACAAGGGTATCAGTTCGTTTGTGTTGAAAACCTGGACATGAGATAGACAATTAGGCTATAAATCCTGTAAAGGAATAAACTGAAAGGCACACAACATAAAAAAACCTTTTTAAGACACAATCTTATATTACTTGCTCTGAATTCCAAAGAAAAAGGCAAACTACGATAAGAATATAAATAAATCAAAAGGCAATCAGTTATGCCCAGTCTTGGTGATGAGAATTGTATCAATCATTCAGTGTTTTCTAATAGTCTTTCATTTTCAACGATATTCCTACTCTTTCTGCTCAACTGTATAAATAGTTATGTGTGTGAACATTATCCACTAATAATGTATTTCCATATTAAACAGATACAAGTAGTATTTAGTTAAGTTCACTTTTTATCTTCGTTTAACGATAGAATCGGTATATCCCCGTCGTTAAACGACTCATACTTGGTTATATCTAAGAATATCAGCATTCATGGCATATTTTCTAAAATAATTGCTAACAAAATAAATGATAATGTTTAAATATATAAGTTCCAAGAATAGCATCTCAAAATCTCCAGCTCTTGTGCTGAAGTCCATCTATATACCTATACCATAACCAAGGACTATACCCAAGATATAAGACAAAAGAATCGTTGAGTTCCACTCAAAATATTTTTGTTGAAAAGATATGACCTTTTTCAAGCCAAAGTACCCATTGAAAATTTAAAATATAATGATATATTGATATATATGGGAGGGATATATTTGTACATACAATTATAGTTCGATAAAAATAATCCCTTCAATCAATATTAAAACAAGAACATTAGGTCTGCAGGAAAAAGTTCTTTTTTAAATATTCTTAATCTACAAATATCTCAAGCTTTAGAGCAAAAAAACTTGAGATATGTTTGTAAGTTAAAAACTATTTCAAAAAAGACTTTCCCTGAAGGCCTAATGTTCTTATTTAAATACAATCATAGTTTTGAGTCAAATAGCGATACATTGAATATATTTATATAAATATCGTCGTAACTGGATTTTAACTATAATCTTAATAACTTAAGTTTAGAGTGCAATAAAGTAATAAAGAGGGAGCAATCGCTCGTAATATTTTGAGAAAAATTTGATTAATTTTCTTTCACAGATCCAGGTACGCTCTTTTTCTATAGAATCATTGTTTTATACAATCATAGATAGCATATGGAAATATAGCATGGTTGAGAACACCATCGTAGATAATAATATATTAAACTGAAGCAATTGTGTGAAATCATTCCTCTCAAATAGTTAGATTATTAAAAATAAAGAAGGCCTATCCTGACCAGGAGCACATGTGCTTTTTAGATGGCAGAGCACCATCTAGTGGAACAGAATTCAACTAAACATTGATTCAGCCTGTTCCCTGATATTTGGCTAACCTATAAAGTCATCCACGAACGCGTTTTGCGCTGTTGGCGCAGCGTGTATAAAATATCGGCACAGGCTATATCAATTTTAGTTGCTTTCTGTTCCACTAGCGCTTTGCCATCTGAAAAGCACATGTGCTCCTAGTCAAGATACGTCTTCTTTATTTTTAATATCAACACCTGACCTTTTTATCCGTTTTTTTTAATAGGTAATATTATTTTCATAAAATACTAGTTCTATATGATTGATAAGAATGGTAGAAACAAAAATCCTCCATTCTACATACAATTCATAAAACCGTTCCCAAGAAAACTCACCAACATTCCACTTTGGAAGGTATGTTTCTAACAACTCCCTGAAATATTCGGCATCTTTAAATATATTTCGCTTATATATTTTAATTTTAAAATAAAATTTTCAATCAAATCCAGAGAATAAACCTCGTTATTGATCAAGTAGCATCACTATATAGAGCACATACATATTTTTTCTAATTGAAAACAATTCCAAATAAACATGAAAAAATACGAAAGGAAAGTTTTTAATCTGAAAAGATAATATTGAAATATATAAAATGAAAATATATTTTTCTAAACAAAAGAGAATAAAAATATTATTAAACCATAAATTTACTATATAAGGATACATTTGTATTATATTCTAGATCTTTGTATAGATTAACAAACATTTGAAGAAATATCTTGATATTAAATATTTGAAAATTTTTAAAATATTTTATGCCGTGCCTTTGGTATTTATTTAATAAAATTCGGAGGCGTATGAATATTTTAAAAAATCCTTTTTTTTTTCATTTTCCATAAGAAATAAAATTAAATACGTCTGCTTTAAATTATTTTTTTTTATGAAGGTTTTTAATAAAGTGTTCAATCATTGATTTTTTAAATTAAATTCAGTCCTTCATATTGATTTATATATTGATTTTTATTTTCATAATTTCAAATATTACAACAAAGATATTTGAAATTGATTCTTTAAAATGTTTATATATAATATTGTGTGTGAATGTATATATATGATAAAATAGAAAGAAAACACAAAGATTTTAAAATTCTAATAAGGTTGAATATTTTTATTTAAAAATGTTTTTAAATCACCAATTGAATACGCTTAATCAGTTTTTATAGCCTCCATGTTTGTTCTTGGTTTTCCTCTGATTTCAAACGCCACTGGGGACGCATGCGCAGATCATTTCATTTTTAACGCCGTTAGCTGCGCACATTCAGTGAACCCATATTTTTTATCATCTTGGTGAATTGTTATATAGTTATTTTTGTAATAAGAGAGAGAAAAAAGATTTGAAAATGGGAATTTAATATCTGTTCGTTATTTCGGGATAGTAAGGGGTGTCGAATATATAAACATGTTCAAATCTGGGCAATATCATACTAATGATATATCAGCTTGATATCAGCGATCGATTCAAAAATATTATATTAATAAAAATCTATAGTTATTATATAAAATTAATTCAAAATCATTTTCTAAGAATACAAATCAGTGTTAGAATTTTTTTATATTTGTTTTTTTTTTATATATGAAGTTTCAAAAAACTAGTATTTGAATAATAACATATAATAATAAATTCATACATTTATATATTAATACTTTTTAATAGCTCTAATGTCTTATATATGTACCTACAATCTTGAAAATATTTTTTAAGTGTCAAAAGTATATTTTTGCTAATAAACATCTCTGATTAGAAAAAAAATCTAGGAGAAAACACACGAAACGACAAATTCTGGTTTAACCTTTTGAGAAGATGTCCATATGGCATCAACATTCGAGATGCTCAGTGAAAATTAAAACGACTTATCAATATGGCCAGTAAAATGACCATTGTGATTCAACAATGGATATGAACAATGAATCTCTCGATTGTTGAACAAGAAGGTACGTAATCCACTTCCGTTCCATTGCGGGTAAACTGCCCTGAAACAATAACTGCCTGTCACCTTAGAGGGCCATAAAACAAATTACCCCTGTTCCATCCCAATCCCATCTTTAAAGCTTCCTTCTATGGCCAATTTAGAGCTTCAATGATCTTTTTATCAGGGTTATAGCATAGCTCTTTGTCGCGTTTTTATATTATATCAATTTATGGAGATATAGTTGTTATAAGGAAGGCATATCCTTATCATCAAATTGAACTTTGAAAGGATGGCTGCTTTTATGGAAAATTTTATATCTTATTATAAAAATTTACAAATTTTCAAATTATTTAATTAACATTATTCTCTAGTATGTATGTGAATAATAAACTATTGGTCATTGTAAGGATTATGTGGAATGTATTATATTATTTAAAACCTTTTATATTTTTGATCCTCATTAAAGGAAACAATAGTCGCACTGGTACAGCCTGCTTTACGCTGAAGAGGGCCAACAGCCCAAAACACGTTCGTTGATGGCTTTTATTTTTTATCAAGAAATTGGGTTGGCCGAATATCAGTGAACAGGTTAAATCAATGCTTAGCTGATTTCTGTTCCAATAGATATCTAAAATAATTCATGTGCTCGTGGTCAGTATATGCCTTTTTTATTTTAATATCAACACCTGACCTTATTATTTATTATTATTTTTTCTATCACTTTTCATATATATGTAATATTGTTGCAAATGTGATCCTGCCGACGTATGGATGAACTGGCAGTCGTGTACGTGAGGCGAGTGTTGATGTTCTTTCCACACGCGGACAACAAGAGGCAGAGGCAGGGCTAGATGTTAGCACCAAGAGTGATCGGGGACAGCCCACGGGACAGAGGTAGAGACCATGACACAAACTTGGATGCTTATCACCGAGACATGAAGGGAGAGACAGAGCGAGACAGAAGCCATCTGCCGCAAGACACACTCTAGAACATACTGCTGACCCCCTGCCAAAAACCTGTCCTGTTTACAGGGGGGTCGTCTATAAGAATGTCCCTCGGGACCTCACATGGGCTGGGCGTTGCCTTTTTCCTCCCCTCTGTCCCTGCCACCAGCTGACCGAACACTCTTTGGATCTTTATTTTGACGTCAACATTTTTAGCTTTACATACAAGTAGGGGGTTTAAATACAAATAGTTTATATACAAAATATGGGGTGGTATTAAATAGAAATAGTGTACATTTTAATAGAGGGGTAGGATATTATGAGGTATCGGCTTTAACTAATTGGAAGATATGTGACATATACTAAAAGTGTCATACAGTTTAAAATATACGATATATATAAAACATATTTTTTCTTTTCACTCCTGTAGAAGGTCAGAGATGCTCGAAAGCTCTAGATTATGTTTAATAAATATTTAAAAAACTCCTCTCCAGAAACTTGTAGCATTTATATGATAACTACTTGTACGATAAATTCATATCCTGACCTCTCACATTAGCAATTTAGATGGCAGAACGCAATCTAGATGAATAGAATTCAACTGAACTTTGATTTAACTTGTTCTTTCAACGCAGGAAGGAAGCACATATAGAGCTCTTATACTCCAGGCAGCACGCGTGAGTGTGATTTAACATGTTTTGTTTTTCTTATTTGGCCAACATATTTTCTTGATAAATCAAGAAATGGTAACGTATTTTCACACATACATATATATATTACCGTAATATACAGAAATTAACAAATAAATTGAAATTTATTTGAAAATACGAATATATAAAAAATACATTGTTCCGTTTTAACATCATTCTTTGTGAGTGTAACAGATATTTTTACAAAGTAGTAACAGCTCTAAATGAGTTCCTTTCAAGATATAATACTATTCTTGATCTTTGTTTTTAATTTTTCAAAGAAAATTCGTTTTTAAACTAAGCAACCTTAGTATTATCTTGTTAAATCATGAATTTGTACCATCACACATATGAATTAATTCTTCCTTCTTTATATTATTGATTTATACTATTCTATGAATATTCATAAAAGTTGAGAGCGCAAGTTGACTCACTATGTACCGGAGCCATGTGTTGGAGAGTTAAGCATTGAAAACGATAGCATTTTTTCACTCTAGTGAGTCACGTAGTGAATTTCTCTTCTGAAAATTTAATTATCTCAGTGTACGTGACACATCGTCTGGGCATTAATACAGTATGTCGCTATAGAGCTGTTGCTGAGAGAATTTTACATTATATTTTTAAAACCTTATTTTATTAATAGATTATTCCGTGTCTCTCTTTGTAATATTTTACCTTGTATATTTATAATATGTATATGGCTCAAACTCTTCTTTGAATTTTATAATAGAAGATTTTAAATATGTAAATTATATTAAGATTATAGTATGGTTTGATATGTAAATAATAATAGGAATATATATATTTAAAATATATTAGGCATTCCTGACCACTATCATGAGCGTCTTTTGGATGTCAGAGCGCCATCAAGTGGAACTGAAATCAACTAAATATTGATTGAACCTGTTCCCTGATATTTGGCCAACCCATTTTCTTGATAAATCAAGAAAAGCCATCCACGAACGCGTTTCGCGCTGTTGACGCTCGTCAGCGTGGAGTAGGCTGTACCACTGCGACCAAAAAATATATTTAGTCCCAAAGGCTTCCTGAGAAACCAAGAAATGGGTATTTAAGGTTAAACTTGCGTATCTCCAATACCATCTATCTGCTATTCTATTTTGTGAATTTTTCAATATATAAAATGTGTTATTTTACTTATCTTCAGTACACACAATGGAATCCTTGACTTTTTCTATAAATATGCACCACATATTTACATATGTGGCAGAGTTTCAATTTGAATATTTTTATTTATTGACGTTTTGTTGGACCTTTAATCAAATAGGAACCATATACTGTGAAATATGTTGTTTTTATTGAGTAATATTGATCTGGCCTCCAGGGAAAAGTCTTTAAAAGGGCCTCCGTGCCCGAAAGCTAGAGAATAAAAGCATGTAGCATGTATATCGGGATTCTGACAATAACTCTGAAAGATACACTCGGGGACAAAATTAAAGGGAGTTGTACCCATTAGCATGTATATCGGGATTCAGACAATAACTCTGAAAGATACACTCGGGGACAAAATTAAAGGAAGTTGTACCATTTAGCATGTATATCGGGATTCTGACAATAACTCTGAAAGATACACTCGGGGACAAAATTAAAGGAAATTGTACCATTTGGCATGTATATCGGGATGCTGACAATAACTTTGAAAGATAGTTGATACACAGTTACCTTTATTGAAGACACACGAGATAACTAAGTGTGAACACAATTTCCTCTGTCTCCTTCAAAATGAAAAAACAATAATAAAAAAACAGACGACCAGAGACATAAAAGAATTTCCACTCCCTCAGGTTTTGTCCATGAGTGTATATCTATATAGTTGTTTACGTATTATTGCTTGGAATTACAATTTATAAATATTTGAAATAACATTCTAGTTTTAAATATATGTATATTGCTCGCTAGTGATATATTAAAATAAAGCAATCAGAAATAGTTAAAACAAAGTGAGTCAAAGAAATTCTAATCAAAATATATTTGTTATGAATGTCGTTATAAATTAGTTTTTATGTTCTTTAATAATAAAAGTTATGTCAAAATGTTTATCAAATAATCCCGTTGGATATTAGAAAGGAAATAGGAAATTTACCGCCCAAAATGATCGTGTGCAATCTTCTTTGATTATTCAGGGAGATTACCCAATCTATCGTCTGCAAATTTATTTAGGAATTATGAGATCAATATAAAACTAATCTCATCCTCTCTCAAACTTATCTCCTGACATTTTCTCAAATCCTCATAAATAACATTTCGCAATACAGACAACTAATATGGAATTACTATATATTTTAATTTGTATATAAGGTTTAATAATTAATTCTATTTAATTTTTATAAATTTAATTACTATCTTTCTTTAAAATTTGTAAGAATTGATTTTCAGCAATGTGGGTTTCTTTTTTTTACATATATTATCAAATATTATCTCTACAGACCTTACTACAATAATAAAAGTAATTGCACCAAGGTCTGTAGAGATAATTAATGACGATATATGTATAAAAAAAAAAACAGATAAGAAATTTGTTACAAATTCTATTTATATTCTCACAAATCGGTAAAAATATAAACTAATATTTTATATTTAACTATTTTTAAAAGTGTGAAAAAATATAGTACAAATGTGATTATGCACTTGGATAAGGTGCATAAATTTGACGCCAGTAATCAGCCACTTTCCATTGCGCGATAAGGAGATGCCTTTTTTTCTATCACGAATTTTAAAATAATTTTATATATTTATTGGAAATTAACATTTTTTTTATCTATAGGGTCTTTCTATTTATATTTTCATATATTTCAAAAAATGGTCTTTATTTTCATAAAACATATATATTGAAATATAACCCGGTTTTGAATTTATGGCTCTTACAGAACAGAGGCGGATTCGGTTTCATAATATGCTATGAGAAGATTTATGAAATTGGTCATTTTTCAAAAGAGGAGTTTAATCTGTAGAAGTGGCCAGAATACAAAATAAAATTTTGGAAGGAAGATATTGATGTGTTGAAACTGATATTGAGACATGTTCTTTATCACCACTATTACACTCGGGGGGTCGGTGGAAGGATGGTCTAAACCGTTGGTTTTCGGCCGCTACGACCCGGGTTCGATTCCCGCATTGGAAACTTGTTTCTGATTTGAAAAAAAATGCTCTAATGGCCCCCGATTCTTGCGAAAGGCCAACCCCACCAGCGAGTGCAAGTAACCAAAAGGGGCTCTGGCACATTTGTAAGTGCAAAATCGGAATGCTTTTCACATGTGTAGACATGTGGTGCACTTACAGTAAAAGCAGTCGCTAACTACCCACCATGATTATCATGGCCTGTACCACGTGTACTATGGATAAGAAAAAAAAACTATTACACTGTGTTTATTAAATTTCTGTTATGCTCGGAAATTCTGTTATAAATGAAGCGGCCAGTCTCACCCACATATGTTGCGTTGCAATCTTGGCAACCTATGGAGTAAATGGCATATGGTTGCTGGTCGGGACGTTTCTTAATATTGGATCTGGTGATGGGGTTCCGGAGTATTTGGCCTATTGATCTTTCAGCACACCTCAAAAACCGGCCATGCCTTTAACCTTTCCGACCCAACCTGTCATTACCATAACATCAAATCCAAACATCAAAGATTATTAATAGAATCCTTCGTCTCTCATGAATTAAACAGTATCAACAGGCGTATAGAACTACCATCTCAGTACCATTCATTCAGGAAAAAAACAGCCCAGCCCTTCCTTTTCACCAGATCCTTCCTCATCTTCCCCAGTTTGACCTTCACACCCATAGCCCCATATGCCATGTTTTGTTTGTATGTAGATAGAATTTTACCACGTCTAATTTTTCGAATATGTAGATGTCCTGCAGTTTAGTGAAATTTATATATTATTTTATGTAAATTTTTATATTTATTTTTATTTTTTATTTTCTATTTTCGTTAGGTGTATGTAAATAATATTGTACATCTATATATACTCTTTCTCTCAGCTTATAGCTTGGCCTGTGGAAGGATTGATAAGATCCGAAAGCTTGCATAAAATTTCACGTATAAAGAAACGTATTGCTATCGTTTATTTTTATTTCATATATATATATATTATAAATGAAAATTAGATGAGATTTTCTGTTGTATTTTTGATCATTGATTTCTTTATTTGAGTTGAGAAATATATAAAAGAACATAATTTGATAAAGGTACTGCCTGGCTTAAGGCGAGTAGAATAAGGAAAACAAAATAGTTTTTTACATAATGTACAAAGGTTTTGAGCCGGCCATTGGGATAAAACAACGAGTTTTTATAGGGGAAGAGTGACCTCTGGCGGTCGAATTAGCAGAGTATTTGAATCTATGAAATTATAATTTAAAATAAAATAATATTTTTATATAACATTTTCCCCCTGTGAAGAAAATAATATGGGTCATTCAGAGAAAAGTGATAAAGAATATAGTTTAAAAAAAGATAAAATGATTAGAAAGAAAGGTGAGAGGTGATATTCACTTATCATATTGGTTTTTGGATGGTAACCAATAGATAGGAAAGTACAAAATATTGATTGTTAAAGAGAGAAAGAAAAGGTGTTCCATAATCGTATTGGCTTATTGTGAACCAATAGATTGGAAATAGATAAGAAAAAAATGATACACATATATAATATTAGAAATGTGGAAAAAAATTAAAATGAATGATTATTACAAAAGCATAAAATGAAAGTATGAAGAACATTGAAAAACAATATGAAAAATAATTACATTAGTAAAGAATAGGTAGCAACATTTGATGATAAGAAAATAAGGCATTTGTGAAAAAGCAATAAGTTGAGACAAAGTTTATGTAAAAAAGGCAATTGTATAAACAAAAAAGGGATTTAATAGAATTTATGTGCCACTTAGGGAAAACTAACTAGTAAGTATAATGGACCATATACAATACTATTCTATATACAGTTACGAACGTCATTTCTCATCAGTCGTCTCTGTGGAATCCTCTCTTTCCTTTCCCCAGTAAGAGACGCCTACGGAAGCCAACAGTTCATAGACAGATAAAGCACATAGGCTATAGTTATTTACTAATATATGCATTTATTTAAGGCGCCAATTTATAATTGTAACAAATAGTATTTGAATAAAAACATTCAATCGGGTAAAACACGGGCGTTGCCCGGGCCATTCGGCTAGTAACATATATATGTTATGAATAATTTGTTTGTTGTTAGATAAATGGTTAATAAGATAAAGGATTGATACGAAAAAGGGTTGAAGGTGCAGTCGTGATAAAAGAAAGATAATTATTTACCATCAAGTAGCTTTTTGTTTTCAATTACTTGAGAAAAAAATTATACATTAGTTATTTTCACACTTATATAGAATTTATGGAGTTAATTCTATATTAGTGATTCAAAAAGATTGATATATTAACAACGCATTTTTAGAACAAAACTGGAAGTCATTCTAACACGATGATAAAAAAAGTGGAATTATCAATGAATAAAAGTAAAATATATATTTTAAAATATAGAATATATTTGAGTGTTTTAGATTATATAATAATATATTTATAATATATACTTGTATATTTATACATTATATTCATGTACCAAAAAGACACCTCTCTCTTTGATTGTACATCAGAACGATGTGCTGTGCTTCACCATATTAAACCCTTTGCTAATGATAAAGAATAAGCCCCTATACAAGTTTTGAAAATTTCAGACAAAAAATAAACACATGTATTCCATAGTTTCGGGTTTTGGCCTTCATCAGTACATACATATTCTCAGCCATATCTGAATTTCCTATATACATATATAAAAACATATTATAAAACATGCATTTTAAATAAGGCATAAAATAAAAACGACCTGTGAAAAAGTATAAAGAAATATTCAAAATTCTAAAAGGGTATAAAAAAACGTGATATATATCATACGTCTATATATATATATACATATATCAATTGAAAAACCCTGTAAGATTTATAAATGAGTTAAACAAAGCATCAAGGGCTGCGTATAATTATTATTTATAATAAAAGATACGCAGCCCTTGATGCTTTGTTTAACTCATTTATATATATATGTTGTAAAAATAGGTTTTCCTATAATTGTATAACGCTTGACAACACACAATGTAATTTGTAATTTATTTTATAAAATTAAAATGACATTCATAAAGATAAACGGTTGAATTTTCGAGCCTTGAAAAAAATGTATATAGGAGTTATGACGTGTGTAAGGCTCTTCGAGCAATTGGTCCATTGCCATAGGTTTATGGCAGATTGATGGCGAGAGAGCTTTCCCATATTCCTCTCTGTAGGAATGAAGTCTTCATATATGATAATATTTATTTGAATATGTATAGTTGAAAATTAATGTGTTAGATGCATGCACTATGGGCTTATTATAAAATTATATTGATATTGTTGATAAAAACTATATTATTACTTTTCTGTGAAAAATAGACACTTCGGCCAGTCAGAGTTTTTCATTTTCTCAACGTTTCGACAAAAATAATTTGACTATTTTTCAGAGAAATGTCGGCCAGGCAACCTCAATCTTCAAGATATACATTACTATCCATCGTGAACATTAAAGTGTGGCATTTCTTTTGAAATATTATTTTACAATACTTTTAAATTTATATTGTAGATCAATTTTATCTTAAATATTGTTTCTCAATCTTAATTTTAAAATATCTAAAGACTCAGATAAAAAATGTGGAAATGAAATTTTTAAATGTTAGATAGGTCGTTCTGCGTGCGTTTCAACAATATATTCACCACTCCAGCTGGATCTTTGACAAAATCTAAAACTAGCTGTGTAAGAAGCTCCTAAGTCGTAGTTTCGACCCATTGTCAGTGGTTTGAAGGTTCAGTAGAAAATATAAAGAAGGATTTTACCACTTGATTTTGAATAGCTGTTTATTAAGCTTCAGAATTAGCTACTAGAGTGAGAGTGTTTTTAAAACAATAAAAATTTACATACTTGAAGACTGCCTTAAAATTTATACATTAAAGGTTTATATGGTACAATTAATTTAGAGATCCTGGCTCAACTTGCGCAAATAAAATTGAATTTAACAAAATTTGAACTATAAGATCCAACAGTCGGATTACAGAATGATTAGAATATTCTGTACTCTGAAATCATGATTAGGATAATAATATATATATTAATATATGTAAATATATACTAGATATGTACCATGATTATAAATAGTTTAACAGCTCCAAAATGTAGATAAAATTCGAAGTGTCAGCTTGGGGCCATAATGTAATCACAAATATAATGTTTATTGAGATAGCCGCACCTAAGGTAAGGCAAGGTCCAATTTCGTCAAGATTATGTTCTTTCTTCCCAGGAAACTTCTAAAAGTCGTTAGTCAGTTTTACGACCACCGCCAGACACCGACAAAGAGGCCGGACAACAATAGATCATCTTTACCTATGGTGCAGATCACACTCTTATGAACTTTTCCCGTGTCTTCTGAGGTGATATCCAACCTGCCACGTCTTTTGTGTTAACCATTGACACCTAAAACCACTTGGCCCCATGACTGTTGGTGCTTGGGTTACGGCATATTTATAAGCATTTCTACTTCTATCTATGAACCTCAACCATCTTAAACGATTTTTTTCAATCAAAAATAAACGTTTACTACCATCCTTACTGTAAAGGAAAATAATTGATAGATCCATATGTGATGAACGCTTCTTCCAGAGGTTTCATTAATTATATCTACACACAGCTATGAAATTTCCTAAATGGATTTATTACTGTATTTAGATATTCTGGCTATTTACCTCACGTATTTGAAAGAAATTTATAAAATAAGATATGTTTTGAACCTCTATGGATTTAATTTCACAAAAGACAGTGTAAATGTACGTATGCATCAATCATTATTCTTCCGCAAATAATCCAAAAGCTGGCAGTTAGGCATAAATTAAACATAGGGCAAAAGTGAGACGTCTAAATCTAAGAAATTATGTATTGTAGCGTGAATCAATTCTTTGACAAATAGTTTCATTATAATTACAGCAACTAGTACAGCTAGTGATAAATAACATTTATATAGATTTAAACGCATAAACATAAAAAGATAAGAGGAGCTTCTTTATTCCTCCTTCTCTACGTACCATAAAAGAAGCTCCTCTTATCTTTTTATGTTTATGCGTTTAAACCAATTATTAAGAGTTGCTAATCGTTTGATTTATATAGATGGATTTTTTTTTCAAATTAAAACGCTATGTCCCCCCCTAGGGACAATATATTGACGCAAATATCCCCGAGTTTAGAACATCGCGTTATAGGATGTTAATAAAGTTAATTAATTAAAACGTAAAAACATTTTTTGAAATTTTATTTCAATTTAAAGCGCTATGTCCCTATAGTGACACTTGTCGCTGACATGACATGTTCCTACAGTTGTCTATACATATTTACAATCATTTTAGGCCGTAAAGAATAGACATAAGATATTGACAATGAGAAAGAGAGCAAAAACAAATTGTATAGTAGAATCTGATAGAATGTAAAGAACAATACGTAAAAACTTATTCTATGTAAAATATTTTATTAATTAAATCGTTAGGTAAAAATGAATATTTTATCATATATTATCTGTTTTCAATTTTATCTGTTTTTTATAGAAATTATATAAGAATTTAGACATGTTTTAAATTATGATAGTTAATTAAACAGAAAGGGAACAAAAATAATATTATTCAGTTTTATTATTTATTTAAACTTCTATTTGCCTCGCGCGCTGTGAAAAAATGAAATATTGATGTTTTAATTCAACGTAGTTCTTATTGTGAGAAAATTAATTCAATCAATTCTCTCAAGAAAAAGAAAAAGCCATTATTAAACTTTGAAAGAACCTTTTTGTTAAGTTCTATTTAAAATAAATATTTTATTATATATATCAAAAAGATAATTCTGTGATTTTTATTTTATATATACACTGCGTGACATTGAAAATGGAACACCAAGAAATAGTGGCCAGAAAATTATGCAAATTTCAGGGTAGACGCGCCTAACCGAGTTATGCAAATGATGTAAAATGCGCAGCTCTCGTGCGCACATGGAGTAAGATATAAGGGAAGGAACTTGCAGAAAGGACAGTATTCGTGTCGTTATTTCTTCAAGGAAAATCATTGTAGAAATTTTGTTCTTGTGTCAAAAGACACGTGTAATAACAGAGAATGCCAGGCCATCGTAAACGGAGGCAGTTCAAGCAGACAGACGCTTTTACGAGGGGCATGGTGATCGGACTGAAAAGGGCAGGTTGGTCCATACGTCAAATCGCAGCTGATACACACCTTGGTGCGTCCACGGTGCACCGACTGTGGAGAAGATGGTTGAAACAAGGAAATGTGGCAATTTATAGGAATGTCGGTGCAACCAGAGTGACGTCAGCACGTATGGATCGGCGTATCCTTCGACAAGCAGTGGCGGCCCCACAAGCCACTTGTACCGCCATCCTGCAACATGTGCAAGACACCCTAGATCATTCCATCTCGACCAGAACCATTTCCCGTCGATTGGTTGCTAATGGTTTGCACTCATGCCGTCCGCTAAGAAGACTGCCATTGACCCCACCGAATAGGCGCCAACGTTTGGAATGGTGCCGGGCTAGATCGACGTGGATGACGGAATGGCACAGGGTCGTGTTCTCAGATGAGTCGCGTTTCTGCTTGTCCAGTGATAGTCGCCGTGTACGCGTGTGGCGTCGACGTGGAGAAAGGTCCAATCCGGCAGCAATTGTGGAACGCCCCACCGTGCGACAACGTGGAATCATGGTTTGGGGCGCAATCGCGTAAGATTCCAGGTCACCTTTACTTCGTATTCAGGGCACTATGACGGCCCAACGATACGTTGATGATGTGCTGCGACAGGTGACACTCCCCTACCTTCAGGGGGTACCCAATGCCCTTTATCAGCAGGATAACGCCCGACCGCACACTGCTCGCATTAGCCAACAAGCTCTGCAAGATGTACAGATGCTTCCCTGGCCACCGTACTCTCCTGATCTCTCACCAATCGAGCACGTCTGGGACATCATTGGACGCCGTTTTCATGCCTTGCCACAGCCGCGTTCAGAAGAGGAACTGTGGCAAATTGTTGAGAGGGAATGGAGAGCCATCCCTCAGGACGCCATCCGTACTCAGATTGAGTCTCTACCTAGACGTGTTGCTGCGTACATCGCCGTCCGCGGTGGTCCTACTTGCTACTAAGCCGACGCCGTTCTCGCTCTGTATTATGACTATCATTTTGAAATAAAGATCACTTATTGTTCGTCCCTGTCTCTCTCTGTCTGCCGAGTTTCATCACTTTATGGCCACTATTTCTTGGTGTTCCATTTTCAATGTCACGCAGTGTATATATATATATACTAGCCGAGTGGCCCGGGCAACGCCCGGGTTTTACCCGACTGGACCCGGCTTCGCCTGTGTAGTGTTCGAGCGAGGTTTACTCATGAATGAATAGAGGCCCCAACTGTTTGTAAACTCTATGTAATGAATTTTCTTTCAGCAAAATGGAGATAAATTGCAAACAGCAATATCGAAAATGCTTGTGAAAAAATCTGAAATATAGGATCCATTTCACAAACACATCTAATGAATAGAGTGCTGTTTGGAGGAGTGGTCTAAACTGTTAATTTTTAAAAACCATGACCCGGGATCATTGAATGCAGATTTAGACACTTTGTTCTGAAAAAAAAAAATTGCCCCAATGGCTCCTGATTCTTGAAAAAGTCCAACCCCTCCAGTGAGTGCAAGTAACCAAACTGGGCTTTTATTCTTAAAAATTTAAAAAAAAAATCTAATGATTAGTTTGAATAAAGGAAAATGGTCGGCACAACCTGAAAATTTCACTTTGTCCACTTCACTCTCGGCTGTCCAAGAAGAAACAGCCAGAGCAAACATTTTAAAGGGCACCTAATCCGGCATTTACATATCTAAATAGTTAATTTGCATAATTTTCTAATAGTCAAGGGCAATTTTAAAAATACAAAAAAGCAAGATCAAATAAAAAAATATATATATATGTGTGATGTTTCAGTAACAACATTGTTGCCATATAAAGACAAAATTACTGAATGTATTCAATACCTTTGTCTGAAGATAGCCAAAATGTAACTGAAACCACACATAATGTAATTATTTGTATTCGGTCTTGCTTCCTTTTTTTTAATTATCCCTAGTACGCGTGGTACAGGCCATGATAACCATGGTGGGTAGGTAGCGACTGCTTTTACTGTAAGCGCACCACATGTCTACAAATGTGATACATTGCTACCAGCTAAATGCATTTTCACTATGGTGTGATTTCCACATGATGGATCTGTAGACACATTATAATCTCTCCAGAGCCTAAGGTAGCAAACAGTACTTTCACATTATATAAATATCAATGCCAAAAGCCAGAGTTATGATAGCTGTTGCAGTGTAATGTAGACCTGCAGGATGGGAAAAAGCAATATTATTTCCGGCTTTAATTTTAAAAGTATTATGAAACGTTAAAAATATAATCTTAACTTTCGAAGAATGAAAAAATGCTAACTTGATGTGTATTAATTTAGTCTAAAAACAAACAGCATGTAAAAGTAAGCACCAATCGAAAGCATTTATTAGCTCTAACAGTGCTGCCCCCAGTGGTAAAAGACTGGAGCTAACGTTTCACGGGTTGGTAAAGTTTATGTTAATAATACATTAACTTAACAATATTCCATGTCTTGCTAACACAAATTTTAAAAATAACATGCATAAAAATAATGCAATGCTTAAAATCATAAATTAAGCATCATTAAATTAAATGGGAGAGAAATGGTGTTCCAAAATTTTTTTGTGTTGTAAAACTTTGACCTTTATATTTTTACAAATTCTTAATGTATATAACCCAAACCAAATTGTCTATAAAATTCTGCAAACAAATATAATATTATAGAGGCATGAAAATACCAATGGTGTAAAAATCAAAACAGCAAAGTTATCCTGATAAATGCAATGAGCTATGATAAGGTGTGTTGCAGGCTAACAAAAACCTTAATTGAACCAGAAATGTTGATACCATAAAAAAAATAAAAAACAATTTTCAAGAATAGAGTTATGTAAATGAATTAAATGTGAAAAAAATTAAAATAAAATAAAGAAAAAAAAAGCTTTATTGATGAAACTACAATAGAGCAATAATGATAACAAATTATTCACAAATTATGTAGTTACAAAAGTCAAGCTTCCCAAAATCATTATTCGAAGAAATCTCTTTCAAAATTGTCAAAATCTATATATCAAAGCCCCCTGATAAACAATATTGCGTGTCTTGCTAAAAGTAGAACTAAAGACAAATAAATTTTTAGGGCTGGAAACACGGGAGCATGCTACATAGAGTTGCCCATGCGAGAAACAGGGAGACTCAAGATGCACACCAACTACTTGCAATGTTTGACCCTGAAGCATGCTGAACCCTAGAGCTATTGGAACGCTGAGAAAGATTGCTTCTCCTATGGCTTGGCATACCTACAAACACAAAGCATTAGTAAAAATAAGGATAACTGAAAAATGTAAAACATAAAGGACTGAGATTGAAGAAAAAAATTCAAAAATATAGTATTAAAAAAAGCGCGACTTATGACTAAGGCCAAAATAAAAAAAAGCATAGAAATAATCTGAAAGGAGGGGAAAAATGCATAAAACTCAGTGAAAACGTAAAACAACTGATTAAAAAAAATCAAATGGAAGAAGACGTAAAAAAAAAAGTATAATTAGCTGAAAAAATATGCACAATAAATATGAGTAGAACATACATAGATATATATGAGCAGCTACATATTATGAAGCAGATAAATCTAAATCAGTGATTCTCAACCAATGTGCCGCGGTAATTTTGTGTGCCGCGAAATTCTAAAAATGTGCCGCCGAATTTTAGTCATATGATTATGTTCACGTTTGGATTGGTTTTTCTTTTTTTCTTTTTCATTTTTTACTTTTTAAAATAACGAAATTAGCAAATTGAATGTTAGAGATGTATATTACTTATATCTTGCATAAAAATATTGATACATAATTTGAATTTTCTTGCATTCAAGTTAGCAAAAGTGTGCCGCGAAAATCTAAAATTGTGCCGCCAAATTTTCAAATCTTTAAAATAATGCCGCAACAAAAAAAAAGGTTGAGAATCACTGATCTAAATACTACCTAAACAAATGACAGCAAAACAAAAAAAAAAGACAATGGAAGAAGGCCTAAAAAAAAGTCTAATTTGGTTGAAAAAACTGCCTAATAAATTGAGCCTATATAGATATATGGACCCGGCCTCGGCCGGGTATTGTTCGAGTGTGGTTTACTCTTGAATGAATAGAGCCCCCAACTGTTTTTAAAACTTAAAGTAAAGAATTTTCTTTCAGCACAATGGAGATAAACTGCAAATATCAAAATTAAAAATTCTGGTAAAAATAATCTGAAATATAAGATCAATTTCACAAACACATCGAATGAATAGAGTGCATTTTTGGAGGAGTGGTCTAAACTGTTGATTTTTAAAAACCACGACCCGGGATCATCGAATCCAGTTCTGGGGAATTTGTTCTGAAAAAAAAAAATTGCCCCAATGGCCCCTGATTCTTGAAAAAGTCAAACCCCTCCAGTGAGTGCAAGTAACCAAACTGGGCTTTGGTATCTAAAAAATGAAAAAAAAATCAAATGATTAGTGTAAATTAAGGGAAATGGGCCTCGCAACCTGAAAATTTCACTTTCTCCACTTCACTCTCGGCAGTTCAAGAAGAAACAGCCAGATTAAACATTTTTAAGGGCACCTAATCCGGCATGTACATCTATAGTTAAACAACTTTTAAAAATGTAATATATCTGCAATACTGAAATACCCAGACTTGGATTATTTTTTTATTAGGTTATTGTTGGCAGTTTTAGAAAAATGTGGGAAATTATATATTATTACAAAAGAATGTACTTTTTAAAATGGCATAAAATAATTAGGAAATTTGCATCATTTTCTAATAGTCAAGGGCAATGTTAAAAATACCAAAAAAGCAAGACCAAATAAAAAATAAACGAATTATGTGTGATGTTTCAATAACAGCATTGTTACCTTATAAAGACAAAATTACTGAATGTATTCAGTACTTTTGTCTGAAGATGGTAACAATGCTGTTTCTGAAACCACACATAATTTATTTATTTGGATCTGGTCTTGCTTCCTTGTGATTTTTATCTATATTTCAAAATATACCTCAATTCTTTTTTACCTAAAAAGCTTTACATATATATTGCCAAGACCATAAATAAAGGTAAAATGTCAAATGAGTTATTAATTAACCCTATATGGGTCAGGACAAGTGAAAATAAGGCCAACAATAGAAATATCTTTCAAAAAAATTAAATTTGAACGCTAGCTTCACACAGGGAACAAAATTTGCTACCAGCTACATGCGTTCTTTTTTACTATGGTGCGATTTCCACAGGATGGATCTACATTATAATTTCTCCAGAGCTTAAGGTAGCAAACAGTACTTTCACAATAAATAAATATCAATGCCAAAAGCCAGAGTTATGATAGCATGTTGCAGTGTACTGTTGACCTGCAGGATAGGAAAAAAGCAATATTGTTTCCAAAGACTTTAGGTTTTTTCAATAAATATACTTTTTACAACTTTAATAAAAAAATAATAATATACCTTATGAGATAAAAAAGTACACTTATCTTTAAAAATGTGGATAGTTATATGTACACTAATTAAAAGTAAACGAAGCAAAATATATGAATAAGCTGCGAAATAAATAATAATTCCAATTAATTTAAATTTAAAAAATATTACTAAATGATTAAATAAAATCTACCTTCTAAAAAGGAAAAGAAAGTTTTTCGAAATGCAATTTTTGTGCTTTTAGCCTAAATGTTAAACCAAAACCTCAACTCCCTACGTGCGAAATTTCACAATACAGTTTTAATTAACCCAGGTTCCGGGGGCGTATTTATTTGATAATGATCGATTAAAATTATTTTCAAAGAGATTAAATATATAAAAATAATCTTACCTTTTAAAGACACATTAATCGGGTAAAATTACAAAACAACAACGTGTAAAAATATTAACCAATCAAATTCATTTATCGTCGCGACCAGTGCGCCGCCAAGCGGTAAAAGGCTTGAACTAAGGAATTTTGGTTTAACATTTTTTAAAAATAGCACATTAAACCTTTTCGTTTTTTGAATAGCCTATATGTTAAACGAAATCTTCAGCTACCTACATGCGAAATTCCATAATGATTGAGTCAGTAGATTTTGCGTGATGCGATAACAAACATCGATTTCGCATTTCATTTTTATAGATATAAGGACGTATTTATTTGATAATGATCGATTAAAATTATTTTCAAAGAGATTAAATATATAAAAATAATCTTACCTTTTAAAGACACATTAATCGGGTAAAATTACAAAACAACAACGTGTAAAAATATTAACCAATCAAATTCATTTATCGTCGCGACCAGTGCGCCGCCAAGCGGTAAAAGGCTTGAACTAAGGAATTTTGGTTTAACATTTTTTTAAAATAGCACATTAAACCTTTTCGTTTTTTGAATAGCCTATATGTTAAACGAAATCTTCAGCTACCTACATGCGAAATTCCATAATGATTGAGTCAGTAGATTTTGCGTGATGCGATAACAAACATCGATTTCGCATTTCATTTTTATAGATATAAAGGATATATATATATATATATATATAATGGTATCAACAAATTATTTTCAAAGATTAGATCATTGTCGATTATATTTATGGTAATATTTTCATATTTTCACAAATAAAGTGCATATTTATATAAACGTTTATATAATAAGAGAAATTTTACTTCGATATTTCTAATATATATCTCTATTTTGAAAATAGAGCAATCCATAGATAAATCTTTAATTAAAAAGGCATATATTGGATCAATAAATTATTTATTTTACCAATATTTCAGCTGGCTGAACGCCAACCTTTATCAAGGTGTTATAACATTTTAAAGTGTTAAAATGTTATAACACCTTGATAAAGGTTGGCGTTCAGCCAGCTGAAATATTGGTAAAATAAATATTTTTTTGATCCAATATATGCTTTTTTAATTAAAGATATATCTATATATATATAAAAGTCAATTCCTGTCTGTCTGTCTGTTTCGCGATAAACTCAAAAACTACTGAACCAATTGGTTCCAAATTTTGCATGTCGCTTTTTATAAACCTGAGGAAATTTTTGGCTACATTTTGCTTATAATTTTTGGCTATTTCTTTTTTCAATTTGAAGAACTATTTTTTTACGCGGAGTAATCCGGAATGGATTGAATACCCAAATAAGGCCATTTTGTATACGCATCGGTGGCTTAGTGGTAGAATGCTCGCCTGCCACGCGGGCGGCCCGGGTTCGATTCCCGGCCGATGCATTTTTTTTTAACAATTTTTAAAACTCATTTATATTATATCTTCTATATATATAAAAATAAATGTTTGTATGTTTGTTTGTTTGTTGGTTGGTTTGTATGTCCGGTATACAATTTCGCAGTAGTTCACTAATTCAAACCAAAATTTCCATACATAGGTAAAAAAATATAACACATATAATATAAATATTTATATAATAACTGCTCTAATTTGAAATATTTGTTAGGTTTTATTTATTTATATATTTTCATTTTTAGATATAACTGATCGAATTCGTCGTTTAAAATAACTGCTCTTGAAATATTTGGTATGTTTTATTTATTTATATATATTTTCATTTTTAGATATAACTGATCTAATTCGCCGTTTAAAATAACTGCTCTAATTCGAAATATTTGGCATTTGGTATTTATTTATTTATATATTTTAATTTTTAGATATAACTGATCTAATTCGTCGTTTAAAATAGTTCGCTTAATAACACATATAATATAAATATTTATATAATAACTGCTCTAATTTGAAATATTTGGTAGGTTTTATTTATTTATATATTTTCATTTTTAGATATAACTGATCTAATTCGTCGTTTAAAATAACTGCTCTTGAAATATTTGGTATGTTTTATTTATTTATATATATTTTCATTTTTAGATATAACTGATCTAATTCGCCGTTTAAAATAACTGCTCTAATTCGAAATATTTGGTATGTTTTATTTGTGTTCACTCTATTTCTATTTATTTGAAGTATTATAATTTCCATGTTTCAAAAACCTATTTCAAAAAGGTTGTTAGAAATATGTAAGGCCTGAAATAGCTTTACATGCGAACATTTATGATGCCAAGCGTAGCTTAATAACTGCTCTTGAAATATTTTGTATGTTTTGTTTATTTATATATATTTTCATTTTTAGATATAACTGATCTAATTCGCCGTTTAAAATAACTGCTCTAATTCGAAATATTTGGTATTTGGTATTTATTTATTTATATTCTGCTTAGCTCACGAACAGCGCCCTCTATCAAGGTTATAAATACGTTTAAAATCGATATCTTCTCAAATTTTATTAATAATATTTCGCTTAATAATTAGAATACTTGATCTAAATCGAAATATTTATAGACGCTCGCTCGATTTGAAGATTTACACATGTGTATATCGTAACTAATCTGACTGTAAAGTTTGGAGCGGGACATTTCACAAAAGTAACGTCCACGGTGCCAATTTATAATTGTAACGAATAGTATTTGAATAAAAACATTTAATCGGGTAAAACCCGGGCGTTGCCCGGGTCATTCGTCTAGTATATATATATAGATGGAAAAAATGCCGGGAGGAAATTGATCCATATAAGCATAGGGCGCTTCTCCCGTCAAAATAAACGTCAAAAACTGACGCCATCTATTGACCGTCGCCGCAAACTAGCGGCCTCGGGTCGGTGACAAAGCCACAACACCAGCTTTGGCAAATTGAGAAGCGTCCACCTAGAGACCATGGTTTCGGGCTAATGGCCCTCGTCAGTCTAGGGCGGACTTTATTCCATGAGATCCACACTGGATCTAATGGAATCTTCACAATCTACCAAAGAGGTGTTTTGCTGGCAAGGTGGCTAGGCCAAATCTATGGCTAGAATATAGATGGAAAAACTGCCGGGAAGAAATTGTTCCATAGAAGCATAGGGCGCTTCTCCCGTCAAAATAAACGTCAAAACCTGACGCCATCTATTGACCGTCGCCGCAAACTAGCGGCCTCGGGTCGGTGACAAAGCCACAACACCAGCTTTGGAAAATTGAGAGCCAACCACCTTGCCAGCAAAACACTTCTTTGGCAGATTGTCAAGATTCCATTAGATCCCGTGTGGATCTCATGGAATAAAGTCCGCCCTAGACTGACGAGGGCCATTAGCCCGAAACCATGGTCTCTAGGTGGACGCTTCTCAATTTGCCAAAGCTGGTGTTGTGGCTTTGTCACCGACCCGAGGCCGCTAGTTTGCGGCGACGGTCAATAGATGGCGTCAGGTTCTGACGTTTATTTTGACGGGAGAAGCGCCCTATACTTCTATATATATAAAATAAAAATATTTATAAATCCAATATATGCATTTGGCCAATTCTGGAATAATTAAAAATCAACGAGAATAGTTGATATTTATTCCGATAGATTTCAGTTGCACGATAAGGAGATGCCTTTTTCTTAATATATGCATATTTTTTAAATATTTATATTGGTACCACGCTTCTCAGCCGTCGATGTTTAAATTCAAGGTTTCTAAGAAAACAATGTGGGTTAGTTTTGGATACAGCTTAGTACTATAAATTTATTCCCAGAGCTTTAAAGAGTTGATTGATAACTATATTCAGTAGATGAACTTGCCTTCATTGTCCGCCTCGGGTAGGTTCCTCCTCGTCCTTCTTTGCTCCATCCTCTGGTTGTTGATCCTCACGTCCCACTCCTCGGGACACATCCCCTAGCCAACTTGTCGCGTCTGTCGTCCCCGCTGTTATCTCCACGACTGTCCTGCTGTCGCCCCCTTCTCTGGAATCTGTCAATAAACACTTCCTTGTGGAGGGGTCCCTGCATACCTTCTTTACTGGCTTTGCCCACATCTTCTCTTCCTCTTCTTTGCTGCACCGCTTTAATATATAATAAAGAAAGCATATCCTGACCAGGAGCACATATGCTCTTTAGATGGCAGAGCGCCATCTAGTGGAACAGAAATCAACTAAACATTGATTTAGTCTGTTCCCTGATATTTGGTCAACCCATTTTCTTGATAAATAAAAAAAGCATCCATATCAGGGAACAGGCTAAATCAAGGTTTAGTTGATTTCTGTTCCACTAGATGGCGTTCTGCCATCTAAAAGGCACATGTGCTCCTGGTCAGGATATGCCTTGTTTGTTTTTAATATATATAAATAAGGCATCGTGTTGTTAACCGAAATATTTCAAAATACAGAAAAAAAATCTGACGAAGATAGACGTACAGCCTAGCGAAATATTGGATTTTGTAATTAATAAAATGTTTTGTTTTATATTTGATCCAAAATAGGTCTATCAATATATATACGTATATATATTATACTTATTTTTTACACAAATAAATTTACTGGCAATGCGTTTCTTTTAAATATCATCAAATAATTATCTCTACAGACCTTACTGCAATGATACGAGTTATTGAATGAGAGGGCTTGGCTCATCAGTAGTGAACCCTCTCAGCGGTTTCGCCAAATTAATCTCTAGACTGCTCTACCCTTGTATTGGACTGGTTTTGTTATATACCCTGCATTTTCTATGGAAGGCAGCTTAGGGGTGTTTAGTGAACTATGGACATAAGCCTATAGGTCTGTAGAGGTACATACATATAATTTCAAGGTATTGCATCGAGCAAATAAACAATACACAAATAAATTTACTGGCAAATTATATGTATGTACCTCTACAGACCTATAGGCTTATGTCCATAGTTCACTAAACACCCCTAAGCTGCTTTCCATAGAAAATGCAGGGTATATAACAAAACCAGTCCAATACAATAGTAGAGCGGTCTAGAGATTAATTTGGCGAAACCGCTGAGAGGGTTTACTACTGATGAGCCAAGCCCTCTCATTCAATAACTCGTATCATTGCAGTAAGGTCTGTAGAGATAATTATTTGATGATATTTAAAAGAAAAGCATTGCCAGTAAATTTATTTGTGTAAAATTTTAACGATAGATGGCAATAAAATTTAATTTACTAATATATACTTATATCATTCTGAATATAATTAATAAATAAATTCTCTAACAATCAGTGTATTAACAATATAATTAATACTGACATCTTTCAATTAATTATATATATATATGCTCGAATGTGTGTGTGTCAAACAAACTTATATAAATTATATACAAACTAAATTAGTTTAGCTTGTTACAATATACTATTTATAGTTTTAAATTATTTGCACAGATACAGAGCGTATACATATTTAATTATTATGACAATGAAATAATATATATCGTAGGTAAATTTGTATTATCACATTTGTTTGAATAAAGGTCACATATCCTGTCAAATTCGACGTCAAAACTAGACGCTTTTTATTTAACGTTGTCGCAAACTAGCGGCCTCGGGTCGGTGACAAAGCCATAACATCAGCTTTGAGCAAACTGAGAAGCGTCCACCTGGAGACCGTGGTTTCAGGCTAATGGCCCTCGTCATCCTAGGGCGGACTTGATCGTCTTCCATGATATCAGAAAGGTTTCCAATGGAATCCTCACATTCACTCAAAGACGTGTTTAGCTGGAAATGTGGCTAGGCCAAATCTATGGCCATAATATAAATAGAAATTTGCCGAGAGGATATTAATATATTGAAATAAGGATTACACCTTTAAAAATCGAAGTGAAAACCAGACCCCATCTATTGACCGTCGCCGCAAACTAGCGACCTCGGGTCGGTGACAAAGCCACAACACCATCTATGGAAAACTGAGAAGTGTCCACCTAGAGACAATTATTTCGGGCCTTAAGACACTCCCCATTACAGGGAATCCCAGGGTAGACTTTATTCCATGAGATACACAAGTGATCCAATGGAAACCTCAAAATATTCCAGAGAGGTGTTTAGCTGGCAATATGGGTAGGATTCTATTGGTTCCCTATGAATCTCATTGAATAGAGTCCGCCCTGCACTGAGAAGAACAATCACTTCGAAACCCTTGTCTCCAGTGGACTTTTATAATTATAAGGAGTATGTCGCGTTTTTATAACTTTGATTGATAAAGAAGATCCTTTTGAAGAAAAAAAATTAGCTTCGATATATTGATAATTGTTTAATTAAAAAGGCATATATTGGATCAGAAAATCATTTATTTTACCAATATTTTACCAATATTTGTATGTAATTCAATTTTCCTTTTTTAAAGTTTATGTCCATAGTTCATATAAAATATTCATTCCAAGAGTATCAGTATCAGTATAAAAGGAAGATCGAAAACTGCAATATAACAGCGATATGGTAGATTAAACTGGCGAAACCACTGGGAGGGTTCACCACTGATAAGCCAGGCCCTCCCAATAATTTTTCCATTGCAGTAAGGGCAGTAAAATTGTTTAATTTTTAAAAAGAATCATACACGTTTATAATAGTGTCGAATTTTCATATAGTATTATCAATGTGAGATAAATATTAATATGTATAAGAGTAGGTACTAATTTAGAGAGAGAGAATTATTAGGATCAATATTGGATAATATTTGCTATAGATGCTAATGGAAATATTTGAAATAGTTAATAGAGTTTGAAATTTCATCTAAGTTGCTAACGATTTGAATATCGAGCCTTCCATTTCCGACCTTGTTAATCTGTCAGTTTCTCGTCTAGCCCCCACTGGCTGAACAACAAGTTAAAAGACATCTACTATACTCATCTCAATTCTATCTAAATGAATATAGAAATTGAATTATTTGAAATTTCTGAACTAACAACTTGATAGTAGACTACTCTCTCTCTCTCTCTTTCTAAACTCAACTAAGCCAACTTCCAATAACCTCAAGTAGATGCCAAATCTGCTTATAATTTTATGGGTTTCTCATGGGAGGTTCTACAATACAAGAATACACATAGTCGTATGTTTTTATCAATATGAATTAATAAAAAAATGTTAAAACTTTCTCTACATATTTCGCGGTATATGAAATAAACGAGAATAAATACCTGAAATAAGTTTAATATAAAAGTAAATATCAGAATATCCCCCGAGATAAATAAATGGAATTGAAAGTCAACACCAGGAATTACATGGCAACAGTCGTTATGAGACTAGCCAATAGGAATGCGAGGAACGGCGTTAAAGTTTAGGTGGGGCTCTCTGATTGGCTCATCTATCGTGATTAAAGGGATCAGGTCGTTGTCTCCAGAGGGATGAGACGTAGTTGACGGAATGGTGTCCCTGATATTATTGGACCATGGGGAAACACCAGGAGTTCTCTATTAGCCAGGAAGGCATCTCTGATTACAACTGTGCGCCCTCGAATATATTCAATGTAACTTCTCATTAGTGGCTCATCTAATGAGCGTTCCTCATATTTTCCAACCTCCAATGAACGGCCACTTCTATAAAAGACCAGACGTTTCTGTGATAGTCTCTCCTAGAAGGTTATTTCAATATTCCAAGTTTTTACCTTAAAAATAATGATTATAATGGCTTCAACGCTCTAAACCCGACCACTTAACTTGTTGCTCAAATCTATTCCTGAATAGAGACCAGGCTTTATTACTCTTTTCGTTTTAAAAAAGTATAATTATTTTATAAAGATCTTCAAGTGATAATTATTAAGAGAATTTGAAGAATATAAACATTTAATTAAGCATTTTGTTAACGAACTTTATATATGGTTCTATTAATAAGGAATCTCAATAGCTTTTATTAAAAGGGAAATTTTGAATTGAAAAGATGTCATCTTGTTCTCATTTTTGGAGGGATATGGCTTTACTGATAATAATGGAGAGATGGAGCATGTTTGGACATCTTGTCCAATATTCGAATTGTGAAAAAGTGGATTGCTGCAAAAGGATATATAAAAGGAACACACCAGAAATCCCGTGAGAATAGAATTTATGGACTCTTTCAGTAAAAGACCTTACGATCTAATAAAATACTCTCAATAAGACCTTCCGTGCCTCACATAGACTTGTTCCTTCAGTCAAGAAAGGAAAAAGAGCAAAAATGGTAGAAAATATCAATAATTAAATAGGCTATGAAAATTCGAAACCATTATAGACTCGTATGATTTTTTTTATTAGACAATTCTACTGCCCTTACTTAATTTTTAAAAGAATCATACACGTTATAATGGTTTCGAATTTTCATAACAGATGGCGCTCTAATGCATCATAATATAAGTAAATAGGTAATCAGCTATATACAGCTATGTAGGAAAGACATAATAAACACTGCTCTTTTCTTTTATTCATCTTATTTTACATTATTAATGATATTATTTTCTGTTTAACTCTAACACTGATAGTACAATTAGACAAAGCTCTTTAATCAACCAATGAATGTAAATGATATACCATGATATATAATTTTGGGTAAGTTATATTTAAATAATTTTATCAAAAGAGTATATCCTGCAATTGCACAAATTCAAATTCGAGGGAAACGTTAAACCTTTTGACTTGTTAGGGTTGGATCTAGTAACTAAAATATCTTATCAGGTATCTGTGTGTGTGGTTCAAACCTATGTATGATACCTCATTTATCAATAATGTCAAGTAGCTCTGCAAATCCGGTCGAAAGAAGCTCCATTGACACCTGTCAATCATCCCTGGACTCCGGGGGGGGACCACATAGGTGTGAGGGGTTCTCGGAATCTTATCCTAAAATAAGGAAAACGGTACGTCTCGGTGGCTGACGACGCTCATTATTATTATGTATCTTTACCTTGGGATAAGAGTTTTTATTATCTGAATCTCTCTCCCTATAAATACCTCTTGTATATAATTTTATTGAAGAACTAAAAGGTAAATACCCTTTATAATAAATTAATTATCCCCAAATTTGCCCTTGCTTTATTTATCTCCGCAACAATATTCTTATCAATGGCTAACCTGACTTTATACACAGGTCTTACCAACCAATAAGTACAATTGACCAAAAGCTGATCTGATATTAGTAAGGGAAAATTTATAAGATTGTCAGTCGTAAATACTAACTTGTATACAAGCCGAACATCACTATAAGAAGCGCATACCCTTTATTTGAATATGTAGTGATTCCATATGTTGATTGATTAGTTCTCTCTCCTAAGAAGAAAATGCAGTAAATATGTAAATATTTCCTATGTGAAAAAACAAAATATTTGTGAATATAAAAGGATAGATCTATGTTCCATTAGAATATCATTGCTACTGTTTCTATTCTAATTTCATAGATATATGTTGTTGGTGTTTTCTGAAGAGTTGAAATTGTGTTAAATAAAAGTTTATATATCATAGTGTTTGAGATTTGAAGCAACTAATAGGTAGAAAAGACGAAAGAATACAAAAGTGCTGTGTTTAAGGTAAGGTAAAAATTAAAGTTTCAATATACTATAGTTATATATAAAGGAATTCATGAGATAATAAATGAGATGATGATGAAATCACGCATAGGAAATGTTGATAGGTTTGAGGCTAGACTTAGTTGGCAATGTACAGTAGCTCCTGTGGAAACACCGCCCAAGAAGCGGGATTATTCCACACACGCCCCAGGCCGCTAGGTCGATGATACCCTGGGAGATTAAACTACCAAAATAGAATTTTGAACTTGCTTCACTTACTTGTCAGGATCTCAACGCAACAATAGTTTTATACGGTACAAGTGAGACGGCCATTCTGGATGTTCACCTGTTGGACCCACGTGGTCTATTGGTAGTGTGCATAATAGAAATTGATACTTATTTTGATAAATATTTGTGAGAGCTGCTTTATGTATGATTAATCCTTTATACGATAATGTAAGTAGACAGTTGAGTTGAAATAATGGTCTTGTTTTTGTTGTCTCTCTTAGCAAATATTTAAAGAATAAATGGAGTCTCTTCAAAGCAGTTCTCAATTTTATTGAACTAAACAGAAGGTATGTTTGGATTAGGCTTAGTAGAATAGAACATTAATTTTGCCATTATTGATTGAAAGGTATTGAGAGTATGGACACCAAACATCCCTGAAATTTTATGAGATACTTTAGAAATGCCATTTCTTATTTAAGGAATGAATAGAACAGAATGAACTCAAATGTCACCTCTGATTGACCTCAAAAATATCGTTTGGAATTTGGACTGTTATGGATAGAATTTTCTAATTATTATTGAACTTCTTCAAAAATACTACCAGAATAATTTGTAAATATAGGTTACCTCGGAAATATATACTACTAGTGGATGTGTACCCGGCTTCGCCCGGGTTTTATCCGAGTTAAAGTTTGCCTAACGAATATTATTGATAATAATATTCCGGAATACACAGAATATTATGATAATAATATTCGTTACATTATATATTTATATAATATAGCCGAGTGGACCCGGCTTCGCCCGAGTATTGTTCGATTGGGGTTTACTCATGAATGAATAGAGCCCCAACTGTTTTAAAACTTATAGTAATAATTTTTTTTCTTTCATCGCAATGGAGAAAAACTACAAATAGCAAAAAACTTAACATTTCAATATTAATATATATTTTATACAATATAAAGATCAAATATGATAAATATCTTATTTAAAATTTAATAAATGTTTTCAAAAAATTATAATATATATATATATTACAAAGTTAAATGGTTTGAAATAATAAAAAAAAAAACGTGAAACGCGAAGTTCTATATCATATTTGATATATATAATAATAATAATAGAAATAGAGAGATAATGTAAATATAATCTATAAAATAGGTAAAACTTATCCAGATATTCAAAATGAGAACATTATATATTAAAATAGTAATTTTATTCTTAAAAGAAAAAATATTAAAGATACCCTTCAATAATTTGGCCTAAAATATTTGTTAATTATTCTATTAATATATTTTGATAAAAAATGACGTAAAAAGATTAAATAATATGGAAAGATATGATTTTCTTTTTTAGATGTGTCATAGTGAATCTGGAAGGCTAAGTTGGTAATTTATAAGTTTATCAAATGTTGATATGACGACAGTACAGTAGAGGCTTCAACGAGAAACCAGATTCTAAATACATAGCTAATCCCTTTCTCTCCTGGAAGTAGTCTCTCATGAGAAATTATGTCCCATTATGAATATCATTCAATCTGAATCAAAATCTCTGAATATAATCAGATCTTTGATAGGACTTCATTTCTAGGAGAGGTTGCGTTGTTTCCAGTCTCTGGTCTATATATGAGCGCCTAAAAACATAGCTAAGCTTTTCTCTCCTAGTGATGGCCTCCCATGAGAGACTATGTCATGTTATGAGAACTTTCAATTCGAACAGAATCTTTGATAAGACATCCTTCAAGACATGTTGAGTTAGGCTTTAGTCTCCGGTCTATAATAGGCGTCTATAAACATAGCTAAGCTCTTTATCTCTTGTACATGGTCTACCTTTGGGTGCCTTTATCAAGTCATTAGGATCTTTCAATTAGAATAGAGTCTCTGATAATAAATCACTTCCAGGAGAAGTTAGGTCAAGTTTCCAGTCTCTGATTGTCTACATGAACGACTACTGTAGTTGACCAACAGCTCCGATAAGTCAAACGACACCCTCAAAATATCTTCTGTTTGTTGCCTCGGTGTCGCCAGGTGTTTATATGTTAGGAGGTTAAAGCGGCGCTAGTCTTTTTATAACTTGGGCTGCTCTTCTCATCTCTGCTAGGGCAATTTTCACTTAGTTACATATTCTTATAAAACCCTTCGTTACGCGAAAGTAGTCCTAAAAAATGTAAGATCTCCAATGAGCTACGACCCATTTGATGGGTGACCACCTTCCTGAGATACCACATGTGTAAGACCACGTATGATTTCAATTTATTTATGACCCAATCTCCATTAAGAGGACACTTCCTGATAATGGTATGGGTTTTACATCTTCTAGGTGGTTTATCTTAGGGAGATTTATGTTTTCCATCTCATATAGTTGACGCTGTGGGAATGTGCGAAAAAAGATATATATAATAAAATTATATTTTTTAACATAGTGGACATGACTAACCTGTTTACCATTGCATTCTTCCTTCAAATATTATTTATATATCATAAGAGGGGTCTGTAGAAATATTTTTTAATAATATAAATATTGAAAAATTAAAATTATTATTTCTATGTTTTAGCGATAGAGATATCGTTAAATTGATCATGATATTTGAAATAGCGCAATTTGAGAGTGTGGTGTACAAGGGATGCCTAGGACATGCATTTTATTGTATCAGAAATGTACCTAACATATCAGCATGAAAAGGCGCTTGGAGTTTACATCTGCAAGAGCTTTATATGTTGCATACACGAGAGAGAGAGAGAGAGAGAGAATCTCAAAAACAATTTCATGGTGACTTTTATAAATGCAGATACGTGCTAGCCACTATATAGACCCAACAGGATAACATTTGCCAACTAACAAATGTCGGGAAACTTCAAAATGATGAGTTCATATAAAATACGGTCAAACCTGATTTTCAACACCTTGTTTTCACATAGACAATCGAATTACTCTGAGAATGAGAGAGCCTGGTCTGTGAAAAAGTTAAACATTCAATACACAACTTCCTTTTTACTTAACGCCTTTGAAACCTTCGGGAGAGAAAAATATTTTTTTTTTTTCAAAATTATATGGAAAATTCAAGAGAGAGAGGAATATTTAAATGATTGGATATATTAATCAATTAATGCAGCTTTTTAGCTTCGTAAATAACTTCATACTCATCGTTAATTTCTAAAAGTAAATTCTATAAAGTTTGAAAATTGTAAAATTTAATTAAATTGCGCATCAAATATTTGTATATATGTCTTCACGAGTGCTACCTGCACTTAGAAATGAATGACGATAAAATAGTTTTTAATTGATTTCCATCACTTTTTTGATAATTTCATAAATAAGAGACTATACGCATTCAACAAGCAGATTTAATTTAAAATTACAATTCTTAATCAAAATCAGCGCCTTGAAAAACTTTCTGTAATCGTGGTTTGATTGTATTACGGCACTCCGGATATATAGATAAAAAGGTATTCGAGGCTGAATAGAAACAACAGAGAGCGAATGGAAAGGCTCAATGTAGAAAAAAAAAGAAAGTGGGAAACTCTGGCAATAGATAGAAATTAGCTCGGACCTGGAAACAAAAAGTTGGAAGTAGACGATGGCCAGCGACACATTTTAATTTGGCACTGCTGATTTCATTTGGATCCAACCACATCGGCTCACGTAGGCGTTCCGTTCTACAGTACGTTAAGATTTTCCAGGAATACTTTTCTTGAAAACGTTTCTTACATGTATTTTTTAAATATATATTTCTATTAAAAATAAAAAAGGAATATCCTGATCAGGAGCACATATGCTTTTAAAAAGGCAGAGCGCCATCTGATGGAACAGAAATCAACTATACATTGATTTAGCCTGTTCCCTTATATTTGGCCAACCCAATTTCTTGATAAATCAAGAAAAATCATACAAGAACGCGTTTCGCGCTGTTGGCGCTCGTCAGCGTGGAGTAGGCTGTACCACTGCAACCAAAAATATTTTTGGTCCCAGAGACATCTTGAGAAAAAAAACAATAAATACCAATAATTTTTATATCAACACCTGACCTTTATATCTTTATTTTTTCTATTGTTTTTTTCATTTATTTCTATGTGATAAAAATAGTACAAATGTGAAAATGTACTGGGATAAGGTGAATAAATTAAGAAAAAGGCATCTCCTTATCGTGCACCTAATATCGACGCCAGCCATCAGAAACTTTCAGTTGCACGATAAGAAGATGCCTTTTACTTAATATATATTTCTATAGAGACAAGGGTCGCCTCTCCCGTCAAAATAGACGTCTAAAACATAGATGGCGTCTGGTTTTAGACGTCTATTTTGACGTGAGAGGCGACCCTTGTCTCTTTAGATCAATTTCCTCCCGGCAAAATTTCCATATATATTTTAGCCATAGATATGTCCCAGCCACTTTGCCAGCTAAACACCTCTTTGGCAGATTGTCAAGATTCCATTAGATCCCCCGTGTGGATCTCATGGAATAAAGTCCGCCCTAGAATGACGAGGGCCATTAGCCCGAAACCATGGTCTCTAGGTGGACGCTTTTCAATTTTCCAAAGCTGGTGTTGTGGCTTTGTCACCGACCCGAGGCTGCGGCGACGGTCAATAGATGGCGTCTGGTTTTAGACGTCTATTTTGACGGGAGAGGCGACCCTTGTCTCTTTAGATCAATTTCCTCCCGGCAAAATTTCCACATATATTTTTCTATATGAATTGTGCGGGCGCGCCTCGTATATATATCCTTGTATGTTTATAAACAATTTAGGCGGGTTTCAAAAAATAATAAAACACTCTTCAGATGTCATGCTAATGCCCTATATTTCTCTATTTTTGCGCTTCTTTGAAAATTTACAATGATCATATATGAATCACACTTCTCCGCTAGATTTGAATAAAACAAATTGAGTTCTCTAATTTTATTCTCTGAGTGGGGAGCACCGTATATCCTACCCAAACAACGGACTTAGATAGCCTCGTCCGTCTATTAACCGGCTCAATTTCTACCAGTGGGTGGATATTAGAATTCAAAATAATCATTCACAATAAAATATACGCCTCACTGTCTATATGGTAGCCGCTTTATTCGCTCGCTGATTGGTTATTTACTATCACGTGATTTTAAATCAGCTTTGTTCTTATTAACCAATCAAGAGTCCATTATTTCCTCAGCACTTTGATTGGATCAATCAACGAAGTTCTATGTTAAATACAAGATATCTTGCTCTCTCGCTCGGAAATAATATTTCACTCTCTTCCTTTATGTTAATATTTGAAATATTTCAACATTTTGTTATTCTTTATCTATACGTTATATATAAACAAATATACTTTAGAACATATTTCTGATTAACGCTCATGTACAAAACTTAAGGAGGTTTTACCTTTCAGTATGTATATCGGGATTAAGACACTTAATCTGAAAGACACACGAAATAACCAAGTGTGAACAAAATTGTCTCTGTTTCTATAAAAAAGCAGACAACTGGTGACATCAAATTCTTTACACTTCCTCAAGTTTTATTGATGAGTGTATTTTAATAATACCTTTATTGGAGTATATGATATGACTTTTTTATCTCCTTATTTTTTAATGGGAAATTTTAGCGAGATGAGAATTGTTCTATTTAATTACATCAGCATATTTATTGACGTGAAAACACACATCAGGATTCCAGGAATATTTTACTTAAATAAACTTATCCCCGAATGTATGATGTTTTTACCTCTCTCTCTCTCTCTTAATAATATCAAAAATAATTCTAAATATTGACGATACAGGAGATTAATTTGTTGAATTATATAGAATGTGTCGCCGCATGTGCGAAGGACTAATGTTTTAGTATATATTTAGGTTATAGAAGTATACTCTCTCTCTCTCCGCCCACTCTGTGGGAAAGAACTCTCGCAGTCCACCGGTAGCGGAGTCTTTCCCGCGGTGAGCGCCACCAATGAAGACTGTATATATTTCATATTTATATGTATATCTATCAATTATATATTTACATTTATTTATCTATATTTATAATTATTTAATCTTATTTTTATTCATATTTATATTTATTCTGAATTTAACCTTCTTTAATCATATATGGGCATTGTAATGAATAAGTTTCAATCTCAATCTCTCTCTCTCTCTTATTTCATTGAATGCATATATATTTATATTAAAAACAAAATTGGCATTTCCTGACCGCTCACATTAGCATATGTTTTTACGGATTCTAACACTCTTAGAATTATACTGCCAAATCTTTATTTCAATATATCCTCTACTTGGTAGATAATTTGGTAGTGTTCTTCAAAAGTTCCCATTTTTGCTTGAAATGTTATACCTAATAGTGAAGCGATGAGAAAAAACGCGAATTTTATTGTTTTCAGTTCATAAATCCTAGAAGGATTGATATATGAACTTGATATTTTTTATTGTGAGCTTTAATATTTTTTTAAGTTTATCTTAAAATCTTGTCCAGACTACCAACTGGTTCAGAATTGAATTACAGAGCTAGACTCGCATAGACATTACTGAATAATCGAAAATATACGAGTTATTAATATTGTGTGAAGATGAAATCATATGTTTATATGTGTGAATCACAGAACTGAAGGGTCTATATATGGTCCATCTCAAATTTAAAGCTTAAAACTTCCCAGACATTGGACCGATGTCATTAAATAAACTAGATTAAACACGCCAAGCGCTGAAATTAATTCTGAAATATCTCTCCAACTTGGAAGAGTTGAAATGTTTCGAAAATTCCCAACAAAATTAAGAAATTATTTTTAATCCTTCGAATAAATTAGTAAAATTTATATTTAGAAGCTTTGGATTAATTAACACATATTTCATCTAAATTTAATATATTTCTTCATATTTGTTTATATTTCATATAAACCAAATATATTCAGAGAAGAAGAATAAAGAAGGATGTGCAAAAGAATATTTACGCTCTAGGCATTCTATTATATAAACTTCCCCCTCCTCCTCTCTCTCTCTCTCTCTCTCTCTTCCAAGAGAAACAGCCTCTTCAGACCACTTTACAACAGGTAGAGGAGTTGTTCGAGAGCATGAATGCCAACACCATCCTAGAACCCCTGTATAGAGACTATTATAGGGAGGAGATAGCTGTTGTCTCCCCTTCTAACAGGGGGAACATCCTCGAGTACCTGTCGCCTGAGCAGAGGTCTGTTCTGAAGCTATTCCTCGACATGACAATAGTCGGGAAGATCTGTCCGACTTCAGGGCGGAATGTGACATTACACCAGACGACCCTCAGTGGGATTCTTCTGATTAAAATAATATTTTATTTCACTTTTTTCCTCCTACTAACCTTATATAATCTTATATGGACATTGTAATAAATAAGTTTCAATCTCCCTCTCTCTTTCCTCATCAGGGTTGATTCTTTGGCCAAGGGCTGGAGGACAACTGGATGGCAAAGATGATCTTGTTTTTTTTAAGATGATATCTTATTATAGGCTGGTATATGCAGATTATGTTGTTTGACTAAAATGAACTATCAAGTAGGAATTTATCTTCAAAATATTATTATATAAAGAGATTATAACAACATCTATGACCTTTACTATAAACAGGGATTATGGCAAACAGACATTAGTAGCGATAAAGGCAAGTCGTTACTTGTACAGGTTTGAAGTATTTGTATACTATCCCAGCAATTGTATTATGAGAACGTGGCAGGACAAGGCGTGGCACTGTGGACTTAATATCTAAAGGGATGGTATTTTAGAGGAGCAGCATCTTTAAGTTTCTAACATCAATTTATAATTAAAAAGGCATATATTGGATCAAAATATCATTTATTTCACCAATTTCACCAAATGATATTTTGATCCAATTTTTGTCTTTTCAATTAAATATTTATTTTTTGATTGCTCTATTTTCAAAACATCAATTTATGTAATTTAATTCTTCAAATGAATTAAAAATACAATTTATTTTGTTCTTTCTAAAATATTTTGTACATATTGGAACATTTTTTAGGTTTTGCATCTGTTTAATCTATTCTCACATTTAAAACAAAATTGTTAATATTTAATTTTTAATATCTATTGAATTATTCAAAATGATATCCGAGATAAAAATCCGCTATATATAAATACTATTAATGTTTTTGGTTTGAATAATTAATATAAATTTATATATCTTCAAATATGTAAATATTGATGAAACTATGATAAATAGCTATACCTTTCCTCTTTTCAATATCGAGCGTTGAAAACGGATTTTATTTATGAACCAAAAGGAATGAATATCTGCTGTGAGAGTACCGAGGAGATTTCAACCTACGTGCAACCTATATGCAAGTAAGTGTATGGCTTCTTTGCCTTTTAGAAAAGATAAAGTATTGAGAGTAAGGATTCATTATATAGAGAATTTAAAACGTTTTATTACTGATATATTTTTTACACATCCATATATAAAATATTAATAACTAGACGAAAGGCCCGGGCGACGCCCGGGGTTTACCCGAGTGCGAATATATCTCAAAAACGTTGTCTTGGGTGGCCGCTATAGACAGGGTGGTCTGTATAGACAGGTGGATGTATCACACAGCTGATAATAGGGTTGCCTAGAGTGACCGCTATAGACAGGGTGGTCTGTATAGACAGGTGGATGTATCACACAGCTGTAGAGTGGTCGCTATAGACAGGGTGGTCTGTATAGACAGGTGGATGTATCACACAGCTGATAACAGGGTTGTCTAGGGTGACCGCTATGACAGGGTGGTCTGTATAGACAGGTGGATGTATCACTCAGCTGTTAACAGGGTTGCCTAGGGTGACCGCTATGACAGGGTGGTCTGTATAGACAGGTGGATGTATCACACAGCTGATAACAGGTTTGCCTAAGGTGACCGCTATGACAGGGTGGTCTGTATAGACAGGTGGATGTATCACTCAGCTGATAACAGGGTTGCCGAGGGTGACCGCTATGACAGGGTGGTCTGTATAGACAGGTGGATGTATCACACAGCTGTAGAGTGGTCGCTATAGACAGGGTGGTCTGTATAGACAGGTGGATGTATCACACAGCTGATAACAGGGTTGCCTAGAGTGACCGCTATAGACAGGCTGGTCTGTATAGACAGGTGGATGTATCACACAGCTGTAGAGTGGTCGCTATAGACAGGGTGGTCTGTATAGACAGGTGGATGTATCACACAGCTGATAACAGGGTTGCCTAGGGTGACCGCTATGACAGGGTGGTCTGTATAGACAGGTGGATGTATCACTCAGCTGTTAACAGGGTTGCCTAGGGTGACCGCTATGACAGGGTGGTCTGTATAGACAGGTGGATGTATCACACAGCTGATAACAGGGTTGCCTAGGGTGACCGCTATGACAGGGTGGTCTGTATAGACAGGTGGATGTATCACACAGCTGATAACAGGGTTGCCTAGGGTGACCGCTATGACAGGGTGGTCTGTATAGACAGGTGGATGTATCACACAGCTGATAACAGGGTTGTCTAGGGTGGTCGCTATAGACAGGGTGGCCTGTATAGACAGGTGGATGTATCACACAGCTGATAACAGGGTTGTCTAGAGTGGTCGCTATAGACAGGGTGGTCTGTTTAGACAGGTGGATGTATCATACAGCTGATAACAGGGTTGTCTAGGGTGGTCGCTATAGACAGGGTGGTCTGTATAGACAGGTGGATGTATCACACTGATGATAACAGGGTTGCCGAAGGTGACCGCTATAGACAGAGTGGTCTGTATAGACAGGTGGATGTATCACACAGCTGATAACAGGGTTGTCTAGGGTGGTCGCTATAGACAGGGTGGTCTGTATAGACAGGTGGATGTATCACACAGCTGATAACAGGGTTGTCTAGGGTGAACGCTATAGACAGGTTGGTCTGTAGTGACAGGTGGATGTATCACACAGCTGATAACAGGGTTGTCTAGAGTGGTCGCTATAGACAGGGTGGTCTGTTTAGACAGGTGGATGTATTACACAGCTGATAACAGGGTTGTCTATAGTGGTCGCTATAGACAGGGTGGTCTGTATAGACAGGTGGATGTATCACACTGATGATAACAGGGTTGCCGAAGGTGACCGCTATAGACAGGGTGGTCTGTATAGACAGGTGGATGTATCACACAGCTGATAACAGGGTTGTCTAGGGTGGTCGCTATAGACAGGGTGGTCTGTATAGACAGGTGGATGTATCATACAGCTGATAACAGTGTTGTCTAGGGTGGTCGCTATAGACAGGGTGGTCTGTATAGACAGGTGGATGTATCACACAGCTGATAACAGGGTTGTCTAGGGTGAACGCTATAGACAGGGTGGTTTGTATAGACAGGTGGATGTATCACACAGCTGATAACAGGGTTGTCTAGAGTGGTCGCTATAGACAGGGTGGTCTGTTTAGACAGGTGGACGTATCACACAGCTGATAACAGGGTTGCCGAAAGTGACCGCTATAGACAGGGTGGTCTGTATAGACAGGTGGATGTATCACACTGATGATAACAGGGTTGCCGAAGGTGACCGCTATAGACAGGGTGGTCTGTATAGACAGGTGGATGTATCACACAGCTGATAACAGGGTTGTCTAGGGTGGTCGCTATAGACAGGGTGGTCTGTATAGACAGGTGGATGTATCACACAGCTGATAACAGGGTTGGCTAGGGTGAACGCTATAGACAGGGTGGTCTGTATAGACAGGTGGATGTATCACACAGCTGATAACAGGGTTGCCTAGGGTGGTCGTTATAGACAGGGTGGTCTGTATAGACAGGTGGATGTATCACACAGTTGATAACAGGGTTGCCTAGGGTGACCGCTATAGACAGGGTGGTCTGTATAGACAGGTGGATGTAACACACAGCTGATAACAGGGTTGTCTAGAGGGGGGCGGGTAGGGAGGTCACGTGTTTGCTGGCGGCCAATGGGCGCGCATTCTATCCGTGAGCTTCAGACAGACAGACAGACAGACAGAATAAGGCAAATATATAAGTAGATATACCGCAAACATATTTAAACATGTCAAGTAGAAAAAAATATATTTTAGAAAGGTTATTAGTAACATATAAAAATGAAGGTAAAAACACTAGTGAAGTATTACCACTTGTGTATTCTGCGTTTGAGTATTATAATTAAAGGGTATTTATAAAACTAGAATTGTTGCTTATACACCTTTGTGATAGTCGTACAAAATGTAAGCGCACTTCCAATGACTTAGTTCTAAAATATGTTTGATAAAACGAATATAAATTTCATAAACACTTAAAATTTTGGATTTAGATGTTTTCTAAATAAATGAGACTTCTCTTTAATTAACTTCTTGAAGAAATATTTTTAAAAACTTATTTCATACTAGATTAAGGACAACGGTTTTACTCTTTTAGAAGACATGTATTGGAATAATATAGCTTACTGCAATAAATAGTCATGTTTAAGTGTATAATACTTAAATTCGATTATATCTAATTTACCATTTACATTTACCTTTAGCCCGATGAAATTAAGTAGGAAATAAAGTAAGCTTGAATAACTTTTATCAAGAATCATATATGCTTAACGCATTTTAAAATTTAAAAGTAGTAAATACAAATTTAATTGACCTGACAAGTCTTATATGTGAGACAGTTCATGATATGTATTCTATGGCCAATATATTTTATCTATATTTTAAGGAAATTTAGAAAATTGCCCTACCGGAATTATATTATATAAAAGTGGAGAAATTTCCATAACCCTAGAACATTTAAGTACAAGATGAAGAAAAAGGTTTAAATGTGCATGGTGAATTTTTTTATAACACATTGAATCATCAAATATATAAAATACCATTTTGTTTCCTAAATACAATATTTTTTATATTTGTTTGTACTTATTTGCTCTTATTTAATTATATTTAACCACATTTATCTAAGTATTCAAAAATGTTTATTTCAGACTCTTAGTAATACTTGTATTTTATACCTTAGCAGTAACACTTGATTTTGCTACTGCATATTTTCGATTTTATTTTCATTTAAAGGTGTTTTCATCAATTGTGAGCATACTTATAATCAATTTTTGTTTGATAATATATCTCTCTATTCTATATATATTCAATTCAATATAGTTCAATTCATTTACATTTATGCAAATTGATAAGAATTGATTATATTTTTGATGCTTTAAAAAAAATACTTGACGTAATAATTCAAATTTTGATAACCAATTTAGAAGCAACCAAAACATTCAAAACTAGAATGATATGACATATTTGTCTTCCAAGATTAATCGAGTTAGAAAAGGAGAAGATTCTCTGTCAGAAACTGATTTTTAAAGAATCTTTAGAATAATTAACAGACGACATTAATAAAGTAATAGATAAAACAATTGTGATAAACTACTTATGGGAACATCTATATTACGACATCCCTATGTTCAAGCCATTTGTCATCTAACTAATAGATTAAAAAAAAATTACAAAATATTTACATCATTTGCAACTCCTACTAGTAATGTTTTAATTACTGAATTAATTCAATCTATAGGAAGGTTGTTGTCGTCGTGTCCAATGAAGAGCCTCAGATGTCTCCATGCATCTCTATCACAGCAGAATAGAAATTTGGCACAATCAAAGACTGAGCCAGGGACGATATAGGCATAAAAGCCCTTGCATCCCCTGTCGATCACAGAGCCAGAAAGGGAATGATGCATTCTCCATGCACCGAGCGGCCACTGGTAGGCCCCTCGCGCCCGCCATTATGGTCTGGCTACAATGGGGTTGACCATTCACCCACAGACGTCTCCGAGAGTTCATAGCAAGGTTGCTGACCGAGCCCTTTCGTTCGGACTTAGTTAAACCCGTCCTAAAGTTCCAATAGGACTCCCCCCCCCCCCCCTTTGGACCTCGAACCCTTAGTTCCCAGTACTCCCTGAATCTGCCGTCGAATCAAGGACCTCTGAGGTTCTGAGGTTTACGCGGGGAGCCGACGCGGAGGCAGGGGGTGGTACTACTGTGTGCACCCCTTGGTTTTTCAACACCAGGCCTAGCCCTGGTGCAATATTTGCGCACGGCAAGGATGCTCCCAATGACGCACACACAGAGCGAAGACCCATGAGTTTGTACCCATGGGAATACTTCTCCCCGCTCTATCACAGCAGTCGCAATGTTCTCTACCTTGGGTGTGAATCTACATTAATATACAGATCATTGTATATAAAGAAACGACATTTAAAAATTATCCCGCATGTGTTTCTTTTCAACGAAAAATCAAAATTGTGATGGAATGGGAATCCCTGGACACTTTTACTTTTATTTTTCCGTTTATCATTACTCTTCACAATTCATCCTTTCATACTTCATCCCTAAGGTTAGAAATGTTTGTTATTTCTCCTTGAAATATATTTTTATTTTTCGTTGAAAAGAAACACATGCGGGATAATTTTCAAATGTCGTAATACAATAACAAGCCGCATTATATTATATATTAATTAAATAAAGTATAATTTGTACATTCATTGTTTTTTAAAACACTGTGGATGATATGTCGATAAAGAAATATATGTTATATTAAATTTAAACTATTTTTGATGCGTATGTTCCTTTTTAAAAATAATCAAAATCATACTTCCCTTACTGCAATAATGGAGGGCCTGGCTCTCATATTTCATATGAGAACTTGAAACACGAAATTGATTCTAGATTCTAAAATAATCTAGACATCATCAGAATTTATTGAAAAATAATTCTTAAATTGAGCTAAGAAGAGCGACACAATATGCAAATTCAATTAGTTGGATATGAAGAGAAGTTTTTACACGTAACACTCCATAATTGATAGAAGGCAAACCCTAGAACATAGTGTAAAATATAATTTAGCGTGTATAATGTCTTTTAAATTTAATTAAAAATTATATCACAAATTTTATTCAATCTCTATATAAACACATCATCATATTTCAAACTATATATATTGTTTTTTATATATTCTATGATGTATTTTTATAATAATATATATGAGCGATGAATGTTTTCAAATAAATTTACATAGATGCAACATTTACGCCTTTTTTGCATAGTTTTTCTTTGAATTTCTATTAACTTCTCATTGAAATTTTGCACCCAAAGATCCGCATTTCAATTAGTTTTCACAGTAAGCTGAAGAGAACACTATATCAAAGTATTTTTAGCGGCCTAAAAACAAATACCAAAGAACAAATGGAATTTAAAAGTTTGAAATAGAAGTTTATATTGAAAGAAATGAAGATTCTAATTCCAATTTAAAGTATATTCATAGAGACTTGATTAGTATTTCTTAAATAGGGATAACAACTGTAATTGGTTTTATGTTTGCTCCACCCGTTCTGTAACTCTTAATATATAGAGAGATGTCTTACTTGAGATTGGTAGAACATTTTGTATGTGTGTGAGAGAGATTGAAACTTCTTTATTACATCGTTCTTATAATGTTATATAAGATTAAATACAGAATAAATATGAATAAATATGAATATATAATGATAAATATATGAGTAAATATATAGAATAATCCATTAATATATATATATATTCAAGGTCTTCATTTGTGGTGCCCACAGCGGGAAAGACTCCGCCATCGAAGTTTTTTTTTTATCAATTTCTGACAACGCGTTCACTTCTTTTTTCTAACTCAATTCATCATAGAAAACAAATATGTTATATCATTATAGTGTTAAAAATTTGGCTGCTAATAAATTGGTTATCATACACAAATACAGCTTTATTAAGACCACCGGTCTTATACAGATTCATTACAGGAAGAAAGCATAGATGGAGCTCCTATACTCCAGGAAGCGCAGACCCTAACAGCCTCCAGGTCTGACGCATGTTGGTTATCAAATTGAATAATTATTTCGCCAAGTATTTTCTTGAATTATCAAATATATATATATTATATAATCTAAAATTCAAATATTTCTATATTTTAAAAAATATATATTTTATTTTATTCATTGATAATTTTACTTTTGTTATCATCGTTTTTAGAAAGACTTTCAGTTTTGTTGTATAGTTTTGTTGTAAATATGCGTAGTTAACATATCCTTTCAAATCACTAATATAGGATTAACTTTATAAATTCTATATAATGTGCAACTAACTAAAGTGTAATATTTCCTCAAGTAATTGAAAATAAAAGCTACTTGACGGTAAATAATTATCTTTTTTTTTATCACGACTGCACCTCAACCCTTTATCTTATCGATCCTTTGTCTTATCAAGCCTTATCTAACAACAACAACAAATATATTCATAACATATATATATAGAGAGAGAAAGATGTCACTACTGGAAGAGATCCACCTGTGTGATAGAAACCCTCCGCTGAAAGTTCCCCAAATACCGGGAAGGAAGCTAGGTGTGAGTGATTTAGAAAAAGGAATTGTCAACTGGATCAATGTCTGTAATAAACTTTCTCCTCTCGCTGGAATATTCGGCGAAATTGAAAATTGCACACCTTGACACTTTTGTACCGACTTGGACAATTTTTTTATTCCCACCTTTTCTTATTTTTTGTTTTATTCAATATGTATTTTTACCTGTGTCTTGGTCTTATTCTTTTGTTAACTCGGTATGATATTTGTTTTGAAAAACTGAATAACTTCGCTATGATGAACCTAAAGGTACTGAATCCCTGTTTAAGTATTTTAAATCAAAACCTAAAGTTTTGTGTTTTACAAATTGAACTTACAATATGGTTATCTTGCTATTTAAAGTTCGTTAAATCTCAAATATTTTCAAAGGAATGGAATTTATTTTCATTTTAGGTGCGTTAAAAAAAAGAGGTTTTTCTATATTATCCCCATTTCGTATATGTTTCTATATATTTATCCCTCTTTATCATTATTTTCCAATAATTGAAGATATAATTGTACAATAAAAATTAATAAAGAAGAAGCAATCTCTTTAAATATTTTTTTATTAAAAATATATTTTTCTTTCACAGATAAATTTACACTTTTAAATAAAAATGTATGCTACTAGCTGTTCTGTGTGGTTTCTACTGTGTTCTAAAAATATGTATCGCTCTTATTACACTTTGAGGTGTTTTGTATGTATCTGTTTCATTTATTATTCTTTTATTGTTGCTACAATGAATTCTGAATTCATTGTATTATTAAGTTCGCATATATAAAGTTACTTTCTCCATATTCACACACTGTAATGTTTTTTTTTTCTATTTCTGAATATGACATATTTTCAAATTGAATACGTTGCTCTTATTATTGCGTGCAGAATTACTATTCGTAGTTGTTATTCTAAGACATGAGTTTTACTCGTAGAATATAAGTGTGTTAGACATGAAATGTTTATTGTTTATATGGACTATGAAATTAACATATTAGACATTCAACATGGATATTTCGAATGAATCTCATAAATTAATGCGGTCAGAAGAATAATTTGGCGAAATCAAAAAATGTGTTCTCATCACAGATAAGTAAGTAGTCCCATATACTAATTTTTATCATCGTCACAGTAAGGTCTGTACACAGAGGTAGTTTTATATATATCATAATAAAAAAATAAATACCAAAAATTGTGAAATTTATTGATATAGGGTATTCCAATAAATACTAAACAATATACTTGATTTGTTCTTATCTTCAACTCACGCAATGAGATAACATTGAAGTGGGATTTACTAACGACTTCCGATTGGATTAAATATATAATTTCAATTTAACTCTAAAAATATAAAGCAAACTTTGTCTGTTTATTTACATTTAAGCTAATTCTATTTTACAAAACCTGGCCAGCGCGTTCGCGCATGCATCTTGCGGACCAATCATAAAAGACAGTAGACCATGCTATTAGCGGCTATTGGCTGGAGGGAACACCGACCGCAACGGTGCCAAATAGATTATTTTATAGCTTGTGGAATATTCATTTTAATTAAAAATAATTAATATACACATACAGTAATAAATATTAATGATAACATAAAATATTACGTTAGCGTTTAAGTTTAGATTTACCTATTTCTCAGATGGTGTTATAGCCAAAAATAGTTTATAATCATAATTTTGGACAAACAGTCTATGCATTTATTAAATTGTCATTAAACAATTTATCTGGTATTTTTCCGTTTGATGCGAAGCCTGAGTGTCTGGATCAATATAAACGTGGCCTTCTATAAAATACTGTCTACGGGACAAATAACGTTATTGATGTTCAGTAGTTGTGTTCGGTCACTATGTCCACGCTATATCTAAGCGGTTGACTCTGTGTCTAAAAGTCTAAACACTCACATAATTACAAATTTGTCGAAATGTTTATTCTTATTCCGCGTTACGAGTAAGTTAGTAAATAGGCATAAATCTCTGATCGAAAATTTCCTAAATTATTTGTTTAAACAAAGATATTTAACATTTCAAACACTTCCCATCCCTGGACACTTCTATTTTTCCGTTCATCATTACCCTTCACAATTCATCCTTACCTACTTCATCCCTTAGGATAGAAATAGTCGTTATTTCTCCTCAAAATAAATTAAGATTTTTCGTCTCAAAATAATCATTTGCAGTGTAACTTGTCAAATGTCGTTTTACAATTTCAAACACTGTTTGATGAACAATCTAAACTAGTATAATTGAAATAAAATTGATTTGTGGCAATATGCTTCTTTTCAATAATATCATTTAATATTATCTCTACTACTATAGAAGCATAGGCCGCCTCTCCTTTCAAAATTAACGACAAAACCTGACGGGAGAGGCGCCCTATGCTTCTATGGGTCAATTTCCTCCCGGCAAATTTTCCATCTCTGCCACTATATGATATACTATCACTATATTATTAAAAAGAAACACATGCCCCAGGAAATACAATTGTTATAAATTGAATATATAATTAATTGAACATTTTCGCCCTGGACTGACAAAGCAATAGGTCGAAATTCTAGTTGATGGTTTGGATTTGTCAAAGCTTGTGTTCTGGCTTTGTAAGACACTCAATAGATGGCGCAGCGTTTTTTATATCGAATTTGAATAAATCGATGGACTACACATGACTGAAATTACAATTAACTAATGTAAAGTTTCCGTTAAATAATAACTCTTCAATATCTCCAGACTCTAACTATAAAAATCGAATATCAGTAATAATTAAAAGATATATTGATTAGTTAGCTATTAAAAGACAAAAAGATAAGAGGCTATGATTAATTGGTGGGGTTGAAAGATTTTATCGTTTTCAAATAATTATCATTTGAAAGATAAAGTTGTTGTATAAGACATTTTAACTATTATTTGTATATAGCCACATAGGATGACTATATTAAAGAATTGTTTATTACACTCTCTATGACTATTAATGATAGATATATTACTCTGTGGTAAAATACTCTTTAGATTTAACACTCTACAGATGATGGGCTCTTTAAATACCTTTTCATAGACCATTATTATTAATGAAGGTACCCACTTCAGTCTAATGGACTTTTGGTTGAAAATTGTTTGAAAATTATTGACTAGATTTCTGAAATGATTAACGTGCTGGAGAATTCTCAAAAATAATTTCCATTTTTAAAGAAAATTCTAATAAATATTGAAATTTCTATATCATTATTTTAATTGCTAAACTATGTATTTGTATTTATTTAATTGGTTGTTCCTATATATAAAGTGGAATCAAGAATGAATTTAATGTCCTTTCCTTTCTTTTCTTTTTAAAATGTCTACTCAAACCTTGTAATTCACCAATTGGTTATGTAATATACATAGTTCTCTGAATTCAGCGTTGTTGCTTGACACAAGCATCCCTTGTGGGGATATCGCGTCTGATTTGATGATAATAAATAATGAATATATCATGATAAAATGATTTATTTATTCTACTTATTATTACTGTATAGGTTCAAAGATATATTTACATATGTAAAAACGCTTAATTGTTGTATGAAGCGAGTTACAAGTAATGAATTAAAAATTTGTGTCAGAAGATTTGAGATTTCTATTATTCTAACTACAATCTCAGCTTGTAGAAACTTTTCTTGACTTCTTCAATTGATAAATTGTTAGAAATTCTTTTAATTTTTCCAAAGCCTTAGTTATAGTAAATAAATATTTAACATAGTTGACTTTACTTGATATAGTAACACATTTCCAATAAATTGGATTGAATAAAAGATTGTTGCCAATATTTCGGTTGGCTTTGTCTTTTTATTATCTAAAGATTTAAATATGGATTACACAATTTTCAGAATAAAAAATATTTTTAATTTTTATTGTGATATATATAGAGATTTCCGTTTTGAAATGTCTCTCTAAATCTTGATTCCTATATCAATAATTACCAACAATTATACATGTAGAAACGAATCAAAATTAAAATTACATAATAGAACTAACGCTGATATGAGAAATGTAATATATAAAATGAGGTCACTCCAATCCATTAACTTCAGCAGTAACTTACATCCAACAAACCACTTAGGGAATAGCTAAGTGGTTCACTGATTTGTTGTTTCTTAACTTTTTGAAAATGGTTCTAGAAATTTAATGGGAAAATAATTTATGCTCGATTTGCAGAATCAATTTGTAAATCTGTAAGACAAAGAAGAGAAATTGTGTTATTTTTAGTTAAGGAAAGGTTTTTATTGTTTTAGGGGGATGGCAAATATACCCGAAGTGGCCGGGCAAAACAAAGATTCCTGGGTAAATATTGGGTCAGATGGTGGGAAACCCAATTGGCTGGCGGTTTGCCTTACACCAAGAGTCTATATAGCTGGGCTCCTATCTTCTATAATTGTAAGTCTCAATTATACTATTTCTAGGGTTATACACATGATATCCAAATATGTATATATATATAGACACAATTTTATATTTAAATATATATATAATTTTAATTCCCTTTTTTTCACTGAGAATTTCTATTCCTTTTTTTTAAATTCAATTGAAACAGTCATACATTTTTTCATGTTTTTGATATCAGTTTTAACTTTAAATATTATTTTTTGAAAATTTTATTTAGGCAGGATATAGTAGAAATAATTCATATGGGGTATAGATAAGAAGAATAAATTGCATGGTGGAGCTCTGGGAAGGAAATTGGTCAAAAGATGGCCAATTAAATTGAAACAGTCATGCATTTTTTCATGTGTTGAAAATATCAGTAATAACTTCAAATATTATCCTCTGGGAATTAATTTTAGCCTGGATATAATAGAAAGAAATCATATGAGGATATATCAGGAGAATAAGTTGCATGGTGGAGCTTATTTGGCAAAAGTGACATGAGCATTAACCGATAATCAGTCCTCCACAAATCGAGCCTTTATAGAATAATTTGAAGACGCATATTTAAAAAAACATAATCATTATAAATCTTGTCCAAATAATAAAATATTTCCCCAAATATCTTTGAGTTCTAGTTTGAAAGAACATTATATTTTTCTCTTAAGAGGTGTATCAGGGCCCCTCCATTACCGTTTGTTAGTGGATCCTATGGGTAGAATCAGGATTCATTCATTCCAAGTAATGTTTTGTTTTTTCAAAGAATTTCCAATTTTTCAACTGTTTAAAAAATAAATTGGAATTTTTATCTCCTTTATTTCTGTTATAATGTTAGAAATTAGGTGCAAACTTCGAATACATTCTACAGAGGTGAGCTTTCCTTTTATAAATCAATATCCTCCTGTCAAAATTTTCTTCTATCTATCTACATACTCTGTTAGTATAACGGTGTGTACTATTTATGAACAAACTATGGTTGATGACTAGTAAAGGTGGTTGGGGAATTCAAAGAACTGCTATGATAAATTTCTTTTATCTTGTATGGTTTAGTTGGTCGCGCCTAAAAAGGTAATCCCTTTAACATGTTTTTTTATGCCATTTTTAATTCCTATATTTAAGGGATTTAGATGTATTCAATTTTATGTAAATATATTGAACTGTTCATTGTAAAAACGATGGATTTACAAATACTCTACGTCTATTTAATTCTTCAAAGATTATCAGAGTCGATCATTTATCGCTAGAGGTATCGACGAGATTTTACATAAAATCTCGCCTCGTTTAAAGGCTATATTAAGGTTTATGAATGTTCTCTATTCTAAGAGATACAGTAGAACCTCCCTGTAAAGGTCACCTAATTGCAGAGCCAAAGTGTCCATTAGAGAGAGGTGTCCTCTTACCAGAGAATTGCTAAACAGTATAAATGGTAATGTTGGAGATAAAACCGTCCTTTATAAATAGGTGTCTTCTAACGCGAGTGGCCTCTCATGGAAGTTTTACTATATTTACATTCTAGGATTTACCTTGGTTACTTAGGATATTTTTGTTTGTGCGATGTAAAGGAATGTTTTATTTTCCTCATTCGAACATCACCCAGGCTTAATTCTAAACGTATATAAATGTACAATGCTTTTCTTTATAATTTTACTGATAACCATATTTATTCTTTTGTTACTCTGAAATTATAGGTAAAGGCGAATTGGTTTTCGTAAAAAAAGTAATATAATCGCATCTTTCTCTTTTACATTTTTCAATATATTGAAAAATATTTCACTAATTTTATAGAATTCAAAGTCTGAGTAAAAAATAACATTAGCGTTAGCTCACATAAGATTTTCTGTAGCATTTTAAAATCGTTATTGTGAATCTTAGAAGACCTCCTCTGTGTGCCTCTATTTATTTCTTATTAAGTCACCGTAAAATGGAACATTCTTTAATAAAATGAAATAAAAATTCTTGAGGCAATTTTTTTCTCATGAAATTCAAGTGTGTTTCAATTTAATAAAAATTCAATTTTCTCTTTGGCTGGACATAAGTATATTCTCTTTCTAACCTCTCACATAACATATATTGTGTAAGTTATAATTATCTAATTAGCATTCAGATTTTTTCATATCTTTCAAACCGTTGATTCTATTCATTACAATGTTAATAAAAATGTTAACAAATTATGTAAAATATGTGAAAATAATTTTTAGCCCGAATGGATATATATTCTTCAGGTTCTTTGTTATGGTCTCTAGTGATATTAACCTTTTTATTATTATTTTTTTGCAGTTTATTTTCACAAGGATATTAATAAGAATAAAGATTCCTAGGTATCAATTTACACATGGTCATAACCTATCTATGTAGTTTTTAAAATTCAAGATACTTTGGCCAGTAAATATATTTCTATTATCTCGACGTTTTGACCAAAATCTTTTTCGAATATCATTTGTTGGTTGAAGTTTATTCAGAGAAAAAACATACCCAAATGAATCAAGAGTGTATTTCAACTCCCCGGTTCTCATCAACCCATTGGTTGATGTGGCTATGTTTTTTCTCTGAAAAATCTTTTGTCCTCGTCAGGAGCACAAATAAAATCTAGTTCTGTTTAATCAGTAGGTTTATGCCTGATTCCTCTGATGAAAATAATATTTGATTTCTTTTTTTTTATCAACCCTATATAATCCTTTATATACTATCAATATATATAAAATATATTCAATATCAATATCTCTCTCTCTATCTCTTTCTCTTATATGGACATTGTAATAAATCAGTTTCAATCTCAATCTCTCTCTCTCTAGTAGTAGCCCTGCCCTCTTAAGACAACTTCCTTTCTATTACTAGTCTTCTGATGGCATCATAGCTTCTTCTCCCGAACACATTCTCGGCCCTTTTCTATCTGGCCTCCCTCATACATTCCTCCAACAACTCCGAGTGTCGGAAAGATGTCCAAACATGCTGATTCTTCTCCTCTTAATCTTCTCTAATAATTCATATATCCTCTATATATTTTTGAGACATTATTTTTGATTGGTATATAAGTCTGTGGTATTATATTCATTGTTTGGTATATATGTGTATGAGGTATTATAATCGTTGCTTGGTAGTTATGACAGATTAATTTGATTGCTTAGTATGTAAATAAGTGGTCTTTTTATCATTCGATGCCGACATCATATTTTCACATCACTTGCCATAATTTTCTTTCTAAGAGAATCGGTCTGGGAGACATAACCTTCTAACGAGGGTTTTGTGTGCCGGACACTCTGCGTGATTTACCGCCTGCCCCAATCCATCATACCGATGTCCCACCCTCTCATCTTCTGTTGGGATGGTTAGTTGTTGGTGCTACAATCCTGGACTACTTTGCTCTGACATATAGCCGTCATTGGATCTCTGGGGTTTGTGTAGATGTGAACACCAACCACACAGTCATAGAAATATTCAAATAAAAATTATGATTTCCATTTGTTAATATTATAATAGAGGATAGGTGGAAAATGGTCTAAACCGTTGGTTTTCGCCCGTTACCTCCCTGGATCGAATCCTGCATTGGGCACTTTTTTTCTAATTTAAAAAAATGCTCCAATGGCCCACGGTTCTTGCAAAAGTCCAACCCCACCAGCGAGTGCAAGTAACCAAACGGGGCTCTGGCACATTTGTAATTTAAAAAGTCGAACTGCTTTACACATGTGTAGACTTGGAGTAACTATGATTATAATTATCATTGCCTGTACCATGTGTACTAGGGATAATGATAAAAATATATATATACTTATAATCCTTTCAGTAAAATCATAAATAAACGACATTTCGCTGAGGTAAGATTTTTTATATATATAACACTGCAATAAAAGTTTTTCTGGATCAACAGCCCTTCGACAGGTATAACTACGCAATTAAAATTTTAGAAATTAAACAAATTCATATATATGTATAACAAAGAAGTAGAATATATGGGATAGATATGTGCATATACTGACTAACATTACACTTATGAAAAAGGCATCTCCTTATCGTGCAACTAAAGGTTGTTGATGGCTTGCGCCATCTATCGGAATAAATATCAACTATTCTCGTTGATTTTTAATTATTACAGAATTAGCCAAATACCCATTCTTGATTAATAAAGAAAAACTAACCACGGACGCGTTTTGAGCTAGTATTTGGCCAATTCTGGAATAATTAAAATCCAACGAGAATAGTTGATATTTATTCCGATAGATGGCGCAAGCCATCAGCAACTTTTAGTTGCACGATAAGGAGATGCCTTTTTAATAATTTATGCATCTTATCCCAGTACAATGTCACATTTGAACTATTTTTTAAACACAACACTGTTAAAATTATATAGATTATTATAATGGAAAATATAAATATTCATAGAGATAAATATGTAGAAAGCTATCCCCTACCTGAGGACCTACTCTTCAATAAAGTCTCATCGTTGGAAATCTTGAGAAATCTTTACGTTTTACTACAAGATTATTTTAATATTATCTTATATCGTATAGTTATAATCATTCTGAAATTTATCGGTAATTAAATATAACAAAATATGTTTTATACTCTTTATTACTTTATCAAACATCAATAAATAATTTCATACCGTTTCTATTAGCAAAAGAAGGTGGAATATTTTTTACATTTACCAAATAACACAATATATATTTATTTGAGAGACACTTTGGATTTACATATTTAGAAAGGCAGTTCGTATAGATTGTTTTTTATTTTTATCTTTGCATTCGATCATGCCTTCAAAGTGATCTTTTAATTAATAGGCTAATCCCTATTATGGATTTCTCTATTTTCAAAACGTTATTTAAAATTTACAGCAATATATTAACACCTTCTAAATAAAATATTGTTGGTTTATTTGCATAGGCTGTATATGCAGATACTATATCGAAATGTGTGAGATCAAAATATTTTATATAAAATAAAACTATAAATATATTTATATTTAAACATACGAGTAGTCTCACGTGTGTTTGTTTCTGATATTTATTTTATATAGTTTGTTATACATTTGCCTCGCTTAATTTCAGTGTAAAATATAATTTAATTTACATTATTTTTAATTTTCCTGTAGAAGGGCGTTGCCCGAAAGCTCGAAATAAATGTATTTGCAAAAGAAACTCCTCCCTCAAGCTTTTAGATTTGAACAAAGTGATCTTTTATTGCACTTATATTCATATAGAAGAAAACAGTAAATATATTTTAAGTTTTTAAAACCTATTCCAATTAAAGCCTTGAAAATCATTTTATTTATTAATATATAATAAGGGGTAATATTTAAATAATAATAAAAAATAATTGAAAAGAGAAACTGACAAAATAGTTTCATTTTCGTACATAGTTGACCGCTATAAAATATACCTTATGTTTAAATATAAATATATTTATAGTTTTATTTTATATAAAATGTTTTGATCACACACATTTCGATATAGTATCTGCATATACAGCCTATGCAAATTAACCAACAATATTTTATTTAGAAGGTGTTAATATATTGCTGTTAATTTTGAATATCGTTTTGAAAATAGAGCAATCCATAAATAAATCTTTAAATAAAAAGGCATATATTGGATCAAAATATCATTTATTTTACCAATATTTCAGTTGGCAGAACGCCAACCTTTATCAAAGTATTATAACAAATTAAAGTGTGTCAACAACAAACTCAGCGCCACAGTTGATACACGTTAAAATGTTATAATACCTTGATAAAGGTTGACGTTTAGCTAACTGATTTATTGGTGAAATATATGATATTTCGGTCCAATATATGCCTTTTTATTTAATATTTTTGATATTATTTTAATATATCACTGATATATTTTAATATTCTATGACAACCACATCTAAGACCTAGTTATATATTCAAAAAATATCTAACTTCATGTATGGGTATTCATCTTTCTTAAAAGGGTACAAGGGATTCAATAAGAAATATTCAGAAGGATCCAAATACTCCTAGAAATATAAATAGAACCTGGGCTGTTCTTTATGAAAAATTGCTTTGAAAAGTTTTCACATACCGAAGTAAATTCAATGATATCTCGCCTTATTTGTGATGTAAGGATGCAGGAATTCTTTAGTTCTTATTCACGGATGACGCGTTAATTAGCTAAGTTTTAATTAATGCTAAGTAGGAATTCTTTTTGACTAAATTCAACTCTTCGAATAAAAATAACAAAATATGACGACGATTGAAGAGTAGTGCCTTATAATAACTTTATTCGCAAGTTTTCGGACGCATGCGTCTTTCTACAGGCTTTAGTCTAGTTCTAGGTCATTGTAAAGCCTGTAGAAGGACGCATGCGACCGAAGGCTTGCGAATAGAGTTTTTGTTGGATCGGTGGTTCAATCAAATTGAGAATAGATTGAAATATATATAGGTTTTAATATATCTCTCTCACGAGGACAGCAAGCAGGTAGTACAAGGGAAGACATAACAGGAAGTGAAAAAGGAGGGTACAGCGCCTCTAGTGGTGATGGTCGGAAGCTCCTCGAATGCCACGTCATCCTGTGACGTAGGCGCGCTGTATTTTTGAAGTAGCACGCGGTTCAGCAGTTCTTATAAGAAACTCCTCTCCAATCGTCGTTATATTTTACTAAGTAGGATTTTTGTTAAGTTATTTGGGAAAGGACAGTGTTCTAGGCTTTAGAGAAATATGTATTTGCATATTTGCATTGATATATGTTTGTAGTTCCGGATACTAATATTTGTATAATTCTTAGGAATTCCTTCACCACCGATTCCTCGCTTAGTGTTATTGTAATAATCTGAATGCTCTACTATTTATTTTTGCTTATCCCTAGTGCAAGAATCAGGGGCCATTGGGGAATTTTTTTATCGGAAAAAAAGTGCCCAATGCAGGAATCGAACCCGGGTCGTATCGGTCGAAAACCAACGGTTTAGACCATCCTTTCACCGAACCCTTTGCTCTACTATAAAAACCTAGATTTTCCATACATAAAATATTCAATAAAGAAATAAAGCCGCGTTATATTATATTGTATTTTAAATGTTACTTTAAAGAAATAAATTATTAATAATAACTTAACCATTCTCTTCCTAAATTTCTCTTATTACTAATGTGTCTAATATTTTTTTGTTTCCCTTTATCTCTCTCTTTATCTTTCGATATTAAATTCCAAATTCCATCTCTTTAACGGCATTTTAAAGTTTATTTTTGTTATATTTTCGTGAATTTCCTCTATTACTTTCCAAAGCAAATCCTCTTCTTCCTTTTTAGAAACATTTATTTTAAATTTCCACTATTTAATTTTTTTCTTTTAGTCAATATCAAACTTTTACGTTTATATTTAGAACTTCAATACACTTAACTCCATAAGTTAATTTATTAAATATAAAAATATTTTCTAATTTATATATATATTGAGCTCCAAAACTTTGTTATATTACGCAATATGCGAATTTTGCTTAAAACAAAATTTTCAGTATTTAATGCTAAACAACTTGAGATTTTAGTTAAAATGGTTCTTCCTCGAACTTATTGTCTGAGAAAGAGATATGCAGATCGCGAAAGCTCACATTGTTTAGCGTGCTATATTAGTTTTAAAATTAAACGTTGTTTTAAGTGATATAAGTTTTAACAATACGCTGCTGAACAATATACGTCCCAGTACCTTACTAAACAGAATCCAATAGCTATGATCATTTTCCAGTTATATATGCAATATTTTCACACAAAACTTCTAGAAGGAAATTTCCGAGAGGTGGGATGCCATTAATACTATAAATATATATACATTCATTTTATTTTTACCTTTTTTAAAAATTAAAAAGACATTGAAGTATTTAATAAACTTGATTTAACCAATTGTATAAGAATCTATAAGAATTAAAATATTGAACAGGTAAATAGCAACTGAGGTGCCTCCACTGATAAATACCACAGCAGTACCTTCATATATCCCATAGCTAAATGCATGGTTTCTTACCCGGAGAGTTGGAATAGAATTATGTTAGTTGTATAAATACATAGTCGGTTTGTTTATTTTTTGCCTTATTGTAATTGCCAAGACTTATTTTAGTCCTTTTTATGCAATTTTAGCGTATCTGAAATTTCATAGTTTTAGAATTTATTTTTAATTTAAAGTTCTCGGCATATTTGCATGTATCGTTGTATACAATATATTTTATTACAATTTGTTTAATTTACTTCCGGTAGGATTAGTTCTACACCTTATATATAGTTTAGATTTTGTGTTATTTGTATATATATTTTTTGCGAAATCGGCCTGAAGATAGGCTAACGCCTGAAAGCTCGCCAACATTCAGAATAAAGAAACTCGTTGCAATTTTTTCTTCCTTTCATTCACTGATAAATATATCCTTCAATTATTTTTTTCAAATTAATGTATGTGACAAGAGGTAATATGATTGTTTAAAAGACACCGGAAATAATATTATTCAAAGTTATATATTTATTTTTACTTATAAATGACTGCGGCGTATAGCTTTATATTTATTTTTAATATATATATATATATAAAAAATAAAAAAGACATATCCTGACCAAGGTAACATGTGATTTTCAGAAGGCAGAGCGCCATCTAGTGGGAAAGAAATCAACTAAATATTGATTTAACTTGTTCCCTGAAATTTGGCCAACCCATTTTCTTGATAAATCAAGAAAAGTCAACCACGAACGCGTTCATAAATTAATTAATATAAATATTATGAAGATCACACATATATAGATTTTCTAGCATCGTAATACGTGTGTCGCTCTAACGATTGATATATTTAAATTCGAATTATACGTACGCATTTATATTATGATGAAATAAGCGACTAATTATATATTGGATAAATATGCTAGAAACTCATGAGAAGCCAACGTAGGTTTTAGAACTCTTAATATATTGTCAATATATTGACAGCCAAGGGTTAAACTGTGATTTCCTCTACTTAGGTAGATTATATGTTTAGAGAGGAGTATTCTAAATTTCGATATTCTATATCTTGTCTATAGAACTCGACGATGCATCCATATTCAGCTAGTAGCACACAAACAACATCACTATTAATTCTCTCCATGACCCTCAATTTCGCTATAATCTTTTTCGATATCTCCATTCAGCGAAAGACTAATAGTAATTAATATGTTAGAATTCATGGCTACTTTTCCGCGAGGATATCACGGGATTTTGGAACAGCGACCCTTTAAATTGCTACTTCTGCAATGTTGGCATCCAAGACAATTTGGTCCACTATCTATTACATTGCCCATTTCTACATGAAAAGAGACTGGAAATTCGCGAAATTTCGGAGCTAGCTCACTACAATGAACAACATGTATATAAAATCTTTAATGCTATCCTGCTGGATAAAACATTTGTTTATAAATATTTTAAATTTTTCAAGGCGATTGATAAAATGAGAGAAGAGGTGCTCAACTCCACAGACAACGGCTGATTGCTCCCCCTCCCCTCTAAATTGCTTTTCCTCCTCACTCATGTACATATATAACCTTTAGGGGAATCCCCTTGTAAGACAATAGTGTCTTAATAAAGGTTTTTGTTGTTGTTGTTGTTGTTATATGTTAGATTTCTAAGAGAGAAAATTGAATGATATGAAATCGTTAGCATATTAAAGTGTTTACTGAAAATGTACCAATATATTTACACTTATGGACATAATTTAAGGAAGTTGTACCTTTTAGCACGTATATAATTTTTATTAATTTGTTTTTCATTTATTTTTTTAAGAGAGTAAAGTTTTAAATTCACATGTATGGGCAATTAGCTGTTATAAAAGCAAATAAAAAGTGGTTTATGCTTAAAATATGGAACATCTGTAAGTTTTGTCCATTAGTGTATTTCAAATATACGGTAATACTGAGACTTAGGTTATATTTATGTTTCATACCATCACCCTTCTAGAGATATTGACGCTAATATACACTTATTAATTGCAAGTATTTTTTATAAAAATTAGACTTTTCAAATAAATAAAAAAATAAGTCTGAAAGAATTAAAGGTTTGAATTCCTTCAGAAAAACAAAAATACAAAGATATATCTACAATTTCTTTTTTCTTATTGAATAAAACCTTGTAAACTTCGATGTGAATTTACTCGTTATTTTTATGTATTCTTCTATAATAGGTATTGCATATGTTTTTGTGAATCTGAAGGCACGCGGTAGTAGCGAGTTTTACTAGACGTTGTCTAAACCTATATCAAACCATGTTTCATTGTAATCCAACTTATATCAACGATATTCGAGATATTATTTTTGGTTTCCCGCGTTACTTCGAAGAATAACATCATCTTCTACACTAGGAATTTTACTGGCACCCTTATTTATTGTTAGTGACATTGTTGAAATATTCTTCACTATTATAAATTGTTGAACGTGATTGTAAGAGATTGCCCATCCAACTTCCCTTGTTAACCAACACCTAAAGCTCATATGTAGGTTACCCTACAAAATCTATTAATTTGGTGATTCGATGGATCTAGTTAATCTTTCGTAATGAAATCTTTTAGATTTACTGGAGTAACTTAAGAAAGAAAAGCTGAAAATCCGTTTGAAGAGCCATTAATTGAAGGCTGAGATGTTAGCGGTGGACCGAGGTGTGAACACGGCTGCTGATTAATTACATTCCTCGATTGTTTGCCTTGGAGGAGGTCAGGAATTCGTGTTTTTGCCTGAACTTTCTGTGGTTCAGGAATTTGGGAGTTCGAACGATCGATAAATTCAATATTACCTTCTTTTAATGAATAAGATATCATTCAATATGTTTAATCTTTATATTGTGACATGTCATTGTTATTAAACTTATTTATTTAGATTTTAATCTTTGTTAGTCCCCCCGAGATTCTACCTTTTTTCTTATTTTCTTACTTACCCCAGTACCTGGATATTCGGGAACTTTATGAAAGTAGACTTCGTGATGTACGTTTATTGCAGTTTATTTAGAGATTCCGACGAACATAATGTAGCAGTCCAAATTGGCTGCACATGAGTTCGGTCCAAACATGGAAAACATGGCTGGCGCCCCTAACATGGATTCAGATGCAGCTTTGGGTTGATAATACTTACTCTTTATGAAAATTCGAAACTATTATAAGCGCGTATGATTCATTAAAAAAAAAAAAAACAACTTAATACTGCCCTTACTGCAATGATATATGGGAGGGCCTGGCTCATGAGCGGCGAACCCTCTATTGCAGTAGAAATTATTTTTTTAAAAGAATCATACGCGTCTATAATAGTTTCGAATTTTCATAACTTCGCTAATATATCATAATACTTACTCTTATAGGCAGCATATTTTTGTGTTAACTCTTTTTTATTATATATTCCACAATTTCATAAAATCAATAAATGATCAAACAGGTTATTTTGAAATACATGTATCAACTAATACATCTAATTGTGTTATTCTCCTGCTCGTTTTCTACTTCTTGCTTACCAGCACAAGCAGGGTTGTTGCGCATGCGCAGTTCATTACTTTTTTATCGACAGTGCATACGAATAAAGCAGCTACACTACATTTTTCGGCAATTTTGACAGATGATTTGTATTGGACATTTTTGCTTTTCGGCCATCAGATAAATTTGGTATTTCGCATTATATATTCTACAATTTTACCTTCGCATGGGCGACACAAGCTAATATTCTACTCTTTTTCTGTAATTATGTGCCAAATCTCGGATACCATTTGAACAGGGGATGAAAATCAGAACACTAAATACGCTCTTCATGATTAAAATATTTGTTGGCTTTTAAGAATAAAAATACAAATGGGAATGTGCCATAACCTGTTTATTAAAAGTAAATCTATAGGTTTGAGTAATCCCTCCATCAGCTCAAAGAACATATAGTATTAACAATATCGAAATTTTTATATGGTATTATCCTTGTATACATCAAGTTGGTCTAGGGATTTTATTCCCGAGAGCGCTTCTATATTATATTTTAACAGAAAATTTTGAATTTCCTTTTACCTTTTGTTAGGACAGAATCATATAGTTATAATCTCGAGGCCTTGACATCTGTGGTGACCACTGGGGACAGTGGGCACTAGTGCTTCCTGTTTAGAAAGAGTTTTTTGTTTTTCTTACTTATTCACTTCTTTATCTTTTACTGACTTCATACTATAGCTCCGTCATTATAATTCTGGTTGTTTGACGTGTTTTAATTAAAATATTAAACAGGTTCTTTTTGCTGCAGTTGCTTTTATCATATACAATTGAACACAGACATTTTTTTTATATTTTAAGAACTGTATTTTTGTGTGTGTGAAAATTTCCTAATTAAACTAACGAAATATATTTAATTCTTTTCCAAAATAGACGCTACAAAACATCACGATAATTTTAAATAGCACCTTAATTTTTCACATATCTATAAATAAATATTAAGTAATATAATTATATATATCTAAACAAAATTTATTTTAAACCAGAAGATAACTTTAAAATAAATATTTATTTCGTCTGTTGCTAGGAAATCCGTGAACCAATCATTTTACTTCAAAGTCATGTGATTGGAAGGATATAAAATTGACTTGATCAACAATGGTCAAGTTAGATTTACTATCAGATTAGATTGGTTCTGGGATTTTCACCACTTTCTTTATTCTATAAAATCAGTTTCTTCATTTCTAATAAAACTTCAAATATAGATTTCTTCTCTACAGTATATTATTCAAAATAATAAATATTACTAATTACATTCATGTCCAAAATAAATAATAATAATTTAATTTCTTAGAGAATTAAAAGAAGATATTTGTAAAATGTTATGGATACGTTTATAATTAGAAGTAACGAAATAGTTTTACTTAATGTGAAATATAGTACAAATTTGATATTGCACTGGGCCAATTCTATTTGACCAATGCAGGAATAATTGAAAATCAACGAGAATATGGGATATCTATTCCGATAGATGGTGCAAGCCATCAGCAACTTTCAGTTGCCCGATAAGGAGATGCCTTTTTTCTTTTTCATAGTTTTACTTAAGCCCAGTTGAAAAATAATTTTTTACTAAACCTTTTGTACTTTTCTATTTTTCTAATTTGATTATAAATATTTAAAAAAATAATATATAAATGAAACAGCTTCTTTAATGCGATTTTAAACGTTATAAAAAATTTAAAATTATGAAAAAAGTCATGAAAAAATAATTAACCAAAACAAAAATTAGGTTTACTTTTCAAGCATAAATATATAAATTAGTATATTTTAAGTCGAAAATATTTTAAACAAATGTCATTTACTAAGAAAGTAGTAAAATAACTTTACAAAAGAATAGATAAGTGTTATAAAAATTGTTAAATATAATAGATTTTTGTGTTGAGAGCTTTGTTTGCCTTAATCCGCTAAGCAATAATCTCTAGGGTCCAAATTTATTAAATAGAATGAAAGAAATAAATAAAGCTATGAGCTAACAAAGAAAGTGTTTTGCCCTGAAATAGTTATTACTGAAACTTATCTTTTTGTAATTAATTGGAATCTCAAACGTTTTTATTTATAATAATTTTTAGCAAAGTTCTTTTTATCTATTTTGTTTAATATTTTAAGGAATATATTAATTGTGAAATTTAATCAATTAAGAATAATATATTTTAATATTCTGTGTAGGATTTTTTAAAAACCATTGTTTATACTTATTTTTATTTTAAAATTCACTCGTATTTAATCTACTAATTTTAAACGAATTTTTATTGCTATAAAGAAAAGAGAAACTTTGTATATTTGAAGAATTAATGTTTGAATAGAATCGAACGCTTCTCTCTGATAACAATTTTTACTATTTAATCAGAGGTTTCGGTTATTCATTTATTTCGGTTTTCTATAATTTTATAATTATTTAACAATGGAATAATTTCAATTCCAATTAAAATATGTCTGATTTCTTAACAATATAATAATGTCCATTCCAAAGCAAAACTTGTGTAATATTTCTTCACAATTGAATATAATGACAATATTTTTCAATTATAATTTATTTGGTATTCCTAAACATTGTAGAATGATATAATTCAAATGTGTTTTATTCCTTAACAATGGAATGATACCATTTCCAATTCAAATCTGTCCGTATTTCTTAACAATATATTGATACCAATTCAAATCTGTTTTATTTCTTAACAATGGAATGATGTCAATTCAAATCTGTCGTATTCCATAACAATGTGATGATACTATTTCCAATTCAAATCTGTCTTATTCCATAACAATGGAAAGATACCATTTCCAATTCAAAACTGTCGTATTCCATAACAATGGAAGGATACCATTTCCAATTCAAATCTGTCTTATTCCATAACAATGGAAAGATACCATTTCCAACTCAAATCTATCGTATTCCATAACTGTTGGCTTCTCGGCAACCCTGCGCTGACGTCACTACCTGTGGATGTAACCCAGGCGAGGCCGCGAGGCCGCGTGGCCACGAGACTTGTTCTTTTCTTTTCCCCCATGTTTACTTTTAATCTATATTTATTCCTTTTACCTTGTAGTTAATTAAAGTATAATTAACGTTGAGCGCTGTGTGTAATCAATTGGAATACAACAAAGATTATGAGACTGAAGACGCGCAAGGCTTAAAACGTGAAATTGAAGAAGCGCAAGACCTAAAACGTCATACTGAAGAAGCGCAAGGCCTAAAACGTGAGTAAACAAATTTCCTTTGATTACTTGGAACATCCTTTTTTTTCTACTTACCAAATATTTTGTAAAATGGCAAACACAACGATTACAAAATTAAATGGTGCTAATTACTCCAGCTGGAGCTTCCAGATGAAACTCGTTCTAATCGAAAATGATTTGTGGAGTTTGATCAATCCAGGAGAGGCTAAGCCTGACCCTAGTGACCTTGTTGCAACAAAACTTTTTTTGTCGCGGGAGGGTAAGGCGTTTGCAAAAATTTGCCTCGGGATTAATGATGATCAACAATTGCATGTTCAACATTTGAATACTCCGAAAGAGGTCTGGGAGGAACTGGAAAAATTATACGCACCAAAGGATAGTAGATATCGAGCCGTACAACTAAGAAGGCAGTTATATGGCGAAAGGTTGACTCAGCACAGCAATATGGAAGGGTATATGGGGAAGATAAACTACATTGTAAACGAACTGGCCCAAATTGGCGACAAAATTGATGATGGCGATTTGGCTATGGTTCTTTTGGGTGGATTACCAGAGGATTGGGACATCGTTGTCTCAACCATATGTAACTTGCCTGATTCAGACTTCACGACCGCCACAGTTAAAAGACGGCTGTTGGCAGAAGCAGAAAGGCGTTCGTCAAATCTACCAAAAGATGTGGGTGCCATGGTCGTTAATGCCTCTTCGAAGCCCATTGAAACAGAAAAACAATTTAAAGCAAAGGTTGTTTGTTTCAAATGTGGAGGTAAAGGCCATTATGCAAGGGAATGCAGGAAGAAAGGAAAGAATGAACAAAGACCAAAGAGGTTTGACCAAAACAAAGGCGTAAATATGTCGGCAATGTGCAACACTTTGTTTGGAGCTACCGCCGAGACCTGGATCATAGATTCTGGAGCGACGCACCATATGACTCCCAAGAGAGATTACTTCACATGTCTGAAAGAGTGCACAAGCAATATGAGTTCCATCACTATTGCGAATGGCTCTTCTATAGAAGCATGTGGTATCGGTACTGTCAGTGCCAATATTGTTGGACACAAGGGAGATGCCAGCAATATGATTGCCCAGAACACCTTGTATGTTCCAGATATGCGTCACAGTGTTCTGTCTGTACGCCAAATGATAGAAAACGGTAGAAAAGTTGTCTTCAACAGGAGTGGTTGCCACATTATGGACATGAAAGGAAAACTCTTGATAGAGGGAAAGAAGTTGGGTAGACTCTACTACGTCCAGACTACTCCATCCTCTCCGATAGATCCGAATGATCATGTTTCTCTTGCATCTGAATGCAAGGAAGAGCTTACACTGGAACTTTGGCACAAAAGGCTGATGCATGTAAATGCATATACGATAGCAAAGATGGCCAAGAACCAAAGCGTAAGAGGACTTAATTGCAGCCCGGCAAAGCCAGAAAAGTGCGAAGACTGCTTGATCGGTAAGTCTTACCGTTTGCCATTCCTTCAAAACTCACACAAGGAGGAAAAAGAAATCATGCCGTTGGACTTGGTGCATGCGGATTTGATGGGTCCACTCGACGTATTGAGCTGGGGAGGAGCCAAGTACGTCTTAACCATCATTGATGAATCTACGAGATATACAAGTGTATTTTTCCTGAAAAACAAAGGCGAAACCCTGGGAAAAGTCAAAGAGTGGATTCAAGAATCTGAGAAACAAACCAGCCGGAAACTAAAACGAATACGTACGGATAATGGCTTGGAATTTTGTTCCAAAGAATGGGACACTTTCTGCACGAGCGTCGGAATAGTTCATGAACACACTATGACGTATACACCTCAACAGAATGGTGTGGCAGAAAGAATGAATAGGACACTCCTAGATCTTGTCAGGAGCACTATATCTGGAAGTGGTCTGCCAAAGGCTTCCTGGGCGGAGCTGACTTACACCGCAGCCTATGTCAGAAACAGAGTTCTCAACAATCACAATGGTGAAAGTACGCCATATGAACTGTGGACAGGGAACAAGCCTAGTCTTAAACACCTAAGAGCTATTGGCTGTCAAGTATTTGTCCATATTCCAAGACAAGTCCGTAAATCCAAACTTGAAAGAAGAGCTGTCAAAGGTAACCTTGTTGGATATGCACTCAGAGGACGTGGCTACAGAGTGTGGATTCCTGAGATGAAGAAAGTGGTGGAATCTCGGGACTGTGTCTTCAAAGAGAGTGATGTATCGAGGAACGACAGCAACCGGGAGGAGCTTCCATCAGTTGAACACTACAGCTATGGGACTCAACGGGAGATTGTAGAGTATCCAGTGTCTTTATTAGATCAAGAAGACGTGACACCTACAGAAGAGGACAGCCATAATGAAGATACTGTGAAGCCTTCTCCTACTCGATCTCATCCAATGATCCTAAGGAACCAGAGAAATGCTCAGAACTCAATTGAACTCCTCAGTACTGAAGCAAATAAGGGGAGAAACCAACACGAACTTCATCGTTCGAGACTCTTAAGCGGCGAAGTGATCCATGAATAGGAGGTCACTTCGAGGGAGGAGATTGTTGGCTTCTCGGCAACCCTGCGCTGACGTCACTACCTGTGGATGTAACCCAGGCGAGGCCGCGAGGCCGCGTGGCCACGAGACTTGTTCTTTTCTTTTCCCCCATGTTTACTTTTAATCTATATTTATTCCTTTTACCTTGTAGTTAATTAAAGTATAATTAACGTTGAGCGCTGTGTGTAATCAATTGGAATACAACAATAACATTGAAATGATACCATATCCAATTCAAATCTGTCGTATTCCATAACAATAGAAAGATACCATTTCCAATTTAAATCTGTCGTATTCCATAACAATGGAATAATACAATTTCCAATTCAAATCTGTCGTATTCCATAACAATGGAATGATACCATTTTCAATTAAAATCTGTCGTATTCCATAACAATGGAAAGATACCATTTTTCCAATTCAAATCTATTTTATTCCTTAACAATGGAATGATACCATATCCAATTCACAAATAGGTTTAATTCCTTAACAATGTAATGATATAAATTCCAATCAACCTATGTGTTATTTCTTAACAATTGAATGCTGTTAATTTTTCCTATTCTAATTTCATGTGGTATTCCTTAAGAATGGAATGATACCATTTCAAAATCAGATATGTTCTATTCCTTAACAAGGAATAATGACAATTACAATTCAAATCTATGTGATATTTCACGACGAAGGACGAATTAACCATGATGGATGGTGTCTACAAGATTCATTATATATATATATATTCTCTCTAACCTATATAAAAATAATAAATACTCTAAATTGAGAGGAAAATATATAAATTCAATCGATGCCCTAGAATTCTTTCTAGCACAATAAATTAAATAAAGTTATATATAATCGGTTTGAGAGAGTTGAAAGGGAAAGGTGAATTCCATTAAGAGGGAAAGAAAAGCTGCCAATTAATTACATCACAAGTTTGTAGGAGACACATGGAGAATTCCAGAAAGCTAATCTGATGTAATTGGACCAAATCTTCCAAGACTTCGGGGAAAGAGATCTGTCATATTGGTGGAGATTCTGCTAGCGTCTGTTTGGGGAGTTATATGTGTAGGGATTATTTTCAATTTTATTTCTTCGTTTTATAACATTGTGTGTGGATAATATACATTTTAATATATTCTTTTATTTAAATTAAAATCGATGATTTCATTTATAAAAACTTCAACCAAAAGGTTTAATGTGAAGTTTATACGAAAATAAATAACGTATACGAATAGAAATTATTTTTAAAATATATATGTTTATAAATGTTGGTTGATGGCGTACCTATATATCGGCAAAGGGACACTTTATGAATATACATATAGTTTATAGATATTGTTGCGGATGCGTTCTGGGTGTGCCGCGAGGAAACATGGAGACAGCAGGAAATAAAGGTTTATTTGTCCTGATAAGGCTATCCACTGGAAAAGTCAAGAAAAAGACTAACTAATATGATTATGAAGATGGTATTTTTTATAACCAAAAATAAGATTGCATCTGAATAAAAAATCAATAAAGTTATCAAAAGCATAAATTCAAATATTTAACTTAGGCAAATTTAAAATAAATGGATAAAATAAAATATACTGCTAAATTCTGCTTAACTATATATATTTTATATCTGCACCTGTCATTGAGGATAGCAGTATGGTCAAGTTAGATAATTGTTGTGGATGGACCCACGCACTAACTCCCAAGAGAATTTCACTAAAACGAGGTTACGAACATTCACAAATGGAATAACGAAAAGCCTTATATTTGATTAATATAAAGCTTAATATGTGTGTATATGTATATTTAGGTGTATTTATATATGTGCCTTATATTTGTTCATACTAACGGCAAAACCTCGTCGTTACTGACAAATATAGATCGGTTGTATTACATCAAAATATGAACAGTTAGGGATCAAATCCTTTTACACCAAGTTTTGATTTCTAGTTTAGGATATAGAAACAGAATAACTTACTACAATAGATGGGTTTTATGGATCAAATTGGAGAACCCGTTTGGAGGTTTTCACCACACTGATGAGCCAGGCCCCACCAATATATTTTCATCGGTAAGAACATACACAGTATATGCACTCTATATCCACTATATATAGTAAGAACAATATAATGTTTTTCATCTATAAAATATAAATATTCGGGTTAAAATAGCCCCATTTCCAGAAAATGCCTTATGTTTAAGTATGTATAAAATAAGAAAAAAATCGAAAAAAGGTCAGGTGTTGATAATAAAAACAAAAGGAATATCTTGACCGCTCATATGAACATTTTATATGGCAGAGCGCCATCTAGTGGAACAAAAGTAATTAAGTACATATATATATATAAAAAATGAATGTTTGTATGTTTGTTTGTTGGTTTGTATGACCTGTATACAAATTCGCAGTATTTCACTAATTCAAACCAAAATTTCCATACATAGGTAAAAAATAACGGGGATGACGATAGGCTATTTTAAAAAATATATAAATCAATTATTAAAACTATATATTCAAATTATTCTACTTAGCTCACGAACAGCGCCCTCTATCAAGTACTAAAAGGTTATAAATACGTTTAAAATCTAAATCTTCTCAATATTTTATTTATAATAGTTCGCTTAATATAACACATATAATATAAATTTAATAATTTAGTCACGAGCGTCTTTCCTAATCCGTAGAATGGTCATCTGGCCGGCCGCCTCTGTCACGGTTTGCCGGCGCCCTCCTATTGGTCGTTGGCGCGACGGTGACCTTGAGTGACGTAATTCCCTCCCCCCCCCCCCCCCGCCCCCTGCCGGCGGCGCGCGCCCGTTGGCTGCCGGCGAGCACGTGACCTCCCTGTGCGCGCGCATGGCGGGCGGTAGGCTATTCTATATACAGTTACGAGCGTCTTACCCACGGAAGCCAACAGTACATAGGCAGATAAAGCACATAGGCTATAGTTATTACCTAATATATGCATTTATTTAAGGCGCCAATTTATAATTGTAACAAATAGTATTTGAATAAAAACATTCACTCGGGTAAAACACGGACGTTGCCCGGGTCATTCGGCTAGTATCTTATATAAAGAAAAAAAGATATTCTGCTTGTATTTAGAATTGTTGGGATTATCTTAATTTTGGTTATCTTGAGGATTAAGCTATGGCGTTGCAGTCGTGGTTGAATAATCTTGAAATAAAAATAATAATGGTTTTGATCAGAGATTGTTTTATTTGAGCTAAAGTAATATATAAGAACATATTTGATTAAAGTACTGCCTGGCTTAAGGCGAAAGAATAAAAAAAATGAAAAGCTTATTTACATAATGTACAAATGTTTTGAGCCGGCCATTGTGATAAAACAACAACGAGTTTTTATAGGGAAAGAGTGACTTCTGGCGGTCGATTTAGCAGAGTATTTGAATCTATGAAATTATAATTCAAAATAAAATAATATTCTTATATAACATATATATATGATATATATTTTATGTATGGTTTAACATTTTGAAATAACTTGCCTGGCAGGATTTTACACCCCACTGTCAAAACTGATGGATGTTTTATAAATTGTGACGTTGAATTTGATATCTGAGCCTTTTCCTTATTAAAAAATACGAGTTAAATTTTGGAATTTGGAGCGGAGATTTCAAAGGAAAATTTGAGGCGTTTGTGATTTAGCTAAACTTTCTGATAACTTGTTGATTAAGCTTGTCATAGGGTCACATCGAATACTTCGAACTTTGTGCTGTGATGTTTTATCAGCATCCTGCGCCATCTCCAATATAAAGGTTTCCGTTCACTGATTTCTAACTTTCTGATTCCTGTGACATTCTCTTCAGCAGATTTCAGCCAATTAATTATGTCAGAAGTTTGTAGGAGACACATGGACAACTTCTGAAAGCTAATCTAATGTAATTGGACCAAATCTTCTAAGACTTCGGGGAAAGAGATCTGTCATATTGGTGGAGATTTGTGTTTTGCTAGTATTCGGTCTGTTTGGGGAGTTATATTCGTGAGGGTTATTTTCAATTTTATTCCTTCTTTTATAACATTGTGGATTATTTACATTTTAAAAACTGCTTTTTTCCCGTAGTCTTCGAACCACGCGAAAGTCTCATATACACGATATTAGAGACCGAATATAACGCGACATTTTAAAATTTGAACTATTCAAACAGATCATATGCTAAGAAAGAAATTATTTTAAAATACGTTATGATGAAAAACTAAAAACTATATATCTCTGTCTCTCAAGCTATATTTTATTCTTTTTACAAATAAACAGTTTCCATCTATTCTCACTTTGTTATAAACAGGTGACGCACTAAGGGTTTCTACACAGGTTCTTGGGGAATTTCTTAAACCAAGATTTAATATAAAGGATTAAGATACAGTCAAAGCACCTTTATATATATATCATATGTATTTGATTGAAGTTTTAAAGATGAAATATTAAATATAGCTATTTCAAAGTGAAGGTAATGTTATACAGCTTGTGGGACAGAATTCCATTTCTATTATACTTGATCAGCCGAGTCAGCGGCCTACGTGCTGACGGCGCTGGAGTTGTCCAATAATGTCCTGTGTGTCCTCGAGGGAAGAAATATTTGGTTACATCTGATACATGTGCACATTGTGGAAAGCTCATTAGATGATCTAATTGGTATAGGAATGTACACACTCAGGCTATGACACATCCTGCTACATCGACAGCAAATCCTCAAGCTGCTCATTTCACCAAAAGAACCTAACGAATTGTAAAGGTTTGAGTCAAAAGGCGATCCATCAAATAAGTTTATATAAAAAGGACGTACCTAGATCTGTAAAGAAGAAAAATAAACATTTTTTTATTTAAAATATTCCGAGAGATTGTTCTCTCTTTATTAATGTATTGAACAGTAAACTTAGTTCATAAATTCTTGTAGATAACATGAAAGCAACTTTGTTATTGGTCAAAAATATTTAATGATAATAATACATTAAAAATTAAAGCTGAAAATAATAATAAAGTATATGAAAATTAAAGGCTTTGTGAAAGGTAAGCCCTTCTATATAAACAGAATTAGAAGGTAAAAAGGACAACAGATATAGAGTTAAATAAATATTTCATCTGACCACTGGCTCCGTAAAGGCGTGAAACATATATATAAAATGATTTATTTCTATGAATCTCTATTATATATATGTTGCACGTTTTTGCGGACCCAGTGGCCTGATGAAGAAGGACCGCGTGAAAGCTTGCCTTCCAATTTCTGAATAAAGGAAACTATGAAAATATTTTTATATTTATTTAATTCAATTATAATATTATCTGCTAAATTTTTAAGATGTATATAGAGACTTCTTGAAAAGATTTCAACCAACTAATAAATTTGATTCTCACAACCTTCAATCACATATTTATATATTTTGTATTGATACAAACAACTATATTTTACAAATGCATAATCTCAAATAGGAATTACTTTGAGGATTATCTTTTTCCCCGATTATATAAAAATAATTTGCTACTGCCGTTAAGGATAAAGAGTACAATATTTGGAGGGCCTGGCTCATCAGTGATGAAACCTCCAAGCGGTATGGCTAATTAAATCTACCAGGCCGCAGTATTGATGCATTGGATTATTCCGTTTATCATCCCTTAATTTAGATTAATTAAAGGTCATAGTAAATATGTGATTATACTGTTTCCTTGAAGTTTATGTCCATAGTTTTTTTTAATATCATTTCTGAGATTCAACTCTTCAGTTTAACATATATAAGCAGAATCGTACAATACATTATTATAGGTCTAAGAAGCGGTCTGGTAGATTAAATTGGCGAAACCGCTGGGAGGATTCACCATTGATGAGCCAAGCACTATTAATAGTTTTCCATCGTTGTAAGGACAGTTGAAGTTTGTTTTATGTGTGAAAGAAACGTTCGTTCCATAAAAGTTTCATTTTCCACATGTGATAGTATTTGTGAGCTAAATATATAGACATAAGCTTTGAAGACACACACACACACACACAGTAGAAATATATACGCAATTATTGGTTGCCAGCATTAATCTTCTCCGCAAGCAATTTGCTAATAAATCTTTAAAGTCTCAAATATTTTTAACAAAATATTTACATATCGATATAACGCTAAAACTTTGTTTTTAATGGAGGTCTAAAAGTTAGGAATTGTTTGAGATCGAAATGCTTGAAGCATATATATTTGTACATATTTTCCCCAAAAATAATTATCATAATCATCTTACACTCATGAACGAAACTAACAGAAGAGTGTAAAATCTCTCATTTCGCCGGTCATCTGTTTCTCTTTTTTTTTGGAGACTGAGGTAGTTTTGCTCACACTTGGTTATCTCGTGTGTCTTCAATAAAGGTCACTGTGTATCGAATATATTTCAGAATTATTGTCTGAATCTCGGATATACATGCTAAAAGGTACAACCTTTTTAGGTTTTATCTATGAGTGTAAATGTCATTACCAAGAATTCCTCCAAATTGTCGGACATAGAGGCCGAATATTGGTAGAGCCGTCAGGTAGAAACTAAACTAACGTAAACACTGGATGGGTCAAGCACTAATATGCCACGATCTCTCAGTACTTTTCGATCACAGAAGAGGCAGCAATAAATAGATTTTTTTATTTAAAAAATATAAAGATATATAGTTATATAAGTCCTAATTCGTGAATACAAAAATATATTGGTCTAATATTATCAACAATAATGAATTTGAAACTATTAATGTAATTTTTTTATTTTTTAAACAAAAATAAAAATTTCTACTGTCTTTTTGGAGATGAAAAATATTAGGAGGGTTCGCCATTTAAGAGTTAAGACTATCTAATTTTTTTTTCGTCCCATAAAAGACAAAAAGAATTAACAGATGGCGTTGCCTCAGTAAATAAATTACAATTTCAAATATTCAGTGACAGAAGACACCAAAGGTGGCAAGGCGATGTCAACAGCGGCCTCTCAGGAGACCATCCTAGGCTCGCTAGCCAATCCGATCAATCGAAGACCGAAATTAGCGCCCCTATCGACTAATCATCGAAACATCTTCAAGGCCATCAAGATTTTTATCTTTACTGACCAATAAAATTTTAGCACCCGAGATGGAAAAGAGAAACATCATAAAAATAGTTTCGAATGATTAATAGTAGTAAATTTATTTTTTGCAACTCTGTGAAACTTTCATATTTCACTGATTTCTGTTAGAATTTGTCTAAATTATTCCCTATGTAGCAATATGCTTATTCAGAATTTGAATAAATTATAAATTTACTCTCTCTATATTTCACGAATATTATATATGATATCTTGACTTTTATTTTTGTTTATTGGTGTTAACCGCATATTTTTATCACAACTGCCATATATATTAACAAAACTATTCCCATAAGCCTCGTATTTGTATATCGTTTCGTTCAAAACAATATATATAAAAGAAAAATAAAATAGAAAAATACATTAAACAATAAATAATTTCTTCAAATTATAAAGTGAATATTCAAAAAGAATTATTTTGGTACGTTTTAGAAGTCTATTATCAATGTTGTTTGAATCATAAAAAATATTCTTCCCCTTAAATTGATTATGAATATATTTCACATGTTTCCTTTTACGACATATACAGTTCAAAATTTCATGCATTAATATATATCATTTATAAAATAGCTTTGGTAGGTCGAATAGGATTTGTGAAGTAGATATTTGGATTCAGAATTATATATATATAGAGAGTGTGTAGAAATAATGTGAACTAATGTATCAAATTACATATATTAGTTTAAACACAAGGTAATAAGACCGAATCCAAATAAATAAATAAATATTGGATAAAATAATATAAAATAATAAATAATAAATAATAAAATAAGTGGATTTGATCTTATTACCTTGTGTTTATAATCTATAATCCAAATTGTGCCTTATGATATATTAGTTTAACTATAGTTTTAAGTTGGTACAATATGCAACAATGGCATCAATAACTCTGACCATCCAATGAGAAGAGAAAACGATATGTAATTCAGCGAGTAATTGTAATGTGAATTAAATGTGCACCAATATGCTGAATAGTCATCCATTACTGATTGGATAACCAAATATATGGCTTTAGACCTCGTAAATGTAAAGTTATGAGGTTGTCCCAAAAGTTTTAAATTTTGAGGAATAAATTTTGTTTTTCTTAAAACCTTGTTTTTCTTATTACTTGGCGAAAAATATTATTCCGGCTAAAACAGAATAATACATAATATAAAGACATTATACATAATGGCGAAAAATATTGGTATTTCAATTTTTTGCAAGCGTTTACGAACTTTTTGGACAACCTTGTACACGTGTAAACCTTTTATACCAGGTCGTATTTGTAGATATGTGTTTTTTTACATCAAACAAGTTGTTGGCATATGTGTGGTATTACAATATAAGCAGTCGCAAAAGGTTACGTGGGAAACACCATAAAAACTCCAATGGTTTCATCATCTGTTTTCTTTAGTGATGGATAGCGGAAACCCATTGAATATTGTTCCGTTTCTGTCCAGAAAGAAGCACCCTTTCATCAAGATAAAAATTAAACATAAAACAATAACACGCCATCTGTACATAAGAAACAAAAGTATAATAATAAAAAAGAAGTTTGTTTCATTTGAATTTGAAAACAACATTGGTTTTAGTAGAAACATTCCATGATTTGTGAAGATAAAAGATGGCAAAACATTAGTGCTAGCATATGTAGAGTGTAAGTGTGATAAAAAAAACATATAAAATATATCTAAAAACTTTATTATAAAAAAGAGCACAAAGGCTTATTAAAATTATATAAAAAAGGAGTAATTAATAAAATTATATTAGTCTAAATATAACTGTATGAGAAAAGAGACAGGGTGGTTTCAAGTATTTGACGTATTCTCTAATTTAAAAATTATGTTATTCCTGTCGTTATTGGTATAATTATGATTTTGTTGCTTCTTTTGATTGGAAAAAAAGTGACGTCTCAATCAGGTATATCGAGAAATCTTTAATATTCAATTGGAAATATGCAAACTAAAAAATAAATTGCCGAATTTCAGTGTGTCTTAAATTCATCTAGCATCAGAAATCAGCATCTAGCATCTATCATCAAAAAGGAGGACCTCTATGCGTGATAACTGAAGGTAAAATCTATATAACACTCGGTACCTTGTGTAAAAAGAAAGTCACTTGCATTATAGTGTGTCCTTACAATACCAAATATTTGAATATACCTAAGAAAACGATAACACACATGTGAAAATATATTATAACCAGATGCATTGAAGTAATGAGTAATCAAGTATACACGTTCGTTTAATGTGATAAAGTTGCATAAATATGTATAAAGACCGTCACCTATGTAAATATGTATATGAGTACCGAGAGAAGCATAGCACATGTGAAAATAGATAATAACCAGATGCATTTATGTAATGAGTAATGAAGTATTAGTTTGTTTATTGTGAGAAATAAAGTTACATATGTATATATAAAGTCCGTCACCTATGTAAATATGTATACCGAGAGAGAAGCACATAGCACATGTGGGACAGAGGTCCTACTGGAGATTTACATAACTACCCCGCCAGATCGATGTGGTCACGTGACCTGACAAAGGTTAAAGTGCCGCTCGCAACGCCGCCTGGATTTATTTAGAAAATTGCTCAACTATTCTGTGGCTCAAACTTCCGGTACATCGCCTCAAACCTTTATTTCCGGTCCGTAGAGTTCATCTCGTCATGACACCGTGGTTTGGGATTCTTTTGGGTCCACCGATGTCTGCTTAATAGTAAAGAGCTTCTATCGAGATGAGGAATATAGCGCTGGAAAAACAAGTAGTAAAATTCAATACATCTAAACAGCTACTTTGACTAACCTGCCAGGTATATCCAAACATAAATGACCTCATAGAGCTTGCTTCAATAAGATATTATAGGTAGCCGTTTCTTTAGGCTAAGTTCAGAAATCGTCATATGAAGTAGAAGTAGATATTGTAAATAATCATAGAAATAATAGCGATAATATTTTTATGCTTACTTCATGCCGAAATAATATTTTTGAAATGCTTACCGAGGGTAATAGTCGATACAAGCATCTATACACTCTCATGGACAAAACTTGAGGAAGTTGTACCTTTTATCTTGTATATCGGGATTCAGACAATAACTCTGAAAGATATTACAGTGACCTTTATTAAAGACACACGAGATAACCAAGTGCATATACACCCATGGACAATACCTAAGAAATTTGTACCTTTCAGCATGTATATCGGGATTCAGACAATAAATCTGAAATATATTTGATACACAGTGACCTTATTGAAGACACACGAGATAACCAAGTTTGAGAAAAATTGACTAACCTTCAAAAAAAAAAAAAAAAGACCATTAAAATCGAAAACATTCCAATTCCCTAAGAAATGTCCTTGAGGTTGAATTTCTACTGCACTTTAAACTTATTTACATAGTTTTCATAAATACCTTTACCCATAAATTCTTATAGAGCGCTGGATTCAAAAGCAGTCCGCCCAAAACAATATTAGTTTGAGGTATTGAGGCTCAAACTGCCTAACCCACTGGGAGGGCTCACTACTGATAAGCCAGGAATTCTCAATATTATTCTCTATCACAATTCAATCATACAAGTTGTTTTTATTTTTAAAGAAAACCTCTCGACAAATATTCTCTTATTAATATAGTTTTAACAAAAAATACAAAACTCGCAACAGCCCTAATATATATTTAATTTTTAGAAACTTCAGAGAAACCAATTTTCTCCCGTGTATTTTATTTGTGTAAAGTTGCTGTTCTGGGTCAAATTTCTGCAAGACTACGGCTATTTATGGACATGAGAATATGTGGCTAGGCGCTATTTCTACACCAGGACAATTGTTGCATGTCTTTTAGGTTCTTGTGCCATCTGGATGTATTGTCATTCATTTGTAATGCTTAATTCATCAACTCAGATAATATTCCATTTCAAAGAAACTATAATAACATAGATTTATACTTTTTTAAAATAAATATTCTTTCCTGATTTATAATAATTAATAAAAAGCACAAGAAACTTATTCCTGTAAGCTCTATTTATTTTATTATACTTTTATTATATGATGAAAAAGGCTTTCTCAGCTTGTTATCCTATGAGAAACATTTAGAAGTGTCCTATTTAACCATATATGACATAGGATTAGTAATACATTGCCAGAGCGGCATATTCAGATGTAGAATAGAGAGAGAGAGTTCTCACATAAAAAGAGGAGAGAGAGAAATAAAACCTAACGATCTAGGCGCTAGCTGAGCAATCTGACTAAAAGGAATCAACTCTCTCCGTCCCATTTTCTCTGAGAGTTTTTGAGAGAGTGAGCCGTAAGTTTCTGCAGTTTGATGTGATATTAAGCTACGATCTATGCCTAATGAAGTGAAGTCCACTTGGGAGAAGTGACATTCTGAATTCCAGGGCAATGTGATTAGTAACTTACGATATGGTTTAGACCGAGCTATGTGTTTCTTTGTTCAGACTGGCTATCATTCGATTAATGCAGGGTCAACAGCACAATAATACATAACAATGTTACATTTGTACAAGAAATCTATATACAACGAAAAGATATCAATTAACCATTAGTATCTGTTTAATTTAACCAGTGATTATAATATTGAATTAACCGTTTAATAAATCCTGAGGATTAGTATGCAAAATTGAAACTTTACAAAGGAATGTCAATACATCCAGATGTCACAAGAGAACCTACAGGACATGCAACAATTGTCATGGTGTGGAACTAACACATACCCACATATTCTCATGCCCAGCAATGGCCGCAGCCTTGCAGAAAATTAACATGGACCCAGAACAGCACTTTTACACACTCAAGATAGAAACATTGCGAGTGCTGTGATAGAGATGCATGGAGACATCTGAGGCTCTTCATTGGACACAACAACAACAATATGTAAAATATATTTGTTGAATATAGACAACTTATAACATTAATGTTTTATAATCCATTTATTAATTTTTGAAATTATTATGGATTGTAAATAAGCCAATTTAAATATATCAACTTACCATTAGAATCTATTTAAATTAACCATTGATTATGCTCTTGAATTAATCATTCATTTAATTGAATTCTGAGGGTTAGTATGCAAAATATATTCGTTGAATATAGGTAACTTATGACAAGGTTTTTATAATCCAGTTATTGATTCTTTAAAATTTTAACAATGGTAAATACATCAACTTGACCATCAGAATCTTTTTAAATTAACCATTGATTATGCTCTTTAATTAACCATTCATTTAATTGAATTCTGAGGGTTAAGTAGGCAAAATTTATTCGTTGGATATAGGCAACTCATGACATTAATGATTTTATAATCCAGTTATTGATTTTTTGAAATTTTATCCATTGTGAATATATTTATATTTATTTATTTATATTTATAATTTTCTTTAAAAAGACGCAAATATTTTTAGTGATTTATATATAATAATTCCCTTGATTCTAACAAAGACAATAATGAATGCAATGATTTGTGCTTATTACAATATTTTAACATTATCAGATGAGATTTTGACTTTATTGTACCAAATATTTAATGGAAAGAATAACTATGATTGAATCTATATAGCTTAACAATATATAAAATACAATATAACGCGGCTGATGATTGTAAAACGAAAATTAAAATTATACCGCGAATGTTTCTTTTAAAAATCGAAATTTATTTTCAAAGAGAAATAGCGACATTTCTAACTTTGAGGATGAGGTATGGAAAGGTGAAACATGAAGAGTAATGGAGAACGGAAAAATAAAAAGTGTCCAGGGGCGGGAATCGAACCCACACCCTTCTGCTTACCGGGCAGGTGCCTTGTCCACTCGGCTACCCTGGACGTATTTTTCCGTTCATAACTTATATTTAAAGTAACATTTAAAATACAATATAACGCGGCTGATGATTGTAAAACGAAAATTAAAATTATACCGCGAATGTTTCTTTTAAAAATCGAAATTTATTTTCAAAGAGAAATAGCGACATTTCTAACTTTGAGGATGAGGTATGGAAAGGTGAAACATGAAGAGTAATGGAGAACGGAAAAATAAAAAGTGTCCAGGGGCGGGAATCGAACCCACACCCTTCTGCTTACCGGGCAGGTGCCTTGTCCACTCGGCTACCCTGGACGTATTTTTCGCGGTATAATTTTAATTTTCGTTTTAACAATATATGTATAGTGATAATAATAATATAATGATATGAATAATACAAATTATTATAAGAGTAAACCTTTACCAATTTTTTGGACTTTCTATAGCTCTAGATCCGTTCCTAGAACGGGCTAGTGTCCCATTTTATTTATTAGAGTAAAAATACTTTTTATAAGGTTGTCCTAAATGTTCGTGTTTTTCTAAAACAGTTAATTTTCTTATAACTTGAAGAATAATAATATTACAGCGAATACATAATAACTATATTTTTTTAAATTATCCCTAGTACACGTGGTACAGGCCATGATAACGGTGGTGGGTAGAAATAGATGACTGCTTTTACTGTAAGTGCACCAGATGTCTACACATATGAAAAACAGTTCGACTTTGCACTTTTAAATGTGCCAGAGCCCCGTTTGGTTACTTGCACTCGCTGGTGGTGTTGGACATCTGCAAGATTCGGGGTCCATTGTAGCTTTTTTTATCAGAAAAAAAAGTGCCCAATGCGGGAATCGAACCCGGGCAATAAAGGTCGAAAACCAACGGTTTAGACCATCCTTTCACCGACCCCCAAGTTACTCTTTATACATAATACAAAGACAATTATACATAACGGCAAATAATATTGGTATTTTAATTTTTTTGCAAGTGTTAACGAAATTTTGAGACAACCTTGTATTTTTTAAAACGTTCATCTAATCAGGTAGATGCTATGCCGAAATGATGACTTCACATCTGTGTACGAACAAAGTTTTACCGAAATTGATTCATCCCATTTTACTTCTCAGCATGGGATGCTCTAAAGCACATTGACAAAGCCATTTTATAAATGAAATACCTTTCAAACAAGATATAAGAATTCACAAAACCTATATTACTTCCGTTATTTAATATTTGGAATTGATAAAGAAACTCGATCTAGAATAAAAAATAATAAAATGTTTTGTTAAAAAAAAAAGGTTTGCACGTAATGATCTAAGTTAGTGGGTCAGAAATATTGAGAAAATATTGTTTGGTCTTAAATTGTATTCTTGGTTTGTTTTTATCTCTTACTTTTAAAGCTTTTCTTTTGACATTTATGCAATCTGGGGCATCTTAATGTAAACTTTTAAACTACGTGATTATTAATGTATTTTAATAAATAAATATATTCATCATTCAGTGACGTTCCGCTTAACAACAATTTCACCATAACGACTGATTAGATAAGATGAGAGATTAAACAAGCCTATTGATATCTGGCAATGTGTTTATTTTCAATAATATCATCAAATATTATCTCTACATTAGCCAAAAATGATTCTTAAACATTTAGAAAAATAGATTAATCTTAAACATTGTAGAGATATTATTTGATCTTATTGTATCAAAGTATTTATTATTTTATTAACAAAGTATCATTTTTGATGTTTATCTCTCTATCTCTCTATATATATAAAAGTCAATTTCTGTCTGTCTGTCTGTTTCGCGATAAACTCAAAAACTACTGAACCAATTGGTACCAAATTCTGCATGTCGCTTTTTATAAACCTGAGGAAAATTTTCGGCTGCATTTTGATTAGTATTTTTGGCTATTTATTTTTTTCATTTGAAGAACTTTTTTTTACGCGGACTAATCCGGAATGAAATGAATACCTAAATATGGCCATTTTTTTAAGGATCGGTGGTTCAGTGGTAGAATGCTCGCCTGCCACGCGGGCGGCCCCGGTTCGATTCCCGGCCGATGCATTTTTTTTTTACAATTTTTAAAACTCATTTATATTATCTTATATATATAATTGAATGTCTGTCTGTCTGTACTCTATAGATTCAAAAACCATACATCCAACCGCCGTGAAATTTTGGGATATTATTAGGTATATCACCGGGAAGGTTTTTGAAAATAATTTCATGAATATCTTGAATATCCTTAGAGTTATTTGCAGATTTGTAGATTTAACTCGCAAGCAGCGCCCCCATTGTGACGATGATAACAAGTTTTCTTATCACTAAGTTTGTTATCTTAAATATTATTTATCAAAAGTAAGATTATCTCAGGATGACACGGCAATTTATTTGCGACAAGAATAATGATACAATTCCAAGGCGAAGATACTATTCCTTTAACTTCCAATTACCGAGGGAACCAATTAATATTGATTTTATTCAACTTATCGAGTATTTCTCAAGGGACCGGGAAAAAATGTTCACTAGATAAAACTATGATTTTCTAATGTAGAAAATTAGGAAAGACAAAATTCAGGATGACAAGGCACACAGGGACCGGGAAAAAATGTTCTCTTTATCGAAAGATTCAAATTTACGAGTTTCAAATTATCAAAATATATCTTTTTTATTTTTCAATAAGTTTTTAGAGAATTGTTTTAACAAATGTTCGCTAGACAAACTTTCACTCGGATAAAACCCGGGCGAAGCCGGGTACACATCCGCTAGTATTTTTATATTCTGTAAATTTCCCTCTTTGCCTATCTTTTATTTATCATTCATAGTTTGTTCTTGCCTTAAATAAATTGCTGTATCATCTTGAAGTTTGTCTTTCCTAATTTTCCACTTGGCAATATTATTGAAAAGAAACACATTGCTAGTGAATTTATTTGTTACAAATTGTATCGATAGAGGACATTTGAATTTATGAATTTACTATTGATTTCCTACAAGCACACATAAAAATTAATAAATGAGTTATAAGTGAGTTACCTTAACCTTTTTTATACTTTGACGTTTCCGAAGAGATAGATCTAATGTGCTCAAATCAGTAGCTTTTGATTATTCCTGATGGCATCCCATATAATAGTTTATTATTACTTTATCCATGTGTATAGAATTTTTCTATAGTCAACGACAAAATATTGTAGAGTCCTGCTTTCTACTCACTAGGTGAGCTTTCAATGTTAGATTTAATTTATCAAACACAGGAATAGATCTTAAAATTTATTATACTTCGGCCAGTATAAATCATTTTAGATATATCTTTAAAATATTTACTGGCCGAAGTATATCCTTTTAAGAACTATAAATGCCTGCCAGGCAGTCTCTATCTTTACAGAAATAGATGATAAAATGGAAGGTTCCATTGTTTTCTATAATCTAGATAGTTTCAATCTGTCTAGACTTATAAGTATATTATATTTATATAGACATGTAAAAATACGAATTATAAAGTGATTCTTTATTATATACATTCATGCATGAAACTTAAGGAAGCTGTTCCCATCTAGATGTATATCGGGTTTCAGACAATAACTCTGAAGGATATTACAGTGACCTTTATTGAATACACACGAGATAACTAAGTTTCCTGTGTCTCATTCAAAATGATAGACGACCGGCGACATCAAAGACATTCATTTTTCTTTGATGTTGTCCATGAGTGTATTTGGAAAACATTTGAGCGTTAATTCTCTCTCAGGCCTATTCCTTTCCACAGATACATGCTGATCCCATGAGAGGGTTATCACCTAGGCATTTACGCAAATTTCACAGCTCAATTAAGAAATTTTAAAATTCTCTTTATGAACAATAATTAAAACGGCGTGTAATAACATATATCCATAATTTTCCTAATATAAATATCTTTAGAGCCCGTAGCATATAATGAGGGAAGGCAAACGGTTTGGAAACAAAACAATATTTTGTGATCACAAAAATTCAACTTACTCATACAATAGAACAGAGACATAATATTTTAGGATTATTATAAAACACTGATAATTGCAACCTTCTCTCCACTATGGCCACATGCCGATATGCTGATGTCAAGATAGCACAGGTCGGCACCAGTATGATATATTTTGAGGCTGGGATGTGAGGACAAAGGTTAACACGGGATAACATAGATCTTATATGAATCACCAATGTCGTGTTGATATAAAAACAGAGTCAACAAGATAAATACGCTGAATAACATAATATTAAAGTTAATAATATTCGTATGGAATAATAAATATATAGATATCATATGAAATTATTTCATTTTGAAAAATTATTTCTAGAACAAACTATGTTAAGTCGACCTCCAGATGTCGCGACTTTCCCTTTATAAACCTATTGTTGTTGTTTCCTGTTCGCCGGCTCATATCCTTTTGTAGATATGTAAATATGTAATCTTTTATTTTCTTCTTTACACCTCAAATCAGGCATTTCATTCTTAATTATGTTTATCAGACCAATTAAAGTGAATTGTGATTCTTTATTATATTTTATTATTTTTACCACGACTTACCACATAGATCTATCGATATACAAGGTATGTCCCATAAGTTCCCGGACTGGGTCCATAAAAAAAAAAGGTAAGATTTTTTTTAAATTTTTTTATTAAAACTTTTCAAAGTAATCCCCCCTTGCTTCAACGCACCAGCGCCATAGTTTCTCCCAATTGTCGAAACAGTTTTTATAAGCCTCTTTTGGAATGCTCTTCAATGCTAACGGCGATTTTTCTATTATGTCATCCCTGGTGTCAAAATGTCTTCCTTTTAGAACTGCTTTAAGTTTGGGGAACAGGAAAAAGTCATATGGTGCGATGTCTGGGAAATAGGGTGGTTGACGTAGGATTTGTGTCCCGTTTTTCGCCAAAAAGCTAGTCATCAAGTGCGCTGTGTGAAGGCGAGCATTGTCATGGTGTAGGATCCAGCCACCATTAGTCCATTTTTCTGGCCTTTTTTTTTTAATCGCTTCCCTTAGACGGCGAAGGATGCCCAAATACATTTCCTTAATAACTGTTTGGCCTGCAGGAAGATACTCGTGATGAACAATGCCCTTGTTATCCGAAAAAGCGACCAGCAACACCTTGTTTCTGGATTTTTTGGGTCTAGGCTCACCCTAACCTCTCCACTCGGCAGATTGAGGTTTGGTTTCAGGGTCATAGCCATAGACCCATGTCTCGTCGCCTGTGATTATCTTGTCTTTCCATTCTGGATCCGTTCTTGTCATTTCCATCATGTCCTCACAGGTTGCAAGCCGACACAGTTTTTGCTCATTGGTGAGGAATCTTGGGATGAATTTTGCAGGAGCCTTTTTGAGCTTCAAATCTTCGGTTACGATCCTTCCAATCGTTGTTTTAGAGATGCCTGTGTCTTGCTCTAGCTCCAGCAAAGTGGTTCGAGGATTTTCTTTTATCAAATCGGTGATTTTTTGCACATTTTCATCAGTCCTTTGAAATTTTGGGCGTCCTTGACGAGGATCATCTTCAATGGAAATTCTGCCAGCTTTAAATCTAGAATGCCATTCAAAATCAGTTGTTCTCTTTGGGGCGTCATTGGGGAATGCTTTATTAAGCATTTCAAAAGTTTCGGTTGCTGATATTTGAAGTTTTACCCAAAATATCATGCAAATCCTCTGCTTCAATTTTTGTTCCATCGTAAAATCGCCGCAGCGCTAGGTGTGACCTTTAAATAAATTAGAATAACCTTGGCGCGCGTGCAAGTACCGCCTCGATATTGGTACCACCGTGTAGCCAGATATTTTTGCTATAATAAACAGTCAAATTCATTTACATTTTTCATTTATTTATTTTTTTATGGACCCAGTCCGGGAACTTATGGGACATACCTTGTATATTCATATGTTGTAATACGTGGAGCATGGAACATGGTTACCTTGGTTTAGAGGGGTCTGCACCCGGTAAGGTGAAATGGACTATGGAGTCCTAAGATAGCTCTGGTTATTCTATATTCTATAAATGCGTTTTAATCAATTTATAATCAATTCTGAATTAATAGTAACATAAAGGTAACCCAGGTTCCTGGAGCGTATCCTTAGATCGCCAAATAACCGATCCTGAATTTATATTTTTTTCTCATTATTGATTGTTCAAAAACCATAGTAATTATTCTTTTATTTTAAAATGGATAAATCTTTTTTAAAACATGTCAATATATTTTATAAAACGTGTTAGAATATCCTAAATTAAATCAAAATTATCGAAAAGCTAATAATATAAATATGTTATTAATTGTGAATATATATAAATTATCAAATTATATTACTTATTTAAAACAGAATGCTACAAATATTTTCATTTATTTCTGCCACTTTTTCAGAAGTAGAGAATTATTTTTGAATCTATAATAATTCATGGTATAAAATTCAACTTACCAAGTGACAAAATTTATTAAAGATTTCTAAAAGATGAAAATAGAATTTTCAAGAAAAGAAATTCTCGTTGAAAAATGGAGGTAAGGATTTTTCGATAAAAAAATATTCAAAGAGGGTTGAAAAGTTGCTGGAACCAATACAGATGTAGTGGGCGCCGTGTGTGTAGGCAATTTTTCCCCACAATTACCTTCACTACTCATATATTTTCCCAATATCGATTTTTCTTGGTTTTCTTCCTTTCCTCTAACTACCATAATTCTGTATTATCTCAATAATTGCTTCCCTTTTTACTTCTTTAGGCATTTGTTTAACCAATTCGACGGCAAAGACCTCTCGGAAAACTGTTTTTTCGACTTTATTTATTATTTCATTAAAGGAATTCAGGGATTTTTTTAACTTTCTCTCCGATAGGTTTATTTATAATGATCGCTTATCAATAATGTAACATATAGGTTTAACATTCTTATAGGTCATTAAGTCTGTTATATTGGTATTTTGGACGAAAATATCCATTAAAAAGTTGAAAATTAACTAATATATTATAAAAATAGACGTAAAAAGATGCTGAAAAACTCTATAATCAAAAGCATCAATTTATTTTTTACTAAAATGAAATATTATCCGAAATCTCCAAACATATATATATATATATATATATATATATATATATATCTTTTTTTTTTAATGATCGATGTAGCAAAATATATTTTTAGTTTCGATTTGGTTAATTTTAGTTTTGGTTTTATTTAGGAGATGTAATTGAAAATTGTTATTTCTATAATTATACCATTTTTTTTCCACTGACATTTATTCATAATATAGAGAATAATATTATTATATTTCATATATACAATTTTCAGATCTATTTGTTACAAAAATACACAATGTGCTTAACCGAATTTTCCTATTAACCGAATCCACTCTTGTTCCCATAAAATTCTCAAAGAGTGAAACTTTCAGATCAATTTATTTTTATAGGAGAAGGTTGATTAAATTTTAAACTGGCTGCTTTATTGATTTCAATGAAAATTCCTTTTTGGAGATTATGACCTTTGTTTTAAAAAATATATATGAGCAATAGATATCTTTATGAATTTTATACAGTGAAATAATTTTTCAATATTTGAGAATATAAAAATAAAAAAAATTATATTTTTCATACAAACGATAGGTGGTAAAATATCTTTATATGATATAAATTAATTAAAAACTCAATATACAGCGAAATAGGCATTTTTATATATGATATATTTTAACTAAATAAAATGCATATATGTTCGAAACCTCATAATTTCTTTTATATATTGTCGCTAAGTATGTATTATTTTATTAACAGAGTATCATTTTGATGTTTATACTTTGCTACTCTGTAAACTTCCCTCTTTGCTTATCTTTTGTTTATCATTCTTAGTTTGTTCTTTCCTTAAATAAATTGCTGTCTCATACTGAAGTTTGTCTTCCCTAATTTTCCACGTGGCAATATCATTTGTGTTTATTCGTTTAAAAAATAATCGAAAGGTTAGTGTTTAATAATATTTACACTTGGAGTCCAAGGTAACGCCTGAATATATTTAACGTTGTAAGTACAGTTAATAGGGCATAAATTTACTGTTAGGTTGAATTGTGGCTTGAATTATTACTCTATATATAGTGGAGGAGATCTTTAGCTTGTGACTTTTTGAAGTAATTTTTTAACTTCCCTTCATTACACCAGTTGGTTATATATTCCAAATTTTAAATTCAAATTCATTTATGAGCTCTCTTTCTATATATATGGTTCATAGTAGAACCTATTAAAAAATGTTTGAAAATAAAGAAATAGTCATTAAAAATATAGGTGAATATTCAAGCTAGATTCAATCAAGGAATAAATGCAATTAAACCTAGTGAATCACAATATGAGACTGAGGTTTTGGTTCACTGTAAACATTTTAACTAATTATGATTATTATTAATATTCTACCGGAAAATTTTCCAACTATGAAAATGATTAGTTTAGGACTTTAAAATTATAATAATAATAGGAATAGGTTTTGCTATGACCAAAATAAATTTTAATGGAATGGAATTGGGGATTATTTTATGTTCGTTATATGAGGAGGTTTGCTATATCCTCAATTTGTTTAGCAGTAACGGTAAATGCAATCATTAATGTATTTATTACCAGTTGCAATTAAGACACGCTATATCCGAACTGGATAATTACGTGTGAAACTATTTACAATAATTCATATTGTAGTAGAGTAGGTAACAGAATTGTCAAAAAGAAAATAAACAATTAAGAAAAATAGCATCGAATAAACATATACACTAAACAATTAAGCATCAACATAAGCAGATAGAAGAAATCGCAAGGTAGTTATTTACAATATATTAAGCAATGATGGAAATTGATTTAATGAGGTTATCTGTAATAATTAGTATCGTGGAGAGAGAAAGTTGATCAAGTTGAGCTATTTACAATGAGTTATGTTCTAAAGTAACTTATTAATTATTTACATTGATGTAAATCAAGTCGCATAGTAGTGTAGTTCCTCAAGCTGCATGAAACTGTCTATTTATAATAAAAAGTCTGCAGAACCTATTAAATTTCGTATAGCTTTCCCTATTATTAATATTCTACCAGCAAAATTTTCATCTATAAGAATGATTAGTTTAAGAGTTTAAAATTAAGTTCATAAAAGGGGTAGGTTGCTATAACCAAAACAATATTAATGTAAGGGAATTGGGAATTATTTTATGTTCGTTATAGAAGAATAAAAGGTCCGCTATATCCTCAATTCGTTTCACTAACTGTAAATACAAACATCTAGAGAATATATATCCACTTTTTTTGCTAAAAGATATATGTCCGTTGAAAATATGCTATAAAATAGAAGTTTATATTTCTTTTTTTTTATAATATATTTAGAGTTTATATATTTCCACGAATCGCAGGTACATCAATCTAATGTTAAACACTCTCTCTATTTGTCAAAAGAAGATAAAGTGTTAGAAGTAGAAATATGAAAACCAATATCATTATAACATATAAAAAATTATAATTTGACCCTAAAATATCAGCAATTATTTAAATAGCTATTTCAAACTTTTTATTTTAAACCTTAAGGGCATAATTATAGGGTTCCAATTTTTATTTAAGCGCTAATTAAAAGTAGCAATTAAAATAATTAATTATTCCAAAATTTCAAAAAAAGCGATCGTGAAAAAGCTAATTGGTATAAAGACCAAATATAGTTTAATTAATGGTTTAAAATAAATTGGAGACTGATCAATGTACTTGAGTTTAAATTATCATATTTATTGTGTATCTCACCAACAAATAAAATTTCAGTATTATCTTCTTCAGAACAAATGTGTTTGTATATATATATATACTAGCCGAATGACCCGGGCAACGCCCGTGTTTTACCCGATTGAATGTTTTGATTCAATTACTATTTGTTACAATTATAAATTGGCGCCTTAAATAATTGCATATATTAGTTAATAACTATAGCCTATGTGCTTTATCTGTCTATGTACTGTTGGCTTCCGTAGGCGTCTCTTACTGGGAAAAAGAAAGAGAGGGGTGGGGGGGGGGGGGGGCAAAGGTGGCGTGTTCGTAGCCAACCAATAGGAGAGCGCCATTCCAAAAAAAAAAAGGCGAATGGGGGGGGGGGGGGGGGGGGGCAAAGATGGCGTGACCGTAGCCAACCAATAGGAGGGCGCCATTTAAAAAAAAAAGGCAAACGGTGACAGAGATGAAAACTGATGACTGATTGTTGATTAGGAGATGAGGAATGACGCTCGTAACTGTATATATATGAGTGTGGTCAGGATATACCTTATTTGATAAGATGCGAGTGTGGTCAGAATATACCTTTTTTGATTTTAATACCAACACCTGACCTTTTTGATTATTAACACACACACACGAAAAATTGTAATATTTTGGGGAATTATTTTTATGTGAAGGAGATAATTCATTTCACACATACAATAACCTTGTTTCTTAAAAGGTACAACTCCCCAACAGTGAGTGCACACATAACCGAGGGGCTCTGACACACTTGTAAAACCAAAAACTAACTGCTTCCCACATGTGTAAACATGATTTCTACCACGTGAACCTAGAGATGAGTATAAAAGAAATAACTTCCAAATTAACAGCTTCGTATTAAGGATATCGTCTAAAAGGTAGACATGAGAAATCCAAAATACTAAGTTAGTATATCACACACACAGACCTTTATATTTAATCCAAAATACTGAACTAAATGCGCTTTATCTTGAGAAAACCAAAATACTATACCATCGAACTATTTAATTTATGTATTTAATAGGGGAATTTATAATATCTATTTTATTCTAGTAATATACATCATAAGAGAAAGAGATACAAACTTAATTGATCAAACACAATATATTCCAAGTTGAGCAATACTCAGTGTTCCGACAGTAACGAACGTGTATTGGAGAATCAAGAAATCCTCACAATTTACATTCCTTACACGGTTCATGGAATGAATAATTAAAGCGTCGTTTAAATTTAATTATCAAAATTTCACATCACATGTTTATTATTAATAAATGCTTCCATATAAATCCTTATTAATAGAGTATTTCTCTTGACTCTCGCTCAGTGGAGCTAAGAGTTATGGAACATAACAGATATATGGGGATTTATATTTATATATAAGATATATGTGTAGAGATAGAATAAAATTCTACAAGTATTGATAGTTAACTTATATTAATAGTAACCTATATTTGCGTGCTATCACAAGCAAACAGTAGATCAGTATTAAAAGAGGGAGAGAGACAATGTATAGCGAATAAAATGATATTTTTTTGGAATCCCACAAAATATTTATATACGCATCTCGGTCCTATTTCAGCAATATTATTATTTAACTAGCGGATGTGTACCCGGCTTCGCCCGGGTTTTATCCGAGTGAAAGTTTGCCTAACGAATATTATATATTATGAAGTATAATAAACAATGTTAAAGATTAGTTTTAATTATTAATCAAGATTGTGTGTGAATATGTGAGAAAGATGTAATATCGTTGTTGTTTTCTTGGCCGACTGTTTTACATATGGTGTTATCTTAAAATTGCTTGTTTTGAATATTTTTTTAGATTGAGTTGAATGAATTGCTGAATTTTTTTTGTATTTATATATAAATAAAATTAACTCTGTTGATTCTTTTTGTATTTGATCGATAACAGCGAAGTTACGCATGTTAAAGTTAGGAAAAATATTTTGATGTTAAGCAAAACCTGCTCCATCTCGTTTTACATAAATGTTGAAAATTTGGTCGAAATCGATGCATGGTTATCAAATCTCTTTTGATGAGCTATACCCATCTCCAGTAGCTAGCTTTACACTATTGATACCCTAATATGATGAAAAAATATTATTTTAATTAAATAAATACTGTATTCCCCCCTCAAATTTCAGATGTTCTGAATTTAACGTAAAAATGAATGAACCTCTTAATAGTTTTACACTACCTACAATGGGGATTTAACTTTGTTCTGGTGGTTATTAAAACGTGTTAGAGAGATGGTACATCTATATTTTTGTGTAATCAGTTATTGCGATTGAAAGAGTTACCTTTAGCACGGAGAATAGAATGTTTGGATTGTAGAGGCAGGCGTCGTCTGTTTTGATGGTTTCTTTGGACAAGCTCCTATTCAGACAATTCTGATAGTAGAAATTATTGAACAGTAGTGCATTATATAATTATGTTAAAAAAAATAATTTCGTTATATAAATGATTGATCTGTTATAATAAACCGGTATATATTGGATCAAAATAATATATTTACAAATACCTCATTTGGCCGAACGACAACTTTTTTCAAGGTAAAACAACTTCCGCCAATAGGGGTAATTAAATTATTTTTGAATCAATATATGTCTTTTAATTAAATATCTATTTATGGATTACTCTATTTTCCAAATACAAGGTATGTTCATTAAGTCCCCGGACTCGCATTATTTGGAATATGCCAGAAAATCATTCACCAAGATCTGGGTCTGAAAGGAACTGCAAGCAAATTTGTGAATCGTCAACGCAGGCCCGCACACAGTCTATTCAATGATCGCTTTTTTTTTTGGCCAAAAATAACCTCTTCTATCTCAATCCCTTTATCTCAATATTTAGCTTCTAGTGACCTTTTCCTTAATCCTAAATTGAAAATGATCATGAAAGTGAAGAGGTTTGACTTGAAAGATGAGATAAAAAGAAAATCGCTGGACGTTTTGAGAAGCCTTACGCAGAACGTTTTGCAGCATGTTTCACTAGTTGGGATAAAATATGGAGACGATGTATTGATGCAGGAGGATCATACTTTGAAATTATTACCAAATATATATAATATTAATTGGTGGAAAAATGTTATACTACCATCCTGGAACTTAATGATCTCATACCTTTTAGATGAATGAGTTATAATGAAAATATACTATAATATTCGCTTTGAAATTCATAGGCATTTATGTACAATGGTGGGTGTTCGTTTTATTCCTGTTTTGATTAGTTCTCTGCTGTCACGTGACCTCAATCAGCCAATCAGCGTGTATTAAACACTGTAGCTCTGCATCGATCAACAAAGTTTTATATTAAATATAAAATCTTGGGTTCGATTGGTTTCTTTTCTTTTTATTCTATCAATATATAAAATTATTTTTTTTTGTAATAGTATATCTGTATACTCTCTTTTAAAACACAAATTTACAATCATAGACTTAAGTAGGTTGTATCTTTTAGCATATATATTGGGATTCAGATGATAATTCTGAAAGACTTTTGATACAAAAAGCGACCTTTATTAAAGATACACCAGAACAAAATTGCCTCTGTTTCCTTAAAAAGAAACATAATACCTGCGACATCAAAGACCTCCCACATCCTTAAGTTTTGTCCATGAGTGTATTTGAGAGATAGATTTATAATTAATAAGGATATAATTTGTATATATGGGGGGAGAGAGGGATGCGATGCTTGATTTCTTTATTCTGGAATGGTAAACTTTGGTGTTCTGAGGATACTTTAACTACATAAGCACATTTTTAGGTTTTAATTATTCTTTAAATGTCTCGTGACGCATCTGTACATTTAACCACGCTATATTTACTACTATGTCTATATTTACAAGCTTTCGGAGGTTCCCTTTTATGAAGCAAAATGACAATTACATACAAGGTTATCCCAAAAGTTCATAAACACTTGCAAACAATTGAAATACCAATATTATTCGCCATAATATTATTCGCCCATATGTATAATGTCTTTGTATTATGTATAAAGTAATTGTATTATGTATTATTATATATTCGTCGTAATATTATTCGTCAACTAATAAGTAAAACAATGTTTTAAGAAAACACGAACTTATGGGACAACCTTATATATTAGATGTAGTATTGCCAGTTTTAGTTCACAAGATAGTGTTAATTACTTTTCTTGATAGAGGATAACCCTCTAAAGTTATCAACATAGAAATAAAAAAGAAATAGCATCGAAATATTTCATTGTTGTGAAAAGTTAACACCTTTAAGCTAAATACCTGTCAAAATAAATTAATATATTGTGTAATGAATTATAGCACGGACATAAATGATTAATGCAACTTAATTGAGCTAATTAATTAACCGCAATTAAAGAACCGTTACACATGTGACAGATAGCTTCAACGTGATCTCTATGTCGAAATTACATTTTAATAGTTAATTGAACAATTTAGAATTAATTAGAACATACTAGGTGTTGACTATCTAGCTTGTAAACCAATGTTCATATACCTTATGTTATGATGCATTAGCGCGCCATCTGTTATGAAAATTCGAAACTATTATGGGCGCGTATGATTCTTTTTAAAAATTGAACAGTATCTACTGTCCCCTTACTGCAATGGAAAACCGCTGGAAGGGTTCACCACTGATGAACTAGGCACTCCCATTAATTTTTCACTTGCAGTAAGGGGGTAGTAGATATTTTTTAATTTTTAAAAATAATTATACGCGTCTATAATACAAGGTAGGATCAATAAATAAGGTGAATTATAATTTATTAAAAAAAAAGAACTATATTAAAAATTAGGACTTGATTTATTCAAATTATATATAATCACCTTGGCTTTCTATACATCGTCTCCATCGTTCTGGCAACTTCTAAATACCCTCTTTATAGGCACTCTTAGGAAGCGTGTGAAAAAAATCTTGCACCACTTTCTGGACATCTTCATCCGAGTCAAATCGCTTTCCCTTTAACTCCTTCTTTAGTAGCCCAAAAAGGAAATAGTCAGAGGGGGCTAGGTCTGGACTATATGCAGGATGTTCTAAAACTTCAAAACCTAATTTAATGATTGTATATACAGTTTTACATGATGTATGCGGCCTTGCATTATCATGAAGGAAGAGAACACCTTTACTAAGCTTCCCTCTTCTTTTGTTTCTTATACCGGGCTTTAGCTTATTTACAAGAATGTCACAATAAAGGTCGCTGTTCATACGTTGCCTTGAGGATAAAAATTCAAGACAGATTGGTCCATCAACATCCCAAAAAATTGTTAACAAAACTTTACCGGCCGAACGTTGAGACCTGATTTTTTTGGTCTTGGAGAGTCGCCTCATTTCCATTCCATAGATGCACGTTTTGTCGAAGGATCATGATGATAACACCAAATCTCATATCAAGTTACAATTTGGTCAAGGAAATGATCACCTTCCTCTTCATACCGCTTTAATAGAGCCTTTGAAACCCGAATACGGGTAAGTTTTTGATCCAAATTGAGGAAATGTGAAATCCATCTGCAGCATATTTTCTAAATTGCAATTGTTCTTTAATATGGTGTGCACAGTTCCATAGCTTATATTCAAATTGTCGGCTATGGTAAAAATGGATATTTTTCTATCCTCTAAAATTAGGTTTTCAACCGCATTTATCGTGCTTGGCGTCGCTGTAACACTTGGTCGTCCAGGTCGCTCAATATCGGTACATGTAATTCGTCCATTTTTGAACTCGTTAACCCATTTATAAATGTTTTTTTTTTTTTTTTGAGACAAACAAGACTCACTATAGATATTTCTCATTATTTGGCATATTTAATATGTTTGAATACCTTCTGCATTCAAGAAACGAATAACTGCACGTTGTTCAAGCGTGGTGCAATCCTTCAAGGGAGCTTCCATTTTAGTTTATTTATAAGTCTCGCGCCGCGCGTGAGAAAAAAGAACAGAACACCTTAAATAGTCTCTCGATGTTATATTTTAATATTCTGTGGTTTAAATTATTTTGATTTTTTAATTTTTAAGAAATAAGATGATATTCACCTTATTTATTGATCCCCCCTTGTAGTTTCGAATTTTCATATACCTTATGTTACGATGCATTAGCGCGCCATCTGTTATGAAAATTCGAAATTATTATGGGCACGTATGATTCTTTTTAAAAATTAAACAATATCTACTGTCCCCTTAATGCAATGGAAAACCGCTGGAAGGGTTCACCACTGATGAACCAGGCACTCCCATTAATTTTTCACTTGCAGTAAGGGGGTAGTAGATATTGTTTAATTTTTTAAAATAATCATACGCGTCTATAATAGTTTCGAATTTGCATATACCTTATGTTACGATGCATTAGCGCGCCATCTGTTATGAATATTCGAAACTATTATAGACACGTATGATTCTTTTAAAAATTAAACAATACTACTGCCTTTACTGCAAATGGAAAAACCGCTGGGAGGGTTCACCACTGATAAGCCAGGCCCTTCCATTAATTTTTTCATTGCAGTAAGGGCAGTAGATATTTTATTTTTAAAAAGAATCATACGCGTCTATAATAGTTTCAAATTTTTATAGACCTTATGTGCATATTGATCTTTTTTATATTCTATAATTTACTCTATACACCCTATTTGATCTTATTTGATTTAAATGTCTTGAATATGAATTGTAATATTTGGACAGGTCTCTGTAGATGGGTTTCTTTTCATTTTTTTAATGTCATCTCAAGCCTTCAAGCATCTCTGCCCTCCTACAGGAGTACTTACAACGAATAATAAGTATCCGTTTATGTATTCTTGTAGAGGGAAGGACAGAGATGCCAGAAATCTTGAGATTTAATCAATAAAAATAGAAATAAACTCATCCCCAGAGACCTGTCCAGTTATTTCTTTTGATCTTATGAAACCCAAGTTATTCCTGTACCTTTGAATACCATAGAGTACGAAATCATGGTAAACAGGTTATGTTGAATTTTGTTCGATTTATCAAACTGGTATTGTGGCATTATCTTTCATCTAAATCTGTATATATAATGAACATAATTCATTTTAGAAGGGAGCGATTGCTTATCACCCATGATAATCATCCTTCCATAATTTTACAATACATAATATAGCATATGATTGAAATTATGAATATAAAACATACAAACTTATACTAAAATTGGTAAATAAAGAAAGCTGTGTATATATATAAGTAAAACATATACTAAAGCACAAAGCCAACCGGAAGAGCTGACAAAATGTACAAATCCGAGTAAAAATGTCAGCAGACCAAATTTAATTTCCACAAAAGGATTGACGGCAAGATTTGCCAATAAAAAAGCGCAGGAGCGGAAATTAAATTGACCAAACCAAATCCAATAGATTTAATCACACAGGGCCTGGTTATATTTTATAAGTTTGGGAATCTTCCACATCTCTACATTTGTTTATTTTAATGTTTATAAATCCATTCTTAGGTATATCGGCTTAGTCGTAGTCAGGGGAAATCTGGAGCGCAATGGAATTCACATTCCGTTCTGTGAGGTTTTCTTCAAAACTATTTGCACCAGGTTTTTTCATAAAAACATCTTCAGAATGTGTTCTTACTGCAATGTAAAAAAAATAAATAAAATGGTTTCTCTCATCATTGGTTTTAACCCGCATCCTCGATTTTCCTAAAAACTATTTACAACAGGTTTTTCCATGAAAACATCTTTCTACTGTTTCTTACTTTACTGGAAAAAAAGATTTGTAAGGAAATGGTTTCATTATTGATGTTGTTTAACCCTTTTAACCCGCATCCTCAGTTTTCTTCAAAACTATTTGCACCAGGTTTTCCTATATGAATTTCGTTCTACTGTTCCTTACTATAATGGAAAAAGATTTGAAAGGAAATGGTTTCATCAGAAGTAAAACCCTACATAGTTTAACCATTTTAATCTACAGGGTGATCCAAAAGTCCCGCACAACTTTAAAAATTAATAACTCCGCGAATATTTGCGATAGAGCAATGCGGTAAACACCATTGTGTTCAGGATGCAATGGGATTTTTATGGCAAATAATGAAAAATTCGAAATTGATTTTAGTTACAATTCTATTCGCCAGATGGCGTTCTACCAGAATCAGAGATTCAGAGGCCAAATTGTTTGATAAATTGAAAAATATAACTGATCGACACGTATTTTTCCTTTTTGAATACGAGGAAAGACCCCTAATAATATCAAATAACAAATTAATAAAACACCACTTCGCCAAAAGTAGGAAGAATTGGTTAACGATTTTCAAATACAATCAGAGATATGTAAAATAGGTAAATGCAAATTAAAACATGTAGCAAAAATATTTATATTTTATATGGGGTTTTGTGAAATAGATTGAATGTTTAAAAACACTGCTGATATCAATACACGAATTTTTGAAATGTTAATATAGTACCAAAAATTATGATGGCACTATTAATGGGATTTCTAGCTATAAGAAATGTGTAGTTTCTTGACTGATTGGCGACCCTTGACTATTTAACTGGATATTTGTCATGATCCAACAAATGAAATATAGAGGGGAGTGACAAAATATATTTGTCGTACTTTATTCCAAATATCCTATGGGCTTGTCAAATGTTATCATTGTTTATTATACTGTACACAATTTTTTAAAATGTGTCCCCTCAAATAAAAATAATTTTTAAATCGACCTTTTGCGTTGAAAAACGTGGTAGTAAAATCATTTTGTATTTTTTTTTTTCACAAAATTTCTAAAGTTATTGGTGTACAGAAAATATTCCTTATGCTATTTCTTCTAATGAGCGAAAAGCGAAAAACTAAACATAAGGGGAAAATTTGTGTGTACCAGTGTTATTCGAGAAGTTATAACCCTCTGGTTTGCACGACATAATATGTGAGCAAATCACAAACAAAATATTACTGTTCACAAAAAAAAAAGAGTCAAGATGTTAGGACAGCATTTATTATCCCCATATCCCAACACAAAGAGCTGCAAAATATTGGTAGATAATATAATACATGGCAGCTTATATAACACATGAGATAACTGCCTTCTCTCTTGTATTAGGTCACAATCCTTGCTCAATGTGGCACCCTTCATTCTCAATCACCGCCTGCAGACGATAAATGACAGAATGGACAGCATTAAATAACATATCTGTTGAAATTGATAAAACGTGCCATCTGATAGAAGCCTTCAGCATGGCCAATGTGTTAGGCCAGCATCGATAAACACACGATTTAATGTACCCCCATAAACAAAAATCGCAAGGCGTCAAGTCTGGTGATCTTGGAGGCCACTGGTATATAAAGTGGCGACTTATCACACGATTTTCACCGAACGTATCTTTCAGCAATTGTTTGGCACCTAGGGAGATATGAGGAGGTCCTCCATCTTTCATGAATGTTATTTCGCTTAGTGCTTTTGCCCTGCAATATGGAAATACCCTTTTCTCTCAAAAGTTGAACATAACGTTCACCAGTTACAAAAACGGTTTTAAAAGTTCTTCCATTGATTTTTCGAAGAAAAATGGCCCAATAATAAAAGAAGTGAACCCACACAAAACTGTAACTCTAGGCTGGTAAAGTGGCATTTCTGTAAAAATCCTAGGGTTTTCTGTTGCCCAAATGCGGCTGTTTTGAATGTTAAATTCTCAGTTTAGAGAAAAGTGAGCATCATCTGTCCACAGAACATTCGACAGCCAGTTTTCATCAATATCAATTTGCCGGAAAACCCATGCAGCGAATTCTTGACGCATCTCAAAATCGCCAACTTTCAGCTCGTGAAATCTTTGAATTTTGTATGGGTACACACAATAGAGACATTAAGTGAAGCGTCTTCGGATATCACAATCATACTCGGCGAATTTAACGCCAAAAGTTCAATTTGGGGATCACCTGCCCAGGACAACAAAAGTCAGCAGGTTGAGGACATGCTAACCGACCTCGACCTTACACCGTTAAATAACGGAGAGAACAGCTATCTATCTAAGTCCACAGGCACAGAATCCGCAATAGACATCACAGCGATAAATTACAACATCGCACCCACAACACAATGGAAAATCCTGAGAGGTGCAATCAGCGACCACATACCAATTTTAACAACCCTAAACTTCAAAATTGAGAATGTCCATTAGAATAAAAGAACATGGAACTTTAGGAAAGCCGACTTTAAAAAAATTCACAGAAAAGCTTGAAGAACTGTGCAACGAAAAATTGAATTACAGAACGCTTGACAAAAACTTGGAAAAATTCTCTTCGAACATTTCAAAAGCTGCAAAAGCATCGATACCTAGAGGTAGACGTAAAGACCTGTGGATACCTTACTGGAAGGACCACAACATCGAGGCAAAGATTTCAGAGAGAGAGACAATATCAATGAACTTTTTAAAACAAATAAAACAGAAGAAAACAGAAAGGAACTCATTGAAATTAGTCACAAAATAGAACAAGAAATTTGAATATGCAAACAAGAAAATGGCAGAATTCTGCGAAAAAATGGATCCATGAAAGGACAGCCAACACTGGAATATGATTAGAGTGTTAGAGAACAATCAAAACCAACACAAATCCTCCAATACTCTAGCCGATATGAATAGAACAGCGAGAACGAGAACAAACAGATAGCTAACATAATTGCTGAATATCTTTCAAGCACTTCCATACTCAACTATACGAATGAAGACAGGACTCTAAAAATAATATAAACCAGTTAGTTAAACAAGCAAGAAACTTCCATCAACAAGATATTTTCTCGAGAGACTTCACACTGAATGAGCTAAACTCATCAATAAAAAAATCCAAGAGTTCACCAAGAGATAATCTAATCTTTGGTCAAATGATTAAACACTTTGAAGACAAAGCTAATAATCAACTCCTACGAATACTGAACATTTCATGGCAAACTGGTAAACTATCAAAGAATTGCAAGATATCAATTATAGTGCCAATACTGAAGCCAAACAAAGATGCCCGGAATACCAGAACTATCGGCCAATTGCGCTCACCAGCATACTTTGTAAAATACCAGAACGAATTATCCACTCTAGGCTTATAGTCTGGCTCACTAACAATAATAAAATAAACTTCTACCAAACTGCCTATAGATCCCAGCACTGTACGACTGATCAACTGTTCTACTTCTGTCAATCAATAATAGATTCTTTCCAGGAAAAACCGCCAAAAGAAGACCACGGCTAGATTCCTTGATATGACCTCAGCTTTTGATCGAGTGTGGAGGGAGAAATTACGTGAAAAGCTGCACAATATAGGAGTAAGAAGAAAAACCTTAATCTGGATTGCAGACTTCTTAAGGGGAAGAAGGTTAAAGGTTAGGGTCAATGGAGAATTTTCCAAGGAAGGAAGAACATGGGCTGGTGTAACTCAGGGATCTGTCCTCAGTCCTCTACTCTTCCTGCTATATATTAACGACATCCATCCTTACCTCACTGAAGACACAAAGGTTGCCTGTTATGCAGATGATATAGCCATATGGCACACAAGTAGCAGCATAGAAAAATCGTAAGAAATACTGAACACATCAATGGGAGGACTGGAGAAGTGGGCAATGGAACACCAAATGACCATAAACCCAATAAAAGCAAACCTATGCGTCTTCTCCACTCACAGGGAAAAAGGGATAAATATAGCCACAATATAAGCATAAACAAACAAATAATTGATAAAATTAGAAATCCATAATACCTAGGTGTGATACTGCAGTCCTGGATCTTTCCAGTTGGTCTCGAGGACCACGCCATCTCCTAAGCGGCGAAGTACGCGATCTATTCATCGTAGATCGCAAAATGCGTGGTGTCGCTGGAGACCCACTGGCGATTCTCCACCAAACTCTGCAGCGCTGGCAGAGGCGCCATATTCATTGTACATAGTGTATATAATGCATATTATCTTTTTTTAATAGTGCAGACTGTGTATGTATTGACAAGATGTCAACAAAATTATTTTAATTATTATTGATGAGGAATTGGAATTTTCAGAACACTTAATTAGCACCTCAAATAGAGCTATCAGAAAACTAAACATTCTGAGAAGGCTATGTGGAACAAATTGGGGAGCAAAACCCAGAATTCTCAGAACAACATATACCACCTTAATAAGGCCGATAATGGAATATGCAACACCGGTCTGGGCTCCCTCAAGCTCATCATTAAAGTAAGACTAGACAGTGTTCAAGCAAAAGCGGCCAAAATAATCACTGGTGCTGTTTCATCCACCAACAATGCGAAAATTCAGAGAGAATGTGTTCTAGACCTACTCGCTCGAAAGCAGAAGACAAAATAAAAACAACTTGGATCGGCACTTCGAAAACGAGGAACCAGAGGACGAGATCTCTCTGACCACTTGTGATTTGGTGGATCCGCCCTTTTCTGAGAATGAGGTGAAACTGACGGCTTTCAAGTTCGGGAAAAGGAAATCTCCTGCTCCCGAAGGGATCGATAACACGGTCGTGAAAGCCCTGGTAAGGATGCACCCATCGCTTCTTTCCAGGTTATTCAATAGGTGCCTGGACACTGGTACATTTCCTGAGGCATGGAAGGTTGCCCGAGTAGTGCTTCTCGAAAAGTCTGGTATAAAGGGTAATTCTCATAAGGATTATCGTCCGCTCTCTTTACTAGTGTGTCTAGGTATGGTCCTGGATAGCCTACTAGCTCAGCGACTGAAGCACTGGCTAGAGAGTAATGAGTTCCTTTCCTCTTTCCAACATGGTTTTAGGGAAGGCAAATCCACAATCACAGCTCTGAACGAGGTGTTAGAGGGGGTTGAGATGGGGTTGAATAAGGGTGCTTGGGTTCTTCTCGTGGCCCTGGACATTGATGGCGCGTTCAACTCCATGAACTGGAACAAACTGATAAGTAATTTGATGGACATGGGTTGTCCAGATAATTTGTGCAGCTCGGTTCGTGACTTCCTGAGGGATAGACGGATTAGCCTCAGTTTTGGTGGGCGGAAGTTGGAAAGACACTGTGCTAGGGGTTGCCCCCAGGGCTCCTGCTGCGGACCTATTCTGTGGAATATCCTGGCAAACACCGTTGAGCTACTATTTTTAGGAACCTCTGCCTCTCCTGTGTCGAGCCAATCTTGCTATATGCTTCCGGGCTTGGTGGCGCCGAAACAGGGATCAGAAGGTGGCAACAACTCTAGAGAGAGTGCAGAGGACAGCGGCACTCAGAATCACAGGAGGATATCGCACTACCAGCAGTGAGGCCTTTTTGGTCCTCGCTGGGCTTATTCCCCTGGGATTGAAACTAGAGGATGAGACCACAGACAGAAGATCTGGGAGAACAGGGAAGATGCCCTGGGACTTAAAGCGGGGGCCCTGGAATCGAAGAGGGACCCAAGGAAGCCTCAGCAGTGGTTGCCAAAGTGAAATTGGAGTCCTGGAGGGCCGACAGGGATTGGCACGGAAGTTTTCACTGATGGTAGTAAGTCTGGAACCAATACTGGAGCTGGGGTAGTGATATTCACTAATGGAGAGCTGATCTTCCAAGAAAGTTTAACACTCAGAGTGGACGAATTGGTCTTTTCAGCAGAGCTGGTTGCGATCAGGGTAGCCCTCAGAGTGTGTGCCGAGAAGAACTTCAGCCCGGACCGCCTCTATTCAGATTGTATGTCGGCCCTCGTCGCCATCAATCTGGAGAAAGGGCAACTCGCGCATCAAATAATCCAGGAGCTGGAGATGATGACGCGGGCTCCGGAGCTCCCTTGGTTTAGGAGACACAGCCTCTTCGAAGGTAATGAGTTCGCAGACAGGATCGCTAAGGCAGGATGCTTTAGAGGTAGATCACTGAGGACCCCAGTGACCAAGAAAGAAGTTTACGTATAGGAGGATCAGGGGGCACGTCCAGGACTTATGGTTGGACAGATGGAGGAACAGTGTGAAGGAGAGAGAGGTATTCAATGGGGTAACAACACCCAAGTACCTCTGTAAGGTAATGTCCCACAAACTCATTAGGGTAGTTCGGGACATGGGCCCTTCCCCAAGTCTCTCCACAGATTTAAAATTAAGAGAAACCCGGATTGCGTCTATGGAGAAAGGGATGTGAATGCACGCCACTACGTCTTGGATTGTCCAAGGGTAGTGGGTGTGCAGAAAGAGAGAAGGAGGGCGAGGGGCGCGATCGAGAGTAAGCTGCTGAAAAATCACAGCAAGCTTCTTGAGAAAGCCCACGACGTGGCAGCTGAGCTTTTCCTCAGCTGTGAGTGAACAGAGTCGACCGGGGGTTGCCTCCCCGCGGTCCCTGCTGGACACAGTAGATATTTACCTATTTTGCTGTGATTAAAGGCCACCGGTATAGAAATCCTTCCAGACACGTTGTCTGGGAGGTGGTGTTTCCAGGTACAATGTCCAAGCACTAGCTTGGATACCGTTACTTGGCTTATGAGTTGAACAGAATAGCAGCGAAGGGCATGCTTCGCATGCCGGCTTGTGGACCGAAAGGTCTGGGTGGCCATCTGCTTCTAGGGTGTACCAACTGTGCTTAGGTGGGATCCTCCAGTTAATGTTTATTTTGGCTACTGTTTCTATTTCTTTAAAATTAAGTTTATATTTCTGTAGCAAGGGTTCTTTTGTGCTTTTTTTCGCTAGCGCACCAGCAGCTTCATTGCCTTCAATGCTAACATGTAAGGGTATCCATTGAAGGTGAATTTTTGAGGTATTGAGAGTTTTTGGAGATAACCAATTATGTTCCTGTTTACTTTGTCTCTAAGTTCCCCTGTGTGACTCAAGTGTTGTATGGCACTTCTACTATCAGTAAGAATCCATATATCGTGATGTTTAGTGTTTCTGATGGATTTTAAGACTTCTTAGATGGCTATAAGTTCTGATCTGAAGACAGAGCAAAAATCTGGGTTTCTTCTGTTTATTTTCTCAATGCCATTTGTGGTTTTGATGAGAGAGCCACTGCCAGTGTGTCCCAACTCGTCTCTGCTACAGTCGGTATAGATAGTTATTGCATTATCAGGAATTTTATATTTATTATTTCTAATGATAATTGTTTTAAGTATTCTGGATTTTGGTATTGTTTGTTGGTGGGTTCATTTGAAGTGGCATTAAAAATAACATTTTGTTAGTGGTTCGCATGAAGATATTTTTTTCAGCTAAATAATATTTTTCCACTTTATATTTTAAAAATCCATTTCTTTTGGCCAGGTGGAGAGGGCCTTTTTTTTTTAGTCTTATATTGGGTTCCCAATTAAGTATGTAATTGAAAGTTCTATGTTTGTTTTCATAACTCTTGATTTTGTTTATATATTTTGGAAGATTGTAGCTTCTTCTATCCTTTAAGGGCATAATGTCTGCCTCGTAAAGTACAATATTATCAGGGCAGGTATTTCGAAGACCTGTAATAATTCTAGTTGCATTTAGTTGTATCCTTTCCAGTGTTTTTAGATTTGTTTCAGATGCTGTACCATAGATTTGATATCCATATTCCAAGATAGGTCTCATTAGAGATGTGTAAGTTAATTTTAGTGTTGTTGCTTCAGCTCCCCATTCTTCCTGAAATATATTTCAAGATTTTTAGTCGGTCTCTTCCTTTTCTAACAACTCCTTCAATATGTTTACTGGAGTAAATTTCTGGATCCAGGGTGTAGCCGAGATATTTAGGATGTTAAATATATTGTAATTGTTGTTCTTTCAGAATAATATTTGGTCTTATTTTGTATAGTTTCTTATCGGTAGTAAAAAGTCAGGTTTCCGATTTTTGGGGGTTAAATTCTAATTTATGTTTATTAGCAAATTTTTCTAGGTGGGAAAGAGTCTTGTTCAAATCTCTTTCGGCTTTTTTCCAGTTAGTGTTGCTGCTCCATAGAATAATGTCATCAGCGAAAAGTCCAATATTGGTTTTATGTGAATTTTTTTCTTCTATGCCTGCAATAAATAGGGTGAAGAGAGTTGGGCTAAGGACTGATCCTTGTGGTAATCCTTGGTACAATTTGAAGGTTTTAGATAGAGTGACATTATATTTGACCCTGATGTATATATTTTTAAGGGAATCATTTATCAAAGTTATAGCTTTTCCATCAATTTTGAAATGTTTGTATAATTTTGTAATTAACTTGTTTTTCCATACCTTATCAAAAGCTTGTGTAAGGTCTAAAAAGCAGCTATGATGTGGTTAGTTGGTTTTTTATTTTGTGCATCTTTTTTTACCTTTTGTGTGAAAAATAAGAGTTGGTCTATTGTCCCATGTCCTTTCCTAACTCCATATTGTTCTTCTGGTAAGAGATTTCTTGTGTCGGTGTGGTAGGTGAGTCGTCTGAGTATAATTTTTTCCATTAATTTGCAGCAAATATTTGTGAGGGAGATAGGTCGATATTTTTTTGGGTCATCAGCAGATTTGTCAAGTTTTTAATGGGAATTATTGTTGCATTTTTACAGTCTTGAGGCAATTTTCCAGTTTTCCAGGAGTTATTGAAAATATTAAGAAGTCTTTCTTTGCCAATTTTGCCCAAGTTTGATATCATTCGGCCATGGATTCCATCTGGCCCAGGAGTCTTGTTTAAGTCAGTGTTTTCTAATGCATAAGCTAGCTCTTTCATATTGATTTTTTTCATGGAAAATATTGAGTGCTGGTGACATTTTTACAGTCATGAATAATCTTTCGGGCCTTTTTTCAACCTTGATTTTACTACTTATTTGATATGAATTACCTAAAAGATTGGCAGCAATTTTGTCATTAGTTGCTGGTGTACCATCTGTATTCTTAATCATATTTGTGTTTTCAGTTTGTGGCTGGACTCTGTCAATTTGTTTTGCCAAATTCCAAAGTTTTGTATTTGGGTTTCTTGGGTTCAGGTTTTCACAGGTTTGTTTCCATTTTTCCCTTTTCACATTTACGTATAATATTTTTATTTTTGCAATCACAATGTTCAGTTCAGCTCTACAATTTGTTTGGTTTTGGGTGCACTTTTTTGTAGTTCATTTTTTTAGTTATAAGTGTTTGAATATTTTTTGCCTGGTGTGTATAATTTGGAAATTATTTCTTAATATTACCTCTTGGTATTGCAACTTTGGCTGCTTCAATAATGGTGTTTTCGAAAGATATCATATTAGCCTTTTTGAAGTTCCAGAAATTTTCTTAATTGAGCTAATTTTGGTCTTGGTGCTAATTCCTATCAAATTAGGCAAATGATCACTTCCAAAACTTTTTAATATTTGCTATTTGCATTTGTGGAAAATGTCAGGATAGTAAAAACTTATATCAAGGGCTTGTGCAGTATTATAGCTTGTAGGAATGATGGATAGGATTCCCATCATTTAAGCAAATGAAGGCATTGTCGTCAAATATGTTTGATAGTATTTTGCCTCTTGGGTTTGGCGTAGAACATCCTCATAGTTGATGTTTGGCATTAAGGTCACCTACAATAATAGTGTTGTCTGTAAGAAATTGAGCCATTGTTCCATCGTCAATAAATGTATTGTTTAGAGGGTTATACATATTGTATATGTTGATAGCTTTGTTTTGATTGAGGTAGACTTTGATACCTTGGGCTTCGAGGTCTAATGTTTGGAATAATAATGGCTATGTCCTCATAGTACAATTTCTTGATTAAAAATGCTAGGCCACCCCCTTTAACAGCATATACAGATGGATCTTCAGACCTTACCCTGAGTAATGGAGGGGCCGGAATTAACATAATACTGCAATATGGAACAAACATCAAAATCAAAGAAGGAGCTGGACAGATTTCGTCAAACTTCACTTGTGAACTGACAGCTATCTGGAAAGCCCTTGATGTATGCCTTAACCATCCATCCCTGCATCAAGCAGAAGGAATTTTTTAATATACAGCGACTCCATATCCGCTCTAGAAGCAATTCAGAAGGGCAATACTAAAATCACACAGAAAATACACTCGTTACTTACCCAACTGGAACCATTGGAGAATAACTGCTTTCTACATTGGATCCCTGCCCATGCTGGGATCGGGGGTAATGAAATGGCATTTGAATTGGCAAAGAAAGCCAGAAAGTTGAGCCAAAGGAAAGAACAAATGTCATTATTTGACACTGATTCTTTGTCAAAATACAAGATAATTAAACAAAAAAATAAGAATAGATCAAAATGCGAAATAAACTCTGAGAGAAAAATGATAAAAACTATAACAAGACTTAGAACAAAACACTATAAAGGAATGACAATACATTCATATGGCACAAGAACCTATAGGACATGCAACAACTGTCCTGGTGTGGATCTAACACCTACCCACATATTCTCATGTCCAGCAATGGCCGCAGCCTTGCAGAAAATTGACTTAGACCCAGAGCAGCAGCTTTACACACCCAAGATAGTGGATATTGCTGCTACTGTGATGGAGATGCATGGATACATCTAAGGCTCTTTATTGGACACGACAACAACAACAACGGCATTCCAGAGTAAAATAAATTATCAGAGATAGATACATATGTTTCAAATGAATTAAAATAAACATAATCGACACTGAGTGAGAGTTGAATTAAAAATATTAGAAATTTATTATCTTCGGAAACAAACCGTATCTAAAATATCAAATTTCTTTTTGCTACACGTTTAAATTTGCATTTACCTATTTTACATATCTCTGATTGTATTTGAAAATCGTTAACCAATTCTTCATACTTTTGGCGAAGTGGTGTTTTATTAATTGGTTATTTGAAATTATTAGGGTTCTTTCCTGGTATTCAAAAAGGAAAAATACGTGTCGATCAGTTATATTTTTCAATTTATCAAACAATTTGGCCGCTGAATCTCTGTTTCTGGTAGAGCGCCATCTGGCGAATAAAATTGTAACTAAAATCAATTTCGAATTTTTCATTATTTGCCATAAAAAATCCCATTGCATCCTGAACACAATGGTGTTTACCGCATTGCTCTAGCGCAAATATTCGCGGAGTTATTAATTTTTAAAGTTGTGCGGGACTTTTGGATCACCCTGTATTATACCGATATACTCTTGTATTGGAATGTTTACTAATATGTTTACTTTCTAAAGAATTTCTGAAGGCTTCAAAGGAAATTATGGACGCATTTTTCTGCTCTTTGTCCGTTGTAGCCAGAGGAAATTTAGTCTAGAGTTCAATATAAATATATATATATATATGAAAAAATAGCACAAATATAACTTTGTACTGGGATAAGGTGCATAAATTAAGAAAAAGGCATCTCCTTATCGTGCAACTGAAAGTTGCTGATGGCTGGCGCCATCTATCGGAATAAATATCAACTATTCTCGTTGATTTTTAATTATTCCAGAATCGGCCAAATACCCATTCTTGATTAATCAAGAAAAGCTAACCACGGACGCGTTTCGGGCTGTTGGCCCTCATCAGCGTGGTGCAAGCTGTACCTCAACGACCAAAAAATTGGTCATTAAGGCATCCTGAAAAATCATGAAACGGGTAGTTAAGGCCAGAATTGCGTGAGGACGCTACACAATGTGAAAAAATAGCACAAATATAACATTGTACTGGGATAAGGTGCATAAATTAAGAAAAATGCATCTCCTTATCGTGCAACTGAAAGTTGCTGATGGCTGGCGCCATCTATCGGAATAATTTTTTCACATTGTGTAGCGTCCTCTCGCAATTCTGGCCTTAACTACCCGTTTCATGATTTTTCAGGATGCCTTAATGACCAATTTTTTGGTCGTTGAGGTACAGCTTGCACCACGCTGATGAGGGCCAACAGCCCGAAACGCGTCCGTGGTTAGCTTTTCTTGATTAATCAAGAATGGGTATTTGGCCGATTCTGGAATAATTAGAAATCAACGAGAATAGTTGATATTTATTCCGATAGATGGCGCCAGCCATCAGCAACTTTCAGTTGCACGATAAGGAGATGCATTTTTCTTAATATATATATATATATACTTTAAAGAGACAATAAAAATATTTATACTGACCGAAGTATCTTTAATTTGAAGAACTATGAATGCCGGCCAGGCAGCCTCTATCTTTACCTACTATTATATTCGACTTAATGTTTATATGCAAATATAATGGTGCGTCAAATTTTCCTTCGAGGATTGATTCTATTCTATATCTTATATATCAATTTTAGCCATTCAATTTGAGTTATCTTTTCAGCTCAGTGGTTGAAGGAAGCACTATATTAAATATAAATCCTAGTTGCGATTGTAAGATTTTTCTCTTTATTTTATTTATATTATTTTATAATTCTACTTTGTACTTATTGAAATCCAATTTATATCAGGTTTTAGTTCACGAGTAATTCATTTTGTATTTTATACACGTTGTATTATTGTGTTATGTCTGACGCTTTGATCTTCTTATTCTTTAATGGTGATTTTTTTATCGACCTAGGAATAACCTATTTAATTCAATTGACATATTTTGGATTTATATATTCTTGAAATGTTCCACCACGCGTTTGCAACGAACTAATAATGTATATTATATATTTGAGCCAAAAAACGATTCATCAAATAAGTTTATATAAAAGAGCATATTTGGATCTGTAAAGAAAAAAAAATTTCTCAAAATATTTCGAGAAATTGCTCCCTCTTTATCAATCTATTGTACAGTAAACTTAAATTCTTGTAGATCACATGAAAACAACTTTGTCATTGGTCAATTTTCTTTTCTTTTGACCAATGACAAAGTTGTTTTCATGTGATCTACAAGAATTTGTAAATTAAGTTTACTGTGCAATAAATTGATAAAGAGGGAGCAATCTCTCGAAATATTTTAAGGATATATGTTTTTTTTCTCTTTACAGATCCAGGTACGCCCTTTTTATATAATTATATGTATGTTATATAAATCTCTCTCTCTCTCTCTCGAGATATCGTTCAACCTGCGTATATCTAAGATGTAAATATATTACCAAAAATATATTGTTTCTTTATATGTTCTTGTAATATATTTCTCTCTTAATATCATAAGCATTTTAAGAATATATAAATAATATTTTATTTGAAAGTATTTTTAATTAATTTGTGTTAATGTAATACTCCTGTTGAAGGACTGACAAGTTCGAAAGGTTACACAAGAAACTTAGCCTTGTAAACATTGTTTATTTTATTATAAATATCTGTATCTCTTTATTTTATATAATCCATGGTGTGATACATTAGATCGCCATCTGTATTGAGAATTCGGAACTATTATAGACGCGCAGAATTCTTTTAACAATTGAACAATTTTCTACTGCCCTTACTGCAATGAAAAATTAATGGGAGGGCCTACCTAATCATTGGTAAACCCTCCAAGCGGTTAAACTGGCGAAACTGCAGAGAGAGTTCACCACTGATGAGTTAGGTCCTCCTATTAAATTTTCATTGCAGTAAGGGCAGTAGAAAATTGTTTAATTTTTGAAAGAATTATACGCGTCTATAATAGTTTCGTATTCTCAATCCATGGTAGGTGTGAGATAGATATAGCAAGTTGAGTAATTCAATCTCCTGTCATAAAGATATTTCAGGAGAGTTCCAGGGTGACAGGAAACCTATCATCCCCTTCCCTGTCAAGATAAGAAAACTAGCTGGCCACTGATAGGACGACAATGTTGGTACTTTTCTATCGGCTGTGTCAATTTCTATATGGAATTTCCTTTCTTAGTTACACTTTATTACATACATACTACATGGTATTTCAGAGAGAGAAGTATTATATTATTATAATATATTTTGCTTGATATTATTTCAGATGGAAGTTTTTTCAAAAGAAAAATTTAATATTTTACTCAATACTGTATGCGTTATCGATATTTTATCATTAATCTAATTGTTGTATCAAAATTAATCAGAAAAATCAACATTTACAAAAATAAAAATTATTAAAAATGGGTTAAACATTTGTATTTATAAATTTCCCAAAAGATATGTGTTATATTTAGTTACTAACTGACTGGGGTATAAGTTAGATTATATTTTATGTATTGAGATCAACTTTTATTTTGTTTATATATAGCATATACTTCATATTGTCACAGAATTATTACTGTAAATACTCTGTTGTCAGTTTATCATCATGAATATTTGCATAGTCATTATCCATTACCATGCTTGTAGATCAATACTTGTAAAATTAATTGACGCATTTTTCATTCTATAGATTTATTTAATAAATTACTTTTAATTAAACTTTTGGAATACTTGTCTTCTCTACCCCGTGACAATATATAATAGCCTAAATATATCCCAGAAATATATCCATCATACAAACAGAAATAAGGGGGAATTCTATTAAAAACTATAAATTATCTATCACTTCATGAATACACGTAAAAACCGAATTATATAAAGGTTATAAAATATTACCAAGTGTCATTAAAAACATCCATTACTTCAAACTGGTGTCTGAGAAATGCCAATGTGTAGTAAATATTTACAATAACATTTATTATAAATTAATTTTATTTTATTTTAATAAATCATTTACGTTTCTGAGATACTGAAAGACGAAAATACAATAGCAAAACTCATTACAAAACCCAATATATCCCAGCCCATATGCAACATTAACAGAGCATTAACCACAACAATCAGAACAGGACATTTTAAAGGAATGGAGATAAACCCAGACATGACTAGATCCTACAGAAACTGCAATAACTGTTACAACACCCAACTCACTCCGGACCATATATACCCGGCCATCCTTGCAGCCCTCTATATGGTAGACATCAATCCAGAAGAGGACATCCATACGGCACCTCAGTTGGCCGGTATTGTGATCAGGGTGTATGGGCCGATCTGATCTGCTCCTTGGACAAGACACCACCACCACGTTTCTAAGAGATATATTTGGCATTCATAGAATATTCTATTAATTTTATTTAATACAATATTTTATCCTTCTAGCTTTTGGATGATCTACCGACTTTAGAAACCCTATGTAAACTTGTATATCAAAGTACCATTACCTCAGTTTACCTTATATAGTAAAGTAAAATTCAATACTTCAGTAATATACCTCTTTAAATGTGGCCATATTGGACGATAACAAAGACACGGCCAGAACAAAACATTATCATAACAGATATTAGCTTCCTCTGCTCAATTAAATAAGTTAAAGATCCACCCGGGGATATGTTTCTTTATCAGGTTTTATTTTATCAACTCGATTCTTTAGAATAATTTAGCGGGGTAACGTGGAAGGATGTGTTTTGGATTAGATATGATTACTGGTTTTAGGATTTTGATTTCTCATTTTAGAGATGGCTCCTTTAAACGACGCCGTTAATCTGCATCTGTTGCATTGTGGAAGTTAATTATTTTATTTATTCTAAGTTTATGTAAAAAAAAACAGTTTTTCATAATCATGACGTCTGCTGGGGATCGGTGAAAGGATGGTCTAAACCATTGGTTTACGACCGCTACGACCCGGGTTCGATTCCCGCATTGGGCACTTTTTTTCTTATTAAAAAATAATACTCCAATGGCCTCCGTTTCTTGCAAAAAGGTTCAACCCCACAGGCGATTAAAGTAACCAAATGGGGCTCTGGCAAATTTGTATGTTCAAAGTCGAACTGCTTTTCAAATGTGTAGACATATAGTGCACTTACAGTAAAAGCAGTTGCCTACTTGCCATGATTATCATGGCCTGTACCACGTGTACTTAGGATAAGCAAGAAAAAAGGCTTATCAGCCCTTTGACAAGAGTTACACTATAACTGAATATCGTAAACTAAAAATTCAATTATTGGGTTACTTCCGCCTAGATAGAGGGGCTTATAAGTCCCCGACAGCTTGAGCTCAAATAATAAAAACAACTGAAGATATTTATTCCTGGATTTATCTTCTATTTATTTAAAACATCACCATTTCAAACTATTTAGTAATCAAATAGAGCAGATAAATAATGAGACAATTTACTTAGAAATATCTAGAAAACAAAAGAAGACATTAAAAGAAAAAAATATTTCATTTTAAAAAATTAGCTATCTCAGATATTACAAATCAAATATCTAAATTAGACCCATGTTGAAGAGTGTGTGTGATTCAGATAAAACAAACAAAATTATAAATAGATTTAATAAAAATCAGTATTATTGGTCATAAATAATTACAATATTTATTAAAATTGAATTAAAGGATAATAACATATTAAAAATGTGAAGTGTTTTATTTTTCTAAACTGGCAATATTTGACCAAACGATCATCAACCTTCTACCTATAGAATCTTCTATTTTGTTTTTTAAGCCAATCATTGGTCTTTTGATCGATATTTGTCAATGTGAAATAAAAAACATCGTTTTTGTAATCAGTGATAATTATTTGATATATTTGAAAAAGAAAGAATAAATAAATTAAAGGTAGTTTCTTTTAATTTTGATTTCGCAAGTTTTCAAGCAAATTTTCTGCTCTTCAACGGACAAATACTTCAATGCACAATACCAAGATGATCTCTATACAGAAATAATTTTAAAATGTGATATTGACATGTGCTCTCGTGTTTACAACTAAAATATTAGATATTATAATAGGCTGAAATAAACATACACAAACAATTATTAATTTATAGATAATCTTTCAGGTACATTGTTATATTGGGTTGGGAGGTCTATTTTTCTATTAATGCTATTTATTTTTTATGATACCAGTGTTTCCAGGAATAATCGTTGTTCTTGCTTTTTATGTCGTGGTAATGGGCTATTGCTTGTTTGAGATTGAATTTTGTTTATTCTTTAGTTTTCAAACTATTTCTAGGTAACTATTACTCACATATTATATTATATATATGATATACATATTATACATATATGATATACATATTATAGGTGTGAGCTATTTTATAATATATCTACATTAATTTTGATTATATCAAATCGAATGTATTTTAAAAGAGTGAATATAGTTGTACCAAAAGTTCTGTTTTCTCTTATTACTAGGCGAGTAATATTATTACGGCGAAAACATAATAATGCATCATACATTTATTTTATACATAATACAAAGACATTATACATAACGGCGAAAATTATTATAGCGAATAATATTGGTATTTCATATTTTTCAAGTGTTTATAAACTTTTGGGACAACCTCGTATTTACGAAGATGTTAGAGTATCAGAATACTAGGGTGGATTAAAGAACCCAGTAGAGAGGAATAGGGAACATTTACCGAAGAGCTGCCCCTAATGACGGCAGGGCCAATGATAATAAACATTGAAGAGGGATATAGAGCAACCTATGCACTCCATTTGGTAACTTTCATTCTACATGCGAAAACACCTTTTTCATTTAAATTTTAACAAAACAATGATATATTTTAAACAATTCTGTGCATATTATACATTTAATTCTCCATAGAAAGTATAATATCAGTAAAATTAATTAAAATGAAGTAGTGATGCTCAGATTGTTGATTTATTTTTATTTTTTTATTGTAGAATATGATAGCAAGCTAAAAATTCTTCAGATGACCTTATAGTAAGAAAATAGGATTCGGTCATACCTTGCAATAATAGATTGACATCGTTAATTATGTTTTTGTTTGCATAGCATGATCTCTTAATAAATAAGCTACAAAACTAGCTTTGTCAAATTTAAACAAATAGGTTAATCTAGTTACCAATGTGAAAAGGACTACGAATGTGAAATTGTACTGGGATAAGGTGGATAAATTAAGGAAAAGGCATCTCCTTATCGTGTAACTGAAATTTGCTGATGGCTTGCGCCATTGAGATTGATTCTCTATTTACCAAGGTTTCGTACTATAGCCTTCATCAGTATAGGAATGGTATGATTTCACCATATCCTCCTGGAGAAATTATGATATCGGCCAAATCTGATAGTAAATCACCAAATGTGTTACTAATGATTAGAAATTTCGTATATGACATGTTTATGATGCTTCCCAGATTATCAGTATCCTACAATTCTACTTTGGCCTGAATTTCTGTTTACAAAGGTTATAATTTGCAAATTTCAAAATAACTTTGATTTACGAATGTAAAATATTTTCCTATATATGGAATTATGACAGTGAAATTCACGATATTTATTTTTATTTACATTTCAAATTTGTGTTATTCCTGGAGTTCTAAGAACCACTTGGATAATATTGCATTCTGTGATTTTCCAATTTGGAAAATTTGAGCGAAAGTATAATTACTCCATATGTGGATGTATTTAACAGGTTTCATTTGACCTTACTGATATAGATGATAAACTCTCAACTCGTCATCTATGTATAGAAATGAAATCATTAAAGCATGAATGTTTCTTTTACAAATCAGCAAACTAACACTAAAACCCAAATAATACAGTTTATTTTAGACATATTGTTCTAACTTATTGTACTTTAGATTTATAATATGTGGATGGTCCTTTTAGGTGATAAAGAACCGATGCTACAATTGAAAATCTAATTCAAAACACGTTATAAAATAAAGCCCATAATTGCCTATAAGAATTTGCAAGGTGGTAGAATCCAGAGACTGTACCCTGATACAATCATACAATATAACGTTACAATGCTTTTCACATATGTAGACATGTGGTGAACTTACAATAAAAGCAGTCGCCAAATTCTAGCCAACATGATTATCATGGCCTGTACCACGTGTACTAGGGAAAATAGAAAAAAGTTCCATTAAAATCGTCAGCTGTATCATGAGATTTGAAAAGAAATCAGAAATATATTTTCAATTTATCATCAATTTATCAACGTGATACTCCTGTAGAAGGACTGACAAGTCCGAAAGCTTGAAAATAAAAAGTTGAACAAGAAACCTATCCCTGGAAGATTTATTTATTTTATAATATTTCCAATATATTCATTTGATAAGATTTTCTTGAATTCCAATGAATGATCTCCTATATCTATCCAGTCGTTTGGATTGTGGTGAACTTCTCTTTCTGCTTATACTCTGGTAGCCAACCATACTTCATATTGCTAGAGATCAGGTCGGACTAATACTCCTATTATATAGTATTATAAAAAATGCCTCAACTTGTAAATGTATTTATTTAATATAAATCAATAAAACATTTCAGTTTTATACAAGAAACTTAGCCTGCTTGAACTTAGGATGCTTTATTGATTTTATTAAATTAAAGGTCCGGGGTATGAACCTTTATTATCAAATTTATTTATAGCTAATATCTTATTCTGTGTGAAACTGGTGTTTGAGGAATCTTGAACTGACTGTTATATTTAGAATTTTTATCTATTACAAAACACACGCTATTGTTGATGTTATTTATTTAAAATATCAATTTTCATTCTGTGATTGAATTAATCTGTGACTTAATTTATTCTGTGGTGCTGAGTGTATATATATATATATATATATATATATATATGTATTTCTTTGAGAGAGGTGTGGGAGAGAGTATATGTGGAGACGTTTAGGTGTAAGAGTTTTTAGATTTATTATATAAATTTATATTCATCGTTTTTTGTGCCTTAAATAAAGAAGATTTATGTTTTAATAGAGAGTATTTATTACGATTCTCCCTACAGCTATATCCTATGTGGATATTTGCATGTAAATGTTTAATCTATTTTATGTACATAGTTTTTAAATATATATTCAAATTATTTATAGTTTTAGAGAGATAGTGAAAGTTATTTAAATTTAAATTTTAGAGCAATAAATTATACAAATAGAGGTCATTTAGAATAGTTTTCTATACTTATTTAGATTATGTAATCCATTCTATTGTCCACAATGTATATCGGCTGAATATAGTTGAAATATACAAAAAAAGTATATTTACTAAAAAATGACAAGAATTACTTAAATTTCGTGTTATCATCGTTACGACTGAATACATGGCATTAGTAATTAATTAAATGGATTGAATTCTCCAAACTTTAAGTGATTTACAAATAATGACACCCGGGTTCTTTCGATATTACACTCATAGACACCTTATTGGAATTGGGGAAAGTCTTTGATATCGCAAGTCGCCTTTTTTTTCAGAAGACCGAATCAAATAGGTTCACACTTGGTTATATCTTCAATAAATTTCACTGTATCAAATATCTTTCAGAGTTATTGTCTAAATCCCAATTTACATGAAAAAAGTACAATTTCCTTAAGTTTTGTCCATAAGTGTATTTCCGTCTTGATAATAGTTTAAAATCATCGTTTAGATAATTATTCCAATTAGTAATACATTTATATATGCATATACATTTTTATCAGCATATATCGAGATTTAAGAGTCTCATATAAAAATTAGAATTTATAAACTTTTAGTTCGAATAACTTCATTAAAAACATATATATTTTACACACTGAGAATATCCTTCTAGATAATATAATTCAAACTTTATCAGGTGTGTCTTAAACAGCAATACACTGAAGATCATTGTATAGTGCAAATGTTTATAATTGCGAGTCAATAATTACTTTTAAATATATATATAAACCTTATTTTCCGAAACTATTATATACACGTATGATTCTTTTGAAAATTAAACAATTTTCTATTGCCTTTATTGCAATGAAAAAAATGGGAGGGCCTAGCTCATCAGTGGTGAACCCTTCCAGCGGTTTCGCAAGTTTAATCTACCAGACCGCTGTTATATTGTACTAGCCGAATGACCCGGGCAACGCCCGTGTTTTACCCGATTGAATGTTTTGATTCAAATACTATTTGTTACAATTATAAATTGGCGCCTTAAATAAATGCATATGTTAGTTTATAACTATAGCCTATGTGCTTTATCTGTCTATGTACTGTTGGCTTCCGTAGGCGTCTCTTACTGGGAAAAGAAAGAGAGGATTCCATTTGGTTATTACCTAATATATGCATTTATTTAAGGAGCGACCCGCTCCAACACAATAGTTACAAAAACGCAAAAGCGAGTGGGGGGGTATGATGGGGGGGGGGGGGGCAAAGGTGGCGTGATCGTAGCCAACCAATAGGAGGGCGCCATTCCAAAAAAAAAAAAAAGCAAACGGTGACAGAGTTGAAAACTGCTTAAGAGATGAAGAATTGATGACGCTCGTAACTGTATATAGAATTCTTTGGTTTTCCTTTTATAGTGATACTGATTCTATACTCTTGGAATGGGCAATTCAAATGAACTATGGACATAAGCTTTGAGGACAGTAAAAAACATACAATTAATTTTTAAAATAATATCATACGCGTCTATAATAGTTTCAAATTCTTAAAACAGATGGAGCGCTAATATATCATACTTTATTTTATTTACATTAAATTTAGCCAGAATATTCTATATCACAACCACTACTTACTTATTCTCAAATTTAATATATCAATATTCACCTTTAATGTCTTATGCTCACGAAATAAGCTCATAACACAAACAATAAACTCGTACAACAGATTGCTTCTCGTGGAAATCCCTCTTTACTATTAATAATAAAGAAGGTAATAGTTAAGGAATATAGCTCAGTAGGACATTGCCGCCATGATGGAATTCTCGCATGTCTCCAGTATTTAAGGCAAATGATACTTTTTCTACAGAGTCTCAGTTTCCACTGAGGTCGTTAGGGTGCTCTTGAAAAGATTAAAACAAAGAACTATTTAGGAAACCCTCCTTGGAGACAGAATTAACGATTTTTAGATAGTAAAAGCCTACTTAACTGTTTTATAAAATGTAACTTTTCTTTCTTTATATATATATATAGAATTTAATACTCATATTTTGTATATATTTCCTTCAGCAGGTCTTATATGAACATATTTCTTTGATTTATATTCTAAAATATCAATATGATATACATTCCTAGACAAAACTTAAGAAAGTGGAAAGTTTTTATAAGCTGGTCTCTCTCTTTTTTTTTTTCTTTTTTTTTTGTAGAAGACAGAGGCAATTTTGTTCACACTTGGTTATCTCGTGTGTTTTCAATAAAGATTACTGGGTATCAAATAACTTTCAGTGTTATTGTCTAAATGTCTTTATACATGCTCAAAGATTCAACTTCCTTAAGTTTTGTCCGTGAGTGTATATACTGGCATATATATTAACTATGCGTTTTCATATACTAGTAGTGCTAATATACTAAGCTCATCATATACCGGTAGTTAGTGTGCATATACTATACGTGTTAAATATACCAGTACAATCTCTGAATGAGAGTATGAAAATCTAATATTCTAAAACTTATATAAAACACCTTTTTCAAGCATTCATTTTCCTACTTTTCAATGTCATCTTCTGTCACTATTAATCAAGGCAAACAATTTAATATTTGTGGATAATTGAAATTACGTCTCTAACGATACCTTTCTTTGCAAATATACACACATGGACAAACCTTAAGGAAGTAAAAGTCTTTAATATGGCCAGTCGTTTTTGTTTTTTTTTGAAGAAGAAGAATAAGAATACAGAGGCAATTTTGTTCACACTTGGTAACTCGAGTGTCTTCAATGAAAGTCACTATGTATCAAATATTTTTCAGAGTTATTTTCTGAATCCCGATATAAATGCTAAAAGGTACAACTTCTTTAAGGTTTATCTCCATGAGTGTATATAGGTTTTTAAAGGGGGGGGGGGGGGGGGGGGGGGAGTATTCTAATAAAAATCATAAAGTGTAAGTTTTAGTAAAATATATCAAAATTAATTAGACATTGAGGTCAGAATTTCAAGCTAAATCTTTAGCATACATTACAAATATAATAGATTTTGGGTTTAGATATATTATATTAATGGATTAATACTGCTCAATAAATAAGTGATATGTTCTTTTAAAAATATTCTTTTTTATTTGATGATGGTCTTAATTTATTTTCCATTGTTGTCAAATTTACAAATCTTGAGATTCCCTCTTGTGAAAAAATCCAGCGACAAGCATAAAGCCTTTTAAAACTCATTCTGTGATTTAGGGCACTCAGACCTTCAGATATAAATCTCAAGCTATAGTTATTATAACTTGTTGTACACTGAATTCTAGATACCCTATTCATATAGCTCACAAAAATTTCATCTTGCTTCCAAACACATATAATTTAATTTTCACCTGAGCATTAGTTACTTGGTAAAATATGGTGGTGGTGTCTTGACTATTCCATGGAAAGAGAGGTGCCATTGCCCCGTTAGTCAGCCACATTTCAGAGTTCCCTGTTCACGGTTACCGTAGCGGCTCGGGGCTCATGACACCGTACTACAGAGCAGTCCCTTACTTGTGCTGCTTCTCCCGCAACGTAGAGGAGGACTTCTGGGAAAGATATAATAATATACAGAGAATGATAATAAATTAACATTAGAAAGCAATATTTTGGTCAATTTAGAAAAATTCGAAACAATTCGAGTCGGCGGGACAAATGATACTTTTAATGATCCACCAACATTACAGATTAAATTACATAAAACATTTTACCATATAAAAACTCCTTTAATTAGTTTAATTTTCTATACTCGGAAATTAATTAACTTTTTGTTATCCAAAGCCACCTTAATTAACAATATTAATTAATAAAAGATGACAACCCCTTATTTTTCTTTCATAAAAATAGGTTAATAGTGTAATCTATTCCTTTTCTCTAGTTATTAATATGGTCGAACCTATGTTTCGTCTGCTTGAAAATAAAAATAGTTTTGCCCCTTTTAAATATTTTGTATAATACGAATTGCTATATTTAAAATACACACACAAAGCTTTATTAAGACCACCGGTCTTATACAGATTCACCACAGGAAAAAATAGTAGATGGAACTCCTGTACTCCAGGCAGCGCAGCACCCAACAACAGCCTCCTGGTCCGACGCATGTCCAGTGGCTACACGTTCCTTCGTGCATACGTCATGGTTAGCGAATCATTGAACAGGCTAGTGTGGAATCAGCCGCGTTCTAGTCTTTGCTTTCCTCGTCCAAATAGACCACAGAATTCGGTGATTCTGCTATATTTAAATAAATGAAAAAGGAAATTAATGAAAGGGTTTAGTAGGGAACCCTCCCAACGGTTTCGTACATTTAATCTATCAGACCCATATATATATACCTTCATATTGCGAAGCAGAGTTGTTTTATTTATGAATAAATTGTTTCACAAATACTTAGTGTAGTATTGGTTAGTAATACTTATATATAGTCTGCATTGTGTATTTGTATATATATATACCAAAAGAGGCACCGCTCCCTTTAACCGTGCATCAGAACGATGATACATTGTGCATTACCCTAGTAAAATCGTCTGATGCACCTTTAAAAGGAGATATGCCTCTTTTGGTATCTAAATATCATCCTCCAGCAACCTTATGTTATATATTTACTTAATTTATACATATTTTATTTATTATTATAATTTTTCTTCCTATTGTGCGATATTTTAAAGTTCTATTCATCATTATTCAGTTTAAGATAAAACTTTAATAAGACTTAGAACTATCTCTCGTTATATATTCATTCGTTGAACGGTCTAATGTTCAAGTACGTATATATATATATATGTTATAAATAAATATGAATGAGATTTAATTTTCTATTTGATTTCTGATCATGTTGAGGATTATGGTAATGTAATGCAGTCGTGGTTAAAATCTTGAAATAATAATAATAAAATGGTTTTGATCAGTAATTGCTTTAATTGTGATAAAGGAATATATAAAAGAACATAATATGATAAAAGTAATGCCTGACTTAAGGCGAGTAGAATAAGGAAAACAAGAGATTATTTACATAATGTACAAAGGTTTTGAGCCGGCCAGCTGGGAACAACAACAATGAGCTTTTATAGGGGAAGCATGACCTCTGGCGGTCGATTCAACAGAGCATTTGGATATATGAAATATAATTTTAAATAGAATAATATTTTAATATAACATATATATATATCTTTTTTTTAAAGCTTTAAATCGACATCTTGGAAAGGTTTTCTAATTGTAAACGGGAGACAATGACTCGCCAAAACTTCTAATAAAAAAATGTTGTCGTTTGAGAGATATTGAGATTGATACTTCTTTATTCATATATGGTTAACACTTTGAGTACGGACGATTCCGCAGTTGCATGGTCCACTGGGCAGTATGGAAATCGAGTTATTAAAAAAAATTAAATAAAAACTCAAGAAAGGCAAGAAGGTATGGGACAATATATCGGTAAACGCGAATTGGTGTCGGTCGCCGGCGATTTTATATTTATTTTGCAAATCGAGGACGCGAATTCGTGTCCTTCGTGTCGAAAGTGTTAAATACAAAATTGAATAAATAATTATAAATATAATAGCCCATAACCCCCAAGTGAAGCACGCGCAACAGAAGCCCGCGTTGATCATGCTTTTAAAACAAATGTAAACAATCAATGGACTTTATTTAATTTTAAATCATATTTTATTGGCGTATTAATCATATAAAGCATTTTCTCCCGTAGAAGGACGTACTTGCCCGAAAGCTCGAGATTTTTTAAATAAAAAATATTTTTAAAAGAAACTTTTCCCTGGAGGCTTTATGTTTTTATTTTAAAAATAATTATAGATATATTAATAAATATATGTAAATATATAAAATAATTGATAAATATATATAAAAATATATACAAGGTCTTCATTGGTAGCGTCAGTCTAACCCCACCAGCGAGTACAAGTAACCTAACGGGGCTCTGGCACATTTGTAAGTGCAAAGTTGAACTACTTATCACATGTGTAAACATGTGGTGTATTCACAGTAAAAGCAGTCGCCTTCTACCCACCATGATTAGCATGGCCTGTACCAAGTGTAGTAGAAATAAGCAAAATAATTGGTAGCGCCCATCGCGGGAAAAGAGTCCGCCATCGATGGACTGCTAGAGTTCTTTCCCACTGAGTGGACAGGTCGATGTGATGGCTGGCGTTACATACCTCAAGACCAAGATGGTACTTGTAGATGGTAGTCTTCGCTACACTGCCTCGGAAAGAAGCCCGACACCGAACAGCCAGGCCTGCAGTGAGATATAGAGAGAGATGTATATATAACACACAATTTCTAATATATATTTAACCTCATCATATATCTGATGGGATAGAAACCTGAAACTTATGGCCCCAAAAATCATTTCAAAAATGAAATTAAATTTCTAGAAAGCTTTGAGAGAGTTAAAACTGCGTAAATCCCTCGGGCAGCTATCAAATTTCTTAAAATAGTTTTATCAATCGTAATATTTCACTAGTTAACAGGAGTCTATACACAGGTTCATGCACAATTTCAACTTGTCTATCAACCAAATAGAATGATCATTACAAGGAGTCATTATATTCAATCGCGTTGGAAATTGTAGAAAAATATTTTAAATATTTAATCAAGTACTCCGCAAAGGTTTTCTTTTCCAAATTTATTATAATCAGAAAGATTTCAAGTTTAAACTCTCTTACAGTTATTCCATTCGAATATATACGTATATTTAAATAAATATTCAATTAACCATATGTTATAGGTTTCTGGAGATGAGTTTCCTTTTCTTTATTAAACGTAATCTCGAGATTTTAGGCATCTCTGCCCTTCTACAGGAGTACATGGAAGCATGCCAAGATGAAGACCAAACCGTAGACCACCTCCTCTTCACTTGCCCAACCTTCCAATACCAAAGATTCCAGACATCCACTCTCCTAGGTATCACCAACATATGTCCAGCATCCCTAGAAAATCTCCCAAGAAAGAAATCTGCCTGGCGACACCTCATTAATTGGACTTCCACTGGCATTGTATATAAATCCAAGAAGACTTAGTTAAGAAGGACATCCCGGGTAGTTGGCGACTTCTGTACGCTCCAGGAACCTGGGTTACTTGAATAAATAATGGAAACATGCTCGAGATCACGTTTAATAGAGCTACACATCTCCAGAAATCTGCAGAAATTTCTTCATCATTTTCGGGAGATTTAAATCAACTGACATTCGAAAATAGATATTTGTTTTAAACGTTTGTATTAGGAATAAATGCATGTAGAAGATTTCTTAAACTCGAAATCTTGCTAATTATAATAAATTAGAAAAGAAACTTTTTGCATAATAGTTGATTAAGTATTTAAATTACAAAGTTTACACCCTAGATTAACCCTTAAAAACATATTTACGTGTCTGTAATATGTAATTATTACAGATTTTGTTTCTCATTCATTTTTAAAAGAGAATGGAACGCTTCACGATTTTGCGTGTCATCCTTGCGCAGGGGCCATGCTAATCTTTTCTATATCGTTCCAATTTTAGTATATGTACCCCCGAACAAGTGTGTACTTTTAAAAGGGAATGGATGTATGAGAGATACTCTAACTATAGCTAAAATTTTTACTAACCCTATCATGAACTTAACCTAACTTGAACCTAACCATTTCATTTCAAGTTATGACATGAATAAACACATTAAGATAGTTAAAGGTTAGTAAACATGAAAACGTGTCTCCGAGATCCCACGAACGCTTAAAGTCTGTTCTTGTCGATCATTCATTTACCTAAGCTCCAATTTCCCATTCAATAACTTCTATCATTGCAACAAAGACCGTCGATATAATATTTGATGATAAAGGTGAAAAAGAAACAAATTTACCAAAAATAATTATTACTATTTGTATCGACGGATAGCAATCGAATTTATGAATAATTTTAGATTTTTTCTCAAAATTATTTTTTTCTTCTTCAAATATATCGAATATATGATAAAAATGAATCTTCTTGCCTCATGATGCTTCCAGAAAATCAATCAACGGTCAATCCTGAGACATGGATTTCCCTAAAAGAAAATTTATTCATTATTTAAATCATCGGAATTTATTTTCACAATCCATTTTTGACATGCTTATTTATAACAAATGGAAGTATTATTTTCATCTCAGCAAGGACAATAGATGTTTTTTTTTTATATTTAAAAAGAAACATTCATGCTTTAATGTTTCCATTTCATACTAGTATATATAGATGGCAGGTTATCGCCTTATAATTAATTATACTTATTTATTTTCAGATTTTTCGAAACATCCTGTTTTCTACTATTATTATATAAGTTTAAAATATAACAAACTACATTGTATAAAGTCGACCGCTAAGATGTCGCGGCTTATACTATATAAACTTATTTTTGTTGTTTTCTATTGGCAGGCTCAAATATTTCGTAATTATTTAAATACGTATTTAATATTTTATTTAATATATTCTTATTTTTTACGTCTCAAACCAGGTATTTATTTTAAATTGTTTCATTAGCACAATTCAATTAAATTGTGATTACAATTGTTTTATCAATTTCCCTAGATGACACGTCTGCAAAATAATACCGTTTAGTACTCATGTAATAAAAAAAAACAGAAAATAATATCTTATCGCTACAGAATCTATCATAACATATATAGTATTTCATTTTAAAACGGATATCTTTAATATCTGTTAAATAAATATAAATGTTTTTTTTTTTAATATTAAATATCTGTTTAAAGAAACAAAACGCAAAATATTATTTTGAATCGTTAACACACAAAAATAAAATTATTTTGAAATATAAAACGGCTACTAAGTCATTTTCGAATAAAAAATATCGAAAAAAGAATCCAATGTAGTAAAATTGACGTGTAAAATGCTACAAGGTGGCGTCTATTTTCTTATATAAATTGCCCTATTTGAAAAATAAAATGAATATTCAATATAAAATCGATTTTGTGGTGTAGAAAGGCCCATAAAATTGAAAGTTCCATATAATATTTTTGTAAGGGAAGACAAATGGTTTAACCGCTGAAAAACTTTCTATGAAAAGACCATAAATGGTTGACTCGGGGAAGAAAGAACAAAATAAAGCATACGACAAATAGCAGAACAGATGATATTTCTCTATTTCCTTCCAACCGAAAGTTCTAAATGGATCTTCTGCTATATTTTACTATTTCTGTCACAATTTCGTTAACGAAAATTGTTTATTTACTTATTTGATGTCTTTTGTGGTCATAAGTTCTGTTTGAAAATTTTGTAAATTAATATTTATTTGGCGTTTAATAGATTTTTCTAATATATCATATTTTATATAAATGAAACACCCTTAATACTAGGACTTGTCTTCTGTAATTAAAACTTTCCCAACTACTTTTAATTATGAAAGAAATATATTATTAATAAATTAGTTTATATTTTGTTAGATGGAGATCATAATATTTTATTGTAACAGCTCTATTATTCTTTAATGAATTAAATCAGTTTATTTTGTTAGATGTGTGTGTGGAGATTATAAAAATTGATTGTTATAAAAATATATATTATATACTTTCATGAATTATATTATTTATTTTTATATGAATATTAATAATTATTGATTGCTTTATATACAAATATATATATATATATAATATATATAAATATAAATTTTATACCTTGAAAATAATATTTATATAATTATTTTTATAATTATCAATGCTTCTTCTCTAATACAAACTATCTTTCATATAATATATTTATTATTAATTATTATTAATAAAAAATATTATATTTGAAAATTATTATTATTATTTTTTTTTGTTATCCCTAGTACACGTGGTACAGGCCATGATAATCATGGTGGGTAGTTAGCGACTGCTTTTACTGTAAGCGCACCACATGTCTACACATGTGAAAAGCAGTTCGACTTTGCACTTACAAATGTACCAGAGCCCCGTTTGGTTACTTGCACTCGCTGGTGGGGTTGGACTTTAGCAAGAATCGGGGGCCATTGGAATTTTTTTTTTAACAGAAAAAAGTGTCCAATGCGGGAATCGAACCCGGGTCGTACGGAAAAGTATATTGAGAGTAGCAGGTTTTTTTAATCTTTTTGCTTTATTTAGTATAATATCTATGTGAGGATTGAAATTAAGTTTTTCTTTCTAAAAAATGATTTGCAAAGGTGACTCCTAATATTTTAATTTCATGTACTGTAATAATTACTTTGTTTTTAAACTTTATTGCTGACATGTCTTTATTGTGAAAATGCAGAATGTAAGTTTTCTCAAGACCGATTTTAAGTTTATTTTGAGTACACCATTGATCGATTTCTCTCAAAATTAATTCAATCAAATTCTTAAAAGTTTCCATGTCTTTATTCCAAACTATTATTGTCACATCATCAGTATAACACAGTATTTCAGAATTGGGTATCTGCATTTTGTTTAAGAAATCATTTAGTAATATCAGCCATAGCAATGGAGACAGTGGTCCCCCCCCCCCCGCCCCGTTGGACAGCCTTTTGAAATTGTTTTATTATCCTTCTTATCACCATAAGTAAAAATTGTTTTTCTATTATTCAAGAAAGATTGCAATTTTATATCAAATCCGCGGGTATATTATCTTTACCTATTCTTTGTAAAAAGAGCTGGCCACCATGCCTTGTCAAATCCACCCTCTATATCGATTGCAATTAACGACACTAAATGATTCTGTCTATGTTCTAATATAACCTCTGTTATTTTTTCCAAACATGTGTTATCGTTGATTTCATTTTTATAAATTCATGCTGCTTATTGTTTAAAAGATTATTTTCTTGATAAAATTCATAAATTTCATTTTTCAATATTCTTTCAAAAAAATCTTGGAGAGATTTGATATTAGAGATATAGGTCGGTAGCTTTTAGCGATTTCTAAATTCGTTTTGTTAGGTTTAGGAATTATTTTAAGAGCTTCTCCATTCATCAGGATAATATCCTTTTTGAATACATTTATTAAATACTTAATTAAACAACGAGATACAATTTTGGAGGAAGCATATTCGATCATATTATTGCTTATGCTATCTATTCCAGGCGCCTTTTTAACATCAATATTGGAGAATAATTTCTTTATTTCTTCTACTTGAATATGTACTCTGCTTTTATTATTCATTTGTGGTTTGTATCTTCTTATTGATTGCTGACTGAGATCGTCAATATTTGCTTTGTCGTCTGTAATTAACTAGTTCATTAATTCGGTCATCTTTGTTCTTTTAAATTTTCTGATGATTTATCAATAATGGGTAATCCCTTTTGTTCTTTTGATGTTCTCAATTTACTAAAAATCGCCAATTGATTTATTGTTAAATTTATTAAAATCCTTTTGATAAATGTCATATTATTTTATTGACAAATCAATAAGTAAATCTGCGATTGTTTGTTTGTTGCGCTTACATTTCCACAATATTTCAACTATCTAGATGAAACATTGCGCCACTATATAGAGTTGTAGTAATCTATCATAGATAGCTTCGAACGGAATATATATGAATTAGCTTTCAAATAGGTTGAAAAAAATTTTTTTTTTCGAAATTATCCTTGAAAATTTGCTACGAGACCTGATCGAATTGACCAATATTTCCTAGGTAAAAAGAGTTTGAGAAAGAAAATTTTTTAATTTTTAAGCTTGAAGTTAATTATATATTTTATAATAAAAATAAAGAAGGAATTACCTGACCACGAGCACATGTGCTTTTTAGATGGCAGAGCGCCATCTAGTGGAGCAAAAATAAACTAAACGTTTATTTAGCTTGCTCCGTGATATTTGGCCAACCCAATTTCTATTGGGTTTTAATATTTTATAATGTGTACCTAGATAAGCATCTATGCCTTTAATTAGGCATCAGAACGATGTATTATGTTCATCAAACTAGTAAAACCTTAACTAGTGATGCTGAATAATGTGCCACAAAACCTGTTTTGGCAAATTCACACAAAGGTCAACCTGTTTACCTGGTAGTAAGTAAGGAGCCTTGTGAGTTACAGAAGTCTGGGTTTTCACAAAGAATTCTGAATCAAGTGCGAGGAATGTGCTTGAGCATTGTCGTGATGAAGGCGTCAATTGTCTGTTGACCAAAACTCCGGTCTCTTGACATGTAGGTGACAAAAGACATCCCTGGTGTACTCTTTGGTGATTGTTTGACTCTGTGGTGTACTCGTGGTGTACCACATCGCGGGAGTCAAAGAAGGCGTCAGCATCACTTTGATGTTGCTGTGCACTTGGTGGACCTTTTTTTTGGTGTTGGTGACTTGGAATGCATTCACTTTGACATCCATGGCATCTTCACTGAAAGCTTTCTTAATCTACGGATTAGGTTCCACCTGGCTGTCGCCCAATTTCTGGAAAAAGTTGATGCAGTAACGCTGCTCCAGTAGCCTGATACAAGAGCGCTTCATTGAAATCCACCAGGTTTTCTCAAAAAGAAAAATGTTCAGATTATTTCCAACGGACCTCGTATTTTCTATAAATAATATTTCAAATTTGGTTATATACTCTGTGAAGTAGGATGCAATAAATCGAGATGGTACCGCTTCAAACTATTGTTGTTTCCATTGCATTATTTTCTTATTGATTCATGCTTCGGTGCAGGGGTAACTTCTATAGTTTTTCATATCAATTGATTTGAAAATGGTCTCCTGATAATAAATTAAACAATACCCTATATATATTTCTAGAGATGTGTTTCTTTTCATTTGATCAACGTATTCTCAAGCTTTCGGGCATCTCTGCCTTGCTATTTTCTGAAAAAAAAATAGATATTTGTAATAGTTTAGCATCAGGCGGCGTTTTATTCGTTTATTTATGTTTTCCTGTTGAAGGGCAGAGATGCCCAAAAGCTTGAGACTACTTTAATAAAATGAAAAGAAACTTATCTACAGAAACCTATGGCATTGTTTAATTCTATAGTTTTGTTGTTGAAAACCTAGGAAAACATCTAATTACAAAATTATTCTTTCGTCTTTCATACACATAATGTCTTCAATAAATTCTAGCAAATGTTTAGTATACAGTCAAATTAAAAATTAACCTCACGACTGGGCGCATTAGAATAAGAAATTCTATTAAATTGAGAACAGCATCAAAATAATAAAAATCAATAATCATTATATTATTACATTTGCCTAATATATTCAATTTTATATATTATTTTCAAATATATACGATGTATTATATATAATCTACATTGTTACTTTTACCATACCAATTCAAAGAATATATAATGTGGATAAACTAAATTTTTAAAAATCGATGAATATATTAATTAAATTTACAAATCGTATACAGGTACAAGTAGCATCGATTATCTTAATTATTTCTAAACACTTTAAATTATTATTCCAAAATATCGATACAGATTAAAATAAATATTTAATTCAAATTTAAAAAAAAACTACTAGAGTAATATATATTTAAATAAAAATTCAATTTTAAAAATGAAAATTTAAAATTTTTTATTATTCAAAAATATATATATTAAAGAGTGTTCCCTATCCCAATTCTATTAGAGTTTTATCTTTTAAAAATGATTTTAAAAAAGAGGTTGTAAGATAGCGTAGCAAAATGTCTTCTTCTCAGCCCGAGGGGGGTCGTCTGAAGTTAAACCATTTAGGATATCATAGCTAGCACTTGTCAATTAACTTGGGTCAAGATAGGCTGACTTCAAATGGATTCAAACACGACTTTGATCGTTCCAAATCCCTTTTTGAAAATAAAATAATAAGCTTAAAGTTTTGGGCTTCCAAATATATGTAAATCCGAATTGTTTCAATTGTCGAATTGTTTATCCTTTTGTTACCTTTGAATATTTATTGCATTTAGGATTATCCGGATAGCTTGTGATTGTTTGAAATGTATTTCATAGAGAGTTTTTAGTGGTGAATTTTATTTAACATTCGCGATAAAAAATATTTGTTAGATGAAAGTATTATAAACCATGAAGATGGTATTCTATAAGTATTTTGTTTATTTAGCTCCCATAATTATCTTTAAAAACAAATAAAAGACTTATTCTAACCATTCATATGAGCATTTTTAAATGGCAATGTTCTATCAAAGGGAACGAAAAAAACTTAACGTCGATTTAATTTTTTCCATGGTGTTTGGACAACAATTTCTTTGATAAATCAAGAAAAGCAAACCACGAACGCATTTTCAAGCTGTTGGTCTTCGTCAGAGTGGTGCAATCTATATATCTACGACCAAAATTATGGTACAAGAAAAAAAAAAGAAATGGGTTGTTAAGGCCAAATTTGAGTAAATACGCTGTTTATGAGAAACAAGAAAAAAGAGTCGGGTATTGATATTGAAAACAAATAAGGCATATCTTGACCCTCACATTACATTTCAGATGGCACAGCGCCATCTAGAGGAATAAAAATTAAACTAAACGCTGATATAATTTATTCCATGATATTTGGCCAACTATTTTTCTTGATAAATCGAGAAATACCAACCTCAAAGGCGTTTGGGACTGTTGGCTCTCGTCAGCGTGATTTTGGTTCCTATTGGAGATTACTAAATCGAGTTTACAGTGTTTTATTATACTGCACTATGGCTATATTGAAACAAAGTGTTGTTTCCTTTGAGGCTAACTATCTACTTATATAATTGCCTTATTCTGAAGCTCACGGATAGAATGCGCGCCCATTGGCTGCCGCCGGCGAACACGTGTCCTCCCTGCCCCCCTCTAGACAACCCTGTTATCAGCTGTGTGATACATACACCTGTCTATAGCGGCCATTCTAGACAACCCTGTTATCAGCAGTGTGTTACATCCACCTGTCTATACAGACCACCCTGCCTATAGCGGTCACCTTAGGCAACCCTGTTATCATTAGTGTGTTACATTCACCTGTCTATACAGACCACCCTGTCTATAGCGGACACTTTAGGCAACCCTGTAATCAGCAGTGTGTTACATCCACCTGTCTATACAGACCACCCTGTATATAGCGGCCATTCTAGAAAACCCTGTTATCAGCTGTGTGATACATACACCTGTCTATAGCGGCCACTCTAGACAACCCTGTTATCAGCTGTGTGATACATCCACCTGTCTATACAGACCACCCTGTCTATAGCGGTCACCTTAGGCAACCCTGTTATCATTAGTGTGATACATACACCTGTCTATACAGACCACCCTGTCTATAGCGGCCACTCTATACAACCCTGTTATCGGTTGTGTGATACATACACCTGTCTATACAGACCACCCTGTCTATAGCGGCCACTCTAGACAACCCTGTTATCGGCTGTGTGATACATACACCTGTCTATACAGACCACCCTGTCTATAGCGGCCACTCTAGACAACCCTGTTATCGGCTGTGTGATACATACACCTGTCTATACAGACCACCCTGTCTATAGCGACCACCCAAGACAACGTTTTTAAAATATATTCGCACTCGGGTAAAACCCGGGCGTTGCCCGGGCCATTCGTCTAGTTGCGATATATTAGTCTAATTTGAATTATTCACAATCTTCCCAAACCTCTAAAGATATGCTAATGTAATAGTAAACTAATATTATGGAAAGAAAAAAGGGTATCTCCTTATCGTACAACTAATGCTGATGGTTTATGCAATCCATCGGAATAAATATCAACTAGTCTGTTTTACTTTATTCCGATAGATGGCGCAAGCCATCAGCAACTTTTAGTTTCACGATAAGGAGATGCGTTTTTTTCTTTCTTAATTTATACACCTTATACCAGTACAATTTCGCATTTGTACTATTTTTTCACATTAAAATGGAGTTAAATAATCCCCTACAAAGATAAAAGGTAAGGCAATGTGTTGAAATAAGGAACCCAGCACGTACCCATCCTGTCTTGAGTCCATTATCCAGATTATAGCTCCATCTCCTAATGGTCATCCATATTCTAATTAGGCTATGACTATTGATCACGTGTTGCAACGTTGGCCAATCAGCGAAGCGAATAGTTAGTAGCCAACCAATCCCTAATTCGTTGATATTCCGAAGACACTCTGGAAAACATTCAATTTAACTACATACCCTCGATATGTAAATAGGTATTTTACTTTCAAAATGAGGATAAATAAACTCTGAGAATTAGTCTAATTTACGAACTATAGCTGAACTTTCTCAAGATGTAGCATACATGTGTGGGTTTTTCTAGATAATATTTCATTATTTCCAATACTTCGATGAGGCAGTTCGCATATTTTATTCGGGGAATTGAACCTTGTAAACAAATAATCCATATGATGCATCCTGAATCACCTGAATTTTTGCAAGGTTTGAATCTCCGAAGAAGATAGCCGAACTGCCTCATTGAATTATTGGAAGTTGTATTAAACATTTTTATCCAAAATAAGCGTTAATTATTTGAAATAAATATAAAAATTAAGAAAAAGGCATCTCTGATCGTGCAACTAAAGGTTGATGATGGCTTGTGCCATTTGTCGATATAATAATCAAGAAATTGTTCATTTTTTTTTATTAACTAAATTTTGGCCAAATACCCTTTCATGATATTATCAAGAAAAGTTTAACATGTACGCGTTTCGGGGTTATTGACCCTTATCAGTGGCCTGTAAGCCATCAACAACCTTTAGTTGCACAATCAGGAGATGCTTTTTTCACTAAATTTACCAACCTGATTTCAGTACAATTTCACTTCTGTGCTATTGTTCCATATATTTTAGCTTTCCCATGCCTCTCCGGCCTGAATATCCGTTTCATATGATTCTTCAAGATGCTATGAAGACCAGCTTTTTTGGTCGTTTAGGTACAGCTTGCACCACGCTGATGAGGGTCAACAGCCCTAAACGCGTACGTAGTTAGCTTTTCTTGATTAATCAAGAAATGGTATTTGGTAAATTCTGTAATAGCTAATATTCAACGATTAGTACATGTGTTCCGTTTCATGTTCCGTTAGTTAAGTGTGTATATTGTATGTGTGGTCTCATATATGTATTTTTAAAGTAAAACACAATATATAACTACATTGATATTAAGTCGAAAAAGATTACAAGGTTATATAATTAAGAGAAAGTTTATTTCCCGATCTCTTTCGTTCAAATGAATATTGCTAATAGCAGGCGTCATCTATCGGATTAGGTATCATGATGAATAGCGCAAGCTATCAAAATCCACACGTGAATAATCAGGATTTTTTACTGGCGCCTGCATATTCACATTATTCTCTTTTTATTCTATTTTTTCACGTAATCATATAAATTTCATGAATACCTATTTATTTTTATGATATCCGAATATTTTATAGATCTTTGTTCCAAAATAACTTTATTAGGTACCGCTCAAAAGAACAACCTAGTTTATGATATTTGCAACAATGAATAATATGTGAAGGTTATACATCTATTAAACAAAATTTTAACGCGGGATCCCGGTTCATGGCTGTCGGGAATCGAGGGTGTTACCCACTCGTCCACCGACTCTTAGAACAGATGGCATATTTTTTTATAAATAGAATAAAAATTTGGAAAATTTGAATTTACTGGTAATGTGTTTTTTAAAAATAATTTTATCAAATATTTTCTCTACATTTAAAATTATTAAAAAGAAACACAATGCCCGTTGAATTTAATTGTTACAAATTTTATAGATAGATAGCAAAATTAATTTAATAAATAGAATATATATAATGTAAATATTTGCTTCTAAATAACTTAGAATATTCTGAATATATAAAATGTTGGAGATGCCAAAATACCGACAGAAATCCATAAATCCAGGACACAGATGTAAGTTGTCATTCCCTCTGGCCAGAGTTGACAGCTTGGACCTGCGACATCTCAATTTAAGTGACAGTACACAACCCTAGGTTAGAAAACAAATGCAACAGGGTAAAATTTGTAAATATGACAACAACATGTTTAGCTTTTAGAGAATATTTTCTGTGTTTAGCATCGATTTATGATATATTTAAAGGAACGTTGTCTTTAATCAAATTATTTTTATAAAAATGTTGGAATTGAAACAAACACGTCATATTTTTATTCGAAAATATTATAGACGCGTATGATTCTTTTGAAAATTAAACAATTTCTACTGCCCTTACTGCAATGAAAAATAATAATAATCAGAGGGAGGGCATGGCTCATCAGTAGGGAACCCTCCCTGAGGTTTCACCAGTTTAATCTACCATACCGCTGTTATATTGCATTTTTGGAACTTCCTTTTATAGTGATACTGATGCTGGACTCTTGGAATGGGTATTTTAGATGAACTATGGATATAAGCTTTGAGTACAGCAAAAAAAATGGCAGTAGAAATTGTTTAATTTTTAAAATAATCATACGCGTCTATAATAGTATCGAATATTCATAACAGATGGCGCGCTGATGCATCATAATGTCATATATAAAATGAAAGGATTTAAAATCGCGAATGTTTCTTTTATACACAATACAAACTTCTACTGTCCTTACTGCGATGAAAAATATATTGGGAGGGCTTGGCTCATCAGTGGTGAACCCCCCCAGCGGTTTCGCCAATTTAATCCACCAGAGCGCTTCTCAGAGCTCTAATACTGTATAGGACGATTCTGCTTATATACGCAGCACTGAAGGGTGGAATCTCAGAAATGGTTCTCAAGAAAACTATGGACATGAGCTTATTGGACAGTAGAATTACATTCAAATATTTGCATAGAGCTGATGCACTGATGAGCAAAGCCCTCCCAATATATTTTTCATCGCAGTAAGGACAGTAGAAGTTTGTATTGTGTATAAAAGAAACATTCGCGCTTTTAAATCCTTTCATTTTATATGTATAGATGGCGCGTTATTGATTTGTGTTAATAATGTCATATATTTACTGTTTATTCCCATGTCATGGTCTCCCATGTCGCGCGCCTCACCACTGTAACAATAGTACAGTACTTAGTTAGAACGGAAGTTTTGATGGGAAGAAATTTATGTATAAAGACTGACTATTAAGTCAAGACTGAATCTATTGCCCGTCTCTACATTCTAGTGTTCTGTAACAAAGCTACAACAATGACTTTGGAAAATTAAGAGCACCCAACTTGAGACAATCGTTTCCTGCTATTGTCCTTGGGCTAGAAGTTCATCTTACATTGACGAGAGCTATAGTTCGAAACAATTAGTGCCATAGAGTAGTTATCAATTTTACCAGAGTTGGTGTTGTGGCATTGTCTTCCTGACCTGAGCCTTATATATTGTCTGGTATTGTTTATAAATCTAAAGAAAAGTGTACAGGTGTATTTTATATATAAACTATAGAAAATCATGCGAAATATATGTATATATATGGGGAAAAATAGTACAAATGTGATACTCTACTGGGATAAGTAGCATAAATTCAAAAATAAAAATGACATATCCTTATCAGGCTACTAAAAGTTGCTGATGGCTGGCGTCATCTATCGGAATATAATGGGTATTTGGCCAATTCTGGAATAATTAAAAATCAGCGAATAGTTGATATTTATTCCGATAGATGGCGCCAGTCATCAGAAAATTTCAGTTGCATGATAAAGAGATGCCTTTTTTTCTATATATATATAATCAATATACTGTTGTCCTCTTGGAAGAAGGGGAATTAGCCACTGAACCATCGAAATTAACAGTATATATTTTGTGACACACTTACCTTTGAATAACAATTTGCACCAACAAAAATTTTATTTTTATATTATAATTTTCATTAAAACCAATAAAAACAAACTTTTATAAACTATTATGGGCATTTATTGCATCGTCCTAATTTAGATTCTGTAACACTACCTAAAAAATATAATAAAAAAATATATATTTCTGTATTTTTCTAGCAAACGCCATTTGTAAGTGTAATCCCACGTAATGGTATTCCCATTCATAGCTAAATAAAGATAAATATCCAACCACATATGTAATTAAGTATAAACTGACATAGTGTGTGCCAGAACTAAGCAGACGATGATGCTATTGTTTGATAACAATATAACGTCATGAAATCCAACAATGGACCAAATATTAACTCCCACTGAGAGGATTTAATCAGTTGCTATTGTTGGGAACTAACAATGGAGTTATTATTGTGTTTACTTTCATCTTGGTGAAATATTGGGCTCGAAGAAAATGAAAAATGTGAGCTTATGGCTTAATGTAAAACTGGAGAAATGCTCATTTTTTGTCACATGTAGCTATCGTTTTTATTATTTTTATTTTCCCTTTGAACGTTTTAATTAAATTGTAACTATAATTTGAATATTCAATAGCTAAGAATATTTAATAAAAAATAGTTTGTTAGGAATTGATATATTATCGTTTTCTTGGTTCGTTATTATTATTCATTTATTTCTCCATTTTAAAAACCATTCATCTTTTTAATATTTTTTCCTCAAATATACACTTCGTGACATTTAAAAAGAAAGAGGGACCAAAGAATGATGAAAATTGGCAAACAGAGAGAAACAGGAAGTGATCTTTATTTCAAATTGATAGTCATAATATAGAGCGAGAACGGCGTCGGCTCAGTAGCACGTAGGACCACCGCGGATGCACGTAGCAACACGTCTAGGTAGAGAGTCAATCAGACTACGGATGGCGGCCTGAAGGATGGCTCTTTATTCCCTCTCAACCATTTGGCACAGTTCGTCTTCTGAACGCGGCTGAGGCAAGGCGTACAAACGATGTCCAATAAATTCCTAGACGTGCTCGATTAGTGAGAGGTCAGGAGAGTACGGTGGCCAGGAAGGCATATGTACATCTTGTAGAACTTGTTGGCTAATGCGAGAAGTGTTCGTTCGGACGTTTTACTGCTGATAAAGGTCATTGGGTACCCCCTGAAGGTAGGGGATTGTCACCGGTCGCAGCACATCATCAACGTATCGTTGGGCCGTCATAGTGACTGAATACAAACTAAAGGTGACCTGGTATCATACGTGATTGCGCTCCAAACCATTATTCCCCGTTGTCGCTCTAAGGTACGGTTTTTGAGTATAATTATTAATATATGGCATATAATATTTATATTATCTATATGTTTTAACAGTTGGGATTAGATAATTTAAATTTCTTTTCGATTTTACCTTTGTGTGGTTATCTCGCACATGAGAAAATATATTTGCATATATATTTTAGTTTATCAAATATCAATACATTTCAGGCGTATAGTTATATTTAATTGGATATCCATCTCAATATCACACACACACACACACACACAAGCCTTTTTATTGGGGCATCCAGCCCTATACATGATTCCCCTCTACAGGATTTAGCAAAGGAAGATATTTCGAAAGTAAAAACTAGAATACAGGAAGTAATAAGGAAAAAGAAAAGCGAGAAGAAAGAAAAAAAAAATAAATATAACCATATATACAAAAAAAAAAATAAACATACAGAGCAAAAGGAACCATACATGATTAAATATTTAAATTAAAGTACCAATGTTTAAAATATGTCAAGGCTAGGATATCATTGAGAGGGCTAGTGTTGAATCAGCCGCATTCAATCTTCGTTTTCTTCCTCCAAGCAAACCACGACATTCGGCGCATCCATTGTTCTCCAACGGACATTGACTGCGGCCTTGTAGAATTTATATAAACCGAGGGAGAGACCCTGATCAACCATCAGTGTGTTCATCCAGCTGCAAATTTGTTGGCAGTCAGGTTGAGACCAGGGTAAGTCACCCAAAATTTCTTTCCTCTGTTTCTCTAAGCAAGAGCATCCAAATATTATATGCATAATTTCGTCTTGGATTCTGTTTTTACACAGATCGCAAGTTAGAGTCAAATCAGTTTTCCAGCGATTTGAACGATTTTCTGGGAAGATCGTCCAAAGGAGTCTCAGTTGTGCAAAAAATCTTTTAATTGCTAGAGGAATAGTTGTGAATAAATATCGTTCTGCTGTTATTGAATTTTTTAGGTATTTGAAGTGACTGTAATGTGAAGTATTTAGGATTTTCGCCATGTCGTTTTGGATGCTTTGTTCGGTTGCTATTCGAATAATACCAGGGATTTCAGTCATTATTGCAGCGTAATCCGGACAACCCTTCAGGAACGAAAAACCGTTTGAGTCTAAAATGGTTGACAGGTTTTCGACATAGGTTAAACCAGCCCTTTGATTGCTGTGTAATGTCCAGAGGTGTGACAAACATGCCCGGGGCAACCTACTCTCTTCCATTTTCATAATCCTCACCCAAAATCTCAGGACCTGTTTAATTATGATAACTTCCTGTGATACTCGTCCACACTCCATTCTTAGCATAAAGCCCGGAGTATACTTTGGTAAATTTAGGTAGCGTCTTAAGAAAATATTCTGAACCTGATCAACTACCTTTACTTGGTTGAGTGCCCAGCAGGGTGCGGCGTATAGCATGTGAGGTAAGACCGTCTAATCAAGTAATCTCATTGCCGCATTTAGAGAGTTCATCTTGGATTTTGTCAGAACTTGCCACACAGCGCCAATCATATCATATATACATATCCTGTATTTGTACCAGGGCACAAAGAGAGAACTTAGATGAAGAGTTAAGATGTATAGTAAAATAACCTACTAGATGTAAATGTCTTCTCACAAAGCAATGATTATCCATAAGAAGGGGAGCACTATGAAACTATTTAATGCGAAGAGTCCAGATATTCAAGATCATATACAAGTTGCGAGGGGATGATATTCATATACCAAAAGAGGCATCTCTCTCTTTAATATACATCATAACGATGCATTGTGCATCACCCTAGTAAATAACTTAATAGTGATGATAAGAAATGAGCCATAACACCAGTTTAGGCAATTTCAGACAAAAAGCCAACCTGTATACCATGGTTTCGGACATTATCAGGACAGAGCAACTTCGTTTAGATAACATCCTACGAGATCCACCATTGAACTGATGAAGGCCAAAGCCCGAATCCATGTAATATAGGTTAGCTTTCTGTCTGAATTTGCCAAAATTGGTATTATGGCTCATTGTTTCTCATCACTAGTAATGTTATGAATAGAGTGATGCATAGTTTGATTCGTTCTTATACACAATTAAAGGTAAATGGGGCCTTTTCTGGTACATATTTATATTTTAAAAACATAAAAAATATATTATCTCATATATCTACACCATTTCTTATGGCTAAATCAAGGTTATTTAAATTTGATCAATTTCTGTGAATCCACTCCTCTATATTACTTTGAAATATAACTTCGTTCCATTTTAATATCGTTTACTGGATATTATTACATTCAAAACATGTTCTTATATATATATTTATATTTTGAAAGGCCTTCATTCAAGTTAGTTTCCTAAATTTGAAACAAGATTAACAAAATGGTTTAAATAGCGTATTAGGTTTATTAATAATATATTTGAAGGATTCTATAACATGTGTCTCTCTCATCATGAAATATATTTAATAAGTTATTTGGCAGTGATTTCTTCCTGATTGCGATAAGTGATTGAATCTCTCTCAATATAAAGCAACATACATAAATAAACTATAAACATGTTACTAGGAAACACCTGACTAATTAAATCAAGTTGATTAACCAGTTAATTAAGCCCCCGGAGTAATGAGGTATTCCCCTGAAGGAAGAGGTTCCACAGTTTGCCTTCCCAATTTACCAGAATTGGTGTTGGGGTAAATACACTCTGCGGAATAGCTCAATATTAGCCTCTAGGGAAATTTTGAAGGAAGACCTCTGCTTGAAATATAAATTTGAGCGTCTTGTATAGACGTGGTTATATATACTTTTCTCTCTAAATCCTAATATTTATATATAGTCATCTAATCCAGTATATTCTCGTATATTCTAAACTGCCATTTGTGTGATTATCTATTTAGGTGAGAATCAAATAAAATTCCAAGTGACTGTGGTAACAGAAAGAGGGCTAGACTTAACACCTAAGGTTTGCTTGTCAGACAATCTTTTCTGGTACCTTCCATTTCCTCTCTTACAGTAGATCGCTGACTTAACCCATGCAGTATTTTCCCTCGTGTTGAAAATTGCAGAAACATATTTCAAATATTTAATCGACTATTCTGTAAGAGGGAGGACTGTGTATAAATATGTATTTTAAATGTATATATATTTGAATGAAATACCTGTATAAAAGTTCTTAAACTCGAAAACTTGATAATTTGAATATATTTGGAAAAGAAACCTTTTGCAGAGTAGTTGATGATTTATATTTAATATTCAGTATTTATATGGAAGTGATAACGATATGGAATATTTTCAGGTTTACTTACAATTCTTTGGCCAACTCTATCACCTGATTTTCCCACATGAGGTCCTGTGAACACGAGAATGTCGCCTATTTAGTCCGATAGTTAGGGACAATTTGAGGAGAAATCTTTAAACATACCATACATACCGGGGGACATCGTAACAGCCAGGGAGTGACCAACGCTTTATTTATACATTATAGCCATCAAATTCTGGAATAAAAAACTTTAATTATCCAAATATCGAATATTTTTATACTTATATAGCTCAAATCTCTATTGGACTCATTCGAACAACTCACTATGTAAACACACACACTATCAATATGTTTAGATAAAGTACAAAAGGTAAACTTGTGATATTCTAACTCATGGCTTACTCCATATTTAGGAATACTCTATCTGATTAAATCGAATAAGCAAACAACGCACACGTTTCAGTCTGTTGGCCCTCTTAAGTGTGGTTCAGGTTTTACCAAACGACCAAAAAAGATGGTTCAAGTGTATTCCTTAAAATTATGAAGCAAGTATCTAAGACAAAATAATGTTCGTGAAAATAGAACTGTGAGGAATTGCACTTGAATCAGGTGACTAAATTAAGAAAAACGCATCTCCTTATTGTGAAACTGAAAGTTGCTGATTACTTATCATTATTCTAATAGATAATATCTGTCATCAGCAACTTTCATTTTCAGAATCAGGAGAGGCGTTTTTCTTGATTTAGTCAACTAATTCAAGTACAACTTCTTTGCTAATTTCACGAACTATTTGTCTTAAATATTTGATATGCCATGACTATTTTAACCACTTGGTTTAATTGTGCACAATTTTGCATTTGTACTATTGTTTAAAAATGTGAAGATCATCATAAACCGACGACCATTCTGGCTGGGTCTATCTTTCCAATCTCACAATAAAACGTTAGAAATCAGCAACTTGAGGCCGGAACAATTTGAAGTAAAGCTTCAAACAGGAGAGCGTTGTAACACATTTTTACCGCATATAGACACACTTTTACACAAGTTATAGGATTAGTTTTTTAAATTATTCTATAAATAATCCCTTGCATCAATATTGAGTAAAATTGATCATTCCTCCTGGGAAAAGTGTCTTTCCATAAACATGTTTATTGTTCTCCTGTAGACGGGCGTCCGTGCCCGAAAGCTAGAGAACAATAAAAATGTTTATGAAAAGACACTTTTCCCTGGAGGAATGATCAATTTTACTCAATTTTAAAATTAATTGCTAATCTTATATAGGATATTGCTTTGCGAGTGGATAGTTACATAAATCACAAATGAGCACCTCTTATTTTAAAAATGCATTAAAACGGCCAAATCTGGTGTTATGGAATATTCCTTTTCACTACCACTGGTGTGATAAACAAAATATTTTAATGTATCCTTAGAAGGATAAGGGGTGAACGTTTTTAGAGTAAACGCCTTCTTTGACAATTCAAAAAATATATATTAACACCCTTAGTAAACTGTTACAAATATTGAAGAGATTTTGTACAAAGAAAATGATAATATTTACAATTTGTTAATAAAATATAAAAATCTGTTCTCAGGAAGGGAGCTCCTCCATCTTGAGAGAGTTCTTCTCCAGACAAGAGAAGGAACTATTTTTTAAGAACATTATTATAACAAAGAAATATTATAGCAGAATTTCAAGTATAAAACAAATTGACGTAAAATATATAACAACCTTGAAAGTTGGGAAATAATGTTAGAGCATATTGTCGTTATTCAGATCTGATGAGAGGCAGTTTTCTAGGAATAAATATATATAATTTGGAATATTCCCAGGCGCTCTTTCATTATATGTCACGTGATACCTTCATTAACTCGGCTAATTAGGGATTGGTAATTGGTAAATGAGCAGGGGTTCGTTAAGGGTAATAAGGGGAAGATATCATGTTACTATATTTAAGTGAGCCGCACTTCAAATTGCCTTTCTAATAATGAGAACTCAACTATCCATTCAAATTTAATGTTGTACAAAAGAATAAGCAATAATCATTATTTTATTGTAAATTATTGGTAAATATATAATGGTTCATTTGTATAATAGTTAAATATGAAATATATATATATATATATCACTTATATATTTGCCTTATTCTGTCTGTCTGAAGCTCACGGATGGGATTTTTCATAACCATCGGTGGTTCAGTGGTAGAATGCTCGCCTGCCACGCGGGTTCGATTCCCGGCCGATGCATTTTATTTATTTATTTTTTTTTACAATTTTTAAAACTCATTTATATATTATACAAGAATGACATCCACGGCGCCAATTTATAATTGTAACGAATAGTATTTGAATAAAAGCATTTAATCGGGTAAAACCCGGGCGTTGCCCGGGTCATTCGTATATAATAATTGTATAAACGAATGCAAGACAAAATCACCGCGAATGTTTCTTTTTTTAAGACAATTTCTTTTTAAGGCAATTATCGTTATTTATCGTTAATTTTTGTTTCGATTTTATTGAAAAAAAAACGATATGGTGCCTTTAAAAAATGATCTTTATTACTATGCAGTTTTCTATTTAGTCAATATACCTAAGTTCATGTTGCAAATGTAATTATCTCTATCGATTTAGTAGGTGAAATGCAAAAAATAAAATCGACATGATGAAATCTTTATGAAAATTCACATTTTTATTTTTATATTTTCAAGACACACACAGTTTGGGACGGGGCGTTTCACAAGAGAGACATCCACGGCGCCAATTTATAATTGTAACGAATAGTATTTTGATTAAAACATTTTAAAAACACACAGTTTGGAACGGGACGTTTCACAAGAGTGACATCCATGGCGCCAATTTATAATTGAAACGAAGGGTATTTGAATTAAAACGTTTTTAAAATATATACGCACTCGGGTAAAACCCGGGCGTTGCCCGGGCCATTCGTCTAGTATATATATATGTGATGTAATGAATTTGTTACTTGATTTTGGAATCAATGAAAATTTATATTGTTATGTAGTATAGGTATTTTATGATATTTCAGTCGTGGTAAAAATTATTTAAAAAAAAACAGTTTTGAATCCCAATTTGCTTTATTTGTGCTAATGAAATAATTTAAGAAGAAATACCTGATTTGAGACGTAAGGAATAAAATAAAAGATTACATGTTTACATATTGATATTAAAGAAAGCATATCCTGAACTCAAGCACATCTGCTTTTTTGTGGTCAGGATATGCTTTTTTTATTTTTAATATCAACATCTGACCCACTTCTCATGATTATTTTTCATATTTTCATATGCACAAAAATATTTGAGCCGGCCAACGGGAAAGAGAGAATATGGGTTTACGGGCTACTAAACAAAGTGAATGATATTTGAGCCAAGACAACGGGAAACGGAAATATCTCTATTTACGGGGCTGCTAACCAAAATGAATGATTTTTGAGCCCGGAGTCTGTGACCAACGGGAAACAACAACGAGTTAATATAAGGAAAGCCGCGACATCTGGCGGTCGACTTTACAGAGTAGTTTGTTCTAGAAATTATAATTTATATATATATATATATATATAAAATAGAATAATGTTTATATAATATATATATCTAAAGCAATTTTATAAAATTATGTAAAATAGTATCCGATTATATTTTAACTCGGGTTCTATTGGCGTATCATTATATCATGTTTTATCCTATTGAAGAACTTTCATGACCGCAAGCTAGAGATTAAAAGGTTTTTTAAAATTTAGTTCTCATTGGAGACCTGGTATTTTTACTCTAAGTATATAATATGATTCATGTACACGGAAATCACAAATGTTTTCTATTCAGCCTTATCATCTTAAATGTGTAGCTATAGCGGCCTCGTGTCGGTGACAAAGCCACAACACCAGCTTTGGCAAACTGAAAAGCGTCCACCTAGAGATTGTCAAGATTCCATGAGATCCCGTGCGGATCTCATGGAATAAAGTCCGCCTTAGACTGACGAGGGCCATTAGCCCGAAACCATGGTCTCTAGGTGGACGCTTTTCGGGCGACGTTCAATATATGGCGTCTGGATTTAGACGTCTATTTTGACGGGAGAGGCGAACCTTGTCTCTTTAATATTTATTCTATCATTCTATTATTATATTTATCAATTAGTATAAATGAACACTATATATATATGCTGATTCGCTGGCTATATATCCCTACAGATATAGGTTTCCTGGATATAAAAACGCAAACATCAATGTGTGGCAAAAGATTAACATCTTATTCACAGAAAGATGTAAAGATAATATTTACATATAAATGTGCTACATAGTAATCAGAGGTCATTCATTCTCTCCCACCGCCTGGGGCTGATATCTATTATTCCATCATTTGTGTTTCCTTTCCCAATATATCTTTGATATTTACTGCTATCACGTATTAGAGTACAAATGTAAGCACCAAAACGCGAATGTTTATTTTCACAAATAAATCAAGCTTCTACTGCCCTTACTGCGATGAAAAAATATATATTTAGGAGGGCTTGGCTCATCAGTGGTAAACCTACCCAGCGGTTTCGCCAAATTTAATCTACAAGACCGCTTCTTTAGAGCTCTAATACTGTATTGTATCATTTTGCTTATATATGCAGCACTGAAGGGTTGAATCTCAGAAGTTGTATTTAATCTCAAACTATGGACATAAGCTTTTAGGACAGTAGAATTACATTTAAACATTTGTATAGAGCAATGTTTTCCATAAACAATAAGGACAAAGCCAGTTAGGCATAAATAAATCATAGCAATAACGCACCAACTATTAATACAAATTGAAACACCGAAACGCAAATGTTTTTTTTTTTTTCACAAATAAATCAAACTTCTACTGCCCTTACTGCGATGAAAAAATATATTGCATATATATATATATTATATAATCTAAAATGCAATTATTTTATTTAAAAAAACAAACAAATTTTTATTTTCATTCATTGCCTGTTCTATATTTTTTACCGTAGATTTAGAGCATACCACTTTGAATATTTGTTGTAAATATGTACAGGGTGTACCAGGTAAATTGGGACTATCTTTGACAGTCCATAAAACAAAAACTACTTGAGATTAAAAACTTGTTTTTTTTTTCATTACGTAGCCATATTCATGTAAAATGCAACAGTACATGTGTGCGCAGTGTAGTGATGAAGAGTAACCGAGAATTTGAAAATCGAGCTGCCATCATCGTTGCTCTGCGCGCCGGAAGGAGCCCCAAAGAGATAGTTGATTTTCTTAAGTTGCCCAAAACCACTATTTATCGTGTCAAGAAGCAGTTTGATGAGGCCGACAGTAACAAAGAGGGGATAGCTACAAAGGAAAAAGCACTCGCGTCGATCGGACAGGGTAAGAGGCGAAGAATTTGTCAAAAATGTCAAGGAGAAGATTGATGGAAACCCTGGGAAGAGCATGAGGGCCATAGCCAAGGAAATGGACGTTGGCTCTATGACAATTGTCAGAACTATCCATGAGGACCTTGGTCTCAAGTCTTATGCCCTTCGGAAAGGTCAGTTGCTGACTGAGAATATGAAGAATAACAGAAAAGGAAAGGCTGCTGCCCTCCTCAACAACCTGAAACACGACTCTTTTGGCATGCTAAGGTTCTTCTCTGACGAAAAGAACTTTGACGTGGACCAAAAGGTAAATCCCAGGAATGATCGCTGGATCTGTAAAGACCCCTCAGAGATACCTGTCGTGATGCACACGAAATTTCCTTCTTCCGTAATGGTCCTTGGCGTTATCAGCAGTGAAGGTGATGTCATGCCTCCCCATTTCTTTGAGAAGGGCCTTAGGATGAACGCTGACACCTACATCAATGTTCTGGAGACCGTTGTGAAGCCTTGGATGGACATGGTGGCCGCAGGAAGGAAGTATGTCTTCCAACAGGACTCAGCTCCAGCCCATAAGGCAAAAAAGACACAATCGTGGCTGACACTTAACGTCCCTAGTCACTGGGGTCCTGATATTTGGCCCCCTAATTCTCCAGATTGCAATCCCCTCGACTACTATGTATGGGGCGTTGTTGAGAGAGATGTCAACAAAGCTCCTCATACCACCATCCAGTCTGTCAAGAAAGCAGTTCACACGGTGATGACCCAAATGGACAAGGTCATCGTCGCTAAGGCCTGTGCTTCATTCCGCACTCGCCTCGAGACTGTTGTAGCTAATAATGGAAACTACATTGAATAAATAAAAACTATATCCTTTTATCTACTACTGTGTCAAATTTCATTCGGATATTTTAATTTTTACTTGCAAAAAATTTCAGTTAAAATTCCATTGTTGAAATTCCCAATTTACCTGGTACACCCTGTATAGTTAACCTACCTATTTTTTAAATCACGAATATAGAGTTTTATTTTATACATTTTATCAATTCTATATTACTGTGATAAATAATTTCATATGTAATTTTATTCAAGTAATTGAATATAAAAACTACTTGAAAGGTAAATAAATTCCTATTTTCACGACTGCACCTCCAATTCTATCTTTTTCAACAACAACAACAAAAAAATATTTATAACATATATATACTTTTTTCACCACAGTAAGGACAGTAGAAGTTTGATTTATTTGTGAAAAGAAACATTCGCGTTTTGATGTTTTCATTTGTATTATATAGATGGAGCGTTAATGTTATGTATTAACAAATTAGAGTAGGAAGAATTTAGTCAGGAAATCCATTTGAAGCGCTTTATAATATTTGTTTCAATAAAATATATCTATATAAGGAGCAACTATATATATATATAATCCACCCAAGAGAGTAAACAGGGTTGCCAGCTGTGAATAATCCAATAATTCTGTGATCGAAGAAAAATAATAACTGACCAAGCTGCCATGGAGGAGATACCTTCAGTTACAATTAGAACTTATAATTGGAAAAGTTAGTGAGCTCTTTTCTATGAAAAAATATATATATTACTGAAAAATATTTATATTTATTAACTTTTATAATAATTCTATATCAGGATTCTATTTTCAAATATATTTATTACAATAATTCTTTAACAATGTTATGAAACTAAACTTTAAGAGTTTGATATATTTTTTTAACTAATTTGATACTTAAATTTATTCTGCTCAACCGTGGAGAAAAGAAATGAAAATTTATTTTAGAATGAATTGAAATGACAGCTTCTCTCATTCTGTTATAAATATATTTTATAATTTGATAAAGGTAACCCTTACGAAAGCTTGTAATATAAATTTTTCAAAATAAAACTAATATATACACCTTAATATAGGTTATTAAGCAATAAAGTCATATGATATTATATAAATACAAAAAATAATATTTTAATCGAAATTCATCAATATTTAATTTACTATCTCTATATAAACACTCATGGACGAATCTTAAGGAAGTGGAAAGTCTCTGATGTCGACCGTTGTCTGCTTTTTAAGGAGACAGAGGCAATTTTGTTCACACTTGGTTATCTCGTGTGTGTTAAATAAAGGTCATTATGTATCTTTAGAGTTATTATCTGAATCCCGATATACATGCTGAAAAGTACAACCTCTTTAATTTTATCCATAAGTGTATATGGTTGATCTTAAACTTATTAAAAGTACATATTGGGTAATAATATTTATATTAATTATAATTTTTGAAAGTATTATAAGGCTTTATACACTGCGTGACATTGAAAATGGAACACCAAGAAATAGTGGCCAGAAAGTGATGAAACTCGGCAGACAGAGAGAGACAGGGACGAACAATAAGTGATCTTTATTTCAAAATGATAGTCATAATACATAGCGAGAACGGCGTCGGCTTAGTAGCAAGTAGGACCACCGCGGACGGCGATGCACGCAGCAACACGTCTAGGTAGAGAGTCAATCAGAGTACAGATGGCGTCCTGAGGGATGGCTCTCCATTCCCTCTCAACCATTTGCCACAGTTCGTCTTCTGAACGCGGCTGTGGCAAGGCATGCTAACGGCGTCCAATGATGTCCCAGACGTGCTCGATTGGTGAGAGATCAGGAGAGTACGGTGGCCAGGGAAGCATCTGTACATCTTGCAGAGCTTGTTGGCTAATGCGAGCAGTGTGCGGTCGGGCGTTATCCTGCTGATAAAGGGCATTGGGTACCCCCTGAAGGTAGGGGAGTGTCCCCGGTCGCAGCACATCATCAACGTATCGTTGGGCCGTCATAGTGCCCTGAATACGAAGTAAAGGTGACCTGGAATCATACGCGATTGCGCCCCAAACCATGATTCCACGTTGTCGCACGGTGGGGCGTTCCACAATTGCTGCCGGATTGGACCTTTCTCGACGTCGACGCCACACGCGTACACGGCGACTATCACTGGACAAGCAGAAACGCGACTCATCTGAGAACACGACCCTGTGCCATTCCGTCATCCACGTCGATCTAGCCCGGCACCATTCCAAACGTTGGCGCCTATTCGGTGGGGTCAATGGCAGTCTTCTTAGCGGACGGCATGAGTGCAAGCCATTAGCAACCAATCGACGGGAAATGGTTCTGGTCGAGATGGAATGATCTAGGGTGTCTTGCACATGTTGCAGGATGGCGGTACAAGTGGCTTGTGGGGCCGCCACTGCTTGTCAAAGGATACGCCGATCCACACGTGCTGACGTCACTCTGGTTGCACCGACATTCCTATAAATTGCCACAATTCCTTGTTCCAACCATCTTATCCACAGTCGGTGCACCGTGGACGCACCAAGGTGTGTATCAGCTGCGATTTGACGTATGGACCAACCTGCCCTTTTCAGTCCGATCACCATGCCCTCGTAAAAGCGTCTGTCTGCTTGAATTGCCTCCGTTTACGATGACCTGGCATACTCTGTTATTACACGTGTCTTTTGACACAAGAACAAAATTTCTACAATGATTTTCCTTGAAGAAATAACGACACGAATACTGTCCTTTCTGCAAGTTCCTTCCCTTATATCTTACTCCATGTGCGCACGAGAGCTGCGCATTTTACATCATTTGCATAACTCGGTTAGGCGCGTCTACCCTGAAATTTGCATAATTTTCTGGCCACTATTTCTTGGTGTTCCATTTTCAATGTCACGCAGTGTAGATTATCTATTGTACCTTGCATACGTGGTGTTAGGGTTATGGTATGAATTGTTATTAATAAAAAACACACATACTTAGGTAATGGAAGTATCAAAGCACGAATGTTTCTTTCGAACATAAAACAAACTTCTACTGTCTTTAATGCTATTCTATATACAGTTACGAGCGTCATTCTTCATCAGTCATCTCTGTCACCGTTTGCTTCTTTTTTTTTTGGAATGGCGCCCTCCTATTGGTCGGCTACGATCACGCCACCTTTGTCCCCCCCCCCCACTCGCTTTTTCGATTTTGTAACCATTGTGTTGGAGCGGGTCGCTCCCTAAATAAATGCATATATTAGTTAATAACCAAATGGAATCCTCTCTTTCTTTTTCCCAGTAAGAGACGCCTACGGAAGCCAACAGTACATAGACAGATAAAGCACATAGGCTATAGTTATTAACTAACATATGCATTTATATAAGGTGCTAATTTATAATTGTAACAAATAGTATTTGAATCAAAACATTCAATCGGGTAAAACACGTGCGTTGCACGGGTCATTCGGCTAGTGAAAAATATTGAGAAGGCTTGGCTCATCAGTGGTGAACCCTCCCAGCGGTTTCACCAATTTAATCTACCAGACCACTTCTTAGAGCTCTAATACTGTATTGGACGATTCTGCTTATATATACTGCAATGTAAGGGGGAAACTCAGAAATGGTATTCAAGTAAATTATGGGCATAAACTTTTATATTTAAAAATAAACATTCGTACTTTAATATTGCCATGTCTTATATATAGATGGCATGTTATAGCCTTATAATTAACATATTTCTGTAGTTCTTTTAAACATGGAAACTTTCTCCTTGGATTATAAATACTATAGAATAAAGCGTTAGGAGAAAATAAAGATTTTTATTTTCTCCTAACGCTTTATTCTATAATATTTCTGTAGTGATCTAATATTTTTAAATTTATATTTTAAGTTATCCCACATATAACATTTCAAATATTTTGAAACTCATTTAGGGTTAATGGATGAGTGGTAAAAATAGTCGACAACCATGATCCGAGATCGGAGCCCACATTTGAATACTTTTTTCTCCTTAATGGACCACGCTTCTTACATATGTAAAACCTCACCAGTGAGTGTGAGTAACCACACGGGTGTTTGTCATCTTGTAAGTGTAATATATGTGATGTAATTATAGGGATAGTCGCTAACTATCCGCCCATTATTGCCATGTGGAATAAGAAAACGTATTTAAAAAATCTAGTTGTCGAGAAATGCAGAAATTGTACCAGGAGCCGAGTTTATTTCCGTTCTGTTGATTCAATCAACTTTCGAGGGACATAAAAGGAAATTCTAGTCAATTTTACAGCTTTCCATTTTAGTTCTTTCTAAATTATTCTCTCCAGATATATTTGTGTTTGTTGTGGAGCCTGAATTGTGGAAATGTGGATGAGTTTCAATCCTGTCGATTATAGAACGTTGATGTCAAACAAAAGACTTTCCTCTTTACCACTAACTTGTACAACAGAGATTAGTTCTACTTTCAAGTAGAATTGTGTGAGTCGAGGTAAAACCATACATAATATTTCTGGAAATTTGAAGAAATATTTAACTTTATACTTTTTATGATAGAAAACTATTTTTACAGAACTTATACTCCACTGAAAACAAATTGAAACGGAGTACATGGCTAAAGAGTGGTGAATCCTTTCAGCCATTTCGCTGGTGTAATTTTCTGACCACTTTTCTTCTAAAAATATCTATAATTAACATGTATTTTCACATCCCTTATCCTGCAATGGATAAAATTGAAAGAGGGAGAGTATGGCTCATCAGTGGTGAATCCTTCCAGCGTTTTCCCAATTTTAATCTCCAGACCGGGTCAAAAATGACGAAATCTCTAGGAGGTTACATCACTGATAAGGCATAAGCCCTCTCTATTTCAATTTGTATTCATTACAGGATAAGGATTGTTAAAATAAATTCTAATTAAATATATTTTAGAATAAAATTAACGTTAAAATATGTTTAGAATTGTCAGCGATATATATGGCGCTAAGATAATGAGGATATTTCAAAATAACATCTGTTTGAAAAGGCTAATATTATTGGTTCATGTACTCCTGTAGAAAGAGAGAGAAAGAAGAGATGTTAGAAATCTTGAGATTGCATTAATCAATATAAAAGGAAACTCATCTAAATTAAATCTGATGTATTATTTAATTTATATTCAGGAGATTTCTTTAAATCAATTGATATGTTTAAAAGATATTTGTAATTTTAATCGAGACAGCTCAGTATTTAGCGTCGTGGAGAGGACTTGTCCAACTTGGAAAGTATAAATACCTCTCCAAACTACGAGTCCACTCTAAATGGGACTTCAGGAATTCTAAACTAGGTCGTCTAGAAGACGCTCTGAGGAGTCATTAAGCATTAATCTACCCCCAGAGGTAGATGATGTAAGATAATTAGCAAGATGTGTAAGAGTAATTAGAGTGGTCCTACTGCAAACTTGACGCCGCATGATACATCTCTGTCACCACTTGTACATGTGTGTTTGTTCTATTATAGAACGGCAGAATATAACATGTTAATTTATTCTGTTCACATAATCTCTCATCGCCCTTTATTTACATAAAGTGTAGAGAAGCAACTGAAGAGATGCGATAATACAATTGCAATTATATAACGAGAGAGAGAATTTTAATGTAAATTAATATTATATTAAATACATATATTTTAATATGACACACTAATTATAAATATATTGTAAAATATTTTAAAATTTAAAAAATATTTATTGATTTTTAAAAAAGGCTTTCTCTCTCGTTCGGCAGTCTGGCATTGCAGCGCGCGAACTCCGAATATTCGGCTAGGAAATTCGTCAATAGGAAGTTATACAGCCCCTTTAGGCTATTGGCGGAATGTATTTGGAGAATGGTGGATTTGTTTCCATTCATATAATCGCAAGTATTCCTGAGAAATCATCGGAAGAAATTTCGGCAATTGACATGACAAACATGAAAATTCAACTTCGTCAAAAAAAGAGGATATGCAAATCCTTGCCTGATAAGCTGTGATTGGGCTGAGATAATAGAAGAAGATGCATCTGAGAAGTTCATTCATATGATGGAACTGAGAAGAGGAAGCTTTCGCCCTCTACAGAACAGTCACGTAGGCCGCAGCCTGGTACATCTCGCCACACCACCCAGGACAGGGTAGCCAGCCCACCTCAGCCACCGAGGAAGTACGCTGTGACGGATCTGAAATATAACAAACAGCAGCAGGCCCTGAGCAAGTCCAGGTCAGCTGCAGCCACCTTTGACCAGTGCTGCTCTTTGGAGTGGCGCTTCAATCTATCCCCACTGGACTACATCAAAACCCTGGAAGAAAAGAGTTACTTGAACCATAAGGCCGTGACCAGCGGCGGATACACCTGGAGTACCGGCAGCAGAGAAGCCTTTGTCTTTCTAAATGAAGGCCTCAAACTCCACCAGTTCCCTTCCAATCTGGTCATAGTCTCCAAAAGAAGAGTCTACACCCGCATACCTCACCTTTGACATCACCTTGTAGCAAATGCTACCGATATGGACAGCGGAGAGGTGTCGACCCCTACATCCTTCCACAATTCTGCAGTGCGTTCATGGGCTGCGGGGGGACACCATTAATAAATCCCTGTGACACCCGCGGCGAACCATCCCGTCCCTCCCCAGGGAACTCTAGCCACTAGGCCTTCTGCTCCGGCCTCGATCAAAAGCCCGTTTTCGCTACTACCAGCACCCTCCTCAACAATTATTCGCTAACAGCAGCCCCTTTCAAAGAGACCCAGTGTAAAGCTGCACCAACCATTCAATCTTCCATTCCGAAACCCAACAGAATTAGTCTTCTCAGACCACTATACAACAAGTTGAGGATTTTTCTAAAAAGTGAATTCTGGCTCCCTCCAAAAATCCCTATATAACGATCATTATACTTGGAGGAAATTGAAGTCACTGTTGTATTCCACTCTGAACGGAGGACTTTGTCAGTTTTATCGAGACTAATCAGAATTCTGCTCTGATTAAATTCCTTGGCACGACAATAGCACATGTCGAAGAAAAAAACTCCGATATACAAGGGAGGTAGTTCGACTTCATGGCGACCGCTAAAGAATTCCAGAACCTCCCTTCAATGATATTGGTCCGATGTAAATATTTTTTAAGTTTTTGTTTTTAATAATTTGTCCACTTTTTATTTTTGTGACTATTGACTACATGTCAATTAGCTTATAGAATTTTCAATGGTCTTAACGTATATTCCGTAATAATAAATATGTATCAATCTCTATTTAATATTTATTTATTCCAAAAGATAGAGCAGGTTATCAGCAACGGTTACTTTCACGAGCACTAGATTTTTTCCTTAATAATTCATCATATTTTTTTTCCTATTTCTCTCACGTTTAAAATATTGTTACTAAATATGCATAATAATATAATGTATTAAAAAAATATTTATTTGATGAATAGCTATGCAATTTAAATAAATATTTACAATCGTGAAAAAACGTTTATATATATATAAATAAAGATATTCAAAGTTATTTGAACGTATTTATGGACATGATGTAAGTATTGGAATATATTTCTACTGTCCTCTAATTAATAAAGCCACTAAGCACGAAGGTTCATTTTCCGAATGAAACAACGTTCCACTGTTCTCTTATTACGGTTGAAAATATTGGAAGGGCTTGGCTCATCAGTGGGGAACCCTCCCAGCGGTTTCGCAAATTCAATATACCAACTACTCTTAGAGCTCTAGCACTATATTGCACAATTCTGTATATTTACAAGATAATGAGAATTCAATTTTCACTGTCACATATATATAATCAGAATCATTTGATACAGTATTGGAGCTCTTTAAAAGCGGTTTGCTGGATTGAATTGGCGAAACCGCTGGGAAGGTTCTCCACTGATGAGCCAAGCCCTCTAAACATTTCCCATTGTTGTAAGGACAATGGCAAACATTTTAGTTGTAAGATGACATATCATGCTATTTAATAGATGGCGCGTTATTGCCCTATTCTACATAAATGTATTATGATACATTAGCGCGCCATCTGTTGTGAAATTTCTAAACTATTATAGAGAGACGCGTATGATTCCTATAAAAATTAAACAATTTCTACTGTCCTTACTGCAATGTTAACTGGCGAAGCCGCTGGGAGTGTTCACCTCTGATGAGCCAGGCCCTCCCATTAATTTTTCCATTGCAGTAAAGACAGTAGAAATTGTTTAATTTTTATAAGAATCATAGGGTTCTATAATAGTTTCGAAATTTCACATATGTGTTAGCAAAATATTCTGATTGGTTAATAAGTCTCTTGTTTTGCCCCGTTTTTGTCTTTACTGACCAATCAGAGGTAGTAGCCGCTCCGGTCTTTACACCGGTTTCTGTCTGTGCGAGATAAACCTCGTACAAACGGTTTCTGAGATTAACAGAACGGCCCATGTGGCACCTAGAGGACTCTATAAAGAAGGCCAATCAGCGGGAGAATAACTCTGGTCCTATATAAATATATATGCCTGAATATACGAAAACATTAAAGAGTATATTTTAAATACATACCTCCGGCACAGTGATGACTTGGATAAAACATTTTGTCCAACAAATCTATAGCGTCTAGTTTTGACGTTTTTTTCTTTTTTTTTTTTTTTTTTTGACGGAAGAGGCGACCTTCACTTTTATAGAAATCAATAGACTGTTTTTTTAAAACTTAACCCTATAGTGCTATGTCACACTTAATCACACTTAAACAAAATACATGCACTGTTATGCCTTGACAAATGTTGGCGTTCAGCAAACAGAGAAATATCGGAAAATATATTTGTGGCGACCACACTTTGCCTCAGCGAGCGCGAACTGGGACAAAGCTTCACAACACATACGGGCAGTAGTGTGACGGCCTCGGCAATCGCGAGCTGGGAGAACACCTCACTACGCATGCGCGGGGGAATCCGGGACTCTTAGCCAAGCGCGACGTTCAACAACAAGGCTTGCTTCCAGCGGCCGTTACTTCTTTCCTCTCTATATATTTCTGGCTCTAAATAAATTAATTTATTTTATAAAAATAATTATATTTTTTTTCAGCTGTCTTTCCACAAGCCACACCAACACGCACGCAACCATCCCACATTTTCATTTTTTGATCTAATATATATGCTTTATATTATTTTAAAATCAATAGATCTGAATAAAGTTTTTAAAAATAATATGTCATAATGGTTTTGCGGTCATTTTTACTTGAGATTTTTTAGAAAATGATATCGGAATAAATTGAGTAATCTCCCAAGATTTTGAAATATAAAACCCAACGCTGAGGTTTACAATAGAAATGCCATAATGGTTTGGCAAGGAATGATTCAGTAATTCAATAGTTTATCGTGAAAGAGGCAGGTTTTCTGACTATTTTATTATAATAAACATTTAGGAAAATGTGCATACGTCTTTCTTTGGTTTTAAAACTTTATAATGTCGCAATGTTATTTTTCTTTTTTTCTAATTGAATATTTCCTTTTTTTTATTTTGAAATTCAGAACTAATTCTCTATTTTCTAATTAAAGGCTGAAAGAATTGGTAATATTAATCGAATAAATCATTTTTTTTAAATCAATTCATCTTTTGCCTAAAATAAAAAAAGGATTTAAATAACTTAAAAATTAGTAACCCTTTTAATTATTCCATTTCAGAAAAAAATCCCATTTTTGCCTATTTCCTGGTTATTAATTATTCGTCGTCGTTAGTGCCAATTAGCTGGGCAGCCGAACAATACACACTTTCGTCTGAAACAAAAGTTGCTGTGAAGTTGCGACAGGTGAGTGCTATCTTTTGACATTAATTGAAAGTTGTCAGAAGATTTCAAGCTTCTCTCTAATTAGTTATTTAAATTATTTTAAATTATAACATTTAACTTTGTGATTAGTTTTTATTTTCAAAGAATCTTTTTTTCTAAACGAATATAAATTTGCATAATTTAAATATGTTTTTAAATATTCAACCAACGGCCTTAAAAAATAAAATGAGTAGATGCCTATTGCTTTTTTATACGTTCCAAGATGGTGATTGCTAAACTTTTTTTATTACTAATCTACTTTAGATTTAAATAACTTTGTTGCTATATGTAATTAAGAAATTGTATGGCAACATAATAAATCAATACTCCAATATGCAACTTTTTTAATGATTACTGTCAAATATACATATATAATCAAAAGTTTGCTTTAATTTAAGATATAAATTTTTGAAACAAAGATATCAAATATCTTGAGTACTATTTGTAGAAATATTAAGCAGATATATATATATATATATCTCCTGACCGTTATTAAGTACAACGCAACATTTGGAGCAGAATTTTATGAAAAGCATCTACTTTATCAGGATTGAGAGTTCTAAATGTACATTCCATCTTTAATTCTCATTAATGATATACACTGAAATTTGTATGGAAATACAATATTTTCTTCTGGTTTAGATGTCAATTTTCTACTATTTAAAATGAACTGCACATTTGGGTTTTCTTGTAGAATTTTAAATATTTGAAAAAGGTATTTGAATATTAATTATTTGTGAAGTTCAAAGCTATATTTCTTAAAAATAAAGATACTTCAGCCAGTAAATCTTTTTATTACCTCGGCCTTTCGGCAAAAAGCTTTATTCCTCGTCAGGAGCAAACAAAATTAAAACATTTGGCAAGGCGATAGGTTATTTTTGAATAGTAAATTTCCCAACAGATTCTTTATACATCTTAGTCTATATTTATAAATGAGAGAGAGAGAAACATTTTATAGTGCGTTTTCCGATACATGGTCAGCGCTATTATGAAAAGTCACTTAATTATAGTTTTCGCCAATAACTGAATTTATTTGATATGTATTATTTTATTTCATTGTTCCAATCCCTAAGCGATTTCTTTTCCCTAATCTTTCATACTGAAATTCTTCATATCTGCTAACCTATCTTACTATTATTCTATTGAAGTCAGAATTATTTTTCTCTCTTCAAACTCTTACGGAAACTTTATCAGACTCTTTTACTAATTATCATTTATATTTTAGAAATATATTTTGAAGGATAAACATTCCACGAAGAGGAATGTTTTTGATGGTTTTGATAGAATTCCAATAGCATTGGTGAATATGCGTAATTTCAATTTAGAATAAAATACTGATTAATCATAACATTTCAACATAAATATATAGGCATATATATCAAATATTAATTATATTATTCTAGTTTTTTTATTTGCATTTGAAACGCTAATTTTTATTTCAATTCATTTACTTACTATTATTTGTAATGGAATGCACTCTTTGTTTCATGTTAGACTCTGGGAAATCTGAAAATGTATAATTCATATAAACTCTTATTACAAATGAAAGAGAGAAAATTAATCCAAATTATCCATGAATATTAAATATACTTGTTCCAAAATGACTTTGCTAGGTACCGCTCAAATAGAGCAACCTAGCTTATGTTATTTACAACAATGAAGGTTATAATATGTGAAGGTTATAATAATATGTGAAGGTTATTCTCATTAAGTGTCCAATGAGGGATTAGATCCCGGTTCATGGCTGTCAGGAATCGAGGGTTTTACCCATTCGTCCACCGACTTCTTGCTTTTTATTCAAACTTATTTAAACATTATTTTATTTCGACTTATAGCGCTATGTCCCACCAGGGACACTATCACTTTAAAGGTAAACTAATCAATGAAAGAAACGAAATAAAGATATTTGAAATATGTACAAGAATTAGTATACAAGTTAGTTATATGCAAAGAGAAAAAAAATATCAACACAATTGATATATTTGAAAAGAAGGCGATAAAAACGTGGTGATTTTCTTTTAATAGTAAAAAACAAGCTTTCAGGCAAAAATGCCCTTCTTCAGGTAACAACTTGGCAATATTTTAAAACTATGGACATGAAAGATAGCAAAATACAGTAGGTAAATAGTTCAGCTGGGGGGATTGGCGAGGTAAAACACGGAGTATTGGGGTGGGAGGTCGATTTTTCGGTTGAAACTGGGCGTGCAGTGCGAGACCAAAGATTCAAGGACTAGGCGCTGATACTTGTTCCCGACGCCCTTGTAAACGCATACAGCGCTGTCCAAATTGAACGAGTGCCGAAATTCTGTGATGTGTTGGCATAAGAGAGACTTGCGGTCGTTGGTGCGTATGTTGCGGCTGTGTTCAGATAATCTGGTGCAGATAGATCGACCGGTTTCTCCGATGTAACACTGTTCGCAATTGAGACAGGGAATTTTGTAAATTGCGTTGGTGGCGGTTAGGGGATTAGTTTTAATCGAACTTTTTGTAATTGGATGGCGTAAGGAAGTATAGAGGGAAGGGGTATTATTAAAGTAGATACGTATTCCGAATTTGCGTAAAAAGAAAGAAATGTCGGAGTTCCTGGCCGAAAGTTCCTGGCTTTGTAGGGGGGAGGGACTGTTTTGGTGGAATTAGGCGAGTAAAAATGATGACGGATAAAATCATGAGGATAACCGGCGGATGAGAGATGATTATATATATATATATATGTCGTATAGTAAATTTTTCCAAAGTTTCAATATCTGGAAATGACAATTAAGCAGTCGTTAGGCCTTTTTCCTACTTCTTTATTATAAGCAATCAGCGCGAGGCCACACTCACTGTGACTTGAGAAGCGACTGACGTGAGGGGCGTAGAAGAAAAAAAAATTCTTGGTTAAATTTACATATTTGCAAAATGTTCCGTGCCGGCCAGAAGAAAACAACAATGAATTTACATGTTTAAAAAATGTATTTGGCAATTTGTGAAACAATTTAGACAAAAATAAAAGATTACTATATACAAAATATATCATATATATATATATACAATACGTTTCTCATTCTTTTTGAAACAGTCGAGGGAACAGTGAGTGTAAATTCGCTTGGAAATGGTTTTTACAGTGGTGATCTTGTGGGAAATCGGGAAAATCACCACGTTTTTATCGCCTTCATTTCAAATATTATTGCGTGGCTACGTCATGTCTGATCCTAACAATTGATATATGTACAAAGGGTTGATATGCAAATTTAGTTAAATAATGAAAAGTGTATTGTGTGTATTCGAGGAAAACAATTTACAGATTAATGAATGTTTAAGGAATATTTTAGAATGAAAACTTATTTAAATGTTAGAGAGAGAGAGGTAGATATTAACTAGTTTATACAAAAACGTGTGTGAATATATTTACAGAAATTACCTAGAAAAAATATATTGGTTAAGATATTAATAAATTTGGTTTCACATACCGTAAGTTCTTAAAGGCTACAAAGACAATTTTCTAGATAAAAAAATTTACAATTGTTTTTATATTGTGTATTGATTTTCACAGCATAAATAGAGAAATTTACAAATATGTTTGAAATAAATATTTTTCTTTTTCATAATATTAGCAATTTTGTGATTTATTCTTGATATTTCTTTTTAAACTAGCGCATATATATTTTAAAAATTAAAATGTTTATAGGTGGTGTTAAAGGAGAAAAATATTTGAAAGGTTTTTGAACAAGTAATGAAAAATGAAGGGAGCAAAGAAAAATGGGGAAAATGTGGTATAAAAATATACCTATTTAATTCTTTTTTTTTTTTGTCTTCTTCTACCAAATACATTAAAAAAATTAGTTGAACTATAGCTTTCTATATCTACATCACATATTTGTACTGTAATTATTTATAATTTAGTTATAAAGCTTCATAATTTCTATTTTAATTATATATATATATATATTGCCACGTGGAAAATTAGGAAAGACAAACTTGTGGATCCACAACAATTTATTTAAGGCAAGAACAAACTATGAAGGATAAACAAAAGATAAGCAATGGGAGAAGTTTACACAGTATTAAAATATAAACATAAAAATGATACCCTGTTAATAAAATAACGAATACCTTGCTACAATATATAGTAAAGTATATATATATTTTATGATAACCTTTTTTCACATATTTATTTCAATACACAAAAGGCGATATCTCCGCTAGGGATAATTGCATCGATTCACATTTTTGAACAGAAACTGTTATAAACTGTCATTATACAATTTAAAAATATATTAATAATAAAAAGAAACGATAAGATAGAGTTAGAGACCTGATCTTTTCAGCTTATAAAGATCATCATAAATATATTTACAAAAATATTTAAATCTGTGAGAATTATCTCTAGTATTTACAAATTGATATAGATATACAACATTATTCACTGTCTGTTGTCTAGCGGTAGAATATTTTATGATAACGGATCTTAAAAATGTGTAGCAATTAATTTTTTAGCAATATGTTTCTTTTCAATAATATCTTAAAATATTTTCTTTACAGACTTCAATGATAAAAGTTATTGAATGAGAGGTTTTACCACTGATGAGCGAAGCCTTCTCATTCAATAATTTTTATTATTGAAGTCTGTAGAGATAATATTTGAGGATATTATTTAAAAAAAAACATATTGCCAAAAATTTGATTGTTACCAATTATCTTAATAGATGGCAATTGAATTCATACCTGGATCTATCTTTAAATGTTTGTACACAGATGATGAACCTTCACTTAATTCAGAAATGGCGTTTTGGTGAAATACATTGAGGAGACCGAGTTATCAAAATCAATATCCATCTAAGTCTTAGATAATAAATTTGTGGTACCGAATCACACTAAATTCTATATCTATATAACCAATAAAAGGCACTAGCGCGCCATCTTTATATATAAAGAATAAAACTATTTAGAGCATATGAGATTTTTTATCTTTTGCAAAAATAACACTTTCTACTGTTCTTACTGCAATGGATAAATATTTGTAGAGCCTGGCTCATCAGTGATCAACCCTCCCAGCCGTTTCGTCAGATTAATCAACAACACTGTGTATTTTACGATGATAAATACGGTTCCAGATATACACTCTTGGACAAAAGTCTTTGATTCGCCGGTCGTCTGATTTTTTTAAGAAGACAGAGGCAATTTTGTTCACACTTGGCTATCTCGTGTGTCTTCAATAAAGGTCACTGTAATATATTCAGAGTTATTGTCTGAATCCCGATATACATGCTGAATGGTACAACTTCCTCACAAGATTTGTCCATTAGTGTATATTCAGAATACAATATTAGATATATGCATGCAATATTATATAGTGGTATGGTTGACAAAACTGACGGATTAGCTGGGGAAACTGACCACTGAGGAGTCCAGCCCTTCTCATATATTTATATTGCAGTAAGGACGGGCTTTATATATTTCTAAGATAATTGTGATGATTACTTTTATTTCTTATATTCGCATATTCCGGCTATTTTCTATAAATATATATATGAAAAAACAATAGAAAAAAATAATAGATAAGTGGGTCAGGTGTTGATATTAAAAATAAAGAAGGCATCTCCTGACCACGAGCACATGTGCTTTCTAGATGGCGCTCTGCCATCTAGTGGAGCAAAAATAAACTAAACGTAATTTAGCTTGCTCCGTGATATTTGGCCAACCCATTTTCTTGATAAATCAAGAAAAGCCATCCACGAACGCGTTTCGCGCTGTTGGCGCTCGTCAGCGTGGAGTAGGCTGTAACCACTGCGACCAAAAAGATTTTGGTCCCAATGGCTTCCCGAAAAATCAAGAAATGGGTATTTAAGGCCAAATTTGCGTAAAGACACTTAACACATGAAAAAAACAATAGAAAAAAATAAAAGATAAGTGGGTCAGGTGTTGATATTAAAAATAAAGAAGGCATCTCCTGACCACGAGCACATGTGCTTTCTAGATGCCAGAGCGCCATCTAGTGGAGCAAAAATAAACTAAACGTTTATTTAGCTTGCTCCGTGATATATATATTTGATATAATTTCTAACAAATAATTTGACTGGAAATGTGTTTCTTTTCATCAAATATTATCTCTACAGACCTTACTACAATAAGAAGTTATTGAATGAGAGGGCTTGGCTCATCAGTATTGAACCCTCTCAGCGGTATCGCCAAATTAATCTTTAAACCGCTCTGCTATTGTATTGGATTGGTTTGGGATATACCCTGTATTTTCTATGGAAGACAGTTTAGGGGTGTTTAGTGAACCTATAGACATAAGCTTATAGATCTCTAGAGATACATATCGCCAGTAAATTTATTTATTACAAATTATATCGATAGATGGCAATTAAATTTATAAATATATATGTCGTGATCGAATAGAAGGGTGCAACCGTTATGCATGTAAGCTTCGAAAAGAATTTGTTTCACACAAGTGCGCGCGCGCACGCGGCGTGCCGTAGCATTCGCCCGCGCGCGCTGGCTCCTACGTTTATTTTGTACAGATTTATAGATGGATGAATTTGTATATTTACATTTTAACATACTAATTATGGCGAAAAGAAATTATACCTCTTGTGCATTAGGCAAATTATGACATATATATATTTTATAATAAAATATTTTTATATAGAAATTATACGCTGGAGCATTATACTAATGGTATGCAGACGTGACATCTTGGGAAATATAATGAAAACAACTTTATATAAAATATTTTATTTAATTTTGATGATAAAATAATTGCGGATGACTTGAGGCGTAAAGAACAAAGAAAATAAAATACTTGATTACGCATTTGCATATTTACAAAAGGTTTTGTGCCGACCATAAGAAAACAACAAAGGATTTATATAGTGTAAAACAGCGCTATCTGGCGGTCGACTTCACAGAGTTTTTTTTGTAGAAAATATAATTTGAAAAAATGACGTTTTCATGTAATATATATGTTATATTAAAATATATTATTCTATTTAAAATTATATTTCATAGATCCAAATACTCTGTTAAATCGACCGCCAGAGGTCATGCTTCCCCTATAAAAACTCGTTGTTGTTTTTTCCCGATGGCCGGCTCAAATCTTTTGTACATTATGTAAATAATATTTTGTTTTCCTTATTCTACTCGCCTTAAGCCAGGCATTACTTTTATCAAATTGATTTTTTATAAATATATTCCTTTAACTTTATCAAATTACTGATCAAAACTATTTTTCATTATCATACTTTAAAGATTTTAACCACGACTGCATCACCATTACCATAATCCTCAACATGATCTAAATTCAAGCAGGAAATATATATTCATTTTTATTTATAACATATATATATATATAAAAGTAGAACATTCCATAAAAAAATAGATCTTTAAATAAAAAGTCATATATTGGATCAAAATATCATTTATTTAACCAATATTTCAGTTGGCTGAATGCCAACCTTTATCAAGTTATCACAACATATTAATGTGTGTCAACCAAATGTTATAATACCTTGCTAAAGGTTGGCGTTCAGCCAACTGATATATTGGTAAAATAAATTATATCTTAATCCAATATATGCCTTTCTAATTAAATATGTTGTGATAAATTTGTCGACCTACTGCTTTTATCATTTTGAGATTGAAAAATATTATTATTTGTTTAAGGTTTGGAGTATACATGATTATTTTGGTATTGTTTGCAGTCGTCAACTTCTTTAAAAATACAATAAATCCATTTAGATCACAATTTTCTTTAATTTTGCTAATAAATAATATAATATATAATTTAGAAAGTACTAGCTGACTTGAGGTGTGAGAAATAAATAAAATAAAAATTACGTATTTACATATCTACAGAAGTATTTGAGATGGACAAAGTAAAGCAACAACAACAATGAGTTTATATAGTGCGAAGAGGCTCAATCTGGAGGCCGACCTCAGAGTTATTCTAAACCAACGAATGCATTTTTCTTTCAAAATACATTATATAACATACTGCATTACTATTTTTACAAAAGCCTTTAATTATTATTTATTTTTTTATTTTATTAGTATTATATTATTTTCAATTTTAATGTATTATTATCATTAATTATTTTTGACCAATGACAAAGTTGTTTTCATGTTATCTATAAGAATTTGTAAATTAAGTTTACTGTGCAATAAATTAATAAAGAGAGAGCAATCTCTCAAAATATTTTGAGAAAAATTTGTTGTTGTTTTTTTTCTTTACAGATCCAGGTACGTCCTTTTAAATAAACTTATTTGATGGATCGCCTTTTGACTCAAATAATGCAAAATAAAATATTTTATATAACATATATATAGGCCGAATTTCTCTGCAACTAAATAAGGGGAATAGAGGTTTCCCGTTTTATAAATTTTGGTAAAAGAATTCTCATTGAAAGAACAAACTCTGAACCTTTTAAAGAGATACCATTATAGTTTTACTCTGTATAGAAGTTTCTATTAAAGGAACCAAATATTTTGTTCAATCTCCAGTTAGAATTTCGTTAAATAAAACTTATACCTTTCCATTTGATACAACGTAAAGTAAACTTTGGCATAATTGATTTTGAATGGTCAAAATAGCTTTTAAAATTTCATAGCTTTGAACAGAGAATTGACATTTTTTTCTATATATTTCATGAAATAAAATTGCGGAAAGCAATATAAAACCAAATTATAGACACTAATACAAGTATCAGAGTCATCAATCAATTCTTAATTCTGTCACCGTTTGTGCTTTTGTGAATGGAATAAATACCCAAATATGGCCATTTCTCATAAGCATCGATGGTTCAATGGTAAAATGCTCGCCTTCCACGCGGGCGGCCCGGGTTCGATTCCCGGCCGATTCCTTTTTTTTTTACAATTTTTAAAACTCATTTATATACACAAGAATGACATCCACGGCGCCAATTTATAATTGTAACGAATAGTATTTGAATAAAAGCATTTAATCGGGTAAAACCCCGGGCGTTGCCCGTTCATTCGGCTAGTAGACACTAATGATGATCATAAACTATTTCTTTTGTATAAAAGAGAAGAAAACATTTAAGAATGAAAGTTTCACTTACACATAAAACAAACTTCTATTATCCTTAATGCCATTAAATAATATATTGAGAAGGCTTGGTCCTTCAGTGCTGAATATTTTTCATCTCAGTAAGGATCGAAGAATTTATTTATGTGTAAAAGAAACTTTCCAGCTTAAATGGTTTCTTTTCCTATTTATAGATGGCGTGTTATTGGCCTATAGTTATTTATTTTGTAATTAAACTTCAAGCGAAAGCTAATCTTATACAATCAATTGTTTAATGAGTAAATCAATAACATTAATTCGAGGTACATTTTAATTCCTCTCAGTTGAGAAATTTAATTTGTGTTAAATCGGGGTTCATTAAACATAAATGTATCCTCTGTCTTATTCCACTACATTATCAACCTCTATCCAAATTTCATTACAATCCGTTTAGCCGTTCAGTCATGATGGAACTTTCACATTTATAAAACTATAAGTATTTCGTTATAAAGACGGTATTATATATCCATAATTATATATATTTGTACTGTTCTCAAAGCTTATGTCTCCATAGTTCATTTAAAATACAATTTACAAAAGGTCAGCTTCAGTATCAGTATAAAATCAAAACAGCTTAATGCAATTACAAGAGAAGGAATCGCCTGACATCATCTTGAAGAAGGAATAAATGTCAACGGCAACGAGTTTCTTTTATTAATGCTGTAAATTCGGCAAGCTTTCGGACTATGACGACCTTGTTGCCTTGTTGACGTGCCTGTTGAAGGACGTCAAAGTCCAAAAGCTTTCCGAATTTACAGCATTAATAAAAGAAACTCGTTGCCGTTTACTTTTATTTCTTCTTCAAACTTAATGCAATATTATAACGGTAGATTAAACTGGTGAAAACGCTTGGAAAATCCACCACTGATGAGCCAGGGTCTCCCGTTATTTTATCATTGCAATGAGGACAGTAGTTTATTTTCTATTTCACAAAGAATCATAGACGTCAAGATAGTTTGAATTTCTTATAACAGATGGAACGCTAATTCAACATACATCTATTGGTTTCTAAAGTACGAAGTTATAACGATATTAAAATACCTTTGACGAGTTATGATTCTTTTTATAATAAAACAATTTTACTGCCCTTACTGCAATAGTAAATTAATGAACCAGGCCTGTTTCTTTTCTTCCGGGCTAATTGGCCTTTTAAAGCAAGGTCTTCTAGCCTTTTTCATGGCAGCAGAACGCGACTTCCAGTGGCAAGTGACCCTAGGATCTGACAGCGAAGATAATGAACCAGGTTCTCCCATCAATTTATCATTGCAGTAATGACAATAGAACATGTCTTTATTAATATATACAGTTATCAGCGTCAAAATCAAGCAACAATTCTTAATCAATACTGTCACCGTTTGCTTTGTGAATGGAATAAATACCCAAATATGGCCATTTGTCATAACCATCGGTGGTTCAGTGGTAGTATGCTCGTCTGCCACGCGGGCGGCCCGGGTTCGATTCCCGGTCGATGCATTTTTTTTTTTTTACAATTTTTAAAACTCATTTATATATTATACAAGAATGACATCCACGGCGCCAATTTATAATTGTAACGAATAGTATTTGAATAAAAGCATTTAATCGGGTAAAACCCGGGCGTTGCCCGGGTCATTCGACTAGTTTAAAAAATAATCATAACTCGTTAAAAATAGTTTAAATTTCGTTATAAAGATCTTCCACACTTTCTGTCTATCTCAAAAAGATATTCGATATTTTATAAAACTATTACATTCACTACGGGGTATATATTCACACACTCTCTAATAGAATTCTAAATTAAAACTTCCACCCACGAGAACAATACAAAGTGGCTCTCTTGTTATCTTATTGCTGATGGAAACCATGTAACCAATTGTAATTTAGTCCGAGACTTGTTAAAATTAATTAATTTGTCACTGACGCCTGACAATTGGATTATTGATTCAGCCCCAGTGCCTTTTAAAAACAATTTTGTCTTTTAAATGGATGGTCAATAGCTATTATTTAGGAATTTTTAGGTATTTCTTTACGAGCAATTTAAAATAATTCTTAATTCAAAAGTTTACAACTTTGCATATATAATTTATATTAATACATATCTGTACCATAGGTTGTGCAGATCACTCTTTAAAATACATTGAAACAATTCCTTTTGAGGTATCACTCAGTAAAAAACGTAAAGTCGGTGTGAATGAATGAGTCATAATACTAGTTTAAGACATTTCAAACAAAAGGACCACTTGTATACTATGGTTTAGGGCTTTGGTTCTCATCAGTACAGAAGTGGTTTCGATTTCATTACTTTCTACGAGAGGATCGAATTGTCCAAAATAGAATTCAAGATGGTTATGTGTTAAGGCCTGTACCCCTAACAACTGGAAACTATTTTTATTTTCGATTTTTTTAATGTATTTCTCTGAATCTCAATGGTATGTGTGTTACACGCCTTTACGGGGCCAGTGATCTGATGAAGCGCGACCGCGCGAAAGCTTGCCTCCCGATACCTTAATAAAGAAACTCTGCAAATATTTCAAATTTATTAAACTCAATTATAATATTATTTGCATCAATATTTCAAGTATATATAAAGTAGTTTCCTAGGTATGCCGAAAAAGATTAGTTTCAGTTACGATAGATTAAACTGACTAAAATGCTGGGAGGATTCACCAATTATAAGCGCACCAGACTTTATCATAACAGTAAGAATAGAAGAAAATTGCATTCGATAAGGACCAAGAATTGGAAAAAAAACTTAGAAATTTCAGGTATTTCAAATGTATAAGAAAAAAAGAAACGTTATTTTATAAGAAACATCGATGACAAATCTTTAATGAGGATTGGCACGTCTCTTCCAAACTTTTTGAAAGTTTCTTTCTCCTTTGAAAAATCCACTTTTATTCTAAAAATCTCTTAGGCGCTGGAATTTTAAACTCCATTGTCAGTTCTTTGTAGCTCCGATAATGGAGGACTAGGCGAGATCTAGATTTTATAACTTTTGTGTTCCAAAGATATTTCTAAGAGTTTTCTCAGCCCCTCTGAGTAAAGTGTTTATTGAACCGGTCTCTTTCTATTTTTACCAATTGTCCTTATATTTTTACATTCATTTAACTATTGTTATCCATTTTTTCACATTCATATCATAAATATTATTCCAAATATGGTTGTAAATTCAAGCATGATTTTAATGTCCTTTCCTTTCTTTTCTTCTTTAAACTCTACTCAAACCTCGTAATTATTCAATTGTTTGTGTAATATAGTATCTAAGTTTAATGTTGTTTCTTGACGCGAGCATCCCTTGTGGGGATATCGCGTCTGATTTTATAATTAATAAAATTATTCCATATAATTATATCGTTTCACAAATATTTAAATTGTAAACAGGTCACGCTAGACAACAGACAGTAAATAATGTTGTAGATCTATATCAATTTGTAAATACTAGAGAGAATTATCACAGATTTAACTATTTTTGTAAATATATTTATGATTATATATATTTCTAACCTGGAAGAATCAGGTTCCTAATATATATTATTTTTCTCCTTTTTTTATTTTTAATTAGTTTTTTTTCTTCTATAATATTTTTATGACTGTTTCTGTTTAAAAATGTAAATCGACGCAATTATCCCTAGCCGGGATATCGCGTTTTGTGTGTTGAAATAAAATAAATTATGCAAATATGTTTTATGAGAAATTGATATTTTAATTGATACGTGTAACATGCTTTGTATTTATTTATGTAAAATATTTAATTTTTTTATTTTTCTTCATAGTTAGGTAGTCGGCAATACTACACTTTCTTTTCTTTCTCTAATTTTGCATAAGTTTTGTTTATATATAATGGTTAAACTTGTTGTAATTTAATTAAATATTAAAACACAAAGTATTGTGACTATCCCTTATTTCTAAATAGGAAACGTTACAATACGTATGATTCTTTTTGAAATTAAACCATTTTATACTGCTCTTACTACAATGATAAAAATAATGGGAAGGCCTGGCTCATCAGTGGTGAACCCTCCCAGCGGTTTCGCCAGTTTACTCTACCATACCGCTGTTATATTGTATTTTTCTGTTTTTATTTTATAATGATACTGAAGCTGACCTTTTGGAAATGTATTTTAAATGAAATATGTACAAAGGAACAGTAGAAATCCATATAAATACAAATTTGAATTTTATCATTGCAGTAAGATAAGTAGAAAATTATTTAATTTTGTAAAGAATTATACGGGTCTATAATAGTTTCAAATTCTTATAACAGATAGCTTCTTGTCCAAAATCACTTTATTAGGTACCGCTCAAAAAGAAACAACCTAGTTTATGATAATTACAACAATGAATAATATGTGAAGGTTATTCATATATTAAACAAAATGTTAACGCGGGATCCCGGTTCATGGCTGTCGGGAATCGAAGGTGTTACCCACTCGTCCACCGACTCTTAGAACAGACTAGCCGAATGGCCCGGGCAACGCCCGTGTTTTACCCGATTGAATGTTTTTATTCAAATACTATTTGTTACAATTATAATTGGCGCCTTAAATAAATGCATATATTAGTTAATACCTATAGCCTATGTGCTTTATCTGTCTATGTACTGTTGGCTTCCTTAGGCGTCTCATACTGGGAAAAGGAAAGAGAGGATTCCATTTAGTTATTAACTAATATATGCATTTATTTAAAGAGCGACCCGCTCCAAAACAATAGTTACAAAAACGAAAGAGCGAGTGGGGGAGGCATGATAGGGGGGGGGGGCAAAGGTGGCGTGATCGTAGCCAACCAATAGGAGGGCGCCATTCCAAAAAAAAAAGCAAACGGTGACAGAGACGACTGATGAGGAATGACGCTCGTAACTGTATATAGAATGGCGCGCTAATGCATCATATTATAAATATGTTTTATAATTTGCTTAAAACATGTAAATTATTCAACGCGAACTATTTCTTTTTACAAATAAAGGCATCCAACTGCCTTCATTGTGATTCGAAAAAACTATTGCGAGATGATATTCTGGTTCATCAGTTATTCCCAACAGTTTAAATACTGATGAGCCAAGCCCTCCTAATATTTTACATCGAAGTATTGTACAGTATTAAAAGTCGTTTTATTTTAAAAATAAATCGCATTAAATAGTTTGTTATATTACCTACAGATGGCGCGTTAATGTTATATATTTTTAATTAAAACATGTTCAATATAAAAGGCAGCTCTACATTTCAAAAAACATTAAAATAATGTATAATTTCAACCAAATTTCACAATGTAATAACGGTACTCACAATTCTATAGGTTAGCTTTTTACTGATTTTTTAAAATCGTTTAAGTTTATGACAATCCATTATGATTATAATAATAAAATAACATTGTAAGGTAATTAATTATAGAGAAATTAAACTTAAAACGATAAGATAAAAATATTTTATTTATTATTCTAAAGAATAAAATCTGAAAGAAATGCAAATCACATTAATTTACCAAAACAATAAAAAGCAAAAACAGAAAGATTCTAGATGTATCTAAATCATCATCAAGGGTAAGATTATTAAAAGTAAATAATTCAGTGATAAATAAATATTAAATACTAGCCGAATGACCCGGGCAACGCCCGGGTTTTACCCTATTAAATGTACCCTATTCAAATACTATTCGTTACAATTATAAATTGGCGCCGTGGATGTCACTCTTGTGAAACGTCCCGCTCCAAACTTTGTGTCTGAGAAGCGATATTTTTATAGAAAGATGATCTGGCTTTTGTTTTCTGCTCGAATGAATGTTTTTCAGTTAGAATTTTGTTCCTGCATACAAAATAATGAACTGGTTTCACCCGTGGTCTCTGCTTTTTGGAATTTTTCCCGATATAATTTTGTATCTGATAATCAAACATGATACAGCAATATCGTCATCATCATTTTCTGACTAAAAATATATAGTTTTAATAATTGATTTATATATTTTTTAAAATAGCCTATCGTCTTCCCCGTATTCTTTTACCTATGTATGGAAATTTTGGTTTGAATTAGTGAACTACTGCGAATTTGTATACCGGACATACAGACAAACAGACAAACATACAAACATTCATTTTTATATATATAGAGATGTTACAATATAAATAACTGCAACTATTATATAGTTATATAATCAATAATACCTAAGCAAAACAATAGTATAAACCGAAGTATAGACTTAACAGAAATGTACAAAACAATAGCCACAATTAAAATCCATAATTAACCCATATTTATGTTATATAATACACACACACAAAAGCCATTATTAGGGACTTTCCCCATACAGAATCTCCCAATTGGGTAAGGTAATAATCATCTTGTGTTATTTACATAGAAATTGAACTGGTTTTACTCTTCGTCTCAAAGTCATTCACTTGTTGACTGGTCCTTACATAATGATGATCTAAAAAATGTATAGTAAGCTATTGCCTTAGATTTGTATATCTATGTTATATAATAAGATTAGTAATATGAGAAGATACTGGAAGGATTTAGCTTTGGTCTGTTGGTTTTACATATAGTTAAAAACTAATCATCGCATAAGTTCAGAAAAAAATATATAGCTAAGTATATAAATTTAACAGTAATAGAATTATATTATATATACGGCTTCAAAATATGTAAAATAGATTTTAGCATATATGTTATATGAAGAAAAAGAGATTTGATTTTCTTCTTGAATTTAGAATTGTTGAGATTATCTTAATTTTGGTTATCTTGAGGATTAAGCTATGGCGGTGCAGTCGTGGTTGAATAATCTTGAAATAAAAATAATAATATGGTTTTGATCAGTAATTGCTTTAATTGTGATAAAGGAATATATAAAAACATAATTTGATAAAAGTAATGCCTGGCTTAAGGCGTAAGAATAAAAAAATTAAAAGCTTATTTACATAATGTACAAATGTTTTGAGCCGACCAACGGGGATAAAATAACAACGAGTTTTTATATGCAAAGCGCGACCTCTGGCGGTCGATTTAACAGAATATTTGTATCTATGAAATACATTTTTAAATAAAACAATATTTTATATAACATTTCAAATAACACCCCCATATAACATATATATAAACTTGTATATAAATGTGGCATGTTATAAATGACTAGAAGTAATACTTCTAGGTCTTCATGTTAAAGGGCATGTAAGCCCGAAAGCTCGAGAAATGAAAGAAATGAGAAAAGAAACCCTTGATTCATTATTGATTTTATCAAAGTGTAAAAGCAGGGAAGAATCTTTATTTTAATATATTGTATTGTCACGTGGAAAATTAGGGAAGACAAACTTCAGGATGAGACAGCAATTTATTTAAGACAAAAACAAACTATGAAGGATAAAACAAAAGATGAGGAATAAGAGAAGTTTACAGAGTGGTAAAATATAAACATAAAAATTGATACTATGTTAATACTAGTGTAAATAATAAATGCTTGTAAAATAATAAATACTCCGCTACAGTATTAATTAATATTTTTATATACCATTAAAGTACTGAGGTATACACAACGTATTTATGTAAACAGCAAACTCACTTTGAAACTTAATTCTATTGACGTTATGTAGCGCTGAGTTTGTTGTTTACATAAATATGTTGTTGTACCTTGAAAAAGGTTGTCGTTCAGCTAACTGAAATATTGGTAAGTAAATTATATTTTGATTAAATATATCCCTTTTTAATTAAATATCTATGAATTGTTCTATTATCAAAATATAACTCGTGTTTCTATCGGAAAAAAACTAATATAGGGGTTATGTAGCCTTTTTTAATCAAAGTACAAGAAAGCATAAGACGCTGACGCTCTTTTTATTGAACAAAATATCTTCTGCTTTCTTGTGATTTGTCGTATCCACAATCCTGTAAAATTGAATATATTTAAGTATAGCAATATTTTCTTGATTTTAAAAGAAGTTCACAATTAATTATTCTCAGAATGATGAATAAATGATAAATTTGAATTTTTACTGTGATTTCTATACAAGGATAGGCATAATAAATTTTAAAAAATTTTACACGGCACAAAAAGTTGCTAAATGAAATTTTCCACCATTTCTAGAGAAGAACTCATTAAGCGATCTCACGCCAATTGTTCTGCAACTCAATTAACTAGATTTTTTCTTATTCCTCCCGGGGATTTAAATACTTCCAATAGCTGTAATATCATTGTAAAACTTGTTCTTCGTTACTCAGCTCTCTATTTGTGGATATATTATGTTAGATAGGTCTGTTTTATATGGCGTGGCTGATCTATGGTGTGATTGGGGTAGTGGTCTTTATTGTGACTTGTGGTCTTTATTTAGGTTTGGTTTTTGTTGAATTGTAATATTTATTGGTATGTGATTCTTATTGATGTGAGGTTTTTATTGAGGTATGGTATTTGAAGAAGTTTGGTCTTTATTGTGACGTGTGGTCTATATTGAAGTGTGATCTTTATTGAAGTGAGGTTTTATTGAGGTATGGTATTTGAAGAAGTTTGGTCTTTATTGTGACGTGTGGTCTATATTGAAGTGTGATCTTTATTGAAGTGAGGTTTTATTGAGGTATGGTATTTGAAGAAGTTTGGTCTTTATTGTGACGTGTGGTCTATATTGAAGTGTGATCTTTATTGAAGTGAGGTTTTATTGAGGTATGGTATTTGAAGAAGTTTGGTCTTTATTGTGACGTGTGGTCTATATTGAAGTGTGATCTTTATTGAAGTGAGGTTTTATTGAGGTATGGTATTTGAAGAAGTTTGGTCTTTATTGTGACGTGTGGTCTTTATTGAAGTGTGATCTTTATTGAAGTGAGGTTTTATTGAGGTATGGTATTTGAAGAAGTTTGGTCTTTATTGTGACGTGTGATCTTTATTGAAGTGTGGTCTTTATTGTGACGTGTGGTCTTTATGGAAGGGTGGTTTAATTGAAGTGTTGTCTTTTTGAAGTGAAATAATCATTGATATATGGTATTTATTGAAGTTTGGGTTTTATTGAAGTGTGGTCTTTATTGAAGAGTAGTTTTAATGAATTGCAGTCTTTATTGATATGTGGTCTTTATTGTGGTGTAGTTTTATTGAAGTGGGATCTTTATTGAATTTTGGTCTTTACTGATATGTGGTCTTCATTTAAGTGTGGTATTTATTGAAGAAGGGTCTTTATTGAGGTGTGGCCTCTATTTAAGTGTAGTCTGTATAGATGTCTGGTCTTCATTTATATGTAGATATGTGGTCTTTATTGATAATATGGCCTTTCTTGAAGTATGGTCACTATTGATATGAAGATATGTGGTCTTTATTGAAATCTTTATTGAAGTGTGATCTTTATTGATATGTGGATATGTGATCTTTATAAAGGTGTGGTCTTTATTAATATTTGGTTATTCCGATATATGGTCCTTTTTAAGATGTGACTTTATTAATATATGGTCCTAATAGAGGTGTGGTCGTTAATGAGGCACTCATTAAGGACAATTTCCCCATCTTAGTTCATTATCAGTAATATTTATCTCAATATTATTTGACATTTTTATAAAACAATTTCACTTGTCTTAAAATAAAATAATGGTGAGGGCTGGTCTATATAGTGGGGAGTATTTATTTTGAATATTGTAAATTTGAAAGTTAAGTTCAGTGTTTGTTGTTCATTTGTGAAGTACTGGATGTAGTTTAGGGTTTTTTAAACTTTGAACTTGTGTGTGAACAAACATGAGGTGGTCGTCAGAGTTTTGTAACTGAATAACTTTAATTTGCATTTATTTTCGTAAATATATGATATGTAATAATACTTCTAAGTATGTGAAATTCAAGACCCTGAACATCTACTTCTGGAATGCCCAATTTTTCGGGTTTATAGGGAAAGAAAATTTGGTGGCATCGAAAAGCTATATGAATTCGTAGATGAGAAACAAACATATAAGAATTTTAATCAATTTTGTAAATATATATATACAACTATCTTTTGTACTGGGAAAGAGAGGGAAGGAAATTTTGAGGGACTTGATTTTGTATGTTTGTCTTTCTCCTTGACTAATTTTCTTTGGATGATTATGTGAATCAATTTATTTGTATAAGCTTGTATATAGCCAATTTGTTATGATATAAAGAAATGTATTGACGCAAATATCCCTGAGTTTGGGATATCGCGTTATAGGATTTTAATAAAGTTATGTTATGATACATAATGCCATTTCTGTTTTTATTAGTTTGGTATATTTTAAAATTTTCTACTGCGTCTTTTCTTCAAACCTGCAGACACGCTGACGAGGACCAAAAAAAATTAACTCATAGAAAAATGACAGGTCATAGTGGGACAACTTGGGCAGAAGATAGTTCCATTCCACCTCGGGCAGTTAAATTATTTTCCAAGGATGCCGAGTTTTTTCCTTCTCTCTTAATTAAATTAGATAAAATAATCTCCACAGGGCCTTTAGATTTTTCCCTAAAGTTCTAATTAGATGGGATAATATTTAATTTAATTAATGAAGAGAAAATATATTAATAAAGAGAATTTTCACTTTTCGAAAAATATATAGAAATAGCTTCAGAGATATTCCGAAATATATATCATATCAATTAATTGATTCACTCTTTTGTTTAATTAATCAAAATAATGTTTTAGGTAATTATGATTTACATATATGAATTTTTTCTTTAGGATTTATATATGTATGTTTTTTTAAATTTTTATATGAATATATATACGAAATGAGACTGTGTGTGTATATAAAACTCAGTTTCCCCAACCGACCCTACCAGTCAATATAAGAGAAAGTACCAGGAAACTCTGTTCTCCCTACATGTGGCGCCCAACGTGGGTCCTCAGTTTCCCCGACCGATCCTACCAGTCAATATAAGAGAAAGTACCACAGGAAACTCTGTTCTCCCTACATGTGGCGCCCAACGTGGGACCTCAGTTTCCCCGACCCATCCTACCAGTCAATATAAGAGAAAGTACCAGGAAACTCTGTTCTCCCTACATGTGGCGCCCAACGTGGGACCTCAGTTTCCCCGACCGATCCTACCAGTCAATATAAGAGAAAGTACCAGGAAACTCTGTTCTCCCTACATGTGGCGCCCAACGTGGGTCCTCAGTTTCCCCGACCGATCCTACCAGTCAATATAAGAGAAAGTACTCTAAGAGGAAACTCTGTTCTTCTGACAGTATATAGGCTTTTTATAATAAGGCAAAAGAGAGTAATCTGTCGTTAGAATAAGAAATTATTTATCGCGGTTGTTTTATATAATCCTATATTCGTTATTACAGGATTACGGTTGTCGACAAATTGCTAAAGAATCATCGACGCCTGACATTTTAGGGGGAATATTTCGGACAAGCCCATTTTAAGCTAACTAAAACGTTCTAGTTAGCTGAAAAAAGGCTTGCTCGAAAGCTTTCTTTAATTAAGTAATCCGACCTAACATGGATTGTTTGAGTAGGAAATATCAAACCTAACTAGTCATAGTTACCATATTTCAAGTAGAGAAAACTTTTTAAAATCCATGTCTTCAGCAATTAGTTAACAAACTATATTTTAACTAGAGCTTCTCTCATTAAACTTTATAATTGCTTGAAGATTTTTTTCTCATATTCCACTCAATTAAAGACTACATGCTATAGTTAATATAACAGGCGTATAATGAAATGTCGCAAATTGTTTTTATAATTTTACAAGAGAGAATTATAGGAGAAGGAAAGTCTTTGAAGTTGCCAGTCGTCTGTCTTTTGTTGTTTTTAAAGGGGACACAGAGGCAATTCACACTTGATTATCTCGTGTGTATTGAATAAATGTCACTATATTATCTTTCAGAGTCATTGTCTGAATACTGATATACATGCTAAAAGGTACAACTTCTTTAAATTTTGTCCATGGGTGTATATTTAAAAGGTGTTATTCCAGATAGAAAGGTCTTTGATAAACATAGAAATATTTCATTTTATTCACAATTATAAAGTGAATATAGTTTTTAAAATTAAGATATTTCGGCCAGTAAATATTTTTATGGCTGAAGTATATTTAATTTTAAGAATTATGAATTCCAAGTAGGCAACCTCTATCTTTATGATAAAGTGAATATATTCACTTTTATAGTTTTCGAAATTTGATAACAGATGGCGCGCTAGTGCATCATATTATAATCACTTTTATAGAGATTACATTAAACCAGAGATTTCTGTGGCGTATATAAAATGTCGCCAACTACCCGATTTGTTATTCAGACCTAAGTATTTTTTTAAATAAAAATAAAAAGGTCAGGTATTAGAATCAAAGAAGGCATATCCTGACCACGATGTTGTTGTTGTTTTACAATGGTGGTGTGAGTTCAATATATTAGATGACACCAAGTAAATTTATGTTTAGGAGGGTTTTACAGGGAAGTCAGTTTGAGATTGGTAGCTTCTAGGGAAAGAATGGGAAGTGGTTAGCTGACAGGTATCTATTGTACTGGAAAGATAGACAGATAAAGAGGTTACGGTCCACTGTTTGGTGTTCATTCTGTCATTGGAGACAAATCGTTTTCTCTTTCTAAACGTTGCGTGGTGACTCTACGTAGTCTTTTACCAGTTAGGATGGCTGTTGTAAGTGCATCCATGTTTGATTATTTGTAGCTTGGTTAATCTGTATATATATTACAAAGACTCACATGTAAAGCCAAATATATCATCAAAAGTAATGATTTTGTTCTGAAGGATGATAAATGTAATACCAAGGAAAAAGACATGCTTCCTATTATCATCTTGAATATCGAAGATTAAATTCGAAAAATTGTGAGAAAATATTTTGTATTTTTAAAATGTTTTTAACAATTTTATAATGAATAGAGATGAATTGAGAGGTGGTAACATTTGTAAATGCAACAAGAATAACATAATGAAAATAGTGAAATTGGTGAACTTATTTTGTGTTGACAATTTTCATTATGATATAGAGTAATATTTCTTCAGGCTTAGCAATAGAAATTCAATGCGGAAACTTAACTAATTATTTATAATCAGATGACCTAGCGCTTTGAAGCAGTTTGTTAAATGATTCGAATTCTTCTGATGAGAATTGATCAGAAAATCTACCAAGGATCCACATATAAGGCACTGATCGCACACTCCTTATAGGAACTATCTCTTTGAATTATATCAAAGTTGATCGCTTATTTCTAGAGAGTCATTTTGTGCGTGAATTGTTAATCTCTGAAAGAATAATTTTGTGCGTGAATTGTTAATCTCTGAAAGAATAATTTTGTGCGTGAATTGTTATTCTCTTAAAGAAAATTTTGTGCGTGAATTGTTATTCTCTGAAAGAATATTTTTGTGCGTGAATTGTTAATCTCTGAAAGAATAATTTTGTGCATGGATTGTTAATCTCTGAAAGAATAATTTTGTGTGTGAATTGTTATTCTCTGAAAGAAAATTTTGTGCGTGAATTGTTATTCTCTGAAAGAAAATTTTGTGCGTGGATTGTTAATCTCTGAAAGAATAATTTTGTGCGTGAATTGTTAATCTCTGAAAGAATAAGTTTGTGCGTGAATTGTTAATCTCTGAAAGAATAATTTTGTGCGTGAATTGTTATTCTCTGAAAGAAAATTTTGTGCGTGGATTGTTAATCTCTAAAAGAATATTTTGTGCGTGGATTGTTAATCTCTGAAAGAAAATTTTGTGCGTGGATTGTTAATCTCTGAAAGAATATTTTTGTGCGTGAATTGTTAATCTCTGAAAGAAAATTTTGTGCGTGGATTGTTAATCTCTGAAAGAAAATTTTTGTGCGTGGATTGTTAATCTCTGAAAGAAATTTTTTGTGCGTGAATTGTCAATCTCTTAAAGAAAATTTTGTGCGTGTATTGTTAATCTCTGAAAGAAAATTTTGTGCGTGGATTGTTAATCTCTGGAAAGAATTAGTTGGATCAGAAGAGTAACCCTTTTTTTTTTTGTTCTGGATCACTGATCACTCACTTGTTAAAAAGCAATCTCTTCAAATCACACACAGCCTGGATCGACCATCACTGCTCATAGTTGGGAGGATTCCCTGGCAAATTATCGACAGGATATTTCAATTAAATGAGATCAGAAAGGATTAGAGAGGCTAATTTTCTCTAAGTGAAATCTCTATTCACCAATCTCATCAAATCATAATCACTTCTAACAATGGCAGGAAATTGAACAATTATTTATCATTTTTAATACATCGTGCTCTTGTGTTGTCGGCGAAGAAATTGTTTAAAAGATTGCTTAATCAAAAATAATGCTGCGTCGATGCATCAAACTTGACACCTTCCATTATTAGATTACGTCAATGAAGAATTCCAATCTTTATCCATGAAAAATATTGGTATAAAGGGGATAAAAATAAATAATAAATCTAAAATATCTTTCATCACCCTGTTTAATATCATTTTAGAAGAAATTCTCTTCCTTTTCTGATTTTACATTACACGAATTTTATTCCTAAATTTTATATTTAATAATCTTTGAGAGGGGGAATTAAATATTTTTTAAATTTGACCTTTGACAATTTTACCAATATTTTTCTATCTCCATTTTTGAAGTGAGAAACCTTATGACGTTTCTGCTTTTTATAAAAACAATTTTTAGACTACTGGGTGGATAAAATATAATGAAAGGACCTTGGTTCATCAGTGATTAATCCTTTTTTTCGTCAGTATAACCATCCGGACCATTCTACTAATGTATTGGAATGCTCAGTTTAAATGACAAGTAACTTTGACTATTCGATAGAATAATCTCTTGAATCAATATTAAAGTAAAAACATTAGGGCTCCAGGGAAATGTTTCTTTTAAAAAATATTTATTCACAAATCTCTTTAGCTTTCGGACATGATTTTATTGTAAAATATTTTCTTCTGTAGAAGGGATTTCACATACCCCGAAAGTTGTAGAGATTGGTAAATAAAATATTTTTAAAAAAGAAACGTTTCCTTGTGGCCTTATGTTTTAACTTTGACTTTTGACTACATCAACCAGTTTTTTATTTAGTTCCTGATGTGTCGGTGACTCTATGTCACTTTCCTCAGAATAATGATTATCATATACCGTGCTCTGTGCACACAGCTAATACCTGGCTATGCTCTAGAACGACTGGTCTAACGCTACAAGAACAGTGGGGACACTCGGTCGATACCCGTTCTGATCCATTAGGCACTTCTACTTTATCCCCCGCTAGCTAATCTGTAAACAACTTAATTGCTGACCCACAACTCGACATTAAGACCAGGATATGCGATCTGTAACACTGAATCATATAACAAGATGGATGGTCATTTCTCTATTAGATGATCTCGATGTGTAGAAACTGTGTGATTATCTGATGGTTGACTTAGGAGTCTCTTCGATATATTGATTGGTATAAGAAACACATCTATAGGAAGCTAAATGTAAGACCATTTCCAGTTCAATCTCCTGTGTGAAAAGACAACTTCATTCTCCCTCACTTGGCATCAAAGTCTCTGTGGGCAATCCTCTTTCCAACATGACAGTTTTTTTATACAATGACAATTAACATAATTTTATTAACATCTTTCAATACATGCAAAAGGTGTACAGTCTTCACTATTTTAAAATGATAATTATATATATATATAACACTATATACAATGAATATAGCGCCTCTGCCACCGCTGCAGAGTTTGGTGGAGAATCGCCAGCGGGTCTCAAGCGACACCACACATTTCGCGATCTACGAAGAAAACGTTGATCGCGTACTTCGCCGCTGAGAAGATGGTGATGGCGTGGTCCTCGAGATTAACTGGAAAGATCCAGGACTTTCCAGGATATTTTTAACGAGATCATACAGATGCCTACTTGGAGAAAATCTCAACCAAAGAACCTTTGTCCTTAAACTTCTCTTGACACAACAACTTTTTCAACCTGTTCTAAAGATTTAATCTACAATATAAAGCTCAGTGATATATGTTTTCTTTTATAAAATAAAACTTTGCATATAGCGCCGAAGTGTCTCTTATTTGTAAAAATTATGAATGCTGGCAAGGCAACATCTATCTTCAAAGCGAAAGCCTATAGATTCTCTAAATACTTCCTACCATGGGGCCTTCCTTAGAAATCACATTCTATAAAGAGACATACAATTCAGTACAATAGTAGAGCGATCTGGAGATTGGTGAAACTACTGGGTGATTTCACCGCTGATGAGTCATTACCTCTCAACTATTGTTTTCTCATAATTCATGAAGGCCCCTATCGAAGTTGTTTTATTTAAATATTTATAAAATCATCTTTGAAATATTTTTACAATTTTATCCGCCAAATAGCAATATAATATAATTCATTTTAACTTTTCTTCAAAAAGGCATTCAAAAGCAAAATGAATAAACATTTCAATTTGCATAAAAATGCTAAAAATATTCATAAATAAAAGCTAGAGAAAGTCTAATTAAGAGTTCTATTTATAAATTGCAACACAGAGAGAGGAAAAAAATATCTTTTCATTTTATCTTTCTCTCTCTGGTTTGTTAGTAATTAATTAATTAACATACTTATTTGAAGTGACTAATAAAGACACAGATAAAAAGACAGGTAAAAAATGAGCTAAGAATCGGTCTGTTAGGTGGGTTGGCCATCCATTGATTGATCCTAACCATGAAAAGACTGCCCAGCTGTGTCTGAATGCCGCTAAGAGCTTCTATTTAATCCTTTTCTCTGCTGCCAAGTTCGCTTCTGATTGGCTATTAAAGTGATGACGTCATTGCTGTCATCTGCTTGCGTGACCGATAAAACAATATTGAATGCAAGCTCCATATTTAATGAAGTTAAGATTAATTAAATTATATACGAAAATAAGCGCCATCTATAGGCAACGTTTCAAACTATTCTCATATTAATTGAATTAATTAAGAAGGAAAGATAAATAATTGAATTTCTGAGACGTGAATGGGAACTTTTATTGGCTATTAGAATTTTTAATTTATTATTTCTTTTTTTTTTCTTTTTTCAGAACGAGAGGTTCCACTTCTACATTTATATGTGTGGAGCCGTCGTTATCTTCTCGTCCAACTCGCAGTCATGGGCCGGTGTGTACAGCGTGAATATAAAAAAACAATATGCAAATAAGCTGAAAATTCTTGATCTGATCAATTTTAAAACAACATATGCAAAACAGTTGACCTAACTGTTTAAATACAACCTAACACTATTACCTTTTTTCACATCGTTAATATAACTTTATATTTTACAAAACCCCCCCACCCTAATATTTTTATATATTCATTATATTTTTTATATTTAACCACAATATTCCATTGATCATTCCATATGTTAACTATATTTTGATAATTAACTAAACTCTATTATTGTGCTTCTCTCACATTTCCTTTGTTTTATTGTTGTTCTTTTTGTATTTGTTTCAAAATTGCCCATCGTTTACATTAACTCTCTCTTGGTGGATTTTATATATTACATTCTACATTATATTGCTTTCAATTTGTATTCTAGCATTATATTTTTTCATGTGTAAATACCTGAAAGGTGTTCCTACGTATTTGTCTTTTTCATGGTCAGCATATGTAAATTTTAATGTTATTTTTACCCACCTTCTTGAATCTTTTGAATGATTTGAAATTTTACTGGAATTAGAGAGGTGTATAAATTAATAAAAAGGTATCTTCTGATCGTTAAATGCCTTTTTTCCTAATATATTTATTTGTAAAGCATTTATCCGGGATAGTGGTATTCGTGTTAAAATGGGGAAACATTTCCTTATTAAAATGGATTGAACTTAATTTCAATCTTTTAACAGACTTGATTGAATTCACAGCTCTTCCCCATAGGATATGAAGCCTCTCATGTACTGATAAAGGTCATAGCCAGAACTATGGTATATAATAATTATTGGCTTTTTACCTGAAATTTATAAATCACTGCGTGTCATAGCATGTTGTTTTTTTATCGCCTCTTGTTTATAAAGACATAATTTGTGTTTGTTTCATAATATAAAGATATAGCGCTCTTGAATATTATATATATTTATTTATATAAATAGTTAAGATATCAATGATATTGGTTATTATGATATCTGGCTAGCTTTAATATAGTTTTTTCTCCTCTGGACCAATTATTATATTATGATGCATTAGTGCGCCATCTGTTATCAAAATTCGAAACTATTATAAACGTGTATGATTCTTTTTTTAAATAAACAATCATACGCGTTTATAATAACTTGCAAATTTTGATAACTAATTATTTAATATATATTTAGTTCAATTTTTAAAGCGCTATGTCCCCCTAGGGACACTTGCGCTGTTATGCATGTATGCCTTTACATTTGTCTATACATATATATTTACAATATCTTTTAGGCCGGAAATAGAATAGTCATATGATATTAACAAGGAGAAAAGGAGACAAAAACGAGAACAGAATACTGTGTACAAAATAAAGAAGTGTCTAGTAATTTTTACAATCAACATAATATAAATTATCAGTTTCTTGAAAACATATTTGTTTCTATATAATTCAAAATATATCTATATTTATTATGTCTAGTTATAGAAAAACACCTTATTTCATATATAAACTGCCTAATCGTATAAAATACTTCTATTTAATTTTATATATAGTGCTAACTATAACTGGCTAACTAGCGAAACCGCTGGGAGGGTTCACCACTGATGAGCCAGGCCCTCCCATTTGTTTTTCCATTGCAGTAAGGGAGGTAGAAATTGTTTATTTTTAAAAAGAATCATACGCGCCTATAATAGTTTCGAATTTTGATAGTGCTAACTATAATTCGTAATTAAATAGGATCTGAAATTTGTCATAGATTTTTCTTCCCCCCGACTCCCAATATTTATTTATTCATAGAATTATTTAGAAAAATGAATCTGACTACACGGCCTTATCTATGAATATATAGACAGCTTATGTTATCTAAGTAGGCCATAAGTTTATTTTGAAATATATTCCTGTTTACATCTAGATGAAACATGTCAACATTATATGCTGAAATATCCTACGTTATCAGGTCAATAAATTCACTGACAGTTTATCTTGAAATATGGACACTTTATTTAATACATATATTCAGTGTTTTACAATCCTGATCATGTAAATTTTATTTGGGTTCTCCCACGCTCTTTCTTCTTACAGTCAGCGTATTTTGTATGGCATTGATTATTTATGATTTTGAATATACAGCTTGATGAATTTGTAGACAAAAAAGAAAAGTATAAAAATTTTGATCAATTTTGTAAATACATATACAACTTTCTCTTGAAATGGAAAAAAGAGAAAGAATCTTAGAAAAAAAAAAAAAGAACTGCGATGCTTGCTCTGTGTGTTTTGCTTTGTTGTTTGTTTTTCTCTTTGGACAATTTTCTTTAGTTAATTTATGTAAAATAATGAATTGAACAGGATTGTATATAGCCGAATTGCTGTAATGCAGTGAAATGTATTGGCGTAAATATCCCTGAGTTTGGGATATCGCGTTTCATGATGTTAATAAAGTTAATTAATTAGATAGTAAAAAGGCATACATTGGATTGAATAAAATATTTTTTTTCAATCCAATATATGCCTTTTTACTAACTAATGATTCAAGTATGGATTGCTCTATTTTCAGAAATATATATAAATATTTGAAAAAGTAAAAATTAAATCAGGTAAATAGTTTCTTTTTATTTATATTGCAAGAAACTATTTACCTGATTTAATTTTTACTTTTTCAAATAATTCTGGGTAACTATTGCTCACATATATAAATATTAATATTGTTGAGATAACAGGAATTATTTGCATATTTCGGAGTACATAAATATTATGGTATAGGTCTTGTTGCAGTCGTGAACTTAAAAATACAATAAAATCAATTTAAGTCACAATCTCCTTTAATTGATATGATAACATAATTGAGGATGAGATAATACCTAACTTTAGGCGTAAATATAAAATAAAACATATTTACATATCTACAAAACGATTAGAGCCGGTCAACAGGAATCAACAACAATAGGTTTATATAGGGGAATCCGCGACATCTGGCAGTCGAATTTACAAAGTAGTTTGTTTTATAAATTATATATATTTAGGTTCAAAGAAATTTTGAAAAATAATCATTGCAAAATATTTACATTATAAATGAAATAAATATCTAAATATAAAAATAAAAGTATTTTAAAATTCAAACATTTTTGAATTCGTATTATATTTGTTAAAAATCAAAACGATATTTATATATTTGATTCATTAGTTTAATATTTTATACATACTATGGATAAAAATATGGTATTTTATAAACAAAATCACAACATTAATTGACTTTATATAACGTTTTTTTATAGTCACTTATTTGAAATTTTGGCAAATGCGAGATATACTATTTTTTTGAAAATAGAGCAATCCATAAATAAATCTTTAATTAAAAAGGCATATATATTTTCGATCAAAACATCATCAATTTATTATGGTAAAATAAATGATATTTTGATCTGATATATGCCTTTTAAATTAAAGGTATATACTATGTGGACACATAATTAAATTAATTTTGCGTTGAGTCAACATAGTCACTTATATTAACTAATATTTCAGTTGGCTGAACGCCAACCTTTTTCAAAGTATAACAACCTATTATGTCAACAACAAACTCAGCGCCACATACCGTCAATAGATTAAGTAAAAAAAGATAGTTTTGCCTATACCCAATGAGGAGGAGAAAAAATATTTGAAAAAAATATATAGATTACAGACAAGTAGAGGCAAAACTCTCTATATATATATTAACTTAATTCTTTTGACGTAATGTGGAGCTGAGATTGTTGTTGACATTAAAATGTTATTATACCTTGAAAAAGGTTGACATTCAGCCAATTGAAATATTGGTAAATAAATTATTATTGATTCAATATATTGCCTTTTTAATTAAAGCTCTATTTATGGTTGCTCTATTTTCAAAACGATACTCACATACCCAAATTTTATATTTAAATTAAATTCTTTTACAATTAAAAAACGTTTTTAGACTTAAAATTAAACTTAGTATTTTTAAAAAATATATTTACTTTTAAGAAATTACATTTCAATAAAATAAATACAGTCAAGTTATTATGTAGGTTTCCATTATTTGAATTCCTGTTTAATTATAACACAAAACAAATATAATTAGTTGAATTCTCAGAGCACTTAATTCCTATATATATTCAAATAAATTCTACAGCACTGCTTCTCTAATTGAAAAAAAGGAAAACACAGGAAAGTAATAATCCATTTAAATTAGAAACAAACTAAAATGAATAGGTACATAAAAAGGATCTAAACTCTCGGTTTCATTTCGAACACAATTTGTTTCAGTTAAATGATACCAAGATAATTACGTCGCAGACGAACTCTTTTCTTTCCCTCTTAAACTTTTCGTTTGGTAATCTGGGCTCTTCTAGCATACTTCTGTGGTATATAGTATAATTTACCTTAATTATTCATCATATATATATGTTATATAAAAATGTATTTCATTTAATTTCTATTTTTAGAACAAACTACTTTATAAAACGACCGCCAGATGTCGCGGTTTTCCCTTTATAAACTCATTGTTGTTGTTATTCTTTGGCCGGCTCAAATCTTTTGTAGATATGTAAATACGTATTTTATTACATAGCAATTCGCGCCATCTATATAATACAAATGAAAACACCAAAGCGCGAATGTTTCTTTTCACAAATAAATTATACTTCTACTGTCCTTACTGCGATTTAAAAAAATATTGGGAGGGCTTGGCTCATCAGGGGTGAACCTTCCAAGCGGTTTCGCCAATTTAATCTACCAGACCGCTCTTTAGAGCTCTAATACTGTATTGGATCATTCTGCGTATTTCATACGTATTTTCTCTATTCTACTCGCCTAAAGTAAGGTAGCACTTTCCTCAAATTATGTATTTTATACTTCATTAGCAGAATTAAAGCAAATTGTGATCTAAATTGATTTATTGTGTTTTATTTCAAGGTGACACGACTGCAAACAATAACATAAAATGCTCATGTATTGGTTTTAACTTTTAATTAGACAGTTTTAATTTATATTTAGACATTTTTCATTTTAATTTCGACACATGGACTTTTCTATAAAAAGTCCATGTGTCTAAATTTAAATGAAAAATGTCTAAATTAAAATGAAAAATGTCTAAATATAAATAAAAATTGTCTAATTAAAATTTAAAAATCTATATCAGAAGAACCAACAATTAATCTCTCATTTAACAAATATTTATCATAAAAGAAGCCGACAAAATTATCAATACAATATATATGTTATAAAATATTTTGTCGGCTTGCTGTTATATTGAATATTGTTTAGAGATTAATTTATTTTCAATTATCAATTCAAATATTACCTTACTATAGACCTCTTACTGGTCTGAAGAGATAATATCTGATATGAAAAAACACATTGCCAAAAATAATTTTCACAAATATTTTATAATTACCGGTAGGAAATTGTGTACATTGATTATTTATTCCATTTAAATAGGGATGTTATTAAGACGATAAAAAACGTCGTTTATAGCTTATCTTAATTTAACGACATTTTTAAATGCTAAATTAATTAATGATTCTCAATTATTGCACAAGCCACTTTCCATATGGGTTAATCTACCATAATGTAAACCTTAATATTTATATGGCGTCTGCCTGTTTTTATCTAACCGCTCATTGGTTCTCTACTATCGTTTGGTTATAATCTTTTTTTTTTTTTTTTTTTTTTTTTGAGGTGGAGGGGGGTGGATGGCGCGTATATTCAAAATGCTTTCAATTTTTTAATTCTATTTTTATCTTGGAAAACAAAATTATTTGACGGTTTATAAATCAAATTTTTAACTAGGCGCTTTCATATCTTTGTATTATAGGGATCTGATGCTTGATTTCTTATTCGGTGATAGTAAATTTTAAAAGCGTAAAAATAACTTGATTTAGATTATATCGAAACATTTGTAGGTTCATTTATTCATAAGATTTTCCATTATTTATGAGATGAGTTAATGCTCTAGTTTTTAAATAAACTGCCACTAGGGTATCAACCAAGTTACTTCAATTCAAACTAGGCCTAACTACAAGTCGTCATGCAGAGAAACATCGTCTGCCTGGAAAACCATCCAATTTGTTAGAGAAGAGAGAGATGGGAAGTATTTTCGCAAGATAAACCTAGAGTAAGTTTTCTACCTAGAAAATTCGAATAAATTTTGTTAAAGTTAGGAAAACTAAAAACTTGACTATTTATTCGCGAGTTATATTTTATATATCATCTTCATGGAATATATATATGTATATATATATATAATCTGAAGTTCACCTAACGTTTTATATATTTCTTTTTAAAAAATGGTAATATTAAAATAATATATGATGATATATTTTAAATATTTTATATAAAATACGATATTATTTAAATAGTTTACATAAAATTTAATCTGACTATATGCACTAGATATTTTTGATATACGTTTTTCTCTTTTAAGACATTTTGCATTTTAATGATATTTTATAATTTATCAAAGACATTTTACACTTTATCAAAAACATTTTTATATATAAGCAATATTTTTCTATTTTATTTCAAATTTAAACAAAGATGTAGATTATTTTTAGAGTTTTAATAAAATTTATTTTATTTTAATTTCTATATGTAATATTAAAAGAATATAAAATATTTCAAAAAAATGAATAATATAAATTAAAATAAAGTATTTCTAACACAAAACTTTTTAAATTATCTATAGTAAAATTGTTGATTTTTTAACTCTAAAATAGCGATTTAAAATGTGATTGTTGTAAATATAAAGTATAAAATGCTGTCTTGAAAGTGAAATTCTATTGTAAAATATTTAAAAGCTCTTCATATACGAGGGGTGTCCCATAAGTCGGTGGCCCGACATATAAAGAAAATGACTAATAAAATAATTATGATTTATTTTTCAACATAATCCCCTTTAAGGTCTATACACTTTTTCCAGCTATGTTCTAATGCTTTTATGCCCTCCAAAAAGAATGATGTTTAAAGTGACTCAAAAAATGAGGTTACAGCATCAATGACCTCTTCATCTGACCTAAAATGAATGCCAGAAAGTGATTCTTTCAAATGAGGAAATAGGTGGAAGTCAGACGGAGCTATATCTGGTGAATAGGGTGCATGTGGTAGAAGTTCAAAACCAGAATCATAAATAGCAGCCATGGCTTGCAGCGACCGATGACTCGGAGCATTGTCTTGATGGTAAACAATCTTCCTGGACAAATTTCCTCTTCTCTTTTCTTTAATAGCTTCCCGTAGTTGCTTCACAAGGTTTGCATAATAATTGTCAGTGATGGTTTGACCCTTATTCAGAAAGTCTAGAAGAAGTACACCCTCGGAATTCCAAAAGACAGACACCATAACCTTCCCTGCTGATGGAACTGTATTGGCTTTCTTGGGGGGAGGGGAACCGGATGTCTCCATTGCATGGATTGTTGCTTGGACTCTAGTGTAAAGTGATGGGCCCAAGTCTCATCCATGGTAACAAATTTATTAACAAATTCCTCTGGATTGGCTTCAAATAACGCAAGATTGTCCGAAGATAACTTTCTCCTTACAGCCTTTTGATCGGGTGTCAAAAGTTTGGGAACCCAACGGGCAGAAAGCTTCCTGAAGCCCAAGTGTTCTCTCATGATCCAATCCACTGTTGTTTTTGGAATACCCAAGGTTTCTCCTCTATCTGACGAACTGTCATTATTCTGTCCAACATAACCAAATCATGTATCTTGTCGATGTTTTCTTGAGTAACTGACTCAACAGGTCTTCCTGGTCGATGTTCATCTTCGGTGCTGATCCTCCATAATTTAAACGCAGCAACCCATTTTTTTACTGTGCTATAGGAAGGAGCATCTTCCTTTAATGTATCCACCATATCCTCATAGATTTCCTTCGGCGACATTCCTTTCTTACAAAGATATTTTATTACAGCACGAATCTCGTTTGTCTCCATTTTAAATGATTACTGTTTCTTGTCCTCTTACAGAACCTATAACAAAAAAAAAAAACTGTTAGTTGTTGAAACTTGAAAATGTACATATCTTTATACAAGGCTTTAAGGTATATATGGTAAAATTTATTAGTTTCTATTATTTCGTTCTCATGGTCGGGCCACGGACTTATGGAACACCCCTCGTATATAGGTCTTGCAGGTTCATGACAACACTTTACACTTTAATAACAACATTTTACACTTTGATAAAATTTTAATTTTTTTTGCGATATTTTTTAAATTTATTGAAAACTTTTAACAGCAACATGGAATATTTTCAAATTTTTAATTAAAACCTATTTATTTTAAATGATATTTGTTTATTTTAGTTATGGTTCTTTTTGTTTAGGTCATTTTCTATTTTTTTAATCACATTTTTGATTTCAATAAACACAATTTCAATTTCAAAAGTTCTTATTTAATATTTGTATATTATAGATCTGGAACTCTCTCTCTCTCTCTCTTAAGAAACACATTTAAAAGCTTAATAAAAACATGTTAGGGAAAAGTATAAACTTGGTCAATATGCAACAACTTCACAAGTAACTGAAATATTATATATATTAATAAATGCAATGATGAAAATACACACACACAATTAATAGTAGTATTAAAAATAAATGGAAGGCATATAAATATTTTTGTATTTATTTGTGCTTCATTATTTATATTTTCTAAAATATGATTTTAATCATTGCAAAAAAAAACTATTTTCACGAGACATGTGGTCTCTAAACTTTTTCAGTAAATTCTTATTAAACTGAGAAAGAGAGAACAATTTCTCGAAATATTTTATTTTTATTTTGTCCGTTTTTACACAAATCCATGCATAGGCTTTAACCATTAATTTTATAGGTTTGTACAGCCACGCAAAGTTAGGTTACGATCCGTTCTTATAACATGGAAACACAGTCATTCATTTATATTTATTAAAATAGATTTATTGACTAGCGTATGATGTTCTTATACGAAACAATGTAGAATCTATTATTTTCTACACTGATTCTGATTTGAATATGATTATATTATTTTCTCTCTTTCAGCTATTCGGTGTAACAATCGAGCGTGAAGATAAAGAGTTGCCTTGTCATGGATGTTTAACATATCTAAATATATGGTTCTGTGAAATAGTCATTGTTGTTTTGAAACATTTATATTAAAGCATGTTTTAGTAATCATTTCAATTTTTTTAAATAGAATAGTAATGTATATTAGAAACGAAAGAAAATTTGTTCGAGTTGATTCAATTGGAGTGGTATTTCGTGAATTATACCATCATTGATTTAAACCAAAACCTATTCAGCATTGATTTTTTTTTCAATAATTATCTACAAGTCAATGCGATGATAAATTATTTTTGGAAAAACCCGACTCATCGAAGGTTAGACCTCGCCAAGGCTTCACCAGTTTAAATCCCAGAGTATTCTACTGTTATATTTTTATGCTAATATTGTAAGCCTCTTTTGAAAGAATTAGTGGTAAAGGTATTTATAAACACTATAGATATACATTAACGATTATATAGTGTTACTTTTATTTTTTATATTATATATATATATAGTGCAATATTTAACATAAAACGAAATTCTATCAATTTTTGAATAGCCAATATATAAAAAAGACAGAGGACAATATCTTTTATGTAAAATTCTATACACCAAAATAATGTTAAATATAACAATTTTATTATAAATTGAAAATACTATTTTATCTTAATTTTTTTTTTCCTATTGTATATTCACTCAATATTTCGAACCTATATTTCTTTAGAGAAGGTATCTTAAAGATACAAAAAAAAATGTAAATTAATACATACATATGTACAGAGTTGGCACCTATCCCTTTAAAAATACATAAACATGCCCCCAGTACATGACGTAATGGCAGTCATAAAGAATGAGCCACAACACCAGTTTTGAAAAATTTAGTGAAAGGTCAACCTGTATACCATGGTACCATTTGGCCCTAATCAGTACAGGAAGGGTTTTCGATTTGATAACAATCAAGGAATTTGCCAAAAAGATAGTTTACAGGTTGAATTTGGAGCGTTGGGAGGTCGCTAAGCCTAACGAGGGGGACTGGAGCCCCGCCATTGTCCGGGTGGAGCCTCTTTTGGGCGGGTGGGTGGCGCGAGAGCGCGCTTTCCCCTTCCGGCCCGGACACCCTAAAAAAAAAAAGAAGAAGAAGAAATATGGCGGTGCCATATAAAATCTATGTCTGGCCATTGAAATATTCATGCAAGTGTCATTTTCCATCCAAAGCTTGGTTATTCCCAGCCGATTCCCTAACCCAAAGTGGTATTTTATTCAAAGATATTTACGGCCTAGATAGAATTTTTCTTCGGCAGAATAAATATTGTATTTCAGCCAAACTCCATTTTCCAAACCTCGTTGACCCACTATATATTTCTATTCAATTCTCTCATATTTTTTTCTAGTTGGAAGACATTGGTATATGAAATTGCAATTGTAAATCATTGACTGGAAATGTATTTTGGTTTGTTCCTATTTGTAACTGAAATAAAGACGCTCTTCTCTCTCCGTCTTTATCTCTCACTCTATAAAAAATGAAATTATATTCCCTGTCAATTTTCGAATATTTCTTTTCAGCTTGCGATAAGGTCAGGAAGATGAAATAAATTGGTCATTTATTTCCCCCGATATCAATGTACGATAACACACTACCAATTCCATAGCTACTTGAATCACAGGATAAACTAATTGACAATTTAGAATCGTAAGTCATTGAAATTGTATCAGAAGAGGTAATTTCTTTATAATTTATCTGAAAACTCTTTCTCTCGAAAACTATACGACCAATGCCACTTAGTTACCATTTTGAGAAGTTTACATAGGAGGGACAAAACTTCCGCAGTGTTTGAAATCAATTTACGATAATAGGTAACTATTCCTATAAATACACGCAACTTATTTATATTCAAAAGTACATGAGCATCCATAATTGCTACAATTTTATCAACTGACTTAACAATCCATTCCGATCAATTAAGGACCGCAATATTGCAAACGCTCTTGAAATAATTTCCTTTTTTTTTAGCAGACTCAAGATGTTATATTCCATTTCATTTAAAGATATATTGTCATTTCATTTTAAATGAATTGTGGTTCATTATCAGTGACCAGTTGTTCTAGAATTTCATAACGTGAGAAAATATCTCTTAAAATATTGATGGTATTTTGAGATTTTGTAGAATTCATCATTAAAATCTCTGGACATTTAGAATAGCTGTTCACCACTATAAAAACCATGTTATTCATGAATATAAAAGCGAAATCCATATGGATGCGATGTCAGGGTGTAGGAGCAGTTTCCCATTTATGAACACTTTCCTGTTCTATGGTATGCTTATTTATATAATTCTCATTCTCCTGGAATAGATCACGAAATAAAAGAAATCTATAGAACTTGTAGAGAACGCGAACTGAATAAGCATACCATAAAACAGGAAAGTTAAAATAGAAAGTTGTTGGTCCTGTTATATCGCATCGCTCCAAAGAATGTTGTTCGAATTTAAGGCAGGCGGTTGTGGATTGTGTCATTTCACGTCGCTGCGAAGAATTTTGTTCGAATTTATGGCAGGCTTTTATTGTGAAATACTGCATCGTTGCAAAGAAAGTTGTTCGAATTATGCGGTTGTTGATTGTTTCATGTCGCGTCGCTGTGAAGAATTTTGTTCGAATTTATGGCAGGCTGCTGTTGTGAAATACCGCATCGCTGCATGGAAAGTTGTCCTAATGTAAGGTAGGCGGTTGTTGATTCTGTCAATTCGCGCCGATGCGATGAAGATTGTTCGAATTTATGGCAGGCTGCTGTTGTTAAATACCGCACCGCTGCAAAGAAAGTTGTCCTAATGTAAAGTAGGCGGTTTTTGATTCTGTCAAATCGCGCCGATGCGATGAATATTGTTCGAATTTATGGCAGGCTGCTATTGTGAAATACCGCATCGCTGCATGGAAAGTTGTCCTAATGTAAGGTAGGCGGTTGTTGATTCTGTCAATTCGCGCCGATGCGATGAATATTGCTCGAATTTATGGCAGGTTGCTGTTGTGAAATACCGCATCGCTCCTTGGAAAGTTGTCCTAATGTAAAGTAGGCGGTTTTTGATTCTATCAATTCGCGCCGATGCGATGAATATTGTTCGAATTTATGGCAGGCTGGTATTGTGAAATACCGCAGCGCTGCAAAGAAAGTTGTCCTAATGTAAAGTAGGCGATTGTTGATTCTGTCATATCACGCCGATGCGAGAATAATTGTTCGAATCGGGCGGGTATTGATTCTGTCATGTAGATCCGGTACAAAGGTTGTTCGAATTTAAGGCAGGCGGTTGTTAATACTGTCATGTCATTCCGCTGCGAATAAAGTTGTTCGAATTTATGGTAGGCAGTTTTTATTCTGTCATGTAGAGCCGGAACAAAAAAAGTTGTTCGAATTTAAGGCAGGCTCTTTTCAGCCTGCCATATTGCGCTGCTACGAGGAATGTTGTTCGAATTAAAAGCAGGCAACTACGTCCTGGAATTGCTTCTTTATAACGTTCGATGAAACACGTTTGTAATTGATTCATTTATTTGAATAAAGCAAGTAATCTATAACTGTAAAAGTTCCAGGAACCTACGTTTGATAAGTTACTTCGGCTAAAACCCGGTATTTAATAAATTAATGAACTTTTTTCAGAGACTTTTATAAGAATTTCAAACAAATTGTATTGTTTAAATCGATTAAAATTTCAGATATATTGTCCTTCAACAGGAGCAACTAGCACTATTACTTCTAGCTAACTAGAAGTTACTGTATACTACAAGTTTTTGAAGGGCATGTTAGCCTAGAAGCTATAGAAATAAAATTTGTACAAGACACTTAGCCCTAGATGCTTATTGATATTGTAAAATTATAAGTCAGGGGATGTGTGAATGTCTATAAATAAACTTAAGGGTTGAAGTTAGTATTCAATCATATATAATGGATAACTGTCTAATGAAATGGATGACTCTGGAAGCAAGTATGGCACTCTTAGATGGTCGCTCTTTGGAGGTTGGTTTGGTACAGTTTAAATCCTTTTAACGTTACGTAGGTGGTCATCTAAGAGGTTTATCAGGTGAGTCGCTCATTAGAGGTTTCATTGTGTTTTCACCATATTTACATACATTTCCATGTAAAATCAAGCTAACTTATGCAAAATTATAATTCGTAAACCATCTAATTCACTTTTATATACTCCAATAGATTAGAATACTGATAAAAGGTTGTTATTTGAATCATAGCTTGTTATTTGAATTAATATTTTATTTGAAACTCAAATTATATCGATTAGAAATCAAAAAAACAAATAAAAAGTTAGAAAATTGATCTCAAAAAACAGCCTTTTAATATTAAAATATTTCAATTTGGTAATATTGAAGTTTATTCAGTGTGGATTCATTTATTATTATATTGTAAACCAGCCTATAGCGGTATTTTTCTAAGATATAATAGAATATTTTAATATAAAATAGCATATATTGATATATATATATAAAGATTTATAATTTTTTATATATTCATATTAAATAAGGCTCTCTATAATCTATATTTAAAATAAATAAGGGTATATTCTTATATGCGTAGTTTTATATATATATATATGGAATTGTGTTTACCTCAATAAAGCAACCAACCCTGTCGTCTGGAAATAAATTCTCAGTGAACCAATCAAATCTCTATTAAAAAGATCAAAGAACAAATGTAATGTGCTCCAGGAAATACCGATCGTCTGATTCCAATTAAATAAATGGCAGAAGATTGGCGACTAATACTTGTTATATAATATGGCAAAAAAATATTTTCTGAAGTTGATTGCTTACTATTTTAACAATTTGTTAGGTGTTGTTTTTAGGAAAAATTAGCAATTCATATTTCACGGAAGTCACTTAATTAAAATTTGTTCTTTATATTTTTAAACAGGTTTAAAATTTTTGATCTATGAGGGTAATATTTTATGATTTTTTTCTTCCAATTTACTTACTGTGTCTCTATTTAGATAGGTGCTTACATATCTTTACATGATTGCCAGATATTTGTCGTTTATAAGTTCGCAACCTCCCTTTTTTTTCTAAATGAACAAATTGTCAATCTTCTTTAAAATTAAAAAGGTTAAATTCGTGATATGCTATACAAATATATTTATTTAGATAAATGGCGAAACCGCTGGGAGTAAGTGCAGTAGAAATTTGTTTATTTATATATTTATTTTTTGCTTATCCCTCTCTCTAGTACCCCTGGTACAGGCCATGATAATCATGTTGGGTAGAGGTAGGCGACTGCTTTTACTGTAAGTGTACCGTATGTCTACACATGTGAAAATCAGTTCGACTTTGCACTTACAAATGTGCCAGAGCCCCGTTTGGTTACTTGCACTCGCTGGTAGGGCTGGACTTTTACAAGAATCGGGGGCCATTGGGGCATTTTTTTTTTTAATCAGAAAAAAGTGCCCAATGCGGGAATCAAACCCGGGTCGTAGCGGCCGAAAATCATCGGTTCAGACCATCCTTCAACCGACCCCCCGGTTTTATATTTAAAAGAATCATACGTGTCTAAAATAGTTTCATTTCCTTACTACTAGCAACATTCATAATTCCTCAAGAGAACAAGTAAACAATTACAGCTTAGTTAAAGATACGGAGGAACTATAGTTGTATAATTCTTCTCAATGTATAATTTTCTTACAGCATAAACCTTAGATTATTAAAACATTGGATCAGTAAACATGAGGGCAACCATTTCGTTCAACTACATTACTTTATTTTTCATATAACATTTTTTGTAAACAAAAAAAGGTGATGATGATAAATTCAATGAATATTTACACAATCATAGAAAAATTATATTAAACCTTTATATAAAATAAATATTCTAACTAAATTAAACAATAGTATTAAACAATAACAATAAAAAATCAAGAAAAAAGGCATCTCCTGATCATGTTGCTGATGGCTTACGTCATCTATCAGAATAAATATCAACTAAGCATTGATTTTTTTAAATTATTCCAGAATCGGCCAAATACTGTTTCTTGATTAATCAAAAATATTTAACCACGTACGCATTTTGGGATGTTGGCCTTTATCAGCATTATTAATTATCAGCAATAAACACAAGATTTCTAGCGATAATCGCTCTTCAACGGGTTTAATTAAAACATCGTCTATTTCTTACAAGAAGTGTTTACACACCCTACACCCTACACACCCACAGCTTTATTAAGACCATCAGTCTTATACAGATTCACCACAGGAAGGAAGCATAGATGGAGCTCCTGTACTCCAGGCAGCGCATAGCCTAACACCCTTCAGGTACGACGCATGTCCAGTGGCCATAGACTCCACCGTGCATAGGTTAGCGTATCACTGAAAATTATCTTAAAATATGATTGTTATTTATATTTTAGCGTTTTACTCTATTATTGAGTTTTTATAGAATGTCTATTTATATATTTTATGGATACTATAATTAATCAAATAAATCTATGGACTTTTTTCTAAGATATCTAAGGTATTGTGATGGTAAATCTTTCTATTTATGCTACACTTTTCATTAGATATTAGAGCTTCTAAAGGTAACCGTTGATATTTGTTCTTGATATTTCTGTAGTGACATTTGTGGTTTCTGTTATGTTGAATCGATGACCGGTCTGAGCAATATGTTGATAGATCATGGAATCTTTAGTTCTGATATTTCTATTGTGTTCATTAAGTCTAATTTGTATTGATCTTCCTATCTCACCTATGTAGGTAGCATTGCAGTCTTGGCATTGGATTGAGTAAACTGCATTGATTTAAAGATTGGGTTTCAACTGTTACCAAATTTGGTGATGAGATTTCTTAAAAGAATTATCAATTTTATCTTAAAATAATTATTATGTTAATGCATTTTTTATCATAGAACATTTATGTAAAATACATTTTAATTCATCTTACTTATATTCTAAATTAAAGGCGATAAAAAACTAAATTAGTTTTTAATCAGAACCGACTTTTTTATTTTCTAATTTACTTCTTACTTTAAAACGTGAAGCGACTGGAAATTAAATTCAGCGATTAAAAGAAATACGAAAAAAAAATTCTGAAACTTATTGAAAATGTTTTTTTTTTAATATCGAGATGTGGAAGGGGAAAAAAAAGGGATACACCTCGTCAAAAATTAATATTTCTAAAAATTTAAAATATTGAATTTTTTGTGAAAAATACATTATCCTAAATTACCAATAAATACAATTTTATAGAATATTCAGATATTAAATATGAATTCATTAATATATTATAATTATTTATTGAACCCAAAATGTTCATATTGTTCCGTTAAGAAGCTAATTTGTATAGGATTTTAATATAGCGCGCCTCTGTTGTTGTTGTTGTTTCTTATTTCTCAAGTCGTTTAACCGATCTCCATTAGGTTCCATTGTTTCAGCTTTTCTATTACAGTCTTTTTTGGAGGATTTGATACAATTTAATAGATGTTCAGGACTGGCTAGTTGAGAATCGCATTTTGGGCATTTCGGGAATGTTTTAATTTTTCCATTAAATTTGAGCATTCTAAGATGTCCTGTTCGTAATCTTGAAATCGCCGTTTGTTCTTCCCTAGTAAGGGTGTGGAAAGAAGATTTGTTAAGAATGGGGATGTACCAAGGGTGGTTTAGGGTGGATTTCCAGAGAGAGGTTAATTTTTGTTTGTGGATGGAAGAAATTTCTGAATAGGTAAGTTGGGAGTTTTCAGGCTGGCCTTTACAGCCTTCTAAAACAGCGCGCCTCTATATATGATATATTCAGTATGCCTATATATGATATATTCAGTTACCAATATTTGAAACAGCAATTTGATAGTCATTTTGTTAGAGAAAAGTAGATCAAACATCTATATTGAGATTAATTTATTTATATATAGAGATTTTACAAACACACTTTATTACCATTTAAGTGGAATAAACTGATTTTTTACTTTTTATACTCATTCGAATTTAATATATATACATATTTGATAAAAATCGATAAGAAATCTAGGGCTGGGTTTCTTTTTACTGTAAAAAGAAGTCAAACCTTAGATTCCTTTTTGATTTTGTCAAAGTGTAAAAGCAGGAAAGAATCTTTTTAATATTTACATATATACGAGGGGCATCCAATAAATAAGTTTCCCTATTTTTTTTAGGCGAACGAAACGTTGTAAAAATTAGTTAGTAGGTAATAAATGGTCACTAGGATGCGTTGGAAGCTGGTGACCTTTCAAAATCACTCTACTCGTACGCGCAAGTCCGTAGCGCTTCAGTTTCCATGGAGCTACCACTGGTGAACGTGTCCACTTGCGAACTCCGTTCTGTAATTCGTTTTTTTCACAGCGAAAAATGAAACTGCGGTCAATATTCATCGCAATTTAGTGTCAGTGTATGGTGAAGGATGTATGAGCATCCAAATGGTTCGCCGATGGCGTTCATGGTTCTTGGAAGGACGGCAAAACGTGCATGATGACGAGCGAAGCGACAGGCCCGTTACTGCTACGGACAATGCAGCCGTGACTGCTGTTCGGAATGTGGTGAAGGCAAATCGCCGCGTCACCATTGACGAAATAATGATTCGACTGCCTCCTGGAATCGAAATTGGATGCTCTTCGATTGGAACAATCATGTCATATGTTTTGAATTTGAATTGAAAACAGGCGGAGGCGAACCACTGGCTACGAAGACAGGACACGGCTTGGTATAACAGTGGTATCAAAAAATCGCTACAACGGTACCAAAAATGTTTGGACAGAAATGGTGATTATGTAGAGAAGTAGTCTATGAGTTGTATAATGAAAATAAAATAACTGCATAATTGTAAATAAAGTTGTTTATTTGTTACAAAATAGGGAAACTTATTTATTGGATGCCCCTCGTAAATGGAATATGTCCGGAATGAAATTGATCTAAAAAAACATAGAGCTCCTCTCCCGTCAAAATGAACGTCAAAACTAGCCGCCATGAGATCCACAGCGGAATCTTGACAATCTACCAAAGAGGAGTTTAGCTAACAAATTGGCTAGACTAAATCTATAGCTAAAATATAGATGGATATTTTTCTGGGAGGATTTTGATAATTTGACGGGATAGGTAACCATTATTTGTTGATCAGCCTCCCAGCGGTTTCGCCAGTACAACTAACTAGCTCACCCCCGATGGTACTTCTAATATATTCCATTTATTTTAATATAAGCGATTATTTAAATAAAAATGAATATATTGGTAAAATAAATGATATTTTGATCCAATATATGCCTTTTTTTAAAGATTTATTTATGGATTGCTCTATTTTCAAAATATAAGCGATTATGTAAAATATCATTGCTTCATATATGCACTTTTTAAAAAAATAAATTCTTAAAATATATCTATTTATACACAGCGATGGCACTTTGTATTCTATTTGAATAAGCAATAAAATAAATCAGTAAGTCTTGTGCTATAACAGATATCCATCCTACTCTTTTCCGATGGCAAAATAAGTAAAATATCAAGTAAATGATAGTTTAAAGTTTATCAAAAATATAGGCAATCGAGAACAAGCAGTTATTTTATTTAAAAATGTATTAACGGAATTTTAGATTAGTACATGTGAAAAAAAGGAATATATAATAATGTACATAGTGTGATCAATAATTTCCAGGAATGATAAATATTTAAAGAAATACAAAAGTATAATAAAGTTTTATTTAAAATTTCTCAAAGTAATCGCCGTCACTATCTATACACTTGTTCCATCTTTTTTTTTCCAGATTTCAAAACCCCTCTGAAAATCCTCATCTTTCAGGCTTTTCTAAATATTCTTCGAATTCTCCTTTATTTCAGGTATTGAGTCAAATCGACGTCCTTTTAATACTTTTTAAATTTTAGGGCAAAGGAAAAAGTCGTTGGGAGCACGGTCAGGAGAATAGGGGGACTGGGGTAGTAAAGCAATTCCGTTGTAATCCAAATAGAGTTGTACAGTGACAGCCGAATGTAGCCATGCGTTGTCATGATGTAAGAGCCAATTTTTCTGATGCCATTTTTCGGGTCATTTCTGACGCACAGCCTCCCTTGAACGTCGCAATACATCAAGATAGTAATGTTGATTAATGGTCTGACCATCGGGCACGAATTCATAGTGTACCAATCCCTTTACATCAAAGAAAGTGATAAGAAGACACTTAAGCTTCGATTTGATCATCCTTGATTTCTTGAATCTTGGTTCTCCAGGCTCTAGCCACTGGCTTGATTGCTTCTTAGTCTCGGGATCATATCCGTACACACATGTTTCATCTCTCGTGATAACATTTTTGAGCTAATGGGGATCAGAATTCAACATTTCGACCATGTTTTTGCACGTTTCTTTTCAATGCTCTTTCTGCTCATTCGTTAAGAGATATGGAACAAATTATTCGGGATCGTTTAAGATGCAGATCATTCTTTATGATGGTTTGGCATGTTCCAAAAGAGATATCCAAGTCTTCTGAGAGCTCTCTGATAGTTATTCTTGAGTTTTCTTTGATCGATGACTTGATTTCGAGTGCATTTTCGGGGTTTCTTATGTGTTTTTTTTTATGGGTTTCCAGTGTGTATACCATCCTTGACGCTTGTTCAACCAGCTTTAAATCTTGCAAACTATTCAAATGTCCTCAATTGTGATAGGACATCTTCTTTAAAAGCCTGCTTCAACATTTGAAATGATTCGGGAGCTGTTTTCCCTAATTTAAACAAAAACTCGCTGCAGACTCACTGTTTTTCAATACAGTCCATACTGAAGTTAGTAAATTTTCCGATATATTCGAGCTTAGAAATTCGAAAAAACGTGAGCGCGTGCGTCTGTGTGATCAAATTTTTTTTCTACGTGTTGATAAATGTTTTATCTATAAGGTCCTCATAAAATCATTTGATTATTTTGAATATTTTACGTGATTCAGTCTCATTCCTGGAAATTATTGATCACACGTTGTATTATAGCTTCATACATGAATGTTGAATAAGTATTTTGGAAATAAATATTTATACAAAATATATGTTTTATATGTGAAAAAACAATTTTAAAATAAAAATGTCAGGTTTTGATATTAAAATTTGAAAAAAGGCATATCCTGACTACGAGCACATGAGCTCTGCCATCTAAAAAGCTCATTGTGCCCGTGGTCAGGATATGCCTCCTTTGATTTTTATATTTTTATATAATAGAAAAAAGGGATTTTTCAAATACATTTGTAGCAAGAAAGAATATTTAAAAATATATAAAATTATATTTCGGCTATAGTTATCTGTACCAAATGACCGTGTATTTATAAATGTTATTATTCGAAGATTGAGTCGAACTTTGAGAGTTAGCTTAACGATATCTGAGGTCAATCGCCTGCTAAATATAGAAATATCCACTTGCAATTGATTTTTAACTTAACTTTATTGATCTATACTAAATATACCACCTGGTTTTTATGTCCTTATATCTGATATTCTATTTGATTTAACCGCTTTTCATTTTGAAATTATCGTCTGTTATTTAAAAAGTTCGTCTGCCTAATATTCATTTTGAAATTATCGTCTGTTATTAAAAAGGTTCGTCTGCATAATATTCATTTTGAAAATATCGTCTGTTATTAAAAAGGTTCGTCTGCATAATATTCATTTTGAAATTATCGTCTGTTATTAAAAATGTCCGTCTACATAATATAGACTGTTCAATAATTAAAAAATTTCTAATCGCTAACAAAATATCATCTTGATATGAAACACATTTTATTTGTTCTCTACACGAAGTTTAGGTGAGTATAATTCATCTTCATTAATGTCACCATCGTCAATTTTAAAAAATAAATTTTAGGTAGAAATCTTATTTTAATAACGGATATAAGTGTCGGTCACATGCAACATTCTTCTTTTGAAAATGGTCTGGTCTGAAATTGAAATAAAATTATTGCGTTAATGAAAGTATAAATGAATTAATATCAGTTTAGAACATTGAATGAAATATGATACATTAGCGCGCCATCTGTTATTAGAATTGGAAACTAATATAGACGCGCATAATTCTTTTATAAATTAAATAATTATCTACTTTACTTACTGCAATGATAAATTAATGGGAGGGCCTGGCTCATCAGTGGTGAACCCTCCCAGCGATTTCTCCAGTTTAATCTACCATACCGCTGTAACACTGACGAGGGCCAACAGCCTGAAACGCGTTCGTGGTTGGCTTTTCTTGATTTATCAAGAAAATGGGTTTGCCAAATATCAGGGAACAAGCTAAATCAATGTTTAGTTTATTTTTGTGCCACTAGATGGCGCTCTGTCATCGAAAAAGTCCGTGTGCTCGTGGTCAGAATATGCCTTCTTTGTCTTTAGATTAAAATATACATATCATTTGAACGCTTATAAATTTCATATTTTACTTATATTTTTATTTTATCATGTTCTTTTTTTTTTTTGAATATATATCAGCATTATATATAAATGAAAACAAATGAATTATTTTATTTAAAATATAGTACGAATAAAAGAAATTATTTAACAATACACTTTTACAATTCTAAATTTGTATCAAAAGATAAAATTCATCTGATTTGATGGAACATGGTAAATTTTATTGAAGCCGACAAAATAAATTGAGGTAGAATCCATAAAATGTTTATGGGCGTGTTGAAATTTTCCAGCCGAAAATTATGGGAATTCGAGGTGGGTTTTAAAAAGTTGAATTTTATTTAGAGTCACGGATATTTTATTCTGCTTGGGTAGAATATAGAATTGTAATTTGATATACACTTCAATTGTATACATTTCTTCATCGATCAAAATGGAATTCAGGTGGAAATATTTTCTTTGATTAGAAATGAAGTTATTTAAAGTTTGGTTATTTTTTATTACATTTTAAAATTCTTAAATGTCGTTTTTTTCAACGTCATTTATAAATATTTTATATAATTTACGCAAAAGAAATAGATGCATTTAAAGGCGATTTTTTAATATAAAAAATAAACTTTTCTACTGTCCCCTTACTGCGATGAAAAATTATATTAGAAGGGCTTGACTCATCATTGATGAACACTCCCAGCGGTTTCGCCAAATTAATCTACCAGACCGCTTCTTAGAGCTCTTATACTGTATTGGACGATTAGCTTTTATACTACAGTGAAGGGTAGAATCTTGATAATACAGTATTATAGCTCTAAGAAGAGGTCTGGTGGATTAAATTGGCGAAACCACTGGGAAGGTTCACCACTGATGAGCCAAGTCCTCCCAATATAATTTTTCATCGCAGTAAGGATAGTACAAGTTTGTTTTATGTTTATAAGAAACATCTGTGTTTTAATCGTTCCATTTCTTATATAGATGGCACCTTATCGTCTTATAAATTATTTACGTATATATGTTATCTATATATGTTGGTAAAAGAGGGTAATTCTAAATTCATGTTTTTTTCACTCTTTTCTACCAAATCTACTGAATCAGTGATTAAGAATTTTCACATGAAAGTGTGTGTTGTATGTAGCTCTCTCTCTCTCTCTGTAGATATTATTCAACATATAGGCTATTGTAGATGTTGAAAAAAATCATGTGTGGAGGTGTTGTCTTGTCCACTTCATGGAATGGGGGGTTGCCCCGTTAGTTAGACATATTTCAGAGTTCCCTGTTCACGGTTACCGTAGCGGCTCGGGGCTCACGACACCGTCCTACAGGGCAGTCCCTTACTTGTGCTGCTTCTCCCGCCCGCCACGTAGAGGAGGACTTCTGGGCAGGATTATGTGTGATAATTTTAATAAATTGAAAGCTCTTCTATAAGGCTACCGTTTACCATAATAGGCAACAGTATGGCAGGGGTTGTCTATATAAATATCGTTTTGTTTTTTATCTTCCTTAATTATTTATATGACTATTTTTAAGGTAAAGGTTGCCTGGCCGGCATTCATGTTTCTGTAAAAAAAGACACTTCGGCCAGTAAATATTTTTATTATCTCAACGTTTCAACAAAAATCGTTTGTCTTCGTCAGAAGAAATAAATTAAATAAAGCATTTGGCAAGGCGTTAAAAATTGTTAATGTTTTGCTAAATGTTTCATTTTTATTTATTTCTCCTGACGAAGACAAAAGTTTTTGTTGAAACGTTGAGAAAATAAAACTTTAACTGGCAGAAATGTCTTTAATTCTAAAAACTATTAATATGACTGTTTGTTTAACAATTGCAAATTGACGCAAATATCCCTAAGAGAATATCGAGTGGTGTGTTGAAATAAAATAAAATATATTTGGTATGTTTACACGATTCCAACCTAGCGTAAGAGTCGTAAGAGACATAATTTCTATATCTTAGAATAGGAAGAGTTTCACATAGGTTTGACATAGGATAAATATGGCTAGAGCTTTCAGACGCCAATATGGAGACTATGGGCGGTTATATAGGAATGCATAACAAATCACACGGATATTAGACGCTAGAAACTTGGGAAGGAACATGGAAAGCCTTCAGAATAGAGTAAATCTGACTCTCAGAAACAATTTTGTACAAGATCAACTTCCAACAAGAATACGAGTTTCTGATTTTTCAAACCTAAATTCCAGGTTCAAAGTCGACTTCGAATCAACTTAATCCAATAATGTTATTATTCAAGTTCCAATCATCTTACATTATCCTACATCTTACATTCTTACAGATATAAAGATACTTCTCCACTTGTGAACTGAACTCGTTTTACCAAGATATGTAGCTGTATGTGAACCTAATTTCAACTGATTTGAATTTGTACTATATATATAACATTGTTATTTATTAAATAAAAAGATTGTTTGAGTCAAAAGGCGATCCATCAATTAAGATTATATAAAAGGGCGTACCTGGATCTGCAAAGAAAAAAAATATATTTTCTCAATATATTTCGAGAGATTGCTTCCTCTTTATCAGTGCAATAAATTGATAAAGAGGGAGCAATCTCTTGACATATTTTGAGAAAAAAAAAGATTTTTTTCTTTACAGATCAAGGTACGCCCTTTTATATAAATAAAAAGAGTTGCAGCGTCTTATGCTTTTTTTTTTGTAATTTGTCGAAATCTGTAAACCTTTATATTTAGCTACAATTATTTGAATTCCTTATGTGTGAAATAACGTCAATGATCTGAAACCTCACTTAAATATGTAATTTTCCATTCTCACAAGAAACGCACACAAACAATGGAGCGCCATATAGGTTTATAACTATTTTTTAGATTAATATGCAAATAAGAGAATAAAATATTAGAGTAGCTCTCACCTTAATGGTGAGTTTGTTAGCAACATTTCTCGTTTTGACAAAGAGTTGATCATGATTGGTTAAAGAAAATATATTTAGCTACAATTATTTGAAACCAATCATGATCAACTCTTTCTCAAAACGAGAAAAAGGTTGCTAACAAACTCACCATTAAGGTGAGAGCTACTGTAATATTTTATTCTCTTATTTGCATATTAATCTTAAAATAGGTATAAACCTTTATGGCGCTCCATTGTTTGTGTGTGTATCTTGTCAGAATGGAAAATTATATATTTAAGTGAGGTTTCAGTTCGTTGACGTTACTTCAGTTCTTTTTCGACAAAATTAATGCTAATAAGCTCATTTTATATCACATATAAATTCACTAGTGTGGAAAATATTCATATAAACAAATATACATTAATAGATTTAATGCATCGAATTTAGAATGTGAAATTTATTTTTTATGCGAAAAAAAATTTTAAAGAATATATTTTTTCAATGCAGTTTTCTAATTTTCAATATTTTAAATATTAAAAACAAATTAAAAAATCGTAAATAAGTTTACAATCACTGAGCGGTTAAAATAGCTGCCGAATGACGACTACTACTACTAACGCCATCTAGTTATCATTTCTTTAACTAATTTTCATTGCCCATTTAAAAGCGTAATTTTAAATAAATTAATGGTTTAGTTATAACACGATTTAGTTAAATATAAATTAAATTAATACATATAATTTATTATTAAATTATATATTTTTTAAATATTAGCTGGAGTAAAATTAAGTGAGTCATTTTAACTTCCAAACTCTCGTCTGCGAAATTATTCCAAGCACGTCTATTGGCCATGAATACGTGACATGTCGCACAAATGTCCTCTACTCAATGTCCCAAACTTTATTTATGTCTTTGTGACCTCTTTTATCTATAGGACAACATAGAGTTGGTCAAATATCATTTTTTAATAAATAATATTTTCATAGAGAACAAAATATATTTATTTAGACTAATATAAAAACATTTTACCTAGATATAATTATACTGAGTAAAATTGTGAATAGAGTAATTATATAAATTAGTAAAATTATAACAATTAGTTTTATTTTTATTTTGAAAAAATCAAGCTTTATATCAAAGACATACAGGCTTATCAAAACTGTGCTCATATTTTCTGCTAAATAGTTCGCCTTTTCAAACTGAATAAAAGACACATATTGTTATTTTTTACTAATTTCTATAAACATAATTATGAAAGGTCGTCCCTAGATCTACGAAAAAGAAAATTTTTTATTCAAAATATTTGTGTGTTAAATGGATTGTTCCTTTTTTATCAATTTCCTAGATACCTATTTGTTTTAAGATTTTTCCAAAAATATATATTTATTAATGTTGGATAACTGAATGCTACGACAGCTAGCGCCACACTGGACCTATCATCATCACAACTGTTTGTTTACCTTTCTTCTCTATATTACAATAACTGTTCGCTACCATAACTTTGTCTTTCTTGCTAAATGGATAATAAAGATTATTATCATATAATCCTCAACGTCCTCATGCCTTCCTACAAGCTGTAAGTACCTAAATCTTACAACAATTAGATTATGAGACTGAATATTGCATGAAATTCAACTAACGAGTTAAGACAAAGAAAAAAGGCTTAGCAAAAATGGCGTCACTCCCGAGCCACGATGTAACCCTAAATAAGCTCGACGGCTATAACTACTCACTATGGTCTTTCAAAATTGAAATGCTCTTGCAAAAGGAAGATCTTTGGGAAGTTGTCACCGAAAATATTCCAGATGAACCTAAAATCGAATGGAAAAAGAAAGACTCAAAAGCTAGAGCTATCATTAATCTAAGCATCGCCGACTCACAAATAGTGCATGTCAAAAACCTACTAACAGCCAAAGCTACCTGGGACACTCTTAAAAATATCTATGAAAGAAAAACACTCCCAGGAAAAATTTATTTGCTAAGGAAACTATACAGCTTAAAACTCGAAGAAGACAAAGACATGCAGCAGCACATCACTACCATGATGGAACTTGTCGACAAACTGCGAACCATTGGCGAAACACTAAAGGACTCTCACATCACGGCTATACTGCTTTGCTCGCTTCCAAAGAGCTACTCCAATCTCATCACGATGTTGGAATCAAGGCCTGATGACGAGCTAACGCTTGAATTCACCAAGAACAAACTCCTTGATGAACACACACGCAGAGTAGAAAGCTCGAAAGACGAAAGCACCGAATCAAAAGCCTTAAAAAGCCTCCACAGAGCTTCAAGCCAAAGAAGAGAAAAAGAGAAGAAATTCTGTTCTTTCTGCCACAAACCAAACCACTCCAAAGAAGAATGTTGGCACTATCAGAAGCGAAACAACAGCTACAAAGAGTACAAATATGAAAACTTCAGAAGAAGAAACGTACCAAAGTACACAAATCAGTCGAGTGTCACCCAAGAACAATCGACAAATCAGAGAACAACAAAAGGACCTAACCCAAAAGCTCTCAATTGCACTCAACGAGAAGCAAGTGTACACAACTGGTTCGTCGACTCTGGAGCCACATCTCATATGGCGTACGATGAAAGCTTCTTCACTGAACTTAACAGAGAACAAACACAAAATGTTGTGGTTGCTAATGGCAATAAGCTGCAGGTCAAAGGGATAGGACAAGGAGAAATAAAAGTCATCACACCCCAAGGAAAGACTGACACCTTACTTCTCACAAAAGTTCTCTACATCCCGGAACTAACAGACAACCTTCTGTCAGTGAGTGCGGCCACCTCCAACGGATGTAAAGTAACGTTCAACAGAGATTGGTGTACCATCGAAAGAGACAACACAGCCCTCGCGAACGGTATACTTGACAATGGAATGTACCGACTCCACCTGGATGACAACCCCCAAACTCGCACATTCAAAGCAAATGTTGCAAAACAAAACCACTGCAAGAACAAAAATTGCCTCATGCTCTGGCACGACAGACTAGGACACAGAAATATAGAATCAATTAAGAAGATTCGAAATGAGAACCTAGCAAGAGGACTAAGTCTAAATAACTGTTCGCACAGCACAGACTGCGTTCAGTGTATTCAAGGAAAACTCACCGAAACCCCATTTCCAAAGAAGACAGAGTACAGAGCAACTGAAACGCTTCAACTTGTCCACAGTGATATCTGCGGTCCATTACCAACTAACTCTCTCAGCGGTAAGAGATACTTCATCACCTTCACTGATGACTACAGCAGATACACGAAGATCTACCTCCTGAAAGGAAAAGACGAAGTCTATGAAAAAATAAAAGACTACGTCATCTCAGCACACACGGAATTTGGAAAAAATATCCAAACCATACGGACAGACAACGGTCGTGAGTACGTAAACCGACAAGTCGAAGATTTCCTGAACCAAAGCGGAATCAAACATCAGCTAACAGTCCCCTACTCACCAGCCCAGAACGGAGTAGCAGAAAGGAAAAATCGATCACTAATGGAGATGACAAGATGCATGCTGTTTGACTCAGGACTCCCACAGTCTCTATGGGCGGAAGCGGTTACCACAGCTAATTACCTACACAACCGAATACCCTCGAAAGCTACAGACAAGACTCCATTTGAACTATGGACCAACAGGAAGCCCAGTCTGAAGCATCTAAAAAGATTCGGATGTAAAGCCTTCGCCTATATTCCCAAGATAAAAAGAAACAAGTTGGATAGCAAAGTTATCGAAGGGATCTTTCTTGGATACGATGATCGAAGCAAAGGATACAGAATCCTGCACGATACAGACAACATCACAATCAGCAGATCCGTAAAATTTATAGAAAAAGAAAATGGGTTTCACCTCGCTTCCACAAAAACAACTTCACCACAAGTACTAAGTACAGATCTAACTTCCTCCAATCATATTGGTAATGCAGAGGAAAGTCAGGAACCAGGAACACAATCCGAAAACCTTGAGGACTCAGAAACCGAGGATTACATTCAACCCGGTACAAGCACAGGAACACAAGTGGTCACACAAAGAAGATCCACGAGACCAACAAAGGGAATACCTCCCATAAGAAATGACTACATGCTGTACAAAACTGAAGCTCAAGACATTCCGACACCCACCAGCTACTCGGAAGTCCTACAATTACCAAAAATAGAAAGAGAAAAATGGCTACAAGCAATGAACGAAGAACTAAATTCTCTTGAGAAGAACAATGTATGGGAACTAACGCCTCTACCTAACGACAAAAAGATCATAGGATGTAAATGGACCTATAAACAAAAACTCAATTCCAAAGGAGAAATAGAGCGGTACAAAGCCAGACTCGTAGCAAAAGGGTTCAATCAGAAATTTGGCCGAGAATACGAAGAAACCTTTGCACCAATTGTGAAGCATTCTACAATTAGAGCCTTCCTAGCTGCATCAGTCTACAAAGGGATGCAAGTGATCCACCTCGATGTGAAGACAGCGTTCCTACACGGCGACCTAGATAAAGAACTCTACATGGAACTCCCAGAAGGACTCCATACAAAACAAACAAACGAAGTCTGCAAACTAAAGAAGGCATTTTACGGTCTAAAACAAGCTGGAAGATCTTGGAACACAAAAATCGCAAGCACTCTAATTAAAAACAACTTCAAACAGAGCATTGTAGACCCATGCCTATTCACCAAGAATGAAGAAAACCATTCCATCTACTTGATTCTATATTTGGATGACATGCTCCTTGCAAGCGATTCCGAAATAATCATCCAAAACACTGTAAAAACTCTCGAAAAAGAATTCAAAATAAAGAACCTTGGAGACCCCACTCAATTCATTGGTATAGAAATCTCAAGGAACAGAGAAGGTGAACTCCTACTGAGCCAAAAGAATAAAATCCAAGAATTAGTTGAAAGGTACAATCTCCAAGAAGCGAAACCTACTTTCACTCCCATGGAAAGCGGATACCCCGGTATATCTGATGAAAAACTTCTACCAAACAACGTCCAATACCAACAACTGATAGGCTCACTATTGTACCTAAGCGTAGTATCCAGACCAGATATCGCAGCTCCAGTCTGCATACTCAGCAGCAGAAACCAGAATCCTAGAAATTGTGACTGGAATGCAGCAAAAAGAATCGTAAGATATCTAAAAACTACTAAAGAACTCGAGCTACGCATATCTAACCAAAAACCTCCCACGCTGGAAGCATACAGCGATGCCACATGGGCAAGCGACAACACCGACAGAAAATCACTAAGCGGAAACTTGTTCCTACTGGGATCAAACCCCATCTCATGGATGACTGGGAAACAAGGTTGCGTATCTCTCTCATCCACCGAAGCGGAACTTATCTCCGCAGCTGAAGCCTCACAAGAACTGTTATGGCTTCTCGACTTGCTAAAGGATCTCGAACTGGAACAGAAAGCTCCAATCTACTTCCACCAAGACAATCAATCATGTCTCAAGATATGTTCATCCGAAAAAATGTCTTCTAGAACCAAGCACATCGCAACCAAGATCCATCACCTGAAGGATCTTCAGAAGAAGACAGTGATAAAAATGGTCTACTGCCCAACTGGCGACATGAAGGCGGACATTCTGACCAAGCCGCTTCCAAGGCCGACATTTGAGAAGTTACGCTACAACCTCGTGATGTCTCCACATTCATGCCGGGGATTTGTTGGATAACTGAATGCTACGACAGCTAGCGCCACACTGGACCTATCATCATCACAACTGTTTGTTTACCTTTCTTCTCTATATTACAATAACTGTTCGCTACCATAACTTTGTCTTTCTTGCTAAATGGATAATAAAGATTATTATCATATAATCCTCAACGTCCTCATGCCTTCCTACAAGCTGTAAGTACCTAAATCTTACAACAATTAATTTTTAGGAAATTTTGATAGAATGAATTAGAAATGTTATTTGTGTGAACAATTAAAAATAAAAAAGCATACTATTTGCATATTTAGCAGCATCTTCTGCCCCATTATTCGTATTTATAATATATATATAGAGAAATTAAAAATAAAAAAGGCATATCCTGACCAAAAGCACATGTGCTTTTTAGATGGCAGAGCGCCATCTAGTGGAACAGAGATCAACTAAACATTGATTTAGCCTGTTCCCTGATATTTGGCCAACCCATTTTCTTGATAAATCAAGAAAAGCCATCCATAGTCATATATAGAAATATAACATATATTTATATAATGATATTTGGATTATTAATTGGTGTATTTTTTCCACTATTATATATGAAAAAAGAATATAAAAAAATATTATATATAAGAAGAAAATCGGAAAAAAAAAGACTTTTTAGTTTTAATATATGCTGATTTTTTTCTGGCTTTGTTTATTAAATTAAGCCTTTATTGTAAAATGTACTTAGACGCAAATATCCCAAGCTGGGATATCGCGTCTGCTATGTCAAATCAAATATATCTGTTAAAAAGGTGAAAATATCACTATGAGAACTAATTACTTGATTTTATAATATAACACAAATTTTTATAACTATTAGGAGTATAAAAAGGTTCGAGCTGTTTTTTTTTTTTTTTTTTCCGAAATTTGAAGCTTTATTGTGAAAAATTGGTTAGACATTCAATGTTCAAAATATTGTCCGTCGCTTGCCACTACTTTTTTCCCATCTTTCTGGCAATTGACGGATCTCATCGCAGAAAAAGGCCGGCTCTTTGGCCGCTATCCATTCATCGATCCTTTTTTGACTTCATCGTAATTGGAGAAGTGCTGGTCAGCCAGGCCATGTTGCATTGATCGGAAGAAATAATATTCGGAAGGAGCAATGTCTGGGTTATACGGCGGGTGGGGTAGGACTTCCTACTTGAGCGTTTATAAGTAGGTTTTAACGGGTGCTGCAGCATGTGGCCGAGTTTATCACCTTTGGCTCTTTAGCCGCTATACATTCATCGATCCTTTTTTTTTTACTTCATCGTGATTGGAGAATTGCTGGTCAGCCAGGCCATGTTGCATTTATCGGAAGATATAATAATTGGAAGGAGCAATGTCTGGGTTATACGGCGGGAGGGGTAGGAAAATATTGGATGGGTTTTGGCTATCAGGGTCATAAACCTTCCCAGCAGTTTTATCCATTGAATCTATATTGCTTTGAATATTTCGGGATTATCCTTTAAGCTAAACAATTATTTTCGAACCTAAAAAGGGCTATTATTTTAACACACACAAATATCTATTGTAACTACGCTTGTTCGGCGGTACATATACTAAAATTGGAACGATACAGATTAGCATGGACCTTGCTCATGGATGACACGCAAAATCGTGAAGCTATTGTAACTAAATATTTCCACTTTGATGAGGTATCGATTAAATTAGCCAAATCATTGGGAGGATTCACACTGATATGTCACACACACAAACTCCGTTTAATAATTGAATAAATTTCTTTCCAAATATGAAATAACCATTTCGGATAATAATCGGTGATAATAGCACTTTTCTCTACCTTTTATAAGTGCTGAAATTTATTGAAAGAGCGTTTTTTCCCAATGCTGAACTTTAACATCTGTTTCACCCGTTTATTGGAAAAACTTGACAACTTTTTTACCATTTCTCTCTTTCAGAATAGAGTTAAAATTTCTCCAATAAATGTTTTATTCTATATGGTGCTGTAACTTATCCAGAAATGGTGGGACCTTAAGCCATAAGATTTGTAAAAAACTCTTTAAAATATTTAGATATAGCTCTAATAAACAAACTTAATATTTTTATCAAAGAAACTTTTAACATAAAAGTTTAAACAAGTTAAAATTTGACATATATGAAACCGTCGTTAAATTTTTCAACAATAAAATGTTTCCAGTTTTAAGCTATGTGATAGACACATACTCTGCACACTTCTAAAAGTAAGAGATTCATTAAACCATGGTATAGAGGTTGGCTTTTTGTCTGAATTTAACAAAATTGGTGATGTGACTCAATTTTAATCATCATTAGAGAAGTTTTTCATTTAACATTTTGTATTTTTATTGTTAACACATTTTTATTTACATATACACGTTGTGCGTGTTTTTAAAATAGAAATCACTTATACAATATTATGTGAAAAATAAGAAAAAAGTCTCATGCGAGCGATCAGGATATGCCAATTTTGTTTTTAATACAATATTATATACACTCATGGACGAAACTTAGTGGGAAGTCTTTGATATCGCCAATCGTCTGTTTTTTTAAGTAGACAGAGGCAATTTTGTTAACACTTGGTTATCTCCTGTCTTCAATAAAGGTCACTGTAATATCTTTCAGAGTTATTGTCTGAATCCCGATATACATGCTGTACAACTTCCTTGAGTTTTGTTCATGAGTGTGTGTGTAATATTTGAAATAATAATTACAATAAAGATAATATTTTATTTACATATCCCCTCTAATGCAGTTTTATTATAATCTCCAAAATACACAGAGCAGTTCCCCAGAAGATAAAAAAAGAATTAATATTTCTGCTTATTTAAAAGAAAGTAAACACGACATCGTTTGGTAGTACTGTGAAAATTCCATGTTGATAAACCCAAATATTTCTACTTTATCCAGGATTGTCAGTTCATAAATAGAGGATTTGGCTGATCTGAGATCTTCTTTCTTTATACTTCTTGGAAATACGAATCTCGGAATTAAATACCAGATTTATGTTTAAGGTTTTTCTAGACAATGAGAGGGATTGTTTAGTTTGGTATTTCCAATAAATAAATAACCAGAAGAGCATATTTTGTTGTATTAAAAATATATTTTTTTCTATATCTATTATTTCTTTGTACTAGAGCGCCATCTGTTATCAAATTATAAAACTATTTTAGAGGCGTAATATTCTTTTTAAAATAAAACAATTTCTACTGTCCTTACTGCGATGGAAAAATTAAAGGGAGGGCCTGGCTCATCAGTGGTGAACCCTCCCAGCGGTTTCGCCAGTTAAAAGAAAGTAAGCATCGTTTGGTAGTACTGTGAAAATTCCATGTTGCTAAACCCAAATCTTTCTACTTTATCCAGGATTGTCAGTTCATTAATAGAGGATTTGGCTGATCTGATATCTTCTTTCTTTATACTTCTTGGAAATACGAATCTCGGAATTAAATACCAGATTTATGTTTAAGGTTTTTCTAGACAATGAGAGGGATTGTTTAGTTTGGTATTTCCAATAAATAAATAACCAGAAGAGCATATTTTGTTGTATTAAAAAAATATTTTTTCTATATCTATTATTTCTTTATAAAGTTTTGATTCATTTTCTATTCTTATTTTATTTTAACGCCAAAAGATTGAGAGATAAGCATTTATATATAATTTATAAATTAAACATTATTTTTAGTGTGAAATTAAAAACAAATTAGGCATATCCAAGCGTTTTTAGATGGCAGAGCGCGATCTAGTGGAATATAAATCAACTAAACGTTTAATCAACTTGTTTCCTGATATTTGGCCAATCCATTTTATTGATTAATCAAGAAAAAGCCTACTACTAAAGCGTTTCGGGCTGTTGGCCCTCGTCAGCTTGGTGCAAACTATGAATCTATGACCAAATATCTTTTGGTCCCAGAGGCATCTTAATAAATCAATAAATGGCTATTCAAAGCCAAACTTGCGTAAATACGCTAAACATGTGAAAATATTTTCAAAAAATAAATAAATAGAGGTCAGGTGTTAATATTAAAAACAAATTAGGCATATCCTGACCACCTATATGGGCGTTTTTTAGATATTTTACTCGATGGTTTATCTAATTATCTACATGATCATATGTACACAGACGCTGGCAGATATTCTTTTATTAATTTCAGCATGACGTTGATTTCTGTACCTTCAAAGCTCCAAGGACACACTCAAACCGTTGCAAGGAATCTGAAAGCTGAGTCAAGAATCAAAGGATAACATTGTGGGATTTTCCATTTGTAGGTGTGGGGGTCAGAAGATCCCGTCACAGACACCTTCCAGGCTTCAGAGATTGGCCCTGGCACCAACCGACGTAATCAATTTCAGATCCATCATCCAATATTAGTGAATCCCGGAACTTTATTCAATTTTTGTCCTCAGATCTCATCTATATGCAAATCTGCCATCGACCGAGGATGTCCTGCCATCAAGGCCGATTTGTCGTCGCTCACCTTGTCGCTGATAGCTGTCAATTATCAACCGTGTGACATTTACCGTCTTAGTGGGTTGGTTTACTAGTCTCGATTCTCTACACGAGAAATCACTAGATGAGTTTGTTCAATGAAACGATGGCTAATACATTATATAAAATGGTTGAAGTTTGTAATCGGATGGCGTTAATACAAAAGCTTTATTTGAAGGTGAAATTGAGATTGAGTTTTGCTAGTCGCTGGGGTCTTGAGAAGAGGCATCAATGGTCACATCAAGATTTATCGTACTTCATCTGTCAAACCAAAATATCAGTCGAAACATGGCAACGACATAGGCAGTCATGAGTGAAATAAGATGGCACTATGAAAAATCGTTAATTATTCATTAAGTCAAACCCATCCGTTCATACAAACTGAGGTGGGTCTACTCCAGTTCTTGTAAGTTAGGTTAACTATCTGAAGAATATTGTTACGTAGAATAAAAAGCACATTCCATAAAATAGAGAATGTTTCAGAACGTTCTAGAATAGTGTAGAAAAATCGGAGAACTGATTGGCCAATTTAAAGCGATTGCGCAAGGCTTAGCGCTGGCGGCTTTCTGATTGGCTGACCAACCATGACCGTTCTGGAAAGATTTACTCCGGGATATATAGGGATGAGAAACTCATGCCGGATATAAAAAGAAGTAGTGCTACGTGGTGGACTCCAAGCAAACGCGAGCTGCTGTCTCAAGAGATCGGATGGATGCTTACCGCCGACGCCGGTGTACTTCCTGGAAGATTCTAGAAGGTTCTACTAATTTCTACCTCCTGTTCTGCTCCTGTTTTCCTTCACTGTGCTGCAGTTGGTGAGTTTGTAACTGTTGTTTTCTTTGTTGTTTTTGTTGTTTTATTCTGCACTTTTCTGTAATTATTTTATTGATTAGGCTTAAATAAAGCCCTAAAGATCCTTTGTACCCACCGAAGTTATTCTTTGTCAACTAACAACGCAACAATTTGATATTATATATAGATTTCTATTTATATGCGGGGATGCATATCTTTGGTAAATTATCCCTATCTTTCAAGACAAATGTATTCATGAAATAAAAGAAGAACGATTTTTGGGTGAAAATGTTCAGCTCTAATCTACAATTATAAGTTGTTGTTTTTTTTAATTCCAACTAACTACAATGTCTCTACAAAATGCATTTAGCCTTTTGGGTTTGGATACCTCAATTTTTTATATATTTTTTTGAGAACCTATATATTATGTCTATATAAAATGAGAATAAAAGACAGCGTAATATTTTCTACCATCAATTATTTCAGTTTTTCAGATATATCTCATTTAACTTTTTAAAATGTCTAAGTGATAAAAAATAACAACTCTGCCCACGTTCTAAAGACTAAAATCAATGAAAGCGACCAGTCCAAATGTCATCCACGTTCTATAGACAACAATAAATGAAAGCGACCGGTCCAAATGTCTTCCACGTTCTATAGACAACAATCAATGAAAGCGACCAGTTCAAATGTTATCCACGTTCTATAGACAACAATCAATTGAATAACAGTCCAAATTCTACCCACGTTCTATAGATAACAACCAATGAAAGAGACCAATCCAAATTTTACCCCCGTTCTATATACAACAATCCATGAAAGAGAACAGTGAAAATTCTACCCACATTCTATATACAACAATCAATGAAAGATACAAACCCAAATGCTACACGTATATTCCATAAAGAATCCAAAGAATCAATAAAAGGTAGAAAAAGAACAGTCCAATTTGACGGGGAAAATTAAGTTAAGGAAGGGACATAATCTTCCAAACGAGAGATTGGTAAAATTTTAACGACTTCACATTAATTCTTAACTACATCTGACTAAATGAATAATCACAGAGTTGTGACGTTTTAATTAATTTTGACTGGTGACCTGGGGCTAATTTCAACATCTCTTGATGTATAAGATATATTCGAAAAAATGTACATGATAGATATATTTATTTAAATATTAATATACAGGGAATCTTCTCTATATAACGAAATTCTTTATGACTAAACTATAACGGAAATAGTTCCTTTCCCTTCAGTGACATTGGAGAAATCTGTGATAATGTAATGTATACTAATGAATTAAGGTTATTTGTGTGTGAAATATATTTACATATATTCACCGTAGATATACATGCCTGATCAGCTTACTGTTCTTTTACGTATGATACTAACTCACCATCTTTTTAAAAAAATATTAAAACCATTTAGCCCTGCGTTTTAACTAACATTTTTTCTACTGTTTTCTTTGAAATGATGAAAATATTGATATTGCCTGGCTCATAAGTGGTGAACTCTCCCTTCCGTGTAATCTACCAGACCGCTCTACTATTATATTTGACTATAAGAAATAAAAGGATTAAAACCTAAATAAGGCTAATTCCTACTATCCTTTCTGATATTTAAAAATATTGGGAGAACTTGGCTCATCAGTAGTGAACCCTCCCAGCGGTTTCGCCAATTTAATCTATCAGACCGCTTCTTAGAGCTCTAATACTGTAATTGACGATTCTAGCTATATATGCTATACTGTGTGTGTGAAAGGTGGAATCTCAGAAATGATATTCAAGCAAGCAAACTATGGACATAAGCTTTTAAGACAGTAGAATTACATATAAATATTTACATCGAGCAATGCTCTTCCACAAACAATAAGAACAAAGCCAGTTAGGCATAAAATAAAGCCTATATAACATGCCATGACATTAAAATAACATGCCATTTATATATAAGAAATAAAAGTATTAAAGAACGGATTTTTCTTTTAAATATAAAACAAATTTCTAATGTCCTTATTGTGATGAAAATTATTTGATTGTTCCGCTGCGAATTGAAAATTCTGTGAATTAAAAAAATCAATTAAGGTTTCTAAAGAACATATAGACATAGTCTTTTAAACACCTACGAACATTCATAATAAACACGCTCTTGTTCGCGTATATTTGTAAGCACTTTTTGTTAGAAATAGTCGATGTTTCAATTAAGTCTGTTCAATAGCGATTATCGCTTGAAACCTTGTATTTTAAAATAAAAAGAAACTCATTGTAAAGAAATCTATGTAGTTTTAAACGCATTTTCACAATTTACCTTGAATCATATATTTGAGAACCCTAGGCGAATGATATAATCAATATCTGGGTTTTCCTTCGAGTGCACATCGAATAAAAAAACTTTTTAAAAATCAAATTTCAAATAGGCTAATTGAATTTTGATTCCTAACTAAATTATCATTATAATCATTAGTATCTATGATAGTACGACAGCGAATGAAGTTTCACCTTGAAAAATAAATTTTATTATCATTCATTTATCATCATATTCTGCGTCAGACGAATGTACTAACGCAATCATATGGCTGTGGTTTATTTCGGCACTAATGTGTCCGTGAACCGAGCGACTTTCCATTAAAAGAGTATTAAGACAACAATAATTTCCCTATTATCTATAGAAAAACCACGAGTTGGGGAGAAGTGCCTCTTTATATAAAAGGATGATTGTCCTTTTGTAAAAGAAGCTCTTCTCCCCGACTTGTATTTCTTCTTCTAAAAAATAGCATATTATCAATAATCAATCAGCCATACAAAAGTCAGATAAATGGTAAATTTAAATTGACTAGCCGAATGACCCGGGCAACGCCCGTGTTTTACCCGATTGAATGTTTTGATTCAAATACTATTTGTTACAATTATGAATTGTGGTCATGTGGCCTAGTGGTCATGGCATCTGCCCGGTAAGCGGAAGGTCGTGGGTTCGATTCCCATCCCTTGACACTTTTTTTATTTTATCCATTCTGACCAAATTCTATCCGTGAACTTCACACAGTGAACTTCACAAAGACAGAATAAGGCAATTATATAAGTAGATAATCCCCTAATTGGAGACATGCAGCTTCTATGTTATCTTATGATTCTTCAATTCCTGCCAAATGCACAAAATTACAGGGAATCTTCTTCATCTACTTCTGTTATGGCCTATTGCTAGACACTGAAGCTTTGCTTTTAATAAAACTCATGGAGAAAACTTAAGGAAGTTTTACCTTTTAGAATGTATATCGGGATTCACAGACAATAACTCTGAAAGAAATTACAGTGACCTTTATTGAAGACACACGAGATAACCAAGTGTAAACAAAATTGTCTCTGTCTCTTTAAAAAGAAAATAGACGTCCGTAGTTTTTTCCATGAGTATAATTGGTGTCTAGCCTTTTTAGACCATAGATGCATATAAAGGATATTCTTTAAAAGTTTTGTCGTTTTTGCGGGAATACAAGATTTATATGAACACAAAGAAACTACATTCCTCTAATTGTATAAGTCAAACGTCATATAAATATTTGCTCATAACTGTATATTTAAAATTTACCATTTTATTGATATTTTCTTCTTAAAGTCAGGCACAATACTTAAAATGTAAAATGCAAACGGTTTGGGAAATATATTTTCACGACAAAATTAAATATACCACTTGTAATTAATATTTAAAAAGTTAGAAATTAAGTCAATCGCAAGCAAGGGAGCAATATATTATGCAAATATTCGACACACTCTAAAATGCTTCAATTTTTTTTTTTGTATTTGTGCATATAACCTACTATATTTATAAATCTTTCTTCGTGAATTGAAGTAAAATTTGGTTAGTTAATTTTTGAAAATTATTGTACTTCTTGGTTTCGTGTTTACTTCTGAAGGGATGTGTAAATACTCTATATAAATGTGTTTTTACTTATTTCTTGCTCTATATATAAGAAAATTCAACTATTTTGACGAATATATAATTATATTTTAATTAAAACAATTTTCTACTGCCCTTACTTCAATGATAAAATAATGGATGGGCCTAGCTCATCAGTAGTGAACCCTCCCAGCGGTTTCGCAAGTTTAATCTACCATACCGATAGAATATTACATTGGGCTGTTTTGATTTTATAGTGATACTGAAGCTAACCTCTTGGAAAAGGAATTATACATGAACTATGGACATAAGCTTTGAGCGAGAGAGAGAGAGATTGAAACCACTTTATTTCAATGTTCATTTAAGGTTATATGAGGCTTAATACAAAATAAATATATAGAATAAATCATATTAAATAAGAATATATATTATGAATAAATAGATATAAATATATAAAATATTAGATATATGCATATATACAAAAATATATAAAATGTCGTCATTGGTGGGGCCCACCACGGGAAAGACTCCGCCATCGATGGACTGCGAGAGTTCTTTCCCACAGAGTGGGCAGGTTGATGTGATGGCTGGCATTACCCACCTCAAGACCAAGATGGTACTTGTAGATGGTAGTCTTCGTCACACTGGTCAACTTCTTTGTCTCGGGATGGAGGCCGACATCGAACAGCAAGGCCTGCCGATCCAGAGAGAGAGAAATTGAGATTGAAACCGCTTTATTTCAATGTTCATACAAGGTTATACAAGGCCAAACAGCTACCTTGACTCCCATTAAACAGTAAGCAAATAAAGAAACTACAATACAGCCATATAAACAGAAAATAAAAAGTATATATACGAATATTTACACCAGACGAAGCCCCTCTGAAGGGAAGTCTCGAACATATCAAGGGTGGCAAGCCGCCCTGAATTTGTACATGCCACTGCTTATAACGGAGTTCCTGTCCCCAAAACGCTCAATCGCCATGTTGAGGAATTCGCGTAGAATGATGTTATTTCAAGGCGAGAGTTGGTCAAAGAGATGCCTCCTCTCAGGCCCGTATAGAACCGACTCCACCACTTCACTATCACAAACCTCCTCATAGAGAGGGGCCAGAATAGTGTCAACATTTAGTTTTTCGAAAAATTTTCTATCTGCTCCTCGAGCTTCCTCTCCTGAGGGGTCCGAGTGGGAAACAAGGCCACGGGGGTAGTAAACTGGATGAATGGTGCAGTCATGGCTTGTTTCTCCTCTGCAGTAGCCGCCACTGGTTCAGCACTGGTCAAGGAGGGATCTGGTCGTGACGGCATTTGGCTGGTGCTCGGCGCCGGAACAGGAAGCTCGGAGGCTGGAGTCTTGCGAAGGCGCGGCAGGGCTGGAGGGTGTTGAGGGGGTCTGCTTGATGGGTGCAGACAATTCCGCAGCTGGTGTTGAGAGGACAGAATTGTTGGAAGGCATGGGCTTGGATGAGGGAGACCTCGACACCGGGCTCTGCCTTTTTTATTTGATGTTTTCGGCTCCAGATTTTTTAGAGCGCTCGCTGTGGGGGTCAGGTCCTCCTGCTGAGCATTGGATGCCCTTGATGGAGGTGAGACTATGTGGAGGGCGGTCTGGTCCAGCCTTGTGTGCGTGCAGCAGGAGCATCCACAGGGAGCACCAGCTTGTTCTCCTGGAGACCAGTCTTGCGAGGACAGTTCGCACGTTTGTGTCCCTGCTTATGGCACAGGGAGCACTTGATGCCGTAGGTCACATAGAAGTGTGTAACCACTCCCTTGGACTTGACATCCAGCCGGGCAACGATATGGGAGATCTGCACCCCGTCGCGCAGAGTGATAAAGGCCTCGCGCCGAGCATCAGCCGAGCAGGAGTCCTCGAGCTGCATCATCTTCTGTATGATGGACGTTACCTGTCCGTAAGGCCGTAGAGCAGCGACTAGATCAGCATCTTCCACGAAGAAGAGCACGTTGCCGAGCACTATTCGTTCGGCCCTTTTTATCAAAGGGAAGGCCCGCAGAGTGGCATCCTCGATGTCGAGGCCTTTCTCTATCAGCTTGTCTGCGAATTGCATGCTGGAGAGGCCGACCAGGATGTGCCCCTCCAGTTTCGTCAGCTAATAGACGGTGCCCTTGTCTAGCTTGGCTTCTAGAGCACGGTAGTACTGCTCCTGGGTGAAGTTTGGGGAGAACTCCAGGTAGACACATTGGTCCGCCTGCCCTGCTGCCGACCTGGCTCGGAAGGTAGCCTGCTTCTGCCTGGTGGTCTGGCATTCATGCACCTTACTGGGTCTTAGCGTGGCTCGTGGCCTGCTGCTGTAGGGAGGGATTCTCGGTGTCTGGATGCATCCCTTTTTGGTCCCTGAGTTGGCGTGGTCAGATTCATGTGGCCTCTTTTTAGAGGCGCCCACTGTGGTGAAGTTCACGAGAAGCTCGTTTTCTTGTTCCGTGCAGTCAGCCCAATTGCGGCGAGAATTTGCATTCTTGCCGTCGGCCGCCGGCTTAAAATTTGCATTTTTGTAATTCTTTAAATCGGAATTGCTTTCAGCCAATTCTGAAACTTTTGCCGAAATTTCGGGGGAGACTTAAATTTTTGTATGGGGTCTTTTCGGGCTTTGCAGCCCATTTTCTTGGCTTTCAGCCAATACCCCGAAGGGATCGGGGATCTCCATAGCCTCCATCTCAGCCGCAGAAAACGCGGAGCTCGCGCGCCGCGTGGCCGCACGCCGAGAGAGAGAACCCCAGCAAACCGCATCCAAAATATCATTCCTTCCCTGTTACATGCTTCAATAGAAATATATATATATTTATTTATAAATATACAATGTGCTTCGAGCAATTGCTCTTCCACGAAATATTCCTCTTTATCTACCTACGATACAACTGGTCATAAAATAAAAAGCTGCTGTACATGGGCAAAACGACGTGTGTCTCGAATGTTCCTTTATTCCATAGTTAGTGGGTTTGCAGCAATTTCGATGAAATTCTACCATTTATTTTTGATTAGTTTATACCTTGCTTAATTTAAGGCCTAAGCGCGCCATCTATCTATATAAAAAGGAAACTATTTAACGCTATATATTTTTTTCAAACAAGCAACTTCTCAAGGCAATATAAAAATATTTAGGGGAACCCTGATCACTGATTAGTGGCATACGCTCCCATTGGTGTCGCCAGTTTAATCCACCATGCAACTTTAATATTGTATTGGCCTATTCTGATTATATTGCCGACACTTTATATCAATTCTTTCATTGGTTTAGCCAATAAAAGGTAGTCGCTAACTACTCACCTTGATTATCGTGGACTATCTCATGTGCGCTTGTGATAAATAGAAACATTTTCTAAATGATTTGTGACTCTAATAAAACTTATCTTAAGAAAATCCTGTCTTGTGTTAGAGACTTTTGCTTTCTAATCATTTGCATCAGTTCTCTTATGACAGAGATTTTTATTCTACAAATATCAGTTTAAATATATTTTAAAAGAGGAATTTTAATGTCTGTATTGAGAGGTTGTGGACCTCATATCATATAGAATCATTAGACCAGGCAACACAGGCAGAAATGATGTCTGAATGGCAATATGCCCGAAGCCATTTACAATGTGACCTAAGTGCTTCAAGTTAAACTTTAAAATACATTATAAACCTTGGTCATATTGTAGTTATACAAAGATATATAATAGCAGTTGGTTCTGACTAAATGATAGTTTTCCTCAGTCATTCACTTTTATATGAAAAATAACTATCTTAATAAACTTTCCTGGGAGTGTTATCAGTATACCAGTACATCCCTGTTTAGTAAATAAAGTTATTATCTCCATTCCAAATATATTTAAATATAAAATAATATTAAACGCGCGATTATATAGTTTTCGGTTAAATCTTTCAATTAACGTTGTCTTATGTTATGGACTTGAAACTATAAATATACTAAATAAATAAATAAACTAATACATTAATAAAAATTTTAGATATTTAAAAATGCACACAAATAGCTTTTTTTTCTGTAAGTAAAGCATCTATCTCTATATAAATAAATAAAAATATATTATCCCATTGTATAATTGTACAAGGTCATATATGGAGACTGAATATATAAAATATTTAAATTATTTCAAGTATACATTAAAATTAGGCAGAATATTTTTAACAAATGGGGACACCAAGGAATTTGGTCATACTAAAGCTATATAATTCTCTCAACTAGCTATTATGTTTATTTTCAGTCTTTTAAAAAGGTCTAGAGCCAATTCATCCTGATTTATCAAAAAGGTGAATTTTAGTTTGAGATTTCTGGGAGGGGTGTTCTATTGAATCTGGCTCTCAATCTTCAAGCAGAACATCAGCTCCACCACAAGCCCTTGACCTTCCTCAAGCAGATTCCAAGATGTATATATAATTCATATATATTTCATTAAAAATTATATCCACCGAATTTTTTATGAAATTATGTGAAATAGTATTTCATTCTATTTTGACTCTTGTCCAATTGACGATTTATTGTATCTTGTTTTATACTGTTTCATGCCTGAAAAGATAAATATTTTTAAATTATTTTTTTAAAAGAAACTTATCCCTGAAAGCCTGATATTTTCACCTTAATGTAGAGATTTGGAAATATTTTAAATGAAGCAGCCATGACACGATTTTTTAACAAATATAACAGAGATTTAAAAAACAATGAAGAGAGAGAGTGGTTTAAAACATCGTTTTCCTTTAAAAGCCTTCATTACGAAAATTTATGAAACTAAATAGCTGAGACTTTTATAAAACATTTGGAATTATAAATAATTTATTTTTGAATTGGTTCAAACCTAGCCCTAAATGTTTATAATAGAAAATATAATATAAAGCATCACTTTTATTTTTTTAAAGTTTGCATGATTTTTTTTAATTTCGAAGTTGACAGAGCATGGTTATTTTAAAAAGTAATATCAATAATTTATATTAAATAACTAAAATTCTCCTTCAACATTTAAAAAATATGGCGAAATAGACACTTTCATTAAAAAAAAAAATAGATATAAGTACTACAGCTACTTGCATTGATCATTTTACCACGCCCATAGAACGCCATTTTGAAAACTGGCTACTCTCTTTTAAAGTTGCTCAAAATTTACTAAACTCAATGGTTATATATTTGCTTTTATAAGGCAAAATTGAATATCTATATTAATATATCTTGAACAATATTTTCTATCGCGAAAGATATCTTAAAAATGAATAATATGTTCCTATTTTCAGAAATTTTATTATATATTTATTTATAATATTATAAAATGTAAAATCACTAAATATTCTTAAGAAATTATTTATTGAAAAAAAAGCATTTAGAAAATCAAAATTCTTATCATCATCCTTATGTGTTTGTTGTGGTTACTAAAATCAACAAAACTGCCCTGAAGCCTAACTCAATATTCTGTGTTCGTTTTGTTATTATTTTTAAAAACTATTCAATATATTTTACTTTATATATATTACCGATACTCGCATTGTTAAAGTACCATATAAAAATATCATTTTTCGTCATTTTTAACATATAATGAGCATTTTAAATTTCAATTCGTATATGAATTTTAAATTATTCTTTTTATTTAACTCATATAAGTTTCTAATAAACAGGTAATTTATTACATATATATTAAAATTATATTTAAATTTACTTATTTTTTAAGATGAGTAAGAAAAAGCCAATCAAGATTGAACCAATTTTATCAACAGGAAGTTATGTTGGATTTCATCGAATATCAAATAACCTTGATAATTTCACAATAAAAGTTGTATTTAGAAAACTAAGTGCCTCAGAATTTTTATTTGATAATTTGAAACGTGATCCAGAATTTTTGGTTTTAGTACCAGATAAACCTCATGGAACTGTTGAGGAAAGAAGCATTACTTGGCAAGAGAAAATAACCAATCCTAGATCATCTAGTCAAACAAGTGAAGATAATTCTGAGGATGCAAGAAATGACTCTGGTGAATTAAAATTACATCTTTATACTTATACAAATGATGATATAATATGTGAAGACATTGAAATCTTAATCCCTACATTGACATCAAAGAAAGATGAAGAATATATGACAAAGAAGTTAAAGAAAATGCATATACGGCATAACATAAAAGTAAAAGGTAAGGCAGATCATCAACTAGAATATCCCCAGATGATGTATATCATGGCAGATATAGGTTCAAGCCAGGCTTCAGAAGCAGCCATGTTGTGTAAGCTTACAGCACATGCTAACGGCACACTGAGTGTATTCCCAGATTTCACCAGCGAGCCTTACAAGTTGAGAAATTCTGAGAACCAACAGTTTGACTATACCTTGGAATATGTTCAACAAGAGGAGGATGAAGCCTTACTGCCAAAGAAGTTTGAAAGACCAGGTTTGACTAAAATTGAATCTCCCCAATTTGATAAGAATTATTCTTTTACCATGTTGCTCTGTGCTCAGATAGAATCAGCTGTTGGTTTCCCCCAGGATAAGCTGTTTGTCCACTATTTGATCTCACTTCCCAGTCATCATTGGGTGTCAGAATGCCCTGAGTCAATGACTGGAGTCACCCAAACTTGTACCCCAAAGTCTAAAGGCTGTGAAGACCTAGCTTACTTTGGATATCCATTTGAGGTTGAGCTGCATTCCACTGTGAGCCATAGGGATCTACTGGCTACGGGTAGTTCTCTCCCTCAGCTACTTCTGTGCATCTCCTCTTGTGATACCTGGCAGGTGCTAGGCTACACCTGGATGACTATCATCCCGCTACCTGGGACTTCAAGAGTCCAGCTCATCGCATGGAATCCTTTGGTTCAAAGGGCTGATACCAAGTTACATAACTTCTTCATTGGTTCCACCACGGCCCTGAGTTCCATGGAGGATGTGACACTACCCCCCTCAGCCAAATGTGGAGACCAGGCCAGCAAGCTGGGACTGCGGGTGGAGACAACAGGCTCCCTCCATCTCACTGTCTCCATCGTCACAATGGGACCTCAGGATATCTGCGACCCTCTTACTCCTTCCTGCCAAGACCTCACTGGCATCCAAGCTCCTGTCAGATCTGACCCTAAGAGCATCGGCCAAGTCATTTCTGCCTTCAAGAAAGCTCGGGAAAAGATGCTGAAGACAAGAGAACTTATCCAAAACATGAGAAGATATTAACATTTTCCATGTGGTGGTTGATAAATTCAATAAATGGTCATCCACATGGTGTATATGCCCAACATTTCACTTCCTCTAGAATGAATGCACAAGAAAGTGTCTCGCTAGTCAAAATTGTGGCTACTTTGGGTCAACAATGAACTTAATTGTTTTGTTTTTATAATTTATCAGAGTAAATGATATTATTTTTAAAATTTTCTTTTTTATATAAGACAAAAGCTATGGTAATAAGACCAAATCCAAATAAATAGTATATGATGTTTCAGTAACACTGCTGTTACCGAAACGTCACACAATGATACCAAAGATACCTCTACAAAGGACAGTTTTCTTTTGAAAAAATACCATTTTTACTATTTAGCAACTCTCCAGTAAAAGGACACCTCTCCGTAAAGGACGTTTTGGCTCTGCAATTAGTTGTCCTTTACAGGGAAAGGTTCTACTGTACTATTTTTATATAAGTGAATATTTGCAAAGGGAAGAAAGTGAATACATTTGGAAAAATAAAAAATAAAAGAATTTAATTCGAGACAATTATAATATTTTAAATAAATCTCTTTATGATAAAGCACAATTTGGATTATAGATACAAGAAAATAAGACCTAATCCAAATACAGTAAAACCCCTCTATAGTGAACCCCAATGGGACAGAGCTTTTGGTTCACTATAGCCACAGTTTGGCTATCTTTTTTTACTTTTAAAAATTTTTAGATCGTATAATTAAAGGACAACCATACACACTGGAAGAGACTGCCTCTTAATAGTGGTCACTTTGTTTTAATTCCCTTAATTGACCAATTTCCTTACATTAATACTGAATAATAAAAGAAATTATTTGATGATAGGTTCTTCTTATCATTAACATACATGTACCTCTATGTCTAATTTCAAAATCAAGACAAATCCTAGGCAAAGTTTTATTAAATATATATTCAAAGATATAAAATGATTTTAAAACATCTTCATCACATCTTCTTCTTCTTCTTTCTTATCTCCACTCAATCATTAGGGTATCAAGTTGTGACCCTTGATGGTATTTGACAACCATCATGACTGGGTGAAGTAGAATGCGTCTGCCTTTGTCATTAAGACTGGGAGCACTACTCAGTGGCAGGCCGACTTAGCTCCAAAAGAAATGGCCGCCTCTGACATGAGGAACAGACGCCATGTGCAGCCGCTCCTAACACGGAGTACAAACGCTGCTCATCTTGTATTCCTGGATTAGGAGCCCTTACAGGGTACTATCAGCCGGGCCAGCTGAACCCAGGTTTTTTAGTGAGCTTGTTACTGCTCCCCCTCCTCCTTTTTCATCCGGGCTTGGGACCGGCAAAGGCGGAGTTTGTCACAAGTCTTCATCACATTATATAATACAATGTTTACTTGGAAAAAGGCTCTAATACCTTGTTGCTTCAAACACTCTTCAAGCATTGAACTTTTCAAATAAAGTTAATGTGTTTTTCTTCAATTTCATGTTTCCACATATTCTTCTTAAGTATAGAATTCCATTTGTTTTGAACCTGTCATATAAACCATTGATGGTCTTTACCTTAAAATCGCCATAGTTCATGGCATAAAAAATAAATTTGGTTGCATCACAGGCCCGTTTATTTGGTTTATTATTTTTTTTTTAGCCCTAACACGTACGATCGCGGCAAAAGTTGAGGTTGATTCCTCTTTGTAAACAATATTTTAAAAGCCTTCTATTTTATATTATAAAAAAAATAGAATATTATATTCTATTATAGTAGAAACATTATATTTTCTTATTTTAACATGTTCTTTAATTTTGCCTGTGTTGTTTCACTTTGAAAAGTTTTGAAAATGGCCTTTTTTTTTTAGTAAAAATGTTTTTGTTTTTAGAATGCCTTTGTTTTCTTTATTTTTTCGAAATGTCACACACTATTAAATTATTTGGGTTAGGTCTTATTTTCTTGTAAATCTCTTTATGGTTATTAGCTAAAGGCATTCGATATGCATTTCTAACTGATCAATCTTCAAATACACCTATGTCTTTCTTCTTCTGTATTGGTATTTCAAATGGCAGAATGTTAATCTCTAAGACATTGTTTACGTTGGTGACATATTATTTGATTCAATTTGGAGCATCATTCTCTCTCATAGATTACAAACACAAGGTAATAAGACCAAATTTTAATAAATAGTATGTGACATTTTAGTCAATAGTGTTGTAAAGGAAATTATTGATCATAATTTTTTAAATAACATTTTAATAGTTTTTTTTTTTTTTCATTTCACAAATCTATTCACTTTCTTCCCACTGCATTTATTCATTTATATAAATATAGTATTTGTAATTTTTAATGTTTAAAAATATGTATGTATTAAAACAATTTTCCCCCTCACTAAAAGTTAATCATGAAACATTCATATAGAAGATATTTTTTTAAAAAGTCCAATGTCATTAGACAAAAAGTACTGAATTCATTACTTACATACATTCAGTACTTTTGTCTGATGATAGTAACAACGCTGTTATTGAAACATCATACTATATATATATGTAATATTGTTTCAAATGGATAACCTGGCAGTCGTGTACGTGAGGCAAGTGTTGATGGTCTTCCCACACGCGGACAACAAGAAGCAGAGGCAGGGCTAGATGTTAGCACCGAGGGTGATTGGGGACAGCCCACGGGACAGAGGTAGAGGCCATGACACAAACTTGGATGCTTATCACCGAGACATGGAGAGAGAGACTGTCTGTGTGAAAGACCGCAGCCGTCTGTCGATGGCCACCCTCTAGAACATCTGCTGACCCCCTGCCAAAATCTGTCCTGTTTACAGTGGTTGTCTATAAAGAGTCCCTGGGGGCCCCACATGGGCTGGGCGTTGCCATATTCCTCCTCTCTCCACAACCGTCCTCAGCTGACCGCTCTTTGGATTTTTATTTTGACGTCAATATTTTTAGTGTTACATACAAATAGGGGTTTACGGGTATTATCAATAAAGATATAGCATGTATACAAAATATGGAGTGGTAGTAAATAGAAAGTGTCATTATTATACAGTTTAAAATATACTATATATATATATAATTTTTTTTTTGGATTTGGCTTTATTATTTTTTTGTCAGTGACTTAGGTTATTGAACCAAAGGTGCCTAAATTCTCCATGAGAAAATAAAATTTACCTGTGACTTTATAGGCGATGTTAGTGCCAGCATTTACACTCCTGCATTGTAACACTTATAAACATTGTACACATGTGCTAACAATGACAGCAGTGCTGCTGCATGCCATTCAGGGCACACTGCTTGAGGGGTACTCAGTGTGTCAACACTATTTCAGTACATACTGCTTGAGGGGTACTCAGTGTGTCAACACTATTTCAGTGTACATTGCTTGAGGGGTACTCAGTGTGTCAACACTAGTTCAGTGCACATTGTTTGAGAGGTTCTCAGTGTGTCAACACTATTTCAGTGTACATTAACTTGTAGGTGTACTCAGTGTGTCAACACTATTTAAGTGCATACTGCTTGAGGGGTACTCAGTGTGTCAACACTATTTCAGTGCATACTGCTTGAGGAGTACTCAGTGTGTCAACACTAGTTCAGTGCACATTGTTTGAGAGGTTCTCAGTGTGTCAACACTATTTCAGTGTACATTAACTTGTAGGTGTACTCAGTTTGTCAACACTATTTCAGTGTACATTGCTTGAGGGGTACTCAGTGTGTCAACACTATTAAGTGTACATTGCTTGAGGGGTACTCAGTGTGTCAACACTATTTCAGTGTACGTTGCTTGAGGGGTACTCAGCGTGTCAACACTATTTCAGCGCACACTGCTTGAGGGGTACTCAGTGTGTCAACACTATTTCAGTGTACATTGCTTGAGGGGTACTCATTGTGTCAACACTATTCAGTGTACATTACCTTAGGGGTACTCAGTGTGTCAACACTATTAAGTGTACATTGCTTGAGGGGTACTCAGTGTGTCAACACTATTTCAGTGTACATTACCTTAGGGGTACTCAGTGTGTCAACACTATTAAGTGTACATTGCTTGAGGGGTACTCAGTGTGTCAACACTATTTCAGTGTACATTGCTTGAGGGGTACTCAGTGTGTCAACACTATTAAGTGTACATTGCTTGAGGGGTACTCAGTGTATCAACACTATTTCAGTGTACATAACCTTAGGGGTACTCAGTGTGTCAACACTATTTCAGTGTACTTTGCCTTAGGGGTACTCAGTGTGTCAACATTATTTCAGCTCACAATGCTTGAGGGGTACTCAGCGTGTCAACACTATTTCAACTCGCACTGCTTGAGGGGTACTCAGTGTGTCAACACTATTTCAGTTCGCACTGCTTGAGGGGTACTCAGTGTGTCAACATTATTTCAGTTCGCACTGCTTGAGGGGTACTCAGTGTGTCAACACTATTTCAGTTCGCACTGCTTGAGGGGTACTCAGTGTGTCAACACTATTTCAACTCGCACTGCTTGAGGGGTACTCAGCGTGTCAACACTATTTCAGTTCGCACTGCTTGAGGGGTACTCAGTGTGTCAACACTATTCAGTGTACATTACCTTAGGGGTACTCAGTGTGTCAACACTATTAAGTGTACATTGCTTGAGGGGTACTCAGTGTGTCAACACTATTTCAGTGTACATTAGCTTAGGGGTACTCAGTGTGTCAACACTATTAAGTGTACATTGCTTGAGGGGTACTCAGTGTGTCAACACTATTTCAGTGTACATTACCTTAGGGGTACTCAGTGTGTCAACACTATTAAGTGTACATTGCTTGAGGGGTACTCAGTGTGTCAACACTATTTCAGTGTACATTGCTTGAGGGGTACTCAGTGTGTCAACACTATTAAGTGTACATTGCTTGAGGGGTACTCAGTGTATCAACACTATTTCAGTGTACATAACCTTAGGGGTACTCAGTGTGTCAACACTATTTCAGTGTACTTTGCCTTAGGGGTACTCAGTGTGTCAACATTATTTCAGCTCACAATGCTTGAGGGGTACTCAGCGTGTCAACACTATTTCAACTCGCACTGCTTGAGGGGTACTCAGTGTGTCAACACTATTTCAGTTCGCACTGCTTGAGGGGTACTCAGTGTGTCAACATTATTTCAGTTCGCACTGCTTGAGGGGTACTCAGTGTGTCAACACTATTTCAGTTCGCACTGCTTGAGGGGTACTCAGTGTGTCAACACTATTTCAACTCGCACTGCTTGAGGGGTACTCAGCGTGTCAACACTATTTCAGTTCGCACTGCTTGAGGGGTACTCAGTGTGTCAACATTATTTCAGTTCGCACTGCTTGAGGGGTACTCAGTGTGTCAACACTATTTCAGTTCGCACTGCTTGAGGGGTTGTTGGAGAGTGACTCGCACATCGGCTGTTGCCATAGCAACGCCAGCTTCCCCCAGACATCACGTGACCTGGCGCCACACCGACCGGCGGCCGTACCTGTATAAGTTTCAGTTTGCTTTGTTGTCTGCCCCTACGCTTGCCTTTTGTTTGACTCTCTTTGTTCCTTGTCATCTTAATATAATATAATTGTTAATTAAACATACTTTCTGAGATCCAGCCTCTGATTCTCTTACATGGCAGCAGAGCTTGGTTGGTATCAAATATTTTTGTTTATCTAAGCTGAAATTCGTTTGCTTGCTCAAGATGACAACTGAACTTCCACAAATTCAAAAATTCAACAGCGATAATTTTCATCTATGGAAATTTCAAATGAAGATTATTCTAGAAGCAAAAGATCTTCTCAGTATAACTGATGGCTCTGAAGTAAAACCTGAAATAGAGGATATTGCAAAATTCTCTGAATGGAAAAAGAAAGTCTGCACACTGTTGCATTCTTCCAGTCCAAATCTGTGAAGAATTGTATCAATATAATGAGTCTGAGATAGAAAAAATCCATCTTCCGCCCTTTTTATTTCAATTCCAATAAATGGTTTGCTATCTTTCTTTTCTGTTAGAGTAACATATTTTTCTATTTCTGAGGCTAGGTTGTCATTAATTTCCTTACTAGTTCCAGCAATGATGAGATCATCTACATATAGACCCAGTATTGCATACTCTTCTCCTCTCTGGAGTTTATAGACACATGGATCACATTTGGTTCTGATCATTCCCAACTGGTATAAAATTTCATTGATCTTTTTGTTCCAACATTTTCCTGATTGTGGTAGACCATACAGGCTTTTTTCCAATTTACACACTTTGTTTTCTTCTCCTTTTTGCATAAAACCATCTGGTTATCTCATATATACTGTCTCTTCTAACTCACCATAGAGATAAGCTGTCTTCACATCATAAGTCTTTATGATTAAATTCTGTTGTATTGCAAGAGCTACTATTGTTCGCAAGCTTTCCTTTTTGAGTACAGGTGAAAAATATTCCTTTTAATCTACACCATATCTTTGATTGCATCCAACAGCAACCAGTCTGGCCTTTCTTTTATATATGCCATCATTTGAGGTTTTCTTTGTACTGTAGACCCATTTACTATTGATGACTTTCATACCATTTTCCCTTGGTACTAGTGTCCATACTTTATGCTTCTCTATCTCACTGATATCTTCTTCCATTGCTTTGTGCCATTCATTTCTTTCTCCACTATCCATTGCTTCTTTAAAGTTCTCCGGAATATAATGATCTATTTCCATAATTAAGTTTGCCTCATTCCTATCCTTTATTCTTTGTGAGCGTCAACTCCTTTTTTGATCAATTTTCTTTCTTGTTCTTCAAGTCTTGCTTTGTGCCGTTCTTCTAAGATGCTCTTTGTTTCTCCTTTCTTTCTTCCTCCTTTTATGCATCTTTCCTGTATCGGTTCAGTTTGTGATGAGTCATTTTCACAGTCACCACCTAGTTTTACTGAAGTATCCTCCTGAGACTTCATTTTACTCTCTGTGACAGGATTGTCTTCTTTCAAGATATGAAAGTTTTCAGCAACTATTTCTTCACAATTTCCTTTATAGGTCAAATTATCACAATTAGTATCTTCCTGAATATCATTTGCATAATCAATTCCTCTCTTCACAAAATTTTACTGATCTGACTACATGAATTCTCTTTGTCATTATATCATATATTCTGTAAGCTTTTCTTTTAATGGAATAACCAATAAATATTCCCTTTCTACCCTTTGGTGAAAACTTGGTTCTTCTTGGTTTACTCTCAAGCCAATGTGTCACACGTCCAAATATTCGAATGTGTTTGACCGATGGTTTCCTGCCATTCCATCTCTGCATAGGTGTATGGTGCTTGATAGACCTGTGGGGTGTACAATTAGTAATGTATGTAGCTGTAGCAATTGCCTCTGCCCAAAACATCATGGGTAATTTTGAGTCAATTAGTAAGGTTCTCGCTGTATCTATAAGAGTCCTATTCACTCTCTTTGCGACTCCATTACTTTGTGGTGAGTATGTGGTGGTAAGTTGGTGATGGATCCCACTTCTCTTGAAAAGTCCTTCAAATCTAGAGTTACAAAATTCAGTTCCATTGTCGGTTCTTACATCTTTTATTCTAAGACTTAATTCGTTTTCGGCTCTTGCTTTAAATTCTTCAAATCTCTCAAAGGTCTCATCTTTTGACCTAGGAAATATACAAAGATTCTTTTACTGTAATCATCTACTATAACAAGAAAATACTTAGATCCTACTAAAGATTGACATGGCATTGGTCCACATAAATCCATATGAATAAACTGCAGGGGCTTAACTGTATAATTTTCTGTACTATTATATGGCTTCTGAACCAGTTTTCCCATTATGTATGCTTTGCACTCTGGTAACCTTTCAAATTTTAGATCCAATCCTCTTACAATATGTCCTTGAATCATTTTTTTCATGTACTCTTCATTTATATGGTTTAATCTTTTATGCCATAAACTTATATTGCTATTTTTATTTGATAAATGTGTATTTATAACCATGACATTTTCATTTTTTGCTATTGGTACATATCTTAGTTTTGTTTCCATCATAAACATTCTATCTTTAATGTATGCTTCAGCAACTAAATCATTCCCTTCATTATAAATTTTTGCTCCACTTTATTGAAAATAACTGAATTTCCTTTGTTGACTAATTCGTATACTGACAAGAAATTATTCCTTAAATTTGGTACATGTCAGATATCTTTGATGCAAATATTTTCTTGGCCTTCACTTGTGCATGTATAAGTCTCATTTCTCCTTTGACTGTGGCTTGGGTAGTTTTGCCCTTCTCAGCTAGGTTGATCTCACTTTTGTACTCTGTCACATTTTCCATCAAAGTTAGGTTTGGGGTTAAATGTGCGGTGCATCCTGAATCTATACACCATATTTGCCTATCATTTCTCCCATCTGGTGAATCTTCAAATTCTTTTACATATGTTTCAAATGATTGCTCATTAATTCCACTTTTCATAGTATCCACTAGGTTATTTGAATGTTCCCTACTGTATCTGTGATTCCTATAATCAGGAGTCCATTTCTTTTGATATCCTTGTTTCTGCTTTTCTCAAAACCAGCAATCATTAGCTAGATGTCCCTTTTTATTACAAACAAAACATCTTTTTGGCTGAAATTGTTGAACTTTTCTATCTTTAATTCTGTATACTTGTTCATGCCCATTCTCAACCGATTGATTTAATTTCATATTTCTTCTTGACTCCTCTTCTCTTAGAGTTTGTTGAATCTCTTCTACTGTTGCCCCTCTATTAGATCGTAAGACAATAGCAATATTTTCATACCTTGGATGTATGCCTCTGACAATATGAAATGAAAGTTCTCTTGAGGTAAATTGATGCCCTAATGATGAACTTCTAGCAGCAATATTTTTTGTCCTTGTTATATATTCATCTACAGTTTCATTTTATCTTTAATTCTAATGTTCTTTAATTCTAAGCCTATATCAATAATTTTATCTTCCAAATTTCCTGTGTATGTTTTTTTCAGTGAGTCCCATACTTTCTTAGCATTTGTTTCACCTATGAACATTCCAGCTTGTTCATTAGTCGATTTTGTGATGATTATCCCAAAAGCTTCATCATTTTTATCACTCCAAATCTCCCAAGAACTTTTGTCTTCCATATCAGGTTCTGGATCGGAAATTACACATTTAAATAATTTTCTTCCTCTCAGAACTGCACCGATTTTCAACGCCCATATTTGATAATTTTGTTCCTGTTAATGGGATAAAAAATTATATTCAGCCATTTTCGCCTTTTGAGCTAATATAAACAAACCAATATAATTCAAAAACAAATATATATTTTAAATTTATTTAAATATTGGGTAGCTTTTAAGCATGCAATACATAGATATAATTTAACTTAATCTATATAAATACCTTTAATCTTCTCAGAAGTGCTTCAGTTTACCGATCAGAATAAACTTCTTGCTTAATCTTCAGATTAAATATTTTCGCTTTTGAGCTTGATATTGAACAAGCACGCTCTGCTACCAATTGTTGACTTTGCTTAGAATTATTAATCAAACCGATTCCAATAATTATTAATTAAACATTATATTTATTGATTTACAAGAGAGAGAACAAAATATAAAAGGGAAATTAATATTAAACAAAGGAACTTTTTTCTGTTTCGGTTAGCGCCTATTTACCTGTGAGTAACAATTAATTAATATATATACAACATCAACACTATTTCAGTGTACATTGCTTGAGGGGTACTCAGTGTGTCAACACTATTTCAGTGTACATTGCTTGAGGGGTACTCAGTGTGTCAACACTATTTCAGTGTACGTTGCTTGAGGGGTACTCAGTGTGTCAACACTATTTCAGCGCACACTGCTTGAGGGGTACTCAGTGTGTCAACACTATTTCAGTGTACGTTGCTTGAGGGGTACTCAGCGTGCTCAGCGTGTCAACACTATTTCAGCGCACACTGCTTGAGGGGTACTCAGTGTGTCAACACTATTTCAGTGTACATTGCTTGAGGGGTACTCAGTGTGTCAACACTATTTCAGCGCACACTGCTTGAGGGGTACTCAGTGTGTCAACACTATTTCAGTGTACGTTGCTTGAGGGGTACTCAGTGTGTCAACACTATTTCAGCGCACACTGCTTGAGGGGTACTCAGTGTGTCAACACTATTTCAGTGTACGTTGCTTGAGGGGTACTCAGTGTGTCAACACTATTTCAGCGCACACTGCTTGAGGGGTACTCAGTGTGTCAACACTATTTCAGTGTACGTTGCTTGAGGGGTACTCAGTGTGTCAACACTATTTCAGCGCACACTGCTTGAGGGGTACTCAGTGTGTCAACACTATTTCAGCGCACACTGCTTGAGGGGTACTCAGTGTGTCAACACTATTTCGGCGCACACTGCTTGAGGGGTACTCAGTGTGTCAACACTATTTCAGTGTACGTTGCTTGAGGGGTACTCAGTGTGTCAACACTATTTCAGCGCACACTGCTTGAGGGGTACTCAATGTGTCAACACTATTTCAGCTCACACTATTTCCTCTCTTGAGTGCCTATTTTTGCCAATTCTGGGTATTGAGACCTTTACTGTATATGCGTCAGATCAACAATAAATATACTTTTAGCATGACACCTCCAAATAAAAAAATGGCAGAGATGATTAGGTACACAATTAGAAATATAGGTTAAATACACAAGGTAATAAGACCAAATAAATGGTAATTTTGGTAACAACTAGTATCTATTGCATATACTTCTTGTCAGCTCTTTGACTACTTGTATTGTTTTTGTCTACTCGATTATATATCTAGTGAAGAGGAAAAGAGCTAAAATCACGATTTTTCCCGTATTTAGCAAGTTCCTGCCTAACAGGAAATGTGATAAGTGGGAAAGCACTAGTTTTGCCCTTATACAACAGGCTAGATAAATAGACCACCAATTTAAATCAGCCTTTACACATATGTAGTTTTAATTTTTTTGTCCAAAATATTTTCTTCATGCATCTTTTTATCAAGTGATGTAGAGGTATATGGTAATTATTTATTTTTGTTTTCAAATTAGCCACCCTCAAGTGAAAAAAAAAAAAAAAAGAACTAACGAGAGAATTAAGAATCCAATTAATGTTTTAATTAAGGTTGTTATTATTCTTGTGAGAGAAGTGTGCGCAATCTAATTAAGAAAGCTATTTTCTTCCACCCATCGTTTCTTAACAAAGTCTCGTGGAATTTTCTCTATGAAATAATGACGTTTTTGTGATAATTTGCTAGTTGTATGAACTCTGTGTCCAGATTTGACTTGGATAAAGGAAAGGCATGTCTTAAATAGCCAGCCAAGGAATCGAGGTAAAATAATATCTCAAATTACCTCTTAAAACAGGTCACGAAAAGCCAATGAAAAGACCAGCTTTTTTTGGTCCTCAAGGTACAGCTTGTACCACGCCGATGAGGGCCAACACCCTGAAAGGCGTTCTGGTTAATTTTTAATTGATTAATCAAGAAAGGGTATTTGGCATTTTTGGAATAATAAAAACTCAACGATTAGTTCATATTTATTCCGACAGATGGCGCAAGCCATTAGCAACTTTTAGTTGCACAATGAGGAAAAATACCTTTCTCTCTTAATTCATAAATCTCATACCTGTATAAAATATCCCTTTTTGTTACGCAAACTTTGACTTTAATCATCATCGATGCTACGTCACTACTATGACGTCACAACTTCCAACTTCTACCTTTCAACCTTTCTGTTATGTTTATCACTAGCTTGTTTTAACAATATATGTAAAACGAAAATTAAAATTATACCGCGAATGTTTCTTTTAAAAATCGAAATTTATTTTCAAAGAGAAATAGCGACATTTCTAACTTTGAGGATGAGGTATGGAAAGGTGAAACATGAAGAGTAATGGAGAACGGAAAAATAAAAAGTGTCCAGGGGCGGGAATCGAACCCACACCCTTCTGCTTACCGGGCAGGTGCCTTGTCCACTCGGCTACCCTGGACGTATTTTTCCGTTCATAACTTATATTTAAAGTAACATTTAAAATACAATATAACGCGGCTGATGATTGTAAAACGAAAATTAAAATTATACCGCGAATGTTTCTTTTAAAAATCGAAATTTATTTTCAAAGAGAAATAGCGACATTTCTAACTTTTAGGATGAGGTATGGAAAGGTGAAACATGAAGAGTAATGGAGAACGGAAAAATAAAAAGTGTCCAGGGGCGGGAATCGAACCCACACCCTTCTGCTTACCGGGCAGGTGCCTTGTCCACTCGGCTACCCTGGACGTATTTTTCCGTTCATAACTTATATTTAAAGTAACATTTAAAATACAATATAACGCGGCTGATGATTGTAAAACGAAAATTAAAATTATACCGCGAATGTTTCTTTTAAAAATCGAAATTTATTTTCAAAGAGAAATAGCGACATTTCTAACTTTGAGGATGAGGTATGGAAAGGTGAAACATGAAGAGTAATGGAGAACGGAAAAATAAAAAGTGTCCAGGGGCGGGAATCGAACCCACACCCTTCTACTTACCGGGCAGGTGCCTTGTCCACTCGGCTACCCTGGACGTATTTTTCCGTTCATAACTTATATTTAAAGTAACATTTAAAATACAATATAACGCGGCTGATGATTGTAAAACGAAAATTAAAATTATACCGCGAATGTTTCTTTTAAAAATCGAAATTTATTTTCAAAGAGAAATAGTGACATTTCTAACTTTGAGGATGAGGTATGGAAAGGTGAAACATGAAGAGTAATGGAGAACGGAAAAATAAAAAGTGTCCAGGGGCGGGAATCGAACCCACACCCTTCTGCTTACCGGGCAGGTGCCTTGTCCACTCGGCTACCCTGGACGTATTTTTCCGTTCATAACTTATATTTAAAGTAACATTTAAAATACAATATAACGCGGCTGATGATTGTAAAACGAAAATTAAAATTATACCGCGAATGTTTCTTTTAAAAATCGAAATTTATTTTCAAAGAGAAATAGCGACATTTCTAACTTTGAGGATGAGGTATGGAAAGGTGAAACATGAAGAGTAATGGAGAACGGAAAAATAAAAAGTGTCCAGGGGCGGGAATCGAACCCACACCCTTCTGCTTACCGGGCAGGTGCCTTGTCCACTCGGCTACCCTGGACGTATTTCTCCGTTCATAACTTATATTTAAAGTAACATTTAAAATACAATATAACGCGGCTGATGATTGTAAAACGAAAATTAAAATTATACCGCGAATGTTTCTTTTAAAAATCGAAATTTATTTTCAAAGAGAAATAGCGACATTTCTAACTTTGAGGATGAGGTATGGAAAGGTGAAACATGAAGAGTAATGGAGAACGGAAAAATAAAAAGTGTCCAGGGGCGGGAATCGAACCCACACCCTTCTGCTTACCGGGCAGGTGCCTTGTCCACTCGGCTACCCTGGACGTATTTTTCCGTTCATAACTTATATTTAAAGTAACATTTAAAATACAATATAACGCGGCTGATGATTGTAAAACGAAATTTAAAATTATACCGCGAATGTTTCTTTTAAAAATCGAAATTTATTTTCAAAGAGAAATAGCGACATTTCTAACTTTGAGGATGAGGTATGGAAAGGTGAAACATGAAGAGTAATGGAGAACGGAAAAATAAAAAGTGTCCAGGGGCGGGAATCGAACCCACACCCTTCTGCTTACCGGGCAGGTGCCTTGTCCACTCGGCTACCCTGGACGTATTTTTCCGTTCATAACTTATATTTAAAGTAACATTTAAAATACAATATAACGCGGCTGATGATTGTAAAACGAAAATTAAAATTATACCGCGAATGTTTCTTTTAAAAATCGAAATTTATTTTCAAAGAGAAATAGCGACATTTCTAACTTTGAGGATGAGGTATGGAAAGGTGAAACATGAAGAGTAATGGAGAACGGAAAAATAAAAAGTGTCCAGGGGCGGGAATCGAACCCACACCCTTCTGCTTACCGGGCAGGTGCCTTGTCCACTCGGCTACCCTGGACGTATTTTTCCGTTCATAACTTATATTTAAAGTAACATTTAAAATACAATATAACGCGGCTGATGATTGTAAAACGAAAATTAAAATTATACCGCGAATGTTTCTTTTTAAAATCGAAATTTATTTTCAAAGAGAAATAGCGACATTTCTAACTTTGAGGATGAGGTATGGAAAGGTGAAACATGAAGAGTAATGGAGAACGGAAAAATAAAAAGTGTCCAGGGGCGGGAATCGAACCCACACCCTTCTGCTTACCGGGCAGGTGCCTTGTCCACTCGGCTACCCTGGACGTATTTTTCCGTTCATAACTTATATTTAAAGTAACATTTAAAATACAATATAACGCGGCTGATGATTGTAAAACGAAAATTAAAATTATACCGCGAATGTTTCTTTTAAAAATCGAAATTTATTTTCAAAGAGAAATAGCGACATTTCTAACTTTGAGGATGAGGTATGGAAAGGTGAAACATGAAGAGTAATGGAGAACTGAAAAATTTTTCCGTTCTCCATTACTCTTCATGTTTCACCTTTCCATACCTCATCCTCAAAGTTAGAAATGTCGCTATTTCTCTTTGAAAATAAATTTCGATTTTTAAAAGAAACATTCGCGGTATAATTTTAATTTTCGTTTTACAATCATCAGCCGCGTTATATTGTATTTTAAATGTTACTTTAAATATAAGTTATGAACGAAAAATACGTCCAGGGTAGCCGAGTGGACAAGTCACCTGCCCGGTAAGCAGAAGGGTGTGGGTTCGATTCCCGCCCCTGGACACTTTTTATTTTTCCGTTCTCCATTACTCTTCATGTTTCACCTTTCCATACCTCATCCTCAAAGTTAGAAATGTCGCTATTTCTCTTTGAAAATAAATTTCGATTTTTAAAAGAAACATTCGCGGTATAATTTTAATTTTCGTTTTACAATCATCAGCCGCGTTATATTGTATTTTAAATGTTACTTTAAATATAAGTTATGAACGGAAAAATACGTCCAGGGTAGCCGAGTGGACAAGGCACCTGCCCGGTAAGCAGAAGGGTGTGGGTTCGATTCCCGCCCCTGGACACTTTTTATTTTTCCGTTCTCCATTACTCTTCATGTTTCACCTTTCCATACCTCATCCTCAAAGTTAGAAATGTCGCTATTTCTCTTTGAAAATAAATTTCGATTTTTAAAAGAAACATTCGCGGTATAATTTTAATTTTCGTTTTACAATCATCAGCCGCGTTATATTGTATTTTAAATGTTACTTTAAATATAAGTTATGAACGGAAAAATACGTCCAGGGTAGCCGAGTGGACAAGGCACCTGCCCGGTAAGCAGAAGGGTGTGGGTTCGATTCCCGCCCCTGGACACTTTTTATTTTTCCGTTCTCCATTACTCTTCATGTTTCACCTTTCCACACCTCATCCTCAAAGTTAGAAATGTCTCTATTTCTCTTTGAAAATAAATTTCGATTTTTAAAAGAAACATTCGCGGTATAATTTTAATTTTCGTTTTACAATCATCAGCCGCGTTATATTGTATTTTAAATGTTACTTTAAATATAAGTTATGAACGGAAAAATACGTCCAGGGTAGCCGAGTGGACAAGGCACCTGCCCGGTAAGCAGAAGGGTGTGGGTTCGATTCCCGCCCCTGGACACTTTTTATTTTTCCGTTCTCCATTACTCTTCATGTTTCACCTTTCCATACCTCATCCTCAAAGTTAGAAATGTCGCTATTTCTCTTTGAAAATAAATTTCGATTTTTAAAAGAAACATTCGCGGTATAATTTTAATTTTCGTTTTACAATCATCAGCCGCGTTATATTGTATTTTAAATGTTACTTTAAATATAAGTTATGAACGGAAAAATACGTCCAGGGTAGCCGAGTGGACAAGGCACCTGCCCGGTAAGCAGAAGGGTGTGGGTTCGATTCCCGCCCCTGGACACTTTTTATTTTTCCGTTCTCCATTACTCTTCATGTTTCACCTTTCCATACCTCATCCTCAAAGTTAGAAATGTCGCTATTTCTCTTTGAAAATAAATTTCGATTTTTAAAAGAAACATTCGCGGTATAATTTTAATTTTCGTTTTACAATCATCAGCCGCGTTATATTGTATTTTAAACAATATATGTAATGGAACAAGTCGTTCCTTAAATCTACTTATATATTTGCCTTATTCTGTCTGTTTGTTTGTCTGTTTGTCTGAAGCTCACGGATAGAATGCGCGCTCATTGGCTGCAAGGGAACACGCGTCCTCCCTGCCCCCCTCTAGACAACCCTGTTATTCAAAAACCATACATCCAATCGCCATGAAATTCTGGGATATTATTAGGTATATCCCCGGAAAGGTTTTCGAAAAATAATTTCTTGAATATATTGAATATCCTTAGAGTTATTTGCAGAATTGTAGATATAACTCGCAAGCAGCGCCGCCAGACGGTGATAGGCCTAAGCTTGCTGCTCCACCCCTGTTGACCTTGGGTCGTCGTGTGAGTCACAGCATGATGCAACAAAAAACACTCTCTCTGGGGATTGCGGCGTCAACAACCTGTAAGTTTGTGCCTCTCTCATAAACCTGTCTATACAGACTACCCTGTCTATAGCGACCACTCTAGACAACCCTGTTATCAGCTGTGTGATACATCCACCTGTCTATACAGACCACCCTGTTAATAGCGACCACCCAAGTCAACGTTTTCAGAATATATTCGCACTCGGGTAAACCCCGGGCGTTGCCCGGGCCATTCGTCTAGTAAATATATATTTGTTTATATCAAAAGGGATGTCCTCGTAACTACAACATACGTGAGTACAAAAACAACTAGAAATCCTTAGAAGGAATCATCGTATTTTGCTAAGCCTATATCACTTTTTCTATTTTTCATTTAGGTCATGCATTAAACGAGTCCAATGGTTTACGACAAGCATTTCTCTATTTGGGTAAGAGGACAACACATGGGTTATAGATTGACCCCTTAATTTCACGCATAATAACTCTATGTAAAGATTTAAAGATGAGTAAAACCCCCCAAACAGAGCTCAAGTCCCTCTCATTCAGCATTTTTTTCATCCATTCATGGTGGTTACGAAAAGTTCAGACTTCTGAAGCTTGAATTATGAAGAACTGAGGTCTCTGCTGATTTATGAATTTCCACGTGTATTCTCTGCTTAGGCAAGTCAATAATAACTTCTTTATCATTGTGACCATCATTAGAAATGGACTTCTTGTTATGATAATACCAAGTACATATTGTATAGGCTATTTTCAATAATGGAGGCTAGGGAATTTTCCTTCAAAACAAAAATGTTTCTAAAAAAAGCCGGCCTAGTCTGTGAGATCACTTACTACCTGTACGAACTTCCCCTTTCACGGCGAGAAGCGCATGCGTCAAGGCGCAGGGAAGCAGGAGCCAATAGCAAACACGGACATACGCCGATTAAGGCCTAGTATATTATAGTGATAAAAAATGACGAAAAATTAACATTTTTGTTTTGAAAAAAAACTAATTGTAATATACCTTATAATAATATTATAATCTGCTCTGTTTAATTAATTTATTTTTGATATTGTTTGGATTTGGCAGCACACTGTAATTATTGTTGTTGTTATGAATCTATTAAAAAAGTGTATGTTTGACATTAGAAAGATATATAATTAAAATTTGTTTATTAATTTAATAAAGCATATTTATTTATTTAATCGAAGAGAGAGGAACATCACAATAATAAATAACACGTTAAAGCAAAAGTGCAATAAGAAAACTACGAGTTTGGATAGCAACATTGGTATCGTTATCCTTACATTATCCTTTGATGTTGGCAGAAAAGATGCTTCCAAAAATGGCCCAATATTGTTTACTAATATAGTAAGGACAGTATAGAAAATTGTTTAATAAAAAAAAAAAAAAAGAAACATGCGCGTCTAAAATAGTTTCAATTTCTTATAACAGATGGCGCGCTAATGCATCATAGTTACTGAGAAATGTGTGAGAAATGAGAAAACAGTAAATGTGTTTTATAACCCTATAGTTCTATGTTATAACTACTTGGTGGATATTTCTCGAAACATGAGCTGCCATGTAAGGAACTTCCGTTATAGCATGTGAAGGATGGTGGTCAATAGAGTTGGCTCACGAACGCTGGTCAGGCAATCTCAGAGACTTGCACGGAGGATTTCTGCAGGATAGTCTCTGGTAACTCTCTCGTCAGGTACTTACTTAGATTTAATAACAGAATGACTTCGCAACCAACAAGAGGTTGTTAGAGGAATGTTCAGGAGATTTGGATTTTCACGAATTAGCTTACACTTTCATAAATTTATCATTTAAAAAGCCGTTTAAGAAGGCCTTTTTTTAAGTCTTAAGACTGGTGTTCTATCTCATTCTGGCACTTCCAAGGCGATCAAACTATGACCATAGTGGCGGTAAGCCTTTGTTTCTTGGTCACTTCATTGAGAATTTCCTTGGGAATAATAATGCGCTGGTTTTCCTTTGTCTTAAACATCCATATGTAGTTGACCTAATAGTAGGTTACTCAGCCTTTAAGCAGTTTACAACTTCAAGGGCGAAGAAGTGCCTTACTCCATAGTAGGATGGTGTAGGGTGGCCCCATGTTATCATGGCCTGTACCACGTGAACTAGGGATAATAATAATAATAAAAAAGGATGGAGTTGGAGACTTATCTCGGTCTCTTCTCGGCCACTCCTGACCTAGCAGTTTATCCTCTGCAACATGGAGGCGCCAGGTTAGGGTCTTCCCTTCCTAGAATGTATAGTAAGGCATGTCCCATACTCATCTAGTACTTTGGGAGGCAAAAACGGCTTAAGAAAGAATAAAAACAAAATACAATTCTATATACAGTTACGAGCGTCATGCGTTCTTAATAATTTTTCATCTCTATCACCGTTTGCTTTTTTTTTGGAATGGCGCTCTCCTATTGGTTGGCTACGATCACGCCACCTTTGCCCCCCCCCCCCCCCCACTCGCTTCTTCGTTTTTGTAACTATTGTATTGGAGCGGGTCGCTCCTTAAATAAATGCATATATTAGTTAATAACTAAATGGAATCCTCTCTTTCTTTTTCCCAGTATGAGACGCCTACGGAAGCCAACAGTACATAGACAGATAAAGCACATAGGCTATAGTTATTAACTAATATATGCATTTATATAAAAGGCGCCAATTTATAATTGTAACAAATAGTATTTGAATCAAAACATTCAATCGGGTAAAACACGGGCGTTGCCCGGGTCATTCGGCTAGTCGAATATTAACGCGTTTAACAGGTAATCGTTTTAAAAGAGGGTCACCTCGATTAGAAGAAAGTAAAAGAAGTCAAGGGTGTTGACTGTATACAAGAGGCTCCTACTTCAGACATGTTTTTTCTGTATTTCGGAGCACAATCTACCAAAATAACCTTTACTGTTGAACTATCACATCTAGTAAACTTTCTATATTTAACAAATGAAAATATTAAGACCCGAATGTTTCTTTTCACAAATAAATCAAACTTGTTTATTTATTGTTTTACTGCGATGAAAAAAATATTGGATAGGGCTTGGCTCATCAGTGGTCAACCTTCCAAGCGGTTTCGCCAATTTAATCTACCAGACCGCTACTTTAGAGCTCTAATACTGTATTGGATAATTCTGCTTATATATGCTACACTGAAGGGTGGAATCTTAAAAATGGTATTTAAGCAAACTATGGACATAAGCTTTTATTTGTGAAAACATTCACGTCTTAATGTTTTAATTTGTTATATATAGATGGCGCGTTATTGCTTTGTGTATTAAACTTTCTATATTACTTGTTAGTAGCATCCATTCCAGCGTAGCTGATAGGATAAAAAACTAATATGGAATCAATATTATGGAGGAGTAATATCGTTTAAGGAGTTTGGTGGATGTATTGAGGTCAGACGCCAACCAGGACTGCTGCTTCTGCTGGGAATAACGTCCGGTTTAACACACGGATCCATCGCTGAGTCGATATACAGGAAAACTTGTCTGTCGGGGACCTGACGTTGTGGCTTTAGCCTTGCCGTGGAGGTATAGCTGAACACATGGCATATGTAAATAGGATTAGATATCAACAAACTTTCTTTATAAAATAAATAAAGCTTCCAGGGCTAAATTTCTTGTACAACCTTTTATTTTCAAGCTTTCAACACTCCAGTTGAATGACTGACAAGTCTGAAAGTTTGAAAATAATAGGTTGTACAAGAAATATAGCCCTGGAAGCTTTATTTATTTTATAACAACCATTCTCTTTATTTCCAACGTTTCGGTCACCCGCTGTCATATTTTAAAGGAAAAAAACAAAAAAAAATCTTAAACATAAGAAAAGGCATCTCCTGATCGTGCAACTAAAAGTTACTGATGGCTTGTGCCATCAATCGGAATAAATGTCAATTAATTGTTGTTCTGTAATTATTCCATATAATTGGCTAAATATCCATTCATAATTAATAAAGAATGGGTATTCGACCAATTCTGGAATAATTAAAAATAAAAAAATAGTTGATATTTATTCCGATAGATGGCGCAAGCCATCCGCAACCTTTAGTTACACGATTAGAAGATGCCTTTATCTTAATTTATCCACCTGATACATAGTACAGTGAGCCAGGCCCTCCAATTATTTTTTCCATTACAGTAAGGGCAGTAGTAATTGTTTTTTTTTTTTTTAATCATACGCGTCTATAATAGTTTCGAATTTTTAAAACAGATGGCGCGCTAATGCATCATACATGTAAACCTATGTTTGTAAGAATCCTAATACGTTTAAGTCATTGCTTATGTTATTTTATTCTATCGTCTCAAGTGCATTTTGTTCCCCTATGTAGATTTTATTACAATTTTACTTTTCTATTCTCTGTATACAATATCTTCAATTTTCCTATCATTTGATATTGGTCCTTTCATTATTTATGCCTTGTTTCTATGTCTCTAGAGGTCTGCTCAGTGTTGTAGACATCAAACCGTTTTCTATTAAAAATTCTTTTCATATTTGCATCTAGTACTTCAATGTAGAGAGTATGTTTGTCCCTTAGGGCTGTTCTTAGGGCTATTTCTTTGTTTTTCATCTTTCTTTTATTGATATTTCTATTTTAGTATCACGACACCACAATCATAATAAATACTCATATATATCAGGCAAATAATATTTTACAAAATTTATATTCTTATCTGATCATAATCTTTAGAAAAATAATCTTCAAGAATCTTTAGCAAAAATAATAATATATAAATGTGTGGACAATTTTACGGGAAAATAATGATATATATTTTTAATTAATATGTTATAATACCTTGATAAAGGTTGGCGTTCAGCCAACTGAAATATTGGTAAAATGAATGATATTTTGATCCAAGATATGCCTTTTTAATTAAAGATTTATTTATGGATTACTCTATTTTCAAAATAATGATATATGAAAATGAAGATCTCCTCTTCTGTCAAAATGGATGTCAAAACTAGACATACTACAAAACTAGACAACTAGGTATCTAAAGGCAAAAATTTATTTTATTTTTACGAATTGATATAGAAAAGTTAAACAAAGGCTAAGATCTATAATTAGAAGTATATAGTAATTCAATATATAATCTGAGACAAAAGATTTCAATATGTATTCATTTTACACAAAAGCAAATGGCTGCAAGTTGATAAGATACGGGAAGTTACAGGAATAATTACAGACGAAACTGTGAAAAGGGGAGAAAGCGGCAGTGGTTTCCGCCTCATTATACACCCAATTAACATTAATTAAGACGAGAAATCTGATTTTCTCTCATAATTACTAGGAAGATCTGCTGTTTATCTTAACACTCCGCCATTTTGTTTTATCCCTTATTTACATCTCGGCTTAAATCCTTTTTGAAAATAAGTGAAGGAAATCAATACGAGTGCTTTATCAATCTGTTTTCTAAATAAGATAAATAGTCTTTTGGTCGATCTAAATATGCTCAGTGATCTTTAATTACTTTTAGTATTTGAAAATATGTTATTATATTGAAGTTGATTAAGTCATATACAGAAGACGTTTCTTTCTATTAAAATATATATTTATTTACATCGAAAAAAAAAATTAAATATCGTAAAGATAGAGGCTGCCTGGCCGGCATTCATAGTTCTTAAATTTAAAGATACTTCGGCCAGTATAAATATTTTTAATACTCTATTTTTAACGCCTTGCCAAATGTTTTCATTTTTGTTTGCTCCTGACGAGGACAAAATATTTTTGTGGAAACGTCGATGTGATAAAAAGATTTACTTGGCCGAAGTATCTTTAATTTTAAGAAATAATAAATAGTTATATAAAACACTTTTTATTTAAGGCCTTCCTCTATGAACATTTCAATGAGTAAAATAAGAATATTTTCAAATGCGAAAAAATCATAAATATATTTTCGCTTTTTAAAATATATTTTGAATATTTATATAAAATATTTACGTGTATTTTATAGATCCGCCTAAAGATACATTTAAAAGTTATGTTATAAAAGAATGACAATTCAAAAATGGCGTCGTAACCGAAGCAGAAGATTTTTGTAAATTTGGCGCGAAAGGTTATTATTGACGTTAGGGCGTTCTCTCGCGACAAGATTTCCCTTGTCAACAACAGCAGGGGAGGATTCTAAATTGGTGTCGTCTGTTGTAAAATGTTTAAAGGAAATTCGCCGCCTTTTCTTTTTGCTACATACGATACATATTTTTAATCCAATATTGATTTTTTTAAATGCGTATATACATATTTACGTTTTAGAAGCTTGGTTTAATTAATGTGTATATATAATAAAATTATTTTAGGCCTATAATTTCATATTTTAAAAAGAGAAATTTTAAATTATTTTATCTTTAAGATGCAAATAAAGTAAAGGATGGTTATTATCAAGAGGAGTGAAAAAGGGAAAAGTTGTAAGATTAAATTGCAAGGTGAAACTATATAACAGCATTTAATTATTTTAGATATAATTTACTCTAGCCGAATGAATCCAGCTTCTTCCAGGCGAATTTCAGCCACATTTTGTTAGAACGCCTAATCAGTTGAATACTTTTAGTCTAAAAATAAAACATTGTGAAAAAAATTACAACCAATCAAATTTATTATTCCTACCAGTGCTGCCTCTAGTGACATGAAAAGCAGCATTACATAAGATTGTAGCTGGAAATTCTGCAGGAAGACTTTGATCTACAAAAAGAAACAATAGATAGCGCCTAGTTTCTGCGTCTTTTTATTTTTTTTATTTTTTGGCAGAAGATATTACCTTTATAGATATAGAGACGATTGGTTTTCGATTTATTAAAAATTTTGTGTTTTTAATAACCTATATCTTAAACTATTTCTTCAGATACCTTCACGGTAATTTTATTATGACTCTTTCACTTGTTTTCACGAGAAGAAGAGAGCAGCAAGCCTCAACTCAGTATTATTTACAGTAAAACCTCTCTGTAAAGGACACCTAATTGCAGAGTAAAAGTGTCCTTTATGAAGAGGTATCCTCTTACCGGAGAGTTGTTAAATAGTAAAAATGGTAATTTTGATAATGAAAACTGTCCTTTGTAGAGAGGTGTCCTCTAGCCGGAGTGTCCTCTCATGGAGGTTCTACTGTATATAAGGATATATAAGGATTTCTACAATGAATATTTCAAATTATACTACGTTTGATGGATAAAGGTTTAACCTTATAGATATTTGATAATTTTAAAACCTTCATTTGAGTGTGTGATATAAAAAAGAAACGAATAATGATGATATCAGAAAAATAAATATAAATGAAAACAATATAATATTAAGAGACAGAGAGAGGAAAAATAATATGTGTTTCAAAATATTGAAAAAATAGGAAGGAGAATGCCGGGAAATTGTCTTTAAAGATAGAAAGTTTTATTAAGTTATGCTCTAATTTTACATAAAGTTAAAGCAGCTTGCTTTACATACTCCAATACAACAATGGTAGAAATAATTTATATATATAGCGGTCAATTGGTCAAAAACAAATAAAAGAAGAGTAGAATGTTGAAATTGATTATTCCAACACCCTCCCTCAATTTCTACATTCCCAACTCACGAATACATCTCTCATGAGAGACCTTTGTCAGACTCTTGGTTAAGATATCCGCAACATTCTCCTGGGTTGGTGTATGGACGACCTCGACAAGACCTTCATTGCCCCTTTCCATAGATGCGAATCTTCACTAGACAAGGCTTGATCTAAATCCTTTGGATCTGGCAAACTGGTGTTCTGTCTAAAATCCTTAGACAAATTAGTTTTAACGTATTCCTTTCGTGGTCTTCCCGGTTTTCCAGTACGTAAGATTCTTGGTCTTCCTCTTCCTCTCTGCGAGATGACTTCCATTGTTTCTGATGGTTCGCTCAAAAACTCCGAATCAGTTCCGGGCAAAGTTTTTTCATCATTCTGAAGACTTTCCTCCTCCAATGATGTATCATCCTTTTTCTGTGGTATAGCTTCAATTTGCACCACGTCATTCCTTAAGGTAGAATTTTCAGATTCAAGGAAACGTACATCTCGACTTTTTATCATCATGCCTGTTCCAGGCTTCCATAATCTGTACGCCTTTGATTCGGGAGAATAGCCAACCAGTCGGTATTCTTCACTACGAGGAGCAAATTTTCCTCTTCTCGGACGGTTGTCAACAGCGAAACATTTACATCCAATCATTCTTAAATGAGAAACGGTTGGTTTTCTTCCTGTAAATATTTCATACGGAGTTCGACTTTCATTAGTTCTTGGGCATCTGTTTCTAATGTATGTAGATGTATGCACAAGTTCAGCCCAAAGTGGATCTGGGAGGTTCGCTTGAATTATGAAACATCTAGTCATTTCTACCAGAGTTCTGTTCGCTCTTTCAGCAACTCCATTTTGTTGCGGAGAATATTCAACTGAGAGCTGATGTCTAATTCCTTCCTCCGATAAATATTCTTTAAAATCTGTACTCAAGTACTCTGCTGCATTGTCACTTCTGATTGCTTTAATTTTATTGCCAGTTTGTTTCTCAGCAAATCTTTTAAAGACTTTAAATCCTTTGAAAATTTCACTTTTTCGTTTCATAACAAAAGTGAATATCATTCGTGAGAAATCGTCAATGAAAGTTGCGAAGTACAATGCACCGCCATATGACTTTGTTCTCATCGGTCCACATATGTCAGAATGAATAAGTTGCAGTGGCTCTGTTGACTTTGTCAGAGAGACTTCTGGGAATGGTAATCGAGTCTGTTTACCCCTAATACAAGTTTCACAACTTGTTATACTTTTAAATTCACCCTTGGGTAATCCATTAACTAAATTTTCTCTCTGCAATTTCCTAAGGTCATCAAAATTAAGATGACCAAACCTATTATGCCAAATTTCACTGCTATTTTTGTCTATACACATTCTGGTAAATTGCGTTTTTGCATATTTAGTTTGACGCAATATGTAAAGTCCGTTTCTTTTGTAAGCTTCTATGCAAATTTTCCTCAATGGATTCACAATTTCCGCTTTTCCTCTCATAAATTTTACAAAAAATGATTTTTCTGTGCAGGTGCTGACCGAAATCAAATTTCCCTTCAGTCCTGGGACAAACAACACATTTTCTAATTTTAATAAAAATGGTTCACCATGTTCGAAAACTTCCAATTCTACCGTTCCTGTACCTAAAGCTTCTATGCTTTGGTCGTTCGCTAATTTAACGGGTATTGGCTCTGTTTCTCTTAAATCTGAAAATGCCGTTCTTAAGCAGCACATGTGTGCAGTTGCACCGCTATCCAGGCACCACTCGTCAACATCAAGAATATTTTCATCTCGAATTCCTAGAGAAGCAGCCATTCGCGTATTGTTTCTTTTAGAGTTCCTTTTTGACCAGCAGTCAGCCGCTTTGTGGCCTTTCTTGCCACAGTAATGGCAGTTAAATTTAAAATCCTTCCGATTTGGTGGTTTAGTGGAATTGGTAGTTTTTCTTTCTGGATTTCCAAAAAATGCATTCTGTTCTCCAGACGAAGTTCCCTCCATTTCACGTTGTCTTTGATCTTCTTCTATGATCTTGACCTTTAAAGTTTCAAGTTTTGGGAGCTCATCTCTGGTTTCTATTGCAGTCCTGAATCCTTCATACGATTCTGGAAGACTACACAACAAGAGTATAACTAAAAAGTCTTCGGGTACTTGAGCCCCAATTTCACCTAGATTGTCCACTAATGAAGTAAATTTACTCAGGTAATCTTTCAAATCATCATTAGGCCTCATTTTCATCTGTATTAGCCTTTTGGTCAGGGAAACTCTCGTCGCAGGTCCTTTTGGTCGATAAACTTCTTCTATCTTTTTCCAGGCCTCCTCGGCAGTCTTGCAGTTCTTAACATGAACTAGTTCTGATGGATTTAAGCTCAATACAATTGTAGCGAGAGCCTTCTGATCCTTATTTTGCCAATTAGTAAACTCTTGGTTACCGGGTTCAGGTTTGACATTGGCTTCATTAACATAAATCCACAGATCAGAGTGAATAAGAATCATTTGCATTTGAAGCCTCCATGTCTCAAAGTTTTGCTTATTCAACTTCTCAATTTGATATATATTATGTATTTAGTTAAAAGAATTATGACGCAACGCTAGTTATTTTTACATACTAAACTTTTAATTAAAAAACAAAGTCTTTATACAATAAATGATGATGATAAATAAATCTCAATGAATATTAATACATAACAACTTCTCCCCACAACAAAAAATTATATTTCAAAAAACTTCGAAGGCCTTCTTAATCTTGAGGACCTTCTCAAGATAGGACTCGACGCTTCACCAGTAGGATTTATTTCCTGACCAGCTTGGGGGTCTTCAATATTAGATGACTCTTGTGGAGTTGACGATGTAGACGGAGTTGCTTCTCTTTCTCCACAATCTCGAACTTGATCCAAATGCCTGTTTAAAATTTCACCTTCATCTGTCTCCACCTTAATAGAAACAGGACCAGTTTTTTCCCGCACTACACCTGGTAGCCATCTGGGGCCATGGTACCCTCGTGCTATAACTGCCTGTCCTTCATTTACCACTCTATGGGGTTTCCAATTTCTTATGAACTTGTTTTCCTGTCGCATCCTTCCCTCCGACACACTCTCAGGATGAAATTTATTTAAGAGACTCTTCAGGTTTCTGTTCATCAACAACTGTGCTGGAGATTTCTGCGTCGTGCTGTTTATAGCTATTCTCATGGATAACAAAGATCTAGATAATCTGGTCGTCCAATTTCCTGAGCTGTTCTTCCTTAACAGATTTTTAAGCGTCTGAATAGCTCTTTCCACCTGCCCATTTGACGCTGCATGATAAGGCGCACACAAGATGTGCCTCACGCCATTTCTTTTTAAGAAAGTCCTGAAAAGTTCCGATGTGAAGGACGTACCATTATCCGAAACTATCACATCCGGCAACCCGTGGGTCGCGAATATTTCTTTTAGGCAATTGATGGTAGTTTCAGTAGATGTTGTAGATACGATTTTAGCCTCAATCCACTTAGAATAGGCATCTATTACAACAAGAAAAAGTTTTCCTTGAAAGGGACCCGCATGATCAATATGTAGTCTCGACCAAGGTCTTGATGGCCAAATCCAAGGATATACGTCAGTTTTTGGCGGATCGTGACTACACGACAAACAAACCGCACAACTGGATATCATCCGTTCAATATCTCCATCCATCTTGGGCCACCAGCACAATCCTCGAGCTAGCGCTTTTGTCCCAACTATGCCAATGTGAGTATCATGTAAAAGATTTAAAATATCTTTTCTTAATCTTTCAGGTATTAATACCCTGCTCCCCCATAGTAAACAGTCCTTATGAACCGATATTTCATTAGATTTGGAGACAAAATCTTTAAATTTATAATCAACTTTCCTTTCAGGCCACCCATTCATTGCCCAGAATTTAACCTTAGAAAGGATTGGATCTTTATTGGTTAGTTTTGCCACTTCCGAAGAATTAATTGCAGCCTGTTCCGATTCTATAAAGAACACCTCTGAAGGGTTCGGAACTACACTTGGACATTCATTTAAAGGCAGTCTACTAAGTGCATCGGCATTACAATTCACTTTTCCCGGTTTATACTCTATAGTATAAGTATACGCAGCCAGAGTCAAACACCATCTCAACATGCGTGGTGATAGCACTTGAGGTATCGGCTTTTTGGGGTTGAATATTCCAACTAGGGGCTTATGATCTGTTAATATTTTAAATTTTCTCCCTAGAAGATACTGTGAAAATTTTGATACACCAAAAATAACCGCTAATGCCTCTTTATCAATTACTGCATATCTTCTTTCGGTTTTATTCAAAGTTCGAGAGGCGAAAACAACTGGTCTTTCAACTTCATGATCTACCTGGGACAATATGGCTCCAATGCCATACTCAGAAGCATCACAGCTGACCAGAATAGGCAGATTATCATCAAAATGAGCTAAAACAGACTCAGAACTGATTAAGCTTTTAGCTTCTTTAAAGGCTCTTTGATGCTCTCTGTTCCATTTCCAAGGATTATTACTGTCTAAAAGTCTATGAAGAGGTTCAACTACTGTGGCTTTATTTCTTAAAAACCTCTCATAATAATTTAAAAGTCCTAAAAAAGACATCAATTCTTTTTTATTAGATGGTGGTCTGGCATCTTTAATTGCTCTCAACTTTTCTTCGGATGGATGAATTCCTTTATTGTCAATTTTCATTCCTAAAAATTCAATTTCTGAAACATAAAATTTACATTTGTTTCTTTTAAGACGGAGTCCTGCTTCCTTGAAACGCAAAAGAACTTTTTCCGTTTTTTTCATAAGGTCACCGCAATTTATTCCTGATATAAGGACATCGTCCAAATAAACTGCTACTCCATCAATCCCCATTAGAAGAGTGTCCATAAATCTTTGGAAGGTTCCGACTGCGGAATTCAATCCAAAAGGAAGCCGTTTAACTCTATACAATCCTCTGGGCGTATTAATGGTAAGAATTTCAGAAGATTCATCATCCACCTTTAATTGTTGATAGGCTTGGGCCATATCTAATTTAGTAAATACCTTACCACCTCTTAACCTGTCCAAAAGTTGTGGAATTGTGGGCAGTGGATATTTATCTGGGTTGGTATATAAGTTAACTGTTGTCTTGTAATCATGACAAATCCTTATTGATCCATCATTTTTTAGAACCGTAACAATTGGTGATGCCCATTTAGAAAATTTTATTGGTTCAATAATTCTTTGTTCCTCTAATGCTTTCAATTTTTCATCTACTAAATTTCGTAGAGCAAACGGCACGGTTCTGGCCTTCACAAATTTGGGCTCAGCATTATCAGGAATATCAATATGGATCAAAGGTCCATTATAGGCATCAATTTCCTCCTTAAACAATTCCTCGAAATCAGGTGAAATAGGATTAGTTTCCAATGAGTTTAAAAAGTTTAACTTCAGGCGAAAAGCAGAAAATCATTGCCTTCCCAGAATGTTGGGACCTAAACCATCAGCCACTAAAATTTGCAAACTTCTACTACCATGGGATAGCCTTGCTTTAACATAGAGTTTCCCAAGAATTTTTACTTGACTGGATGACCAAGTATTTAGAAGTATCTCGGATCTTTTAAGTTGCGTCAATTTCCAATATTCAAGAAAGGTTTCTTTATTTAATAATGAGTATTCACTTCCCGAATCAATTAACATGTGTACATCATGGTTATCTAAATTTGCTGTTATATAATAAGGATTGTTTATCTCTTCCCTTCTCAGGCAACATAAAGTTGGATTACTATTAGCCCTATATAGGTTTCCTGATTTACCAACATTTGTTAAGCAAGCTTTTTGTACATGACCAATTTTGCCACATTTAAAACATTTTGCATTTCTAAATTTACATACATTTGGCATATGATTTCCTTCACAACGTATGCAAATAATTCTTTTATTATTAATTTTCTTGAAATCTTTAAAATGAACTTTGCCCGATTTAAAATTAGGCGGTTCAGCTTTGCTAGCTTTTTTCATCACATTTACTTCTGTGATCCTTTCTTGCAAAACACTGGCGTCTGCACTAGCCGATTCATCACATATTGCTATATTTATGGCTTTTTCAAAGGTCAAGTCCTTTTCAGACAATAGTCTTTTAACAAGAGATTCATTTCTCAGGCCACATACTAACCTATCTCTCAAGCGATCATCTAAATCAACAAATTCACAGTTCTCGCTTAATTTTCTTAGTTCAGCCACATAGGCGGATACCGATTCTGTGCCTTGATTTCTTTTATTGAAATTGTATCTTTGTACTATTACGTTTGGCTTAGGGCAGAAATGATCAGTCACTAATTTAATTAAGTTATCATATTCTACGAAAGATAATTCTTTTGGCGAGGCCAACGATCTTGCTAACGCATAAGTTTCAGCGCCTATTAGCGTAAGAAAAATAGCCTTTCGTTTTTCAGGTTTTACAATATCGTTAGCCAGGAAGAAAAAATGCATTCTTTCCAAGTATGTTATCCATTTCTCTGGATTTTTAGGATCAAAAGCTTCTATGTTTCCAAAATTTGCCATTTTAAAAATAAAATTCACTTACCTAAGCTTTAACTCAGTACGAATTTTTAAAGATTTTCTTTAGCTTTAACTAAAAAAAAAAAAAAAAAGATTTACCTTCGTCGCCAATTTATTATGTATTTAGTTAAAAGAATTATGACGCAACGCTAGTTATTTTTACATACTAAACTTTTAATTAAAAAACAAAGTCTTTATACAATAAATGATGATGATAAATAAATCTCAATGAATATTAATACATAACAATATAGACTGGACATTCTTAATTTCTTAATTTCTTAGACAATCAGTCCTGGGCCCATAACCTGTTGAAAAAATAGGAAGGAGAATGCCGGGAAATTGTCTTTAAAGATAGAAAGTTTTATTAAGTTATGCTCTAATTTTACATAAAGTTAAAGCAGCTTGCTTTACATACTCCAATACAACAATGGTAGAAATAATTTATATATATAGCGGTCAATTGGTCAAAAACAAATAAAAGAAGAGTAGAATGTTGAAATTGATTATTCCAACACAAAATTCTAAGATTCTCCTATAAATATATTCATATAATTATACGTTTGTAAACGTTCCAATATATTGTTCTCCAGGTTAGGTTATCAGAAATTCTACAGCAGACGATACATCATTCATCAATATTTACCATAAGACATTTCAAAGAGACATTTTTACAAAATTACATTTATCTTAATAATTAAAATAAGAGCCACATTAGGAAAACCATAGAGTTCGCATAAGAGATAAATTTAATGGTGAAAGTTCTTTTGTAATGTTTAGTTTATGTAAATTTACGACAAAAAGAGATAGGAAAACTGTCGTCTCAAACCAATATTCTTCTGCAAGAATATGTTTAGGTAGTAGGAGCCAATAAAAGTTTATTGCAGCAGGTCTCAATACCTCATTAGAAGAATCCATTTTCTTTTATTGGCACTTTGGTCAAATTGTAATGAGGTCATCCTCTATGCTTGGCAACCCTGGAATATCTGCATATTTCGATAGTAGTACTTCCTTAGGGACTATGAATTTATTATTATTTAAACGGATTTTAAAAATTCTTAATAGCTCTCTATTTTAAGGTGGTGTTTTTTAATATTGAAATAGTAGTGGTTTTGTAGAAATATTTATTTTTAGGATTATTTTAAAATGAGTGTTAAATTGGTTTTAAATATCTTAATTCTTACATATAATTAAAGTTTCTAATGTATTGACTAAATATTTTGATACGTATAATTTGTCAAATTATATATTCGTTTCATTTTGTAGGAAAATATATAAACCTAAAGTTGATTTTATTTAAAATTTTACTTTAGGGGGGAGGGGGTGTTATTCTTCAATTAACTAAATGTAGTTAAATTAATGAATTACTATTTGATTTCCTTAAGCGTTTTTATATGAATAATGCTTTTAGCTTAATAAATTTATTGAATTTAAGGTTTCCAAATACCAAGCCGATATCTTCTATATATATAAAAATGAATGTTTGTATGTTTGTTGGTTTGTATGTCCGGTATACAAATTCGCAGTAGTTCACTAATTCAAACCAAAATTTCCATACATAGGTAAAAAAATAACGGGGATGACGATAGGCTATTTAAAAAAATATATAAATCAATTATTAAAACTATATATTCAAATTATTCTACTTAGCTCACGAACAGCGCCCTCTATCAAGTACTAAAAAGTTATAAATACGTTTAATGGTTAGGTGTGCGGCTTCGTATTTCCACAACCTTGGTTCGAAACTTAGCCTGGGTGTTTTTTAAAATATTATTGAAGCAAAGTTTTTTTTTACAGTACCAAAATTTCCATACATAGGTAAAAAAACGAGGAAAAGGATAGGCTATTTTAAATTATATATAAATTAAATATTAAAACTATATATTCAAATTATTCTACTTAGCTCACGAACAGCGCCCTCTATCAAGGTTATAAATACGTTTAAAATCGAAATCTTCTCAATATTTTATTGATAATAGTTCGCTTAATAATTAGAATACTTGATCTAAATCGAAATATTTATAGACGCTCGCTCGATTTGAAGATTTATAATCTTCTAATCTGACTATAATTTCTAATCTGACTGTAAAGTTTGAAGCGGGACGTTTCACAAGAGTGACATCCACGGCGCCAATTTATTATTGTAACGAATAGTGTTTGAATAAAACATTTAATCGGGTAAACCCGGGCGTTGCCCGGGTCATTCGTCTAGTTATCTATATTTTTATGTTTTAGAAAAATAATGATGATTACAATATATTATCAATTATTATTTCTTTCCCGGTTTTCACAAATAGAAACACAGTTTTATGAATATATGTTACTGAAATATAATGTTTACAAACATGTAAATAAAAATAAATTGCAATATACTATATATAAAAGACAAGTTCGTTCTCGCAATAAGTTTGGTTAATAATTTTGAAGTTAATAAAAGAAACTCAAACAAAAATTTAAATACTTACTACGTATAAAAGCAAAATTAATTTAAAAATTTATTTATAAGCACTTGAAATGTTTTATTTAGATATAAGATCATAGCATATAATATCTAAAAGTATACGTTTATATTATTTTAATTTAATTATATTTTAAATGAGCAAAAATAAAATGAGAGAGATAGACCATTCAATTAGATATTTAAAAAAAATAATAAAGTAATTATAATAATAATGAAAATATTTAAACTATGTGGGTGCAATTAAATAGATCGCAGACGAATGTTTACCAACATACAAAACTTAATTAACTCCAAAAGTTTACAATAGATGTCGCGACGCCATAATTACAAGCTCTCGCTAAATTAATTATGATAATATCCTAATTTTAAAAATCTTCTAGCACAATTATTAAATTTCGTAAAATAGAAATTACCCTTTCTAAATTGATATAAATAAATTTGCACATTTTTAATAAATTCAAGAAAAAATTGGAAAGTGAGTATTAATTTTACTTTAAGTGTTTAGATAACATCTTGCATGAAAATTTGCTTTTAAAAATCGATTAACAAAGTGCCATTATTGAATTTTTTTGACGAATGTATTATATGTTTCAATTATATGATGAATATATTATTAAGAATAAAATACTTGGTTTTTGATATTTTTAGAAAATGTTTATAGTTATTGAAAAATATTTTTTGTATACTTTCAATTACATTTTTAAAAACGCATCAATATTAAATAAATAATTATAACATATTTAATTTTATGACCACTTTTTGAAGAGAGAGAAATGTATCGTTACAAAATGAGATTCATATATGCTTTGTTGATTTTATATTTTAAAGACATTTTTGAATTCAATATGTAAGGATATTTTTATATCAATAAGGACGTTTTGATTCAATTAAGAACATTTTTCATTTCATTGAGGCCATTTTTGATTCTAGGGAATATATAAAGGCTTTATTATTTTAATAAAACATTTTAAAGTTTAATAACGGCATTCTATGGTTTAATATGAACATTTTAAAGTGTAATATTGAATTTTAAAGTTTAAAAATCACATTTTACGTTAAATAACTTTTCATTGTTTAAAAAATATCAATATGAAATTAAACAACAATTCTATATAAAAAGTTAAATATAATATCACGCATAAAATTTCGTGGTGTCAATTTAAATTTCCTTATTGGAATCTTCATATTTAGTAGCTATTTTTAACATTTCTTTGATGAAATTAGTCTGCCCTTTATGTACATTCATTTTAATTCAATATTTTATAAAAATATGTTCAAACTAGCTTTATAGAATAAAATATATATAAATTACTAAATAGGAAAGTTCCAAAATAGGAAATTTGGATTTAAATATAAAATGTGTTTGTATGTTATTATTTAACTTAAAAATAATGTTATTTAACTTCGTATAATTTTTTAAACTATAAATGTTGGTATTTTCATTAAATGTGGTTTTAAAAATTCAAAATGTCATTATTAAAATTCAAAATATATTTGCTAAACTTCAAAATTTGGCCATTAAGATCATAAAATATTCTCTTTTAAACTTTAAAATGATGTTTTGAAACTTTAAAACCTCTATATATACATAAAAATAAAAATAGAATCAATATTAAACTTTAAAATACCCTTACGAATTCAAAAATGCCCTTAATAAAATCAAGGAGTTATATTTATTTATCTATTCATTGAAAAATATTATTTTAACCTTTAATGTGGGTATTAATAAAATCTTGATTATTTTTATTTAAAAAGTTAAAATATATAATTCAAACAAATTTTAGAATTAGGTTTAGACATTAAAGAGCAAGCAGAATCTAATAAATGGATTGGGGAAGTAAATATTTAGGAAAATAGAAAAAAAAAACCAAAGGCTAATTAACAACCAAAAGGATTTGATTGAGATCTCTTTCTAAAAGGAATAAACCCTAATCATCTATTCAAACGGCAGACAAGAATGAAGTGTGTTTAAGGAAATTTATTACAAATTGATTTCTTCAATATACAAATATATTTATTAAATGCTAGTTTTATTCATAATAAACTAAAAGAAATCCATATAATTTATTATATTAAACATTAAATTTTGTTGATAATAAATTTCCAAAATTAGTTTTTAGGAGCTGTTAAAAACTTATTCCAAAATAAAAATAAGTTAATTATATGTTGAAATATTTAAATATATAACTCATAGAATGTTTAATGCTGCAGAGGGTAGTGTGTGTTTCGAGATAAAATAAATAAAATTTTCATTTTACAAAGATAACTTCGTCTATCTTTAATTTTAGGGAAGACCATTCGTTGGTACCGAAGAATAAATATATTTTTCTACTTTCCTCCGGCAATGAATTTTCTAACGTGGCAATACTAGTGTGGCGAAGAAATAAATTCATAACTTTATCATTTGAAACAATTGAATTTGAAAAAATAACTTTATCATATGAAAATACACAGCATAATATAACTTTGTATTCATGAAATCTTGTTATATGTTTTATATAGCACTTTGTTGTTCAATATTCTTTAGCTATAAATAATTTGTTTTAATTATAGTCGCCTAGTCGTGATGACGTCATAAATATCTTCTGCTTTATCATTAGTCATCCATTACTACGTTACAATATTGTAAAATCAAAATAATTCTAAAAAAATAAAAATGTATATTTAAAAAGAAACCTCTCAAGGAGAAAATATTCTAGAAGCGAATATAGAACTTGGAGATATGCAGGTTTGAAACAAGCATCCCTCTATTACAAGGTGTTTGCAAATAATGGAGAAGCAGACGTAAAATATAAAATAGGCAGACGATCCTTTCCTCCCATCATCCATCACTTCTACCTCCTCCATCTTCATTACAGTGGCAGACGCCCAGGTAGCTAAGCCCTACATAACCCTTACCTATACTTGAGATAGTTAGGCTTTCATTAATCATAACTTCGGAATGGTCAACAAAATAACTAGAAACCACTGGTTACGATACTAACAAATGTCTTAAGTTCCGTTAATTATTTTAAATAATATACTGATTGAACCTTTTGCTTTTTTACACTCGAATATATACCATATATATATGGTAATTTAAACAAACAACCTCATTGTATAATACTTATAACAAGATTTTAATGTTGTATAATAGACACTTCTGTAAATAATTATACACATGATTGACATGTGTCATTACATCACCATATGTAATGTACTTTGTACAAACTGAGGATAAAAAAATAAAACTCTGTAATAGATTAAGAGTTGAGCTAAAGCAAGAGATTGAGATAGAAGTCCAACAACGAGGCCTAAAGATAGGAAACTGTCAGGGCGTTGCCGTACCCGTCGAAGGGCGTGAAGCCCGAAAGCTTGTAGCCCATGCATATTAATAAAAAATTTTCTCTTCGTTTTATAACTATTTACAAAGTGTACAATATCGCTTCCGATCCACGCCCTTGTTGCATCCGCTGAAACCCAATACTTCCTTTCGCAAAGATATATAAAGCTGTCAATTCGCAGAAATAAACAGTCACTTCACCATCAGCGGAAGCCCTCGTCGGTTGTGTTCAAGATCCACCTCATCGACCATGTAGACCAGTAAGAAAACTTCTCATCTCTCCATCTTTCGTTCCTAGCTCGACTTTCATCTGTTAACGGAACTTTCCTAGTACAACTGTTTCTTCCATTTTTTGTGATGGACATTCCCAAATCTTCCACTCTGCCTCGACCACGACTGTCTGTACTCTGTGAGAACTGTTAAAGGTCTTCCAAGGTGCAGAGAGGTACTGGAAAACTCTCCACATCCTGACTGTTCCTCTCGGTTAACACAGTATAGCGAGAGTCGACAAGATTTTACACCATAGATCAAGTCGACAGGATTCTACAAGAGTCGACGGGGTTCTACAAGATTCGACGGGATTCTACAAGAGTCGACAGGATTCGACATATATATTAAAAACAAAATTAAAACATCCTAACCACTCACATGAGGAAATGCCAATTTTGTTTTTGATATCAACACCTGACCATTTTTTCTTATTTTTTCATACATATATATTGAAAACAAAAGGGCTTATCTTGATCGATCTCACATCAACTTTTTATATGGCAGAGCGCCATCTAGTTGAACAAAAATCAACTAAACGTTGATTAAAACATTGCATTTGATTTATCAAAATCCCAGTAAAAAACGCAATCTTAGAAAATTCAGATAAAAGGCCAGCCTATATTCATATGTTTATTATGGTTTGGGATATGGCCCTTATCAATCCAGGGGCGGCTTCAATTTTATAACATCCTACAAGAAGAGTTATCAAATTGCTCAAATTGAAAAAATAAAGGCCGATTTTCAGGATAAAATATAAACATAAAATTACAGGTGGATGGTATTCAGGTACCGAAGATGATATCTTTATCTTTAAAAATGTATTAAAACAATGAACGTTTAGTTTATCACCAGTAAAAAAACGTAATGGTGTAATAGTGAATGAGCCATAACATCTTTTTCGAAAAATTCAGACAAATAAACCTGCATACCATGGTTTCGGGCTTTGTCCCTCCTTAGTACAGGATACCCTTCGATTTCATAACATATATATTCATTTTCGCATATAAAAAGGTATATTATCTTTAAAATTGATAATAAATATGAAATGAAAAATTCTCCAATGGCACCCGATTCTTGCAAAAGTCCAACCCCACCAGCGAATGCAAATAACCAAAACAGGACTCTGGCATATTTGTAAGTGCAAATTCGAACTGCTTTTCACATGTGTAGGCATGTGATGCACTTATAGTAAAAGTAGTCGCCAACTTCTACCCATCATAATTATCATGGCCTGTACCACGTGTACTAAGGATACTATTAATAAAAATGATAATAAATTATCTTATTCACATTCTCACAATTTACCTATAATATACAGAGAATTTGAGAGAATAATTAATGTTCAAATATTCAGATTATAAGGTTTTCCTTCCGCTGGTTTCCGCATGAGTCTGAAAATACACAGCCATCGAGATGATGGAGACGAGAGCCATAAATTATTGCTACAACCATTCAGGGGCCAGAGTGGAAGAGATAACACGGAAGTTTTATTTACATAAAGAAGTTGTTCATAAAACATGAATAACGTCTACTGTACATTTACAATATATCTAGGACCAAAAAGGATCTTATTGAAAATCCTTTTTTAAAGATTTTGTCAGATTACATAACTCCTTGTAGCATTTCTTTAAAACAAAGACATTTCGGCCAGTTAAAGTTTTATTTTCTCAACGTTTCAACAAAAATATTTTGTCTTCGTCAGGAGAAATAAATAAAAATAAAACATTTGGCAAGGCGTTAAAAATTGTTCTGAGGTTGCAAGGGCGTTCTCACGCGATTTCTCTAATTTAGTACAACATCTATATAAAGCACGAGTTAAAAACAAATCATCAAATTGACACTAATTGACATTATAATCAAAAATAAATAAAATAATATAATGAAATTATCACAAATATTTCATATATCCTTGTCTTCCTTATATATATATAAAAATGAAATCCAAAATCGATGTTTGTTATCGCGTTGCGCAAAATCTACAAAATCAATCATTATGAAATTTCGCATGTAGGTAGCTGAAGATTTCGCTTAACATATAGGCTATTCAGAAAACTAAAAAGGTCAATGTGCTTTAAAAAAGAAATCTAAAACCAAAAACGTTAGTTCTGGCCTTTTACCGCTTGGCGCCGCACTGGTCGCGACGATAAAAGAATTTGATTGGTTAATAATTTTACACGTATTTTGTTTACACGATGAATGTTTTTACAAGGTAAGATTATCCAATCGCCGTGAAACTTTAGGAAGTTATTTATTATACTACTGGGAAGGTTTCTGGTTTGAATTTGATTTGAAATAAATATTCGTTGCAATTTTTTTTTGCAAATTTTCTACTTTCACTCACAAGCAGCGCCTCTCGCGGCTTCTGGTGAAATTACATTTATAAATTGTAAAAATACTAAAATGTGTTCCAAGTATAATAAATTTAATATTTGATTTGAGGATTTAGTAATATAATATTCTAATGACGTTGTAAAAAAACTTGGCATTTTAATATTAATATATACTTAAATAAATATCTTATTTAAAATTTAATAAATGTTTTCAAAAATTATGTGTTTCAAAAATATATTTAAATGCATATAACAGTATTTGTATATTTATATTTATATACATTTATAAATTTATATATAGGTGGATTGGATGTTTTCTAGAATTGTTTTAACAAATGCTCATTAGGGAAACTTTCACTCGGGTAAAAAACGGGCGAAGCCGGGAACATATATATATGTATATATGCTTGTCGACTATGCACGCCCTCAATATGTAACTAATCTCGCAAAAATTTGAACAGGACAGCGAGTTAAATTAGGAAGAGTTTTTGTCGCACTCTTAACCAAGAAAAATTATAATTAAATAGGTACTGAGCAACAATATTTTTTAGTCAGAAATGATGATGACAATATTGCTGTATCATGCTTGATTGACATAAACAAAATTCTTTAGGGGAATATTCACTAAAGCAGACCACGGGCAAAGCCAGATAATCATTTTTAGTAGGCAGGAACAAAATTCTACCATTCGAGCAGAAGACACACGAAGCCAGGTCATCTTTATATATAAAACTAGCCGAATGACCCGGGCAACGCCCGTGTTTTACCCGATTGAATGTTTTTATTCAAATACTATTTGTTACAATTATAAATTGGCGCCTTAAATAAATGCATATATTAGTTAATAACTATAGCCTATATGCTTTATCTGTCTATGTACTGTTGGCTTCCGTAGGCGTCTCTTACTGGGAAAAAGAAAGAGAGGATTCCATTTAGTTATTAACTAATATATACATTTATTTAAGGAGCGACCCGCTCCAACACAATAGTTACAAAAACGAAAAAGCGAGTGGGGGGGGGGGGCAAAGGTGGCGTGATCGTAGCCAACCAATAGGAGAGCGCCATTCAAAAAAAAAAAAAGCAAACGGTGACAGAGATGAAAACTGAAGAATTAAGAGATGAAGAACGCATGACGCTCGTAACTGTATATTGAATATCGTTTCTCGGCTTTTTGGCTAAGATCATGTAGATATTTTTATTTATATATATCTTTTTAAAAATTCTATTCAGTAGAGAGAGTGGATATGTTTGCTCGAAAAATATATTTTATATATTATATAAATATATAATGTAACAAATATTTTTATCATTATTATCATAATATTCTGTGTGTTCCGGAATATTATTATCAAAAACTTTCAAAAATATAATGTATATATAGAGAGTCGGTGGACAAGTAGGTAACACCCTCGATTCCCGACAGCCATGAACCAGGATTGAATCCCGCGTTAACATTTTGTTTAATATGTGAATAACCTTCATATATTATTAATTGTTGCAATTATCATAAACTAGATTGTTCTTTTTGAGCGGTACCTAATAAAGTGATTTTAGTACAATTTATATATATATTAAAAGTATATTTTCTTAAATGACACATTTTCTTAACATTTTCAAATTATATATACAGATCTGTATATTGTTTATAATATTCGCTTATATAGGAATATTTTAAATATATAAATTGAAAAAAATAATTTTCAGAATAAAATCGTTGTTATTAACTGAAATGTTAACATAAAATATTTAAATTTTAAATAAATTTTCAAAATTTATTATTTTACCTTTTATAAATACTATAAATGTGTCCAGACTACCTATACAATAGAAATAAAATATGTTTAAATATAACAAGTGAATAAATAAGAGAAAAAAAGACCACAAAAAAACATATTCCACCATATTACATCCGAACTTTCCGCACCATTTCGCGCCTGAAGAGGTGCAGTCGGCGGCGTCTGGAAGATAATTAAAGCTGCAGACGATCCATTAAAAATGTCGTTAGGGAACAACAATATTGGTTCACAGCTTCCTTCCTCTCCTCACCTGGCTAAACATCCTATAGCCGCCATTTTCTACCCGCCAAAACATGAATCCTTTTTATATTAATAATATATATATCAAATGAAAACATTAAGTTAGTTAACTTAAGCTGAAAAGATTGGCCCACCAGTGGTTAAACTTCCCAGAGATTTTGCAAATGGAATCTACAATATGAAGCAATAACGCGCCTTCAATATATAAGAGATGAAAGAATTTAAGCAGGAATGTTTTATTTCACACAAATCAAACTTATACTGACCTTACTGCGATGAAATAAATTATTGGGAGGGCTTGGTTTAATCCACCAGACCGCTTCTTTAGAGCTCTAATACTGTATTGGATCATTCTGCTTATATATGCTACACTCAAGAAGAAAGTTTTTCAAGACTCAAGTCTATAAATTGTTAAAATTTCAGCCAGATTATTTACATATTGTGGACGTATATAGCCGACAAACATACCTACACTAAATTTTATACATGTATATATAGGGATAGGAGATGACCAAGTGTGAGCAAAATTGCTTCTGTCTTCTAAAAAAAAAAAAAACAGACCACCAGCGACAACAAAGAATTTATATTTCCTTAAGTTTTGTCCATGAGTGTATAACATAGATTGCGGAAGATTCAAATAAAAAATAAAAACTCAGAACGATGCATGAAGTGTCTCTTTAGGTACCTTGTTAAATATGTTCCCTTTTATTTTATAGGCACAAATAAATAATACTTTTATTATTATATAAGAAATGAAAACCTTAAGGCACGAATGATTCTTATGAACATAAAACAAACTTATACTATCCTTACTGCGATGAAAAAATATTGGGAGGGCTTGGCTCAACCGTAGTGAACCCTTCCAGCGGTTTCGCCAATTTAATCTACAAGACCGCTTCTTAGAGCTCTAATACTGTATATAATCATTCTGTTTATATATACTACACTGAAGGGTGGAATCTCAGAAATTGTATTTAAGCAAACTATGGACATAAGCTTTTAGGACAGTAGAATTATATTTGAATATATAGATTGCGCGTTCTATTGCCTTATATTAATATATGTCCTTAAATTTTTATTATATTAGTTAAATAAAAACATATTTTTGAGACATTTTCTATAAAAAGTAATAACGGAAAGTATGAAGATGAAAAGAAAATTGAATTAAAATTTTTTTAAAACCAAATTTATTTTTCAAATTCTCAATTTTATCATTTTTACAAGTATTATACAGTTCCTTCGATTTTTTTTTTATTGGCAATAACTGCTTTGATGTGAATTTTTCTTTTTATCGAAGAGAATAACTTTTTGAAGTTAAAAAAAAAGGAGAAAAACACAGAAGTTTTAAGATTGCTTGGCCCCAATGGAACGAAATCGTGATTTACTTAGAAAACTTTGTTGTCTCCAAATAATAATTCAAACGTTCGATATTCTGGCCGCCATTTTGGTTTTAAAATGTCAAAATTGACTAATGACTTATCAACATTCGGTTGAAAAATGGAATTTTGAAAAGTTTGCGAGTTTTATTTGAATATTAGTGCTGAGTGATCTGTCTATGCACGTTGTGTACATGTAATAAATCCAAAAATTATAACTAAATTTTACCTTTTCTATTCCAAATAATAAAACTTTTTGAAATAAAAATAAAAATAAATGATTTCTATATAAATAGAATTGTAGATAATAAAGGAAACGTCTAAAGATGAGTATCATTTATTAATAAAATATTTTTAGACGTTTACTTTATTATCTACAATTGCTAGCAAAGGATTATCTTCTAAATAAATAGAAGTGAGAGAAATAATTGTAGATACAATTTGATTGTAATAATTTCGTTTTTGATTGTCATAAAAAAATTGATAATATTGTAGCAAAGTATTTATTATATTTTATATACAGATTATTAATATTTTAATATTTATATTATTCATTTTCGCTACTCTAGAAGTTTCTCTAATTACTTATCTTGTATCTTATAATTGTTGATTTTGTTCTTGCCTTAAATAAATTGCCGTGTCATCCTGAAGTTTGGCTTTCCTAATTTTCTACGTTACGATATAATACTAGGATAGAATTTATTTTTTAAAATCATTTGAAGAATATATAAATTTTATAATATTGTTTTGTCGTACCCAGACGCTATTCGTGTACTTTGTCTACTCAGGATGCCACAAAGATACACACGTGAGTTCGTAGAGATCGCAGCTAAAGTTAGCGCTTTATTATGTCTCACTAACAGAAGTAATACAATGAGTGGGACATGCCTTCACCTCCCCGTCAGAAGTATCCTTGGCGCCGTGGATGTCACTTTTGTGAAGCTTCCCGCTCCACACTATTCAAGTCCAGCCTAGACTTACACCGGCTTGTAGGCCGCTCCTATGTCAGTCTCTCCTGGCACCGCCTTGCAGGATCATCCACATACACGGACTCAAGTCGCCACGTCTTCTCCTTGCCGCTGATGTCATCCGACTTTCTCCTCCCCCACACAGGAATGCTGTTTTTAGCGCCTGCCACATGGCAGCGGGGGCCGCTAGAGTCCACCCCTCTTTCCCCAAATTTACTCTGGTATATTGGCCTTGTCATCCACGTTACAATATTTCAAGTGCACACACAAGAGATATTTCAATTATTTATAAAGTTCTATATGTGTTGTATATTATCCCGAACTAATACAAGCATTTTAAAGTTTGAAATACCATTTTTTAATTGATTGGATTTATAAAGTTTTATCATCTATATACAGTTAAACCTGTCTATAGCGCCCCCTCTAAATAGTGCCTTCCTCTCTATAGCGCCCGATTTTAAACATTAAAATGTAAACATTTTACATTAAAAGTGACCTGTCTATAGCACCCTCTCTCTATAGCACCTTATTTTGGTGAGTCCCAAGAGGGGGCGCTATAGACAGGTTTAACTGTAATTTATTATAAATAGCTATAAAACGAAGAAAATTTTTTTTTATTAAAATGCATGGGCTACAAGCTTTCGGGCTCCACGCCCTTCGACGGGTATGATCACCGCTCCCATATAAATATGGTGGAATATGTTTTTCGTCTATTTTGACTGGAGAGGTCAACTTTCTTTTTTCTAATTTAATATTTACATTGTTTTTCGTCTGTGTGTGTGCTAAGAGATAACGACGTATAATTTTTGCCTCCTTGTTGAATTGAGAGGTGTTTTGTTTTAATTTAAAAATAGTTTTTATCTCTCCAGGTGAAACATTTCAACCGTTTGAAAAAGTAGAGAGATTATAAATGAAGATTTTGATAACTTTCAGCGTGTTGTGATTGGCTAGCTGATAAATTTATCTAAAATGGGATTGGTTGAGAAGAAAGATGATCCCGCCAATTGTTTCCACGTCATCAGAAGACAAATAGTTCTGAACCAAATGGATTTACTGAACGTATATAAAGGTGAGATTTAACAAATGCTAACATTTTAAAAAATACTTTAGTATAAATATTGTGTTTTAAAAATACTTTTACTCGCAATTTGCGGAAGAGAAATACTTAAAGCATATTATATTTTTATTATATATATTTCTACTATCCTTAAAGCTTATGTCTATATTTCATTTAAAATACACATTCCAAGAGTCTAGCATTAGTATCAGTATAAAAGGAAAACCGAAAAATGCAATATTACAGCGGTATGGTAGATTAAACTGGCGAAACCGCTGGGAGGGTTCACCACTGATGAGCTAGTCCTACCGATAATTTATCATTGCAGTAAGGGCAGTATAAAATTGATTTATTTAAAAAAAATAATCATACGCGTCAAAAATAGTTCCAATTTCTTATAACAGGTGTCGCGCTAATTCATCCTACAGTTGAAATTAAACGCTAATAAAGAATTTGAAAAAATCTATTTATCGAACAAACCACACAAGAGAAAACAATTACTGACGTATTTTAATCCAAGAAAACAATACCCGATATATAATTGTAAACAGGTATTCAATATTCATGTTTCCTCAGTATTATATTTGATACAAAAATGGGGGTTGAATCTAACTCAATCATATTTGACATTTATTTTATAAGGCCGCATCAATAAAAAGTTTATTGTACCACCACAATTTACTGCTCCAAGACTTTCTTGTTCTTTTTTCCCCATTCTTGGATGCCTAGAGTTTGAATCTCCCCGAGTTCATAAATCTCCTCTAATTTGATCTCTCGTCTGACTTTTTATTCCATTGTTGTCTTCTTCTGCCGAAAATTGTTTCATTTTCTAACATTTCTTTTTTGTGAGGGTTCCTGTATTTTTCACTGATTGTGACCCAACTTTTCTTTTTTTTTTACCAGACCGAGACTTCTGTCAGCTTCATTGTTTCTATCTGTATAAAAAAACATATTTAAGATATAAATTGTTAAAAAGGTAAATATTTTGAAAAGTGCAAAACGTTTTGTCTCAGCAACACCACTTAAAAAAAGAACATGGAATGCGTTTATTCTCGTGCAGATTAGGAAATTCGCTTAAAGTTTTTAAATTTTTTTCTCTTAAAATAAATTTATTTGCTCTTTTCGAAATATAAACATATTTATGAAGATGTGATCTATATTTATAATCTATATATTTTATATATTCTATATTATAATATATGAAAAAATAGTACAAATGTGATATTGTACTGGGATAAGGTGTATCAATTAAGAAAAATGGCATTTCCTTATCTTGTAATTGAAAGTTGCTGATGGCTTGCGCCATCATAAGGAGATGCCTTTTTTTCTTATTATAATATACTAGCCGAATGACCCGGGCAACGCCCGGGGTTTACCCGATTAAATGCTTTTATTCAAATACTATTCGTTACAATTATAAATTGGCGCCGTAGATGTCACTCTTGTGAAACGTCCCGCCCCAAACCATCGGCCGGGAATCGAACCCGGGGCGCCCGCGTGGCAGGCGAGCATTCTACCACTGAACCAAAAGCAAACGGTGACAGAAGTGTCTCGCGCATTGGCGGCACCAAATGATGGGGGCGGGGGCAAAGGTGGCGTGATCGTAGCCGACCAATAGGAGGGCGCCGGCAAACCGTGACAGAGGCCATGACGCTCGTAACTGTATATAGAATATATTAAATATGCTTCTAGTTATTCTCTTCCGAAAGAGAGCCTCCAAAAACAGAAATGATCTTGGTCTCTTCTGGAGGTTGCCGTATATCCAACCTTGGATTAAACGGATATCCAACTTATTCACAAGAATGGTCGCTTATGGGAGGTTCAATTTTCTTTAATATCCCTCTATAGTTATTATTTTAAAACACATTGTGGGTAACTACATTAATGGACTAAACTAGAACATTTATACCACCTACAATAGAACTTTGCTATTTAGGTTACCCATCATTAGCGCGCTTCTATGAAAAACCAGCACATATATCAAAATATTGATTGACCGGCGTATTGTCTTTGACCAAGAGAAATTCGATTTTGGCCATTAAACAAGGGGGAAAATAAAAATATTTAACATCGCCCAATACGTCATATATATATTTTGGATATAAGTATTGATTTTAATAACGAATACAACAAATTTTAACTTATTTTTTTAGCGGCTAATACCTAATGTATATATATATATATATAAACTAGCCGAATATATGACCCGGGCAACGCCCGTGTTTTACCCGATTGAATGTTTTGATTCAAATACTATTTGTTACAATTCTAAATTGGCGCCTTAATTAATTGCATATGTTAGTTAATAACTATAGCCTACCGCCCACCATGAGCGCGCACAGGGAAGTCACGTGCTCGCCGGCAGCCAACGGGCGCGCGCCGCCGGCGGGGGGGGGGGGGGCAAAGGTGGCGTGACCGTAGCCAACCAATAAAAGCAAACGGTGACAGAGTCGGCTGATTGATTAGGAAATACGCTCGTAACTGTATATAGTATGGTGTATATGTAACTCTTTCAATTCTCTATGATTAACAATACTCCATGTAGAGTTATAATTAAGACAACGTTATAATCTCCCTATTCGCCATAGAAGAAGAAAGGCAAGTCCGGGAAAGGAGATTCTTCCCGACCTGTGGTTCTTCCTTCAACTATCCCCTCTGTGTATATATTACTGTGTAAATAACATTAAAGTTTGAATGAAGAGTGTTTCCATCTTAGGTAAATTTAAACTGCAGGAATTCTTCTTGTTGAAAATGCCAGTGTTGTTAAGAGAATTTCAGAATCAGGCTCGGGATTTTCATAACATACACAACACTATTTGTGTTTATATTCTACATAGAAGATTTCCTATAATGAAGTTATAGGCAACCTCTATATCTTCAAGAATAATTATTTATTTATTTCAACACTCAAAACGCGATATCCCGGCTAATGATAATTGCGTCGATTTACAATTTTAAACAGAAACAGTTGTAACAAAAATAATCTTACGCCTTTAAAATAGTTTTGAATTTTGATAACAGATGGCGCGCTAGTGCATCATACTATTTTACTTGTATAATTATATCGATTATAGAAACAAACGGTGCTTTGATAATTTATAAATAAAAACGTAAATTGATATGTGGAGAGAAAAGAGTTTAGATGAATAATTTAGAATGTCAACTATATAGTTAGTGGTAATGCTTCTTTTTGAAATAAAACAATTCTCTAGTGCCCAACTATAACGATAAAAATAGTGGGGAACAGTAGTAAAATCGTTTTACGTGAAGTAAAACAATACTCCACTGACTAACTATAACATGAAAACAGTGAGTGATAGTAGAAAATTGTTCTATTTGAAACACTAAAAAGTTTAAAATTTCAAGTACAGATGGCGTGCTGTTCCATCATAAACAAGGAATTCAAGGAATTACTAGGAATTCTTCTATATAGAATACTAGCCGAATGACCCGGGCAACGCCCGGGTTTTACCCGATTAAATGTTTTTATTCAAATACTATTCGTTACAATTATAAATTGGCGCCGTGGATGTCCCTCTTGTGAAACGTCCCGCTCCAAACTTTGTGTCTGAGAAGCGATATTTTTATAGAAGGATGATCTGGCTTTTGTTTTCTGCTCGAATGAATGTTTTTCTGTTAGAAATTTGTTCATGCGTACAAAATAATGAACTGGTTTCACCCGTGGTCTCTGCTTTTTGGAATTTTTCCCGATATAATTTTGTATCTGATAATCAAACATGATACAGCAATATCGTCATCATCATTTTCTGACTGAAAATATATAGTTTTAATAATTGATTTATATATTTTTTAAAATAGCCTATCGTCTTCCCCGTATTTTTTTTTACCTATGTATGGAAATTTTGGTTTGAATTAGTGAACTACTGCGAATTTGTATACCGGACATACAAACAAACATACAAACATTCATTTTTATATATATAGAAGATAAAGACAAATTGATTATTTCATTTGATATTCAATTATTTGCAAATAAGAGATATATATTTTAATTGTTTTTATTTAAAAAGGCATATCTATTGGATCAAAAAATAATTTATTTGTCGCTATTTCAGTTGGCTGAATTCCAACTATTTTCAAGGTGTAACAAGGTATTATATTTTATTTGTTAAATTAATGAAATCAAAAATTCAATATCATATAGGTATGTATGAACTTGGCTATTAAAATATGAAGGTACGAATATACTTGTAGATATATGAATATATATTTTTATTCTTCTCTCATATGAACTAACCCACCATTGCAATTTATAAATACTATATTTTCTCTAAACCCATTCAATATTTGCTCTGATACCATCTCTAAATTACTTTGAATATTTCTAAGCCAAGTAAATGGGTTGTCGCGCGAACAACGTAAAGTGTCAATTTGTTTTACGAAGTAATTTTATCTTTTTTTTTTTAGGAAAATAATTTTCTTTAATATTAAGCGAATTCTGAAAATGTATTACATAGCATGTATCTTAAAGTTTTTTTTTTACTTTTTCTAGTTGAAATTATTATATTAAATTTGAATATTGAAGCGTTCACTTATATAAATGAAAAACTGCCAATTTCGTTGATTTCTATAATTATATTTATTTCTTTAAAAAATAGACACACCAGTCAGATAAAGTTTTATTTTCTCAACGTTTCAACAAAATTCCTCTTCGTCAGGGGAAATAAAATATTTTGAATATAATTAATAAATTTATATTTATTTCTCCTGACTAAGACAAAGAAACTTTGTTGAAACGTTGAGAAAATAAAACTTTATATGACCGTAGATCCATTATTTAAGAAATATGAATGCCGGCCAAGCAACCTCTATATCTTCAAGAATAATTATTTATTTATTTCAGCACTCAAAACGCGATATCCTGGCTAGGGATAATTGCTTCGATTTACAATTTTAAACAGAAATAGTTATAAACCTATTATACAAGAAAATAAATAAATTTTGAAAAAAAGAAAGAATAATATATTTATATATCAAACACACGAAACATAAATATTACATCTTTATGTGGGTAGAATAACAAGGCTTCACCCGGGATTTGCCCGTGTGGATATTTGTCTAAAAAATATTAGTTTTAATTGTAATAGTCGTAGTTGTAGGTCTTTATATATATTAATTATCATTAACATTATAATCATTGTATGACTTTAAAATATATATATTATAGGAAGAAAATTTAATTTTAAATTCAATATCCGTTAATTATTGTATATATAAGAAAAATGAACAAATTTAGAATTAATTCCTAATGAAACTTGACAATTCTAATCCGCTAATGTATTCTCAACCAATAAATATTTCCGAAAACAACAAGAATTCCAATTGGTAAATGAATTGGATGTCAGAGGGAGAAAGGTTATGGGTAAAAATAAAACAAAAGATGAAAAGTTAGGCAGATGACATTTTCGGTTAGACCCCCAATGTGATTTGTAAAGGCGACTTGCAATTCGTCTACTACGTAAAAAAAATGTGCGCCAAAAGACCGATGATGTATCGGTTGGCAGCTTTCATCAATCAGAGCAGACGAACAATTGGCACAAAATTCCTACAATATTTATGATTTCATAAGTTGAAAGGCTGTTTCCTCTCTACCACAGATTCTTTGTCGATTTCAGGAGATATTTTGGGAATACTTTGATTTTATATGTGCATTTTGATGGCGAGTTTTAAATTTTAAATATTCTCAGATATCTCTCTCTACTTTGATTTATAGGGTCACAATATTTATTTTAGGAAAAACAACCAAAAATATATTTAAACACTTTTGTAAATGTTATTTTATTTTGTATAATGTATGCTCTAATGTTTATATAAATATATGCATACATTATTGCACGCGTTAAATATTATAAAATATAAAATGCATCGTATAATAAAATATAATTTAATATAAAATATCATTTAAAGAGTCACATAAAATTGATAGAATTTATTACTAAAATCATTAAATTGCTATCATAATATAGCATTACATATTTATATATATATTGAAAATAGAGCAATCCATAAATAATAATAAATAATCCATAAATGGAGAAACATTAAATATGTTATAACATCTTGATAAAGGTTGGCGTATAGCCAACTGAAATATTGGTAAAATAAATGATATTTTGATCCAATATATGCCTTTTTAATTAAAAAAATAAATATATATATATTTTTTTAAAATAGAGCAACCCACATTTAAATCATTAGATAAAAAAAGGATATATTGAATTGAATAAAATATTTATTTACCAATATTTCGTTTGGCTGAACGCCAACCTTTATCAAGGCATTACATTTTTGTATTAACAAACTCAGCGCCACATAATGTACACTGTGTAGTGTTGTAGCACTATGCGGCGCTGAGTTTATTTATACAAAAATGTAATGCCTTGATAAAGGTTGGCGTTCAGCCAAACGAAATATTGGTAAATAAATCTTTTATTCAATTCAATATATATTTTTTTATCTAATATATATAAATATATATATATATTTTTTTGAAAATAGAGCAATCCATAAATATATCTTTTATTAAAAAGGCATATATTGGTAAATTATAATTTGATCCAATATATGTGCCAATTTAATGATAATAATAATAATAAATATATATATATACTAGCGGATGTGCCCGGCTTCGCCCGGGTTTTACCCGAGTGAATGTTTGTCTAACGAACATTTGTTAAAACAATTCTCTATAAACTTATAAAACGTACTTGGCTTCGCCCAGGGTTTAACCCGAGTAAAGGTTTGTCTAGCGAACATTTGTTAAAACAATTCTCTAAAAACTTATTTAAAAAAAAAAGATATATTTTGATAATTTGAAACTCGTAAATTTGAATCTCTCGATAAAGTGAACATTTTTTCCCGGTCCCTGTGTGCCGTGTCATCCTGAATTTTGTGTTTCCTAATTTTCTACATTAGAAAATCATAGTTTTATCTAGTGAACATTTTTTCCCGTGTCACATTGCCATGTCATCCTGAGATAATCTTACTTTTGATAAATAATATTTAAGATAACACTCTTAGTGATAAGAAAACTTGTTATCATCGTCACAATGGGGGCGCTGCTTGCGAGTTAAATCTACAAATCTGCAAATAACTCTAAGGATATTCAAGATATTCAGGAAATTATTTTTCAAAAACCTTCCCGGTGATATACCTAATAATATCCCAATATTTCACGGCGATTGGATGTATGGTTTTTGAATCTATAGAGTACAGACAAACAGACAGACAGACAGACATTCAATTTTATATATATATATAAGATAAGATAATATAAATGAGTTTTAAAAATTGTAAAAAAAAAAATGCATCGGCCGGGAATCGAACCCGGGCTGCCCGCGTGGCAGGCGAGCATTCTACCACTGAACCACCGATGCTTAAAAAAAGGCCATATTTAGGTATTCATTCCATTCCGGATTAGTCCGCGTAAAAAAAAGTTCTTCAAATGAAAAAAAGAAATAGCCAAAAATATTAATCAAAATGCAGCCGAAAATTTTCCTCAGGTTTATAAAAAGCGACATGCAAAATTTGGTACCAATTGGTTCAGTAGTTTTTGAGTTTATCGCGAAACAGACAGACAGACAGAAATTGACTTTTTTATATATAGAGATTTACTCTTCATTGTTGGCTTTTTAACTTACATTCATTCTTCATTGTTGGCTTTTTATATTACATTCACTCTTCATTGTTGCCTTTTTATCTTCCATTCACTCTGTTGGCTTTTTATATTACATTTACTCTTCATTGTTGGCTTTTTATCTTACATTCACTCTTCATTGTTGGCTTTTTATATTATATTTACTCTTCATTGTTGGCTTTTTATCGTACATTCATTCTTCATTGTTGGCTTTTTATATTATATTTACTCTTCTTTGTTGGCTTTTTATTTTACATTCATTCTTCATTGTTGGCTTTTTATATTACATTTACTCTTCATTGTTGGCTTTTTATCTTACATTCACTCTTCATTGTTGGCTTTTTATCTTACATTCATTCTTCATTGTTGGCTTTTTATATTACATTCACTCTTCATAGTTGGCCTTTTATCTTACATTCATTCTTCATTGTTGGCTTTTTATATTACATTCACTCTTCATTGTTGGCTTTTTATCTTACATTCACTCTGTTGGCTTTTTATATTACATTTACTCTTCATTGTTGGCTTTTTATCTTACATTCACTCTTCATTGTTGGCTTTTTATATTATATTTACTCTTCATTGTTGGCTTTTTATCTTACATTCATTCTTCATTGTTGGCTTTTTATATTATATTTACTCTTCATTGTTGGCTTTTTATCTTACATTCATTCTTCATTGTTGACTTTTTATATTACATTTACTATTCATTGTTGGCTTTTTATCTTACATTCATTCTTCATTGTTGGCTTTTTATCTTACATTCACTCTTCATTGTTGGCTTTTTATCTAACATTCATTCTTCATTGTTGGCTTTTTATATTACATTCACTCTTCATTGTTGGCTTTTTATATCATATTTAGTCTTCATTGTTGGCTTTTTATCTTACATTCATTCTTCATTGCTGGCTTTTTATATTATATTTGCTCTTCATTGTTGGCTTTTTATCTTACATTTATTCTTAATTGTTGGCTTTTTATATTATATTGTTGTTTTCTTGGCCGACTGTTTTACATATGGTGTTATCTTAAAATTGCTTGTTTTGAATATTTTTTTAGATTGAGTTGAATGAATTGCTGATTTTTTTTGTATTTATATATAAATAAAATTAACTCTGTTGATTTTTTTTTTGTATTTAATCGATAACAGCGAAGTTACGCATGTTAATGTTAGGGAAAAATATTTTGATGTTAAGCAAAACCTGCTCCATCTCGTTTTACATAAATGTTGAAAATTTGGTTGAAATTGATGCATTGTAACGAAAGTTTTTAGTGATGTACTCTTATGAAATTTGCATTTTATAAATATAGATATATATGTGAAAAAACAATAGAAAAAAAAGTGGGTCAGGTGTTGATATAAAAAATTAAAAAAAAGGCATATCCTGACCAGGAGCACTTGTGCTTTTCAGAAAGCAGAGCGCCATCTGGTGGAACAGAAATCAACTAATCATTAATTAGTTTTCCACGCTGACGAGCGCCAACAGCGCGAAACGCGTTTCGTGGATGGCTTTTCTTGATTTATCAAGAAATTGGGTTGGTCAAATATCAGGGAACAGGCTAAATCAATGATTAGTTGATTTCTGTTCCACCAGATGGCGCTCTGCCTTCTGAAAAAAGCACATGTGCTCCTGGTCAGGATATGCCTTTTTTATTTTTAATATATATATATATATCATATTTACTACTAGGTTTTAGTAAAAAAAGGTATAAATAATTTAAAAATTATAAAAATGCACACACACACACACACCTTTAATGTTATTTTATAAATAATTTCCTATAAATTTTTCCTCAATTATATTATTCTTAAGAAATAAATAGAAAACAATTTTATTACGTTAATCTTGACAGTATTCTCTCCAATTAAAGAAATTTCGATCGAATCAGACGAATAATTTGATTAAAAAAACATAAACGAAAAAAAAAAACTAAAATATTTAAACAATTCAATGTGTTATGCTTATAAATGGAAAAGAGAAAAGGATATTTCAGTTTACTGATAATGAAAATATTCACCTGTTTTCTAATTTGAATTGAAAATAAGACTTTTTTCTTTTGAGTTCCTTAAAAGTCTAGAGGTAAATTACCGATTCTTTTCTTTTTCAGAAGTTGAAATAAAATAATTTAATCTCATCCCCAAAACTTTCTAAAATAAAAAAAAAAAAAAGATAATAAACATTGAACCACACACAAAACCACACATATAAATATTTTTTCAATCACCTATTAAAACGACTTTCTTAAGAAAAAAACAAATTTTAATCACCTTTGTTAATTTAAAAAATAGAAATTTTGTTTTTAATATTTATAAATATTAAAAAATACGTATCTCTTTCTAAAATGATCTCTTAGGCTTAATTATATATTTTTGTGGTTAGCTTTTCTTGATTAATCAAAAATGGGTATTTGGCCAATTCTGGAATAATTAAAAATCAACGAGAATAGTTGATATTTATTCCGATAGATGGCGCAAGCCATCAGAAACTTTCAGTTGCACGATAAGGAGATGCCTTTTTCATAACTTTCTCATGTTTTTTTAATGATTTTTTTTATCCAATATATGCCTTTTTAATTGAATATAACTTTTTGAAAATCGTAAGAGTACCTATTTCTAATTATGCATTTGAACAATGTATTATGTTTATCACTTTAGTAACAACTTTTAATTGGTGTCAAGAACTGAGACAAAACATCAGTTTTGGTAAATTCAGACAGAAACCCAACCTATTTACCATGGGTTTGGGCTATGTACCTTATAATTATAGGGGCGGCTTCGATTTCATAACATCCAATGAGAAGAGTTTGGTAAATTCGACTGATTTCATAAGCTGGTGAAGTGGAAAGGGCCAATTTCCAGGCAAAAATACAGCATAAAAAAATTCAGCGGGTTGCCTTGCCCAATCCGAGGTCGATAGTTGTGGTAAAATATAGCGCGCCACTCTCCCGACGCGCGCGGTTCGTTTCGCTCTAAACCGCCAAAGACATTGGTTCCCCGTTATGATAAATACAACATAAAGTTACAAGAGGATGATGTATCAAAAGAGGCATCTCTCCAATATAAAATGCTCAGGTGAGCGATAAGGATATGCTATTTTGTTTTTTTATATAAAACTATTCCTTTGGAATTTTTGCCGGAAAAATATTAATCTATAAAATCAAAGGCCACCTCTTCCATCAAAATAGAAATAAGAACTAGACGCCATCTATTGACTATCTCTTCAAATTAACGGCCTCGGGTCGGTGACAAAGCCACAACACCAGCTTTGGTAAACTGAGAAGCGCCCACCTAGAGACCATGATTTTAGGTTAATGGCCTTCGTCAATCTAAGGCGGGCTTTATTCCATGAGATCCACACGGTATCTAATGGAATATTTAGACTTCACCAAAGAGGTGTTTAGTTGGCAAAGTAGCTAGGCCAAATCTATCGCTTCTTTGAAAATTCTGAAGATTTTATTTGATGCATTGTGAATAACATGAAATCAAAGCCCGTCTTGGACTGACCAGGGTTTTTAACCCGAAACCATAGTCTGCAGGTGAAGGCTCCACCACCGACCCGAGTGCGCTAGTTTGCAGAGACGTTTAATAGATGGCTCTGAGTTCTAGCATATATTTTGGCAGGAGAGAGATTACCTTTTTATAGTGTAAAAATATATATTATTATATATGTAGCAAAATATGTATTATTTTATTAACATAGTATATCAATTTTTTTATATTTATATTTTGTTACTCTGTAAACTTCCTTCTTTGCTTATCTTGTATTTTAATCAATCATAATTTGTTATTGCCTTAAATAAATTGCCGTGTCATCCTGAAGTTTGTCTTTCCTAATTTTCCATCTGGCAATATATATATATATATATATTATATAAATATATTTTCAAATTTATCAAAAAATGATCCAGTTTATTTTATAACGAAAAACCATATTTGTTTTCAAATAAATATTTAAATTAGAACAAATATTCACTAATACGTGCCTAAGTTAAATATTTAGCAGAAAACAAAATACGTCCCAAATTTCCAAATATAAATTAGAAAGTCTAAATTTCTGGTTAATAAATATAAAGAAAAAGGAAAATTTATGGACATTTTAAGGGCATAAGATGGTAAATTTATGAATGCTTGGCTATAAATAACCCTATTTAAAGGAGGAAATAAATTTACCAAGTTTGACAACCACGAGTGCCAGTGCTGCCAACTTTTATCACTTTTTTTTTGTTATCTATGAGCGCTTTTTTTCATTATTTTATTTTTCTATCTGACTACACTTCCATCACAGACGTCGAATTATTAAATTTATTCTTTAAAGAGATCGCCACGTCGGGACTTTGTATAATCCCAAGTTTTGTCTTTTGTTTTTATTAAATTCTTTTTATAAATAAAAGGTTTAAAAAGAAAAAAATTCCCTGATTTAATCTGTAATTTTGTATAAGAATATCTCTAGCGAAATTCTATTTTTAAAAATTGAAAATGTTATCAATTTTCTCTCAATCTCAGTAAAAAATATATATTTTTTTCATTTCTATATATTGACTCTTTAAAATGTATCTGTATATTCTCTAGTTACATTTAAAACCCCTTATTATTCACTCTTAAATGATATATCTATGAATATAAATATCATACTTACATATAGCTAATCTATTTTCTCCCAATATATATATATATTGTGAATTTGTGTGTGAACTGGGTATATTTTAAAATAGAAACCTATATATTTCCCAATTCTCATATGAAATTTCGTAATATGATTCGAAAATTATATAATATGAGGAATTTGAAGATTATAAAAATCTATATTAAGGTGAACATATCATGCGCTTTCAGAGAAAGTTTCATTCTTTGAACTGGAAATTTCTTTATTTCGACTTAGAGCGCTATGTTCCCCTAGGAACACTTGCATTTTAAAGATAAACAAATTTTGAATAAAAGATATTTTAAATATGTACCAGAATTAGTATGTAAGTCAGAAACATATCCCTGGCATCCTGATATATTCATCTTAATATTGATACAAGGAATCTTCTGCTTTCTTAACTCCACTCAACCATATTAGGGTATCAAGTCTGTAGAGCATCTGCAACGGCCGATGCTGCATAGCAGGGAGATTTGACAACCATCATGACTGGGTGAAGTAGAATGCCTTTGTCATTAATACTGGGAGCACTACTCAGTAGCAGGCCACTGACTTAGCTCCAATATGAAATGGCCGCCTCTAACATGAGAAACAGACGCCATGTGCAGCTGTGCCTATCTTGGAGTACAAACATCCTGTATCCCTGGATCAGGAGACCTCACAGGGTACTATGCGAATTCCAAGAAGGGAAGCCGTCCGGTACTTCTACAGAGATCGCTGTCGATAAACATCTTCAATTCTTGAAATCTGTTAAGAAACCTCGAAGGAATTCTCCGTACACCAAATTATACCAATACAAAATAATATATTATATATATATCGTCTCTAGTTTATCCTCATTTAAGGTTCCTTGTTAGCCGCTTTCCTGTTAAACATTATTCGTTTTAGTTGAAGATTTTGAAATTTGACTTAAATAATTAAACAAGTATCTGTTAAGACTTCTTCAAATTTTTCATTCGTATGTGGAACAGCCTACAGTTCAATAAAACAATGTTAAAATGTTTGCATTCATCTTATTTAGCTAGAGTTCTATCTAACCTTTCTACGCACCTTACCTCTTGTGAGAGACTACTTTTACAAAATAAATGATACTTTGATAAAATCCAATCTCTAATAAGAGACTTCATCCAAGAGATCAACCTCCAATAAGAGACTTCATCCAAAATATATCAGGAATATTCATGTCATTGGATTTATGGTTTCTCATTGAATGTTACACATCACATATATTTAGATAGCTTCTATTAATATATATTTTGACATGAATTTCAATTTTTCATAACTTTTATAACTTCATATTGTAATATAGCATACATAAACTAGTATAAAATCTACAAGAAAAAATTATTACAAAAATCAAAAAAACGAAATTCTATTACTAAAATTATATTAAAACTTTTTCATTTATTGTGTGAAAATATAAATTTGTGATATATGGATAGATGGAACTCTCCAAATTATTCGAGCAGAGGAAATGAGAGTACATCCAATACACCGGCCAATTGAACATAGCAGCAGAGAATGGAGTCAGAGCAATAATCTGCGCCATTGAAATTTCTTCACGTAATTTGATCCAGCCTGATAAATGAGCCACCGCCGACAAAGACAGGTCGATCCACTTCAAATTGGATCGCTCTCCTGACATCTACCTGCGCTGGATTAACTCCAGAATTCTTGGAACCAAGACCAACCATTCTTCTCTCCACTCCTGGAGTTCTATTGGAAAACTCTCTCTGTAGAGTTCTGTCAATGCCAGGTTTAGTCAAATTATTTAAATATTGTTTGTTAGCTTTGTTTAAAATTTCATAAAATGTGTAACAAATTATATATATGAAAAAAAAAACAAATAGTACAAATGTGATATTGTACTGGGATAAGGTGCATATATTAAGAAAAATAAGGCTTCTCCTTATCATGCAACTGAAAGTTGCTGATGGCTTGCACTATCTATAGGAATAAATATCAACAATTCGTTGATTTTAATTATTCCAGAATTGATCAAATCTATTCTTTATTAATCAACAAAGCCATCAGCAACATTCAGTTGCACGATAAGGAGATGCTCCCTTTTTTTCTTAAATTATATATAATTTGGTGAAACCGCTGAGAGGGTTCACTATTGATGAGCCAAACCCTCTCATTCAATAACTTACATAATTTCAGTAAGGTCTGTAGAGATAATATTTGATGATATTATTAAAAAGAAACACATTGCCAGTAAATATATTTAATTACAAAACTATTTTAGAGGCGTAATATTCTTTTTAAAATAAAACAATTTCTACTGTCCTTACTGCGATGGAAAAATTAAATTTAATTTTTCCATCGCAGTAAGGAGGGTAGGAATTGTTTTATTTTAAAAAGAATATTACGCCTCTAAAATAGTTTTGTAATTTGATAACAGATGGCGCGCTAGTGCATAGTAAATATATTTGTTACAGATTTTATCGATAGGTGGCAATTGAATTTATAAATTTCCAGAGTAAATATTTGTATATCAATCGTTATATATAGAATGCTTATGTAATAAAAAAAGGCATATATTGGATTGTATAAAAATATTTATTCGCCAAAAAAGAGTGTTGTAGTAATTGTATGCCTAATCAAATATAGTAGGTGCAATATTATCTTCTTTTTTTGAATGATAGCAAAATTGTTAAAATTGCATTTCAGGCATATTTTATCTAGGAAGTATGTAAATATTTTCTTTCGTATAGTAGTTATATCACCGAACAGGTATCACAGAAGTCATACTAATATTCACAATAGCTTCTCTATTGTAGTATTTGGCATAAAACATCAGAGAAAAAGCGTTATTTATTTCTGTATTCTTTTTATTGTAATCGCGTTGTATCACGTAAAATACACTACCCTAAGGACTACGTTATTATTCTCGTATTAAAACGTCGTTATATAATCATAGCCGCTTTATATTGTATTATAAATTAACCTTATATAATATTTACGAACGGAAAGATATGTCCAGGGTAGCCTAGTGGACATGGCATCTGCCCGGTAAGCTGAACACTTTGGGTTCGATACTTATCCCTGGATACTTTTATTTTTCCGTTCATCATTACTCTTCACAATTCATCCTTTCATACTTCATCCCTAAGGATAAGACTAGTCGTTATTTCTCCTTAAAATAATTATAATTACGATTTTTCGTTCTGTAAAAAGAAACATTTGCGGTAAAACTTATTAAAAGTCATTCCTATTGTATACCATAATTTTGTACCTTGTAATTACAAAATGTGAATTCGACGTCAATTATATACTATCAAGGGCCATATATATAAATACAAATCAAACACCAAATATATTTTATATATACAAACCTCTATCAAAATGCTGACCCCTTGTAAAACAATCACAAATATCAAAAAGGTAGAAATATCTTTTCCCTTAACTTTAAATGTTTCCAATAAACAGTCAATTTTGTCCATTGTAAATGGTCATATGTATTTAGGCTTCTAAAACAACCTTAAATAAATTTTATGAACAAATATTCAGATTATTGTTTTAAATATGGAAATAAGAAAGGTGAAAAAAGTATATTTTATATATGTTTAATATTTTGAGTTTATTAAATTTTCCAACCATATTTTTTGCAAGGTGTAAAATAATATAGAATAATATTATTAAATCAATATTCACGTGAGGAAAAATACCTCAAAGAAAATATTATAAACATATTCACGATAAAATATCCCCGATAAAATTCCTTATAAAATACTCTCAAAATTGAAACTCCGTAATTTCATTAGAAGCAGACGCGTGTGGAATTTAAAATTTCCCGCTAAAACAAATTTTGCCGGCGGTCAAATATTGAAATAATTTATTGCACGTCTGCCTGTAAATATATTTTGTCAACGGTAGAGAGCACGCTTAAATAAAAATTAATTCTAATGTTTGTGCTTCATTTAACTATTTAATTAGCCTTTAAAGTATATATAATGGCATTTATTTAATAGATAATTTATATATTCATTTTATTGTATATAATCAATTTTATCCCAGAGAAGTAATCGCCGGGTATCATTTCTAAGAAAGAATAAAAACTTAACGGATACGATATTCTTTATTAAAGTGATATAATCTTGGCAAGCTTTCAAACTATGACGTCCTTCAACAGGATTTTATGCAAATACATTCCTTCTTATTTTTATTTATTAATTTTAGTAATTTATTCCTTCTTAGAAATAATCAATTCTCAAAATTCGAAACTATTATAGACGTGTATGATTCATTTTAAAAATAAACAATTTCTACTGCCATTACTTATTTACCTATTACTATTATTACCTAATAATTAAAAATAATCATACGCGTTGGAAATACACTTTTTAAATACATATTTACATAGGTACACAAGTGTACGGGATCTGGTTAAATACCGAGTTTTTAAAGGTTACTTGATGAAACCCGTGGAAGTTATTAATAAGTAATATACGTTTGTTCTATGGGTTTTCTGCTTTTTAGAACAAGGGTTTGAATGTTGGATCCATACAAATAGTGTCAGCAAGGAATTTACATTGTTTATCTGTACAATTGGTATTTCACATTTAGATTTAGTGTGATATATTTCATTATAACATTTTTTCTGTGTTTGTCACACTAAAAGAGAATTCCAGTGATGCATTAGTGTAAATTATAAGGTATTTCTTCAAATATTGTATTTTGTTTTGTCTAGTTCTAATAACACTTTGTTTGAGAGTTTCTTACGCAGGTTTTGAGAGTATTCTCATGTTATATCATATGCAAATTCCACGGAATAAGTTAAATCAACGCTTAGTTGATTTTCACTTCTCTAGATGGCGCTCTGCCCTTTAAAAGTGCTCACGTGAGCGTTCAGGATATGCCCTTTTGTCTTTTCTATCAACACCTGACTATTTTCTACCTTTCTTATTCTTGAATACAAAAACACACACACGCATATATATATATATATATAAATATATATGAAACATTTTGAATGATATTCAACTTCTATCTATTTTGCATAATAGAAAAATTCTATCTGTTTTGCATAATGTTCTTTTTTTGTAAAATAATTAATTTTACCGCGTGCCAACTATGTAAATTTTGTTGTTTGTTTTGAAAAGATTTGAAAAATAAAGAGATTATTGAGGTGGAGACAGCCACAAACGACTGCTAATTTTTTTTTTCCACACAGTAGAATTACATCATATATATATTTATATATATGTCAAAATATAATTTATAAATATTTATATTATATATAATATTTATTTTAAAAAATAGGCATATCCTGACCGCTAACAATAGCAATTTAGATGGCGGAACGCCATATAGTGGAACAAAAAATAAACTAAACGTTTATTTAATTCCCTTATATTTGGCCAACTCAATTTCTTGATAAATCAAGAAAAGCCAACCACGTACGCGCTTCGGGCTTTTGGCCTTCGTCAACCTTTTTTGTTTTTAATATAAACACCTAACCTTTTTCTATTTTTTATTATTATTTCATATATGTATTTGTGAAAAAAATAGTACATATGTTCCTGATCAGGGTATGCCTTCTTTATTTTTAATATGTATGTTATATAAAAATGGATAGAGATTTTCTGCTGATTTTTGATCATGTTGAAGATTATGGAATGGTAATGCAGTCGTGGTTAAAATTAAATAAAATTAGTAATCAAAAATAGCTTTAATTACGCTAAAGGAATATATAAAAACATAATTTGAGAAAGGTATGCCTGACTTAAGGCGTAAGAATAAAAAAATAAAAAACCTATTTACATAATGTACAAAAGGGTTGAGCCGGCCAGCGGGATACAACAACAACGAGTTTTTATATGCAAAGCGTGACCTCTGGCGGTCGATTTAACAGAATATTTGAATCTATGATATATAATTTTAAATAAAATAATATTTTAATATAACATGTATATGTGTGTGTTTTACAAGTTTAAAGAAAAAACGTAATATTAGATTTTTGAAAAATAATTCCATTTGTTATATTTAAACCGCACGTTAGAGTATAGTAATGGAATGTAATGTACAACGAGGGGAAAAATTGCGCGAATGTTTATTTAACCTCGACAGACAATGTTGGCAGAGAGACATGGAATGAGCAATAAATAACTTTTCCTCATTAAAACAAAACCTCTGCGTGCACCTACCAGATGAATGGACCACTCTCCCCCCATTTTCAATTTAAACTATTTTAAAATGCAATTTACCATTTTTAAATTAGCTCTTGCCGCCGTGGTGTATACCGGACCCTATTAGAATTGGTCTCTTGGATTTTTATAGGAAAACCAATAATTTGCCGGTCAATTCTGGAGGTGAATTGGAAATTCTTACATCTATCTTGGAATTAGCATTGCACGATAGAATTGGTAGGTGTTCTTAGGAAACAACGATGTTTGAAGCAAAATGTAGAAAATAGACTCAGTATATAGTTAATTTTTATGTGTTTATTGAATATTATAAGGAATTTTAAAGTATGGTGCACTAGCGCGCGATCTGTTATGAAAATTTAAAACTATTTTAGACGCGTAAGATTCTTTTTGAAATTAAAAAATTTCTACTGGCCTTACTGCAATGGAAAAATTAATGGGAGGGCCTGGCTCATCAGTGGTGAACCCTCGCAGCGGTTTCTCCAGTTTAATCTACTACATGGTAGATTCGAATTTTAAAGTATCTTTATCACAATGAACTATCTTATAATAAATCTAAATTATCTTTATCCACATTTTAATATATATACACTCATGGACAAAACCTAAGGAAGTTTAATATTTTTGTGTATCTGGTTGTCCGTTTATTTGAAGGAGACAGAGACAATTTTGTTCACCCTGGTTACATACTCCTGTATCTCGCGTGTCTTCAATAAAGGTCACCGTGTATTAAATATCTTTCAAGGTTATTTTATAAATACCGATATACATGCTAAAATGTACAACTTCTTTAAGTTTCGTCCATTGGTGTATATCAAATAACTTCTTTGTGAATGAAGTCATATAGTGTATTATCCTTCTAGCTCAATTAATTTCACCGGTTCAAAAAACGAAAATGATATTTCGGGAAATCCCCATAACAATATAAGGCAGATATAAGCTGTATTTCTTCAATTAGCCGTTCTATATATGTATGTTTACTTATATTTATTATAAAAAATTAAGCTTCTAGGGCTACGTTTCTTGCACAACCTTTTATTTTCAAGCATTCGGACTTGTCAGTCCTTTAACAGGATTGCTACACTGAAGGGTGTATTCTTATAAATACTATTAAAGAAAAGTATGAATTCCATCCTTCAGTGTAACATATATAATCATCCAATAGAGCTCTAAGAAGAGGTCTAGTAGATTAAATTGGCAAAACCGTTGAGAAAGTTCACCACTGATGAGCCAAGCCCTTCTAATATATATATACTAGCCGAATGAACCGGGCAAGGCCCGTGTTTTACCCGATTGAATGTTTTGATTCAAATACTATTTGTTACAATTATAAATTGGCGCCTTATATAAATGCATATATTAGTTAATAACTATAGCCTATGTGCTTTATCTGTCTATGTACTGTTGGTTTCCGTAGGCGTCTCTTACTGGGAAAAGGAAAGAGAGGATTCCATTTAGTTATTAACTAATATATGCATTTATTTAAGGTGCGACCCGCTCCAACACAATAGTTACAAAAACCAGAAGGCGAGTGGGGGGGGCAAAGGTGGCGTGATCGTAGTCAACCAATAGGAGAGCGCCATTCCAAAAAAAAAAAGCAAACGGTGACAGAGATGAAGAATTGTTAAGAACGCATGACGCTTGTAACTGTATATAGAATTTTTCATCGCAGTAAATTTATGGATTCAATATCGTCCAGAATAGATGTGGAATCTACAATAGCGCATTTGTTCCGCTTTGAAGCAATAAGAATATTTAACCCAGTTGGAGACTATATGTCTTAAATTCTATTAACAAACAGTTGTACATATATGATTATTAATTATAGGGCAAGAACGCGCCATCTATATATGAGAAATGAAAGCATTAAAACAAGAACCTTTCTTTTACACATAAAACAAACTTCTACTCTCTTTACTGCGATGAAAAAATATTAGGAGGGCTTGGCTCATCAGTGGTGAACCCTCCTAGCGGTTTTGCCAATTTAATCTCCTAGACTACTTCTTAGAGCTTTATTGGACGATTCTGATTATATATGCTACACTGAAGGATGGAATTCTTTTTTTTTCTTTAATAGTATTTCTGAGATTCCACCCTTAAGTGTAGCATATATAAGCAGAATCGTTCAATATAGTATTAAACCGGTTGGTCTGGTATATTAAATTGGCGAAACAGCTAGCAGGATTCACCACTGATGAGTAAGATTCCTTCAAAAATTTTCATCGCAGTAAGGATAGTAGAAGTTTGTTTATATAAAAAAAACATTAGTCCTTCACGGCTAAATTTCTTATATATATGCTTTTTTTTATCTTCTTTCTGTTTATTTTTCTTATAAAACAAAATAAATCTGCACTGTAATCCAACATGAAAACTCACCCAAACATTAATAGATCTGGTATTTATTGGAGGTGGTCTTACATTAAATATGGGACTAGTTCCCTTCAAGTTATCTCTAAATTTGAACTGATCAGTCACCAGAAGTGTGTCGTAATGGAGGTTCTACTGTCTCATATAGATTGAGATGGCAATACCTGGCGAAACCGCTGGGAGGGTTCACCAATGATGAGCCAGGTCCTCTCATTATTTTATTATTGCAGTAAGGGCAGTAGAAAATTGATTTATTTTTAAAAGAATCCTAAAAATAGTTCAACTTCTTATAACAGATGACGCACTAATGCATCATATTTCAATCTTAGTCGTATGTTTCGGTTATTTAAGACAATAACTTATACCATCTCTACAAACATTAAACAAATAACTTACTGAAGTAATACATTCTATAATATATAATACTAATAGGCTAATATTTACCTCCCAAAGTAATAGCTTCTATTAATTAAATACAACTGAATTGAGACAAGCAAGAACACCCCACTTGGACATTCCAATAACTTGTAATTGGAATCTCTTTAATATCTCCATTATTCTATGCGATATGCACTTTCTATATGGGATTTTAATTCTCTTATTGTATCACCCATCCTGCTATAATATTCGCTTTTATTTATTGTATAGTTTATATATTTATTTATATATATTCAGCATTTTATATTGTTTTGAAAATAGAGCAATCCATATTTAAATATTTTTGTTTGTTTTCTCTGTAATAGGCGCATGTATTTCAATATCTCGCCTTGTTGATTATTAAATTAAAAAAAAATAAATCTTTTGGTATAATAAAAAGGCATATACTGGATGGAATAAAGATATTTATTTTTCCACTATATGCTTTTTTATTACCTAAAAGCATTTTATATGTTTACAATATTTATTTACCAACTTATATATATCTTGTTTTTTTTTTCACATCTCATCGTTTATGATCCATTCATTGTAATCACGGATGAAGAAAGGGCCCAAGTTTCGAATGTTTTCCATAAAATATATATTTTAAAAAACCTCGTTCGGTAAGATATTGTTTAATGTTGTAGAGATGGTATAATAATAGTTACTCTCTTAAATTCCGCCCAGAAGTCCAACCCCTTCTCTACGTGGCGTGTGGGAGAAGCAGCACAAGTAAGGGACTGCTCTGTAGTACGGTGTCGTGAGCCCCGAGCCGCTACGGTAACCGTGAACAGGGAACTCTGAAATATGGCAGACTAACGGGGCAATGGCACCCCCCCCCCCCCCCCTTCCATTGAGCAACAAAATCAATGCCATTCTTCCAGCCTTCTATATGGCAGACATCAATCCAGAAGCGGATATCCATACGGACAAGGCACCCCAGTTGGCCGGTATTGTCATCAGGGTGCACGGACCGATCTGATCTGCTCCATGGACAAGACACCACCACCACTCTTTTAAATAAACCAAACAAATGACTAAGATTAAAATATAGCTTGCTATATATGATTGTTTATACCCTTATAGGAGAGATATGAACGAATATTGCTCCTACATATTATCAGCCATAGATAAATAGTCAGAAGAAAGACTTAAATTTTCAATTCATTATAAAGAAGGTAAAGAGGTTTAAATATATAGCTAGTTTTATAAATATTAAAATGAAAGGAGTTAATTATAAACAAAGGACATATACCCATCTACTTGCCAAAAAGGTTATTGTTCCGCGAGCCAATAAAAAAGAATAATGTCTTAAAAAAGAATGAGAAACGTCGCACTGGTCATCTAATAGAATCTCGTGGTGTGAGAGAAAATTTCTATAGATCATCTTTTAAACGAAGTCCTCCTCCAGTCAGTAAGTAGGTTCCGCGTGGTAAATCCAATCACTGACAAATGGACTCTGTGAACCGTGAAATACCAAGAAATCAATAAACTCAAAAAATCAAATCATCGACCTCACACATAGTCTGTAACCAAACTCTCGATTGTTGTGTTTTACTCTGTTTTAATTAGAAGGAAACTTTCAAGTGAAAGATGTTTTATATTGAATTTTTCTTTAATTTATTTTATACCTTTTAATTATGCTAATGTTCTTTGATTTTTTTTTATTGTTATTGCTGTTGAGTGATAAAATTAGGACTAAATTTTCATTGCATTATTTATACACAAATTAAGTTTATTAGAATTTTATTGACTCTTTAGTTCTTTCTCTATAAAATGCAATTTATATTTTAAATATATTTATTTCACTGTGTATGATATACAGTGTGAGTAGTACAAATAAAATCAACGGTTTAGTCTAACAAAATGAAACAATTGAGGATATGAATTTTCTACGCAAATATTTCAATTAGAAAAATGAACTATTTTTGACACGCGTATGATTCTTTTTGAATTAAAACAATTTTCTACTGCCCTTACTGTAATTATAAAATAATGGGAAGTCATGGCTCATCAGTGGTGAACCCTCCCAGAGGTTTCGCCAGTTTAATCTACCATACCGCTGTAATATTGCAGTTTGCTGTTTTTCTTTTATACTGATACTGAATCAAAGACTTTTGGAAAGGCTATTTTAAATGAACTATGCACATAAGCTTTGAGGAGTAGAAATACATATAATTATAAATATGTAGTATATTGCCACGTAGAAAATTAGGAAAGACAAACTTCAGGATGACACATCAATTTATTTAAGGCAAGAACCAACTATAAGAATGATAAACAACAGATAAGCAAAGAGGGAAGTTTAAAGAGTAGCAAAATAGAAACATAACAAATGTTACTCTGTTGAAAAAATACTCGTAACAAAACTTTGCTACATAGCTCTTTCCCTATGAGAGCTGTGACCCACAGCTTGCAATTATTGCAGATACTGACATGGATCTGACGTGCTTCTGCCAAGGATTCCATCGAAATCTTGTAATTTTGTCCCTATTACCTTTGCGTCCTTTTTCTTGCGGCGTGAAGAGCGGCTTTATCGTCGTCTATAGGGGCATCGTCATCTTGGAGGGAAGTCTTGGCTTTGACACGGCGGTGGAATCCTGGAGCCAGTCTCCGAAAATGTAGATCACAGCACCCATGGCCTCTAGGTCTTCTCGGCGAACTTCAATGTGTCTTCCCTAACTTATCCAGCATCTCAAACAGAGTCCCACGTGGAAAATTAGGGAAGACAAACTTCAGGATGATACAGCAATTTATTTAAGGTAAGAACAAACAATATTGTCAAATAGCTCCATCCAGATGGGACAACTGTCAATCATCCCTGGACCCCGGGAGGGGGGAAGCTGATATGTAAATAAGGAAAACGGGACGGTGGCTAACGCCGTTCATGAGGATTAACTTTTAACTTGGGTAAGTTGTACAAAACTCTCTCTCCCTACAAATACCCCTTGTAATAAATTATTTATTCCCAAATTTGCCCTTGCTTTATTTATCTCCGCGACATATTTTGGTGGAGATGCTGGGTAAGTTAGGGAAGACAAACTGAAGATTGCCGAGAAGACCTTGAAGCCATGGGTGCTGTGATCTACATTTTCGGAGACTGACATCAGGATTCCACCGCCGTGCTAAAGCCAAGACTTCCCTCGAAGATGACGATGTCCCTATAGACGATACGACGACAAAGCCGCTCTTCACGCCGCAAGAAAATAGACGCAAAGGTACTAGGGACAAAGTTCCAAGACTTCGATGGAATCCTTGGCAGAAGCACGTCAAATCCACGTCAGTATCTACAATAATTGATAGCTGTGGGTCACAGCTCTCATAGGGAAGAAGCTATGTAACATAGTATTTATTAATTTTATTTATGTAACATAGTATTTCTTAATTTTATTTATGTAACATAGTATTTCTTAATTTTATTATTTTTTATTTAACAGAGTGGTCATTTTTATTTTTATATAGTTTGTCCGTCCCTGAAATAAATTTTGTTTCCTCCTGAAGTTTTTGTCTTCCCTAATTTTCCACGTGGCAATATGAATATTAAACAAAAGACAACCAACGAGGGAAGTTTACAGAGTAGCAAAATATAAATTTTAAAATGATACTCTGTTAATAAAATACTAGTAATAATAATTTGCTACAATATTTTAATTCTGAATAAAATTACATCTTATTAAATATCAGAGAAGCAATAAGATAAATTTGCTGCATAGCAAAATACAAAGGTAAAATTACGATATGTTTATAAAATAATGAAAAATATTTTATTCCAATATACTTTGAATTTCAATATTTATTCTTTGAAAGTTTATTCAATGAAACTATAGAAATAAATGTTTTTGTAAAACTTTGCTTCTAACGCATCGCTTCAGTTCAAATGCCAAGTCTACAAACGCCCTCCATTCAGGTAACATTATTTAACACCATCTCTGTGTTGAAAAAATAATTATTTGGCGCTAGTTAAACTAATGCATATTAAAACTGAATATATTCCATAGTACAATACTATCCAATATTAAATGTTTTTAAAGCCCAAATAAAAAATTTAAGATAAAATTGCTAATATATTTGAATCATTTACATCCCATTTTGTCAATTATTTGGTAGAGTACAACTTGCCACGTGTAATCATCCTTTAGGGGGGTGGTCTCTTACTAGATGTTTGTTGACATTGCTTAGACTTTTTAAAGATACTGATTCCAAGAAGATTAATCAAACATTATAGATTTACAAGAGAGAGAGAACATGACTGGGTGAAGTAGAATGCGTCTGCCTTTGTCATTAAGACTGAGAGCACTACTCAGTGGCAGGCCGACTTAGCTCCAAAAGAAATGGCCGCCTCTGACATGAGGAACAGACGCCATGTGCAGCCGCTCCTAACATGGAGTACAAACGCTGCTCATCCTGTATTCCTGGATTAGGAGCCCTTACAGGGTACTATCAGCCGGGCCAGCTGAGCCCAGGTTTTTTAGTGAGCTTGTTACTGCTCCCCCTCCTTCTTTTTCACCCGGGCTTGGGACCGGCAAAGGCGGAGTTAACTAATCTTCTAAAGGTTAGCGCCTATTTACTTGTGATCTTACACAATAAATTTCGATTTTTATAAAAGAAACATTCGCGGTATAAATTGCAATTTTCGTTTTACAATCATCAGCCGCGTTATATTGTATTTTAAATGTTACTTTAAGTATTAGTTACGAACGGAAAAATACGTCCAGGGTAGCCGAGTGGACAAGGCACCTGCCCGGTAAGCAGAAGGGTGTGGGTTCGATTCCCGCCCCTGGACACTTTTTATTTTTCCGTTCGCCATTACTCTTCATGTTTCACCTTTCCATACTTCATCCTTAAAGTTAGAAATGTCGCTATTTCTCTTTGAAAATAAATTTCGATTTTTATAAAAGAAACATTCGCGGTATAAATTGCAATTTTCGTTTTACTTACACATATACTTTGTGGGAACAATTAATTAAACTTAAAATATATATACAACAAGGTTGGATTAGTGTGACTTTTTTGTTTATTTACAAAGGGGTCGCACATTAGAGGTGGTCGTTCACAGGAGGTTTCTATATGTATTTTATCAGTATTACAGCCTGTTGAAGGACGCTATTGTCCGAAAGCTCTTTCACCAAGCTTATATCTCTTTAAAAGGCAATAACGTGCTATCTATATATAAGAAATAGAAGCACGAGTGTTTCTCTCTTTTTAAATATAAAACAAACTTCTCCTGTCCTTACTGCGATGATAAAATATTGAGAGGGCTTGGCTCATCAGTAGTGAACCCTCCTAGTTCAAGGCTAGTTCGGCATAATTATTAGCAATAACATGCCATTTATATATAAGAAATGAAAGCATTGAAGCATGACTGTTTCTTTTTGAATATAAAACAAACTTCTCCCGTCCTTACTGCGATGATAAAATATTGAGAGGGCTCATCAGTAGTGAACCCTCCTAGTTCAAGGCTAGTTAGGCATAATTATTAGCAATAACATGCCATTTATATATAAGAAATGAAAGCATATTGAAGCATGACTGTTTCTTTTTGAATAAAAAACAAACTTCTCCTGTCCTTACAGGGATGATAGAATATTGAGAGGGCTCATCAGTAGTGAACCCTCCTAGTTCAAGGCTAGTTCGGCATAATTATTAGCAATAACATGCCATTTATATATAAGAAATGAAAGCATTGAAGCATGACTGTTTCATTTTGAATATAAAACAAACTTCTCCCGTCCTTACTGCGATGATAAAATATTGAGAGGGCTCATCAGTAGTGAACCCTCCTAGTTCAAGGCTAGTTAGGCATAATTATTAGCAATAACGTGCCATTTATATATAAGAAATGAAAGCATTGAAGCATGACTGTTTCTTTTTAAGTATAAAACAAACTTCTACTGTCCTTACTGCGATGATAAAATATTGAGAGGGCTCATCAGTAGTGAACCCTCCTAGTTCAAGGCTAGTTCGGCATAATTATTAGCAATAACATGCCATTTATATATAAGAAATGAAAGCATTGAAGCATGACTGTTTCTTTTTGAATATAAAACAAACTTCTACTGTCCTTACTGCGATGATAAAATATTGAGAGGGCTCATCAGTAGTGAACCCTCCTAGTTCAAGGCTAGTTCGGCATAATTATTAGCAATAACGTGCCATTTATATATAAGAAATGAAAGCATTGAAGCATGACTGTTTCTTTTTGAATATAAAACAAACTTCTACTGTCTTTACTGCGATGATAGAATATTGAGAGAGCTCATCAGTCGTGAACCCTCCTAGTTCAAGGCTAGTTAGGCATAATTATTAGCAATAACGTGCCATTTATATATAAGAAATGAAAGCATATTGAAGCATGACTGTTTCTTTTTAAATATAAAACAAACTTCTACTGTCTTTACTGCGATGATAGAATATTGAGAGGGCTTAGCTCATCAGTGGTGAACCCTCCTAGTTCAAGGCTAGTTAGGCATAATTATTAGCAATAACGTGCCATTTATATATAAGAAATGAAAGCATATTGAAGCATGACTGTTTCTTTTTGAATAAAAAACAAACTTCTCCTGTCCTTACAGGGATGATAGAATATTGAGAGGGCTCATCAGTCGTGAACCCTCCTAGTTCATGGCTAGTGTTAGGCATAATTATTAGCAATAACGTGCCATTTATATATAAGAAATGAAAGCATTGAAGCATGACTGTTTCTTTTTGAATAAAAAACAAACTTCTCCCGTCCTTACTGCGATGATAAAATATTGAGAGGGCTCATCAGTAGTGAACCCTCCTAGTTCAAGGCTAGTTCGGCATAATTATTAGCAATAACGTGCCATTTATATATAAGAAATGAAAGCATATTGAAGCATGACTGTTTCTTTTTGAATAAAAAACAAACTTCTCCTGTCCTTACAGGGATGATAGAATATTGAGAGGGCTCATCAGTCGTGAACCCTCCTAGTTCAAGGCTAGTTCGGCATAATTATTAGCAATAACGTGCCATTTATATATAAGAAATGAAAGCATTGAAGCATGACTGTTTCTTTTTGAATAAAAAACAAACTTCTCCTGTCCTTACAGGGATGATAGAATATTGAGAGGGCTCATCAGTAGTGAACCCTCCTAGTTCAAGGCTAGTTAGGCATAATTATTAGCAATAACGTGCCATTTATATATAAGAAATGAAAGCATTGAAGCATGACTGTTTCTTTTTGAATAAAAAACAAACTTCTCCTGTCCTTACAGGGATAATAGAATATTGAGAGGGCTCATCAGTAGTGAACCCTCCTAGTTCAAGGCTAGTTAGGCATAATTATTAGCAATAACGTGCCATTTATATATAAGAAATGAAAGCATTGAAGCATGACTGTTTCTTTTTGAATAAAAAACAAACTTCTACTGTCTTTACTGCGATGATAGAATATTGAGAGGGCTTAGCTCATCAGTGGTGAACCCTCCTAGTTCAAGGCTAGTTAGGCATAATTATTAGCAATAACGTGCCATTTATATATAAGAAATGAAAGCATTGAAGCATGACTGTTTCTTTTTGAATATAAAACAAACTTCTCCTGTCCTTACAGGGATGATAGAATATTGAGAGGGCTCATCAGTAGTGAACCCTCCTAGTTCAAGGCTAGTTAGGCATAATTATTAGCAATAACGTGCCATTTATATATAAGAAATGAAAGCATTGAAGCATGACTGTTTCTTTTTGAATATAAAACAAACTTCTCCCGTCCTTACTGCGATGATAAAATATTGAGAGGGCTCATCAGTAGTGAACCCTCCTAGTTCAAGGCTAGTTAGGCATAATTATTAGCAATAACGTGCCATTTATATATAAGAAATGAAAGCATTGAAGCATGACTGTTTCTTTTTGAATATAAAACAAACTTCTCCTGTCCTTACAGGGATGATAGAATATTGAGAGGGCTCATCAGTAGTGAACCCTCCTAGTTCAAGGCTAGTTAGGCATAATTATTAGCAATAACGTGCCATTTATATATAAGAAATGAAAGCATTGAAGCATGACTGTTTCTTTTTGAATATAAAACAAACTTCTCCCGTCCTTACTGCGATGATAAAATATTGAGAGGGCTCATCAGTAGTGAACCCTCCTAGTTCAAGGCTAGTTAGGCATAATTATTAGCAATAACGTGCCATTTATATATAAGAAATGAAAGCATTGAAGCATGACTGTTTCTTTTTGAATATAAAACAAACTTCTCCTGTCCTTACAGGGATGATAGAATATTGAGAGGGCTCATCAGTAGTGAACCCTCCTAGTTCAAGGCTAGTTAGGCATAATTATTAGCAATAACGTGCCATTTATATATAAGAAATGAAAGCATTGAAGCATGACTGTTTCTTTTTGAATATAAAACAAACTTCTCCCGTCCTTACTGCGATGATAAAATATTGAGAGGGCTCATCAGTAGTGAACCCTCCTAGTTCAAGGCTAGTTAGGCATAATTATTAGCAATAACGTGCCATTTATATATAAGAAATGAAAGCATTGAAGCATGACTGTTTCTTTTTGAATATAAAACAAACTTCTCCTGTCCTTACAGGGATGATAGAATATTGAGAGGGCTCATCAGTAGTGAACCCTCCTAGTTCAAGGCTAGTTAGGCATAATTATTAGCAATAACGTGCCATTTATATATAAGAAATGAAAGCATTGAAGCATGACTGTTTCTTTTTGAATATAAAACAAACTTCTCCTGTCCTTACAGGGATGATAGAATATTGAGAGGGCTCATCAGTAGTGAACCCTCCTAGTTCAAGGCTAGTTAGGCATAATTATTAGCAATAACGTGCCATTTATATATAAGAAATGAAAGCATTGAAGCATGACTGTTTCTTTTTGAATATAAAACAAACTTCTCCCGTCCTTACTGCGATGATAAAATATTGAGAGGGCTCATCAGTAGTGAACCCTCCTAGTTCAAGGCTAGTTAGGCATAATTATTAGCAATAACGTGCCATTTATATATAAGAAATGAAAGCATTGAAGCATGACTGTTTCTTTTTGAATATAAAACAAACTTCTCTTGTCCTTACAGGGATGATAGAATATTGAGAGGGCTCATCAGTAGTGAACCCTCCTAGTTCAAGGCTAGTTAGGCATAATTATTAGCAATAACGTGCCATTTATATATAAGAAATGAAAGCATATTGAAGCATGACTGTTTCTTTTTAAATATAAAACAAACTTCTACTGTCTTTACTGCGATGATAGAATATTGAGAGGGCTTAGCTCATCAGTGGTGAACCCTCCTAGTTCAAGGCTAGTTAGGCATAATTATTAGCAATAACGTGCCATTTATATATAAGAAATGAAAGCATTGAAGCATGACTGTTTCTTTTTGAATAAAAAACAAACTTCTCCTGTCCTTACAGGGATGATAGAATATTGAGAGGGCTCATCAGTCGTGAACCCTCCTAGTTCAAGGCTAGTTAGGCATAATTATTAGCAATAACGTGCCATTTATATATAAGAAATGAAAGCATTGAAGCATGACTGTTTCTTTTTGAATATAAAACAAACTTCTACTGTCTTTACTGCGATGATAAAATATTGAGAGGGCTCATCAGTGATGAACCCTCCTAGTTCAAGGCTAGTTAGGCATAATTATTAGCAATAACGTGCCATTTATATATAAGAAATGAAAGCATATTGAAGCATGACTGTTTCTTTTTGAATAAAAAACAAACTTCTCCTGTCCTTACAGGGATGATAGAATATTGAGAGGGCTCATCAGTCGTGAACCCTCCTAGTTCAAGGCTAGTTAGGCATAATTATTAGCAATAACGTGCCATTTATATATAAGAAATGAAAGCATATTGAAGCATGACTGTTTCTTTTTAAATATAAAACAAACTTCTACTGTCTTTACTGCGATGATAGAATATTGAGAGGGCTTAGCTCATCAGTGGTGAACCCTCCTAGTTCAAGGCTAGTTAGGCATAATTATTAGCAATAACGTGCCATTTATATATAAGAAATGAAAGCATATTGAAGCATGACTGTTTCTTTTTGAATAAAAAACAAACTTCTCCTGTCCTTACAGGGATGATAGAATATTGAGAGGGCTCATCAGCCGTGAACCCTCCTAGTTCAAGGCTAGTTAGGCATAATTATTAGCAATAACGTGCCATTTATATATAAGAAATGAAAGCATTGAAGCATGACTGTTTCTTTTTGAATAAAAAACAAACTTCTCCTGTCCTTACAGGGATGATAGAATATTGAGAGGGCTCATCAGTAGTGAACCCTCCTAGTTCAAGGCTAGTTCGGCATAATTATTAGCAATAACATGCCATTTATATATAAGAAATGAAAGCATTGAAGCATGACTGTTTCTTTTTGAATATAAAACAAACTTCTCCCGTCCTTACTGCGATGATAAAATATTGAGAGGGCTCATCAGTAGTGAACCCTCCTAGTTTAAGGCTAGTTAGGCATAATTATTAACAATAACGTGCCATTTATATATAAGAAATGAAAGCATTGAAACATGACTGTTTCTTTTTGAATATAAAACAAACTTCTACCGTCTTTACTGCGATTTAAAATTGCAGCATATAAAGCAGAATTGTCCAATACAGTATTAGAGCTCTAGGAGGCGGTATTGGTAGATTAAATTGGCGAAAGGACTGGGAGGGTTCACCACTGATGAGCTAAGCCCTCTCAATATTTTTTCATCTCAGTAAGGACAGTAGAAGTTTCTTTTCTATTCAAAAAGAGAAAATTCGTACTTTAATGGTTCCATTTCTTATATCTCTTCAATGAAGAAATTCGTTGCTTCTGCCTTTGGTATCTTATTACCATATATATAATATATAGGCGCTATTCTATATATGCCACAGTAGTTCACGAATATATTTTATTTAATTTGAAGTCTCGAGTTATCGTTCAACCAGCACGCATTATCCACCATGCACATATATTTTCAAAAAGTTGTTTTTCACACACAAATAATATAATATATTATCACTCTCAATATATTATAAGTATTCAAAATATGTAAATAAAAATTTGCATATAAAAATAGTATTTATAATTAATTTATTAATGTGATACTCTTGATGAAGGACTGACAAGTCCGAAAGCTTGAAAATAAAAAGGTTGAACAAGAAACTTACCCTGGAATCTTTATTTTTTTATATTAATATAAACAGCAACATCTCCGACCTAGAAAAACAAACGTAATAAGTATATATTTATATACTTAAGAATAATATAATATTTTCCATTAAAAATTATAAAAATATAAGAAAATATAACAAAGAGACTTAACCTGGCTCTTCTGAATGACTCCTATTTATTTCTTTTGATTTATAAACGTCCTAAATACAGAAAATGAAATTTTATTCTAAAATTATATTGCTAAATTTTGTATAATTTATCTACGGACAATGTGCGCTTGTATCGTGTAATATCACATATATAATAATAATATTTAAATGAAAAAAAAAAAGATTCTATATTAATGCTAAATAATTTTATAAAGAAAACCTATTTACATATTTAAAATAAATCGAAAAATACAAAATGAAATGAAATATTTTGGTAATTATATCCCTGCGCAATTAGGAGGATCAAAATTGATTATTAAAAGTTTGCCTCATTAGGACCTAATTTAGCAGTTAATAGTGTAGATCTGTTGGTTGACTACCATGTTGTCGAATTTTATTTTATTCTGTAAATATACTCAGTGGATATATATATAGTCAAACTTGGATAATTCCAAGCCCAAGGGACCAGCAAAAAATCGAATTATCCAAAAATTCGAATTAAAAAGGTTTTGAATAAAAGACTAAAAATTCTAGGGACCAAGATAAATATTCGAATTAAAGACGTTCTCGAATTAAAGACGTTCTCGAATTAAAGACGTTCTCAAATTAAAGACGTTCTCGAATTAAAGACGTTTTCGAATTAAAGACGTTCTCGAAATAAAGACGTTCTCGAAATAAAGACGTTTTCGAATTAAAGACGTTCTCGAAATAAAGACGTTTTCGAATTAAAGACGTTCTCGAATTAAAGACGTTTTCGAATTAAAGACGTTCTCGAAATAAAGACGTTCTCGAATTAAAGACGTTTTCGAATTAAAGACGTTTTCGAATTAAAGACGTTCTCGAATTAAAGACGTTCTCGAATTAAAGACGTTCTCGAATTAAAGACGTTTTCGAATTAAAGACGTTCTCGAATAAAAGACGTTCTCGAATTAAAGACGTTTTCGAATTATTCAAGTACTACTGTCTAATATAAAAGAAAAAATTAAATGAGGATTTCATAAAATGAATAATTTAAACATTTTTATCAAGTTTTACTCATGAAAAAATGAAGTTGTTTGTTTATATATATTTTTTGAAGAAGACAGTCGATTTTGTTCACACTTGGTTATCTCGTGTGTTTTCAAATATCTTTCCAAGTTATTGTATGAATCCCGATATATGTGCTAAAAAGTACAACTTCCTTAGAGTTTGTCAATATTTGTAAAAATAATTGCAATTAAAAAAGCGTTATAATATTAATAATAAACAAAAAAAATGTTTATATTAATTCATTCTAATGTTTAAAAATCAAGTATTGATTCAAATGAGAATTTTATGTCACGGTTCTCAAGTTGAAAAGAGTATTTTATTCATCAATTTAATTTGTATGTTTTGATGAACTATTTTTAACTCGTATGATTCTCTTTGAAATGAAACAATTTTCTACTGCCTTTACTGCAATGATAAAATAATGGGAGAGGTTCATTTAATTTATTATTTCAGTAAATAAATGTTTTATTTAAAAAATAATCATACGCGTCAAATAGATTGATTATCTTATAAATGATGGCGCGCTATTGCATAAAGTTAATACTAAATTTTTAGATTAAATGTTATGTAAATATTACCGGGAGAGATGTGGTTTATATAATGAGAGGAGTTATCCTGGTCTAAATAAACGTTTAAACTGAGCGCCATTTATTGACCGTCTCTGAAAACTAGCGGGCTACACCAGCTTTGGCCAATCTAGAGCGTCCATCTGTAGACCATGGTTTTGTGCTAATGGCCTTCGTCACTTCAGGGCTGCTCTGGTTTAATGAGATCTGCACTTTTTCTTATTCCAAGTATACGTGGTAAAAGCCATCATGGTGGGTAGAAGTTGGCGACTGATTTTACTGTAAGTGTACCACATGTCTACACATGTAAAAAGCAGTTCGACTTTTGCACTTAAAAATATGCCATAGTTCCGTTTGGTTACTTACACTCGCTGGTGGTGTTGGATTTTTGCAAGAATCGGGGTAACGGGAGCATTTTTTAATTAGAAAAAAGGTGTCCAATGAGCGGATTCTATCCCGGGTCATAGTGGTCGGAAACCAACGGTATAGACCACCTTTCCACCGACCCTCGAGATACGCACTGGTTTCATTAAATCCTTATCATTTGCCAATAAGGGAGAGATTTTCCATTTATTTTTAATATAAATATCATAAGTATTATATACATAAAATATATTTACATATAGCAATTCGAATAAGTTAATTATTTATTTTTCCCAGGATATATATTTATTGAAAAGGGCACCTCTCCCTTTAGAAATGCATCAAAACAATGTATTTAGTGTATCACATCTGTACGTAACATAAAGGGGATGATGATGGATGTGTCACAATTATTACCCCACTTACTTCCTGTACAAGGTAAGTAAACAAAATGCATTGTTTTGACGCATCTTAAAGGTAGAGGTTCCCTTTTTTGTACATATGAATGCCATCTTCCTAAAATCTTGTATAGTATATATTTATAGGTGCGAAAATTGGACAACTATTTTTTTCCTTTATATAATGAATACATTCAAATATGGCCCAAATTCGGCCTCTACCATTCACAATTTAAATCACATTTTGAAAGATTAGGCTGATTATATAACTCTTCTCGTAGGATGTTATGGAATCAAAGTCACCCCTGTACTGATGAGGCCCATAGCCAGACATCATGATATACAGGTTGGCCTTTGTCTGAATTTTTGAAAACTGGTATTGTGGTTTATTCATTGATATGAATCTACATGCTATGTGAAAAGAAAACCGAATAGATGCATTGTATTAATGTATTTGTTAGAAGGGAGATGTGGCCCTTTTTACATATGGTTTACATCCATTTTCCCGCAAATTTACGATAAAGACCTTCAGCCAAATCGCTAAGCAGGAAACCAATAAAAGCAGCCGATGACAAAGTAGTTTATATATTTAATAACAATAATTCTTAGCTCCAAAGCATTAAAGAAATAAAATGAGTATGTTACATATGATATTTATCGTACAGAGTCCAAATTTGCTATTTATTGATAAATAAATAAAAGAGATTGAGATTTAGAGATAAGATTGAGAAATAGTAAATCAAAAGAGAAAGGATTTGATGCGATACGACATATTACACTTCTAGGGCAACATCTAATATCTTAACTGGACAAACACGCCTCAATGTTCCAAGATCTCCAGTTGAGAATTTGAGGAGAAATTCCTAGTCTGACAAGAGATAACCTTTTCTCAGAGGAGCAGACAATTAACACAACTTGAAATACTATAAAAAGGTTCAATATTATAATATTTTATTCTTTTGAACGAAAAATCGTAATTTATTTTAAGGAGAAATAGTCGTTATTTCTTCTTAAAATAAATTACGATTTTTCGTTCAAAAGAAACATTTGCGGTAAAATTGTCAAACGTCGTTCTACAATCATAAGCCGCATTATATTGTATTATATTATTTATATATTTGGTCTTTCTTTTCGAGATGGTCGCTCAGTGGAGGTTAGATTATGACACAAATCATTTCTATGTTACAAACATAGTCACTCACGAAACTGACTGTTTATTACTGCAATATTAATCTGATATTGAAATCTCAACGTCAATCTATTTCTTCCATAAGAAACATTTATATATTCAAATTTCCACCATGTTCTTTATTAACAAGTAAAATGTACCACCGGTAAAAGATATTTCAACAGACTGGTGTTGTATTATATGTAAAAAGAAGCCATTATTTATGTAAATAAAGGCAGATTGGCCTTGCTACCATTGTCGGGAGTGCATATGCAAATATCTCACAATTTTCTCCACCAGAGGGTTTTCTTTCATCTCCTCGCCCAGGTTTTATGTCTTTTTTATCTTCATTTAAATTTCTTGTTTAGTCGTTGGGGGGACTTCGTTCTTTTACCTGCTAATATATTTACATATTATAGGCATATTTTGTGATAGTATTTTATATATTGTCTGAATATTTATATGTATAGCATATATATAATTTTATAGGTACATTTCTATATATAGGAATATAATTTATATGTACATATTTATATTTTTAAAATTAGCAAGTTATAAATAGATCTTTATATAAAGGACGCATATAATCTAAATAAAAAATAATGTTTTGAAAATAGAGCAATCCATAAATAAATTTTTGAATAAAAAGGCATAAAATAAATGATATATTGATCCAATATATGTCTTTTCATTAAAAAATATGTATTTATCAAAATACACTGCGTGACATTGAAAATGGAACACCAAGAAATAGTGGCCAGAAAGTAATGAAACTCGGCAGACAGAGAGAGACAGGGACGAACAATAAGTGATCTTAATTTCAAAATGATAGTCATAATACAGAGCGAGAACGGCGTCGGCTTAGTAGCAAATAGGACCACCGCGGACGGCGATGCACGCAGCAACACGTCGAGGTAGAGAGTCAATCAGAGTACGGATGGCGTCCTGAGGGATGGCTCTCCATTCCCTCTCAACCATTTGCCACAGTTCGTCTTCTGAACGCGGCTGTGGCAAGGCATGCAAACGGCGTCCAATGATGTCCCAGACGTGCTCGATTGGTGAGAGATCAGGAGAGTACGGTGGCCAGGGAAGCATCTGTACATCTTGCAGAGCTTGTTGGCTAATGCGAGCAGTGTGCGGTCGGGCGTTATCCTGCTGATAAAGGGCATTGGGTACCCCCTGAAGGTAGGGGAGTGTCACCGGTCGCAGCACATCATCAACGTATCGTTGGGCCGTCATAGTGCCCTGAATACGAAGTAAAGGTGACCTGGAATCATACGCGATTGCGCCCCAAACCATGATTCCACGTTGTCGCACGGTGGGGCGTTCCACAATTGCTGCCGGATTGGACCTTTCTCCACGTCGACGCCACACGCGTACACGGCGACTATCACTGGACAAGCAGAAACGCGACTCATCTGAGAACACGACCCTGTGCCATTCCGTCATCCACGTCGATCTAGCCCGGCACCATTCCAAACGTTGGCGCCTATTCGGTGGGGTCAATGGCAGTCTTCTTAGCGGAAGGCATGAGTGCAAGCCATTAGCAACCAATCGACGGGAAATGGTTCTGGTCGAGATGGAATGATCTAGGGTGTCTTGCACATGTTGCAGGATGGCGGTACAAGTGGCTTGTGGGGCCGCCACTGCTTGTCGAAGGATACGCCGATCAACACGTGCTGACGTCACTCTGGTTGCACCGACATTCCAATAAATTGCCACATTTCCTTGTTCCAACCATCTTCTCCACAGTCGGTGCACCGTGGACGCACCAAGGTGTGTATCAGCTGCGATTTGACGTATGGACCAACCTGCCCTTTTCAGTCCGATCACCATGCCCCTCCTAAAAGCGTCTGTCTGCTCGAACTGCCTCCGTTTACGATGACCTGGCATTCTCTGTTATTACACGTTTCTTTTGACACAAGAACAAAATTTCTACAATGATTTTCCTTGAAGAAATACGACACGAATACTGTCCTTTCTGCAAGTTCCTTCCCTTATATCTTACTCCATGTCCGCACGAGAGCTGCGCATTTTACATCATTTGCATAACTCAGTTAGGCGCGTCTACCCTGAAATTTGCATAATTTTCTGCCCACTATTTCTTGGTGTTCCATTTTCAATGTCACGCAGTGTATATTCGCCTTTTTATATAAACATATTTATGTATTAAGAAAAGGCATCTCTCTCCTGATCATGTAACTAAAAGTTGCTGATGGCTTGTGTCATCTGTCGGAATAAATATCAACTAATTATTGATTTTAATCATTCTATTTTGTGCGTGATTTAATAAGTCTGCACAAATATAAAAAAAAAATGTAAGCCATTTTTGTATTTGTGTTCAACATAATTTATAATGATATTTGTATATATGATGTTTTTAAAAATACTTTTTATTGCAACTTGCGAAAGAGCAATGCTCGAAACATACTATATATTTTAAATTATATATTATATTATGTCCATAGTTTATTTAAAATACATTTTCCAAGTATCACTATAAAAATAAAACAGCCAATACAATATTACAGCGGTATGGCAGATTAAAATGGCGGAATCGTTGGAGGGTTCACCTCCTCATATTCTTTTATTATTTCAGTATAAGAGGGCATTATAAAATTATTTTATTTTAAAATGAAACTTTTTCCTCAAAAATGGTTTAAATTTCCTATATTTTTATATATTTAAAAAATGAAGGGAGAAAAACATTTTATAACAATTTCAAAAACGTTTTAAAAATAAAAACAAATGAATTATTTAATACAAAATGAGAATATATTTAGACAGCGTCTATAACTCATCAGTAGTGAAATCCCCAAAAAGAAATTCACTTTTAAATAAACGTTTTAAGATTAAACTGTGTTAAACAAACGGTTAATATCAAAAAGAGTGTTAAATGATTCCTTTAAATACATTTTTGATGACAGATATAAGAGCTTTAATAAACTTCATAATGTGCAAATATTCATAAGAGATTACTTAAAACGTTAATACTTCAGATTTCCTCTGGTTAGATCGGGTGTTATGTCTTTTTTATTCCAGAAAAGCGGTAGTTCATAAGCTAGGTTGCTCAAAGATAAACAATTCCCAGTATTTATCCACCAATCTTTATTTCTTTTCTCACAAAAATATATACGTTTTAATTTCAAAAATAACTAAACCTATAATAATAAAAAAAACTAATGGAGGTTTTAATTTTTAAGTCAGTTTTTGTAACTCGATTTTGTGATAACAACAGAAAAAGAATGCTTATTAAATAAATCAGTAAATTAGGGAAGGGGAACTATAATTTCCAAAAAAGATATTTACGTTAGAAGAAACAATTGGTTCTAAATATGAAGAAAGTCTCATCTCTGCCAACTATTTAGGAAATTACTGGTTTGAAGGAAAAACTTTTCTTTTTCTTGTAAATGGCGAAACAATTTTTGTTTTGGCAGAGTTTAAACAAAGGGTTGTAGTAGGTTGACTTATGAACAGTGAGGGATAGCCCTAATATAGGCGTATTTCAGGAACACCTATTCCTATTTAAAATAACGTGAATCAATACCCTTTGTTGAATCTTATCTATAGACATTCAGATCATTTGTATGTATCCCAATACTATCTTCGAGAAAATTCTATAAAAATAGATTATCTATATTATTTAGTTATATTATGATACATCAGAACGCCATCTTTTATGAAAATTCGAAACCATTATAGACGCGTATGATTCTTTTTTATGTATTTCTATATACTATCCTTAAGGCTTATGCCCATATTTCATGAATCATCTGTATGTATATTTCTATATATTATCCTTAAAGCTTATGTCCATATTTCATTATTCTTTTGTATGTATATTTCTATATACAATCCTTAAAGCTTATGTCCATATTTCATGATTCTTCTGTATGTATATTTCTATATACTATCCTTAAAGCTTATGCCCATATTTCATGATTCTTTTGTATGTATATTTCTATATATTATCCTTAAAGCTTATGCCCATATTTCATGATTCTTCTGTATGTATATTTCTATATACTATCCTTAAAGCTTATGCCCATATTTCATGATTCTTCTGTATGTATATTTCTATATACTATCCTTGAAGCTTATGTCCATATTTCATGATTCTTCTGTATGTATATTTCTATATACTATCCTTAAAGCTTATATCCATATTTCATGATTCTTTTGTATGTATATTTCTATATATTATCCTTAAAGCTTATGCCCATATTTCATGATTCTTTTGTATGTATATTTCTATATACTATCCTTAAAGCTTATGCCCATATTTCATGATTCTTCTGTATGTATATTTCTATATACTATCCTTAAAGCTTATGCCCATATTTCATGATTCTTTTGTATGTATATTTCTATATACTATCCTTAAAGCTTATGTCCATATTTCATGATTCTTTTGTATGTATATTTCTATATACTATCCTTAAAGCTTATATCCATATTTCATGATTCTTTTGTATGTATATTTCTATATACTATCCTTAAAGCTTATGTCCATATTTCATGATTCTTTTGTATGTATATTTCTATATACTATCCTTAAAGCTTATATCCATATTTCATGATTCTTTTGTATGTATATTTCTATATACTATCCTTAAAGCTTATGTCCATATTTCATTTAAAATACCCTTTCCTAAAATTCTTAGTTTCAGTATCGGTATAAAAGGAAAACAGCAAAGTGCAATATAACAGCGGTATGGTAGATTAAACTGGTGAAACCGCTGAGAGGGTTCACCACTGATGAGTCAGGCCCTCCCATTAAATTTTCCATTGCAGTAAGGCCAGTAGAAATTGTTTAAATTTTAAAAGAATCATACACGTCGATAATAGTTTGATATTTTCAATATTTATTTAGTTAACCCAGTAGGTTCCTGGAGTGTACTGATATCGCCAACTACCATATCTCTACTGGAAGTGGTCGCAAATCGGAACTTGGATTAGAACAGTACATTTTATGATTTTAGGGTCGTTCATGGGAGGTTTTACTTGGTTTCTTAGTGAATAAAAAACTTTAAAATGAAATAATACTAGATTGATTAGCCCGGAATTTTTTTCATTGTAGAGTATGCCTGGATTCAAGTTAAAGGTTTCTTAATGGATCGAACAGTAAAACAAATACTCTCTCTCTACAATGAAATAACTTAATTTCAAGAGTTGAAGAAGGGTTTTATCTCTAAAGCTTCTTCAATCAATTCATTAAAAAGTTTCGGCGTTTTATACTTTCTTATAATACTATAAATTATAAAGGAATTTGATTTGATGATTGTGAAAATATATACGGATACCTTTCCATTAAAGGTCCCTCTAATAGGCGACCCCTCCGTGAGTAACCATAACTTGAAAGGTACCAATTTAACCTCTTATGAGAAACCTACTTCAAGGCAGATAATTCGTGCGACCAGGAGATTTGGAGAAATTTGTTTTAGGTAGACTTTATAATGGGAAACTTCGAATGTAAAACATTACACTACATCGAGAGAGTGATTTGAAAATATTTTTTGGACATCATACACAAGTCAATGGTAGCATAGATAAAATAATATATTATTTAAAATTATATTTCATATTCAAATACTCTGCTAAATCGACCGCCAGAGGTCACGCCTTTCCAATAAAAACTCATTGTTGTTGTTTCCCGGTGGCCGGCTCAAACTTTTGTACATTATGTAAATGACCTTTAATTTTTTTATTCTTACGCCTTAAGCCAGGCAGTACTTTTATCAAATTATGTTTTTATATATCCCATAAGCTCAAATAAAGCAATTACTGATCAAAACCATTTTTATTGTTATACTTTCAAGATTTTAGTCACGACTGCATTACCAATACCATTTAGTAGAAAAAAGAACTAGCAAATAATTCCATAGAATAATCCTCAAGATAACCAAAATCAAGCAGAAAATCAACAGAAACTCTTTTCATTTTTTATATAACATATATATATTAGATAAAAAAAAGGCATAAATTGGATTTAATAAAATATTTATTTTGCCAATATTTCGGCTGGCCGAACGCCAACCTTTATCGAGGCATTACATTTTTGTATACACAAACTCAGCGCCGCATAGTGTTATAATATCACAGTTTAAATCACAGTTATAACACTATGCGGCGGGATTTCAACTGTGATATTATAACACTATGCGGCGCTGAGTTTGTGTATACAAAAATGTAATGCCTCAATAAAGGTTGGCGTTCGGCCAGCCGAAATATTGGCAAAATAAATATTTTATTAAATCCAATATATGCCTTTTTTTATCTAATGAATTAAGTATGGATTGCTCTATTTTCAAAACAATATATATATATAAAGATAGAGATAATTAAAAATATATATATTATAAAATAAAAGTGCTGAACTGCTACTTCAAAAATACAGCGCACCTACGTCACGGGATGACGTAGCATTCGAGGAGCGTCCAGCCACCACCACTAGAGGCGCTCTGCCCTCTCCATCACTTCCTGTTATGTCTTCACTTATACTATTACCTGCTTGCATAACCTCGTGATATATTAAAACCTATATATATTTCAATCTATTCTCAATTTGATTGAACCACCGATCCAACAAGTGGCAGCAGAGCGTGGTTCCCTAGCTCTGTGGTTCAAGTTCAGCGTATCCTCGTGAGTAAAATTCCTTCAGCTAAGCTACCTCCGTTTGCCCTCGTCGAGAAGTTGCTGCGTCACCATGGCGGTCGTTAGTGCAATAACGGCGGCGGTTGAAAAATTGAACGGTCAAAATTACCGCTCATGGAAGTACAACATCAAGATGCTACTAATTGAGAAGGGCTTGTGGGATGTGATGTTTAAAGATGAAGATACCCAAGATGCTAAACTAAAAGCTCAAAAGGATAGAGCCTTGGCTGTTATCGCGTTGTCGATAAATACAGAACACCAAATCCACATCATCGACTGTTCATCGCCACAGGATGCGTGGAAAAATCTGGAACAGGTTTTTGAGCCAAAATCTCGTTCGAGGATACTACAGTTAAAGAAGCAGTTTGTGAACATCAAGCTTCAAACTGGTGAGTCAATGCTAGACTATTTGAATAGATTGAAAATTTGTACGGACCATTTGAAAGAAGCAGGTGCGGAAGTCGACGATCAAGATATAGCATACAGCATGCTATCAGGGTTACCTGACAGCTTCGATACCCTGGTGATGTCGTTCGGAAATGTCGAGGACTCTGACTTCACATCGAACAAGGTTAGAAATACTCTACTCACAGAGTATGAAAGAAGATCTGCCCGAGAAGGAGCAAGTTCAGGTCTCGGCGAAGCACTCAATTTTTCAAAGGACGACACTAGGAAGACTTCCAGAAAACAAGGAGTCAAGTGCTACCGATGTTCGAAAATCGGCCATTTCGCCAAGGATTGCAGGTCGTCCATCAACCGAGGCTACAAGGCGGATAAAAGCTACAGCAGGAAGAAAGACTCTTTTAAATCTCCGTCGGAGAATATGCTCATGGCCTTCAATGCAGTCTCTTCGGAAGATGAATTCATCTTGGACAGCGGCGCAACACATCACGTCTGTAAGAACCGACAATGGTTTACAAGTTTCCAGCCTACTACGTGTGAGCCCATCCAGACTGCGAGCGGCAACCTACAAGTAGAGGGAGTTGGAAATATCCGCATGAAGATGTACCTAGATACTGGAACGCAAGATGTCACCTTGAACGACGTTCTTTTTGTGCCCCAAGCAAGAAGAAATTTACTTTCTGTGTCGCAAGCAGAGGATAAAGGCAAGCACATCAAGATTTGTAACCACAAGGCAAGAGTGTTCAGTGACAACAGAGTGATATGTGTGGCAAGGAACCTAAACGGATTGTACATCGTTAGAGGTAAGCCTATCTTACAAAATGCGCACTTAGCTAGTTCTAGTCCGCCTACACTAGAACTTTGGCATAAACGCTTTATGCATATCAATGCAGACACTTTAAACAAGTTAGCTAAAAATAGCGTTGTTAATGGTCTTGAAATTTCCAAAGGAGAAATGTCAATATGCGATGATTGCTGTATGACAAAGTCAACAATGTCGCCACATAAAAGCTCTCCATATAAAATAAAAACTAAAAATTTGTTAGAGTTAGTACATAGCGATCTGTGTGGACCATTTCCAGTTGAATCTTTTGCTGGGTCACGCTATTTTCTAACATTTACAGACGATTTCTCCCGCAGAGTTGCTGTTTATTTCTTAAAGCATAAAGATCAAGTTATTGAATACTTTGACATCTTTAGGGCTAGAGCCGAAAGAGAAACAGGTCATAAGATTAAACGCTTGCGGACAGATAACGGGTTAGAATATTGTAATAAAAACTTTAAACAAAAACTTGAGAGCCTTGGAATAAAACACGAATTAACGAATTCTTACAGCCCTCAGCAAAATGGCGTCTCGGAGCGTTTAAATCGTTCGTTACTTGACATGGCTAGAGCGTCAATGCATAACGCTGATTTGCCACAAAAATTCTGGGCTGAAAGCGTTAATTGTGCCGCATACATTAAAAATAGAAGCCTTTGTAGCGCTCTTGATAACAAAGTTCCAGAGGAAATTTGGCTTTCAAGAAAAGTGAGCGTACGTCATTTTAAAATATTTGGAGCTCTAGCTTATGCTCATATTCCAAAGCAAAAGCGAAAGAAATTCGACCGTCGAGCTAAAAGATGTATCTTAGTCGGATATTCAACTCAATCCAAAGGTTATAGACTCTGGGATAATGATTCTAAACAAGTGTTCATAACTAAACATGCTAGATTCGACGAAAATAAAGTCGGTTTAAACCAGCTTAAGGATGACGTAACGGAAGGTAGCGAGGCTAAAAACAGTTTCGTTTGGTTGCCGCAACAGGGCAAAGTTCTCCCGCCACGTGATCCTGACCTTCAACAAGGTTACGACAGCCAACTAGAAGTTCCGTCGACTTCAGAAGTTAAAGATATAGTGGGGGGTAGTTCTGAAAATACTTTGAGCCTCCGTAGTCGTGAAATTGAAAGAAAAACACTGAATCTTGCAAATGTTGAACTAAATTTATGCGAGGTGTCTGAACCTCAAACTTTTGAAGAAGCTGTTTGCTCACCCGAATCAGATCTTTGGAAAAATGCGATGCAAGAAGAGTTAAATTGTTTAGAAGAAAGACAAACATGGGTTATCACTAATTTACCTAAAAATAAGAAAGTAATCGGTAATCGTTGGGTTTTTAAAATAAAAGGAGATTCTAAAGGAAAGGTCAGTAAATTTAAAGCTAGGCTCGTAGCCAAGGGTTACAGCCAGACACCTGATATTGACTTTAATCAAACATATGCCCCTGTTGCCAATTTCGGTATAATCCGAATGCTTTTAGTTTTGACCCAAAATGCTGGCTGGGTAAATAGGCATTTAGACATAAATAATGCATATTTATATGGGGAACTTCATGAAGAATTGTACATGGCTTTGCCACCAGGAGTAAAGTTTCAGGATTCTAAAGATAAAGTTCTTAGACTTTTAAAACCTATTTATGGGCTTAAACAAGCAGCTTTTTGTTGGAATACCACGCTGAGTCAATTTCTTGAAAAAGTGGGCTTTTCTAAAATTCCATCGTGCAATTGCATTTTTGTGCTTGATGATAGGGCAATAATAGCAATTTATGTAGACGACTTAGCGATATTTGCTGTTGACCAGAATACACTTGACGAAATCGAGGATAAGATTATACAAGAGTTTCAAATTAAAAGTCTGGGGCCCATTACATTCTTTTTAGGTGTCGAGATAAATTACGGCAAAGAGAGTTTGTCTCTTAATCAAAGACATTACATACAAACTTTACTTCAAAGATATAATATGTTCGAAGTTCGCAAAGTATGTACGCCTTTAGACCCAGCTATCATACTATCTAAAATAGATTGTCCCCATACACAAGCTGAAATAGACCAAATGTCTAAGATACCATATAAAGAGCTTATTGGTGCATTGTTGTATTTGTCCAATTGCACTAGACCAGATATCTCTTTTGCTACTTCGAAACTTTCCCAATTTTGTGCAAACCCAGGAAAGAAGCATTGGGAAGCTGCAAAACATGTTTTGAGATATCTATCGGGTACCATTGACTTAGAACTCTCCTATGTCAAAGGAAACAACAATAAAGTCGCAATGTTCACAGACGCCGATTATGGGAGTGACACAGATGATCGAAGATCCTACTCCGGAATGGTTGCAGTTATTGATGGGAATGTCATCAACTGGCGATCTAAAAAGCAGCAATGTGTTTCGTTGTCTACCATGGAATCGGAGTATATAGCATTATGTCACAGTGCTAAAGAGGCCGTCTGGCTCGGTCAAACCCTGTCTGATCTTGGATTTATCTCGCACTTTGCCAAACCACTCACAATCTACTGTGACAATCGATCAGCCATAGACTTCTCAAAGAATAACATTGAGAACAATCGTTCCAAGCACATCTCAGTTCAGTTCCACTACACAAGAGATAAGATAAACTCCGGTGATATCGTTGTCCAGTTTGTCAACACCAAGGAGAACCTGGCCGATATCCAAACCAAGACTTTAAAGAAGTTGATGCACAGAGATGCATGTTTCCAGATGAATTTGAAGTCGCAAGTGGGGGAATGCTGAACTGCTACTTCAAAAATACAGCGCACCTACGCGTCACGGGATGACGTAGCATTCGAGGAGCGTCCAGCCACCACCACTAGAGGCGCTCTGCCCTCTCCATCACTTCCTGTTATGTCTTCACTTATACTATTACCTGCTTGCATAACCTCGTGATATATTAAAACCTATATATATTTCAATCTATTCTCAATTTGATTGAACCACCGATCCAACAAAAAGAATAAACAATACACTGTTAGGTAAAGTCTAGGAGACTCCCCCAATGACAGAGAGTCCTCCTCCAGACAGTAAGTCACGTTATCCCCTCATCTCAAGGCTCAGAAAGAACCTGTGCATGGATAGAGAGAGAAAGACAAGATCTCCATATTTTATCTTAGAAATTAAAATGTTAAACAATTTTCTAAATTATAATTTTCAGTTATTTTATAGAAGGTGCTTTAATTTTTTAAATTCCAAAAGATGTTTTTTCTTTTTAAATAAGTTTTATTACGTACTTAACGAAAAATATCCGACAATAATATATTAAAAAGTTACAAAAAGATGATTTATCATATCCTAAAATTCATTTTTCTAATAGGGGAAGATATATCCATTTGTTCTCTTCAAATAAAAATATCGTTTATTTTATAAGTGAAAAAGAGAATAATTTATTATCTTTATGATAATTGATCTTCCTTTTCTATCTACGTTTCATAATTTCATTTTTTACATTTGTAAAAATGTATATAAAACAATGCATTATTATTTAAAATAATTATCAATTACAAAAAAAAGGGTTGTTAAATTTTACTCTGTAATAATTTTCATAGAAATTGTTTTAAATTCCCGAGCCATCCGTCATAATAGTGTTACGTCGTACCCAGACGCTGTTCGTGTTCTTTGTCTTATCAAGATGCCACAAAGATACACATGTGAGTTCGAAGGGATGTAGCTAAGGTTATCGCTTTATTATATGTCGCACTAAACAGAAGGAATACAATCAGTGGAACTTGCCTTCAACTTCCCCGTCAGAAGGATCCTTGGCATCGTTGATGTCATTTTTGTGAAGCGTTCCGCTCCACACAATACACGTCCAATCTGGACTACACCGCCTTGTAGGCCGCTCCGATGTCAGGCTCTCCTTGCACCGTCTTGTAGGATCATCCACACGCCCGTGGTCAACTTCCCACGTCTTCTACTTGCCAAATATGTCACCAGACTGTCTGTTGCCTTCCCCCCTACGCTGGAATGTCGTTTTTGGAGCTTCATACATGGCAGCTGGAGTCCACCCCTCTTTCCCTAACTTTATAATATTGGCTTCTCGGATAGCTTATCATCGATTTTAGAAAATATAGTAAAAAGCTCTGTGAAAAAACCTGGGCTCAGCTGGTCCGGCTGATAGTACCCTCTAAGGGCTCCTATGCCAGGGATACAGGATGAGCAGCGTTTGTACATCTTGTTAGGAACCGCTGCACATGGCGTCTGTTCCTCGTGTCAGAGGTGGCTATTTTTTTTTTTGGAGTTAAGTCGGCCTGCCACTGAGTAGTGCTCCCAGTCTTAATGACAGAGGCAGACGCATTCTACTTCACCCAATTATGATGTTTGTCAAACAGACATCATCAAGGGTCACAACTTGATACCCTAATATGATTGAGTGGAGATAAGAAAGAAGAAGAAGACAATAGATAAAGTAGTTTCCACAATAAATCAACAAGTAAAAGCAACACAGAAAACACATGCGTTTGGTCTAACGAAATATCCTAGAAACGAAATAAAAAAAATCCAATATAAAACCCTCACCATAGACAATTATATAAAATATATATTTCTTAGAAAATCTTGATGTTTTATAAATAAAGAAATGACTAAATGTCTAGGTTTTTAGTTAGAAAGTCTTGCTTGAAAGCTTCTTTATATAATAAACTCAATAAAAAGGTTGCGGTGTGTTATGTATGATATAAATATTCATTGAGATTTATTTATCATGATCATTTATTGTATAAATGATTTGTTTTTAATTAAAAGATTAGTATGCAAAAATGACTAGCGTTGCGTCGTAAATCTCTTAAACTAAAAGATACATAATAAATTGGCGACGAAGGTAAATCTTTTTTTTTTTTTTTAGTTAAAGCTAAAGAAAATCTTTAAATTTGTACTAAAGTTAAAGCTTAGGTAAGTGAATTTTATTTTTAAAATGGCAAATTTTGGAAACATAGAAGCTTTTGATCCTAAAAATCCAGAGAAATGGATAACATACTTGGAAAGAATGCATTTTTTCTTCCTGGCTAATGATATTGTAAAACCTGAAAGACGAAAGGCTATTTTTCTTACGCTAATAGGCGCTGAAACTTATGCATTAGCAAGATCGTTGGCCTCGCCAAAAGAGTTATCTTTCGTAGAATATGATAACTTAATTAAATTGTTGACCGATCATTTTTCTCCTAAGCCAAACATAATAGTACAAAGATTCTTGTTCAATAAAAGAAATCAGGGTGATGAATCAGTTAGTGCTTATATTGCCGAGCTAAGAAGGTTAAGTGAAGATTGTGAATTTGTTGATCTAGATGATCGCTTAAGAGATAAACTAGTTTGTGGCTTGAGAAATGAATCTCTGGTTAAAAGACTATTGTCTGAAAAAGACTTGACCTTTGAAAAGGCTGTGAATTTGGCAATATGTGATGAATCGGCTAGTGCAGACGCCAGTATGTTGCAAGAAAAAATTACAGAAGTAAATATGATAAAAAAAACTAGCAAAACTGAACCACCTAATTTTAAATCGGACAAAGTTCATTTTAGAGATTTCAAGAAAATGAATAATAAAAGAATTATTTGCATACGTTGTAAAGGAAATCATATGCCAAATGTTTGTAAATTCCGTAATGCAAAATGTTTTAAATGTGGCAAAATAGGTCATGTACAAAAAGCTTGCTTAACAAATGTTGGTAAATCAGGAAACCTATATAGGGCTAATAGTAATCCAACTTTATGTTGCCTGAGAAGGGAAGAGATAAGCAATCCTTATTATATAACAGCAAATTTAGATAACCACGATGTACACATGTTAATTGATTCGGGAAGTGAATACTCATCTATATATATATAAAATTGAATGTCTGTCTGTGTGTGTGTGTGTGTGTGTGTGTCCTCTATGGATTCAAAAACCATACATCCAATCGCCGTGAAAATTTGGGATATTATTAGGCATATCCCCGGAAAGGTTTACGAAAAATAATATCTTGAATATCTTTAATATCCTTAGAGTTATTTGCAGATTTGTAGCTTTAACTCGCAAGCAGCGCCACCATTGAGACGGAGATAGGCTTAGGTTTGCTGCTCCTGATGACCTTGGGTCTGCCCCACCCCGTGAGAGAATGGATTCGCCCGGCCGCCGGCCGACAGTCCAAGTACCCACCGACCAATCAGGGCAGAGTTGGTGACACAGCTATGCCAAGTAGACAAGAAAAAAAGCCTCGCGGGAGCTTGCCCAAGATGACCTCCGGGAACTTCGTCCATCTTCCATAAACGACCATGAATTTATTCAACCTTATCGAGTATTTTTCAAGGGACCGGGAAAAAACGTTCACTAGATAAAACGATGATTTTGTAATGTAGAAAATTAGGAAAGACAAAATTCAGAATGACACGGCACACAGGGACCGGGAAAAATGATCACTTTATCAGTTTCAAATTATAAAAATATATCTATTTCTTTTTATAAGTTTATAGAGAATTGTTTTAACAAATGTTCGTTAGACAGACCTTTACTCGGGTACCGATTAATATTGATTTTATTCAACTTATCGAGTATTTTTCAAGGGACCGGGAAAAAATATTCACTTTATCGAGAGATTCGTTAGACAAACCTTTACTCGGGTAAAACACGGGCGAAGCCGGGTACATCCGCTAGTTATTAAATAAAGAAACCTTTCTTGAATATTGGAAATTGACGCAACTTAAAAGATCTGAGATACTTCTAAATACTTGGTCATCCAGTCAAGTAAAAATTCTTGGGAAACTCTATGTTAAAGCAAGGCTACCCCATGGTAGTAGAAGTTTGCAAATTTTAGTGGCTGATGGTTTAGGTCCCAACATTCTGGGAAGGCAATGGTTTTCTGCTTTTCGCCTGAAGTTAAACCTTTTAAACTCATTGGAAACTAATCCTATTTCACCTGATTTCGAGGAATTGTTTAAGGAGGAAATTGATGCCTATAATGGACCTTTGATCCATATTGATATTCCTGATAATGCTGAGCCCAAATTTGTGAAGGCCAGAACCGTGCCGTTTGCTCTACGAAATTTAGTAGATGAAAAATTGAAAGCATTAGAGGAACAAGGAATTATTGAACCAATAAAATTTTCTAAATGGGCATCACCAATTGTTACGGTTCTAAAAAATGATGGAACAATAAGGATTTGTCATGATTACAAGACAACAGTAAACCTATATACCAACCCAGATAAATATCCACTGCCCACAATTCCACAACTTTTGGACAGGTTAAGAGGTGGTAAGGTATTTACTAAATTAGATATGGCCCAAGCCTATCAACAATTAAAGGTGGATGGTGAATCTTCTGAAATTCTTACCATTAATACGCCCAGAGGATTGTATAGAGTTAAACGGCTTCCCTATGGATTGAATTCCGCAGTCGGAACCTTCCAGAGATTCATGGATACTCTTCTGAGTGGAATTGATGGAGTTGCAGTGTATTTAGATGATGTCCTAATTTCAGGAAGAGATTGTGATGATCTTAAAAGAAAAACTGAAAAGGTACTGCTACGCTTCAGAGAATCTGGACTTCGGCTTAAAAAAGAAAAATGCCATTTTTATGTTCCAGAAATTGAATTTCTAGGAATGATTATTGATCATAAAGGAATTCATCCATCCGAAGAAAAGTTGAGAGCAATTAAAGATGCCAGACCACCATCTAATAAAAGGGAATTGATGTCTTTTCTTGGACTTCTTAATTATTATGAGAGGTTTTTGAATAATAAAGCCACAGTAGCTGAACCTCTCCATAGACTGTTGGACAGTAATAGTCCATGGAAATGGAATAAAGAACATCAAAGATCTTTTGCAGAGGTTAAAAACTTGATTAGCTCTAAGTCTGTTTTAGCACATTTTAATGAAGATCTGCCTATCTTGGTCAACTGTGATGCGTCGGAGTATGGTGTTGGAGCCATTTTGTCGCAAATAGACCATGGTGTTGAAAGACCAGTTGTGTTTGCCTCCCGAACTTTAAATAAAACAGAGAAGATATGCAGTAATTGATAAAGAGGCATTAGCAGTCATTTTTGGTGTATCAAAGTTTTCACAGTATCTTCTAGGGAGAAAATTTAAAATTTTGACGGATCATAAACCCCTAGTTGGAATATTCAACCCCAAAAAGCCGATACCTCAAGTGCTATCACCGCGCATGTTGAGATGGTGTTTGACTCTGGCTGCGTATACTTATAGTATAGAGTATAAACCGGGAAAAGTGAATTGTAATGCCGATGCATTAAGTAGACTTCCTTTAGATGAATGTCCAAGTGTAGTTCCGAACCCTTCAGAGGTGTTCTTTATAGAATCGGAACATGCTGCAATTAATTCTTCGGAAGTGGCAAAACTAACTAATAAAGATCCAATCCTTTCTAAGGTTAAATTCTGGGCAATGAATGGGTGGCCTGAAAGGAAAGTTGATGATAAATTTTGGGATTTTGTCTCCAAATCTAGTGAAATATCAGTTCATAAAGACTGTTTATTGTGGGGGAGCAGGGTGATTATACCTGAAAGATTAAGAAAGGATATTTTAAATCTTTTACATGATACTCACATTGGCATAGTGGGGACAAAAGCGCTTGCTCGAGGATTGTGCTGGTGGCCCAAGATGGATGGAGATATTGAGCGGATGATATCCAGTTGTGCGGTTTGTTTGTCGTGTAGTCACGATCCGCCAAAAACTGACGTATATCCTTGGATTTGGCCATCAAGACCTTGGTCGAGACTACATATTGATCATGCGGGTCCCTTTCAAGGAAAACTTTTGCTTGTTGTAGTAGATGCCTATTCTAAGTGGATTGAGGCTAAAATCGTATCTACAACATCTACTGAAACTACCATCAATTGCCTAAAGGAAATATTCGCGACCCACGGGTTGCCGGATGTGATAGTTTCAGATAATGGTACGTCCTTCACATCGGAACTTTTCAAGACTTTCTTAAAAAGAAATGGCGTAAGGCATATATTGTGCGCGCCTTATCATGCAGCGTCAAATGGGCAGGTGGAAAGAGCTATTCAGACGCTTAAAAATCTGCTAAGAAAGAACAGCTCGGAAAATTGGACGACTAGGTTATCTAGATCGTTGTTATCCATGAGAATAGCTATAAACAGCACGACGCAGAAATCCCCAGCACAGTTGTTGATGAACAGAAACCTGAAGAGTCTCATAAATAAATTTCATCCTGAAGGTGTGTCGGAGGGAAGGATGCGACAGGAAAACAAGTTCATAAGAAATTGGAAACCCCATAGAGTGGTAAATGAAGGACAGGCAGTTATAGCACGAGGGTACCATGGCCCCAGATGGCTACCAGGTGTAGTGCGGGAAAAAACTGGTCCTGTTTCTTTTAAGGTAGAGACAAATGACGGAGAAATTGTAAACCGGCATTTAGATCAAGTCAGGAGTTGTGAGGAAAGTGAAGCCTTACCATCTACATCATCGACCCCTCAAGTGACACCTGATTTTGAAAGACCTCCGGCTGTTCAAGAAACTGATTCTTCAGAAGGAACCCCAAGGCCTGTGTTGAGGAGATCCTTAAGAATAAGGAAACCTCCATCGTTTTTTGAAAGTTAAGTTATCTTTGGCTAATGGGGAGGAGTTGTTATGTATGATATCAATATTCATTGAGATTTATTTATCATCATCATTTATTGTATATATGCTTTGTTTTTAATTAAAAGATTAGTATGCAAAAATGACTAGCGTTGCGTCGTAAATCTCTTAAACTAGAAGATACATAATACGGTGTTTTATATTTACTTTTAATTTGTGGGATCAGGAATCCTACGATAATGAATTTATAGTATGATATTAATCGACACAGAGATGTGGCCGAGATCAATAAAAGGTTATATAACTTTGGTGTAAATAGCATCTTTTGGTAAAAATCTTTGTGTGCCAGCTTTTCCATTCTCTTCTATAGCCTTTCTCTGAATAAAATTAATGGAGTTTATTAGCAATAAAATACAATAATAATTTTGAATAATAAATGCTCAAAATATAGGATAATTCCAGGCAAATGAACCGGTTTTGTTTGGTATTTGCCTGAGTGTTATTGTTTAACCATCCTTTATAGTAGAAAATTTCTTATATAAATAATCTCTGTTTCTTCTTCTATAGCGAATGGGGAGATTGCCGTTGTCTCAACCTAAATCGTGTTTTACCTAATTATTATAAATGTCATTGTAAGCAGCATTCCCACTTTCAGCCGTTTCTGAAGTTTATTTCAACTATAGAATTCAGCTTCATAGTGGATATAAGTCGCCCAACAGCAGAGGACTGGCGAAACTTCAGAAAATGGTCAATATTGATGAGCCAGGCCTTCTAAATATTTATCTTACTTTGTGTGTGCTATATAATGATAGATTATCTAAAACATTAATTATTTTACTGCCCGATGCGCTAGCGTGTGTTGTTGCTCAAGTCTCTCTACTTTAGGTGTAGAGTTTCCCAGACATTCTTTTAACACAGTTTATTCACACACATGCAGCTTTATTAAGACCACCGGTCCTATATAGATTCACAAGAGGAAGGAAGCATAGATGGAGCTCCTGTACTCCAGGTAGCACATAGCCCAACAACAGTCTTCAGGTCTGACACAGAAACACAGTTTATCCAATATATGTCTCCTGATACCATAAAATAAAGTTAAAATACAATTATCTGATTGAACCAGTCAGAAAGTATAAATGTGTTGGATCACACGCAAGTTTGTTCTAGACGTCTGAGGGAAGATTCTTAATCACACACTGGCGTGTGGTCGGCAGTGGAAGGGATAAAACACTGGCCTTATATTGAAGTGGTTTCTCTATCACTGGAGGTTATATCGTATGAATTCATTTGAAAAAAATATAATGGTGATTGTGCTCTGGGAGATGGTCACTTGTTTCACCGTATTTATAATGTCTAAAATAGAAATATATTGAATTATAGCACAAATCAATCTTTTATAAATACACTCAGATATCCAAGTGTGAACAAAATTTTCTCTGTCTCCGTAAAAAAAAAAAAAAAAACAGACGACCGACGATATCTAAGACTTTCTACTTTCTTAAGATATTAAATTCGCATGAATAATTAAAATATACAAGTATCAGAGTCATCAACAATCAATTCTGTCATCGTTTGCTTTTGTGAATGGAATAAATACCCAAATATGGCCATTTTTTATAAGTATCGGTGGTTCAGTGGTAGAATGCTCCCCTGCCACGCGGGCGGCCCGGGTTCGAATTCCGGCGGTTGCATTTTTTTTTTACGATTTTTAAAACTCATTTATATTATTATCTATATATATATATAAGTCAGCGTATGTATGTATGTATGTTTGTCAACTATAAATGTCCACAATACGTAACTAATCTGACTGAAATTTAACAGTATATAAAGTAGAATCTGGAAAAACTCTTAGTGAAAATTTCAGGTCTCTATCCCGAATATCCTTTGTGTTATTTGCAAATTTGCTCTTTCTCTCACGCCTCTAGCGGTGAAAATGAGGGGTAATACCAGCTGACCTAATGTACATGTAAAGTTTGGAGCGGGACGTTTCACAAGAGTGACATCCACGGCTCCAATTTATAATTGTAACGAATAGTATTTGAATAAAAACATTTAATCGGGTGAAACTCGGGCGTTGCCCGGGTCATTCGGCTAGTGATTTATATATGCAATATGACACTGCTAAATCTTGAAAAAATAAACATTTTTGCAGGTTATAATTATACGAGGGTGTATTGAAAAGTAAAGTCTCTTTTTTTTCATGGAAAATGTTATTTATTTACAACTTTGCGTACATGGTTGGAAAGGTCGAACATTTGGCTATTTTTCAACATAGTCGCCTTGACGATCGAAACCCGTTTTTTTTTTTTTTAATGCCGGCGTCGTACCACTCTCCCGCCGCGTCGTGAAGCCAACTGACGACTGCTTCTCGCACTTCCTCGTCTGACTCCAATTTCTGTCCCGCAAGGTGTTTTTTGAGAGCAGGAAACAAGTGGTAGTCTCTGGGGGCAATGTCCGGGCTGTCGATGATTTCCCAGCCGAATTCTGTGCCGGCACTTTCCACGCGCTTAATCTTGTGTTCCTCGGTGAGCTTCTTAGGGACCCATCTGACGGACACCTTTTTGTACCCGAAGACCTCCGACACAATATTCTGCACGAAGAAGTAGCCACATTCTTCATTAAGACCTTCCATTATCTCATGAAGGGATATTCTCCGGTTATTGCGCACCATCTCGTCAATTCGAGCCACCGTTGATTCCGGCAAACTCGGCCGCCCTGACCGCTGCTCATAGTGAACGTTTCCCCGGCCCTCAGAAAACTCCCGGCACCACTTCCGCACGTTTTTCACGTCCATGCACTTATCACCGTACACTTCCATTAACTGTCGATTAATTTCTATCGGAGGAACTTTTTTAAAAATCAAAAATCGAATGACTGAGCGCAGTTCACACCTGGCGGGCGAGCGAAGCGGAAGCTCCATCCTAAACGGCTGCTATGCAGCGACTGAGTGTCCCAAAGTCACGCGGTTCGTACAAGACTGTGGCGTGGGAACCAAGGAATACAGCGTTGTTGCCAAATTTCACCTACCTACTCACGATCGGAAATGGCGTAGTTGGAGACCTTACTTTCAAATACGCCCTCGTATATACGTTTGAAATAAGTCCGCATCCTTTTAAATTATTTATTTCAACGTTTCAATAACCCGCTGTGTGTCACCCTTTTAATGGAAAACAAACTTTCCTATGTTTATATTTGCTTGTTTCTGACTGGAGCTATTGTTACATTCACCTTAAATTACATATTCATCAACACAGAGAGAAAGATAATTAAAAATGAAATTTGAAAAATATAAAAATTACGTTTTCATAAAAAAAAGCATTAAAAAAAAGATAGTAAAATATGTCGATGAGATATTTCCGTTTGTCTCAAAGAGAAGCGTGTTTCATGTAAATTCATGTTTTAAATTGTGCCAGCGCACCTGCCCAATATGTAAAAATAGTTTCCAAATTAAATATGCAAATCACAGAACTTTTTCTGCATTACCATGTCTTGGAATGACAAATTCATTTTACGGCTATGATAAAATACAAGTTTGCTTTGTTATTTGTTGTTAGCTTTTATCCTTACAAACTAGACAGGTGTATTGTTTTTATATGATGTTTATAGATTTTACTTTGGTATTGTTCTTTTGAATATAGTGGGTTCGTAAGTTTGATTTTTACTCAATTTAGATTGATCTCAATTATCCAACGTCGAATCGTCTGCGTTTAGTCGGCGTCAACGCCGGTGGTCAAAAGTTATAAATTTCTCATAGAATGCGACTTTTTCTATTGGTCGGTAGGCGCTCGTGTCCATCCGGGTATTGATCCTCGCAAATTTGGCGCCAGAGGGGGACGTCGTGTTGGCGCCTTGCCATTGCGCACGCGCGGCCACGGATGGAGCGCTGCCGAAGATGCTGCGAGGAACCGCCCCGCTATGCCAACGTGCCCCAAGTCAAAACCTTTACGTTCGAGCCGCCCAAGATATGCGCCGTACCGCCCGAGGCCCGTTCCCTAACTGTCGACCGCAAGCGTGCGCCGGGTACCGCGGTCCGGCGGTCCCACTCCGTCAGTCCTGGAGGCAGCTCGGGTGCCCAGCCAGTTATCGCACGGCACCACCACTTCCACCAGCACCACCATCACCATTCCTGCTCGCACCACCACTACCGCGGTCCCAGCTCTTCTGGGACTATCTCCAAGAGCCTCCATAGACCCTCGCGATCAAGAAGACCGAGCCATCAGCATAGTTTGGGGCCTTCTTACACCCGTGTTGGGCTTCTCATGGTGGCCTGCGTCTCGCTCTTCATCGTGGTGACGTGCCTCTTCCTCATGGGCCTCATGCTGTACCTGCGGCCTCTGCTGGCCCAGCCTTCCCGGGACACCTCCTCCTGATCGCCCAGGTAGGCCCTTTCTTCGGTCCGATACATGCTCTTTACGACTGCTTCGTAGCATTGCCATTTAAAAAACTTAGTTGCACATAAATACTTTTGTTAGATCTCTACATAGCGCGTATCTCTTCAATTTCTTTCTTTAAACCATTTAATCATTTACAAATTATTATAGTAGCGATTATTTGCCTGCCTCTTACAAGCAAGTATGCTAAACATATGTATTTAATTAATGTATAAAAGCGATTATTTTCAAAAAACGAAGTGTCAGATTGAAAAGAAATTGCATGAACCTATCGTTCTGGCGTTTACGGACGACGATCCGTCGAGCGGGAGCATTATCCGAGACTGTCCTGAGAGACATCTTGCGGGGATTGACCCGGGCGTGGTGAGTTCCACCATATGGGGCGTTGCGCTGGGTTCGACAGTCTGTCTTCGCGTCTCTTTCAGAGCTTTTCTCACATCCTCTATGCCAGTCTATCTTCCTGTATCGCTCAATACAGCCAATCCTTACTGTGTTCGGCGCCATATGGATGTCTCCGCTGAGACATAGATATTGTATTGAGTCCTCACAAGCGAGTCTCTTCACAACATCGTAGCATTGTTTCACTTTGTTCTCTCAGAATTACACTGCCCATCCTTTCTATCACCATATGGTTGGCGTTAGCTAGCTACAGGTGGGATACTGAGTTGAGGGACAATCAACTTAAGGAATCAAGACCGAAACCAAATTAATTTCTCTCTATATCATATATTAATGCATCATATATCAAATATATATTTTTACATTTTTGTGTTTGTGTGCGTGGCAAATGTTTATTCTCATAAAGTAACAAAATTAACTCCCACTTTGATGATAGAAAATAGGATAAGAGGGCTATGATCATCAATGGTGAAACTATCAGCTTATGGTCATAGATTCCCCTAATACACCTTCCTTGGAAAATGAATGAGATAAACAATTCAATATAATAGTGTACGGTTTAGAGATTAATCTCGTGAATCCGATATGATGGTTTAACACCTAATGAGCCCTCTCGTTGTTTTGTTAGTGTCCATCAAGTTGAGTTCGACTTTTAGAGACTATATGAATTTGATCTGTTAGTGTCCACAACTCTCAGCCTCTCTAGTGATCTTCCGGTAGTTTCCTTGATCCTTTCCATCCAGCTCATACGTCTTCCTTCCTTCTTTCATCAGTTTCTCTTACCATCAACGTCTTTTCTGAACTATGTGCTCTTATTATGTGTCCGAAGTAGGTCAGTCTTTGTAATATATTTGGGATCAATGTGATAATACAGGATAAAGTTCTTTTTTAAAATTGAAACATTTGATCTTTTTTTCTGTCCATGGCACTTTGAATAGTTTTTCCATGTCTACATTTCAAAGTCTTCAATTCTTTTTCTTTCTTCTTTTCTGAGAGTCCAGCTCTCACATCTTTAAATGACCACAGAGTATACGAATGCCTCTATAATTTTTTTCTTTGTCTTGAATGAAATGCTTTTATCTTCCATAACCTTGTACATTTTCATCATTGTTTCTCTTCCTATTGCTATTCCTCTAAGCAACCTCCCATCTTATCAATTCTGGATCCTGAAAATATGAATTAATCAACTTTATAAATTTTCCCTTGTTGAATTTCAAAGTTATTTATATTATCGGTGGGTATAATTTTGGTCACGCTGGCATTTAATTTTGAACCAAAATTTTCACTTTCTTCTTTCACTTCTCAATAATCTCTTCTAGGACTTTGTTTTCTGCTATCAGTGTGGTGTCATCAGCATAGTGAAGATTGTTTATCTTCATTCCTCAAATGTGTACATCTATTTCTATCAAGATCAGCTAATACAACGATATGTTCTATGTAGAGACTGAAGAGAAATGGTGATAGTGTGCAGCTTGGATTGATCTTTTTTTATGGTTTGAGCCAGTATTGGTATATTCGATCTTAACTGTGGCTTTCTGTTCTCTGTACTCTGTTCAGGTAAATTATGTGCTATGGAACACCCATAAACCTTAGTGTTGTGCATAGTTTAGAGTAATTTAAGCAATAAAAATCTCTATAATACAGTCAATGAAACCTAAATTTATATTTATCTTTATTTCTTCATGTTTGGCTATTATCCATCTTAAGTTTGCTATTTGATCTCTTGTCCTCTTCCTACCTCTTCTGATATCTGCCTTTTTTTCTTGGATTTATTCTCTATTTAAATGAGGTTTCATCTTTTCTATATTATTTTGAGAAATATTTCGCCTGTCTGTGAGATAAATGCAATGGTTCTGTAGTTGTTAAAGTTCCTTTGGTTTCTTTTTTGTCTTGGTGTGGAACTAACACCTACCCGCATATTTTCCTGTTCAGCAAGTCCTGGCCGCAGCCTTTCAGAAAATTGACATGAACCCAGAACAGCAGCTTTACACACCCAAGATAGAGGACATTGCGACTGATGTGATAAAGATGAATGGAGATATCTCAGGCTCTTCATTGGATACAAAACAACAACAGAAAATTGACATGGACCTATAACAGCAGATTTACACTTCCAAGATAGAGGACATTACGACTGCTGTGATAGAGAAGAATAAAGACATCTGAAGCTCTTCAATGGACACGACAACAACAACATATGCACTCCATTTCACAACAGAGTAAATTTACTCGCATAAATAAATACTTGGAAATCCTATTTGATATTTGGAGTTTTTTATATTTTTAAATATGTTCTGAATTTATTCTTTCTTTTTCACAAGACATAAAACCAAAGTCTGACGGAATATTTTTTATTAAAATATTTATAAAAGAATTCATTTTTGAGTCTCCTCTTTCAAGGGTAAAGGAAAACCTCAATAAGTTCTCTCTCATGATTAAAACATGAAGCTCCTAAAATGTTTAAAACTCAATTTCCCTAGAAAAAGAAAAGTTTAGAGATATATATATCTGTAACAACTCAAAAAATATTCTAACCCTCTTTGAAATTCTTTTTACCTAACCTGGGCACACTTTCATTACTTTCAACTTCCTACTCTTTAATGACAATATTATAAATTGTATAAGAATATGTAATTTTAAAAAAGATTTTGTAAACCTTCGATCTTGAAATTCAGTATCAGAATAAATGATTTTCCTCTATATAGGAATGTACACTTATGGAAAAAACTTAAGGAAATATAAAGTCTTTGATGTCGCCGATCGTTTGTTTTTTTTAAAGTGACAAAGGCAATTTTGTTCACACTCGGTTATCTCTTGTGTCTTCAATAGATAAAACTATTTATAAAAGCAGGAATTCTTTTTTTTCGCCAGTCTTCTGTTTTTCAGTAGACAGAGGCAATTTTGTTCACACTTGGTTATCTCGTGTGTCTTCAATAAGGTCACTATGTATCAAATATCTTTCAGAGTTATTGTCTGAATACCGATATACATGGTAATAGATACAACTTCCTTAAGTTTTTTCCATGGGTATATTTATTAATGCTAAAATATAAAAATCAAATTATTATTGCTAGAAAAGTGAGTAAGAGTCAATGTTCAGTCAATATTTCAGTCATTGCGCATTTTGTTAATTAAAACTAATAGATTCTCTACAATTAATATATTCACCTTCCACCGCTAATTGTGGAACTATTCGCAAACCTAGCTTTTTTTGCATGAACAATAAATGTAAAAAAAAATAAAAAATAAATGGGTATTTGCCAAGAAGAGATATTGATATAAATGCCTACCTCTCCCGTCAAAATAGAAATAAAAACAATTCGTCTCCTAATGGGAGAATGACACAGTTACATCGCCAGCTTTGGGAATTTGGAAATGCCCAACTTGAGACTATGGTATAGGACTATGGCCTATGTCTGTTTTGACAGGAAAAGTAACCCTTATTATTTTCAGTTTAATATCCACTCGGAAAAATGTCTATCCATATTTAGGATATATAATTATAAGAAATTGAAATTATTTTTGAAGCGTATGATTCTTTTTGAATGAAAATAAATTTCTACTGCCCCCCCTTACTGTAATGATAAATTAATGGGAGGGCCTGGCTCATCAGTGGTTAAACCTATCAGACCCTCCTATTAATTTATCTTTTCAGTAAGAGATCAGTAGAAAAATATCTAAAGAGACAAAGGTCGCCTCTCCCGTCAAAATAGACGTCGAAACTAGACGCCATCTATTGACCGTCGCCGCAAACTAGCGGCCTCGGGTCGGTGACAAAGCTACAACACCAGCTTTGGAAAACTAAAAGCGTCCACCTAGAGACCATGGTTTCGGGCTAATGGCCCTCGTCAGTCTAGGACGTACTTTATTCTATGAGATCCACACGAGATCTAATGGAATTTTGACAATCTGCCAAAGAGGTGTTTAGCTGGCAAAGTGGCTGGGCCAAATCTATGGCTAAAATATAGATGGAAATTTTGCCGGGAGGATATTGATCTAAAGAGACAATGGTCGCTTCGTCCGTCAAAATAGACGTCAAAACTAGCGGCCTCGGGTCGGTGACTAAGCCACAACACCAGCGGCGACGGTCAATAGATGGCGTCTAGTTTTGACGTCTATTTTGACGAGAGAGGCGACCTTTGTCTCTTTAGATCAATATCCTCCCGGCAAAATTTCGATCTATAGTATAAAGGTAGTTTAAATTTCTAATAACAGGTGGCGCGCTAATGTTGACATATAATGACCCTAGTCACTCTGCAAGCTGAACACCTTTCTGACCATATTTAACATTCCATGAATCCCTTGTTCGCTCGTGGAATAAAATCCTGTTCTTGACTGACGCGGGTCATTTACCTGAAACCATAGTCTCCAGTTGGGTTTTCTGAATTTGCCAAAGCTGGTGTTGTGTTACCAGTCTTCTATATTGCAGAGACGGGCAATAGATGGCACATAATGGTTGCATCTATTTTTACAGGAGAGGTGTCATTTTTCTTTTTATAGATAACCTTTACCTTATTTTGAAATAAGCTTGCTGAACGAATTCTTTTATTACCGACATCATTCATATTCCGTATATGTTTGTGCGAAATGATATAAATCATTATGAATGGATAAGATTTATATAATATAAGCCTGTCCACACAATAGTGCGCTATTGTTTGTTTTATTGCTTATCCCTAGTACACGTGGTACAGGCCATGATAATCATGGTGGGTAGAAGTAGGCGACTGCTTTTACTGTAAGTGCACCACATGTCTACATATGTGGAAAGCAGTTCGACTTTGCACTTAAAAATGTGCCAGAGCCCTGTTTGGTTACTTCACTCGCTGGTGGGGTTGAACTTTCGCAAGATTCGGGGGCCATTGGAGTATTTTTTTCAAATCAGAAAAAAGTGCCCAATGCGGGAATCGAACACGGGTCGTAGCAGTCTAAAACCATCGGTTTAGACCATCCTTCCACCGACCCTCTATACGTTATTGCAGAAGTGTGTAATCATTTGGGGCTCTTATATCCTTTCAGTAGTGATAGCTCTTATATTAGTTTTCTCTATATTACGTTAGAATTTTAGTTCAAACTAAACTGAAGGTGAACTATAATTTACAGAATGAAGATATATACCAAGAGATTATATTGTTTCAATATTTCTATAGTAGAAATAAAAGATAAACATGTAAAAAATCATTATACTATATTTCTTCATTATTACATAAATACTTTATATTAAAATTTTGAACTATCATATAAAATATAATCAAATGGTCTAATAGAGATAACCCCATTATGATATTTATTATAAATATCTAATAATTAATTACATCTCTCTTTAAAAATATGTTAATTATTTCTCAATAATGTTCCAATGGATATTTCTTACTATATACATTTGCAGAAAGATGGCATTCATGTTCACAATGTATTTTAAAAGGGAGAGGTGTCTCCTTTGGTATACATATATATTTGTATATATACATTACTCTTCAAATATAGAAAGAACATGTTTTAATATATTGAATATATCAAAAGGAAATTGTACGAAAAGTTGGAGAATTTTTTGAGGCAAATACAATTTGATTTTGTTGAATTTGATATAGTCAGGTTTACTCAAATGCCGAAATATACATACAAGATATAGGACAAACTAAGTTTGAACATGTGATTAAGGTGTTTTTATTTAAAAATAAATAAATAATTTTTTGAATGGTAGTTTAAATGATCTACATACATTTTCAAAATTTAATTAAAAACCAAATATACCAGAAACAACTTCATATGCATGGAAAAACTATCAGTAACAATATTGCAATATTTCAATTTAAAATTGTTTTTCAAAACAGAGTATAATTTTATTTAAATACACAAAAATTAGGAAAATATATTATGAAAAACTGCATATAATACAATATAATAATTATACTTTCCAAAAATATACCAAATATATAACAATATATTAAGGCAAATTGCATATATTACAATATAATATTCATACATACCAAAAATATACCGAATATATAGCAATGTATTAAGGCAAATTGCATATAATACAATATATAATAATTATACATATAAAAATATATACCGCGAATATATGTAAATATGTAATAAAATTGGACGCAGACGATAATGAAATAAAATGGAGCCCCGGGTCATCAAGGTCCAATAGGTTTTTATATCTCCCCCACAGAGTTATTAGTCGTGTAAATACCTTCATAAATAACAATCAATTGTATCGTCTGCGTCTTTACTTTTCTTCTGTTTGCCATTCTCTGATTATCTACTGATTATTGGGATTCAGGCTAATGGGGAATATTCTACTTAGCCCCTCTTGTCTATATATATATTTATTTCTACAAATTTTAAATGTTGATTTAGATAAATTAAAAAAACTCTATTTATTCTGGAGATTGCAAAAAATGAAACTTAAATTGTTTAGTTTTTTACCCTTCTGACTGATACTATTTATATTAACAATCAGAAATTTTTAAAGTAGTAATAAAAATTATTCATTTTATAACCCTACATACATATATAATTTTCAAATTTTAAAAATATTGGTAAAAATGAATTATTTTTGATCCAATATATGGCTTTTTAATTAAAAGAATATATATATATATGTACCTAAAGGGTCACCATATGTATGTGTTTTATCTATTCATTTTTATAAATATATTATTATTTAATCGAATGAAATAGAATGTAAAAATTTAAGATGACAAAAATTTATCAAATAAAAATATATAGGGATTATTGAAACTATTTATCTAAGTAATATATCGAAAGAAAAACCATCTATTATCATTGAGAATGTCTTATATTTATAATAAGAAAGGCAAAAAATATATATTTAGAATTTTACACACATATATATATTTGGATAATTAAACATATATATATATAAAACTATACATTGGCAGCATTCAAATATTAAAATAAAATTCGAAATGTCAACAAGAGTAGTTTGAAGGAATATCGAGTAGACAATCGTCTGATTAAAGGTCAACTTCACGTCGTGACACAATATTAGACAGACGATTCAATTTAGAGCCCCAGAATATCGGTTCAATAGATTTTTTACTTCAATATTTTCATCTCTTATATAATAAATTGAAACTATTTTAGAAACGTATGATTCTTTTTAAAATAAAACAATTTCATACTGCCCTTACTGCAATGATACATTATTAGAAGGACCTATTTCATTTAAAATACATTTTCCAAGAGGTCAGCTTCAGTATCGGTATAAAAGGAAACAAGCATAATGTAATATAAGATAAAAGGATTTAAAAGCGCGAATGTTTCTTTTATACATAAAACGAACTTCTACTGTCCTTACTGCGGTGAAAAAATATATTGGGAGGGCTTGGCTCATCAGTGGTGAACCCTCCCAGCGGTTTCGCCAATTTAATCCACCATCTCAGAGCTCTAATACTGTATTGGATCATTCTGTTTTTATATGCTACACTGAAGGATGGAATCTTAGAAATGGTTTTCAAGTAAACTATGGACATAAGCTTATAGGACAGTAGAATTACATCCAAATAAACATTGTTGTGTTTGTTTGTGTTCTGTGTGTGTTGTGTGCATTGTGTTTGTGTGTGTGTGTGACAATTGACAAATAAAATAATTTATTGACATCTTAGTCAATGATTACAAAATCCAAAAAAACATATCGCTAAAATATTAGAATAGTAAAAATTAAATACAATTAGCCAGGTCCACGATAGTGTCTACCATCAGGTGATGACTCGATGGCCTCACCCAGTCCAACCTGGACGAAGAACCTGTGGATTCTTGACTTCGCCGATGTGAGGATGGCCAGTTCGTGTGTGTATGGACAAATGATTATTAACAATTAAAACACTTTCCAACTTTCCTAATTACAATTATAAAAATATGACAGTATTGCGAGAGTATGGATCATCAATGGTGAACCTTCCCACTGGTGTTGCCAGTTTAACCTACCAGATCTCTTGCCTTTTAAGAAATTGTTTTGCAATACAATATTAGGGCAGTGTGTTAGATTACATGAACTAAACTAATTAAAATAAAGGCTCCGTTTGTTTACCAACACTTCGTCTTGGACGAATTTTAGTGGATAGAGGTTTATTTTAAAAGCATCAAACCATTGTTGACCCTTTGTTTTTAAATCTTAATTATATATCCATTTTCCATAACAAGATAACAATGGCAGAACAATTTTTAACGCCTTGCCAAATGCTTTTCTGATTTATTCCTCCTGACGAAGACAAAATAATTTTGTCGAAAAGTTGAAAAAAAAAAAACTAACTGGCCGAAGTGTCTATTTTTCACAGAAATATTATATACGGTTTTCGAGCGAGGTTCCTGATTTGTATTTGTCCATCATAAACTTGCCCCATTCAACTCTAGGTTTCATCTGAGCATGGCATCCCCAGCGGGAACAATATTTACGGAGTGTCAAATGTTCACGCAGAATCATATTAGAACGTGTTGAAAGATAAAAACATTACATTCTAAAAACAAAGAATTGTAGAGCCATTGTTATTATCTGTGTTCATCTATGGATGTGAGAGAGTTAGACTCTCAGAAAATAAGAAATAAAAGAATTGAAGATTTTAAATGTGGACACGGAGAAAGCTACTTAGAGTTCCATGAAGAGATAAAGTTAAAATATTTCACTCTAAAATGAAATTATTCTTGTTAGATTCCTAGAATTATAATTATGTAAACAAATACTAAACTACTTTGAACTCATTAAGAGCGCAAATGATTTAGAAAAGACATTGATGCTGGGAATATTTAAAGTAAGAGAGAAGACCTACAATAAGTTGGCTGGAAGGAGTCAAGAAAGCTACCGGAATGTCACTAGACGAGCTACGAGAGATGGACAATAATAGATCAAATTGGAAAATATTTGTCTATATAGTCATCAAAAAGACGACTTGATGGACACTAGCAACATAATTGTTGAATTCACCTTTCGACGGATCACTTCCACCTTCAACAACAACAACTCGCCTCATACAGAATTCTTCTAGTTGGGTGAACAGAAGCAACATTTATCTACAGAAAGTGAAGAACAACATTAATCATTTCTGAAGTGAGCTCTTCCTATTCTTTGTTACGCCTTTTGACTCTGCTGTTCTCCATAATTTGTTAAAATCCAAAGTATTGGTCTTGATTTTCACTACTTTTTTGTGAATATAAAATATGACGAACTGTATTCCTAAGCAATCTTTTGAATTCCATCTTTATCAATAAAATTGTATTCAGTAATTCTGACTTCTATTCATTTACACGAAGGATATCAGAATAAGGACCCTCTCTTGTTGACAGCGAGTCACCCATACGTCGGGTCATCAATAAACAAGTGGAAATTGTTTAATACGGAAATATATTCGTTCTACTATTTGTATAAATCGTTTAACATACACCATTAAATTTATCGATATTATAGACTAATTAAAATACCATACAAGAAAGTAATTTTAATAATCAAAGATTAATTTCCATAAACAGAGTTGCAGAGCTGTTTTGAATTAAGCTATTTGCACATTCTGTTTCTTTCCTGGTAATTTTAAAGATATCCATCTCATATTAGAATATTTCCAGAGATAAAACTATTTTTCTGATGGTAATCTAATTTCAATTTTGACTAATGCACCATTTGAAAAATTAAATCATTCCATAATAGAGAATGCTATCCACAAAAATCGATATATTTTATTACCTAATGGGAGTAATTTCTGATTGCTTTTTTCCCTGTAAGCATTAAATATTTAGTGTTTTTTTATTAAAAATAATTTCAAATTTGGGAAACTTTGAGTATAAAACGAATGTAATAAATTTATCTTACAAATTATTGAACTTGGCGTGAAATATCTAAAGATATACATACTGTATAAAAATGGCGACCAAATTTCAACAAAAGAATATTTTATAATATAATTAAGAAACAAAATCTATGTTATTTTTACAATCAGACATATGTAAATAAAGATGTTTACAAAAAGAGTTATTGCAGCTTGTATTTATCTAAATTAAATATGAAAAAACTTAGCTGTGTAACAATGGCCAGGGTCTAGCGTTGATAAGAACTATATATATGTTGTGAATCACTGCACGTTGTACATGTTAGCAATCTGACCCTGATAAACCGGCAAAAGAATGATAAATATATATATTGATTTTTGGTTCATAAATTAAGAAAATATGTATTTTATTCTTAATTTAAATATATATTATCATGATGATGCAATAGCGCGCCATCTGTTATAAAATATTTAAACTATTTATGACGCATTTATTATTATTTTTTAATAAAATAAAACTTTTATAGCCCTCTTTCCGGAGTGATAAAATAATGGGAGGGCCTGGCTCATCAGTAGTGAATACTCTTAACGGTTTCGTTAGTTTAATCCACCATACCGCTGTAATATTGCATTTAGTTGTGTTTTATTTATACCTTTATTGATGCTAAACTCTTGGAAAATATATTATAAATGAACTATGGACGTAAACATTGAGGACAGTATATATAGAAATACATATAATTATAAATATATAAATATTAAAAATGGCATATCCTGACCAGGAGCACATGTACTTTACAGAAGGCAGAGCGTCATCTGGTGGAACAGAAATCAACTAAGCATTGATTTAGCCTGTTCCCTGATATTTGGCCAACCCAATTTCTTGATAAATCAAGAAAAGCCATCCACGAACGCGTTTCGCGCTTTTGGCGCTCGTCAGCGTGGAGTAGGCTGAACCATTGCGACCAGAAAATCTTTTGATCCCAATGGCTTCCTGAAAAACCAAGAAATGAGTATTTAAGGCCAAACTTTCGTAAATACGCTTAGCACATTAAAAAATGAAATAAAAAAATTAAAGATAAAAAGATCAGGTGTTGAAATCAATGTTAAAAATGGCATATCCTGACCAAGAGCACATGTGCTTTATTTGGTTAATTTATATTTTATTTCGTTTTTTAATGTGCTAAGCGTATTTACGCAAGTTTGGCCTTAAATACCCATTACTTGGTTTTTCAGAAAGCCATTGGGATCAAAAAATCTTTTTCGGTCGCAATGGTTCAGCCTACTCCACGCTGACGAGCGCCAAAAGCGCGAAACGCGTTCGTGGATGGCTTTTCTTGATTTATCAAGAAATTGGGTTGGCCAAATATCAGGGAACAGGCTAAATCAATGTTTAGTTGATTTCTGTTCCACCAGATGGCACTCTGCCTTCTGTAAAGCACTTGTGCTCCTGGTCAGGATATGCCATTTTTAATATTGATTTCAATACCTGATGTTTTTATATTTTATTTTTTTATTTCGTTTTTTAAATATATAAATATACTTATAAAGCATACCTCTATTATAAGTAAAATTATAAAGTGATATTCCCTATAATAATATTATTTTTTAATATATAATCTGAATGTGAAGGGAAGCTTTCGAGAGCTACTACAGGGTGACCTAGAAACAATATAGTTAAACTTTAAATTGACCTAGATACAAGGAAATGAGATCTAATCTAAATAATATAATAGTATGTGACATTTAGATAACAGAATTGTGACCTAAATGTCACACACTATTAAATTATTTGGATTAGGTCTTATTATCTTGTATTTATAATCTATAATCCAAATTGTGCACTATCATTTATAATGATCTAAAATATACAGCTTGGCTCATCAGTGGTGAACCCTCTCAGCGGTTTTACCAAATCAATATCTTGATTAAACCCCTAAGAGGGTTCACCATTAATGAGTCAATCCCTCTCACTCAAAAGTTTTTAACATTGCAGTAAGGTCTGTAGAAATATTATTTGACAATATATATCATATGAAATGCATTGCCAAAAATAATTATTGCAAATATGATAGATATAGATATCTATAATATTCTTTCTTCTATGATTATATATTAAATACCTTAATAGATTTATATCGTGCCCGGGGGTTATTTGCCTATTGATTGGTTCTTTACAGTCACGTGCCCGTAATAAGCAATTAGCGTGGAATTTATCGGTCAATTAGCTTGAAAATAAAGTGATTGCATAAAGCATTGAGGTATTATATCATTGGTACGAAGGTGGATTAGATAGGAACGAAATTTACTTTCATGTTTACACACCGAACATTATAGGTTCAAATGACAACATTCAATCAAAGAATAATAAAGAATGCTCATCTGTATCTTTGTGAGAAAAAGCTATTTAAAATTTGAAATATTTCCAGGGACTTTTCCTTTTTTTCTCGATACCCTCGAAATACTTCAGTTTTTCTCTTTCTTTTTAAACCCTTTCAAAAACAAATATTTCTTGTGTTGTTACTATGAGTCAAATTCAATTTGTTTTATCTTTTATTTATTATTGTTTCATCTATGTATTTGAGAGATTTGTACCCCTATCTTTATCTTCCCTAATGGTAAACTTTAGCTCCATGAGAATATTTTGATCTAGCTATTAAACCGACATTATCCTTTATGATTTAATGTTTACATAAAGGTAGAATATACACAATAGCAATGCATTTCTTTATTCGTGCAAAGTGAAGCTTTCGGATCTTTATAATATTTCCACGGGTATAGCCGGTAGGAGGATTATAAAGATCCGAAATCTTGCACTTTGCATGAATAAAGAAACGCATTGCTATTGTTTATATTCTTATTTTATACTTTAAGCAATTTCTCTTTTAATGTTTACATATTTGGCAGCATACACATGTTGTAATGTCTTAGTCATTTAATAAGCAGATACATCCGCCGTGAATAAAAATCTGAATAGATCCTGGGTAGTGAACCTTTTTTTGGTTTCGCCAGTAGGATATCGATACTCCTATTCACATATGATTCATATAGCATGTAAGTTTAGGTAAAGTGTAATATAGAGAGGAATTATATGAATATAAGCCTCTATTTTATTGACACCATTAAAACATATATTTAAAGTATTTTAAAAGCAGGAATGTGTGTATGTATGCTAACCAGAACCTTTGTTCTGATACCGAATTAAAAAAAAATATTTAAAATGATATTTTCACATGGAAAATTAGGGAAGACAAACTTCAGGATGACACAGAAATTTATTTAAGGCAAGAACAAACAATGAATGATAAACAAAAGATAAGCAATGAGGGAAGTTTACAGAGTAGCAAAATATAAACATAAATAAATGATGCTCTGTTAATAATATAATAAATACTTTGCTACAATATTGAATGGGTTTGATGACCTCCCGATATCTACATATGTACAAGTTCGCCATTGGGAAAAAATAGGACCATTGACTCCTTGTTAGCTCAAAATTGAATTGATCTAATATGTTATATTTCTTAATTTATGCACCTTATCCCAGTACAATATTACATTTGTACTATTTTTTCACATTGATCTAATATGGTTGGATAAGTGCTTTAAGTAATCCATACATAAATCTTTAGATATTTTCAATTAGAATACTCATTAATATATTTTAAAATTTAAAGTAATATATATTCATTTATCCTCTTTTAAATAAAAATTATTTCTATTTATTTATGTTTTTTAAATATCTGAAAATTCGAAACTATTATAGACGCGTATGATTCTTTTAAAAACTAAACAATTTCTACTGCCCTTACTGCAATTGATAAAATTAAGGGCAGTGTAAAATTGTTAAATATTTAGAAGAATCATATACACGTCTATAATAGTTCCGAATTTTCATAACAGATGGCGCGCTAATGTATCATAAATATAATATTTATTCAAGTTTTTATTCTATATATATATAAAATTCTAGGATCATCATACTTTATTTTAGTGGGCAAAGATAAAATGAGTGTTTTTATTTCTCAGACTTAAAAGTAATTCCTACCACGTACCATTGTGGTCCTCAATCGATACTACCACCACAAGAAGAGCCGAAATACCTTTCTCACAATTTGTAAATTAATGCTGGGTATGTAGGGGAAATATTAGAGTAACTTGCTTCTTTTATATTATATACATTTTCTAATCTAATTCTTTATATCAAAGAATTTTATTCAAAATTTTCTATTCCATGTATTTGCATTCATTTTATATAATTTCATCTTTTATATTCTGTTTAATATGATAGGTATCTGATATAATATCTATTTTCTAGTTTAAAAAAATATATATATATAAAATATTAATTTATTGCAAAATATTAATTGATGCATATTTTTAAACTATTTAAAAGATTAAAATCAAATGTTTTATTTAAAGAGCTTGGTTAAAACGGATGTAAAATGTATAAAATAAGCCAATTCTAAATAAATTAAAGGTAATCGAAAAAAATCTGAAATATTTATAGTAAATTTGTTAAAACGATATTTTTAAATCTGAAAATATATCAATTAAAAATTAAAATTCTGTCATTAAAGTGTTAAATGTTGTCTTAAAAGCGCAAAACCTATAAATGAAAAAAATAAAACTCAATTTGAAACAAATAGATATTTTAAAAACTATTCAATGAGTATATATATAAAATAGATTTATATATAATCTATATAAAAATATCACTATTAGATATATTTTACTGAAAAAGAAGTTACGAAAAAGAAATATTTATTTAACACAAAAATTCAGGATTAAAAAATAGTTAAAGCATGAATAAATTGATTAAAATTAATAGCGCCATTAAAGGGGCTAACCTTTAAATAATTTATAATCGATATTAACAACTATATGAATATTAATAGGCTAATTAAAATATTGATCAGATTGGATAGTTGATTAAGTAGTTTAATAAAATTAATATTAACATAACGCTTAAAAAAAAGACGTTACATTAAGTTTAGAGAATAAATTGAAAATCAATAGTTATATAAACTTGTATATTAGAATTAGAAGATGCGCATATTCACACGTTTGATTTTATTTTTAAAATAATAGCAAACGAACATAATATTAATTGAATAGTATAAAGAGAATGGGGGGTATCTGTATATTATTGTATTGAAACGTTTTTAGCATTTTCATGCGTTTCATTTTATTAATCAACCAGGCGCGATATTGAAATATTTACGCCTATTACAGAAGAAACAAACAAAACAACAAACAAATTAGAACTTAGAATTATATATTTACAAATTTACATGTATTATTCAACATAGTAATGTTTATAGTATAGGGGAGGGGTTTAGGAATATTATCATGTATAATACAAAGGAATGTTATAAATATGAATATATACACACATATAATATATATATATATAAATGGAAAATTTGCCGGGAGGAAATTAATCCATAGAAGCAACGGGCGCTTCTCCCGTCAAAATAAACGTCAGAACCTGACGCCATCTATTGACCGTCGCCGCAACTAGCGGCCTCGGGTCGGTGACAAAGCTACAACACCAGCTTTGGCAAACTGAGAAGCGTCCACCTAGAGACCATGGTTTCGGGCTAATGACCCTCGTCAATCTAGTGCGGACTTTATTCCATGAGATCTACACGGGATCTAATGGAATCTTCACAATCTACCAAAGAGGTGTTTTGCTGGCAATGTGGCAGGGCCAAATCTATGGCTAGAACATAGATGGAAAATTTGCCAGGAGGAAAATAGATGGCGTCAGGTTCTAACGTTTATTTTGACGGGAGAAGCGCCCATTGCTTCTATGGATTAATTTCCTCCCGGCAAATTTTCCATCTATGTTCTAGCCATAGATTTGGGCCAGCCACATTGCCAGCAAAACACCTCTTTGGTAGATTATGAAGATTCCATTAGATCCCGTGTAGATCTCATGGAATAAAGTCCGCCCTAGACTGACGATGGCCATTAGCCCGAAACCATGGTCTCTAGGTGGACGCTTCTCAGTTTGACAAAGCTGGTGTTGTGGCTTTGTCACCGACCCGAAGCCGCTTGTTGCGGCGACGGTCAATAGATGGCGTTAGGTTCTGACGTTTATTTTGACGGGAGAAGCGCCCGTTGCTTCTAAGAATATATATATATATTCATTAATTTAATTTCCACCTCTCTAATATATGTTCATATAAATATTCCTTCTCATAATCATAAATAAATCAATTGTATTGATATTGTAACAAAGTAATTATTAATTTTATCATTTTTATTAACAGAGTCATTTTTATGTTTATATTTTGCTACTCTGTAAATTTCTCTTGTGGCTTATCTTTTGTTTACCATTCATAGTTTGTTCTTGCCCGAAATAAATTGTTGTCTCATCCCGAAGTTGGTCTTCCCTAATTTTCCACTCGGCAATATAACATTTAATTTCTCAATTTCTAGTATATTTTCAAATAATAGATATAATTTGTAAAAGTTTTTGGAAGAGTATAATTGCCATTATATGTGTAAAAATAAACAGCCAAAAACGGATTGTTACAAATTCTTTTTATTAATTGAAAATTATTAGAAATTATATAAGCCATTTTTTATGATTATAAGGGGAAGGGAGTATTTATATAAACTATATAGAGATTTGGAGAATATAAACTCTATAGAGTAAATAAAAATCAGACGACAGGTATACGCCATGTCTAAACGCCATCTAGCGCCATATTTGTGGGTGACCAGCAGGAAGTTAAATTTACAATTCCAGCAAGCTGTACATAATTCAAGAGGGCTCGCCATTTCAGAATAAAAGTTGTGAAAGTTGAATGCGGGCCATTTATCTTTCATTGAAACTGCTGCGATCACATGGCAAATACTTCGAATTCCACTGTCATCGAATCTACTGCTCCAATATCTGTTTATCTATTCTAGAAGTGTATCTCAAGGAATCTGCTTTTATTTATAGAGAATATAAAAATGTCCGTATATATTTTTATTTTTAAATTTTAGCATTAATAAACAAATATATCAGGCGCTCGCTGAATATGTTGCATATCGTTAAAATGTATTAATGACTACAGTTCTGAGATGGAGTAGGAAAGCCACCTCATTTATCCTACCAAGATTACAGTAGGATATTAAAACGTCCAAGACTTACTAATACAGTGACCTTGCTGGTGTCCCCTGTAGAAGAGAACACGGCAAGGTCTCTTTGGTCATCACCGAAAGAAAAAAATGCAGTATTGAAATTTGGAATGCTACTAATGACTATTCAGAGGAAGAGAACCAGATTAGACATTTTGTCCGACACTCAGAGTAGATAAAGGTATTGTTGGAGAGATGTATGAAATGAAGAGTAAGTAGAGAAAGGCTTAGAATGTATTCATGAACAATTTCGTTGGATAAACTACGATACCATCAAGAGACTAGCCATGGAAAAGTACCCTAAGAGGCTAGGCATACTGTCACCAAAGCACAATGGACTGAGGAGAAATTCAGAGACTCAAACGCATATATATTATATAAAAAAGGTATTTTATAAATTCAGCCAGTGTTGCAATAAAAAGGGATATTCTGATAACTAAGTGCAGTCTCTTTCTTGTGGCAAAGCAACAGAAAAAACAAGTTATTTGAATAAGAATGGGTAAGCGGCCCCCGAAACTAGAAAGTCCTAGCTAGCCAAGAAAGCTCGGACCAAGTTCTAGTCCGAAGATATCTTGTGTAGATGCACCGTCCAATAACCTCAAAAGATAGTCTAGTTAAACGGCGAGGTAGATAATTCTCGAATGGACAAAGATTAAAAAGTCATTAAAAAGCTGTTTCTGTCTCTTGAGCAATTATTGTATCATATTTCCATCGTGGTCTCAGTCTCATTCCTTTGTATTATTTATATTATTTTCTAGGGGGTGTCATTAGAAGAATAATCTAAACCGTTGGTTTTCGACGCAACGACCCGGGATCGAATCCCGCATGGGGCACTTTTTTATAATTGAAAAAATGCTCCAATGGCCCTGGATTCTTGCAAAAGGACAACTCCACCAACGAATGCAAGTGGCTCTAGCACATTTGAAAGTGCAAAAGTCGAACTGATTTTCAAATGTGTAGACATGTGGTGCACTTACAGTGAAAGCAGTCGCTAACTCCCCAACATGATTATCACGGCCTATACCACGTGTACTAAGGATAACTGAAGAAAATTGACTCTAAAGAAACACATAATCTGCTATATCGTTTGTTGTTGTTGTTTGGTGGTAATATATGAAGATCAAATTAATATTTACAATACATCAGTATTTGAAATTTTGCCATCTCTCTCCTTCCGCAACTTTATGTTGTAATATGGCCTGAAAATCTGCTCTTGCCACTTAACCAGCTCAAACTCCCTTTTTTGGAAAATTCGAGAGATTTCATGACTCCTCTCGTAGGATGTTATGAAAACGAAGCCACTCCTGTACTGATGAGGGCCATAGCGCAAGACCATGGCCTATAAGTTGGCCTTTTGTCTGAATATTCCTAATTTAGTGTTGTATTTTACTTTTTATTATCAACATTGCGTTTTTGTACTGAAGTGATTAATCAATTAGATAGCTTCTATGTTCATTTAGATGGAGATATGCTACCCTTGGTGCATATACTTTGTTGCATATTCTTGTAGAAAATAGAAATAGCAAGGATGTAAACGTTATGTATATTTTCTTTAAAACATATATTGGCATTACGAATGAAGTCGACTACCTAAGATGTGTAGAAGTAAGTAGTACCCAGCAGCCAAGGTGAGCCAGAAGGATCGCAGAACATGGCATTCATCCACCTAATCGATAATCCCATATTTGAAGTATTCCATCCACTAAGTCTTCTGCCATCCATTTCCCCCTGGGTGCGGCATTCCAGACTGACATCCCTGGGGAACTAACCTCGATGGCATTCTTCTTGAAGATTTGTCGAGACTTTATTTTTTCTCTCGCAGTGATTGGTAGCCTTAATAGATTCATACTTTTCATGCAATCTCTCTCGCACGCTACTTTATAGAAATTCAATTTTTTTATAAACATTAGAGATAGAACCTTCCATGTGAGACCGTAGCCATTGAACATCGATGTTCATGGTCCCTCCTGAAGGTGGTCGTTGATTGGAGGCTGAATTAGAACATATTAAATAATTTTCGATTTTTAAAAAGTGGTAGTTCAGGGAGGTGGTCGTTTATTAGATCAGTCGCTCAAGAGAGGGTTTACTGTCTATATCAGTCGTTCTCTTTATCGCTAGGAACTTTAACACAATCTACTTCCATCTCAACATCTCTTGTTTCTCCAGGATTATTCAACAAGGTCATAAACCTAACCTCTCCATATTTTCATCTCTTGTTTCTCCAGGATTATTCAACAAGGTCATGAACCTAACCTCTCCATATTTTCATCTCTTGTTTCTCCAGGATTATTCAACAAGGTCATGAACCTAACCTCTCCATATTTTCATCTCTTGTTTCTCCAGGATTATTCAACAAGGTCATGAACCTAACCGCTCCATATTTTCATCTCTTGTTTCTCCAGGATTATTCAACAAGGTCATAAACCTAACCTCTCCATATTTTCCTTGGCTTTACTTCTCTCTTTCCTCCTACTATCTTGTCATGAATAATCTGGGTTTCCATTCCTTCGCCTCTTCGTGTGTCGTAGAATTTAAGACATCTTGCGTCAACTTGGGTTTATGTAGTACGTATTTACGCCACAATGACTCCTGGCACCTATCTCAGCCAGAGCTTTCAGTTAACAGGAAAGTCTTCTTAAAGCAAGATGGCCCGAGTGTGATTAGAGCTGGAGTGTTTATCTAACAGATAAGTCGGCCTGATAAACTACGCAATGTTGGTCAGTCAAACCAAGAAGACAATTAGTTGTTCTAACTCCTTGTAATGATTGGATTACCGAAGCACTAAACACTCAAGGGCTGGAAATATTGTAATGTATAAAATTAGGAAAGACATACTTTAGGCTGACGCTGAAGTTTATTTAAGACACACGCAAAGAACTAAAATTGATAAAATACAAGAGAAGAAAGAGGGAAGTTTATATATATACGCAGTGTATAATAAATTCTATGAACATCAAAATGAATAATCTGTTAATAAAATAATAAATACGTTGCTCCAATATTAACAGAATGGCCATTTAGGAACTATTAGAGATACCTATAATTTTATCTTCTACGATATAAAAGAACGAGTAGGGGAGAAGCATCTGTCCATACAAAGGAACTTCACGAATTCACTGCAATTTCTTATTTAGCGAATATTGCGTAGATTTTCCTGTCAAAAAAAAACATATTCTGCAAACATCAAAATCTTTTGAATCGAAAAAAGTCATTTAAAGAGTCTTAGAAAGTATTTCTAGTTTCCAAAATGACATTATTGGGTATTACTAAAAAAAGGCAACCTAGCTTATGATATTTACAGTAATATAATATGTACAGGTTCTTCACATTTACTGTGTATTTACATATTTACTGAAAAAATGGGTTATTTGAATAGATGTCATTGAGTCATTTTTTAGAAACATTAAAATATAATGCTGGTTAAATAAATATCATTTTGAGTGAATATTTAATGAATATACATTATTTACTGAATATACACGAGATAACCAGGTGGGAACAAAATTACCCTGTCCCCTTAAAAAGAAAGAAGACCGGCGAGGTCAAATTATGAAACTTTACTGAGTTTAGTCTATGAATGTATTAATACAAATCCGCTTTTATTAAATCTATTAAAAAACAATTTATTTTTCAAGTTGAACACTTTCTATATCCAGTACCAATATTTTACTTGTTGCTTCGTTTCTTCATATAATGTATTTTAAAAGCTTTGGCTTCCCTTCAGCCGCGCATTTGTCTTCCGCCATTTACTGGGAGGGAATATAATGTATTTTTTAAATATTTCCTAAGCTGAAATCGTACATATTCAACTCAAAGTATAAGCCACAACCCCAGTTCTAGCAACTACGATGAAAATTCAACTTATATGCCGTGGCTTGGGGCAATAGCTATTGTACTGAGGAAGGTCATAGCAAGGTATACTGGTTTGCTTTTGTTCAACATTCCTAAAACATGGGTCTACTTCATTGAACTGAATCTGCGTATCCAGAGCAGAAATTATCAGATATATGCATCCTTTATATGTCTTTGATATTATAATTGTATGCACACATCTAATTAATGAGATGGATTCCATCGTTATACAGGAATATGAAAATATAGAACAAAAGTGAATATTGTACTGGGATCAGCTGGATAAATTAATAAAAAGTATCTCCTGATTGTGAACTAAAAGTTGTTAATGGCTTTCGCCATTTGTCAGAATAAATCTCAACTATTCGTTTATTTTTTAATTATTCCAGAATTGGTCAAATTATTTCGTCAGTTAGAGAAAGCCATCCACACCTTTAACTGCACGATCAAGATCTGCCTTTTCTTAATTTATCAACCTGATACCAGTAAAATTTCACCTTTGTACTATTTTCTCAACTTGTTTGACATTCTCAGGCAATTCTGGCTTTAACTACCCGTTTAAAGATTTTTCAGGATACCTGAATGACTATTATTTTGGTCGTTGAGCCAGAGCAAACGTGTACGTGGTTAGATTTTCAAAATTTTAATATCAGAAACTTATAGTTTCACGATCAGTAGATTCCTTTTGCTTAACATATAAATATATTTGATAACTGAATAAAACTTCAGTTTTCTATATCAAAAACGATCATCATATTGTATCAGCTTTTCTATTACGACGATACTATTCTTCAGCTCTGATGGCTGTGACTGTAAGAGCGTCCAACAAGGACCAGTGTTCCTGAGTGGCTCTCCCTATTGGTATAATCATTCGATTTTACTTTCAAAACGGGCAAACACAATCGTTGAATTAATCAAGGTCTTCTGCCACACGCCTTCTGCCTTATGAATATTTAGGGGATATTGATTGGATCTCTCGAACTTTCTTCGAATGCTCTGTTGGGGGAAATATTTGGAGGTTCTATTCTTTAATCCCTTTGTCATTTCCATTCCCATTTACCAAAAGTATTTAATAATTTAAAAATTATTTAAATAATAGACTCTACGTTTATTTCATATTTATTACGGTATAAAATAATAAATATTTGCATAATGGCTAAGATTTGAATATTTTTTGCGCTTTTTAATTACAATTAAAACAAATCTGCAGCGGAATTTTTCGCCATTAACTAGACCAATCTACTATTTAGCCCTCCCAAATAGTTTCGCTTTGCAGTAACGGACAGGATAAAATTGTAAACAGTATTTATAAGGACGGAAAGATAAATAATTCAAATATTATAACCTTATATTACAATTAAATGAGGCAATATATTTATGTATTATTTGTGGAAGAGAAATGCTCTCTCTATATATGCATATATTTGTATTTACCTCTACTGTCCCCTAAGTATATGCATCCATATAATGCCTTTACCAAGCGTTCCCAATAGTGAGAGTTGATAACTGATAAGAAATAATCAGCCGAATATGCAATAGGTAGAGAGAATTAAACTTTTAGATTAAACTTTCTCTCTCCACTGATTAGTCCGACCCTTCTAAATACAATCTATAACAAAATTTCGACGGACGAGGAAGGAGTTTTTAGATTTATATGATAATAAGTATACATAGACCTTTCGACCAAACATGAAAATTATTGAAATTTGGCGGAGCTCCAAGTAATCTAATCTTCGCATTTGCAAAATTTGCGTTAAATATTTTTCAGTAAACTTATTTCTACTTATCAATGCCTCGCCGAAAGATTTGTGCTCATTACGAGCATATGTCAGAATTTGAAAGCGGTCATGTCATTGAATTGAAAGAGGCGGGTTGTTCAAATCGACTGATCGCGCCACATCTGTGTCGAAGTACGGCTATTAGACGATGTTGGCTACACAGGGTCAACAACGGAACAATGCTACGTTATGTGGTCGACCAAGCGACACAACAGAGCGGGAGGGCAGAAATATTGTCAGAATGGCTGTCGCAGACTGAATTCGACCCTATCTACCATACAACGTATGGCAGGCATACGAGTGTCCAAAATTGCCATCAACCTACGACTGAAAGAGCGAAATCTAAGATGTCTACCTCACACACGTACACTGACAAGTCCGACTACAGTGGTGTCGTGAGCGATCAACTTGGAACTCCGCTGACTAGGGGCGTATAGTTTTTGGTGACAAGTCTCATTTCTTACTGTATCCTAAAGACCGTCGCAAACGAATCTGTAGAAATCCCTGGCAGCCTGTGGATTCTGGCCTTACTTTCGAACACCAAGCAGGTCCACAACAGGGCGTTATAGTCTGGGGTGCCATTTCATTTGATAGCAGGACCCCATTGGTAGTCATTCCTGGTATCCTGACAGCACAACGGTACTTATATTACATTCTACGGCCTGTTTTATTTCCGTTCCTTCATTTTCATTAGCTGGACGGATTATCTTCAATTTTCCCAAACTCTCCCGTGGTCAGCAAGGTCACTTGATCTCTCAACCATAGAGAACATCTGAGATGTGATGGGAGGCGATTGCAACCATCCCGGAATGTTGACTATTTAGCCATGACATGCCAGGTGACAGCTTGCCTACAGACCAGTGGGAGTCCAACGACATATTGACTTTCTCAATTTGTTACGATCAAACTCTGCAATAAAACAATTAGTTGTTTTGAAATTTTAATCTTTTTTTACTTATACTTGTTATTCACTTACGCCAATCGGACAATAATTCTTTCTTGGTGCGTAGATATTTTTGTTATAAAGTGTATTTTTCCCACACAGTAAGAGTCAGCCACGAAAATCGATTCCAATACTACTTAAGAGGTCGAGCTGAGACAAAAAAAAAAACAGATATTGAAAATATATAATTATAAAAATTTGCTATTAATTATTTCTACGGTCATAAAAATACAATTCGGAATAATCAATTTCATTATTGGAATATCGTTTTATTCCCTTTTCTCCGATTTTTTCCAACCAATTCCAAGAAATAATACCTCTTAAATAGTTTAAAAGACTTGAAAGAGATTAAACTTTAAAAAAAGATGGTATCAAGGATAATCTAAGGCTTTTGTTAAATCCTTTTAACTTCCGAACAGATAAAAACGAAGGGGATTCAGAAAGTATGGATTAAAGAGTTCAGATATTGATCCTTATAGGAAACAATTTGGAATCTGGTTTGGTAGGATTAAGTAGGATTTAAGGGACAATTAAAGCTATGTGTACCTCCACGGTTTATCTTAGCTTGGCCCAGTAGATCTATGTGATCCTGCCTGTCTGACTCTTCAAGATAAACCGATTTTTAAGGCAGTTCCGAAACTTTCAATTAAACAAGACTTTTTCTGAAATATATTCATGGTTCTAAATATATCTAGGTTTTGTAATTCAAATAAAATTTCTTTCCACTTTACCCCTTCCTTTTGAAAATTTCAATAATGTTTATATACTTCCTCAAGAATATCTGTTATCAAGATATATCTTACAAGGAAATGCATCGAGCAATTTCTTTCTCTCTCTCTCTCTCTTCCTCTATTATTTCATATTGAAGCTATTATTAGCAAATTACAATCATAATTTCAATTAAAACCTATCGTTAGAATATTTAATAATAATATTTGGCAATGGATATGTGTGACATTTTTTTTTATTAATATTATCTCTACATTCCTAACTGCCATGATTACATTATTAGATGAAAGGTTGTTGTGTTTCTCTATATTATCTTATTTGGTAATCTTTTTATTAATTTTTCTACAAAGAAATAATTTAATAATATCACTTCAAACAATCCAACGGATAAATCCAATAGAAACACAATAAATTAATGTCTGCAGTCATCAAACATATGCACTTTGCTGTTCAAGGTTCTCCGCCTGTATATAATAAATTGTTAACTGCCATACTGACTTGCAGACGTCAATGATAAATCATTTTATTTTTTTAGAAATATAATTGACAACTCGTTTCATATATCACAATATTATTTTTTTAGAAGGTCATTAAAAAAGTAAAGCAAAAGAATATTTAATATCTTGCCAAAGACAAAGAATTGATGTTCTACGAACGAATCGAGAATGATAGGCAGTTCGTATTTAAAGGGTTTATTTAATTATTTTTCTATCATTATATGTTAGTATCTTTAACATCAGAATTACACTCATTAACAAGACTTAAGGAAGTTGGAATTCGTTTTTTTTTGCCAGTCTAGTGTTCTTCAGTAGACAAATGGCAATTTTGTCCACACTTGTGGTTATCTCGTGTGTCTTCAATAAAGATTACTGTCTTTTATTAGAACATTTATAATATGATGCACTAGCGCGCCATTCTGTTATCAAAATTCGAAAAAAAGAATCTTACACGCTTAAAATAGTTTCGAATTTTGAAAGGTTACTGTGTATCAAATATATTTCAGAGTTATTGTCTGAATCCCGATAAACATGCTAAAGGGTAAAACATCCTCAAGCTTTGTCCATGAGTGTATATATCTTATTGTTATTATCATTATATTGACAGATTTATATTCTCTCCTGCTGAAATTATTACCATTACTTTTGTCTATCGCTTTCATTTTACTAGTTATCAAAGATAAATCGGAATTAAATGAAGTAGCAGAATGTGTAACCTAAACAGAAGAGATAAATATTATGGATAATAAAACTAATATATTACCGAGGTAAGGAAGACATATTCCAAAGGAGATTTAAAATCGTGATGAAAGATTGTTCGTAATTATTATGTATAACATCCATTGTTCCATAACATCCATAAGATATTTCGATAGGAATTATGTATAACATCCATTTTGAAACATACAAGTTCTATACTTGTACTTGTACCATATACTTGTATCATAGGGAATCTCACAGAAATTTTATTTCAAATTTTCTATCTTATAAAGGGAAGCTGTGTGAGGAGAATCCTGCCAGGCAAAATTACATTAGATAAACAAATGTCATCAAAAACAGATTTATGTCTCAGGGAAGCCATCTTGGGATTGTGCCAGACTTTTGTAGCGGTGGCCAGGATATTGGCTTTCCTGCTCTAGCCGCGGATCTTCTGATGTGGGCCACCTAACCTGGCAAAGGAGAACAGGAATAGGGACAGACATATCTATTATACAGCATGCTCTGATGGTGAATTAAAATTGCAAATATGCATGAGATAGACCGTCTGTAATACCCGAATAACAAATTATAAAAATCTAATCTCTGAATAAAGAACTAGATATTCTGTTACAATATATGTAGTCATAATTTTATAAATTCAGTTTTTATACCTTTATTTAAATCAATGAATACAGTTCTGCGCTCTAGGGAATCTGTCTTATGAATATATCTCTCTCCATTAATAAAATATATTTTTTATATTATCTGCTCAAAGAAACGTAAATTTAGAATAAGGAATAAACCACAACACGAATTTTGGCAAATTCTAGCAAACGCATGATTGTTCGAATTTGTTCGAATTTGACAGTGTTGTACACTGATCTGAGTGTTCTAAAAACTTAGGCGTTAGAAGGCCAGCCGGGATAGTTGGCTATTTTTGTACGTGGACCTGTGTTAAATAAATAAATAATAATTATAATAATGAGTGCTCTACGTAGAAATATCAAAGGTGTATTGTAATAGAGTAAATGCTTCGTTTTATTCAAGGAATTCATAAGATTAAAAGGTGCTCTTTTTTTTAGAAAAGTGTATAAGCTATATTCAACCATTTTCTTTAATATAATACTGCACGTATTGGATTGATGCATATTTAACCTTATTAATTTAAAATATTTAAACTATATATATTTTTTCCAAATCCGTTAAACAAATTAGTTTTTGTCCGTAAATGAAACTTGAAATAAAACGCGAGATTCCGAGAATATAAAATAAAATATAATAGGTATATTATTAATATTTATTTCGTAGTTTCGCATTGATACCTGTAAAATTTGACATTTATCAAACAAAAAAAAATCTTTATTCGGGTCTATTACCCTACAAAAGATAGTGCTGATCAAAAAGAAGCAAATATTTGCATATGGATTTTCTACTTGTGACGTTTTGAAGTTTCTTCTTTGCAGAAATTTAGAATTTATACTAAGGTAAGGTCTTAACTGTGTCTTTAGTTAATTTGATTATAAAATATATATTGAGAAGAAGAGTGGTTTTGGTTCATTCCGTATGATACTTTTTTCTTTTTGGTTCACATGCATATTAACCTTACATTCAAATTTCATATTCTTCACATTCATAATATTTGTTGAATACAAATATTTGAAAAATCCAATGCTAAATATTGTAGGCAAGCTAATATATATAAGATGATTTATTGGTGTACCACAGGGATATATAAGATGATTTACTAATGTACAAGAGGGATATATAAGATGATTTATTGGTGTACAAGAGGGATATATATAAGATGATTTACTAATGTACAAGAGGGATATATAAGATGATTTATTGGTGTACAAGAGGGATATATATAAGATGATTTACTAATGTACAAGAGAGCTATATAAGATGATTTATTGGTGTACAAGAGGGATATATAAGATGATTTACTAATGTACAAGAGAGCTATATAAGATGATTTATTGGTGTACAAGAGGGATATATATAAGATGATTTACTAATGTACAAGAGAGCTATATAAGATGATTTATTGGTGTACAAGAGGGATATATAAGATGATTTATTGGTGTACAAGAGGGATATATAAGATGATTTACTAATGTACAAGAGAGCTATATAAGATGATTTATTGGTGTACAAGAGGGATATATATAAGATGATTTATTGGTGTACAAGAGGGATATATAAGATGATTTATTGGTGTACAAGAGGGATATATAAGATGATTTACTAATGTACAAGAGAGCTATATAAGATGATTTATTGGTGTACAAGAGGGATATATAAGATGATTTATTGGTGTACAAGAGGGATATATAAGATGATTTACTAATGTACAAGAGAGCTATATAAGATGATTTATTGGTGTACAAGAGGGATATATAAGATGATTTACTAATGTACAAGAGAGCTATATAAGATGATTTATTGGTGTACAAGAGGGATATATAAGATGATTTATTGGTGTACAAGAGGGATATATAAGATGATTTACTAATGTACAAGAGAGCTATATAAGATGATTTATTGGTGTACAAGAGGGATATATAAGATGATTTATTGGTGTACAAGAGGGATATATAAGATGATTTACTAATGTACAAGAGAGCTATATAAGATGATTTATTGGTGTACAAGAGGGATATATAAGATGATTTACTAATGTACAAGAGAGCTATATAAGATGATTTATTGGTGTACAAGAGGGATATATATAAGATGATTTATTGGTGTACAAGAGGGATATATAAGATGATTTATTGGTGTACAAGAGGGATATATAAGATGATTTACTAATGTACAAGAGAGCTATATAAGATGATTTATTGGTGTACAAGAGGGATATATAAGATGATTTATTGGTGTACAAGAGGGATATATAAGATGATTTACTAATGTACAAGAGAGCTATATAAGATGATTTATTGGTGTACAAGAGGGATATATAAGATGATTTACTAATGTACAAGAGAGCTATATAAGATGATTTATTGGTGTACAAGAGGGATATATAAGATGATTTATTGGTGTACAAGAGGGATATATAAGATGATTTACTAATGTACAAGAGAGCTATATAAGATGATTTATTGGTGTACAAGAGGGATATATAAGATGATTTATTGGTGTACAAGAGGGATATATAAGATGATTTACTAATGTACAAGAGAGCTATATAAGATGATTTATTGGTGTACAAGAGGGATATATAAGATGATTTACTAATGTACAAGAGAGCTATATAAGATGATTTATTGGTGTACAAGAGGGATATATATAAGATGATTTACTAATGTACAAGAGAGCTATATAAGATGATTTATTGGTGTACAAGAGGGATATATAAGATGATTTATTGGTGTACAAGAGGGATATATAAGATGATTTACTAATGTACAAGAGAGCTATATAAGATGATTTATTGGTGTACAAGAGGGATATATAAGATGATTTACTAATGTACAAGAGAGCTATATAAGATGATTTATTGGTGTACAAGAGGGATATATAAGATGATTTATTGGTGTACAAGAGGGATATATAAGATGATTTACTAATGTACAAGAGAGCTATATAAGATGATTTATTGGTGTACAAGAGGGATATATAAGATGATTTATTGGTGTACAAGAGGGATATATAAGATGATTTACTAATGTACAAGAGAGCTATATAAGATGATTTATTGGTGTACAAGAGGGATATATAAGATGATTTACTAATGTACAAGAGAGCTATATAAGATGATTTATTGGTGTACAAGAGGGATATATATAAGATGATTTACTAATGTACAAGAGAGCTATATAAGATGATTTATTGGTGTACAAGAGGGATATATAAGATGATTTATTGGTGTACAAGAGGGATATATAAGATGATTTACTAATGTACAAGAGAGCTATATAAGATGATTTATTGGTGTACAAGAGGGATATATATAAGATGATTTACTAATGTACAAGAGAGGTAGCTATCAATAATTCACTAAGGAGGATTACAACCAGTGGGTTGTGATCGTCCGACAATTAAAGATGGCCATTTGTCAGTTAGAAATAAAGCCATCAACACTCCCCATTACTGCACTGGAATTCTCATAACTCCAACGTGGAGAGCATTAAACTGTGAAGTCGTCTGCCATCTTTTATTCAGTAGTACTTCATCACCTCCCTGTTCACCTGATATGTCTCCTCATACAGCTCTCATACATATATTGGAGGGTTGTGCAGATTTATCTCACCTCTCTGAAAAAAAATACTCTATTATTCAACACCACTGAAATTGGAAAATATATTAATAGTTGAATATTATACCAATATATATTTTAAAAATTAATTTATTGATCAACCAGGCGCGATATTAAAATATTTGCGCCTAATACAGAGGAAACAAAACAGCAAACAAATTATAACTTAGAATTAAATATTTACATATTTACATGTATTATTCTACAGAGTTCATAAATTTTATATAGACAAAGTGGCTGAGGTGAAAGAAGTAGATCATTTAAATCAGGGAACAAACGATATCTCACTTCTGCAAAGTTCGAACAGTCGTAGATAAGGTGAAGAGCAGTATTATACCAATAGATAGCAGTGACAATGTTTGACAAGTATAATTATAAAGTCAAAGGATGTCTTTACCCAGTGTGTGTGATGGCAAAATTGTATTATATTAGAGTTCAGATATTTGTGATTTAATTATTTTTTTTTTGCAATCCATTTAGTTGTTTAAAAAATCAATATAGTTTAAATAGATGGCAGCCCTCCCACCCAACCCCCGAGGTACCCGCCCTAGCGCATTAACCCTTGAAATTGCCTGAATTGAGTGAGTGACTGCGATGTCCATCTTCTCAGTAAGAATAAGAAAAAAAAAAAGGTTTATAAAAAAAAATAATCCGAAATACTGGCATGTAAATATTTTTCTGTAAAAAATAAAAGAGCACATGGAAATTAGGCAAACATGTGTGTTTGCTAATGACTGCGACTGCATTTTAAACGATTAAAAAAAAAAGAGAGAGAAAAAAAAACAAATGCCAGAACAAAAATTAATATAAAATACGGAGGCCATTATTTACATACAGTAGCACTAATTTTGTAAAGTTTTTAAAAATTGCATTGTGTGTACTTACCTTAACTTAGTATTATAAATTTCTCTCTCAATACTCAATACCTTTATAAAAAATAACACTCGTATAAAAAGATATTTCAATAAAAGTACCCAAGCAACTTGAAAAAAAAAAGAACGCTCATTGGTCGCTTAATTGGCCTGGTTTTTTTACTTTGCCTCGTATTTACTCCGCGTAAAAACATGTTCTTCAAATTAAAAAATAAATAACCAAAAATACTAATCAAAATGTAACCGAAATTTCTCCTGAGGTTTATAAAAAGCGACATACAAATTTTGATACTATTTGGTTTAGTAGTTTTTGAGTATATCGCGAAACAGGCAACAAACATTGACTTTTATATGGCTTTTCTTGATTTATCAGTAAATGGGTTGGCCAAAAATTAGAGAACAGGCTAAATTAACGTTTAGTTAATTTCTGCACTAGATGACGCTCTGCCATCTAAAAAGTTCATGTGAGCGTGGTCAGGGTATGCCTTTTATATATGGTCCTTCTTTTCCCAGACCAGTGTATTTCTCCAATTTCAGGCAAGCGCATGCACAATACGAGCCAAAGGCTAAATGCCAATACAGCTTCTATTCAATTGGAGATATCTCTCTACCATAGATGTATAATGGATATATGGAAATTTAGGGCCAAAAGTTTCAGACGTAATATTTATTCACATTCCTTTGTATGAATCCATCTCCTAGCAAAATTCAAGTTCTTTTTTTACCGGGAAATATCAAAAATATCTATGAAATATGCATTTATTCCTTCTTTTACTTATATTTATTACATGGCTAACAGAGCAATATTTTCCCGACATTATGTGAATACAGTCAGTCCTATATATATTTAAGTACAACTTGATTGAAACTTAACTGTAATTAACTCCATTCGGATTTACGTTCAAATGGACTTGAATAGCTGGATTTAGGACCAACCTGCGTTAAGATTAACATGACCATTAAAACAACTGGATTCAAAATAACCGAATTAAAGAAATACTAATTTAACAACATCCGGAAATAAGATAAAACGTGATTAAAAAGGTATTTAATTTAGGTCAATCGGATTTAATATAATCAGGATATAAGATTATATATAAACGGCTTTAATGCTCATTAAACCCCAAGAAAATTCTAATTCTGGGTCTCCAAAACAATTGGAGTATAATTTCTAATATCGAGAATATGGCATGGGATATTTAAGACAAATTGGATTAATGTTCAAGATTTTGAAATCCCATCTTGAATTCCACTCAATAATTTTATCATTAAGAATAATAGCATGTTTAATTTCGATACGCGCATCATGGCAAGTTAGTAAATAGTGCATATTACAAGTACTGTACTTGTACAAGTATTTGTACTTTTATTGAACATTTAGTAAAGATGGGGATTTGGGTAGGAGGCTTAACGGTGAGCTAATATGGATTTAAAGATATGATTTATTAATCCTTTTTAATGTTTGTGAAAATACTACCATCGATATTTCTTTAATTTGTTTCTTACTCTATCCTAATTTATTCTTTTCTCTGTTCCACATCTATGACGCGTAGCTGCCGAAGCTATCAACGCTGTGACATCATAATTTTTATATAATACATAAATGTGAAAATATGTTAACTACACACACCTTTGGGTTGGCCAAATATCTCGGAGTAAGCTAAATAAACGTTTAGTTTATTTTTACTCCACTAGATGGCGCTCTGCCATCTAAAAAGCACATGTGCTTGTGGTCAGGAGATGCCTTCTTTATTTTTAATATCAACACCTGACCCACTTATCTTTTATTTTTTTCTATTGTTTTTTCATGTGTTAAGCGTCTTTACGCATATTTGGCCTTAAATACCTATTTCTTGATTTCTCGGGAAACCATTGGGTCCAAAAAATCTTTTTGGTCGCAATGGTTACAGCCTTCTCCACGCTGACGAGCGCCAACAGCGCAAAACGCGTTCGTGGATGGCTTTTCTTGATTTATCAAGAAATTGGGTTGGCCAAATATCTCGGAGTAAGCTAAATAAACGTTTAGTTTATTTTTACTCCACTAGATGGCGCTCTGCCATCTAAAAAAGCACATGTGCTTGTGGTCAGGAGATGCCTTCTTTATTTTTAACACCTTTCATATATATTTTTTTCTATTTTTGCTTTTACTTATTAAATTATTTTATGGAAAAAAAATAGAACTCGTTTTTAATAGATAAAAAATGAAAATATCTTATACAGGAATATTTGAAAATACGCTGGAAAAATTCAGGAATATGTTATACGCATAGAAACAATGCATAATGTTCTGTGATAGTTTCATCGTTTAAACAAAAAATAATAATTCGATCGAATCTTTCTAAAAGTCAGTTAATGATTATAATAAATATCTGTATATTTGAACTATCTAGATAAAATTTTACCAGAATATAAATGTAGGTCTGGAGATGGAATCAATTTCATAGTTGTTCAATTACAGAATATGCAATTATTATCAATAATTTACCCATTATTCTAAAATTATAATAACATTTAAATGGTATCATATTTAACAGGTATATTATTGAATATTCTGAGTCTGGAACTATGAAATTCATTTCTTTTAGATAACTAACTTTATAATGAAGCAAAGTTTCGTCTTGATACGTAAAATAAAGAGAATTATTATAATGAATTTCTGACATTTTTGAAATTATCTATCAAATCAAATATTTAAAAACGACTAAATGTTTATAGAACATTGTTATTATGTGTAGAAGTTATTCTATTAAAATTTGTCGTCAGTTTATTTTTGCTTCACCCTGTACATCTAATTTCCATACTGATATAAAAGGCATCAATTTACTTCCAATACCGTTTTTATACAATTGTTTCTGACTGCTTGATCTAAAAAGATGCTATTAAAGGTAATTCATGTTCGAAATAATTTCAGAAATTATGCATATAGAATCTTCATAGATTACCATTATTTTAACAAATATACGCACAAGAGATGGAAGCCTTCCAAGTAAAAGACAAATAAGGTTGATTAGTATTAAATACAATACATGAGAGAGAGAGAGTCTTCCGTATATTTATAGTTTCATCCATAGAATTCTTTTACAATTATTCAATTAATCAACCGAGTAGTATATCTGGAGTAGATATACGAAGCTGTGAAATTTCTTTAGTAGACTTTCATTACTACCGCCTTTCCAACTTCTTAGTTCTTCGACGAGTGGAAATCTGATAAACATTATAAGAAAGACGATTCATTTACAAGAAATATAATTTACATAGAATACAAAAGATAATTATTATTGCGCCTTATATATATCTTTTTTTTTTTAATTTTATTTCTTATAAATAAATTGTTATAATGGTCACCATATTTCTCTCCCTCTCTACTTGTCGAAGAGATACGATATCGGAAAGCCTGTTGTAATCACAATGCAATAAAGAATAAATTCATCACCTTTATCCCTTTACATGTCTTTTTACAATAATTATATATATAATTTTTTCACACTATACTTTCACCAATGGCGATAAAATAAAATAGAACAATGAGATTCCCCACCTCATTTATCTATTAGAGCGATCTATTTGAGTTAACACAAGATAGGAAAGCTACACCATTGGATAGTGGGTCATCTAGACCGAATTCTGTACGCTTGACTATAGATAGGAAAGAGATACACCACCATTGGCTACCTAAGATAGGAAAGATACAGCCAACAATGTGTGTGGAGGAATAAATAAAGATACAACAACCATCATGCCCCGCGGCCTAGATCAAGGTAATTCTGAATACCCCCGCCATCCCATAATGGTACCATCCCAGCTGGTACTAATGATGGCTAATTGTGGTGGTGATGTAGGTCTGTGAGTTTACAACTCGCTGCCACCTCACTCTGTATACTGACATATTCACTCTTTACATTTTCCCTCTCTTGATATTATTTTCTCTTCATTTATTCAAACAGGACCGATATAAAAGCCATTTATTAAAGAAATTTGAAACTAGTTGTGGCGCGAATATTTGAGAGAATATTAAAACAACCGTTTACTCTCTGATATACCATACAAAGTATTAGGAAAGCCAATCTCATCAGTCCAACCAGTTTCGCCAGTTACATCATCCATACCTATGTAATATTTCGTATACCACACAATCTTTTTTAATACGCTACAAACATTGAGTAGTGTTTTTACGAGTACATATAAATAAAACAAATACTTCTTTTTTATATTATTATTTATTTATAATTATATGAATATTAATCATTTTGGGGTTATTTTTATTTCAGTAAAAATCATTTATGAAAGATCTTCAGCATATCGACAAGGCTGGTTACTCTTCATGTTCTAGGATCTTATTGTAAGGACAGAATAGGCCTCGTCGAAATAGCGAGGGATTTCAATACCTAAGATTGAAGATGATCTGAGATTGTCATCATTGGCACATTTACTATAAATATCTCTATTTCCCACAAGGTATATAAAGAGATTGAAGAATATACCTTAACAATGTATTATGAAACATGATATTATTATAAAAATGGCAATAGAGAATACATTTACATTGATTATTTATAATAATAGATGATAAGAGTAGATATATACACTGGTATCCAAAAATAAGAAACTCAACCAATATTGATATTTCTTAAAAGCAAATTTATTAACAAATATAAAATTTAGTATACAAATAGTGTAAACTATGCATAATTTGACTAGCTATATGAAAATATAAAAAAATATTTGAAATTATGAAATATGCAAATTATTACCAACATACCCAAAGCTAAGGTTCCAGATCTTAAAGAAATAAGATATCAATAGGGAGTATGATCACCTCTAACAGCTATCAAGGTCTCACAGCGAGCCCTCATACTGTTTACCAGGCTTTGGAGGAGGTCCAGGGGTTGTAAACCCCACTCCTCCAATAGAGCAGTTCTTAGCTCAACGAGGGTTCTGGGAGAGGGGTGACGAGCTCCAATGCGCCTCCCTAGAGCATCCCACACATGCTCTATTGGATTCAGGTCCGAAGATCTGGCTGGCCAATCCATTCTTCGAATATTCTCACTCTGGAGATATTCATTGACTAGCCTAGCCCTATGCGGACGAGAATTATCGTCCATTAAAATTAAATTGTGACCAATTTGATCTCTATAAGGTCTTAAATAGGGCTCAAGGATCTCGTCCCTGTACCTTTGGGCAGTTAAAGTGCCCCCAGAAAAAATGTGGAGGGGTGTGCGTCTGCTAGAACTGATGCCAGCCCAGACTAAGAGACTGCCCCCTCTAAAACTGTCTATTTCCCTGATGTTACTGGGATGATAGCGGGTTCCAGGCTCCCTCCAGATGAAATCTCGTCGAGAATATGTGTTTAAACTAAATCTTGACTCGTCACTGAAGAGACATTGGCCCACTGATCATGAGTCCAGGCGTGATGTTCCAAGCACCAATTCAAGCGGGCTCTCCTGTGAGCAGAGGTTAAAGGGATACAGACCATTGGTCGTCTTGCATAAAGAGCACCTTCGTGAAGCCTTCGGTAAACAGTTTGTCTTGAAATTCTCGTTCCAGTAGCACTTGAGAGTTCATTAGAGTGTTGAATAGCTGTCATCTCCCTATGGCGCTTGGCAGTTACGACCAGATAACGGTCTTCAGAGGTAGCTGATTTTCTTTTTCTACCAGAACCTTCTTTTCTTTTGATGGTTCCTGGCTCAATGAACTGTTTCCATATTTTTCTGACCACAGATTTATTCACATTTAGCCATTTTGCTACTTCAACTTGTGATTGCCCTGCCTCCATTCTTCCAACAGCTCTCCATTTTAAATCATCTGCTAAAATTTTTCGTAAACTCATAATTATTTAAGGATTAAATAAAATTATAATTGGACAATTCTTAGATGGGATAAACGACTTGCATATTTTCAATTTTACCGAATCGAATGGTTGCGATAAATAAATTCTACGACTTAAAATACCTAATTAAATTACTTTTTAGCTTTTAGCGTTGTATATTTTAAAACATATCATTAAAAAACAAAAGTTTCTTATTTTTTGGACACTAGTGTATATATAGAGAGAGAAAGAGGCATTCTATTTCGATAGTTGATATGTTTGAAAATCATTAATATAAATTAAAACCATTATTGAAAACTCTAGACTCTATAATCATTGTAGTTATATAGGAATTTAGGAGTTAAATCTCCAGTATCTCTGCTCTTGAGAAAGTTCGAATGTCCAGCTGCGCCGTTCTTCTCTTTCTTTAACGTCTTATCTCTCCATAGATTCCAATCCTGCCTTTTAGTCCAATATTTGTTCACATCGTTATCTTTCTATTCGTTTACCTCTTGGAATATTGTTTTATAAATCATTTCCTCTTAATTCAGGTGCCATCCAATCATTGATACACTCTCAACAAGCCTCGTACTTCTCCCAATCTTATCAATAATTCCTTATACATATGTATGTATGTACATATGTATGATTCCTTGCTGATTTATTAGTTCCTCTAGCTTCATATTTCAGATGGCACAAATCTTCTTTCTTCTGCCGTTACCATTGGCCATGTTTCAGTTACATACAACATCACCACAAAATTAATATAAAACAACCTCCTCTTTAATTCTTACATAAGCCCTATCTTTATTGAAGATCGTATATTCATTTGGTAACTTTGTTTTTGAATAAAATACACTCATGGACAGAACTTAAATAAGTTGTACATTTTAGCATGTATATCGGTATTCAGACAATAAATATAAAATATATTCAACACACAATTACCTTTATTAGAGATACCCGGTATAACCAAGTGTGAACAAAATTTCCTCTGTCTTCTCCTCCAACAAAATATAAAATAAAACAGACGACAACATCATAGAATTTCCACTTCCTTAAATATTGTCCAAAAAACTAGTTCTATAGCTGATATAGAGTTATGGAAATGTAATTTTATGGCAACATATTGATAATTTGATAATTTGTTTCATTAATTTATCTATATAAAAAATAGTAAAAAGTACAGCAATTATATGTTCCACCTTTCCCTTACAATATACATTGATATCAGTTTTAAAATTATAGTCCAAAGATGCTATTATAAAATTTCGAGATAAACAAATTAGAAAATAATTTCAAATGCTCGCCCCCCACACTGGATTGTTCTGATTTAACCTATTTATAGAAAATAACGGGAAAATCTCAAGTTCTTCAATCCAAATTGTGCTATTTTCCAGGCCACAGGTTGGAAAATAAAGTTTTAGCATAAATTTGCACAATTTTTATTTAACTATTCATCCATTGCATGAAGATTTCCATAAAAACTAAATTTCTATTTATCTAGTTGGAGGGATAGCGGCAAGGGTTTGGCCTCTGATCCTTTGTCTTAATGGCGTTGCCATGGCGACCGTTTCCTTAACTTTATGTTCTGGAGGCAATGTCTCTAATGTAATCTGACCTAGAATGGTAGACACTGACCTGTAACACTTGTGTCGTCTCTAAAGGATTATATCATTTTCTACAAACACTGTGTGTTTTGTCAATTTTTCTAAATAGGAATATAAATAGGTGAAAAACACTTTTAAGTGTCATTTAATTTAGTTTATATTTAAGTGTTTCAATATTTAGGAAACAATCCTTATATCTAGAAATAAACAAAAAGAATTCATGACGATTAATGGATAGATAAATATAATGCATATATATAAGATATAGGGATATAAAAATATTTGGATGAAATAATAATATATAGAATAATGAAAAAATAGTACAAGTCTGATATTGTACTGGGATGAGGTGCATAAATTGAGAAAAAAAAAAGAGCATCTTCTTTTCGTGCAACTGAAAGTTGCTGATGACTTGCGCCATCTATCGAAATAAATATCAACTAATAGTTTATTTTTAATAGAATGATGTTAAGTATATATATTTATTTTCATATGATCTGGCTACGATTCTATTAATAAGTAGTAATTATAAAAATGACATATATAAATTTGCTGGAAAAGATTCATTCAACAAAATTTGAGAAGCGCACACTGAAATTAGATAGAGTCATTAACTAATTTAAAATATGATTTTCTATAAAGGATTAATATCATCGAGCGCTTCGATAAATGCGCCATAAAGGTTAAATCTGGTTCATCAAAGAACGTTACCAGATATCTATGGTTTGAGTTTACAGAAATAACGCTTTTTCAACGCAAATATAAAATGCAGAGGAATAAAATAGAAGCATTCTACAAGGGATTTACCTTCATATTCTGTCGCCGAAATATGATGGATTGATAATCATACCTCAGGCTGATTTGGTTTGTTCTGAATTTCTTGCAACCTCACGCAGTGTACAGTACGTACATTCTAACCATGTATCCTTTAGAGAACCTGCCTCCATGTTATTCTCAACTTCGTCCAGTTTCTCGTCGTTATTTCTGTCTTACACTAACAAGCCTATTCTCGCACAATGTATTACCAGTATTTTCACCATTCAGAATGTCTTCTCTGAATGATGGGGTTCACGAAACTTCTTCAAACGTAAAGAGCATGTTTTTAAATTTAAAGACATCTACCCGTCTCCCCAATACTGATTGTGACTGTCGCTCCACACGTCATCTAACCATATTATGGTACTTGAATATTGTCAAATAGGTGTCTCTATGTATATATCAATATATATATATGGGTGAAAAAGTCATATATTGGATTGAATAACAGATTTAATTGCCAATAATTGGGTTGGCTGAACGCAAATATTTGTCATGGCATTATATTTTGTATATATAGATCAATCCATATTTAAATCTTTAGGTGAATATGGATTATTTGAATATGGATCGAATCTCTAAATTCCAAAAAATTTATATATATAGATGACACTGAACCAAAAATTATTTTAAATATTTATTCCTATAGATAGTTATCTTCCATTTCAAAATGTTCATTTCAGGGGTCCCGGAAATTCGTTTTCATCATTTCAAAACCTTGGAAAATTCACCTCTTATAAATATGTTTGATACTATTCTTATAAAATTGCATTTATTTTCAATAATACACGTAGCAATTATCCACATATTTTCAATGAATAAAATGCGGTAGATTAATTATTTTTTTCTTGAGATCTCACAATAAAATGAATTTATTTCTCCTAATTTTTTTTGTAATGATATAAATAAGTAATATGTTCAACAATATATTTTCCATATCATTTACCTCATCAAAACTGACTTTACAGAAAGATTTATTAGTTCCAACTTTAACATATTTTGATATTTAGATTTTTTAATACTTTTCTGAAAGACATCCTTTAGACCTGGGGACTTTTTTCAAATCGTCGCATTTCAACCATGCTTTCATCTAGACTTCAGAAAAACCATGCGCTTAAATCGACGCTTGTAAACCATGCTTTCCTCAAGACCTAGGAAAAACCATGCATTTAAATCGACGTCTGTAAACCATGCTTTCTTCTAGACCTAATAAAAACCATGCATTTAAATCGACACCTGTAAACCATGCTTTCCTCTAGACCTAGGAAAACCCATGCATTTAAATCGACGTCTGTAAACGATGCTTTCCTCTAGACCTAAGAAAAACCATGCATTTAAATCGACGCCTGTAAACCATGCTTCCTCTAGCCATAGGAAAAACCATGCATTTAAATCGACGTCTGTAAACGATGCTTTCCTCTAGACCTAAGAAAAACCATGCATTTAAATCGACGCCTGTAAACCACACGCTTCCTATTCACATTTATATTTCGCTATTTGAAAAAAAAAGAATAGGTTTTTATTAAAAAGGGGTCTATGAGTTTATGTTGTCAATATTTTGTAATAGCATGTTAAAGGTTGGCTTTCAACGCCTAATAATATTTTAAAAATAAATTTAAATAAATTATATATTAAAATAAATTTATTACGCTTATTCTGAAGTTAATATAAACCTTGTTGTTCTCTTTCTAATTAACAAAACCTAGTTTATAGTATAGAATATATGTAAAGTAGTTGAAATATTCGACCACTCGATCATCTAAGTGATTAATCAATTTATACAAAACACATTTGAACTGCCAATGAGTAAACCGATCTTATAGTGCCAGCCATTTTTCTTAATAAAAAATAAAAATATTGCAAAAATATATAATAAAAGTTCTCTTAATACATTTCTTTATTGTGCGTATATAAACGTGAAGTCAAGATTTCGATCTTAAGATATTCTACAAATTCTTCTGGAAGACCTCATTCTTCAAAGCTATCTCACGAGTCTATATTGCACAATAAATATAAATTCAAATTGCAGGAAATTACATTATATTTTTACATAAAGTCATTGAATTGTGCTTAAGAGAGAGAGAAAGAGAGAGAGAGAGATTTGTACATACAATGATGTGATATTAATATTGAATCAATATTATAATGGGGAGCAAAGATTGAAAATACAATTAATTTACTCTTTCATTTATTGAATAAAGAAAACTATTGAGTACTTTGAGTTTGTGAACTCAATGAAAGCCAGATAATTGATCTAGTCAAATAAGTAATAAAAATGCAGATATTTCTGTGAAAAATAGACACTTCGGCAGTTAGAGTATTTTATTTTCTCAACGTTTCAACAAAAATATTTTGTCTTCGCGAGGAGAAATAAATAAAAATAAAGCATTTGACAAGGCGTTAAAAATTGTTCTGAGGTTGCAAGGGCGTTCTCACGCAAATTTTGGAGTTTAGTACAACATCTAAATCACGAGTCAAAAACAAATATTAAACTCGTCAAAGACTATGATATTGGAAATATATATATAATAATAAAATTATAATAAAAAATGTAGATAGTATATATGTCATAAAAAAGACGTATTCTAGTTACGTTACCAATTCATGCAGTCGTGGATGGAAATGAATGATAACTTTTTTCCCAAAATTGTATTTATTTTTTGATTATTTTTTAAAGCAAACAGTTTTTGCAAACCTACACAACTAACAATGTTATTATTATTATTTAAAAAAAAATAGGTTATATTCCTTTTGTTAAGGATTCCTTTTCATTTTAAAATTTAACTCTGTGATTATAGAATTTTAATAATTTTATAAATGATAAAAATCATATTTTTATTATGTCATATACGAATATATTCCTCTTATGTAGAAATAAATATGAAAATTGATAATCACAATAAAACGCAACCTTCAAGGATGAGTTTATTACTTTATTTAAACAATCTCTCTAACTTTCAGGTACTGTAAACAGGAGTACATAACGGAATGAATCTCAATTTTTGACTACTATTTATATCTTGTATATTATATTTACATATATCAACATTCGTTTTATACGAAGACTACGTTTCATTGTAATTTAAAATTCAGAGGATTCATCCGATTTGACAAAAATTGATTATATTAAAATATTTAACACATGATAATGATATACGTTGAAAAATAGGTAAATATATATATAATAGACATTGTTCTCTCCTCCAGATAAATTTGTACGATACAGAGAAGGTGATCAATTGACAAACTCTGTCTAACAGGATTTAAAGCAAGAATAGTTAATCTCTCAAATTGTAAGGAGGATTTGGTGAAGTCTTCGCGGTTTCCCAGAAAATCTAATTTAAAACCAAATGATACCTTCCTTGTTTACAACATCGTTTGACATTTAATTATATCCAAATTTAGAACTGTAATTTCGTTTTAAAAATATTTGAAAAGATTGGTAGCCATTCTGAAAATAATTTGAACGATCTTTACAATGAATTCACAAATCTATATAGTTGCTTAACAAAGGTAAAACATTTATTTAAACATTAAATTGTTGTTTTAGAGAGAGAGAAATGTGTTGTTAGAGCGTGTTAGTAGGTTAACGATATTGCATCCTTTAAGCTGTTTGATCACTTGAAATTGCATCTGCTATATATATAGCCTCTCTGAAGAAGAATTATAACGGTTTATTAAGCCTCAATGTCACTTTGCCACCAATATAGTGAGATTTCAGTTCACAAATATTGCTTGCTGTAAGGGATCAGAGTAATAATACCTGAAAAGTTGAGAAGAGACATCTTAAATCTCTTGCATGACACCCATGTTGTTATAGTAGGAACTAAGGCATTACTTCGAGGATTGTGCAGGTGGCCTAATATGGACAAGGACATTGAGAGAATGATATCTAATTGTAGAATCTGTTTATCATATATTATGATTCTTCCTAACTAGTGGCTATCCATGGCTTTGCCCTTCTAGATATTGGTCAAGATTTCACATAGACCATGATGGTCCCTTTCAACGAAAGTTATTTTTGTAGCAGTAGATGCCTTTTTATTCCCTCTGAATAAATGTCTTAAATTTAGTATGCTATCTCAATCATGCTTCTAAAAGATGGTCGATTTATGTTCATAGTCTAGGGGTAGCCTTAGTAGATTTAATTCACTTATTGAGGAATTTCGAGGGAGAAACATTGTGGTTGTTTTTTCTTGTCTTTCGCATCCATATATCGTTGACCTAAATATCTGGTTCATTTTATTTTATAGAAGCTGTTTCAACCTCAAGGGCAAATAGTGCCCGTCATCATATTAATATTTGATTAGAAACTTATTTAAACTTTCTTCTCGATGCTTCCTGGTTTGGCCGCTCTGAGGTGTTGTCCGCCACATGGAGACGGCATGTAGAAGTTCCCCATTCCTAATTGATGGAAGACTATATTAAGGAATTTCACATGCCCCTCTGGAACTTTGGGATTGTAGATTAAGATCCTATATTTGATCCAAATAAATTTTTTTTTCATCAAGAAAACCTAAAGTTTGATAGAATATAGGATATAAAATATTTGCATAATAATTATTATAATGATAAGAAGTATTAAAAGTTAACATCTTGCTCTTATATACAAATTTTAACCGTGATAGATTGCTAAATTCTGTAAAAACGGATTTTTTCGAAAACACTATTTATTCAACAGAAACCCTAATTGTCAAATGTTAATATAATACAATATTCCATTTACCAGGATATTCTCACAAATGGCATCGACGTAAAATGAAAATTCTAGTTGAATACAAGTTATTACACAAAACATGTCATAGTGTGACTTCTCATCTTCAGAAAATCAATGTGGAGCTAATCTGATATCACTGGCATCAGTTTGAACACCCATACAGACAACATCCTCGTAAGATGCAGTAAAAGGCAAGTTTACCAAACCTCTAGCAAGTCATTGTTTCCTATGTCATTAACCGGGACACAAAATGACACTATTTTTATGTAGACAAAACACACATCAACAAGCCGTTGAGCATCACCCTAGGACATCCCTACAAGATGACATCAGTGTGAAGTTGACAATACAAAACACCAATAAGCCATAGACTCTCATCCTAAGATATCCCCACAAGATGATATCACTGTGATGTAGACAAAACACCACATCAACAAGCCATAGATCATCACCATAGCATCCAGAAAGAAGACATCAGTGTGACTTAGACAAGTAACCACATCAACAAGCCATAAAACATCACCCATAGAACATCTCTAAAAGTTAAATCATCAGAGTGACGTAAACAAAACACCACACCGACAAGCCAAAGATAATCGCCCCAAAAATCTCCACAAGATGACATCAGTTAAGACCAACAAGCCATAGACCATCACCCATAGAACATCCCCACAAGATGAAATCATCAGTGTGACAAGTAACCACGCAAAGATCCTCACCCCAAACTATCCGAACGCCCCAGATATCAGTCCGGACATCCGCCATTACGTCCAAACTTTGCGGCAACTTCTAACTTCCGCGCAATTAGGCTTGTCTCCGTCTTGGCGCCAGGTCCTAATGTCTCTCTATTTGTTAGTCTGTCTACCTGGGCTCATCCTTCTTCTGTCTCTCTACCTATCCTTTTACTGAATCTGTCTGTCTGTCTACCTGGGCTCTTTTTCCAACTGTCTGTCTGTCAACCTGGTCTCTCTATTCATTTGTCTGTCTACCTAGTCTCTTTCTCCCTCTGTCTGTCTATCTACCAGGTCTCTTTCTCCCTCTGTCTGTTTGTCTACCTGGTCTCTTTCTCCCTCTGTCTGTATACCTGGTCCCTTTCTCCATCTGTCTGTTCAACTTGTCTCTTTCTTCATATGTCTTTCTGTCTACTTGGTGTCGTAATATCTGTCTGTCTACCTGGTAGAATTTATAAAATAAAAATACTTGAAACTATAAAAGTAATTTAAATTTACTTTGCTTAAGATGTAAAATTCTCAAAAGAAGGAAAATATTTTAAATCTTTGTATTGATTATATCTATGCATATTCTCACTTCAAACACCTTTCATTCAACATAGTATATAAAAGTAAAAATTGTGTGGTTTCAAAAACATATTAAATAAATTTTAGAATAGATATTCATAGGCTCCAAAGAAGTAGGTACAAATGAGCTTCCGTGGATAGGACCTGTATAGGTTCGTAATGGTCTAAACTGTCCCTCACCTAGCGGCCTTGTCCCTTCTAAAGTAATTAAAGCAGACGACCTTCTCCTATGTAAATACTCATTAAGATGGAAGAAGATAATTAGATGTAATAGGGTCTTGTGTCGCTAAATTAACTCTGCTCCAGACACTTTGTCAACAGCTTTGTCTCGGCTGCTTGTCGGATGGACGTCATCTCTCGTATTATGGGGATATATGCATATAAGGTGGGAATATAGCAAAATTTGAGAGATAGGGAATATTCAAAATTATATGAAATAAACACTATGAAACAATGGTTATGAAGTTTCATTTCTTGGATAAATATTATTTTATTGGATATAAACTTCTACGCCTTTTTAATACAAATTAAAGGAAACTTTATGAAATCGTTCTTCGTTAATTACACATATACATACATAAATATATATATCCTTTAAAAAAATAGAGCAATCCTTATTTAAATCTTTAGGTAATAAAAAGGCATGTATATTGTAATTTATCTTTCAAAATTTATCTCTTTTATCTTTTATATTAATAAAAAATATTGTTTCAAACTACTTTCAAATTTCATAAACAGATTTTGATCATGAATTTATTTGATGTCTTAACAAGGAATTAGAATATCACCGTTTTCTATGTCAGGGCTTTGCCAAAACGCATTCCTCGGTAAATTAATCGATATTATCATTATTGATAATTTACAAATCAAGGATATTTACATATTCGAACCAAACGTGCAACTGGCTCACATAGAGCATTAGCCGTCTATCACAGGCGGAGTAAGGTGATCAATTATCAGATTCCTATTTTATTTTTCCGTTCGTCATTACTCTTCATAATTCACCCTTTCATACCTCATCCAAAAAGGTTAAAAATAGTCGATATTTTACCTTGAAATAAAAATTTGATTTTTCGTTTAAAAGAAACTCATGTGGTGTAACTTCAAGTGTCGTTTTACAATCACAGGCCGCAGTATATTATATCAGATTCCTATATTATAAAAATATCAAATATCACTTTCTATAATTAATAAATACAATCCTAGAATACACATCTATGCTGTGTGTGGTGTGACAAGTTGTTATTATATATATATAAGTTTAAATATTACGAATAACGATCCAACGATTGTATCTATTTTTTAGAATAAAAAAGGCATATCTGACCGATCACATTAGGATTTTAGAAGGCAAAGTGCCATCTATTATAACAAACATCAAATTGTTCTGTTAAAAATATATATTGTTGTTTTTAATATCAACACCTTACAATTTTATATTTTATTATTTTTTCACACATATATAAATAAAAATACGAAAGAAAAAATAAAAGATAAAAAGATCAGGTGTTGAAATCAATATTAAAAATGGTATATCCTGACCAGGAGCACATGTGCCTTACAGAAGGCAGAGCGCCATCTGGTGGAACAGAAATCAACTAAACATTGATTTAGCCTGTTCCCTGATATTTGGCCAACCCAATTTCTTGATAAATCAAGAAAAGCCATCCACGAACGCGTTTCGCGCTTTTAGCGCTTGTCAGCGTGGAGTAGGCTGAACCACTGCGACCAAAAAAGAGTTTTTGGTCCCAGTAGCTTCTTGAAAAACCAAGAAATGGGTATTTAAGGCCAAACTTGCGTAAATACGCTTAGCACATAAAAATTCGAAAGAAAAAAATAAAAGATGAAAAGATCAGGTGTTCAAATCAATATTAAAAATGGCATATCCTGACCAGGAACAAATGTGCTTTACAGAAGATAGAGCGCCATATGGTGAAACAGAAATCAACTATTCATTGATTTAACCTGTTCCCTGATATTTGGCCAACCCAATTTCTTGATATATCAAGAAAAGCTTCCACGAACGCGTTTAGCGCTGTTGGCGCTCGTCAGCGTGGAGCGTTCATATATATATGAAATATGCTGAGCTTAAATATTTCGCGTAAATTATCTGATTAAGGTCATGTAACAATAGATAACTAATCAACGGAAGAATAAAACATACAGTGTATAATAAGACGTATGAATATATATCACATAGTAAATGTTATAAAGTTAGGGCGATTAGAGAAGTAAGGAAAGGTGATGATTTAACAAAGCTACTAATGACTCAGCACTAAATTGTAACTTCGATTGGTGCCAGAACCACATTAATCTTCTGGTAATTACCTCCCTCAATTTACATAGAGCCTTTGTTACATGTGGGGACTTCTCTGATTCTGTTACTAAATACCATTTTACATATTGTCACATCTACATAACTTGTTGGTAATGTGATAGTTGCCTTTCTACACTCCACTTATTTATCACTGACATTATAACGAGAGGATGGAATCTTTCAGCGATATTTTCACCATACTCTTATAGCTCGAATTATAGAAAACTATAAGACATTTTAACTATTTCTGACTAGTTTGATTATTTTTGAATTAAAACAATTTTTATTACCCTTTCTTCAATGATAAATTAAAGGTAGGGCCTAAATAATCAGTTGTAAATACTTCCAGCGCTTTTGCCGGTTTAATCTACCATACCTCTGTAACATTACATTGTACAAATTTGCATTTATTCCGATACTAATGCTGATTATTTGGTAAAGGTATTTTGAATTAACAATAAAAATAAGCTTTGATTATACATATATATATAGAGAGAGAAGAAATATAAAATATTATAAATATATGATATGCTTCGAACATTGCTCATCCGAGAATAACAAATAAAATTGTGAAAAATCACTTTTCTTTATAAATAATTCTTTATTCCATTTAAAGGACTGCTTTTCCTTGATACACATCTTATGTTATGTTAGCAAGAACAAGGATTTAATGGAATAAATATTTATTTATGAAGATAGATAGGGTTTTACAACAATCATTCTAACAAATTGATAATGTATCTATGGTTTGAGGTTCAGCAACTGTTTATTAAGTTCCATTAAAACACTTGGCCTATTTATTCAATAATATTTAATAACTAATTAAAATTTCGCTAAAACATATGATATTAATATACTACCTGAGAAAAATGTCAGAGAGAGGTGTGTATCGTTATAAAAGATAATCATAAAAATATTGAAAATTTATTAATGATATATAATATTTTAGTAAAAAAGGTTTATTTTAAATAGATTTTTGCAAACATTCGAGCAATATTCTGCTCTTCAAAGAGCAAATACTTTTATGTACAATATCATAAAATGTATTTGCCCGTTGACGAGCAGAAAATTTGATCAAAGGTTTGCAAAAGCTAAATTAAAAGAAACCTTTTACCAGAATTATATTTTCCCTTTTAAAATAATTTCTGGGTAACAATTCTCACATATATGATATTAAAAACAAAGTAGGCATATCCTGACCAAGAGCACATGTGCTTTATTTTATTGAGAGGCAAAGTCAAGTAATATAAATTTCATATGATAGATTTCCCTTTATTTATTTAAAGAAAAACTAAACTAAAAACCACATTAAACCATTAAATTGGTGATATCGCTGCTTTCGACACCGAAGACCCAAACATTCCGAAATATATAATATTGAAAACTAGTCATTTGAAGAACTGTAGGGATTGAATTCTGTCGTATTCTAGTTTATTTAGATCCCGTAGTTGAGCCATGCTGGAAGTGGCCATAAACCTCCTTTAAATACTGGTTTATGAGGTTGAAAAAAGATGTTTTGACTTTATGATCCCATTAGGTACTCAAGGAAGATTTACAAACATGTTGCTGGGTCATAAAAAATATACGATTCGTCTACCAATATAATATAGCTTTTAACACTCAAAGAAATTTATAAGCTAAATAAACTGACATAAAGGGAAGAGAAATCCTTCAAATATATTCAAATTTCTCTTCACTTTTCATATGAATTCATGTACGTCATAATAGTAAACTTTGATTCTATAATCTATACAAAATTAGCACATTTTTTTAAACGTATTCATTAAAAAGGTTATTCTTAATATCTGCGCTCAAAGACAATTAACAATTTAAACAATTTTATTGATCCCTCAATTAATTGCTAAGGAGAGAGAGAGAAAAATAATATTAAGATCAAATAAAGGATAATATATCTGCGCTCAAAGAACAAAAAATGATTGCAAAAAGAAAGCCAGAAAACACCACTATTTGAATTCGTGCAAGAACCAACCATCATAGCAAGTATACGATCAACTGGTTCGTAGCATCTTAAGAGGGAAGTGAAGATATAGAGATCTGCCAAATGTTTTAACGGAATAAGATTGGAAAGGCCGATTCTAAGTAAAATATGTTTAAATATTGAAGTTGGACGGCATTTGTATGCATTAAATACATTATTACCATTAAAACACATGTTAGATATAAGAATATTTGAATATCTTTGAAGGTTTCTTTCATATATGGATATTGGCTTTTATATCAAATACTAGCCGAATGACCCGGGCAACGCCCGGGTTTTACCCTATTAAATGTACCCTGTTTCACCCGTGGTGTCTGTTTTTTGGAATTTTTCCCGATATAATTTTGTATCTGATAATCAAACATGATACAGCAAAATTTTTAAAATAGCCTATCGTCTTCCCAGTATTCTTTAACCTATGTATGGAAATTTTAGTTTGAATTAGTGAACTACTGCGAATTTGTAGACGAATGACCCGGGCAACGCCCGGGTTTACACGATTAAATGTATATTACATATGGAAGATGGACGTAGTTCCCGGAGGGCACCCGCGAGGTCACTCTGCCCCCGCGCAACTGTCCAACTGGGAGCGCCCCGCGCCGTCAAAATCGTCACGCGTTCTAGAGGGTGCTGCTCGTGAGCTCAACCGGCCGGCAGCCGGGAGATCTCATTTACTCGGCGGGGGAGGGGGGGCAGGGGGCAGGGAAGTCACGTGCTGCGCCGGCAGCCAATCGTCGCGCGCCGCCGTCGACGCTTGAGTGTTCTAGAGGGCGCTGCTCGTGAGCTAAGTTGAATAATTTGAATATATAGTTTTAATAAATGATTTATATATATTTTAAAATAGCCTATCGTCATCCCCGTTATTTTTTACCTATGTATGGAAATTTTGGTTTGAATTAGTAAACTACTGCGAATTTGTATAGGAGTCATACAGACAAAGACAAACAAACATACAAACATTCATTTTTATATATATAGAGATAATTTATATAAATGTTTTGAAAATAGAACAATGCATACTCATATATTCATGTAAGAAAATGTGTATATTGGATTGAATGAAAATATTTATTTGCTAATATTTCGGTCAAAATATATTTTAGGCATAACAACGTATTTATTTTGCATATTTAAATATATTAAAAAACGATAGAAAAAAAATAAAAGATAAAAAGATCAGGTGTTGAAATCAATATTAAAAATGGCATATCCTGACAAGGAGCACATGTGCTTTACAGAAGGCAGAGCGCCATCTGGTGGAACAGAAATCAACTAAATATATGTAGTATTAAGAGCGGTGAATTGTGAATTACAGACTTTAGAATGGCAGCATATGTGTGAAATAGAAAGTAACATAAATAAACAGAACTAGGGGAATAATAAGGCACAATTTGGATCATAGGTTATAAGCACAAGGTAATAGAACCAAATCAAAATAAATAAATAGTGTGTGGCGTTTCGGTAACAACGCTGTTACCGAAGCTCTTACGGTCTTATTTTCTTGTATTTAGAACTACGGAAAGTAAAATGAGGAAGTGAAATGGGGCTTCAGAAGAAAGAATGCAAAGTCGTCGGGCCTAAGGTTCATTTTGACTGAATGCCATATAGAGCTGATAACAACGGCCGAAGTATCTCGAAACACGACCTGATAAGGAGCAGAGGTTAATTTAAAATATTGTCCCCGGGATAAATAGATCGATTTGACAAGACGTCAGGATATACTTGTTCATGAGCAAGTCTTGTTTCTTGGACAGCTGTCATCATACATGACTATTTCCAAAATGTCTTGTTTCTGTCTATTTATTACTCGGTTATATCCTTTGTTGATTTTTATATTATATATAAATCTGATATACACTCCTTGACAAAACTTGAGAAAGTGGAAGGTCTGTGATATCGCCAGTGTTTTTTTTTTTAAGGAGACAGAGGAAATTTGTTCACACTCGGTTATCTCGTGTGCTTTCAATAAAGGTCATTGTGTGTCAAATATCTTTCAGAGTTATTTTCTGAATCCCGATATAAAGTCTAAAAGTTAGAGCTTTCTTAAGTTTTCTCCATGAATGTATATTGTGATGCATTAGCGCGTCATCTGTTATGAAAATTCGTAACTATTATATACGCTTATGATGATTATTTTTAAAATATAAAAATTTCTAAAGCCCTTAATGCAATGGAAAGGCCTGGCTCATCAGTGGTGAACCCTCCCAGCGGTTTCGTCAGTTTAATCTACCATACCGCTGAAAGAGTTTTTTTTTAATATCAGTGAAACACCATCTATATTATGAGTAACTGTGAATTTCATATAATTCAATCGAAATAAATGTTTTTTATTTATATTATTAGTTAATACATTTTGATATTTTGCTTTAAAATGGAATTTTATATAAAAGTAATCAAAATTATCATTGATAATAAATGCAGGGGTATTTTTCTTATATGTTCAAATAAATATACCTATTTCTTAATAATACCAACACGTACCTATATAATTACTATATAATATATTTTTATATTATTATTTCAACAAAGATATTTGTAAGAAAAAGATGTCTCTCTAGCTTTTTCTATAAAAAGAATATATACGGATATTATTCCTTATATTTGGCATATTTTACAGAGTCAATTAAAAACATATTTGCACCCCTCGATGATCGATAAAAAAGAAATATGTTCGGAGGTCAAAAATATTTTTTTTATTTTTCCCCAACAGAGCATATTTTTCCTAATATATTTTCGATAAAATACTTTAAAGGGGAAGTTTAAAATTCTACGCCCGGCTCCATTAACATTTCTATCAATCGGTTTACAGTTATCCTTTTTAAATTACATTCTACATATAGGGAATATGTTATATTTTTCTTAAAAGTAATAATCACATATAGTTTACTATCAGATATGGAATGTTGATAATATATAATGTTCGTACTTCACTCTAAATATGTATTTTGTAATTATTGAATAATGTCCAAAAGACATTTCAGAAGATATATATTTATAATTAATATGTGACACATCAACAAATATTATAGTGTTTTTTTATTATTTTCAGTTACTAATTTTATATATATTTATATTAACAATAAACATGATAATTTTCTTATGTGAAATTATAGAGGAAAAGACTCTAATGTGTGTATATGATAATTATTGAATTGTTGCTATATATATAGGGTTTGATAAAAACAACAATTCACTCTGTTTTTAAGATTTGAAAACAGAATCGTTAAAATAAAAATATTTAGTGTGTCAATATATAGGTTTTCACTTCTAGAAAAACAATATAAATTTTAATGACAACATTTAGAATTTTCATGTGGCAATATTTAAAAAATAATAACAATTTAATTCTATGTGAAATAATAGTACAAATGTGATATTGTACTGGGATAAGGTGCATAAATTAAAAAAAGGCATCTCCTTATCGTGCAACTGAAAGTTACTGATGGCTTGCGCCATCTATCGGAATAAATATCAACTATTCTCGTTGATTTCTAATTATTCCAGAATTGGCCAAATAGCCATTCTTGATTAATCAAGAAAAGCTAACCACGGACGCGTTCCGGGCTATTGGCCCTCATCAGATGGCGCAAGCCATGAGCAACTTTCAGTTGCACGATAAGGAGATGCCTTTTTTTTCTTAATTTAATCCTAACCGATATTTTTGTATTTTACATTCATAACAATTATACTTTATATATTTTTAGTTATAAGAGAGAAATACGTTTGATTAAATAGGAATTGGTATATTTTTATTCTCCTATTTTTTTAAATAAGAGACAGAAATGGTTACTTGTTATTTTTCCAAAATAAATTTTATCCCTGTTTAGTTTGGCGATTATAATATTTCCCTATATTCCCGCTGCAAGATTCCACACAGCTTAACTTTTAGCCATTTTAATAACTGTTAAAGCTCGTTACATATGCGACTAAGGAATTTTATAATATCTAAAATAAAATAATAATCTGTCTGACAATTTCATTCAACCTTTAAAAAGCGATTTAAAACAACAAATTTGAAAACAGGGAAAGTTTAAGTTAGGAAGTAGCTTGTAGCGGGAAATTGAAAATTTTCAACTTTACTTGAGAAACTCTCATATGTATAAATTCTATTGCTTGATTAGAACAAATAAAATGCTTAAATTGACTAATTTCAATTATATTAAAATATTTATATTTTAAAACCAAAAATATCAATATATGATATTATTTTTTTTATTTAAGGGAAATTTTCGAAGATTTTAGATATTTATTCTCCACCGAAGTACTACACAAATATTATTTCATTTACAATTTAAAGACAAAGTTTCAACATTAAATGATGTAATTTTTAAACGAAATATAATTTTGTTATATACACTATTTACATTAATTTAACAATTGTATCTCATTTTCGGATTTAAAGTTTTATATTTATAATAAAATTAGTTCCCGAATGAATGTCGGCGCACTCGAGGGAAATGCCAACTTATGTTAATGATTACTTTTTACCTATAAATATTTATGTGAAAAACACAGATTTTTGAATTTAGATAAAGATTAAGCTGTTAAACATCTTGTAGTGGAAAGTATTCCTTTTATAAATAACGGTCTAATAATAAAATTGTGAAAAATTAAAATAAAAACGAATATATCAATCAAAATTATTGTTTTTATTAAAATTTAATTGTTATTATTAAAGTTCACAGTTGTTAATAAAATGAAAAATTTGTCTTAAAAGTGAAAACCTATATATTGTTAACTTTTCCAGATATTTATCATTGTATATTCCAAGACTATTCTCTCTATGATAAATTGTTTCAATATTTTCTTTGTAAAAATATTAAATAAAATAAGTTTCAAACATATAAAAATATTTAACTCTTTTAGATATCATATAACACTATTTAATTCAGCCTTATTCAAATGTCTAATCATTTATAGAATTTTATTTTATATTTATATTTGATTTTTGATTCCGAATAAATATATAAAGTAGATAGCTAAAATAATATATATATATATATTAATCAAATATTTTAAATATTTGCAAAACTAATAATAATAAAAGAAATTTGGAAAGATTATTTCATTTCTACTGCTTTATATATATTAGTTGTTAAAATATACATAACATAGCGTATTTATGTCTATAAAAATAATAGATTTATAAAGAAAAGCTTTAAAAGGTGATGAAGCCAAAAATCCACAGGTGTAAAAATGACAAAAGAAAAATAATAGCAAAAGAAATTTTGAGGCGTCTGTCAATAAAAAAGACATGATCACGTGACATATATATTGAGAGGTTAAAACCTAATTCAACACCACTTAGTGGATAGTTTAAAATTGCTTATTTGATTATTTTATCAATTTCCAATAACGCCTTCATTCTTGTGCTTCTTTGAAAACTTTTTTAAAAAGTTTTTCAAAGGATATTTTTTAAGAATTTATTGATAATATCTTGTTTTAAAAATATATATATTCTTACAAATTATAGGTTATTCGTTCTTTTGATTTAATATTAATGCGTTTTTATAACAAGCTCTCTCTTTCATATGCTAATATTTTGATCATTTAAATAATTAACCATTTTCCTTCTTATAGATAAATATATCTTTAATTAAAAAGGCATATATTGGATCAAAATATTGGTAAAATAAATGATATTTTGATCCAATATATGCCTTTTTAATTAAAGATTTATATTCATGGATTGCTCTATTTTTAAATATAAATATATATTTTATAAAAACATAGAGCCCTTCTCCTGTCAAATTAAACGTCAAAACTACACGCCATCTAATGACCGTCGCCGCAAACAAGCGGCCTCGGGTCGGTGACAAAGTCCCACAACAATTTCCTCCCGGCATAATTTACATGTATATAGATGTTTTATAAAGAGCCAAAAGACACCCTAAAATCAAGTTCATATTTTCATATATTAATATATATAGAGAGATTGCCTCTTCAGTCAAAATAAACATCAAAACTTTCTGCCATCTATTGACCACCGTCGCCACAAACTAGCAGCCTCAGGTCGGGGACAAAGCCACAATACCAGCTTTAGAAAACTGAGAAGCGTTCACCTGGAAAGCGTGTTTCCGGAGTAATTGCTCTTATCAGCGCAGGGCTGACTCTATTTCATGATCTACAAGTGATCTACTGGAATCTATACAATCTGCCAAAGAGGTGTTTAGGTTGCAAAGTGGCTAGACCAAATATATAGTCAAAATATTGCCAAAGCTGATGATGTAGTGACTTTATCACTGACTCAAGGCCGTTTGTTTGCAGCGACGGTCAATAGATGACGTCTAATTTTGACGGGAGAGGTGCTCTATGGTTTTATTGATCGATTTCCTCCCGGAAAATACTCATATCTATACATAAAATTCAACTATATGTTCATTTAAACTTTTCCATTACAGTAAATATATCAAAACTGATAAATTGATTATTTATTCTTTTATTTAAAAAAAAAATACTTCCCAATTTTTACAAGACATAAATGGAGGCAATTTTTATAATTCACTAAATATCTTAGGTTAAGTACACATTCTAAGCCTTTTCGATTATGTAATTTTGATAATTAGTATTTAGAGAACAAATAGTCGATAATTCAAGTTAATTATTATAACTATAATAAAAACGATTTATAAATATCAAAATATATACGCTGAGACGCGCTGTAATGAACTATCGGGGACACTTCCACAAAATATTTATATATTAAATAAATTTGCAAAAACTTGATGTGTCAGGTTTGATGGCATATCTATCATTTCTGTCAATAGAATATTTTCACAAATAAATCAATAAAATATCACTTCAAAATATCCTTTATATATTATATATATTCGTTTTATATATATACTTATTTTAATAAATATTGCTTTTTATTATCATTTTATATATTATATTAGTCATATTGATATTTTAAATGCATAATATATTTTTAATTATATATTTGCCCCTGCAATATATTCAAATAATTTGAAATTCAATTCTGCAATAACTTCATATCTTTTTAAATAATATTTTTTTGCATTAAATATATATAAATACATAAATATATCATTAAATACATATAATTTAAAATTGTATTTTGAAATAACTTCATTTCTTTTTAAATAATATTTTTTCACATTAAATAAATATTTACATATATTTGCCTACACACGTTATATAAAGATATATCAAATCAGTTTATAAGCTAATGTAATTTTCAGTTAAATATTAAGTACAAATGTATTTATTTAAATACCAAAATTAACATCCATTAAATTACAACCATTAATTACTTTGAAATTAAAAATATACAGTCAATTTGAAAATGACCTCATTTTCGTCTGGTTCATTAGTTGCTATCTAAAGAAGCTAACGACATAGCTTATCTAACATTTGAAAGATGGTTATTTATAAAGAAATGGGAAACTGAATAATTAATGAATTTGGGCAGCAGCAACAAGCAAGAATGCCAAGTAGAAAGTGAACAAACATCCGGGTCAAATGCAACATCGGCTGGTTTCTTTTATTTACATTACCACGATACTTATCAGGGATTAAATAAGTTAATGTAATTTGGGAATCTATTTTAGAAATAAAACATATTTTATTTATTATTTTTATTCTGCATTTGTGAAATTATTTAATTTTATTTTTTACTAGGTAAATAAGATATTATTTAAGTTATTTTATTATTATTATTTCTAAAAATGTATTTATAGGTTTTGGATTATTAAGACACCATTTTACATTTTAATGACACGTATTTTCTATTTTTATAACAATATTATTTTAATTTTCTGATAAGCATCTACACTTTAAGAGCATCATTTTAATTATTAATTGATATTTTCGATTTTATATATAAAATTATTCTAATAATATACTATAAATGTTTGTCTCTTTAATTGCGGGGTCAAACTGTCTTTTAGGGAGAGGTGTTCTTTTACTGGAGAGTTGCTAAATAGTAAAAATGGTAATTTTGCAAATGAAAACTGTCCTTTGTAGAGAGTTGTACCCTAAAGGGAGGTTCTACTATATTAATTTTAGGAGAGGGTGATATTATTTTATATTTCACGAAATAATATCGAAGCACTCTATTAAACGCTATATTAAACAGTAATTATCTTTATTTTAAATAAATTTAAAGGAATAATTTATATGGCTTGATTAAAACACACACACACACAAACCTTTATTAAGACACACTAATCTTATAGAAGATTTCTCTCTCGGTAATTACAAGAAAGAAATATTATGAAGAACAAGAAAAGAAAAAGGTCATGTACACAGGTTATATATACAGAATTGTTAGAAGTACAGATTATAAATTATGGGCAGTAAGAGGTTCATGATCATTTCCATCCCCAACTTACAAACCAAACCTTATTTTTGACGCGGCCATGTAAAATTGGAAGTATTTAAAGACAACTGATAGATAGGCAAGGGATGGAGATTTTATAAGAATTTCTCGAATAAAACTGAAATAAAAATCCAAAAATAGACCAATTTTAATTAGGTATTTTAATTTTTGTTAAATATTCTCAAATATCGAATATATATATGTTTTTAATTAAAAATGCATATATTGGATTTAAATATCATTTATTTTACCAATATTATAAAGGTTGGCGTTCAACCAACTGAAATATTGGTTAAAAAAATGATATTTTGATCCAATATATGCTTTTTTAATTAAAGATTTATTTATGGATTGCTCTATTATAAAAAATATATATATGTGTGAAAATACAATTTATAAAAATAAATAATAAATAATAAAAAATGACGAAGTATTGGTATTAAAATTTAAAAAAAAAGCATATCCTGACTATGCTCACATGAACTGATCCACTAGATAACTCTCCCACTGAAAATCTCATGAGAGTACAGTTAGAATATGCCTTTATTCTTGGTGTGTATATTCGTATACACCGAGAATTATTTAATACAGAGCAAATTAAAATTTATAAAACATCATAGAGGCAATGTTGCTACGTCAAATTTATATTATCATTTAGAAATTAATCTATCACGTTATTTCATGTTTTACAACTATTTTTATATTAAATCTTCGCAAATATATGAAAGCACACAAAACATTCAACATTTCTACGCTTTTTTAAATAACTTCACACACAAATATCAAACATTTTGAAATATATTCATATTTTATTATAATTATAACATATTATAATTTTAAAAATAATATTCATTTATGTGAGTATACTGTTTTTTTACCTATTTAATATATTAAAAATACCTATCTTTCTTTTTCTCTCACTCTCTTCCCTACCAAAATAAGAGTAAAAAAGAGCAAACAATATAGTGAAAATATAAAGAATTCTGTATTTAAGAACAAATACATTTCTTCAATCATAACTTGTTAAAAAGAATAATGGAAGTAAATATTGTAGCCATATATTTGGTTATATATTTATATAAATATTTGAAGAACAATAAAATATGAGTTATAGAAAATATTTCCATAACGGCTTTCGTCTGTTCTCCCCGAGATATCGTCTGCAATTTTAAAATGATCGTATGTTATTTTTTAGTGATTGAAATATATCAAACTAATTAAATATTTATTACAAAAAAACCTTTTCAAATCCTTAAAAATTAAAAATGTTAACACTCTCTATTGAAAATACAATAAAACAATATATTTTATTGTTAATCATTATGTAGCCTCAATAGAGTGAAGTTATTTCGCTTATTTTAGTTATATGTATATATATATATGTGTCATGAATATAATGTTTTGTTGTTTTGAAATGATAAGGAATTGAAGGTGCAGTCGTGATATAAGAAAAATAATTATTTACTTATCAAGTAGTTTTTATTTTTAATTACTTGAAGCAAATTATACATAATAAATATTTATCACAATTATAAATATTTATAAAATGAATCATATATTAGTGAATTAAAAAAATAGCAAGCTTAACTATACATATTTACAATTTACAAAATAAAGTATAATCTAAATCTATAGTCAAAAATATAGAATAGTCAATGAATAAAAATAAAATATAGTATTTTTTAAAAACATATTTTATTTTTATTCATTGAATATTCTATATTTTTGACCATAGATTTAGAATATAATATTTTGAACATTGTTGTAAATATATATATATATATATGAGTTTTTATTATTTCCAAGTTATATAAATGAAAACAGTTTCGAGGGATCCCTTTATAAAGCAAGGTTATAAAACAAATATAACCAAATATTCAATAAATTCAGAAAATTAGCAAGTCTGTATATGTACCCCAAGAACTCAAAATTCACAGCTAGCTTCCATTTTGAAACACATTTTTCTCAGCATCAATCGAATATTTAAAAAATTGTATTTTAGTTAATTGTATTTGCAAATAATATCATTTATCTTTGTTTAATTTCTCATTAATATTTGTAACTATAGTGACAATAAAATATTTTTAATTGTCAATTGTTTAGTTGGTATTCTGGTATTTTTCGCCAAATGTATTTGTAACGTTTCCTATTTATAAATAAGGGATAGTGACACTACTTTGTGTTTTAATGTTTACTTTAATTACAACAAGGTTAACCATAATATGTAAACAAAACAAACTTATGCTAAATTAGAGAGAAAAAGTATAGTGTTGCCAACTGCCTAACTATAAAGAAAAATCAAAGAATAATTAAATATTTTACATATAAATAAATACAAATCATGTTACAGTATTATACCTTTGAACTATTTCTGACGTGAATGATTCTTTTAAAAATAAATCAATTTTCTCTACTGCCCTTACTTCAATGATAAAATAATTGGAGAGCCTGGCACTAATGTATCATTTTGGTATTAATCATTTACAGGCAGTTAGAATTCATGTGTGGAATATTCTTATTTTGAAAGTTAATAAATGTAATGTATAGTTTTGAAATGTAGTTTTTCCAATTCTTTAGAACATTGGCTGGTGTGGTGATACAGTTAAACCTGTCTATAGCGCCCCTCTTGAGTTCTCATCAAAATAGGGTGTTATAGACAGGTTACTTTCAATGTAAATCGCATCGTACTACGTATTTAAAATAGGACACTATAGAGAGGGAGGCGCTATTTAGAGGAGGCTCTATAGACAGGTTTAACTGTATTTGTGTTTTTCAACGTTATGTGATACAAGGGATCCACCGAAAGCTTGTATATTTGAAATAATGAAAAATATATCATTCATATACATTTTTGTATTTTATATATAAATTCCATAGAACCTCCCTGTAAAGGCCACCTAATTGCAGAGTCAAAGTGTCTTTAAGGAAGAGGTTTCCTCTTACCGGTGAGTTGTTAAATAGTAAAAATGGTAATTTGCAAATGAAAACTGTCCTTTGTAGAGAGGTGTCCGCTAGCGGGGTGTCCGTTAAAGAGAGGTTCTACTGTACAATACGCTGAATGATTGTGTCAAATTTACATTCTCTCTTTTGAAACTCTGCACACTCCATGGAGGGTCTCAAGGAACAAGAATCTGTGGGACGACGACTTCTTGCTAACAAGTCAGCAGCCATAAACTGGCCAAGGCCTCCGTTGCCATGGCTACCACTACCACTTCTTTATGGTCCGTAATGGCTTTAGGAAATATGACCTCGGTGTACGCTGGAATTTCTAAGGAATTATTATCATGGTATTTGTGTGTGTTCTTTATATACCGCTGTCTTAGACTGCTAGTCCTTTAATATATACTGCTGAGTGGGTGACTTTTTAAATATAGAGATATAAATAAAGGAGAGTAAGAGAAGAAAGTCTTCAAAGTTCTAACTTATCTACTTCTCTTTTTGACATAATCAATATGATATCATGGGTTTATTTTCTCATTTCTTTTATTTCTCGATCCCTTCAGGCTAGCATGCCCTTCAACATGGGGATCTATAAATACAATTCAATACAATTGTATTTCAGGATCTTCGTTTTGAAGAGCATGTTAGCCCGATTGCTCGAGAAATAAAAGAAATGAGAAAAGAAACCCATGATATCATATTGATTATGTCAAAATGTAAAAACATGGAAGAAATTTATAATATAAATAGTTATTTCTTTAAAGAACAGCGATTGGCCACAAAATATATTTCCACAGACCTCCAACTGCAATGGCTAATCATGTTTAACCATTAGTTTAGACTCATTTTGAATATAGTTATAGTAAGAAAATAATGTCGATATAAAGTTTTGAAATGATACTATATAATGAAAGTAATATAAAATGGAGGCAAAGAAGGTACTAAAATATTCAGAGAAATGTATATTAAAATATTAATTCAGTAATAAAAGTTGTAAACGGGAAAGTTACAACTTTGTTTTTACCAGTTTAATAATTCAGAGCTATTTTTTGTCGTTAAAACGGAGATTGACTATACGCTGTTTTAGATTCAAATAGCAAAAGGTATAAATATATTCACTCAAATACTTTTAATTTTGTTGAACATTTGTGAGATCTTATTTAAACCAATGATAACCTCTAACTACCTTTTCAATAGGTGAAACATTTTTTGAGACGAACCTGTGCATTTTCTGTGAATTTTAAGCGACACTTAATAAGGTTAGTTTTAAGTGGAACCTGCACCACGCTTAATAGGACCAACATCCCGAAACACGTTCATGGTTTATTTCTTGATAATTCATGAAAGATTGACGTCAACTCTGAGAAAATCAACAGATAGTTTATATATGGTTTATAAATTGTTAACGCGCCCTCTATATACTTGTGTATACTTGTGTATAAGAAATAAAAGCATTAAATCACGGCCGTTTATTCTACACATAAAACAAACTTCAGCAGTTCTTTTTGCGAAGAAACAATATTGGGAGGGCTTGGCTCATCAGTGGTGAAACCTTCCAGCGGTTTCGTCAATATAATATACCGCTGGGAGGTTTCACTACTGATGAGCCAAACCCTCCCAATATATTTTCATAGCAGAAAGAACAGTAGAAGTTTGTTGTATTTGTAAAAGAAACAGTCGTGATTTAATGCTTTTATTTCTTATATATATATTTTTAGATGACAGACACTCATCCTCAACACTTTTTCCAGGATAAGGAGGTTCCCTTTCATTTTATATATAATATGTTAAATATATGAATAGATAATATATAAATTTTATTGATATAGAAAACGAACAAATATCAGTTCAACTTAATGATTTATGTAAACTGCTTTACCATCCAATATATTAAGACTATCTTCTTTTATTATCCTATTATATAATTATATAAGTTCATGGATACTGAATTCGTGAATTACAATCAATAATTTTAATTTACTTTACCTTTTCTTTTTAATTAAAACACTGTTCTACTACTCCTTATATTACGGATATGTGTTGTTTAAACATGTATATCCTTTTATTCTACCACATTTCAATATATATGGCAATATAATATTACAATAAGCACTAATGTGGACTTGGTAAGGCAAAAATGACTTTTCCTGACAACATCCAATAAGAGACTACCTGCAGTAAAGACCCGGGCTTAACAAATGAAGACATTAAGACGCAAATTTTTCTTTTTACAAATAAATCAAACTTATATTGTTCTTAATGCGATGAAATAATAGAAGTTTTATTTATTTGTGAAAAGATATACGTCTTAATGTTTTCATTTGTTGTATATAGAGGGCGCTTTATTGCTTTGCATCTATATCTTCAGGATACGTTATAGTGTTTATTTCACTTCATTATCACAGGATTGTGGGTTTCGACAAATTACATCATATAACGTCGCAACTATTTTTAATAACTTGATTAAAGGAAACTTTAAGGCAAGCGCTTCTTCATCTGACTAAAATAGATGGTGAAGAAGGGTTTGACAGAAATTATTCTGTAATCCAAGTTAATAAAAAGAGCTTCAGCGTCTTATAATCTTCAGCAATTATTTTACTTCTACGAAGTGAGAGAATCTTTGAGAAGAATCTCTGTTAAAACCTAAACAAACATAGTTTTATTGTCACATATAAAGATAGACAAATTATTGTCCACAATCGCTGTTGTCAGACAAAGTCTTGTCAAAACAAGGAAAGAGGCTAAGCCTTATATCTCCCCCAGCGGCCCATTGCCAACTGTTCAACGAGCCGCACAAATTCCAAATGGTCAAACAAACACGAGTTTAATGTCTCTTGAAGATAGTTGGGAATCCATTCTCCAACCAATTCTAGGCGTGAAAAATACATTTTCATTGCAGAGTCATCTTTTAAAAGTTATCTCTTTTATTTTTTTAGAGATATTTTCTTTATACTCGTAATGAATAGTAGGCTATTTAGAGTTTTACTTATCTTTAGCCTTTATTTTGAAAATATATTTTATAGCTACTATGTGAAGTTTATGAATACAGATAAATCCGGGGGTTCTTATATCTGTGATTAGAGTGATATAGAAGATTTCTTTTCTCTGTATACTAGAGATATCTCAATTTTCTGTTGATGGTGAATTTTGGACACTTGTGTGCCGACAACACCTTGGATGGTAGATAACGTCGAATCCGGTGCTGCGACATCCGTTCTGACAAACGCTCTGTCCTCCCGTTCTGTTGTGTCGCTTGGTCGACCGATGCCGTCATGACATTGTATTCTTCCGTTGTTGACCCACTCTTGTCAACATCGTCTAATAGCCGCATCACTTCGACCCCAATGTAGGGCGATTAGTCGATTTAACCAACCAGCCTCTTTCAATCCAATGGCATGACCTCTTTCAAACTCTGACATAAGTTCGTAATGAGCACGGTTCTTTCGGCGAGACATTGATACAGTAGAAATAGGCTTACTGCAAAAAATAAATTGAACGAGAATTTTGAAAATCAGCTCGTTGCGCTCGAATATTGAATCAAAAATACTATTGATGGATACGCGCAGTTCAAATACGCTAGAAATCTTGCTTAGCTTAAATCAGCCACCAAATTTAAATAGTTTGCATGTTTAGTCGAAACGTTTTAGTATACGTATTTGCATATAAATTGGACAAATCCTTCTTGGTGCGTCGATTTATTGTTGTTAAAGTATATATAAATTTGCATTTATACCTCTGAAATTACATTTAGGAATAAACATAGAATATAATAATTACAATATAGTTTGTTTAATTGTTTATAAATATATATTCTCATATAAAGGTTTTATGCTACAGTGTGAATTTTGGTGTGTTCTTGCCTTCCTTCCATCTGCCACGTTACAACTGTAGGTAAGTAAATCACGCACTTTTGTTTAATCAATGTGATGTAAAGGTAGGTACTGTATGATGTGTGTGCTCTGTTGGTTGGTAACAGCACATTCTACACACTTTACATATGGACCAGTACAAATTATTTGTTATAGAAAAGATGAGGCTCCCTGGACGGCATTCATAGTTCTTCAAATTAAAGATACTCCGTCCAGTAAAAATATTTTTATTATCTCGACGTTTCGACAAAAATCTTTTGTCCTCGTTATGAGCGAACAAAAATTAACAAAATATTTTACAAAATTTGAAATATCGCGCTAGAACGCTCTTGCAGCTTTAGAAGAAATTTCAAGGCTTTGCCAAATGTTTTAATTTTTGTTCGCTCCTGACGAGGACAAAAGATTTTAGTCGAAACGTCGAGGTAATAAAAATATTTATACTGATCTTTAATTTGAAGAAACATTATATGTTGTATCGATTCACATCGCAGGATATTTACATTAGTTTGTTATGTGAAATTACATTATGATGAATATTTATGATCACAATTCAATAACCGCTAGGTTTAGATAACAACTGGGACTGCGGCTATTTGGTAGAGTGAATGAGAAATTCTTTTAACGTTTCTGGTAAAATTGTTTCGAGCGACTTTTCTACTAATTCTTTTTATTTCATCAGGAATACTCTCTACACAAATTCTTTGTAACTTTCTACATATATAAGATTGAGCGGATCACATACGAAAGTAGACGATATAATTATAAAGGTTGAGAAAGAGCTAAAGACACATATAGACTTAGATAAGGAATATATATTTAAATAGAATAATAAATTAGATAATAAAAAGGCATATATTGGATTGAATAAAAGATTTATTTTCTAATATTTCGGTTGGCTGAACGTCAACCTTTGTCAAGGCATAACATTTTCGTATAAACAAAACTCAGCGCCGCATAGTGTTATGATATCGCAGTTTATTATAATTATTACAACACTATGCGTCGCTGAGTTTGTTTATACAAAGGATTTATGCCTTGATAAAGGTTGGCGTTCAGCCATCCGAAATATTAGCAAAATAAATATTTTATTCAATCCAATATATGATATTTTTATTATCTAATGATTTAAATATGGATTGCTTCTATTTTCAGAAAGAATAATGCAGAATTCTTTTCTCAAGTCATCCGTCAACGTTAGGAAACTGGATTATAGAAGTGTTTCAAACAATTGGCGTTACAGCTAGAGAATAAAAACTATGTATAAGATTTGTTTTCTTACAGGATCTTATGGTTGAATAATTTCTCGGAAAACGTTCTTCATGAGCGATTAATATAGATCGATATATAAATAGTGGAAACACATCCATGAACAAAGCTTAAAGAAATGAAAAGCCTCTGATATTGCCGATCGTTTGTTTTTTGAAGGAGACCGAAGCAATTTTGTTCACACTTGGTTATCTCGTGTGTCTTTAATAAAGGTCACTGTGTATCAAATATATTTTAAATGTTATTTTATGAATCTCGACTTACATGCCTAAAAGTACAACTTAAGCTTTGTCCATGAGTAATTATAATTGATCTTAAGTAATTTTTTAATCGAATACAGCAATATAATGATTTATTAGAAATTTTGAGTTGCGCAGGTTTTGATTATTTCTTTCAATACTCAACATTTCTATACATATTGGTGAGATGTAAAGAAATAAAATATAAACTGCTAGCTTTCTCTTCTCAAATTTCTACAGTCTAAAAAGAAAGTTAATCATTTAACTCAATATTCGAGACTTGTTGATAGACAATATTTTTGACTTTCGGTCTGGTGCGTACACGAATAAATCGGAAGGTTTTCCGACGCTTGAACTGGATACATACAGTTGTCAATTTAAGACACGGATCCTCTAAATCTATCCCACCTACTTGATGGTCATTGTAAAATAAATTTGCAAAGAAATTGTAAACGTTTTGATTTAAATTGTATATCTATTGGGATCAGTGGAAAATGTGGCAACAATACATATTTTCCTCTTGAATTTCCTTTTCTATTTTGTAGCTTTGATATCTTTTTCACCAAAGGTTTTGTACCGCTGCATATATATGGAGCGAGAGCGAGAGATATTAGTAATGCATGAATTAAGTGAAGACAAACTATCGAGCAGGCAATTGAAAATTATTGATAGATCACCCTATTAAGAGTGTGTTATGAATATCTATTGTTGGTAAGCGTGTTTAATATTTGCTAATGTCCTGTAAATACCAGTACTGTCAAAAAGCAAAAGTGAAGACCATTGGAACAACTCCTAACTAAAATATTTCAACCTTGCATTCGAACATTTTTAATGGTTACGACATTGATATGTAGAAAGACAATGTAAATTTCCATGTCAGCCTTTCCCGGTATATACATCGGAGAATGAACAGAAGTTCTAGACTATGCAGAGCCGAAGAGGACGTTTCTTTGTTTCGACTTAGAGCGCTATGTCCCCCTAGGGAGAGGAAGTTAGATTAACCAATTTGAAAGAACAGTCTTGTATTCTTATATCCATGCGATCATATTAGGGGATAGAGAAAAATATGGTTTTACGGGCTACTTACAAAAGTGATTTTCGAGCCCTAATAAGGATTTCGCTCACAGCACCCGGTGTTCCCAAGTGGTCACCCTCCCAAGTACTGACCGGGCCTGATATTGCTTAACTTTTATGATCGAACGAGAACCGGTGTTTACAATGTAACATGACCGTGGGCATATGAAAGGTATATTAATATCATATTAAGGTATGAAGTTTGAGTTTATATATTGACTGCTAGGGATGAGTATATATATAGATCTGATCGAAGAATGATCCATGGCAGTTTATCCTAATGATAATGTTCAGAAAGTCAAATAACTGAGGTCGACAAAAAGGAAGATAGGTATATTAATACTAATTAATATAAATAGTTAGACATTCATTATCGAATCGGTTTATACATACTATCAGTGAAATATTTAACGCTTCACAATATTTAAAAATCAGAGCAAACCATTGTCATCCAAAGTCATACTTTTTCGTTATCATTTACGGTATACTTTTATATACCTTTTCGGTATCGTCTATTATTAATAGAAAAAATAAAATATATGTGATATCTTGGGACCTCTGGGACCAGTGTTACCTGATGCTAGACGAACCTCGATGTCGCCTCTACCGTGCAATCGTGGTGGAAGGCGACCAGCTGGGCCAAAGGTGAAATAAACAAACAGAGATTCCACTAAGAAGCGTCTGAACGTCAAGAAGGAATGGGACGAGGAGGTTTCTGGCAGGAAAGGGTTTACCTCTATAGGAGCGGCCTGCGCGGAGGACTGAAGGACTAAAACAAAGGACTGAAGACTGAGGCTTGGGGCCTCCTTTTATAGCCTCGCTGGGTTCAAGCAGGTCACTGCCCTTTTCTGACGTAAACAGGGGGGAAGGTTACATCATCCAGGAGGGCCACGACCTCGTAAAAATTGGACTGGGCTCGATAGACCTAATTTCTTATTCTCACTTAGGCCTGATTAGTTTTAACCTTAATTTTCTCCTGTTATTCTCCATTTCTTCTATCTGTACAGTTGCTATACTTTATTAGAGTCTTACGCGGTACAGATTGATGTTATTTGATGCTTTCTATTTGCATTAAATGACAAGTTATATACAGTCACGTGGTGATAAATGTGGTAGTAGATATCTGGATTATTTAGAACAATTCCGTGGTCTTAAATCATCACAGATGGCCCCGGATGTGAGAGGGTTCATATGAAGGGATTTAAGAGAGCGGAATAGGAATACTGTTATTAAGGAAGTAATTTTTTTAAAATTAATTGAAATTAGTTGGTATATAACATGGGGTTGATTTCTGTATATCCATAAGAGATAATAAAGTATAAACAACTAATACTAAACATACAAGTAAAAATAAAAATAGGAATAAAAGATTTAATAGAGAACATAATGATGATAGGTAAAAATATAAATGATTGGATGGGTCAATCATGATCTCTTCGTGATGGGCGTTAGAAAGGGTTGAGGGGTTAGTTATTATTAGGTTGAGCAATGTCACCTTGACTCAAGTCCCAAACCATTTAATGTGCACGGCGCGGAAAACTTAGGCCATGTTTCACATGTAAATTTAAGGACCGAATACAGTTACAGTACCACAATCAAATAGTAATATTCATATAGTAGTAATATTCATAATAGTAATAAAATTCAAAGAATATCTCTATACGTAAATAATATTTATGAATCTTTCTAAGTCGCTTTCTGTGTATCTTTCCATGTTGAATATTTTCTTTGTTATATTTGTATGTACATTTAGCGCAAGTGTCCCTAGGGGGACATAGCGTTTTTGAATTGAAATAAATAAATCTAATTTATAAAGTGAGAGAAAATATAAAATGACAAATGCAAATTAGTGATATAAACATGAAACATAAACTTGAGATTATTAGATATGAAAGATTAAATATAAGGTTGAGTATAAAATAGAATCATAAAGCAAAAGTAAAAAACTATTTGGTAAGGAGGAAAAAGTAACTAATATAAAATGACAATAGTCTAAACTGATTGGTTGACGTAAAAAAAAAATTATAAGAGCTAGATAATGATTATATAAAGTATATTAAAATGAAATATTTAAAAAAATGTTCATCGAGAAAGAAGAGCAAGTGATATTATATAGAAGGTATATATGGAGAAAGAAGGTAAAGTTGCTCTTAGTGCCTCTATGAAATAGGTCGATTTGGATGTCCTCGGTTGCGATATCTTTGGTCTTGTTGGCATAAATTGTTCCAACTTATCGAATTTGTTTTATGTTTGACGCGGCTCGTGGGTCACATTGTTCCAACTGTGAAACTCACTGAGTCCTAATCTTGTCGATTTTTTGTTCCCTGCGCCACGTTTAGGTGAAAACGTGATTCTTCCTAAAGCGGCATTTATATTGTGTGTGCAGGAAAGACGGCGATCTATTCTAACCGGTCAAGGTTTTTTTTTTAACATATGTGGGTGTGTGTGATTTTTGTAGGTAAAATGTTGTCCTTGTTTCTAAGTGTCGATGTTAAGTGGACAAGTTAATTGGCGGAGGGAGAGAGAATCTAGACCTGGTGACTTGGTTTTGGGTTAATAATGAAAGAATAGATATTTTGAATCATTGGGGATCAGTAGGCGGGATGAGTTATTGAATTAATTAGTTATTCTGTTAGTGGACTGATTTGTTAGTGAAAGTAGAATAAACGTGTCATACAATTTATTTGTAGCTAAATGGGACGGGGAAGAAGTTTCCTGTACTCTAGTAGGTGGTTCCGTCTCTAGAGTGAGTGGAGAGGCGTCTCTACGTGTTGTCCTCCGTAGGGGTGCCACTGACTGATGTCCAGTGAAGCTGTAAGCTGGCCGTCTGTCCTTGGTCGTCTGAGGCGGCGCACGTGTCTTGAAACTCTTGGGTCTTCGCTCTGTGTGTGCGCCATTGGGAGCGTCGCAGCCGTACGCGAAATTGCACCGGGGACGCCTGGTGTTGAAAAACCAAGGGGTGCACACAGTAGTAACACCCCCCCGCCTTCTCGTTGGTTCCTCGTGAAAACCTCGTGCCTCAGAGGTCCCTGACTCGTCGGCGGATTCAGGGAGTACTGGATAAGGGTACGAGGGCTAAAGGGGGGGGAGTCCTATGGGAGCGTAGGACGGGTCTTTCTAAGTCCGAACGAGAGGGCTCGGTCAGCAACCTTGCCAATGAACTCTCGGTGACGCCTGTGGGTGAATGGTCAACCCCATGGAGCCAGACCATAATGGCGGGCGCGAGGGGCCTACCAATGGCCGCTCGGTGCATGGAGAATGCATCATTCCTTCTGGCTGTGTGTGGATCTAGATTTCAGCGAAACACAGTGGACGCAAGGGCCGCATTGAGCCCATATCGTCCCTGGCCCTGCTTCGCAGGGCCGAATTTCCTATCTGTAGCTAAATGGGGCGGGGAAGAAGTTTTCCCCCCTCTACAATCACTCTAGAGGGGAGTGAGTTGAGAGGCGTCTCTGCGTGTTCGTCCTCCGTCGGGGCGCCACTGGCCGATGTCCAGTGAAGTAAGCTGGCCGTCTGCCCTTGGTTGTCTGACGCGAGGCGCACGTGTCTTGAAACTCTTGGGTCTTCGCTCTGCGTGTGCGTCATTGGGAGCGTCCTTGCCGTGCGCACCATGAAAAACCAAGGGGTGCACTCAGTAGTACCACCCCCCGCCTCCGCGTTGGTTTCCCCGCGTCAACCTCAGTACCTCAGAGGTCCTTGATTCGACGGCAGATTCAGGGAGTACTGGATAAGGGTTCGAGGGCTAAAGGGGGGGGAGTCCTATTGGAGCGTAGGACGGGTTTAACTAAGTCCGAACGAGAGGGCTCGGTCAGCAACCTTGCCAATGAACTCTCGGAGACGCCTGTGGGTGAGTGGTCAACCCCATTGTAGCCGGACCATACTGGCGGGCGCGAGGGGCCTACCAAAGGCCGCTCGGTGCATGGAGAATGCATCATTCCTTCTGGCTGTGTGACTGCTGAGGTAATGCAAGGGCTTTTGTTGCCTATATCGTCCCTGGCTTTGCCGAATTTCTATTCTGTAGCTAAATGGGAGGGGACGCAAGGGCTTGTTAGCCTATATCGTTCCCGGCTTTGTCTTTGACAAGCCAAATTTTTCCATCTGTAGCTAAATGGGTGTGCTTTCGCATGCCGGTTTATGGACCGAAAGGTCTGGGTGGCCACTGCTCCAAAGATGTAGCTAAATGGGAAGTTTTCCCACCCTCAACATTCACCCTTTAGGGGAGTGGAGAGGCAACTTGAAACTATTGGGTCTTCGCTCTGTGTGTGCGCCATTGGGAGCGTCCTTGCCGTGCGCGAAAATTGCACCAGGGGTTCCTGTGTGCTGAAAAACCAAGTGGTACACACAGTAGTACCACCCCCCCCCCCTCCTTCGCGTTGGTTCCCTGCGTAAACCTCAGAACCTCAGAGGTCCTTGATTCGACGGCAGATTCAGGGAGTACTGCCACAAATGGTTCGAGGGCCAAAGGGGGGGGGGGGGAGTCCTTTGGAGCTTAGGACGGGTTTAACTAAGTCCGAACGAGAGGGGTCGGTCAGCAACCTTGCCATGAACTCTCGGAGACGCCTGTGGGTGATTGGTCGACCCATGTAGCCAGACCATAATGGCGGGCGTGAGGGGCCAAACAATGGCCGCTCGGTGCATGGAGAATGCATCATTCCCTTTTTTGGCTGTGTGGCCGACAGGGGCTTTTACGCCTATATCGTCCCTGGCTCAGTCTTTTATTGAGCTAAATTTCTTTTCTTTTCTGTAGCTAAATGGGATATCGGAGTAGATTAATTGGTTAGGGATTAGAACGGTGGATAGTAAGAGGCACGCACTAATATTTGATTTAATAGATGGTGAAAATTCATTAGAGTGACACCCGGCAGTGGCGATGGGTCGTGACAAGAAAATGTCGGCATGTATCTTTTTGTTAGCTCGTGTCCAACGAAAGAGGGGGGCGAACTTATTTTTGGAGTTCCGGGCGGTCGCGAGGATGTTTATTTAGTTCAGGGGCCCCTTGCGGGGACAGCTTGCTTGGTGGTTGTCTCTATCTTTCATTTGGACTGGCTTAGAGTTAGTTGTACCAGTGGAAACGCGGTTATTGCCTGGTTTTCTGATGGCTATGGATTAGTGACATTGGTTTTGTCATTCTGTTTAATGTGATCCTTACCTACTATTATTGGAAGATCTCTGCAGTAAAGATGAAGAAAAGGGGCTGAGCAAGTCGGGGGTATAAGACGGAATTTTTGAGCGTCTAATATCGTGGGACATAAATGGTTAAATTCTGCTAAGTGTACATCAGATGTTACGCGAGGTGTTTGAATTAGTTGCGGGTACGCGATGTATAGGATGTTTTCTGAATAGTATTTAAGTTTGTTCACATTAACTGTATCATCTTCTTTATTTATGGGTCGATTGGGTCTGTTAATTCGGACTACGTTCGGAGATATTATTTCTATAATTGTAAACGGACCTGTGAAGTATGGTACCAGCTTTCCCGTATCGTGATGTTTATATTTTTTTACGAGGACTAGGTCACCAATCTCGAAATGTGGGGTTTGATGACCTTTATCATATCTTTGTTTGTCCCTTTCATGCTTAAGCTGTGTTCTGCTGAAGGCAAGTTGCCTAGCTTTCTGTACGTCGGGGAACGGGTCATAATGTTTTTTTGTTGTTGTTGTTGTTCTGGTGGGATGCTATTAAACATCAAAAAGATCGGTGGGAAACCTGTGACGGTTTGCGGGGATTGATTATAGATTTGGACAACTTGCTTAATTAATTTGGTCCAGGATGTCTTCGGGTTTTCTAGATATAGTAACCTCAGCTTTCCAGTGATTGTGGCGTTCAATCGTTCTATCAATCCGTTAGCTTGCGGATTGTTACTGGTGGTAAGTAGTACTTGTATACCGCGAGATAGCAGAAATTTGCAGAATTTTTCTGAGGTGGATGCGAGCGCTCTATCCGAAAGTAGGCGTTTTGATTTGTCACGTTTGGTGACAAGCGTGATGAGACTGACATAGGGAGATACAGAGGTTGTAATTATCCCGTACTCAAGCATTTGTTCGATTTATGTTTGTATTTAAAGTTGGTCATTTAGCGCTACCAGATAAGGAAGAAAGCAACTACCTTGTCTGTCGTAGTATTGATTTATACGGAAGGTATTTTAAGCCTAGGGACGTCGAATTTATTGGCGGCGAAAACGGGTGCAAATTGATGCAGTACCTTGTGTAAATTATAGGGACAGTGACCTGGGTTACTTGTGCCCAAAGTTATGCAAGAGGAGGACATAGAGGCGTTGAAAATAGGATCAGGAACATTACAATGAGGACAAAAAGAGCGTTAGAGTTCACCACGTGTGAGCAACCCGTTCCGGGAGGGGAAGATTTAGTAAATGGGACAGTTGTATTAACCTGTCCATGGGACACGTGTTGCTTGCATGAGGTGAATTTGTACAATGTAGTTGGTAGGGGTACATTATCTTGATACAGGAGTAGCTGAGGACAGTTTATAATTAGAAGAAATCTTTTTATGGAGTTAAGGGATAATATGCCAAAAGGCAAGGGTGTATCTATAATATGGAATTTTAGGTTCTGCGTTGTATTACCTATTTTTAAGTTAAAAAATATATAACCTATGGTGAAAATATTGTTAGCTATGGCGATAAAAGTTAAGTTAAATGGGTGGACAGGTATTTTCTTTTGCAAACTGGTTTCTATTATTTTAAAAGTATTCCGACTGATTATATCGATAGATGCTCCTGTATCAAGTAGTAGAGGTAGGTGTACATTATTGGACAGTTCAGCCCGAACGAGCAATTGCTCAACGAAAATTATGTGAGGAGGAACCTACTGTTGTGCTGTCTTGTGGGTCGGGACAGACCTGGTTTGATGCCGTGGTCGGAGTACTCTAGGGACAACTAGAGTTCACTGCTTGCGCTGTGCTCGTGGTGAAGAGATGGTCGGGGGAGCAGGTAACATACGCTCGCGTTTTAGTAACTCGGAGGGGGGCTTGCAGGAGGTTTGGTGGCTTTCTCAGTCTTTCGGTGTATTGTAGTTGGGCCCGATCTGCTTGGGCGTCGTAGTTGGTGAAGAAGCTCCGCGCCTTTTAGAAACCATCGTAGCGCGGTAGCTCCACATCTCGCGATAGTCCGGTCGCCGCGGACAGCTGATGTAGCGTCCTCGCCAAACTCCCTAGGATATCTGATACCACCGGCGGGGGCGTGGCGTCCTCCTGGCTGGGGGCGACTTCCTGCGTCCTACCGAGGGTGTTTTCTATCTTGGGAAAAGTGGTGTTTTCGTCACTTTCATAGTCGGGATCGGACTCCATGTGCGCCTTTGAGTCCTCCTCTTTTCCCTGTTTCATCTTTCTGTACAGACAGTGGTCTATTTGCTTACTGGTTTCTATTATTTTAAAAGTATTCTGCCTAATTATATCGATAGATGCTCCTGTATCAAGTAGTAGAGATAAGTGTACATTATTGGACAGTTCAGCCCGAACGAGCAATTGCTCAACGAAAATTATGTGAGGAGGAACCTACTGTTGTGCTGTCTTGTGGGTCGGGACATACCTATCCACCCATTTAACTTAACTTTTAACGCCATAGCTAACAATATTTTCACCATAGGTTATATATTTTTAAACTTAAAAATAGGTAATACAACGCAGAACCTAAAATTCCATATTATAGATACACCCTTGCCTTTTGGCATATTATCCCTTAACTCCATAAAAAGATTTCTAATAATTATAAACTGTCCTCAGCTACTCCTGTATCAAGATAATGTACCCCTACCAACTACATTGTACAAATTCACCTCATGCAAGCAACACGTGTCCCATGGACAGGTTAATACAACTGTCCCATTTACTAAATCTTCCCCTCCTGGAACGGGTTGGCGACACAGCTGGGTCAAAGGTGAAATAAACAAACAGAGATTCCACTTAGGAGCGTCTGAACGTCAAGAAGGAATGGGACGAGGAGGTTTCTGGCAGGAAAGGGTTTACCTCTATAGGAGCAGCCTGCGCGGAGGACTGAAGGACTGAAACAAAGGACTGAAGACTGAGGCTTGGGGCCTCCTTTTATAGCCTCGCTGGGTCCAAGCAGGTCACTGTCCTTTTCTGACGTAAACAGGGGGGAAAGTTACATCTTCCAGGAGGGCCACGACCTCGAAAAATTGGACTGGGCTCGATAGGCCTACTTTCTTATTCTCACTTAAGTCTGATAGTTTTAACCTTAATTTTCTCCGGTTAGTCTCCATTCCTTCTATCTGAACAGTTGCTATACTTTATTAGAGTCTTACGCGGTACAGATTAATGTTATTTGATGCTTTCTATTTACACTAAATGACAAGTTATATACAGTCACGTGGTGATATATGTGGTAGTAGATATCTGGATTATTTACAACTATTCCATGGTCTTAAATCATCACACAAACAAACATATATATATATAATATGATTTGAAATGGATAAATCAACTATACATATTTACAAAAATGTTTAAAATGGCATATTTTGTACCTATGGTCAAATTAATTATTTAGAATTATTAATGAATAAATATATATATATATATCTTTTGAAATTATATAATATTTAATTATTAATTAATTATAATTATTGAATATTTTTTTTATTTTCACGTTCTTCAACAATTCTAAGTTTTTGACCAATTTTAGTATTATGCCATTTTTATAATTGTTCTAAATTTGTATAGTTGATTTACCTTTTTTTTTGAAACACTAAATATGAGGTTAATATCACGATGTAACTATGAAAAATATTTTATTATAAAAAAATTAATTAAAAATAAACTATTTGATAGTAACTAATTATTTTTCTATTTTACCTTTAACACGACTGCTCCTTTAAATCTTAATTTAAAAAAATAAAAATTCTTAACATATATATATAATGTAAAATAAAAGGATTTAAAAGCGCGAATGTTTCCCCTATACATAAAACGAACTTCTACTGTCCTTACTGCGATGAAAAAATATAATGGGAGGCCTTGGCTCATCAGTGGTGAACCCTCCCAGCGGTTTCGCCAATTTAATCCACCAGACCGCTTCTCAGAGCTCTAATACTGTATTGGATCATTCTGCTTTTATATGCTACATTGAAGGATGGAATCTTAGAAATGGTTTCAAGTAAACTATGTACATAAGCTTATAGGACAGTAGAATTACATTCAAATATTTGCTTCGAGCAATGCTCTTCAGCAAACTATAAAGACAAGGCCATTAGGAATAAATTAACACAAAGCAATAGCGCGCCATCTATACATATATTTTTTCATCGCAGTAAGGACAGTAGAAGTTCGTTTTATGTATAGGGGAAACATTCGCGCTTTTAAATCCTTTTATTTTATATGTATAGATGGCGCGCTATTGCTTTGTGGTAATATATATATAATGGAAGGAAATAGAGAATTCTTATATATATATCATTTTTCTAATTACCTTTTATTATTTATTCCATTTTTCCAATAGAAACTAATCTTTTCTCCAATAGACTTTCAATAGTCATTCAACTACCTATAATAAATATTTGAAATAGCTTCAGTTTTTTTTTATTTATTACCCAAACTCTCGGTCCTTTGGTTAATGTGTTTTCCAATTTTTCATAAAGTGGGGTTACCTGTTTTCTTTTAAGTAGATTTATATTACAGTGTTTGTTATTTAACGATAGTCATTGTTATTTCTTTTATATTTTCTAACCCTTTCTAGGGTTGTTTTAAACGACCGTTATTTACGCTATAATTCCTTATTTTCTTTCTCAAATAGATATTTTAAAAGATAATAACAGTTAAACATCATTAGGGACTAGCGGGTTACGCTTTACCTTTTATAGCGTTAATTTCTATAATCTAGGTCTTAAATTATATTCTTTGAAAACCCGCTATATAATATTATATATCAATTTTTTCTCCCCATTGAATATAAGCAAAATATTTTAAAAACTTAATTCTGTTGACGTTATGTGGCGCTGATTTTGTTGTTGACACACATTAAAATGTTATAATACCTTTATAAAGGTTGGCGTTCAGCCAACTGAAATATTGGTACAATAAATGATATTTTGATCCAATATATGCCTTTTTATTTAAATAATACTCTGTGTGGAATATAGTGTATCTTTTCATTCCCGTAAATAATCGTTGCAGTAAAGTTTGTTGTATATAGGTTTTATATAGATTTTTGTACATTTTTTTTAAAGAGAAATAATTATTATTATTCATATTAAATAAAATTTAAGACCTTAAGAATAAATTTCTTGATTCACTTAGAAAATAGGTTAGCCAAATATCAGGGTACAGGCTAAATCAACGTTGAGTTGATTTCTACTAGATGGCGCTCTGTCATTTGAAAAACACATGTGAACGTGTTCAGTATATTCTTTTTCATATTTCCTATATCTAAATAGAAAAATGTGTATTTAAAGTGTCATCTTTACATGTGTTTTATCAAATTTAAGTATAAAAACCTATGAATTATTTAGCACACATATATTTCAGACCTTTTTAATCTTCCTCACGTATGCCTCACCCTTTCTCAAGAGATAATTCCAATTAATATTTCATTTATAAATCTCATTTAGATTTAAACATGATTGAAAATTGTTTATATTATGAAATTTGTTTCAAAAGTGAGTGATATTATATATCGAGGAAGAGAAACATACACACTATTAAGAAAAAGGTATCTCCTTTCGTCATCAGCAACTTTCAGTTGCACGATAAGGAGATGCTTTTTTCTTAATTTATACACCTTAATTCCAGTACAATTTCACATTTGTACTATTGTTTCATACAAATTATTGTTTATTCAATAAAAAGCGAATAAGTAATGTTCTTTTCTTGATTTAGAAAGACTATTTGTATTCATATATAAGTTCCTTCATTGATATATACCTCAACAAAACATTTATTAAAATTCGAAACTATTTTAAAGGCGTAAGATTCTTTTTGATATTAAACAATTTCTACTGCCCTTACTGCAATGGAAAAATTAAAGGGAGGGCCTGGCTTATCAATGGTGAACCCTCCCAGTGGTTTCGCCAGTTTAATCTACCATACCGCTGTTATATAGCATTTTTGGAACTTCCTTTTAAAAAACATGTATTACTATAAATTCAACTACAAATTGTAATCCTTTAACATTATACCATATATATATATAAGTTTCTTCATTGTAATATACTTCAATAAAACCTTTATTACTATAAATTCAACTACAAATTGTAACTCTTTAACATTTCACCATATTTATACATAACTAGTTCGCCAAAACGTTCTCTCATGTATCTATATCTTTACTATCGACAGCCCTGTCAGATGCCATATCAAACAGTTAATCAAACTTATCGCATGAAGTACTTTTGTTTCTTACAGAACAAGTCAGCCAAGTTTACTCCATTACTTGGTGGGAATAAGAAAATATAACGTTGAGAGAGTTAGGGATTGTTATAAGAAAAGTTGAAGGTGACAACTTCCTCACTTTAATGGGATCGATTTTACAATTAGCACAACATTCATTCTCGTACGTTTTAATTACGTTTCCCCAAGTTTTCATCAATACTTCGTGGACTCCCTTCTTTCAGCCAACGGTACATTGACACTTTCCTAGAATGTAAGGATGGCGAGTGACACCTCCTTCCTAATCGATCACCGTCAATATATTGGCTGATTTGAGTAATGCAAACTTCAAGCTTTGAATATCCATCTAAATTTTATAGTCACTCAATTTGACACATCATACGGAAAATTCCAGAAATACTTACATAATTAAACAAACTACTCTTCACCTTATCTACGACTGTCCAAACTTTACAGAAGTAAGATATCGATTGTTCCCTGATCTAAATGATTTAACTATCTTACATCAGCCACTTTGTCTATATAAATTTTATGAACTCGGTCGATTAATACATGTAAATTTGTAAATATTTAATTCTTAGTTCTAATTTGTTTGCTGTTTTGTTTGTTTCTCCTGTAAAAGGCGCAAATATTTCAATATCACGCCTGGTTGATTGATAAATTTAAAATAATGATTTTTGAATATGGCGTAAAATTTTATATTAAAATTTCAAATCATATATCATTATGAAGCACGTTTTTCACAATGTCATCATATCTACTAGTATATTTATTTCCAATAAATTTTACGTGAAATGTTTTAATAAACAACGCGAATTTAAAACATCCTTTAATGATTTCATTGCCTCTTGAGCTCCAGAATTTTATAAAAATGGAATTAACCAGTTTTATTACCGTTTTCAAATTTTTATATTGTTTTTTAAATTGTTTTTATTTTTATTTATAAAGTCATGTTTGAATCAAGTTATTACATTTTAAAGTAACTGCCAAAAACAGCGGATATTTTTGTGCAATAACCGAATAAATAATCTGCCGTGACTTAACCTAACCTCCAAATAACGACCACGTCAGGGAGAGGCCAAATACACTCATTTTATTAGGCTATGATCTCATGAAATAAGCTCTATTATACAATATTCGCCATTAAAATTGCCACATAAGAAGGCGACATGCTACTGACGTGATATTTACAAATGTAGGAAGAGAAGAGATTGTACCGCGGATTTCTCATACATAAATTGAATTTTAAACAATCCTTCGTTGTGAAAAGTTGTCGTGATTTTTCATGAAAGATGGGGAAATGGTTACTAAAAGTTTCAAAGTTTGATAGAAGTAGACTTGTAGCACATATCGGGATTGTGGATATCGTACCGCAGTATTGCTGCAAAGGTCGGTCGAGATCCCAGGACTGTTAGCAGAATATGGAATCGATGGTTCAGAACAGTCATACAGAACGATATACTGGATCTCAGCGGAGTTCTATCACTAACAGTCAAGAAGACAGATATGTTATCCTCATGGTCTTTATGATTCTTACGGCCTCATCAAGAGATTTGATTCAAGAAATATGGTCGTTTGCAAGTTTAAAAATCGGCTTAACGACCCTTACGACAATGTTTTCTGTTATTTCGGCGACCATGGCTTCGACCATTGCAGCGAGCCTTTGCACTACATCACAGACAGAATCTTCTTCAATGGTGTGATCAATATATAAAGGTTATGCTATTTTAAAACACCATTTTACACTTTATTGGCATTTCACATTTTAATAATAACAATTTATACCTCAATATAACAACATTTACACTTTATTATAACAATATATTTCATTTATATAACAATATTTGATACTTTAGCAACAAGAATTTCGTTTTTATAAACACGATATTTTAAGATTTTTTATATAGTTTTATTATTCATCGAAATAATTTAATTTTTATTATAATCGGTCAATATATTTTAGACATTTTAATATCTGTTTTAATAAAACATTAGAAATAAAGCATTTGAGATTTTCTCAAGTAAAGTAACTATTTATTATGGCGTTAAGTGAATTCTACATTTTTGCTACAAGCTACTCCCCAAATTAAATTTCAATTGTTTTCATAATTGTTGTTTTAAATAATTTTTTTATTGTTGAATGCAAACATCGTACAAGTTAGCTTTTGGTTTAAATATTTCTCCATTCAAAATTGACTATATTAATATATACTTCGAGTATCAATATTAAAAAGGAAAAATACGCTAAACTATGCATGGTGAATTCTGTGGCCACTGGACATACGTCGGACCTGGAGGCTGTTGAGTGCTGCCTGGAGTATAGGAGCTCCATCTATGCTTCCTGTGGTGAAAATGTATAAGACCTGTGGTCTTAATAAACTGTATGTGTGTATATTATTATCTCCTATTCCTGAATGAAAATTCAATTTTAAAAAAAGTTATGAAAATGGCTAACAATTAAGCTGGTAAACATCTTGTAATGGCAATATAAGAAAGATTTAACATCATATTAAACAGTGATAAACTTTGTTTGAGAAAGTTTCAAATGCTTTATTTCCAATTCTTTATTTGAACGAATATAAAAATGTCTATAATAGAACAATTTCAATAAAAATATTTCGATGAAAACTACAAATCCATATAGTGAAATTGTTGAAACGTTTTTCAAATCGAAAACTACCATTTAAAATAAAAATGTTGTTATTAAAGTGTAAAATGTCTCAAAATTTAAAACCCACTCTATCTATGAATTATTAGATTAGCATGTTAAAGTACCAAACTGAAGAATGGAACTTTATATTAGTAAAACAAATTTGACTTACCAAAAAAAAAAGCAAAGATGGGAAGAACACACAAAATATTCAATTTAAAACTGAACCCTACCCAAGTCTATTAAAGGTTGAGATAGTGCGTGCTGATAGCGGGCTGTTTATAAAACATCTTTCAATTTTCTCCACTAGATGGAGCGACTATCTCTGACAACATGCCTAACAAAAACACAGCGTTTTTGTCAACAGAGAATAAAGTAGATACCTCAAAACCTTAATAAATAAAAACACACATAGTTCCTTATTCCCTAAAAATTCTTTTTTTTTTTCTGCCTAAATGAACAAGATAAGCTTTCGGAGAATCACTTTACTCTACATCGCTTCTCGGCCTTTTGGCTAAGATCAAAGTGTAGCACATCGAGTATGTAAATGGCGGAACACTGAAATAATTTTGCATACCTAGCATCTATTTGTCTTTAATTACCTAAATTAGGGGTAATATGAATGTTTATACAGTAGAACATCCATGAGAGAACAACCGCTAGCAGAGACATCTCTACAAAGGACAGTTTTCATTTGCAAAACTACCATTATTACTATTTAGAAGCTCTCCTGTAAGAGGACACCTCTCCTTAAAAGACAATTTAGATCTGCAATTAGGTGTCCTTTACAGGGAGGTTTCACTCTGTATATTGGAGCATTATATTAGAATTTTTATGATGTGTTACCTCCTCTCTGAAGTACATATAAAATGATTTGACCTAAGGTAATTTACGCTCTAATGAGATACCGTCTCAGGCAACTCCACCAAAGAAGTATCAGCTATATGAGCTGTAGACATTTTATCATGGAGGATATTACTAAGAGTGTTTGCTATCGCATTGAATATTGCAGAATATATTTTAGATATTCAAGTACTTCGCCAAAGTTTCTATTTGTAATAAACGCCTGTGGAAGAGTTATTTAACTCGAAAGCTTGCCAATCCTAATAAATTAGAAAAATAATATTTTTGCGGAGTACTTGATTAAGTATTTAAGAGTGTTTTATTGATGCTTTTTAGTCCACGTTGATTTTTCATTGTTGCCATGTAAGTAAGCTTGTATCAAGATTTGAACCAATACTCTAAGTATTCAGGGGGATCAGCAAAAATGCTAATTACCCCTAAGTCCGTCTATATCTCCCATGTGTCGATTGTCATTATTCTTGTTTTAGCAGATTTTCCTTTCCATGGAAAGACTTTTGATCATAATATATGTTATTCTCCCGACATTGTGCCTGGAATCTATATTCGACACTCCATACTTTCTTCCAGCCATAGCACCAACGCTCCGAGTATTAGACAACATGTCCAAACATGCTGAATCGCCTACTCTCATAGTTACCAGAAGACCGCATCTGATGATTTAAAGTGCATCTTCATTTTACATTCTTTCATTTCATGGCAATCTAATCATTCGGAACCACTTATAGAAAGCCTGTTAATTTATAATTTCTGTCGTTCTAAAGTTTCAGTTCTCAAGGCATCTACACTCATGTAACAACTTTAAGGAAGTTGTACCATTTAGCATGTATATCGGAATTCAAACAATAACTGTGAAAAAGATTCATACACAGTGACCTTTATTGGAGACACACGAGATAGCCAAGTGTGAACAAAATTGCCTCTGTCTCCTTAAAAAAAAAAAAGAGAGAAAACTGGCGACATCAGAGACTTTCCCCTTCCTTAAGGTTTGCCCATGAGTATATATACCTGCTTGAAATGAAGCTTTCGATAAAGTTCTTTATGTTTTAAAGGATTATTTGAATGTTCCATCGCATGAGCTCTAATTTAGGGCTCTGGTTAAAATACATTTTCTTAAATCACACATATTACACTTGTGAATGTTCACCCGCCCAGTTCATCTTATAAAAAAGATATGAAGTGAATATAAAAAAATATTTCCTCTCTACATATGTCAACAATGTATTTTTACCTGAATTCCGTTAACTTTTTCTGTTGTCTCCATTGAGCCTCTGATACATCTGTATAAATTGTTCTTTTTGAGTTTTTGGCTTGTATCCAAGAAGATCCGAGAAAAAAAACTGAAGATTTGTATTTATTACTAATTTGAGGTCATGAATAAGCAGTCCGAAAATCAAACCTAAACTCCCAACAGTTTCCGAATTGAAAACGTTCATAACCGACAAACATCATTTTCATATATATCGATATGTCTGGAAAGTTGGCGTTCTGCCCTCCAACCCTGGTTATAAATATATTTCTTTATGATGGGATTGTTATAGATGTACATATCTTTTTCCTCTTTTAAATGTTAAATAGATGTATTAAAATATCACTGTTTGGAAATATCTAATAATATATAATAGGTGACGCTTTTATTCCCTCTAACCACTTTCTACCTTTTATTATAAATCTGACGTGCATCTTCCAAGGATTCCATCGAAGTCTTGGAACTTTGTCCCTAGTAACTTTGCGTCATTTTTATTGCGGCGTGAAGAGCGGTTTTGTCGTCGTATCGTCATCTATAAGGACATCGTCATCTTGAAAGAAAGTCTTAGCTTTGACACGGCGGTGGAATCCTGGAGCCAGTCTCAAAAATGTAGATCACAGCATCCATTGCTTCAAGGTCTTCTCGGCGATATTCAGTTTGTCTTCCCTAATTTACCCGGCATCTCCACCAAAATGCCGCGTGGATATTTATGAAAGACAAACTTCAGGATGATACAGCAATTTAGTTTAGGCAAGAACAAAACTATTAATGGTAAAAAAAAGCTAAATAATAAGGAAAGTTTATAAAAGTAACAAAATATAAACATCAAAAATGATACTCTGTTAATAAACTTATAATTACTTTGCAATAATATATATTTCAAAAAGATTTTTAAATGATCTTTCAAATATATTAAGTACTAGCCGAATGACCCGAGCAACGCCCGGGTTTTAACCGATTGAATGCTTTTATTCAAATACTATTCGTTACAATTATAAATTGGCGCCGTGGATGTCATTCTTGTATAATATATAAATGAGTTTTAAAAATTGTAAAAAAAAAATGCATCGGCCGGGAATCGAACCCGGGCCGCCCGCGTGGCAGGCGAGCATTCTCGCCATTGAACTACCGATGCTTATAAGAAATGGCCATATTTAGGTATTTATTCCATTCACAAAAGCAAACGGTGACAGAATTAAGAATTGATTGATGACTCTGATACTTGTATATATAAGTTTAAATAAGAAATACACATGTGACAGGTTAATGTACTTGATACTTATACGGTATTCTCGAATATATCCGTTGTGATGGTCTGATACACTAGTATATTCACTCATGAACAAAACATAAGGAAGTTATAACTTTTAGCATGTATATCGAGATTTAGATAATAACTCTAAAAGATATTTGATACACAGTGAACTGTATTGAAGACACATGGGATAACCAATTGTGAACACAACTGCCTCTTTCTCCTTAAAAAAAAAAAAACAGAAGACTGGCAACATTAAAATATTTCCACTTCCTCAAATTGTCCATTATGTACTTTGGAACGATCATAAGGGATGGATTTGTTCTTTCATAACTAAATGTATTTTTAATTATAATTTATTTTTTATTAATGAATATTTTTTTAATATTTGAAAATACACCTGTTAATTCATTCAGTATATTTTACTATTTATATGTCTTCAAATATTAGTCTGGCTGTTCTAATTTTTATATTTCGGTGTATAATTTTGGTATCTTTGAAACGTGAGTTGTTATTAATATGCTATAGCTTTAGAAGATCAGTGGATATTGGCATTAGTTTTAATGTTGTTTTGGTGTCATTCTATTATTATGCTGATGGTTCACAATGTTTCAGCCAAAGAAATCGAACATAGAATTTGGTATCTTACCTTGTTGCTTCTGTTTTTCTTTTTAAACTAGTGATGGGATATTAAATTATTTTTCCGACGTTTTTGAACTAAGTTTTGATTTTATGTATTTGCAGTTTGCAGGGTTTTACTGTCGATGTTATAAAAATGAAATAGAACAGATTGAAAGGAAGGGTCCAATCTCACGTGAATATATTCCAGGTTGGTATCTGTTAAAGTAAGATGAGAACTTGATATATGCATGTAAATGTTTGTAGATGAATTCTAGTTCTTCGGATTATATCCCTTTGTTCTGGAGTTATATGTAAAATTTACATATATTATTCTATATGTAAGTTCGGTGATCCATCAGAGAACGGATAATTGTATTCTCCAAAGAAAATTCGGGGTTCCTCCAAAGCCTGCAACATTTTATTTCCCGAAACAATTTCGGGGAGCCTTCAATTTTGGGTTAATATTATTCTCTGAAGCAATTTCGGGAAGTCTCCAAGTTTAGCATAATTTTATTTCCAAAAACATTTCATGTAAATATATTTCAAAGTAAGTACATCATTCGATGTTCAAATAAGTTATTCCAAATTTCAGAACATTCAATGTTCAAATTAATTATATATCCCCGTCCTGCTCATATCCTGTAATGTCTAAATGATTTATTCCAGAGTCTCAGATGATTCAATTTTCAAATAAATATTCCTAGGTTTCGATAATTCAGCGTTCATATTAAATATTCCTCGAGATCAAACCATTCAACGCTCACATATCTAGTTGGAAGTCGAGATTATTCAATGTTCAAATAAATCATTTTTACTGAAGTTCCGAGCATTCAACGTTTAACTATATCCTTCAGAAGTTTGAATATTCAATGATCAAATAAATTATTCTCCAAGTTCCGCACGCGATAATTCAACGTTCAAATATATCATTCAGAAGTTTTGAATTTTCAGTGTTCAAATATATCATTCAAGAGTTTGGGACACTCAACGTTCAAATATATAATTTATTCAGGAGTTCGGAACATTCAACTTTCAAATATATCATTTATTCAGAAGTTCGAAACATTCAACGTTCAAATATATAATTTATTCAGGAGTTCGGGACACTCAACGTTCAAATATATAATTTATTCAGGAGTACGGAATATTCAACGTTCAAATATATAATTTATTCAGAAGTTCGGAACTTTCAACTTTCAAATATATCATTTATTCAGAGGTTCGGAATATTCAACGTTCAAATATATAACTTATTCGGAAGTTCGGAACTTTCAACTTTCAAATATATAATTTATTCAGAAGTTCGGAATATTTAACGTTCAAATATATCATTTATTCAGGAGTTCGGAACATTCAGCGTTCAAATATATCATTCAGAAGTTCCGAAAATTCAACGTTCAAATATATCATTCAGAAATTCCGAAAATTCAACGTTCAAATATATCATTCAGAAATTCGGAACATTCAACGTTCAAATATATCATTCGGAAGTTTGAAAATTCAACGTTCATATATATTATTCAGAGGTTCCGAAAATTCAACGTTTAAATATATAGTTCGGAAGTTTTTTTAAATATTAAATGATCAAATAAATAATATATTTCCTAGTATATGTTTTTCAAGTCAAATATATAATTCAAAAGTTTGAAACATTCAATTAATAAAAAAAAAATGCTCAAATATCTTGAGGTTATTCATTGTTCAAATAAATTACTTCCGAAATTAATATCTTTCAAGGTTCAAATAAATTAATTATAAAGTCCAGATCATTCAATGCTCAAATAAAATATTCCCGAAGTTAAGGCCATTCAACGTTGAATCCAGAATTCAGATCATTCAACGATCAAATAAATTATTCCAAAGTTCAGATTTTTCAATGGTCAATAAACGATCTAGAATTTCACGCAGATCATTCAACGTGCCATTATATATATAGTATTATATAGAGTGTATAGAATCTTTAAAATATATATTCCATTGTTGAGCCATCACCTAGTGATCTCTCAATAATTCAAAAAGGAATATATTAATAACATTCATCTTACTTTAAAATATTTTATAAACATGTATATCGTTCCTAATCAGTTCAAATTCAAAACTTGTAAATCCATCAAATAGATATTCGAGCCTTCAAAATATCTTCCAAAATAAATAACAGAAATTATAATATAAATTCCAATTTTTGATACGATCAGAAAATAAAACCCGAAATTTCAAATTATTTAAATTCATAATATATCATCAGAAAATTTACTAAATTAATATTATGACATTATTTTGAACTTAATTAGCCATTTTCATATAGAAATATAATATCGCTTTGATAAATTGATTCATATATGTATAGGCATTTATAAAAAAATATATCATTAGAGAAAATGTATTATCGAAATCAATCGCTATTTAAATTTATTCAAATTCATCACAAAGATCAAATTATCAACGAGAGATTCAATACTAATCCCTATTTATTCACATTTAAAAATATATATGCAAAGTATATACATCAGTATAATGATAGAAACTATCCTTTCTAAGAGAAATCTTATAGAGAAAAGGGAATATATATATAAAATAATCAGAGTATACATTTTAAAACTGTATCAAATTTTTTATATGTTATTATATCAAACGTATTATACTGTATAAGGCTTCATTATCATTATATCAGCACGGAGATAGAACAAGACAAATCTACATATATAATTAATATGACATTGTATGCTCATAAAAATGATATAATGTCATCAAATGTCAGATTTTAGTAAGGAAATATGATGGTTAGGAACAAAAAGGTTTTAATGGATGCATTGAAAAGGTTTTGTGTGCAATGGCATCAATGTAGAACAGTTTGCAATGGTATCAGTGTTATTTCTAATATTCAAAAACAAAATGTGCATATAACGCGCCATCTTTATAGATTAAAGGAAACTATTTAAATCCCCTTTTTATATACATAACTTTCTATTATTCTTACAGCAATGAAAAAAAATGTTGACTCTCCCAATAATTTCACCTCAGAGTAAAGAGAGCCGAAATTTGTTCATTTGAAAAAGAAAAATCGCCTTAAAGAGTTTCATTTTCAATATATTTCTATAATATTATTGATACATAGAGAACAGTTTGTGAAGGTATCAGTATGAACCAGCGGAACGCCCTGTATAATTGACAACACCATGTGACAAAATATATCAGAGATATTGCCAGGTCAATAGCGAGAGAGCCGACTCGACCATTATCCAAATTGCCTCTCAGTCTTTATGGCCCCTCATATCTCCACCTCCCTTCATCTTCGAGCCTACACCACCATTCACACCCCATACAGACGGCCAAACAGGCAATGCTTGAAAGATGTTTGAAAGAGGGCGACTATCCCTGAGTGTTATCCATAAATTTTATATACTACAATAGTAAGTTTTCAATACTATCAAATAAGCCAACCATGTATATTTACCTAATATAGCCCTTTCAATCAATCGTTCTGTATGCCACTATGAAACATATTCACATTAAACATATTCTATATCAAACTCTAGAACCACAACAATATATTCCATATCAAACTCTGAAGCCACACCTTTTTAATTCATCTTGGCTTATAAAGCCACGCCTTTTTATTTCCCCTAGGTCACTGAAGCCACGCTTTTTAATTTCACCTAGGTCACTGAAGCCATGCCTTTTTATTTCACTTGAGGCTTCTGAAGTCACGCCTTTTTATTTCACCTAAGGCTTCTGAAGTTACGCCTTTTTATTTTACCTAAGGCTTTTGAAGCCACGCCTTTTTTATTTCACCTAAAGCTTCTGAAGCCACGCCTTTTTATTTCCCCCTGAAGCCGCGTCTTTTTTATATTTAATATATAATTTCCTTGCTCGATGCAACCACTGAGCTAAAACTAGCACTCTGATTGACTAAGGAACTCAACGCTGATTGAGATCACGTGATAGTAAAGTACAAATCATCGAGTAAGTAAAGGGGGTATCATATATATACACAAGTGTACATATAAATACTCAAGTATATATATATATATATATAAACCTCAAGGCGCCTATAATTTTGAATATATTTCCCACTTTCGACACTTTTTTTTTTGGCGTGTAGAGTTCGCATAAAACGGATGGTGCACGCTGGAGAAATAAAAATATTTGTTATTTTAGATATATTTCTACTTAATTCTCTTATAAAATATACAAGTATCAGAGTCATCAATCAATTCTTAATTCTGTCACCGTTTGCTTTTGTGAATGGAATAAATACCCAAATATGGCCATTTCTTATAAGGATCGGTAGTTCAGTGGTAAAATGCTCGCCTGCCACGCGGGCGGCCCGGGTTCGATTCCCGGCCGATGCATTTTTTTTTTTTTAATTTTTAAAACTCATTTATATATTATACAAGAATTACATCCACGGCGCCAATTTATAATTGTAACGAATAGTATTTGAATAAAAGCATTTAATCGGGTAAAACACGGACGTGTCCCGGGCCATTCAGCTAGTAACAATATAATCGTTGTCTTTAAAAATAATGAGCGTGCTGCTATTTAAAATAATAATATTATTATTTTATATTAAGGAAAAAAAATTGTACTTTATATTAAAATAATTATTCTAAACGCGCGCGTATGTTAAATTTTGCATATATATTTTTAAATATTTAAATTTCCTAATGAAGTTTCTTTAATTATTAAATAATTTCAATTTCAATATTCTATCCATATAAGATATTTATTAGTTGAAAATATTTATATTACAATACAATACTACACAACACAATATGAGTTCTGTACTTTTGTAGTTTTAATTAAGAATTAAAAGAAGAGAATATACAACCTCTATGTACATTTTAAATAAATTTCAAAGCCATAACTTGAGTAATAAAATAAAGGCTAACAACTTTTCTAAGCCTAAAATTAAGATGGCTTCGTTAGTTATTTTTGCCAGCAGACGAACCCCTTAATTTGGTCGTTAGGATTTGAAAATAAATCAGCATTCAAATTGCATAATAAATTTTACCATCTGATAGAGCGCTTTTGTTTTACTTTATTTTTATTTAATCGTCTAAGATCCTTTTCTCCTTTTACATCATTAGCAGCTCAAAGCTCGCTGAAATTTCTTTTGTCTTCAAAAGTCGTCTGCAATCTTTTGTTTTTCAAATGATTCTATTACTAAAAGGAAGTGTGTAGAGCTTCTTAAAAAAAAAAAAGAAATTCAACTTTAGTTAAAAGACATTTTCTCTATTTCATAATGTATTTTCTTAAACAATTATTATTTTTTTGTGTTTACACACTTTTAGAGTCATTTATTTTTAAGTCCATTTAATTCAACACTTTCGGAACTCGCTTAATGTTTGAATAACAATAAAATAATGGACAGCTGAGTTAATTACATTGTTAAAGTCAGTTTCTAAATTAAAAAATGAACATCTTCCTTCCATATTCCATATATTTGTGTGTTGTTGAATATCGAGCAATCCATTTTTGATAAATTAAAATGAAGACATATTTTTTATCAAATATATTTATTGAAAACAAAATTTGATATTTCAATGAGGCCTTTCGCCTATCTTTTTCTAGAAAATCACATTCCTTGTAAGCAAATCATCCGCGTGATGCACGAGAAGTATTGTTTGTATAACATATGCTGGTGTGTGACCAAATTATTTGATTTTTGAATAAATTATTTTCTTCAGTAATAAATTTCTATATTTATTTGACTATTTTTATTTTAACTGTAGGTATGATTGTGGTATTTCTATCTTCCTATTGTTGCTATTTTATCTTCTATAGATGCCCAGCTCTCCAGAAATAATATTGTGTGTTTATCCTGTATATTGTTGTATAAAAATATTGTATTATCGAAATTTGGTATGTGCCCTTGTTTAATTGCATGGTCTACAAGTAACGATAAAGGGATATGGTTCTCCAATGTAGGATGATGTACAGGATTTACATGGTATGCGGTATATGAGATTGGATCGGGTTTCGTTTGGTTATAGGGTGACGGAGAAGGTTTCTTAGGTTTGGAGCGGACTGGTATCTGACATTGATATTTTATTTTTTGAGAGTTCTGCCTATTCTTTCTATTCCATAGCTGTAGGGTAGTATGCAGGATGTATTCTGGCCTTGACTATTGTTTGTTGATGGGTTTCTATTTCTATAAATATGTCTGTTTATAAATTGTTTAGGATAATCGTTAAATTGCAATTCCCCTAGGATAATATTTTTATTTATTTTTCAATGATTTCTATATTTTGAGAACAGTGGGTTAGGATTCTTTTAAATAATTTAATCACCGATATTTTATGGTTTATGGGGCCAAAGAAATTGAGGTATGATCCTGTGTGGGTAGGTTTCCGGTATATATATGTTTTAATGCTATTGTTGGTCCTCGTAAGTTTTATATCTAGGAAAGATAAAGTTCCATTTTCTTCTAATTCATTAACTTTTCTAAATTTATAATCTTCAAATTTTTGATATCGTGGTTATTATATGCTAAATAGGTGTTTTCAACTACAGATAATCGATAATATATGTAAATACGTTATCTAAAATAGATAATAATTCAAATTGTTAATGATAATGTAATTGATTTTAACGTATTTTGAGCTATTTAATAATTATAAAACTATTTTAGAGGCGTATTATTCTTTTTAAAATAAAACAATTTCTACTGTCCTTACTGCGATGAAAAATTAAAGGGAGGGCCTGGCTCATCAGTGGTGAACCCTCCCAGCGGTTTCGCCAGTTTAATCTACCATACCGCTGTTATATTGCATTTTTGGAACTTCCTTTTATAGGTGACCGTTTAAAACGGTCACCTATAAAAGGAAGTTCCAAAAATGCAATATAACAGCGGTATGGTAGATTAAACTGGCGAAACCGCTGGGAGGGTTCACCACTGATGAGCCAGGCCCTCCCTTTAATTTTTCATCGCAGTAAGGACAGTAGAAATTGTTTTATTTTAAAAAGAATAATACGCCTCTAAAATAGTTTTATAATTTGATAACAGATGGCGCTCTATTTAATAATTATTATAGGAAAATATCGGTGATTAAAAAAACTAATCAGATATAATATCAGTAATTTCTTATATCATGGCTTGCTTGATTTTAAATCATGAATCCTCTTATAAACATTATTCTCTTTTATAACTCTTATTGATTTAAGATTTCTTCTGACTGGCGTGTCAATTTCAGGAAATGTATTTGCTACATTTGGCCATTTCTGTTGTGACTTATACATCTGTTTTATTATTTTACTGTTTTACCGAGGGGGACAGTGGAAGGATGATCTAAACCGTTGGTTTTCGGCCGCTACGACCCGCGAAATTGATTTCGCTTCAATTCCCGCATTGGACACTTTTTTTCTGATTAAAAAAAATGCTCCAATGGCCCCCGATTCTTGCAAAAATCCAACCCCACCAGAAAATGCAAGTAATCAAACGGGGCTCGGATACATTTGTAAGTGCAAAGTCGAAATGCTTTTCACATGTGTAGACAGGTGGTGCACTTACAATAAAAGCAGTCGCCTTCTTCTACCCACCATGATTATCATAGCCTATACCACGTGTACTAGGGATAAGCAAAAAAAAAACTGTTTTACCAATTTAATTCAAATATATATATATATTTCTTTCAGGTTAATATGCTGGAATGGCATAATTTGTACATAGCGTTTGGATACAAATATCATAATGCCTAATATTCGCCAGTTTAATCTAACAGACCGTTCTAGGGTTTACCACTGATGAGCCAGCAGGCTCTCTTAATATTGTTTCTTTCACAGCAAAGTAGGAAATAGTTTGAATAAAGACAAAACTACGCTAATAGTTTGAAACATCAATAACAGATGACGTGTTATGGCTTTGTATTCAATCATACTGTTTATTAGGTTCTTCTATTTCTATAAGAAATGACTGAACTGCGATGGAATATTATATATACGAAAAAAAAAAAACAAGTATTATTGGTTGTTTTATGTATATATAGGAAGCTAAAATGAAATGGTTCATTGAAGAATGTTCTTCAATTTTATTCTTTTTAGAGTAGGTTTATATATAAAATATCCTCTTATCGACACCCCATACATTGGAATAACAAGTTTCTATCTCTTTAATACAAAGCAATGACGCGCGCCATCTATATATAACGAATAAAGACATTAGGACTCGAATGTTTCTTTTCTTAAATAAATCAAACTTCTACTGTCCTTACTATGATAAAAACAATAGTTTATTTCTTTATTGCATAGTGTTTTCTCCTGTAAAAGGACGTTAGTGCCCGAAAGCTGAAGATTAAAGATTTTGAAAAGAAACTTCTACTTAGAAGCCTGATATTTTTACCTTAATAACTTTGATCTTAGCCACCCAAAAGGCCGAGATCAGCATATTGTATAGTATCAGTGTGTTGACCAATAATGCTATATAGGATGTATTAAATATGTATATAGGATTATTCTGTAGATAATTGTTAGATAGAAGTTGATTCGGAAAAAAATATATAGCCACATCACACACACAACCAATATAAGAATTGAAACTATTAAAGCTCGAAAGATTCTTTATAATAATAATTCCAACTTCTACTATCCTTACTGCAATGAAATAATTATTGGGAGGGCTTTGCTTATCAGTGGTGAACCCTCCCAGCAGTCTCATCAATTTAATCTACCAGACCGCTTTCTTAGAGCTCTAATACTGTGTTGGATCATTCTACTTATATATACAACACTGATGGGTGGAATCTAAGAAATGGTATTTAATTAAACTATGGACATACGCTTTTAGGACAGTAGATTTGAATATAAATATTTGCATCGAGTAATGCTCTTTTGCAAATAATAAGTACAAGACCAGTTAGGCATAGTTATTTTATTTATTTAACAATCGACGTTTCAGTAACTCGTTCTTCTGAGGAGAGTGTCAATGATTTACTGAAACTATTGGTCATGTAGCTGTATAGGGTTATTTCAATGACACTTCGGCCAGTAAGAGTTTTTTATTTTCTCAACGTTTCGACAAAAATATTTTGTCTTCGTAAGGAGAAGTAAATAAAACATTTGGCAAGGCGAAACAATTTTTAACGCCTTGCCGATTGTTTTATATTTATTCACTTCTCCTGACGAAGACAAAAGAATTTTGTCGAAACGTTGAGAAAATAAAAACACTCTAACTGGACAAAGTGCCTATTTTTCATAGAAATATGAATGCTGGCCAGGCAGCCTCTATCTTTGCAATCTATAGGCTTAGTTATAAATAGCATCGTACTATGTTAAGACATTCAATAGTATTGGATGGAATATAACGAGGGAGCAGGGAACGATATATAAATCACATTATGCAGATTCTAACGAGGGTATTAAACTTTCATTTGAAATAGGAATTAAAAACCAATTTTTCTCTAATCGTCGTTTAATATTTGAAAATATTGAAAATATTTTTTGTTGATCCTAGCAATTTCTCTCTAATATGTTTGACACTAAGGTTCTTTTAATATACACCTACTTTCTCAGAGCAACACTCATGAACAAACTTGATGAAGTTTCATATTTTGATATTGCCGGTCTTCTGTCTTTTTTAATGAGATAGAGACAATTTTGTTCACACTTGGTTATCTCGTGTGTCTTCCATAAAAGTACTATGTATCAAATATCTTTCAGAGTTATTGTCTGAATCCCGATATACATGCTGAAATACAACTTCCTTAAGTTTTATACATTAGTGAATTTAAATATCTCCCTAGAATTCCATCTCGTACTTGTCAATATATATGTTGCATTAGGTTTGAAATATAGATTACATAGGTATTGAATTTATAGGAAATTTTAGGGCGAGCCATTTAACATACACTCATGGACAAAACCTTTTTGCCTGTTCATCGGGATTCAAACAATAACTCTAAAAGATATTTGATACATAGTGACCTTTATTGAAGACATACGAGATAACCAAGTGTAAATAAAATTGCCTCTGTCTCTCTAAAAATAAAAAACAGACGACTGGCGAGATCAAAATACGAAACTTCTTTAAGTCCTCCTCACTATAGCGAACACAAGTCAGACACTGGCTCACTATAACCAGTTTAATAAGATATTAATATTCTAAAATTATGATTCCTCAAATCATATATCATTTGGGGAATCCTGGGATATGTTTCCTGTATAAATCTTTTATCAAAATTTATTCTAAATGTTCCTTCATCCCAAATGATAAGAAATTATGATGTTGGTACATAGAATTGATTCGTAATAGCGTAATTTGGTTATAACCTTAGTATCTTTAATGGGATGGAATTTGATATTAGATTATAAGGAATGGTTCGCTATATCCAAGATTCGTTTTAGCGAGGTTCTACTGTATATATATATATATATATATATATATATATATATATATATATATATATATATATAAATAAATAGTTGTTTAGTTTTATAGTTTAGTTTTGTATTAAAATTATCTTTATTACTTTGATTATTTAAATTCAAAAATTAAATTTAAACTAAACTATGAAACTAAACAACTATTTATTTTTATAATTAATTTAGATTTAGCTTGCTAATCTAATCAAATCTACTTGATATAAATTATCATTATTATCAGTTTACTCTTTAAATTTTAAATATAGAATCACTATTATATTTTTATTTTATAGTTTTTACACTATATATATATATATATATATATATATATATATATATATATATATATGTGATGATGATGAATTACGTATACACCTACTTGTAGTTCTCGATTGTAATGCTTTATGTTTTAAAATATAATCTATTAAAAATAGTTTACTACAAAATGACTCTCTAAGCTTATTTTGTATTCACAAATAAGACATGGATATGTTTAATCAAATTAAATTGACTTTCATCATGAAATTTTCTTTTATATTTTTACATCACAAATATACATAGAGATAGACTGATTAAAAATTAAAACATTTTAATATATTATCTATTATCCCTCTGTGAAGTGTATTAAAAATACTGGAATAAATGTTAGAGTTGGGGCGAAACAATATCCAAACATAGATAGAATTATTTTGAAAATAGAGCAATCCATACTTAATTTATTGTAGAACGACTTTTGACAAATTTTACCGCAAATGTTTCTTTTGAACGAAAAATCGTAATTTATTTTGAGGAGAAATAACGACCTTTTTTATCCTTAGGGATGAAGTATGAAAGGAAGAATTGTGAAGAGTAATGATGAAAAGCCCACGATGTTCCGCTTACCGGGAAGATGCCATGTCCACTAGACTACCCTGGACATAATTTCCCGTTTGTAAATATTATATAAAGTTAATTTATAATACAATATAATGCGGCTTATGTATGCGGCTGTATGTTATTGTATAAGGACGTTGGACAAACCTCATACTTCATCCCTAAGGATAGAAATATTCGTTATTTCTCGTTAAAATAAATGACAATATTTCGTTCAAAAGAAACATTTGCAGTAAAATTGGTCAAAGTCATTATACAATCATAAGCCGCATTATATTGTATTATAGATAGAATCCAATGGTAAAGCCTCTCAAAGAGTCCAATCAGCTTATTTATGGAGGATATACAAGAGAAGGGCTCGTAACATTAACCATTAGATTTACATTCATTCAATTTCTCATATATATTCTTCAAGTACCGTTATACCGTTTTTTTTACAAAGGTTTGATTTACATAACTTTGCATGATCAACATGAATACATTAATAAACATTCTCAGTAGACTTTGATAATCCTAATTCATATAGTTGTATAATCAAGTCTACATACAACCTTATAGTAATTTGATTTTATACACCTCACAGAGCGCAAATACGTCGTTTTCAACACTTAAATATTATTTACATACATTATGTAATATATGCATATATATATAAATGTGGACATTATTCACTTGACTATATTTACATTTCATTGCACAAAGCTTCAATTTATTTATATTATTGGCCCTTTTATCTCATACAAATAAGTCGATTTGCAAAGGTGGGTCAAAAATGTAGGAAGGTAAAGTACGGTAGTGGTCGACCAAGGGACAAAACAGAAAGGAAGGACAGAGCGATTGTCAGAACGGCTGTCGTAGCACCGGATTCTACGTTATCTATCATACAACGTGTGACCGGCACACCAATGACCATCAACAGAAGACAGAGAGAGCGGAATCTAAGAGCTCGCCGAACGTTACGATGCCTACCCCTCAAACCCGTACACCGACAAGTCCGACTACAGTGGTTTCGGGAGCGATATACTTGGAAACTGTGCTGACTGGGAACTTATAGTCTCTAGTGACGAATCTCGTTTCTTACTATGTCCTGAAGACCGTCGAAAAGGTGTTTGGAGACGTCCTGGGCAGCGTGTGGATCCTGGCCTTACTTTCAAAGATCACACAGGTTCGCCACAGGGCGTTATGGTCTGGGGTGCCATTTCATTTGTTAAAAGGATCCCATTGGCAGTGATTCATGGCATCCTGACAGCACAATGGTACGTAGATGACATTCTACGGCCTGTTTTGTTGCCGTTCTTCTCACTTCACGCATTACATTTCAACAAGATAATGCCCGGCCACACACAACACGTGTTACTATGAATTGTCTTCAATCTTGCCGAACTCTTCCGTAGCCAGGAAGGTAGCCTGATCTCTCACCCATAGAGCACATCTGGGACGTGATAGGAAGGCGATTACAACCACCCTGTAATGTCGACTATTTAGCCTGACAAGTTGGAGACAATTTGGTAAGAAAACGCAAAACACTATATATGCGGAAATTTATCAGTCCATGACACGCTGGGTGGCAGCCTGCACACAGACTAGTGAGGGTCCAACGACATATTAACTTTCTCAATTTGTGGCGATCAAACTCTAGAATACAACAATTAATTGTTCTGAAATTTTAATTAATATTTCCCCTTATGCATGTTTTTCACATGCACCAATTTTTATCCCATTTGAAAAACTCCTTTTTGGTGCGTCGAAATTTTGTTATAGAGTGTATTAAAACACCTGTTTAAACCTAATGACAATGCAAATTGACAAATTCTCAGACTTCATGATGTTCAGGAATGTAATAATTTATATATTTGATTTTACAGATAAAAAGAAATGTTGTAAGCAATTTTCAATAAACTTCCTCACTGTGTAAGGTTTTTACTGACTGATTTAATCCTACTAGCATTGAAGGTTACAGAATTTCAAACTTCTGGGAATCCGTGGTAGTCGAGAATAGAGACTAGAGTGGAGATCTGTATATTTCCTTTCAAACGAAAAAAATAGGGGTGGCCGTTTCTCTGACGTGATGAGAGCCCAATAAAATGTGAGGAATGGACTAATTTATATTATTTTATTATCTATATAGATACTAATTTTCCATTTCGAAATTTTTGCGCTCAATTATTAATATATCCTCAGACCTGATAAAAGTCTGAAAATTCTCTACACTCACTCAATCGACCTAACAATGTAAGTGTATAAAATATCAGACTTCTAGATGGTGGTGATTATCTAGATGGACTATAGATAGAAATTTGCATATACAAATATATATTTGAAAAGGTAAAAATTAATATCAGGTAAATAGTTTCTTTTAATTTAAATTTGCAAGCTTTCGAGCAAATATACTGCTCTTCAACGGGCTGATATTCTCTCTCTCTCTCTCTCTCTCTCTCTATGTACAATCTCTAAATAATATATATACAGAATAATTGAAAACCTTTGTTATTAGCATGTGCTCTCGCGGGCGTGCATCAGACTGTTACCAGCTAAAGTAAAATATATTATACTGGGATTAAATATCTATACATTCCAATAATTATCAATATTTAGATTATTTGTCAGGGATATTGTTATATTGGGTTGGGAGGTCAATTTTTCTATTAATGCTATTTATTTTTGATGATACCAGTGCTTCCAGGAATAATCGTTGTTGCTTTCTTTCTATGTCATGATAATGGGCTATTGCTTGTTTGAGATTAAATGTGTGTCCAGTGGTGCAGGTGTGTTGATATACTAAGGATCTATTGTCTCTGTATCTTATGTTTCTCTCGTGTTCTTTTAGTCTGGTCTCTATTGTTCTACTGGTTTCTCCTATATGTGGCATTACATTATAGAGACCAGACTAAAAGAACACGAGAGAAACATAAGATACAGAGACAATAGATCCTTAATATATCAACACACCTGCACCACTGGACACACATTTAATGTCAAACAAGCAATAGCCCATTATCATGACATAGAAAGAAAGCAACAACGATTATTCCTGGAAGCACTGGTATCATCAAAATTAAAGAGCATCAATAGAAAAATTGACCTCCCAACCCAATATAACAATATCCCTGACAAATAATCTAAATATTGATAATTATTGGAATGTATAGATATTTAATCCCAGTATAATATATTTTACTTTAGCTGGTAACAGTCTGATGCACGCCCGCGAGAGCACATGCTAATAGCAAAAGTTCTCAATTATTCTGTATATATATTATAAAGAGATTGTATATAGAAAATCAGCCCGTTGAAGAGCAGTATATTTGCTCGAAAGCTTGCAAATTTAAATTAAAAGAAACTTTTTACCTGATATTGATTTTTACTTTTTCAAATAATTTCTGGGTAACTATTGTTCACATACATATATATACAAGGTATGTCCCATAAGTTCCCGGACTGGGTCCATAAAAAAATAAATAAATGAAAAATGTAAATGAATTTGACTGTTTATTATAGAAAAAATATCTGGCTACACGGTGGTACCAATATCGAAGCGGTACGTGCACGCGCCCCAAAGTTATTCTAATTTATTTAAAGGTTACACATAGCGCTGCGGCGATTTTACGATGGAACGAAAATTGAAGCAGAGGATTTGCATAGAATTTTGTGTGAAACTTCAAATATCAGCAACCGAAACTTTTTAAATGCTTAATAAAGCATTCCCCAAAGAGAACAATTGTTTTTGAATGGCATTCTAGATTTAAAGCTGGCAGAATTTCCATTGAAGATGATCTTCGTCAAGGACGCCCAAAAATTTCAAAGGACTGATGAAAATGTGCAAAAAATCACCGATTTGATAAAAGAAAATCCTCGAACCACTTTGCTGGAGCTAGAGCAAGACACAGGCATCTCTAAAACAACGATTGGAAGGATCGTAACCAAATCAAAAAGACTCCTGCAAAATTCATCCCAAGATTCCTCACTAATGAGCAAAAACTGTGTCGGCTTGCAACCTGTGAGGACATGTTGGAAATGACAAGAACGGATCCGGAATGGAAAGACAAGATAATCACAGGCTACGAGACATGGGTCTATGGCTATGATCCTGAAACCAAGCATCAATCTGCCGAGTGGAGATGTCAGGGTGAGCTTAGACTCAAAAAATCCAGATTATCGAAATCCAGAAACAAGGTGTTGCTGGTCGCTTTTTTTGGATAAAAAGGGCATTTTTCATCACGAGTATCTTCCTGCAGGCCAAACAGTTATCAAGGATATGTATTTGGGCATTCTTCCCCGTCTAAGGGAAGCGATTCGAAAAAAAAAGGCCAGAAAAATGGACTAATGGTGGCTGGATCCTACACCATGACAATGCTCACCCTCACACAGCGCACTTGATGACAAGCTTTTTGGCGAAAAACGGGACACAAATCCTACTTCAACCACCCTATTTCCCAGACATCGCACCAAATGACTTTTTTCTGTTCCCCAAACTTAAAGCAGTTCTAAAAGGAAGACATTTTGACACCAGGGATGACATAATAGAAAAATCGCCGTTAGCATTGAAGAGCATTCCAAAAAAGGCTTATAAAAACTGTTTCGACAATTGGGAGAAACGATGGCGCTGGTGCGTTGAAGCAAGGGAGGGTTACTTTGAAAAGTTTTAATAAAAAAATTTTTGAAAAATCTTACCTTTTTTTTTATGGACCCAGTCCGGGAACTTATGGGACATACCTTGTATATACATATATACAACTTGTATATATGTTATCAAAGGGAGAAAATAGGCACAACCGTTTTTAACGTAGTGAGCGGTTGGCATACCGTAAATAAATTGATAATATGAAACTAGAGGTATGAATATATATATTTTTGTGTAATATATTACACAAAAGAAACATATATAATCATTAAAAATAGTTCTAATATACATTTTTTTAAATATACAACGCGATTGAAAATACAGCACTCATAAATATATCGGGAGTGTTACCGCTTATCTCTTTTGATCCATAAAAATGTATTTGTAAAAATATATAAGTTTAAATTAATATAATGAAAATTAGTCTGATTTTTTATTTATAAATAATGTATTTATTATCTATATGTAGTTTAAATTTTTCTCTTAGAATTTGTGTATTTTAACTCCTGATTTTGATTCTTTATCAATTTAGAAATCATTTGACCATGATACATTTGTAAATTTGAAATTCATGAGTAAAAATTAAATAAGTAATTAATTTATAAAAATAGTATTAGAATATCTTAAAATGCACTAAAAAGGGGGAAATGGATATTTCAGTTACCGCTATTATAAGTCGCGATATACGATCGTAATGGATTTTCAACTTAATGTGATTTAATATAAAGTAACTGATTACCAGTTTCACTAAATATTTCATCTCTTCAGTCAATATACGAATATAACCTCTCGCCGCTTTTATTTTTACGCTTATAAATCAAATTGTTGAAATGCGTTAGCTGAAATATAAATTCTCTCTCCTTTTAGTGCATATTTTAGTAAATTCTTTCTAAATAAAACTATTTTATTAATCAATTACTAGCCGAGTGACCCGGGCAACGCCCCGGGTTTACTCGAAGGGCCCGCAGGTGAGAAACTATAGGCATTGGTTCCTATGCCTAAAAAAATTATTTAAAATGAAAAAAGAAGAAAAATACTAACAAATCAGAAAATAAAAGTGCAAACAACACATCTACACTACTTCAAGAACATGAGAGCACATGCACTGTGTAACCATACGTGTACCATTCGTAAAGACCCTGCTCAGGATTAAAATATCTCCGAAGCATAACAATACAACCAACTCATGTTTGCTAAGCAATTTCAGGAAAGAAACTATAGGCATTAGTTGAAGAGTTTAAATAAATATATTTTGAGTGAAAAAATGACACAAATCAGCAAATAAAATTGCAAAAAATGCTACTATATCGCAGATAAGACAACATATAAAAGGAATGAAAATATTTAAAGGACCTCATTAAAACTACATTTCTAGTTTTATATATACAATATAACCTCGATAATTCGACCATGTTTTGTTGTCTTGACCTACAGCCTATCATATAACAAAGTGTAATTCAACACTATCGATAATTCGACCATTTTAAATTTCAACAATTGTTTGTTGCTCAAATATAACTTCACTGCTAAAAAGGTATTACAGAGAAAATGGCTGACATTGTAAATGTACAAAATGTATGTATAGAGCAGGGGAATAATAAATAAAGACCAAAATCAAACTAATTGATAATAAATAGATTATTGCCAAAAAAAAATACAAAAAATATTTTTTCTCCTTTCTTATCTTCACTCAATCATATTAGAGTGTCAAGCTTGTAAAGCTTGAAATTAACAACCATCACGATTGGGTGAAGTAGAATGCGTCTGCCTTTGTCATCAAGACTGGGAGCACTACTCAGTGGCAGGCCACTGACTTAGCTCCAAAAGAATGTATCCCTGGATTAGGAGCCCTTACAAGGTACTATCAGCCGGGCCAGCTGAGCCCAGGTTTTTTTAGTGAGCTTGTTACTGCTCCCCCTCCTCCTTTTTCATCCTGGCTTGGGACCGGCAAAGGCGGAGTTTTTTTTCTTTCAGGTGAGAAACTTTAGGCATTGGTGAAAAGTGTAAATATATATTCTGAAAATGAAAAAAAAAGGATAAAATAAATCAGAATATAAATTTACAAACTATATTTCAGAGGAGACGATTTATAATAGGAATTCATTTAAATGACCTCATTAAAAACTACATTTTATATATACTTGGGTTCAACTTTACATGTATGCTATCCAAAGTTCGCACACTTGAAAAAGTCACATAAAGTCGTCTGTGCGTAAACACAGGCTCTTGTAGCAAAGGTTTGGCCTTGAGCCCTCTTTATAGTCATATATTTCAGACATTATACAGTGTGTTCAACTTTGGGTACTGTCAGTATATGTGCTTCAAGGACATGAGAGCACATGCGCTAGAACACCATACCTGTTCCATCGCAAAGATCCTATAGGCATTGGTGAAAGTGTAAATAAATATTTTGGAAATGAAAAAAAATTGCAGATATGACAACATATTAAAGGAATAAATTCATTTAAAAGACCTCATTAAAAACAACAATTCTATATTTTTATATATACAATATAATCTAATTAATTCAACACACGATAATTCGACCATTTTTGGATGTCTCGACCTACGGCCTATCATATGACAAACTAATTCGACACTTTCGATAATTAAACTATTTTGGAAAATCAAATTTCAACAGTTGATATTTGTCTAAAACCCCTATTATTAACAACATATTAGACTGCAGAGTGCAAAAATGTAGAAAAGTGTATGTATATAATTGTATGCATATATTTGTATGTAAATAATTGTATGCAAATAATTGTATGTATAGATCAATGAGTAAAATATTTTTTTTTTGCTTATCCCTAGTACACGTGGTACAGGCCTTGATAATCATGGTGGGTAGAGGAGGCGACTGCTTTAACTGTAAGTACACCACATGTCTAAACATGTGAAAAGCAGTTCGACTTTGCATTTACAAATGTGCCAGAGCCCCGTTTGATTACTTGCGCTTGCTGGTGGGGTTGGACTTTTGCAAGAATCGGAAGCCATTGGAGCATTTTTTTTTTATTTTTCAGAAAAAAAGTGCCCAATGCGGGAATCGAACCCGGGTCGTAGCAGTCGAAAACCAACGGCTTAGACCATCCTTCCACCAACCCCCAGTAAAATAAGTAAGTAAAAAGAAGACCAAAAATAAGTGATAATAATTTATTGAATAACAAATAAAATAAAAAATCTTTCAGGTGAAAAATTATAGGCATTGGTAAAAAAGTAAACAAGAGAAATAGCAATTGGGGTTTTGTGTCTGCGGCGAGTCATATTAGCACGCCTAGCTGTTAGGGGAGTGAGTCTTCCACGGCCTTTTCGAGGCATGACAGAAGACGCTGAAAAAAAAAGGTAAAATAAGAACCAAGCAGAGGAAAACTATAAAACTGAAAGCCAGGACAGGCATAAAAAGAAAATTCCAAGCATGTGAGGAAACAATTGATGAAAAAAAAAAGGATTCCAAAAAAATACTGCAAAAAAGAAACCAGACGCAAAAAGCAACAATTGAGTATACAAATACAGCATCAGCCTATTTATGAGAAGAAAAAAAAAACGACAGACACAAAAATGGAGCTAAATTTAAATGAAAAACTATAACAGATCAAGTAATCAAATCAGGCATTATGAAAGATACTGTAAAAAAGAAAATCAGACACAAAAATCAGACAAAAGAATAAATGAGATTTTATTCTTTAGTTCATTTATTAAATAAGACACAAAAATGGAGCTAAATTCAAATGAAAAACTATAACAAATTAATAAAAAAAATAAGACCTAATCCAAATGTCACCATCATCAGACAAAAGAAAAAATGAGATTTTATTCTTTAGTTCATTTATTCTTTTGTCTGATGCTGTTGCTGAAACGTCACACACTATTAAATTATTTGGATTAGGTCTTATTAATGAGAAAAAAAAAGATGCCAAAGAGAGATGAAAAGATGCCAAAAAAGATAACCAGATACAAAAATTATGCTAAATTCAAATGAAAAACTATAACAAACACTTATAAAAGATAATTATTATAGAATAAAAGTAATAATTCAATCTACAATTCGAAAAATAATATAACCTCAGCCTATTTATGAGAAAAAAAAAACGTTGCCAAAGACATTAGGAAAGATACTGCAAATAGAAAACATACACAAAAATTGAGCTCTATTTAAATGAAAAACTATAACAAAGTACTTACAAATTATAATCATAATCAAATGAATCAGAAATATATATTATAAATAGCGAACCCGGCCACGCGTTGCTGTGGCTAAATTGTAATATGTTAAATTAACATTATACTAAACTATTCAGTACAGTAAAGTTAATATTCACTTATAAAGATAAAAATGTTTTCGCCGATCTAAAGCCCTACGGGATTGAGAATGGAACGTTATGTTAAAATTTGAAAGAGATTTTTTATATATATCGATAATATAGCCCTTCATTGTAATCATTGATTATAATCACTGCATTAATAAATGTCAGTGAACTCGTTTATATGTATTGTTTTTTGTTTTCGAGATATTCTAATAGAACGTTCTAACATTTTCTGTTAAATATTAATATATGCACAAACACAGAATATAATAACTATGTCTTAATTTCGCTATAATTATTGTTATAAATATTATTCTAAAATAATTCGCCAGAAATCGTCCTGATAGTATACTAAACAACTTCCCAAAGTTTCATGGCAAACATCTAAAATAAAATAATACTTTTAATACTTTGCTACAATATTAAAAAGAGGGGGGCTTAGGTGTTTAAAATGTAAAATGTGCTCTAAATAGTATTACATAGAGCCTTCATAACAAACATATTTAAAATAAACCAATCAAAATATAATAATGCTGTAAAAACAGACCTTTCTACAACAATATAAAAGAAACGAAAATAAAAAAGACACCCACGCTGAGCCTCGAACCTAGGTTTGTTACAAATATTATTAAAAAATTGTGTATGTTAATTTTTATTTTAAAAAGCCTACATTTTAGATAAAATAATATTTTTAATAATTTGCTACAATAATATAAATGAAATGAAAAAAAAAAACACCCACGCTGAGCCTCGAACCTAGGTTGCGGGGGTACGAAGCTGCGTACCTAACGTATAGGCTAAGCTTGACGTTACAAATAAGATCATGCGAGGCTATTTAAGGCCATACGTCTACCGCGAGGGGGCGCTGATTGCGAGTGAATCTACGTTTTATCGTAAATAAAAATGCAACAAAAGGTTATTTCTAAAGAGTAATTAGCCAGAAACCATCCCGGTAGTATACTAAACATCTTCCCAAAGTTTCATCACGATTGGTTGTAGTAATAAGACAAAAGAACGCATTTCAAAACAAAAAAATTGATGATGATAAATGCAAAAAATCTACGATTGTAAAATAGATTAAATTAAAAAATAAAAATAACTGTTAACATCAGGAAAATAAAAACAGGCCTATCATATGAAGAAAAAAATAAAGAAAATTTTGGTATATAGATCGTTATGTGTAGTTCAGAATCTTCGGAGGAGATAGCTCAGGACTTTACAATGGAAAACTCTGTTACGGTATTATCTATATAGACTATCAATAAATCGTTTTCAAATATATATATGTTGTGAGGGTTTGGTAAGCCTGTTGTAGAACCTCGTCGACTCTCGCTATAAGTTGTGGCAACCGAGGGTCAAACCTGTAGTAACCGCGAGGGACAGTCAGGGGTGGAGAGTTTTCCAGTGCCTCTCTGCACCTTGTAGGACCTTTAACAGTTCTCACAAAGTACAGGCAGTCGTGGTCGAGGCAGAGTGGAAAAGCTGGGGATGTCCACACACACAAAACGAAGAGACACAGTTGAAAGAAAGTTCCTTGAATAGATAAAAAGCGAGCCAAAAGCTAAGATGGAGATCGAGAAGGTTTCTTACTGTTTTACATGGTCGATGAGTTGGTCCCTGGAGACAACCGGCAAGGGGTGACGCTGATGGGGAACTGAACTAGAACTGACTGCTGTTGCTACGGGCCGGTCTTATTTATACTACCTCTCCGACAAAGAGAATTGCATCACGGCACGTGTCGCTGTTACTCGAGACACGGCACGTGTCGCTGTTACTCGAGTCTGGCGCCTACCTGTCGGCTAACAATCTATCTTTAGAAGTTACTTTGTGATCTCTCAATCTTGCTTTTAACTTAGCTTTTAATCTATTATATATTTTTATTTATTCATCCTCAGTACATTACATTTGGTGATGCAAGGAGACATGTCAATTATGCATATAATTAGTTATAGTTTATAATTAGTTCTATATACAACATGACAATTTTGTTATACGTATTACATAATATAGGGTTATTGGTTTAAATTATCATATATATATACTACGCATATGCGCAAACTTTCTCCAAATTTCGATATAAAAATAATTTTTATCTACTTTAAAGTTCTTCTTGAAATATTTGAAGAATTTGTGTGATAAAGAATCCTACCTATCATCACATAATTAGAATATACAAAAGAAGAGGCACATCTCCTTCTAATCATGTAACAGAACGATGCACTTTGCATCACTCTAGTTAAAATTTACATGTAATAAAGAATGAGCCATATCACGCCAGGTTTGGAAACTTCATATAATTGGCATATATACAGAGTTTGAATAAAATATTTGTATGATACAGCTATATAGTTCACCGGCAGACACCATTGTCCCAGATAATTAAAAATGAAGACTGATGGCCAGTTTAAACTCGAGGAAAACTTCAGATTGGTTTCTTGGAATGAATTCGATGTCACGCACGCAGCGCTTCTTTTATTGAGGTCATGTTGGGTCAGAGCGAGACCTTCACTTCACAGCATTGCGTCGTTAATTCTAGGCGTTAACTATGCTTATACCTATCTAAAATATATTTAAATGCGATGTTATAGTTTCATACAATATTACATAGCAAATGATATTATAAAAATGACAATAAGGATAGCAATATTGATATAAAATGTCTACTAAACATTCCTAGGACTGAAGAAACTGTCCCAACCACCTGCTGGCATTTAAAGGCCATTTATTGGGACCTGAAAGTCAATTGCCCTAGATGCCCTCTACTTGAAATCTTTAATTAATCGCTTCGTTAGCCATTCCTTAACTGATTTGCAATAAAGTTAAATTAGGTTCCACTTTTTAATAGGAAATCCTGTAAAAAATGGAAAAACCTTTCAATTAAATAAGAGTTTAATTGTTTCTTTAATTTCTTGAATTAATTCTGATTAATCTTGACTTGGTCAATTCTAAAGATATTGTTTTGGAGGCTTTTTTTCTTCTACGTTATTCGTCAGGCATTTGTAATAATTGTAACTAGATTTGGTCAAAGGAACCATTAATTATTCTTTTGTCTTTAAACATTATTTCAAAAACTACTATATTTTTTCTTATTCCCAAAAGTAATCATTTTTAATATTTCAATAGATTTTATTTAGACAAAACTTGTACCATCCTTCTAAGGTAAATTTCTCTTCATGATCGAAACCTGTTTTCTTTAGAAATTTTACATATTTTTCTTTCTCTATTTTCTTATATATATATTTTTACTTTCATCTATGCTATCAATAATGGTACTACTTTTATTTAAAGCATCTCTATATTTCCTAACCGATCGTTCACTAGCAACATTCTATTGGATTACTATTCTTTAGCTATTTATTGTGAGGCTATTGTCACCAGGATTGTCTGAATTGTAATAGGAGCTGGTCTATATGTTCTCATGAATCTTATAGAGACGATAAATGTATATACATACATATTAAACCTACAGGGTGTCTTAGAAAGGTTGTGTCACATATAAAATAGGGATACCTCAAATTCTAAATATGTTAATTGAACGAAACGAATATAAAATTGCGATACGCTAAGTTCTAAATGATTCAATTGAGCAAATAAAATATAAAATTGGAATACTTCAAGCATTTAGAACTTATACTATATTGATTTGATTGGAAAAATATAATAATATATTTGGGTACTTGAGGTTCTAAATGTGTTAATTATTATATATAAAATTGGAATACTTTAAGTTCAAAATGAGTTAATTCAACGAATCGCCACAGGATCGAAGATCTGGCATATATGACTTAAAACAAAGAAATACGATGGCATAAACTTTAAATTATAGGTATAATCTGTTTCAGAGTTATGTTACTATGAAATAAATTGAGTGTAATATTGGAAAACCTTGGTTTCTCTTGTATTTCCTATTTCAGATCCGATTAGGAAGTACATTATTATTTTTCATATAGGTCTGTAAAATCACAATCTTTTACTTTCTCTATTTTTATTAGACTATGTTTGTATTTATTTAAATTTTGTGTCAAAATATGCTATTTTTGAGATCTACCTTCCAATCATTTGTTTATTTATGACTAGCCGAATGACCCGGGCAACGCCCGTGTTTTACCTGATTGAATGTTTTGATTCAAATACTATTTGTTACAATTATAAATTGTGGTCATGTGGCCTAGTGGTCATGGCATCTGCCCGGTAAGCGGAAGGTCGTGGGTTCGATTCCCATCCCTTGACACTTTTTTTTATTTTATCCATTCTGACCAAATTCTATCCGTGAACTTCACACAGTGAACTTCACACAGACAGAATAAGGCAATTATATAAGTAGATATATTTTCAAAGATAAATATAACTATATATTGAATAAAAAAAGAGATATATATATAAACGTAGAAACAAATATGTGTTCAATTAAAATTGAATTTAAGTCTCATCTAGGTATAGTAGATAAAATCTCGTAAGAAATTCATTCTTGAAAATTATTTGATTTTATTTTTATTTAGACACAAATGTTTAATTTCAGATATATGTTTCTTTCGAAAACATAAAAATTAGGAAACGGTAAACTCATGAAAGGAAATTTTTATTGAATATTAAATTTACTACGGATGGTTTAGTGTTCACAAGAATATATATATAATTTTATATTTTAGTATATTTGAAAAATATACATGTATATAAATACCAAACAGATCGTTTAAGAAAGAGTCAACGGTCACAATGTAATAAAAGGTGATAGAATAACTCACAGAAAGAAGTCAATTCTATTAGATCTACTTAACATTTCAAAGACAGTTATTGATAGAATATCCGCACAGGAAATATCGCTAGAGCCAGTGAACCATTTCGTGATTCTCCCATCATTTATCATGAAGATAGCCCTGTTCTCTCATGAATCTGCAGCCATTTCTTTCCGTTCAGTGAATTTTTAATATTTATTTTTTTTTTACCGCTTCCGGGGAACCATTCAATATTTGAATTTTCCTTCCAATTCTAATATATTCTATACCTTTCTATTTATTTTATTACAATTCTCTCACACACTTTTTTTTTATTTCTTTTTCGTTTTTTTTAAATGGGTGCTCCAATTTAAAAGAAACTATTCTAAGATTTTATTTTTTTAAACAAAATTCGCAATAAAGTGAGTCCAGCTTGCGTCCTTTCTTGTTCAGAATTTATAAAAGAATATTTATTCCTGTTCATTTTTTTCTAATCTTAGCCAATACTGCCAGATTTTTGTTGCGCATTAAATGCTCTCTGAAATAGACTCTTTCTTAACTCTCAGATAAGAATTTAAAGCAGTTTTTATTAGAATAAATCTGATGTATTAAAATTCCAAATAAAGATCAAAGTTTATAGAAAAAAATAATCCCGAAATGCGCCACAAAATCGATAAAATTTAATATGTTCAATCCGTTTTTTTTTTCGGTCACGTTCGGTAACACATACAATCATAAAGTGGCTTGCTGGGTATTTGAATCGAAATAGAATTGAAATAAATTTGATAAATTACTTTCAAGAGAATTTCATATACATTATTCATCACTATACACTATGTCTGCGTATTATACACTATTCAGATATTTTGTTGACCTTTAAAACATTTTTTATTTGTGAAAAATAGTACAAATGTGATATTATACTTGGATAAGGTTCATAAATTATGAAAAAGGCATCTCCTTATCGTGAAACTGAAAGTTACTGATAGCTTGCACCATCTATCGGAGTAAATATCAACTATTCGTTGATTTTTAATTTATTCCTGAATTGGCCAAATACCCATTCTTGAATAATAAAGGTGCTTAGCTTAACCTGATTAATCAAGAATGGGTATTTGGCCATTTCTGGAATAATTAAAAAATCAACGAGAATAGTTGATATTTATTCCGATCGATGGCGCAAGTCATCAGCAACTATCAGTTTCACGATAAGTAATGCCTTTTACTTTTTCATAATTTTTTATTTGTTCTGTTTGAGTAGACGAGGTGTAATGCTTGACGCTTAGTTCATTACTTGGAAAATCTCTCAACATATTGGTTGGTTTGATATAACATCGATGCAAATAAGTTTTTCCATCTTATTTTTGGTTATCAAAGATAGTTTTATTTTGTGTATAAGTTGTAAATAAATCTATTGTGATAATTCTTGTGTTTACATTTTGCTATATAGAGAGAATAACATTCAATAAGACAAAATAACCTGATCGTGCTACCAAATGTCTCTGATAGCTTGCGAATCTGTCGGAATAAATATCAAATAAACGCTGATTCTTTTTACTTATTCCAAATTTGGTCAAAATACAATAATTAGTTTCTATTTATTCCGACAGATAATGAAAGCCATCAGCAACCTTTAGTTGCATGATCAGGAGATCCATTTTTCTTAATTTATCCGTTTGATTACATTACAATTTCACCTTTGTACTATTTTTTCACTACATTTCATGTTTGAATAGATCTCTCTAAGATTAGACACAAATTATCACAGGCTTCAAATACCATTTATTGATGTTAGAAATTATAATAACAAATTGTGAATAAAAATATTTTAATAATGTACAATCCATTAAATATTCGTTGATTGTTAAGGAACAATTGTATTTAAGCAGATCATATAAATAGGACAACTCCTTCTAGGGGTGACGATTTATTTTGAAGGAACATAGAAAAGATGTGCAGAGAATTAAAAATATCATTACAATGTTTCTAATTTTATTATTCCTAAATTTTACTTCTTCTTCTTCTTATATTCCCCATTATATTTCATATCTTTTTTTATCCCATCGAAGAAATGTGCAAATTTGTATATAACATAGACACCTATGTTAAATTCAAATATTTTTGTAAATTCTTTCACTTTCTTTTCTGTTTGAGAAAACCAACTTTTCAGTTTTATTTTTGTTTTTAGTCTTGTTTATTGAATTGTATATAAGCTGCTAAAATGTATTTAGGCGCAAGTATCCCAAGCTGGGATATCGCGTCCGATATGTCAAATAAAAAAATATATATATCTTTGGTATTCTACCCTATTTTGAAAACTTTTCAATATTAATGGGAAAAATACTTTGTTATAAAGATAATTTTTAAAAGGTTCTTTTTTTCGGAATTTTGGGAATAAAATTTAGAGAAAAAAGAAATATTACAAAAAAACAAAGCCCTTAAATTTTTCCAAAGGGTCTAAATGGTCATATGGCAAGTATATATAGAAATAAAAAGAGATATATAAATAAAGATAAAAAATATAGGCATGGAATTAAATTAGCTCATCAATTCTAATTAAAATATTATTTTTTTACTCTATTTTTTAAAAATAATAATAAAAACTCTTAAGTGATTTTTAAAAAACAATTAGATTAAACATCCCAAGAGTCAACAAGGGTTACATGGAAGATTTGATATTTTTGGTACAGTAGATTTGAAGCTTATCGATAAATAGACAGAAAGACACATTTTGATTTTTATATTAATAGAAAATGCATTAAGGGGCTGGAGTTGTGCGCAAATATTATGTATAAATTAATAATACCTTTGTATTTTCACCGTTCTCTATAAATGAATGTTTGAAATAAAATAAAACAACTCATTGTTGCTAGGGTGTTTATTGTTATTTCCAACAACGATTCATACAAATATTATTTTCCCTTTGTGATAAAATTAGAAAATTTCAGCTGGTCATAAAATATTTAAGTTATATATTAGGTGGGGGGAATATATATTTAGGCTCTATTTTTCCCCCTAATGAAAATAAATAATAGATGCAAAAAAGGTTGATTGAAAATAAATATTTTTTCTATCGCAGAAATATCTTGTTCATAATTAATATTCGTTATCCCCGTTCTATTGCGAATATTTATTTTCAATATAAAGTCAAATTTGAACATTTTGTCTGAAGTTTTCAACAATATATAAATCGTATCAAAATATTTATTATTTTATGTAAATGATCAAAATTGTATTTATTATATTTTGATATTATTTAAACTTTCTATATATATCCTTCTTTAATATATTTTATGAAAATAATATTTTTATTAAATAAATTGTCGTGTGTGTCATTTTTATGTTTTTTTTTTTCTCTAATTTCTGCAAGATAATTATTTTAAAATGCTATCAACAGGTAGTGATACAAAGTACACTGGTGTCCAAAAAATAAGAAACTTTTGTTTTTTAATGATATGTTTTAAAATATACAACGCTAAAAGCTAAAAAGTAATTTAATTAGGTATTTTAAGTCGTAGAATTTATTTATCGCAAACATTCGATTCGGTGAATTTTGAAAATATGCAATTTTTTTCTTGTCTTTATAAGTGTGCTATTTGGCGTGTCGTTTACCCCATCTAAGAATCGTCCAATTATAATTTTATTTAATCCTTAGTTAATTATGAGTTTACGAAAAATTTTAGCAGATGATTTAAAATGGAGAGCTGTTGGAAGAATGGAGGCTGGGCAATCACAAGTTGAAGCAGCAAAATGGTTAAATGTGAATGAATCTGTGGTCAGCAAAAAATGGAAACAGTTCATTGAGACAGGAGCCATCAAAAGAAAAGAAGGTTCTGGTAGAAAAATAAAAACAGCTGCCTCTGAAGACCGTTATCTGGTCGTAACTGCCAAGCGCCATAGGGAGATGACAGCTATTCAACTCTCTAATGAACTCTCAAGTGCTACTGGAACGAGAATTTCAAGACAAGCTGTTTACCGAAGGCATCACGAAGGTGCTCTTTATGCAAGACGACCAATGGTCTGTATCCCTTTAACCTCTGCTCACAGGAGAGCCCGCTTGAATTGGTGCTTGGAACATCACGCCTGGACTCTTGATCAGTGGGCCAATGTTCTCTTCAGTGACGAGTCAAGATTTAGTTTAAACACAGATTCTCGACGAGTTTTCATCTGGAGGGAACCTGTAACCCGCTATCATCATAGTAACATCAGGGAAATAGACAGTTTTAGAGGGGGCAGTCTCTTAGTCTGGGCTGGCATCAGTTCTAGCAGTCTCACACCCCTCCACATTTTTTCTGGGGGCACTTTAACTGCGCAAAGGTACAGGGACGAGATCCTTGAGCCCTATCTAAGACCTTATAGAGATCAAATTGGTCACAATTTAATTTTAATGGACGATAATGCTCGTCCGCATAGGGCTAGGCTAGTCAATGAATATCTCCAGAGTGAGAATATTCGAAGGATGGATTGGCCAGCCAGATCTCCGGACCTGAATCCAATAGAGCATGTGTGGGATGCTCTAGGGAGGCGTATTAGAGCTCGTCACCCCTCTCCCAGAACCCTCGTTGAGCTAAGAACTGCTCTATTGGAGGAGTGGGGTTTACTACCCCTGGACCTCCTCCAAAGCCTGGTAAACAGAATGAGGGCTCGCTGTGAGACCTTGAGAGCTGTTAGAGGTGATCATACTCCCTATTGATATATTATTTCTTTAAGATCTGGAACCTTAGCTTTGGGTATGTTGGTAATAATTTGCATATTTCATAATTTCAAATATTTTTATTTTATTTTCATATAGCTAGTCAAATTCTTCATAGTTTAAACTATTTGTATACTAAATTTTATATTTGTTAATAAATTAGCTTTTGAGAAATTTTAATATTGGTTAAGTTTCTTATTTTTTGGACACCAGTGTATATTAAGTTTTATTTTAAAGATATAAATAGAGGGTCTATAATTCCGGCATATAATTCCATATGTTAGCTACTGCTAAGATCAATCAATAACTGTAGATTTCAGAATTGCCAGATATTTCCTTCCATTATTGAAACTCCATCACAGATGAGAAGTCCTAATGGAAATTTTCGGTCACCCTGGAACAGGTTTCTAATCAATACTTGTTCGACACCTCTAAAATATTTAAGGGTTAAAAGCTGGCGTCTTAATAATTTCTTCAGTGAATCTTTTAGATGTGGTCAAAATTAATTAAATTTATATATCCCAGAGGTTTTTATTATTTACTTCTCGTGTTTTCAAAAATCGAATAATTTTGAGATACATGTATATATTAATAAATCTAAATGTTTATTTAATTTTTAAAATGTTTTCAAAATATTGTAGCGGAAACTATTTTTTAAATAAATATCTGATTCTATTTTTAATCATACACACAAGATTTATGTAATTTTCGAGTTATTTCTCTATCATACACACATACACCCAAATTATTAATTTTCTAAAATGCAAACAAATATGCAACAAAATTATTTCATCTATAAATTACTAATATTTATTTATATTTATCTCGTTTCTTTATACCTTTATCTGCGTATGTTGTGTGTAGGTATGTGTTTGTTTTGATATAAACAATTTGATTTGTTATTCCCACTTTGTTCTTCCTCTATTTGCTACGTGATAAAATATTTGGAAAACCTGGTTTATCAGTTTTTAATATTGCTGAAATTTTACAAAAGAACTTTTTAGCTTTTCAATAATAAATAACGAATATATATTTAATTTATAAAACTATTTTAGAGGCGTAATATTCTTTTTAAAATAAAACAATTTCTACTGTCCTTACTGCGATGGAAAAATTAAAGGGAGGGCCTGGCTCATCAGTGGTGAACCCTCCCAGCGGTTTCGCCAGTTTAATCTACCATACCGCTGTTTTATTGCATTTTTGGAACTTCCTTTTATAGGTGACTGTTGTAAGACTCTTGGAATGGGTATTTTAGAAGAACTATGGACATAAGCTTTTAGGACAGCAGAATTAAATATAATTATAAATATATAAGAATATTACGCCTCTAAAATAGTTTTATAATTTGATAACAGATGGCGCTCTAGTACATCGAATATATATTTGTAATGAAATTTAGAAAATTTCAATATAGAACAGAATAGATTGTATTTTATATATTTTTTAATTGAAGGAGGTGAAAAACACCATATACAAGAACATACCAATATCTATAGAGAACAACATTTAACTAATAACGCTCTAAATTAAAACTAGTTGAAAAGACCTAGCCTTTCAAATTTTGCAAGATACATAGTTTAAAATATTGCTGATTTGAATACACTCATGGACAAAACTTAAGGAAGTGAAACGTATTTGATGTTGCCGGTCATCTATTTTTTTAAAGAGATAAAGGCAATATTGTTCACATTTAGTGATCTCGTGGGTCTTCAATAAAGGCCACTGTATATAAAATACATTTCAGAGTTGTTGTCTGAATCCCGATATACATGTTAAAAGGTAAATATTCCTTAAGGTTTGTCTATGAGTAGATAATCGGTATTTGACTTGTGGCGACTACACTTTGCTTCAGCGAGCGCGAACTAGGACGGCCTCGGCAACCGCGAGCGTCAACCTGACTACGCATGCGCGCGGGACGTCATCAGAGACTCTGGCCACTCGCGGTAAACATCTAGGCTAACTCCGACGGCCGTTACTTCAACCGTTGCTTCTTTTCTATTTCTATATTTCTGGCTTTAAATAAATTAATTTTAATTTTAATTTTATCAGAGAGAGCGCAGCCTTTCCACAAGCCACACCAACACATCACGCAACAATCCTACAGACTTAAATACGTACAGTAACAAGTTTCTTTTATGACATTTTTTATTGTAAAGTAGGCGATATCTCTACCTAGCTAAATTGGTTAACCACTGAGATTGTTCATCATCGATAAACTAGGCCCTCCCAATATTTTCATTATCCGCTTACTAGTTCTAGACACACTTTCGTCTTTCAAGCAGTAAAATGATTATTGACGTTAGAGATAATGATTTATCATATTTATACATATAATGATGATGGAGTGAATGATATTTCACAGTCATCAAGTTGTATGGCAATGTATCGAAGTTCAATCTATATGTGTACCAACGATAGAGCTGTCCCTTAAGCCAATATATATTTGTAAAAATTGACGAATGTGATGCATTTTGAGTAAGAGAAAGCGAGAAGAAGCTTCAATTTCGAATTTTTATAAAAATAATTTGATTTTGACACATATAACTAATCCGAAAAAATCCCTAAAGTTTATTTTACATGGTATACAACATGAAAAACACGATTCATTCAGAATAAAGGAAAATAACTAAAATTAAGGAAGTTAACTATGCGTTTTTAAAATGTTTATTTATTACTATACACCCGATTAAATTTGTGTGTAGTGGCTGTTTTCAATTCAAAAATTAAATTAAGGATTATATTAAAGATAATTCAAACGTACAATTAGTTATTCACATAAGTAAATCAATATTTAAATTTTAGACTTAACGCGATATTTTTTGAAAATTCATTCACATTTGTCAAATATTGTGTAAAAGGTACAAATTTATATATTTTCAGTTAATTAAACCTGTTCCTATTTTGAAAAACAATTTTTTAAAATATGAGTTTTTGACACTTTGTGAATTCATTGAAATATACCAGCTAGTAGAGTTCATATATAAAATATATTTTTTATTATTCTGTGTATTTATAAAATTTGAGTAGCTTATGAACAGAATAAAATTTGATGATATTATAAAATACCTATATAAATGGTCGAATAAAATCAATTAATGTTCATAGAATATTCACAGATTTATCCAGAGAGTAGTGTGAATACAACAAAAGGAATACTTCTCTCTGGCCACCATCTGAATCTCCTCAACTGGAAATCGAAATATGGGAAATGTTGCAGATGAGTCGAGCTTTCTTCCTATTGGCTGCTTCAATCTTCTGCTTTTTTTCCCGCAACATTTGAAGAAGGTCCAGACATCTACATACTCAACATTTATACAAACATGAATGTGATTCATATGAACAGTAAATTTCAAACCTTATTTTATATTCTATTTACAATTTACCATCCGTCGTATGATGGGTTAATGCGACAAATACGAGTATACCTAAACAAAATCTATTTATAAATTTGAACATTATACATTAAAACGCATCATCTGCTATAAGGAATTCCAAAAATTTTAGAAGAGTATGATTTCGTTTGAAAATAAAACAATTCTCTACTGTCCTTACTGCAATAAAATATTAATGGGAAGGCCTGGATCATCAGTGGTGAACCCTCCCAGAGGTTTCGCTATTGGCGAATTGAAAAAGTAATTTAACCGATTAAAAGTATTTTTAATTTTTTATCAGCAGATCAGTAAAAACTTGTCGTCTGTTGACTTGTGACGAGGATCCATTCTTTTTTATATCCAACATGGCTTAATTATATTTAGACCAACCTCTAATACACATCCCCCTTCAATAGCGACCACACTTTTAAAATGTATTAATGAATTTGCTCCCATACCTTCTCAATCTGATTTTCAGGGAATAACATCAAATCCACATATAGATAATGTTTTTTTCAAAGAACAATTATATTTGAAATGTGAAGGCAAAATATATTTAAAATATTTAGTATATTTTATAAGAAATTGATAGCTATATAAAAGAATGTGATAAGATAATTGCAGTAAGAACAGTAGAAATTGATTTATTTCTAAAAGAATCATACACGTCAAAAATAATTTATATTTCTTATAACACATGGCGTGCTAATTCATCATTCTATATACAGTTACGAGCGTCATTCCTCATCGGCCTCTGTCACCGTTTGCTTTTTTTTTTTGGAATGGCGCCCTCCTATTGGTTGGCTACGGTCACGCCACCTTTGCCCCCCCCCCCCCCCCCCCCCCCCACTCGCTCTTTCGTTTTTGTAACTATTGGTTTGGAGCGGGTCGCTCTTTAAATAAATGCATATATTAGTTAATAACTAAATGGAATCCTCTCTTTCCTTTTCCCAGTATGAGACGCCTACGGAAGCCAACAGTACATAGACAGATAAAGCACATAGGCTATAGTTATTAACTAATATATGCATTTATTAAAGACGCCAAATTTATAATTGTAACAAATAGTATTTGAATAAAAACATTCAATCGGGTAAAACACGGGCGTTGCCCGGGTCATTCGGCTAGTATTAGTATATTTTACATTAGATTTTATGGCTATGACATCGTAGAAAAATATTGAAGATAGAGGATGCCTGGTCGGCAATAAATATTCTTTAAAATTCCAAATCATTGTCTTTGGTGAGTTAAATATTTGTTAATATGACACTCGTGATTTCGAAGTTGTACTAAATTTGAAAATTCGCATGTGAACGCCCTTATAACCACAGAATCATTTTTTAAAGCCTTACCAAATGCTTTAATTTTTATTTATCCTGACGAATACAAAATTATTTGTCGAAACGTTGAGAAAAATGAAACAATTTTCTGGCCCGAAGTGATTTTATTTATTTTTTAATCATAGAAGAGTCTGAATTATTGAAAAACCACATTCTTATTGAAGAGATATCCTATATCAAGAAATTTGAACCGAATCTAACCACCATTTCGCTGTAATTCCTTTTCTAGTACCAATTTACATACTACCAAACTCTTCCTCTACTTAGAAAGTTTAGTTTTAATAAAGAACTTTCAAGTTTCTTTATAAGGTTAACAGATAAATTTAGAAAAAAAAAGTTTCTTTTTACCATAAAGTTCGTTGTTCTAACAAAAAAAAACGTTTAAAAACTAATGCTATTATATCACTTTTTATGGGGATTTTATTATAAAAATATTCTGAAACTTCTTTCATTATCATTTTTTGAAATCAATTGGTGGGACAAAAACCTAATCGATTTATCAATTAGTACGTTTTTGACGGGGTTTTTGTATCGGTAATTTGACAAATTGTTATATAAGAGACGCTAAACTTTATTCAAATTAATAATTAGAAACACGAATAATATTGATAGGTAATACTTAAAATTATACCGCATAAGTTTCTTTTCTATGAAAAATCAATATTTATTTTAAAGATAAATATTTACTATTTCTAACTTTTTTGGATGAAGTATGAGAGGGTGAAAATATGAAGAGTAATGGCGAACGGGAAAAATAAAAGTGTCCAGGGGCGGGAATCGAACCCACAACCTGCCCGGTAAGCAGAAGGTTGTGGGTTCGATTCCCGCCCCTGGACACTTTTATTTTTCCCGTTCGCCATTACTCTTCATATTTTCACCCTCTCATACTTCATCCAAAAAAGTTAGAAATAGTAAATATTTATCTTTAAAATAAATATTGATTTTTCATAGAAAAGAAACTTATGCGGTATAATTTTAAGTATTGTTTATAATCACACGCCGCAGTCCTTTATAAAATATTGATAGGTGTTAAATAAATACATTTTTTGATCTCGCAACAAAATATTTTGATAATTTGCGCCAACTATCGGAATATAATACAAAAATTATCAATTGATTTAAATCTCCCGGATATAAATGAAATAATACAACTGGAGATGAGTTTCTTTTCATATTTATTAATGCTATCTCAAGCTTTCGGGCATCTCTGTCCTTCTACAGGAGTACATTAAATCGAATAACTATAAACGCTATATTTATTGTGAAAAAATAGTACAAATGTGACATTGTACTGAGATAAGGTGCATAAATTATGAAAAAGGCATCTCCTTATCGTGCAACTGAAAGTTGCTAGTGGCTTGCGCCATCTATCGGAATAAATATCAACTATTCTCGTTGATTTTTTAATTATTCCAGAATTGGCCGAATACCCATTCTTGATTAATCAAGAAAAGCTAACCACGGATGCGTTTCGGGCTGTTGGCCCTCATCAGCGTGTTGCAAGCTGTACCTCAACGACCAAAAAAAAAAAAATTGGTCATTAAGGCATCCTGAAAAATCATGAAACGGGTAGTTAAGGCCAGAATTGCGTGAGAACGCTACACAATGTGAAAAAAATAGTACAAATGTAATATTGTACTGGGATAAGGTGCATAAATTAAGAAAAAGGCATCTCCTTATCGTGCAACTGAAAGTTGCTGATGGCTTGCGCCATCTATCGGAATAAATATCAACTATTCTCGTTGATTTTTAATTATTCCAGAATTGGCCAAACACTATATTTATTACGATGTACTAGAGCGCCATCTGTTATCAAATTATAAAACTATTTCAGAGGCGTAATATTCTTTTTAAAATAAAACAATTTCTACTGTCCTTACTGCGATGGAAAAATTAAAGGGAGGGCCTGGCTCATCAGTGGTGAACCCTCCCAGCGGTTTCGCCAGTTTAATCTACCATACCGCTGTTATATTGCATTTTTGGTAACAATTTATTCCGCCTTCTACATGCTATTGCATTTTTGGAACTTCCTTTTATAGGTGACTGTTGTAAGGACTCTTGGAATGGGTATTTTAGAAGAACTATGGACATAAGCTTTTAGGACAGCAGAATTAAATATAATTATAAATATATAATATGCTTCGAGCAATCGCTCTTCCGCAAATATCAAATTGTGTCTTTTAATTTGATATTTGCGGAAGAGCGATTGCTCGAAGCATATTATATATTTATAATTATATTTAATTCTGCTGTCCTAAAAGCTTATGTCCATAGTTCTTCTAAAATACCCATTCCAAGAGTCCTTACAACAGTCACCTATAAAAGGAAGTTCCAAAAATGCAATATAACAGCGGTATGGTAGATTAAACTGGCGAAACCGCTGGGAGGGTTCACCACTGATGAGCCAGGCCCTCCCTTTAATTTTTCCATCGCAGTAAGGACAGTAGAAATTGTTTTATTTTAAAAAGAATATTACGCCTCTAAAATAGTTTTATAATACTATATTTATTATTATTAGTTTTTATATATTCCTGTAGAAGGGGGCAGATATGCCCGAAAGATGGAGATAGCATTAATAAATATGAAAAGAAACTCATCTCCAGGAAAATCTGTTGTATTATTTCATTTATATAAAAAATAAACGTTTTCAGTCAATATTCGTTAATAAACAAAATAGGAGGGTTACTAGATTATCATATACAAAGGTCACTCCAAAGGTTTCTGTAATCAATATATATATATATTTTTTGCTTATCCCTAGTACACGTGGTACAGGCCATAATAATCATGGTGGGTAGTTAGCGACTGCTTTTTACTGTAAGCGCACCACATGTCTACACATGTGAAAGCAGTTCGACTTTGCACTTACAAATGTGCCAGAGCCCCGTTTGGTTACTTGCACTCGCTGGTGGGGTTGGACTTTTGCAAGAATCGGGGGGCCATTGGAGCATTTTTTTTTAAACAGAAAAAAAGTGTCCATTGCGGGAATCGAACCCGGGTCGTAGTGGTCGAAAACCAAACGGTTTAACCAGCCTTCCACCGACCCCCGTAATATATATTAAATGATTAAAACATTTAAAAAATAAATATTATACCATTTAAAGAACATGTATTTTTTACCTATTACAAATATTTTCATAAAATAGTAACACAAATGACTCATAGAGGGCGCGACTTTATTTACAGCTGCAGCGGTAATTTCTAAACATTGCATCAGACACAATGTAGTTGACTAGAGAAGGTTTACGCACCATGATCTTTTATGATTATAAAATTATTTAACATCTAAAGAATTTCCAGAAATATTGATGAAAGCTTCAGAATATAAAGCTGCCATCTATTATAACAGTTTTTAAATGGTTTAATGAATTTAAATTTGGAAAATCAACCTAGAAGATGAACTTTTTTCAGGTCGAACACCAACAGCAGTGACCCAAGAAAAGGTTGAGCTGGTAAGATTTTTACTTAGAGAAGATCGAAGAATTGCGTATCAGCAGTAAGAGAAAGGTGTGGGCATTGGATCGGCAGCAATCAACATCATCATTAATGATCATTTAAAATACCGAAAACTTGTTAGTAGATGGGTACCTCACAGCCTGACTGAAGACCAAAAACTTAGTCACGTTAAATTGTGTAATTATATGTTGAAAAATTTGATTAAGGCAAATCAAATGCTGTTTTTAATGTTATTACAGGTGACGAAACTTGGATTTACAATTTTGATTCAGAAACAAAACGTCAATCTACTCTTTGGTGCTCTTCAAAATCACTTCTTCCTAAAAGGTTCGCAGAGCTCGAAATGTTGGAAAACAAATGGACGCTTGTTTTTTTTTATATAGAAAAAAAGATTTCATTGATATTGTGGAGTTAGAAGATCGAAAGACAGTTAATAGTGACTGGAATACAACAAAATTCCTTCCATCAGTATTTGAAAAAATCAAGCAAAGTAGACCAAGAGCTCAAATCAGAGGAGTCCTTCTTCACCATGACAATGTAAGACCGCACACCTCAGCCCAAACATTAGACTGTTAGCCAACTCTGGTGTCCAATTAGTCTCTCATTCACCATATTCACCAGACCTAGCACCTTGTGACTTTTTTATTTCCAAAAGTTAAGTTATTGTTGAAAGGGATAAAATTTGACACTGATGATGAAGCACTGCAAGCCTTTATCAAGGCCGTAAATTCCATCCCCGAAGATGACTGGTGTAAGTGCTTCGATAATTGGTTTTCTCGGATGAAATCTTGCATAGGTGCTAAAATATACATGTAGATTTTAATGGTATAATTCATTTTTAATATTTTAATTACACAGGTCTACAAAAAAAAAAAAGACTTTTATTTTTGCCGGAGAAAACCTGATGTTGATTCTAATAAAACTTTTCATGTTGAATTCAAAAGTGAAATCAGAAGTTTCCATCACCCATAGTTCTTTTAGGATAAGCATTTTTTTTCTATAAATTGGTATATACAGTAATAATGCAGAAAATGTTACGTAAGTATTTTAAGTTAACATCATTACTTTAGCTAGCGCTTTTTTTTTGACAAGAAGAGTTGATATGGGAAGCCAAAAGCTTCATTTTATTTGTTATTAATTAAAATTTTCTCTTAAAGAATCATAAATATTAATTTAAATAACTAATTATTGAATATTTAGTTAAATATGTTTATTTTATAATGAAATCTGTTTTGCTTTCAACTCAAAAATAACGACAAGCTCTGGAATGCTATTTGCTGAATAAGAGTTTTAATATATTTAAATTGAACCTAACGATTTGTTTAATAGAATTGCATCAGAAGTGACAGGTAAATTTGAAGTGATCAGTTCTCTGTCGAATTGATTTTTTAACTCGTGTGCACTAGACTGTGTCAATATGCCGAGGCGTTGCATTAATATTCCTGATATTTTATGTTACATTTGTGGGGAATTAACTTTCAAAATTCAAAGGCGAAACTTTACACCGTTCATTAAAAAGTGCTATCAACTTTATTTTGGCTGTAAAGTCGGTGACCAAGATAAGACTTGGGCTCCTCATCATTATGAAATTTGTGCTCGACGTCTTACAGGGTGGATTAAATGTGAACGCCATATGCCTTATGCGGTTCCAATGATTTGGGGGGAACCTAAAGACCATTCTTCAGACTGTTATTTATGTTTGGCAAAGACTACAGTATTACATCCAAATCAAGACATACAGTTGAATATCCAGATTTGCCTTCTGCTATGAGACCGGTTCCTCATAGTGATATTTTACCTGTGCCACAGCATCCTGAAATTGTAATATTTAGAGACAATGATTCAGATAGACGAGAGCAACAGTCGGATGACACAAATTTTGAAGCAGGTGCTTCATCTAAACCTCATTTGTTAACCCAAGGAGATTTTAACGACCTCGTATTTGATTTAGAATAATCCAAAAACCAGAGGGAACTTTTAGGCTCTAGGTTAAAAGACTGGAATCTGCTACATAAAGGCACAAAAGTATGCTTTTTTCGCAAGCGTCAAGATGAATTTCAAGACTTCACAAGAGAATGATTTAGTATATTCCAATGATGTTGTTAGTCTAATGGAAGCGCTTGTTCGTGACCATGATACAGAAGAGTGGCGTTTATATATTCGTTGATTCTTCAAAAATTAGTTTGAAAGCTGTTCTCCTTCACAACGGAAATAAGTTCCCATCTGTCCCAATAGCACATGCATCCAACATGAAAGAGACTTACGAAAACATGAAACTGCTTTTGAAAAAGATAGAATATGAAAGATACGGTTGGAAATATGCAGCGATTTGAAAGTCATTGCTCTCTTGCGTGGATTACAGCTTGGATATACAAAATTTTGTTGTTTTCTGTGTGAGTGGGATAGCAGAGATATGGAAAGGCGTTACATTAAAAAAGGCTGGCCAAACCGTGAAATCTTTACTCCAGGACATTAAAATATTGTAAATCCTCCCCTGATCGATTCAGAAAATATTTATTTACCACCATTACATATTAAACTGTGATTAATGAAGAACTTTGTCAAGGCAGTGGATCGAAATTCCAGTAGATTTGCTTACCTAAAACAAAAATGTTCTAGCATAAGTGATGCGAAAATTAAAGAAGGCATTTTCGTTGGACCTCAGATTCGAGAATTACTGCAGGATGGAAATTTTAAAAATAATTTGAATGACGTTGAAGCAGCAGCATGGAATTCCTTTAGAAACGTTTACAAAAACTTCTTAGGAAGTGTCAAGGTTGAAAATTACCGACACATAGTTAATGATCTGTTGCTTTCCTACAAGGCACTGGGATGTAACATGTCTCTCAAGATCCATTTCCTGCATTCACATCTAGATTTCTTTCCAGACAATCTTGGTGCAGTTAGCGATGAGCATGGTGAGAGGTTTCATCAAGATATATTAAGCATGGAGAAGCGGTACCAAGGTAAATGGAGTTCCGGTATGCTTGCCGACTACTGCTGGACACTCATGAGGGATGTACCACAAGCAAAGTATAGAAGAAAGTCAACTGTCACTACTTTTCAATAAAATAAATATATTTCGTTCATATAGGCCTATATATTAAAACATTTCCAAATTTCAAGCAGGTGTATCTCAAAATTCTTGCGTGATAGAAAATCACTAATGGTATATTTGGAATCAGCACAAAGAGTTAAATTTAGATAAGATGTTGTTTCTTTTGTGTGTGTGTGTGGGACAATGAAAAATAAATTTTGATCAACCAGTGTAATGTAATAAGGTTCATGCAAAAATGCTTACGTAATATTTTTTGCAGCATTTATCCCAATACCAAAAAAGGCTGTCACGCAAAAGCCATGGGTGATGGAAATTTCTGATTAGATATTTGAGTTCAGCATGAAAAGTTACACCTGAAACTCCATCAGGTTCTCTTGGGCAAAAATGTTGTTAACCAGTGTTATTTAATATCGATTGCAAAACCTTTTGGAGGCAGATAGTAATGGGGAAAATTATACAATTTATAGTTGAAGTTAACATTAAGCAAATTGTAAAAAATAATATAACTTTGAAACAAAACGATAATTTAAAGATATTTACCCTATATAATTAAGGATATATACAATTAATATATCAGTTGTATCATTTTTTATATTTTTATAGTTATATTTAAAATAAATCTCTGTAGTTCAATGAATACCTGTTTACCCTTCATAGAATTATCTAGCTAAAATGGCCAATAATTAAGTGATCAAAAAAGAAAAACAATAAAATATCCACTTTAACAATTACTAGGTACGTATGCCTTACAACCTGCAATATAATGTAATAAAATATTATTACATTTCACATTGTTATAAAGTTTTCACAAAAGTTCGTAAACATATTATGATTTTGATTTATACAAGGTGCGTTCATTAATTTCCAGGACTGGTTAAAAAAATAAAATAAATAAAAAAGCTAGAGAAAATATTTTTTTACAGAGTTAAATATTGGACATTCGACCACACCTGACTGAAAGCACGAGTCTCGTGGCGCACGCGCCGATCTAAAAATAGAACAAAACAACTTCCTTGTAAGGTTCGCATTTCTAATTTTAAAATGGCCATTTTCGAAGAGCAGAGAATCTGCATTAAGTTTTATTTTAAATTGAAAAAAAGTGCTACTGAGACGTATGAATTGATTAAAGAAGCTTTTGGCGATGCAGCTTTATCCCTTTAAGAACTTTTGAATGATTTTCACGCTTCCAAAAAGGTCGGGAAAAGGTAAACGATGATCAGCATACTGGGCGTCCAAGATCATTTCGTTGCGAGGAAAACAAGCTCAAAATAAAGGAGTTAATTAAATCTAACAGAAGAATTATCTTCAGAGACTGGACTATCTGTTTATATGGGGATAATGAGGTGCTTAAGGGAGGCAGTGCGCCTTAAAAGACCTGAAAGATGGCAAAACAATGACTGGATACTTCACGTCGGTAATGCGCGGCCGCACACAGCCCATGTTGTTTTGCAGTTCTTGGCCAAGCATTCAACCATACAGATCCCTCATCCACCCTATTCCCCCGACTTAGCCCCCAATGACTTTTTCCTCTATCCTAAATTGAAAATGAACTTGAAAGGACGGAAATTTGACAACGTTGATATGATACAAGCTGAATCGAAGGCAACCTTGAGGAACCTCTCAAAAAGTGATTTTATCTCCTGCTTCGACAATTGGAAAAAAAGATGGAACGGGTGTATTGAGGCAGGAGGGGCATATTTTGAAAAATATTAAATTAGTTTTTTTATTTGTTTTATTTTTTCAAAGATACAGAGCAGTCCTGGAAATTAATGAACGCACCTTGTATTTTGCAAGTGTTTATGAACTTTGAAACTTGGCCCACCAGCTGATTGGCCACCCTTGATATAGAACATCAAAGATTAAATCATTCTTCTATAAGAATTCTGTTATAATTTTACCAAGGTTACCAATATTACTAAGGTTGTCCCAAAGGTTCGTAAACACTTGCGAAATATAAATTATAATCATAATATGTTTACGAAGTATTGCCACAACCTTATATTTCAGTTCCTATATATATATTTTCGAAATTCGCGATGGGCTCAGATTGTCTTCATAATATATTTAATACCTACAATATACGTATATTAAACGACATTTGAAAATTATCCCGCATGTGTTTCTTTTGAACGAAAAATCGAAATTTATTTTAAGGAGAAATAAGGTTTGAAATAGTCGTTATTTCTCCTTAAAATAAATTTCGATTTTTCGTTCAAAAGAAACACATGCGGGAAAATTTCAAATGTTGTTTAATAATCATAAGCCGCATTATATTGTACAATATATGTTACAATAATATTTGATGTATATATCTACACATATTATAAAATACCTCACAATAATATAAAAGTTAAATGACAAAGACAACTTAGTTCATCTTTGACTTAATATTCGCCTTTTAAACAAATGACAGTTTTATGGCGGGTAGAACCTCTACTGCCATCTATTGATCGATTTCTAAACTATTTTTACAACCAACCCTTTATACCGTCTTTCTGCTTTATAAATAAACGTATTTTATATAATATTGAGTATATCATAGTACTATAATAATATATTTATTTTATGTTATATATATTTATTCGCTATATGTATATATAAGTGAATTAATTTGTCTTGACTTTGCTTAGAATTTTTTAAGAAACTGAGAGATTCCAAGAAAATATTAATCAAATATTATATTTATTGATTTACAAGATAAAGAATAAATATAAATGAGAAATTAATATTTAAAAAAAGATACTTTTTTTCTTTCGGTTAGCGCCTATTTATTTGTGATCTTATACATACTCTGTGGAAATAATTAATTAATATATATACAACAATTTGATATCAAATATTTATATGAGAGACTTTCTTTTTTCGTGTTCTTCGCTTAATTGATATTAAATTATATAATAGGTGTTATTTCATTTATACATATATCCGTATTTATTTAATAATCATTGATATTTTAATTCTCAGTTATATAAATATTTTATGTTGTTTATTCATACTATTCCATATATTGGAGGTGAAGCCAATTTTCAATTTAAATTATAATTTTTATCATTTTACGTATCTTTAAGAATTAAAAGTGTGGTTTTCTACTTTATTTTTTGTTGTACATATTTTAATTATTTGTTACCACAGAGTGTGTGTAAGCTCACGGGTAAATAGGCGCTAAAAAAAACAAGAAGAAAGAGTTCCTTTGTTTCAATATAAGTTTCCCTTTTTATATTTGATGGGTTCCCGGTTTGGATAGTTGAAAAGGGAGGATACAAAAGGGGGGAAAAACTCTGTAATTGATTAAGAGTTGAGCTAAAGCAAGGATCGAGCATATAATATTGTCAGAACAATGGTCTAAAGATGGAAACAGCCGCGACACTATTATACAATTTCATCAGACAACCCATGAAATCGTTATTAAATTGGGCAATCTATAAAACACTGAAACACAGACACTCGCGGCAATGTATGTGGCCGGTAATTTATGGGAGACTTGATTATTAGTAACATTCCCTTCAAATAGGTAAGAAACATACAACATTTCATTTAAACAGTGGGAATAGCACCATAAGGCAAATTATGTATGAAATAGGTAACAGAGGAAACAAGAAAATTTCTCTAGATATTTATTTAAATATCTTAAAATTTGGGAACATGTCTATACTGACGAGATATGCTATTTACATAGTAAAATTTAGATAGAGGTGACCTGAAGTTACTTTATAGCCCTTTAGGGCCCATGCGAAATCTAGGTTGGCTACTACACAAAAAAAAGGGGGGGAAACCTAGATCTCCATCTATTCTAGCGGGACAAAATATACGAACCCTAACACTCCTTTTTAAGTCACTTAAAGCCCTTTAGGGCCCATTCAGAATCTAAATAGATTAGCTTCTGTTCGAAAAATAAAAAGGGGGGGGCTAAACCATAATGGCGAGGGGCTTACCTTCTCTCGAAAGCGGCGGCAAGGTCTGGTCTCCTCTACGTCTCAGGCCCGTCTAAAAATCGTCCTTCTCACTGAGCGACTCTGATCTAATCTTGCCTTTTGGCAAAGAACCTTCTTTTATATCATCCCTCTCTCCATTTTCATTCGCCGAAAGAAACCAATCAAAATGGCCAACGGCTCCAGTATCAATTTCATAGACGCCCCAGGCCTCATCAAAATAGAACATATAGTATTACCAAAACAAAAAAAAAAATCTCAAGAGAGAAACAACATGGCACTAGTGTAAGATTTCAGACTCCAGGCTTCTTCCATCAAAATAGAACATATAGTATTACCAAAACAAAAATCTAAAGAGAGTAACATCTACGGCGATAGTGTAAAATTTCAGACGCCAGCCCTCCCATCCACATGGATTGAAATACCATCCTCCCTTTTTCTCGGGACGATATATATATATCGCTCCCCCCCTCCGTCTTAGCTAAAATTGACACAGGCCCCTTTTCACTTGCACTGTAATATAACGCTTTCCTTTCTCGGTTCAGTCTTTTAGAGATCTTCCTTCTCCATTTTTTTTTTCTGGTCACCTTTACCTAAATTTTTGGTGAGGGGAATATATGTACATATGAAACAACAGTTTCCAGCTCGGATGTCACTGGATGTCTTCTTCTTTACCAGGCATCAGCTTTCGGCATGGAAGTCTGGTGTCACCAAGTGTCTAAGTTTCTGGGCAAAAAAAAATGGTCTGTAAGTCTATGTGGGAGGGAAGCCATGTATCCATTTGATTTGATTATACATACGCCTTCTGTTGGGGTATGGTTACAAAAACGTGCCCCAACAATCCTCCCCCTGCCAAGTAATGGACAAATGCGTTTGTGCTATTCATTATTCATCTGCCTTTCATCAGTTACTATGAAAGCAGGCCCATTTCTAGCAAAATGCATTTTCCATTACTAGGTGAAGTCAGGTGTACCGAAACCTATAGGGAAGATAAGGCTAATCAAAATGATGGTATGCTATTCTAGATGTTTATTATTCCGAACATTAGTGGGCATTGTGCATCCTGGCAAAGGGGTTTTTTATGTGTTATTATTCTGTCAGCACACTATTATCAACATAGGTAATGGGGGACAGTCATATCATATGTATGGAAGTAAGCAAGGTCATCTGTCTTACCATTCATGGGTATATATACCACCCTTCCACTTTCTTCTTTGGCCTTGAGGAGTAGGCCCTCCTTGTGGTAAGTCCTCTCAACCCCATCCTTGCCTCTTGTGGTGCTGGATTCATTGCTACCTTCTTTCTGCTAACAATACAGTTAGAGCATTTCCCTATTACATATTATATATAAAATTTTGGGCGCCAAGAAGTCGTTTAGAAATAACTGACTAGTCCAACTCCTAAAACATGCCAGCATCTTTATTTAAGTACCAATCAAGACATTCGTGTGGTATAGTTATACATATACAATCAAAGGAAAGGATAATTATAGTTAGCTGAAAGAAATATCTTGATACATAATGATTAGCCTATGACATGATGACTTTTGCTAAATAAAAAAAAAGTTTACAGAAAACAAATTGTGAAAGTAATTATTATATAAGGCACGAAATATGTAATGATAAAATGAATCCTTCCATGTTATATGATGGGTATAATATATATATTGAAGAAAACACGTATCATGCAGATAGTGATTAAATATGATAAAAATCATCCCATGATAGATGATAAAGAAAACTACTACAAAATTATATATGATGACAAAATATATATACTTATACAAGTAAGACGGATAAAAGACAATAAGGATAAGATAGATCATGCCTTGAGGGAAGAATAAGCCATGACAACATGTTAAAAAAAAATCGCAACATGGCCGGTAAATATTACTAATATCATGAATACCAAAGGAAATAAAATTGTTGAAATGAATAGCATATGATTATAATATAATATATATGATATAAAATAATAACATATTCAATAAGAAAATGAAAACACATTATATATATTTGTGCGCTGAAGGTTCAAGGTTTAGTATCTCAGTTAAGTTTTTCAATCTTATTCAGTCTGGAATCACGAGTTGGTCACTGGGTAATATTCGTCTATCCCGATCCTACTGGAGGGTGGGTTCTCTCTTGTGTGTTAGATTCCTCAAATTACAATACTCTCTCAACCCAGATGGGTACGTCATTTAGAATCTTGGTCAAATGGAACATAGCCCAGACCTCTATTAAACTACACAGTCCATTTAAATCTAGGGTGCCAACCGTATGAAGAGAATTTTTCTGTTTTGGCAGAGCGACTAATCAATTTCTACTATTTTGTTTGTGGCTCCGTTTACCTTGTCTCTGGGGTGTGTACAGTTCAGCTACCTCCCCCTTCCAAGAAATTCATATTACTTTCATCTACTAATATACACTCTATTCATTGACCTGAATCCTACAAATCTACATCTTATAAATTTGAATTTTATCAATCTGAAATTTTGGTTCTTTTACAAATTCCTTCAGAATTCTACTCCCTGTATAACTGCTCTTAATTCTACTGTCCTCAATACAACACTTCTAAAACTCTGACTCATTGGCTCGTTCTGGCGTCTCGTTCGCGGTCCTTATAGTTAACTAATACTTTAAAATCTTATCCTATCATGGTACGAGTTTAAACTCGTTGAAGGTCCTAATAATTACTTATTCTGCCTCTCGAATCTGTCTTATACTCGAATTCATTCCAACAAAACGTATGGCAGGGCGAATCCTTTATTAGAAGAAACTTCCGCTAGCTATGGGGGATCAAACTGGTACCGAAAAAAAAATTTCAATAGACGGAAACACTTCGTCTAGAATAACTGGGCAATCTCTGCCTACATGCCAATCTCACAGGACCTCCCGTCTGGAATACCCTCGCTCCAGCCACGCTAAAAGCGTCGAAACTACGGTGTCAGATCGGTTACCCAAGGTCGCGCCGTTATACCCCAGGCTATACGGCATGGCTAAAACAAATCCCCCATCCTGCATAAAATTCAATCTATACCTCTTCGTTTCCTCTAATGAGGAGAAGTTTTGTGGGTTTTTTGGTCTGATCATAACCTCCCACAACCTTCCAGTCTGAGAATCGAGATATGATCATTATCTACGACTCTTAAAATTCAAGTTGATATAAATAACAAAGAATACTTTATTACCCTAGTAATAGAAATTAAAAAAAAATTTATACTCCTCCAAAAGGAGACCTAACAAAAATGGAGCGAATATTTTCCTAAGAATAGAGTTTTTACAGTCCTGTGAGGCTATCGTTCCTAACAAATAAAGAAATCAAAATTGAAAATTGAACCTATTAAATTCCCTAACACTACTCTAAAGTAAATTTGGTCTAACAGTATAATAGTTTTTAACTTTGACAACAATCATTAGTCATTCCATTCATACATATTTCATTCGCAGACTGCATTCATACTATAGTTAAAAATTGCTATAAATGCCAAAGTACTACAATTATCTATCAAATAAACCCTAACAATAATAAAGTCTTTCAGGACCAATGAGAAATCAAATAAAGTTATCTAATTAAAACAAAGTGGGGACTAAAGCCCTATTGACTTAAATAAATGCCTCATACAAACTCTACATAAAAGTTATCTATACGTGGATAAACATTATTTATATTTAAACAAATAAACAAAATTGATTGTTAACAATCAAATGTTAACAATTCTAAATAATCTGGAAGCTAACCTACTAAAAAATCAGTGTAACTTCAAAAACTGCCCTTGCCTTGACACCAAGCGACTTTTCACGACAATTCTATATAAAGACATACACAAATTATAATGGCGAATAAAGGACCATTAAGCGTGACACCTCATAAAAGCGGATTGAGTCTCTCCCCTAGCCACCGTGGGTGAAGTCACTTTCTTCTTACTTCCTCGTGCGTCTGTCCCCTTTGCAGTAGTCCGACCTCAGCACTCTATTGAAAGATGGATTTATAGGGTTTACGATTCACTACCCAACACTAACATTCTCAAGTGCTTTCCAAGGATCGACTATAGTCTGGGCCTACTTAACTTCTACCCCTGGCTTAGGGTCCCTATACTTCACAATTTCACTCTGAGAGATTGACCTTTCATGTTCTCATTAGAAACCTATTTCAAAGCTACTACCTGAAGGCCAGGGATTATAGGGTTTCTGAATTACCCAACACAAGCCATAGGATGCCTATTAGGTTTGTTGTTTTAGACATAGCCCCCCTCTAAGTTGTGATTTCCTACACCTTCCTTCACCTATTACTCCTGATAATAACTAAAATTTCAGATTTACACTAAATAGTTAATTCACAATGGTATACATTATTCTCATTGGTCTTTGAAACTCGGGTTTTAACAAGAAATAGTTTGTATTAAAAAAAAAAAAGGAATCCTAATGAAGTTCTACTTTAAAAGAAAAAGGTTTAAAAAAAAAAGGTTGAAATCTCTAAACTTCTCATTCTATCGAGCTGATTCTCCGTACACACTCCAAAATCCTAGTTAGTGGCGACAGTCTAAGCAGAATTTACACTGTGTGGGCCTTTTCACCCTTGTAGACCTGCGTAAAGTTAAACTGTTCACACTAACTCTGTCAACTTCCCCTCGTCTCATTACTTCTGAGTTCGCTCTGGTTGTCACCCCTTGTTGGATAAAATTGTAACATAACAATAAAAAGAAACTAAAAATTTCCTAAATCATATCCTGACAGGTTGTACAAACTCTTCAAAACGGTGTGTCATATTAAAACAAGGTTGTGAGACAACTCTTAATTATATACTATACTAAAAATGAGGCTGAGCCAATTCTACACTAGGAGAACACGAAAACCCAAGATGTAGTCCTTGTAGCGAGCATGGAGCCCTATCACAAAACCCGAAGTGCAAGGAGGACAGAGTTTCCTGGTATTCCCTCTTATCTGGCACGACCGGTCGGGGTGAACAGTCGCGTCACGTGAAAGGAGGAAATATCTGAGTTCCCCCCTCTTGCTCTAACTGTTGGGTCGATTTGGCTCATGTAAATAGTAACTCTTATACTATATCTAAAATCTCTCATATAACTTATTAAATAAAACGGTGTAAAATGGTGTTCTATACAAGGATAAGGTTGTGACAATTTTCTCTAAATGACACACTAATATTAAAACAAATTGTGAAGATCTTTAAAGGTGGCAACAAACACTACAGTAAGGTTGTGAGACGGTATTCTGCACAAAGACAAGGTTGAGACAAATAACACACAAACCCTGAAACATGGTGTTAAAGCTCCTTTCAACACTTAGCACTAGAACACATGTTTAAAAAAAAAACTGCAAACTGTTTAAAGTTCACCATAACACTAAGACCTATTTGCTATTTAATATATAACCTAATATTGTAATTAATAAAGACCTATCTATATTAAATAGTGTATACAATCGCTGAAACTTATGTAAATCAGCTTACACAAACCCCCAGTGCATAATATGTCTTATTTTAAAAGAAATAGTTCTATCGAGGCGATATTGCGGTCGACAGCTACGCTTTATACATTAAATGTACTTTCTTCTATCAACCTTTATCTACTATTTACAAAACTCTTTATCCAACTTTTTTCAATTCTTTCTCTTTCAACATCTTTCTGCATCTTTCTATCTCTTCCTCATCAACATTCAACGCTTTCTCACTCTTTCATCATCCTTCATCATCCTCAACTCCTTTCAACTTACTTCCATCGCATCTCTCTTCAACGCCTTCAACACATTTCATCTCTTATTCATCACCTTATAACACAGTTCAACGCCTTTTTCATCATATTTCATCGCCCTTCCATCACTTTCAACACCTCTTTCATCCCTCTGAAGTCTCTTCGAAACCCGTCATCGGGATCTGGATCCCGATCTATTATCACTCTTAATTTTGAACTATTAATTATTACTAGTGTAATATTATTCCAACAGCCTATGACCTTTAAGCTTTATAACTCCATATACACTCGGCGGGGTAGTTACCTTGTTAAGAAAACCTATAATGTCATAGATCATTTAGAGAGAGAACATAACAAATTTGTGCGAATAGTTTGCTTCAACTATTGATTGTAAGCCTATTAAACTCGTTCTCTCTAGGTTGGCTCGCTCATTAATCTTCAATCTACGTTCAATAGTCATATTGAGTTCTCATGGATGCTAGATGTAAACTGTATCAAAATAGTGTAGTTTTCTAGTTTCCGAATTATATGACAGTTAGAAAAAAAAAAGAAACAAACATTCTGGAAATATCTCGCACTGGCTACTATAAAAAAAATTGAATGGGGTACAGCTCTGATCTTACAGGATACCTCATGGCTCATGGAATTGAATCGCTCATTTCTCACTAAAATATTCACACAGGGTATGGAGGTCTCCAGCGGTTCTATAGCTATTGGTCAACTAAATTAATTAATGGCAGGAATTGAAGCTAGTTTAAATGCTCGTGTGCTGTTTTGTCATGCGTCTTTATGTCATCTGCAAAGGAAAGTGTCGCCTCAAAGGACCTAATTCTGGGACTAACATCCGCTGCACATTTCAGGAAGGAGTGGTCGTCCATACAATAGCAAGATATCATTTTGCTGCCAATGTACAATGTTGAGCATTTTCCATGTCGTCATTTTGTCGATCCCCAATCTTCTAGGGTGTTTCTTTAAGCATTTCTCGATGTCATTTAATGCTTTATGCGATCCCGCCCGGCATTCAATAAGTATTATTTGATCGTACCAATCTCCAGGAGACCATCCCATTGCGGCCGAATCATTTCCACCCAACTTATAACGCCGTCCATATCGCGTAATTGAAATTAGTGTAAAACTCAAAGAATAAGACCTTAATCTCTTAATTCTTTACTAATTTCAGTTGGCTCAACATAAATCTTCTCAATTATTATCTTAGTACAGTGGCGTGACATGTCACACTTCTTCTAGTTCTTTCGCAGGCTCGATTAATCCCAGTGAAAACCCGTCCAGGCGTCAATCCCGTGCTAACCCGTCATGCATGACTTCAAATTTAGAAATTATTAGACCTGAATATTTGCAGTGGCATCTACTTCCACTGAAAGTATTTAAGACATAAGGCTGCCTCTTATCTTGTTTAAATCACTGTCTTTACTCCCATATGCCTGTGTTAACTTTAACCATGACCTTATCAATTCTCAAAATTCTGCCTATCGAATATCCTGAGGATCAATGTTCTTCTTGTCTACGGCGGATTAACACAATAATTGTTCCCTAGAGTTATCTGCGTCGAGTGGTCAGTCTGTACTACTAATTCTCCACTCTAACTCCAGGATTCCTTTATCTACTCAGGCTGTTCAAAATTTTTCAAGACAGTTGTTCAAATCCCCAATGATAATCTGCTAAATTTCGATAATTATTGAAATTCTCATTAAACAGACTAACTACACCTTCCTGACACAGAAGTGTCCAGCATCAAGATATGGCGTACTGCCCATTTCTTCATTTGATGACTGTGTCAAATTACAGCTGAAGAAATATACAAGCATATAACTGGTTTAAATTTCATGTAATCTCATCATGCCTTCTGCTGGCAAATATTTACTGTAAAATTCAATACTATCAAGATGGTTTTATTTGTCTTCATCCAAAAAAAAAATGTTTCAGAAATAGAATCTTGGAAATCTCTACTAAAGACAAAAATTGTACATTTGTCAATTCAGGATAACCTTCCCTTGTCAGAGTGTATACAGGATATTTAAGATCATATGCAGTTGGAGGCATCATGAAAAAAAAAAGTCGGTTGCAATAGACGCAACGTTATTAATCAAGACAATAGGTCTCTAATTTTCCAATACTGCAAAGGAACAGGTCACACTTTTGCATTAGGAGAACCTAGAATACATTACAATAACATAAACAGCAAATATCAAAGGCTTATAATTGATTCTCTATTATTCAGAAAACACAATAGCATTAATAGAAATAGATTTGCCCGAAACATATAACACAATATATCCTAGTACCAGCTAATAATATCAACAATAATATAAGTAACTTATATGTAATAGCCAATAACTATTATAAAACTACTTAAATAATAGGATTTCTAACCTATAAGATAATTCATAGAATATAGCAAACAATAGTAGAATATGTGTAAATACCTTAACCAAAAAAAAATGTCTTAAGAAAACAAATAATATGCAAAACTTCCTAATGTATATATATATATATATGTACATAGAATCATAATAGTTTTAGCATCAGGCGACGTTATATTTTCTTGATATATTGTATATGTTTCTCCTGTAGAAGGGTGGACAAGCTCGAAAGCTCGAGAAGACCAGAATAAAAGATACTCATCCCCATAGACGTTTTACTTTGATATCAGAAATCAATGATAATATTAAGGTTTTGCCACAAACAATGTGAATCGTAAAAGACAGCGGCGAGAGATGCGGTATATACCGCCTCAACATAACTTTCGTTGCCTGATAAAATGCCATGAAATGGAAAGCATAAATTAAAATTCACGATTTATAATAGACTGTTAATCTCAGGATGCGTGGACTACTTCACCAATACTTAAAAATAGTATGGCTTTTCATTAGGTATATATTTCTAAAGTATAGGGGATGAAACATATACTAAATTCGAGCCCCGCGGCGGGCGACATTGATGGGTTCCCCGGTTTGGATAGTTGAAAAGGGAGGATACACGATGTGACTTATTAAAAGTTTCCTTACTTAAGTATATATATATATATATAGCAAATTAGGCCAACAATCCCATGTATATAACCCGCAGCAAGACCTTAATGTTGTATAATAGCAGCACAGCTGTCAGTGATGCCCTATCGGCATATGTCTTTACATCATCACATGTAATACAATTTGTGCAAACAGGATAAATAAAATAAATAAAAAAGAAAAGGGGGGAAAACTCTGTAATTGATTAAGAGTTGAGCTAAAGCAAGGATTGAGCATATAATATTGTCAGAACAATGGTCTAAAGATGGAAACAGCCGCGACACTATTATACAATTTCATCAGACAACCCATGAAATCGTTATTAAATTGGGCAATCTATAAAACACTGAAACACAGACACTCGCGCAATGTATGTGGCCGGTAATTTATGGGAAACTTGATTATTAGTAACATTCCCTTCAAATAGGTAAGAAACATACAACATTTCATTTAAACAGTGGGAATAGCACCATAAGGCAAATTATGTATGAAATAGGTAACAGAGGAAACAAGAAAATTTCTCTAGATATTTATTTAAATATCTTAAAATTTGGGAACATGTCTATACTGACGAGATATGCTATTTACATAGTAAAATTTAGATAGAGGTGACCTGAAGTTACTTTATAGCCCTTTAGGGCCCATGCGAAATCTAGGTTGGCTACTACACAAAAAAAAAGGGGGGGAAACCTAGATCTCCATCTATTCTAGCGGGACAAAATATACGAACCCTAACACTCCTTTTTAAGTCACTTAAAGCCCTTTAGGGCCCATTCAGAATCTAAATAGATTAGCTTCTGTTCGAAAAATAAAAAGGGGGGGGCTAAACCATAATGGCGAGGGGCTTACCTTCTCTCGAAAGCGGCGGCAAGGTCTGGTCTCCTCTACGTCTCAGGCCCGTCTAAAAATCGTCCTTCTCACTGAGCGACTCCGATCGAATCCCGCCTTTTGGCAGAGAACCTTCTTTTATATCATCTCTCTCTCCATTTTCATTCGCCGAAAGAAACACCAATCAAAATGGCCAACGGCTCCAGTATCAATTTCATAGACGCCCCAGGCCTCATCAAAATAGAACATATAGTATTACCAAAACAAAAATCTAAAGAGGGCAACATCTACGGCGATAGTGTAAAATTTCAGACGCCAGCCCCCCCTCTCTTTCCACATGGGTTGAAATACAATCCTCCCTTTTTCTCGGGATGGTATATATATCGCCCCCCCGTCTTGGCTAAAATTGACCCAGGCCCTTTTTACCTGGACTGTAATGTGATGCTTTCCTTTCTCGGGAAGGATATTTTATAAGGTTCAGTCTTTAGAGATCTTCCTTCTCCATTTTTCTCCTTTTTTTTTTTCTGGTCACCTTTACCTAAATTTTTGGTGAGGGGGAATATATGTACATATGAAACAACAGTTTCCAGCTCGGATGTCTCTGGATGTCTTCTTCTTTACCAGGCATCAGCTTTCGGCATGGAAGTCTGGTGTCACCAAGTGTCTAAGTTTCTGGGCAAAAAAAAATTGTCTGTAAGTCTATGTGGGAGGGAAGCCATGTATCCATTTGATTTGATTATACATACGCCTTCTGTTGGGGTATGGTTACAAAAACGTGCCCCAACATATTTTGTTATCTCTCTTGTTAATCAATAAATATAATGTTTAATTAATAATTATTGGAATCAGTTTCATTAATAATACTAAGCAAAGTCGACAATTGGTAGCAGAGCGTGGTATATTGATATAAAGCTCAAAAACGAAAATATTCAATCTGAAGATTAAGCAAGAAGTTTATTCTGATCGGTAAACTGAAGCACTTATAAGAAGATTAAAGGTATTTATATAGATTAAGTTAAATTATATCTATATATTGCATGTTTAAAAGCTACCCAATATTTAAATAAATTTAAAATATATATTTGTTTTAAAAAATATATTGGTTTGTTTATATTAGCTCAAAAGACGAAGATGGCTGAATATAATTTTTTATCCCAAACAAAAATTGAACCATTAACAGGAAATAATTATCAAATATGGGCGTTGAAAATCGGCGCATTTCTGAGAGGAAGAAAATTATTTAAATGTGTAATTTCAGATCCAGAACCTGATATGGAAGACAAAAGTTCTTGGGAGATTTGGAGTGATAAAAATGATGAAGCTTTTGGGATAATCATCACTACGTTGACAAATGAACAAGCTGGAATGTTCATAGGAGAAACAAATGCTAAGAAAGTATGGGACTCACTGAGAAAAACATACACAGACAATTTGGAAGATAAAATTATTGATATAGGCTTAGAATTAAAGAACATTAGAATGAAAGATAATGAAACTGTAGATGAATATATAACAAGGGCAAAAAATATTGCTGCTAGAAGTTCATCATTAGGGCATCAATTTTCCTCAAGAGAACTTTCATTTCATATTGTCAGAGGCATACATCCAAGGTATGAAAATATTGCTATTGTCTTACGATCAAAGAGAGAGGCAACAATTGAAGAGATTCAACAAACTCTAAGAGAAGAGGAGTCAAGAAGAAATATGAGATTAAATCAATCGGTTGAGAATGGGCATGAACAAGCATACAGAATTAAAGATAGAAAAGTTCAACAATCTCAGCCAAAAAGATGTTTTGTTTGTAATAAAAAGGGACATCTAGCTAATGATTGCTGGTTTCGAGATAAACAGAAACAAGGATACCAAAAGAAATGGACTCCTGGTGATAGAAATCACAAATACAGTAGGGAACATTCAAATAACCTAGTGGATACTATGAAAAGTGGAATTAATGAGCAAGCATTTGAAACATATGTAAAAGAATTTGAAGATTCCACAGATGAGAGAAATGATAGACAAATATGGTGTATAGATTCAGGATGCACCGCACATCTAACCCCAAACCTAACTTTGATTGAAAATGTGGTAGATTATGAAAGTGAAATCAACCTAGCTGAAAAGGGCAAAACTACCCAAGCCATAGCCAAAGGAGATATGAGACTTACTACATGCACAAGTGAAGGCCAAGAAAATATTCGCATCAAAGATATCTTACATGTACCAAGTTTAAGGAATAATTTCTTGTCAGTATACGAATTAGTCAACAAGGGAAATTCAGTTATTTTCAATAAGGATGGAGCAAAAATTTATAATGAAGGGAATGATTTAGTTGCTGAAGCATATATTAAAGATAGAATGTTTATGATGGAAACAAAACAAAGAAATGTACCAATAGCAAAAAATGAAAATGTCATGGTTATAAATACACATTTATCAAATAAAAATAGCAATATAAGTTTATGGCATAAGAGATTAAACCATATAAATGAAGAATACATCAAAAAAATGATTCAAGGACATATTGTAAGAGGATTGGATCTAAAATTCGAAAGGTTACCAGAGTGCGAAGCATGCATAATGGGAAAACTGGTGCAGAAGCCATATAATATTACAGAAAATTATACAGTTAAGCCCCTGCAATTGATTCATATGGATTTATGTGGATCAATGCCATGTCAATCTTTAGGAGGATCTAAGTATTTCCTTGTTATAGTAGATGATTACAGTAGAAGAATCTTTGTATATTTCCTGAGATCTAAAGATGAGACCTTTGAAAGATTTGAAGAATTTAAAGCAAGAGCTGAAAACGAATTAAGTCTTAGAATAAAAGATGTAAGAACGGACAATGGAACTGAATTTTGTAACTCTAGATTTGAAGGACTTTTCAAGAGAAGTGGGATCCATCACCAACTTACCACCACATACTCACCACAAATTAATGGAGTCGCAGAGAGAGTGAATAGGACTCTTATAGATACAGCGAGAACCTTACTAATTGACTCAAAATTACCCATGATGTTTTGGGCAGAGGCAATTGCTACAGCTGCATACATTAAGAATTGTACACCCCACAGGTCTATCAAGCAAAATACACCTATGCAGAGATGGAATGGCAGGAAACCATCGGTCAAACACATTCGAATATTTGGATGTTTGACACATTGGCTTGAGAGCAAACCAAGAAGAAACAAGTTTTCACCAAAGGGTAGAAAGGAAATATTTATTGGTTATTCCATTAAAAGAAAAGCCTACAGAATATATGATATAATGACAAAGAGAATCCATGAAGTCAGATCAGTAAAATTTAGTGAAGATAAGAGAGGAATTGATTATGCAAATGATATTCAGGAAGATACTAATTGTGATAATTTGACCTATAAAGGAAATTGTGAAGAAATAGTTGCTGAAGACTTTCTTATCTTGAAAGAAGACAATCCTGTCACAGAGAGTAAAATGAAGTCTCAAGAGGATACTTCAGTAAAACTAGGTGGTGACTGTGAAAATGACTCATCACAAACTGAACCGATACAGGAAAGATGTGTAAAAGGAGGAAGAAAGAAAGGAGAAACAAAGAGCATCTTAGAAGAACGGCACAAAGCAAGACTTGAAGAACAAGAAAGGAAATTGATTGAAGAAGGAGTTCGACGCTCACAAAGAATAAAGGATAGGAATGATGCAAACTTAATTATGGAAATTGATCATTATATTCCGGAGAACTTTAAAGAAGCAATGGATAGTGGAGAAATAAATGAATGGCACAAAGCAATGGAAGATGAGCTCAGTGAGATAGAGAAACATAAAGTATGGACACTAGTACCAAGGGAAAATGGTATGAAAGTCATCAATAGTAAATGGGTCTACAGTACGAAGAAAACACCAAGTGACGGCATATATAAACGAAAGGCCAGACTGGTTGCTGTTGGATGCAATCAAAGATATGGTGTGGACTATAAGGAATCTTTTTCACCTGTACTCAAAAAGGAAAGCTTGCGAACAATAGTAGCTCTTGCAACACAACAGAATTTAACCATAAAGACTTATGATGTGAAGACAGCTTATCTCTATGGTGAGTTAAAAGAGACAGTATACATGAGACAACCAGATGGTTTTATACAAAAAGGAGAAGAAAACAAAGTGTGTAAATTGGAAAAAAGCCTGTATGGTCTACCACAATCAGGAAAATGTTGGAACAAAAAGATCAATGAAATTTTATGCCAGTTGGGAATGATTAGAACCAAATGTGATTCATGTGTCTATAAACTCCAGAGAGGAGAAGAGTATGCAATACTGGGTCTATATGTAGATGATCTCATCATTGCTGGAACTAGTAAGGAAATTAATGACAACCTAGCCTCAGAAATAGAAAAATATGTTACTCTAACAGAAAAGAAAGATAGCGAACCATTTATTGGAATTGAAATAAAAAGGGAAGAAGATGGATTTTATCTATCTCAGACTAATTATATTGATACAATTCTTCACAGATTTGGACTGGAAGAATGCAACAGTGTGCAGACACCTGGAGATCAAAATCAAAATTTGGATGAATATTTGGACTCTAAGCCAGTAGATAAAACTGTATACCAGGAAATGATTGGATCACTAATGTACCTTTCTACGGGTACTCGACCGGACATATCCTTCAACGTCAGCAATTTATCACAGTATAGTAATGATCCAAGAGAAATACACTTAACTGGAGTTGAAAGGATTTATAGATATCTGAAGGGAACAAGAGATAACATGTTGGCATATAAGTCAAAAGACAACAATATCACAATAAGTACTGATGCGAGCTGGTGCACAACCCGAGACGCAAAATCCTATTCAGGCTATACAGTCAAACTTGGCAACAACTTAATAAACTGGAGAAGTAGAAAGCAAAATTTAGTAGCCTTGTCTACATGTGAAGCAGAACTTATTTCAATATGTGAAGGCATTTCAGAAGTATTATGGTTAAAGGGATTAGTAGAAGAACTTTGTGGAAATTTAACTTTCCCAATTACCTTGAAAAGTGACAGCCAGGCTGCAATAAACTGGATACAATCTAACAAAATTACTTCACGAACAAAGCACATAAACCGAAAGTATTATTTTGTGAAAGAGGAAATTCAAAATGGAATCAAGCTGGAATACACTAAAAGTGAAGACATGGAGGCGGATATACTAACGAAGAGTCTACCTAAGGACAAACTACGGAAATGTGCAGATAGCCTTGGACTTGCTGATTAGGGCTTACACACAGGGGAGCGTGTGTTGTACATATTTTAATTATTTGTTACCACAGAGTGTGTGTAAGCTCACGGGTAAATAGGCGCTAAAAAAAACAAGAAGAAAGAGTTCCTTTGTTTCAATATAAGTTTCCCTTTTTATATTTTGTTATCTCTCTTGTTAATCAATAAATATAATGTTTAATTAATAATTATTGGAATCAGTTTCATTAATAATACTAAGCAAAGTCAACATTTTTCTTAGTTGTGACTCGCTAAAAGAATCGGATATAGAGTCAGACGAGAATTTTAAAAAAAGGTATGCAATGAACTTTTGGTATTTTATTATGCATTTGTATTTCTACTATAAGGAACAGGCTATTCATGTTCAACTTTTACATCTAGTTTTATCTAGAAAGCTGACCCTTTCGTTATTTAGATATTGTGAAAATGAGGAGTTTACATTTCTACTATGAGGTGACCATTTTATTAAATTCAAATTTGTTTTATATTCGGCACACCTAAGTTGGAAACTGATATAGGCTTAGCAAAAATACGATGTTTCTTTTTAAGGTTTTCAAGTTGTTTTTGTACTCACGTATTTAAGGAACGACTTGTTCCAATACAATTGTTGTAAACAAGCGAGCAAATAATCAAAACATAAAGGTTGAAGCGTAGAAGTGTGACGTAATAGTAGTGACGTCAGCATCGATGATGATTAAAGTCAAAGTTTGCGTAACAGAAACAGTAGTAGAAACTCAGTATCCTTTTAGAGATTCCGTGGTTATTTTTCTATTAGAGGACATTGTTGAGTATATTGTTTTTAAAATAGAGCAATCCATAAATAAATCTTTAATTAAAAAGGCATATATAATATTATGATCCTATATATGCCTTTTTAATTAAATGGGTATATTATGTGCATCACCATTATCCTGGCCTTCCTTATATGTATATCCTATGTTAATAATTGTGGTTAAGAGACTTTTTGATGCATTTATGTACTCTTCACATGTCTACGTTCACATGTAATTAACATAGCAACTATGAACTCTCTAAAAATTTAATTCTTATCATACTCTTGTGGGTAATATATTTATATATGTGGAATAAAACCAAAAAAGACTAACCCTGACCGTTCACATGAGCATTTTGGATAGTAGAGCTCAATCTAGTTGAATAAAAATAAACTAAACGTATATTTAACTTGTTCCGTGATATTAAAGTCATGATTTTTAAATCAACGTTTAGTTTATTTTTGTTCCACTAGATGGCGCTCTACCATCTTAAAAACTGTTCATATGACCGGTCAGGATAAGCTTTTTTTTAACATCAAACCCTATATATATTTATATTTTTTCACATATATGTGAATTTGACCATTTTTAGGGCGCTTATTTTTATTTTTTCAATTATAGCTACTTCCTATTATCCTTACTGCGATGAAATATAAATCTCGCATACACATCTATAAATATATTATCATTTTAGAAAAAAAAAACATTTATATAACTTTAAAAACAAAGTTTATATATACATTATACATATAAAAAAATATATATATATATATTACCAGCGCTATATATCTAACAATAAAATTCTAACAATTTAAAGTAGGAATAGTAAAAATTTTAATTATAGAAATTGAATTTAAAACCAAAAGATTGCCGCGAGAATAAAAGAAAAATTTTAGAGCAGACGATCTTCTTTTATCTGCAACTTACAATAAAATCCGACGACTCTGGTGCTATTGTTTGAATAGAACGGGCGTTTCTTCTTTTGTCTTCCTGGGAATTTCTTGTAAGTTTCATTCAACGTTACTTGCATAAAAAAAAATTCTATTATCTTCTTCAAATAGTTTTAAAGTCTTTTATTTCTTTATTTTTCAATGATCCATAAAGATTTAAATTTTATTTAAGTGAGGTTTTCTACTTTATTTTTCTTAGTTGTGACTCGCCAAAAGAATCAGATAGAGAGTCAGACGAGAATTTTAAAAAAAATTATGCAATGAACTTTTGGTATTTTATTATGCGTTTATATTTCTAGTTGTGCATTAGGATGTTTCTTATTCTACAAAGGCTTGTAAATATGTAAATATTCAAAACAAAAAGGCATATTCTGACCGCTCAAATGAGCATATTAAATGGCAGAGCGCCATCTAGTGGAACAAAATTAAACTAATCATGATTTACCTTTTTTAAATTATTGTTTTTAATATCAACACCTGACCTTTCTCTTTTTTTTCCACATATGTAAATATGTAAATACACTCAGCAAATAGTAATGAATCGAGTCTCCCAATGCAGCATTTTATTAATACAATTTAATATATATTTCTAATGCCACAATGAATAAGTATTATTAAACTCCGTACAAGTTAGACCTTTTAAATCTCACCATATGTTATGTTTGAACCTAACAAAATGTATGATATTTGCCTAGTTTTTTTTCAGATATCTCCATTTTTGTATATTTTTCTTATGAATCGCTAACATAAGCGCTTTATTGTAAAATGGCAATAAGGAATTATGATTTCCTTCTTTATAAGGAAGAACCTTTAATGTTTTTTTAAAGACTAGAATATCTTATAAAACGCAAGTAAATAATATTTGAAGGTGAAATTGTAACCAGCAGCTATAGACACATGTAAAATTAATAAAATTGCACACAACTCACAATTAATACATAGCAATAACACGCCATCTATATAATACAAATGAAAAAAACCAAAACGCGAAAGTTTTTTTTTTCCCCAAATAAATCAAAACTTCGCAATTAAATAATTAAAAAGGTTTTCGGAGATGTGAGTTTCTTTTTATTTTAGAACCATCTCAAGCTTTTGGTCATCCCTGTCTTTCTACAGGAGAACAATACAATAAATAAAACGCCGCCTGATACCAAACTATTATAAATCTATATACACTCTGTAGAAGGGCAGAGATGCCCGAATGCTTGAGACGGTTTAAAAATAAAAAATAAACTCGGCTCTGAAAACCTTTTTAATTTTTTAATTAATGTCCAGAAGATTTGAATCTATTGACAACTCACAATGACCTAATAGATAATGACCTCACATTACACGATCTAATCTTACGACAAATGGCTGCCTTATATATATGCAAATATGGATATCAATATCACATAAAACAACGGTCAATCAACTCCGATAAAAACATACAATGTGATATAGTTTCTATAAATCGATAAACACATTAAAAATAAGGAATTCGAAGTACTTATGACATGCATGAATCTTTTAGATAAAACAATTTTTCTACTGTCCTTACTATAATGATAAAAAAAAAAGAGCCTGGCTCATCATTGGCGAGTCCCTCCCAGCGGTTTCAGCAGTTTAATCTATAAGATTTCATCAGTTTAATCCACCATAAGGTTTGCTAGTTCAATCTACCACGTTATTTTTATCATTGCAGTAAGGGTAGAGAGTAGGGTTATTTTTATTTATAAGAATTATTACTTTATAAATAGTTAACATTTCCAATAACAGATGGCGCTCTAAAGAATCGTGTGTATATTTATAAAATTTTATGATTCATTAAACATCTATAACAATGACTCTAAATCAATATCTACATTATAAATTGGTACCTAATTTAATGGTAATTGTATCGTGTGCATGAGGAATTCTGGAATACATAAAAGTAAAGCCAACCACGTACAGGTTTCGGGATGTTGGCCCTCGTCAGCGTGGTGCAGGCTATACCTCTACAACCAGATATTTTGGCCCCCTGGAGGCCTACAGAGTATTCATGAAATGGGTATTTAAGGTCATGTTTGCATAAATATCATGTGTTCATGTGAAAATAGATAAATAATAGAAAAGGTCGAGTGTTTATATAAACTACAAAATGGCATATCCTGACCGCTTACAAGAGCATTCACAAGTTAAATCAACGTTTAGTTAATTTTTGTTTCACTAGATGGCGCTCTAAAATGCTTATGTGAGCGGTCAGGACATGATTTTTATGTTTTTATATTGCCACGTGGAAATTAGGGAAGGCCAATTTCGGGATGAGACAGCAATTTAAGGCAAGAACAATATATATGAATGATAAACAAAAGATAAGCAACGAGGGAAGTTTACAGAGTAGCAAAATATAAACATAAAAAATGATATTATGTTAATAAAATAACTAATACTTTGATACAATATCAAAACCTGACCTTTTTTTCTTCTTATTTTTCATATAAAGGTATGTAAAACGACATTTGAAAATTATCCCGCATGTGTTTCTTTTGAATGAAAAATCAAAATTTATTTTAAGGAGAAATAACGATTATTTCTAACCTTAGGTATGAAGTATGAAAAGATGAATTGTGAAGAGTAATGATAAACGGAAAAATAAAAGTGTCCAGGAATGGGGACCGAACCTACAGTGTTCCGCTTACCGGGCAGATGCCATGTCCACATTCCCATCCATGGACACTTTTATTTTTCCGTTTATCATTATGTTTCACAATTCATCCTTTCATACCTCATACCAAAGGTTAGAAATAATCGTTATTTCTCCTTAAAATAAATTTTGATTTTTCATTCAAAAGAAACACATGCGGGATAATTTTCAAATGTCGTTTTACAATCACAAGCCGCATTATATTGTATTGTAATATAAAGGTATGGGAATATAGAACAAATGTGACATTATACTGGTATAAGGTGCCTAAACTAAGAAAAAAAGGGCATCTCCTTATCGTGCAAATGAAATTTGTTGATAGCTTGCGCCATCTATCAGAGAAAATATCAACTATTCATTGATTTTTTAATTATCATAGAATTGGCAAAATTTCCATTCTTGATTAATCAAGAAAAGCTAAACCACGTACGCATTTCGGGCTGTTGGCACTATTATTTGGCTAATTCTGGAATAATGGCGCTTTGCCATCAAAGCCTTTTAATTAAACATGAACTCTACCGATATTCTTTACCATGGTATGACTCTCTATTATTTTCTACATTTAACCATTTAACCACGCTAACTACCTCTACGCTAGCTAACTGTACAACACCACTATACTTTTAGCTGAAAAAATATACATACCACCTGATTATGCAACTGAGTGTTGCTGATGGCTTGCGCCACTATCGAAATAAATATCAGTTAGTGGTTAATATTTATTATTATGAAATACTATCAAAATACCTTTTTGACAAAGAAAACACTCACGTACGCGTTCCGTGATGTCGACCCTCCTCAGCGTGGTGCAGGCTGTACTTCAACGGTTATACTATTTAGTTTAAAAATTTATCACAAAGTGGTGTAATGACAATGCCTTAAAGGAGACACGAGAGCCTAACTACATTTATATTTTGTTACATTAGCGCGCCATCTGTTATGAAAAATCGAAACTATTATAGACGCCTATGATTCTTTTAAGAATAAAATAATTTCTACTGCCCTTACTGCAATGGAAAAATTAATGGAAGGGTCTGGCTCATCAGTGGTGAACCCTACCAGCGGTTTCGCCAGTTTAATCTACCATACCGCTGTTATATCAAATTTTTCGATCTTCCGTTTATAGTGATACTGATGTTAGAGTCTAGGAATGGGTATTTTATATGAACTATGGACATAAGCTTTGAGGACAGCAGAATTACCTATAATTATTTTCAACTATCCAAAGAGAACCTGGAATTATCTATTATAAAATATTATATTGAATCTCTGAAAGAGAGAGAGAGAGCTATTTGGAAGGTTTCCCTAATTAGTTAAGGAGAAACCTACTAGTGAAGTTAGTTTTATCTTTATATTTCTGCTCTTGCTTACCTTTATTTATATAGAAAACTTGAAAATGTAGTGATTTTATATTGAAATATGTGGTTTTAATATTTTTAAGGTCTATTTTAATCTTAGAATTTTGTTATTTGTATTTAAAGTCTTTAAAGCGAATTACTCTTTTTATGATGCACAAAAATTAAAAATGACTTTGATGAAATCAAAATATGTCTTTTTAACAGCGAAATGAAAATTTTAAAGTATATATAAATATATATATATAACATTATATTTATATATATTTTAATTTAATTATTTAATTTAACTTAGAATTTTTAAAACTTAGATTATATATATTCATCTTTTGTTAAAAAAAAGTGTATATAAAACAGAAATACAATTGATTTTAAAATATTTTCAGATGAGCCGATGTTCAAACTTATTTATTAAATAGAGTTTAATTATAAATTATTTAAAGAAAGAGTGTTAATTAGACTAGAGGTAATTTAATAATAAAAGCCCCGTGTTCACCTAATATACGCCAATTAAATTTGTTAGGTTATTATGTTCCCAATTTACCTAGCTTAAATTCAATAATCTTGTTAAGGTGCGTACACACCTTTATTTAGAAATTATTCTAGAACATATTTTTGCCCCTACTATGTTTGAAAGAAATAAAGGAATACATTTTAGAAATGCATAATAAATATTTCTGAACCTTTGATTCAATATATTACATTTTAGTAACATCATTTAACACTATAATAACATTTTTCCCACTTTAATAACAACACATATATATTACACTTTAATGTAACAACTTTTTCACTCTAATAACATTTTATTTTTTATCGCTATTATTCTAATTTGAAAAATATTTTTTTTTACATTTTATATATATATATATATATTTTAATTTTAATTGATATTTGTATATTTCAAAAAATATATCCGTTTTTATCAAGCAATATAAATCACGCATTTTATACATTTATCTCAAATTTAGTTAATCACTTCTTAATATGGCGTTAAATATTTCCTATATTTTTCTTGAAAATATTGTAGAAAAATATTTATTATTTTATTAAACCGAGTATCATTTTTGATGTTTATATTTTGCAACTCTGTAAACCTTCCTCATTGCTTATATTTTATTTATCATTCAAAGTTTGTTCTTGTCTTAAATAAATTGCTGTTTCATCCTGAAATTTATCTTTCCTCATTTTCTACGTAGCAATATGCTTAACAGCTTAACCTTTAGCAATTCTTATAACTGTGTCTTTTGAATAAATTTTATGATTTAAAAATTAAAAATCAAATAAGTTAACATTTTCTTCAAGTGCTTGGAATATTCACTCAGGATCAGGAACTAATATTACCCACTATTGAAAAATACCTATTAAATATATATAAAAATTTATATGATAAAATATTATAACATTAGCTTATCAAACCTTCGATAGAGAAATATCTAAACCAAAATGCTATCTGATGTTTTTTCATTCGGAAAAAAAGCTATCCGACACTATAGCTATAACAATAGTTTAAGCTAAAAAACAGCTTATAGAGGAAATATAGGGAAAATATAACACCATAATAAACAGTGGTTAACTTTGCTTGAGAAAATCTCGGATATTTTATTTCTAATGCTTGATTAAAACGGATTTTAAAATGTTTACAATAGGCCAATATTAATTAAAATAAAAGTATTTTTATTAAGACCTAAATATGTATAATATAATTTTCAAAATGTCTAAACAATTTGTTCCTCTTCGATTAAATATATAAATATGCTTTACCAAATTAAGAAACAAATTTTAATTATATATCTTTTTAATACTATATATGCACTTTTGAATATATTCATAACAACAACAACAAATACAGTGCTGCCAAATCCAAACATTCAAAAATAAATTAATTAAACAGAGTATATTATCGTTTTGAAAATAGAGCAATCCATATTTAATTCATTAGATAATAAAAAGGCATATATTGGATTTAATAAAAGATTTATTTTGCCAATATTTATTTTTATTAAATCCAATATATGCCTTTTTATTATCTAAGAGTATATTATGATATTATTATAAGGTATATTACACGTTGAAAAATGAAAATATTGTTATTAAAGTATAAAAAGTGGTTATTAAAGTGTAAATGTTTTCTTAAAAGTAGAAAGCCTCTATATTAGATATATAATATCAGCCTATAGAATATACAAGAAATTTATCAAGGACATTCATAATTTCATTTGAGATATTTTTAATTTTGTGCATGAATAACGGCTATATACCTTTTTTAATGTTTGATTAATCTTCTTGAAATCAGTATCTTTAAAAAGTTTAAGCAAAGTCAAAAAGTTTGAAAACGATATTTCAATTTGACACCTTACTTATGTTATTATTAATTTATAAAACTTCGATTTTCAATGTAAAATATTATTAAACTATAAAATAAAATTGCCATTAAAGTGTAAAGCCTATACAAATTATATATAAATATATTCTATATCATCAAGGATAATGAAATATTTAAAAGAGACATTTCGCCTTAATAGATATGAAAGATGGTAAAACAATGACTGGATACTTCACGTCAATAATGCGCGACCGCACACAGACCAATATTGTTTTGTAGTTTTTGGCCAAGCATTCAACCACACAGCTCTTCATCTACCCTATTCCCCAGACCTAGCCCCCAATGACTTTTCACTCTATTCTAAATTTAAAATGAAGTTAAAAGGAAGAAAATTTGACAACGTTGATATGATACAAGCTGAATCGAAGACAACCTTGAGTAGCCTCTGAATATCTGATTTTATCTCCAGTTTCAAAAATTGGAAAAAAGATGGGACAGGTGTATTGAGGCTGAAGGGGCATATTTTAAAATATAAAATTAGTGTTTTTATTTTATTATTTTAAAATACGGAACCATCCTGAAAATTAATAAACTCACCTTGTAAATTGTTTGCGGAAATATCAATAATATTTCAAAATATAAATACCTAGACGAATCACCTTTGTTCGCTAGATATTTACTCGAATGCAAATTCCCCCATTTGGCCTAGCCACTCTACCAGCTAAACACCTCTTTGGCTGATTGTAAAGATTTCATTAGATCCCTTATAGATCTCATACCGTTAAATTCTACGAAAAATCCGAAAATTTAGAAAACCCCACCTTCAATGAAGCCACAAACTACAAATGCGGAAAAAGGAAAATTAGAAATTTAAAACCTAGACAAATTTTCCATCAATTAAGCCAGAATGACGAAAGGTGGTAAAAAAGGAAAATTAAACCCACCTTGAATATCAAACAAGCCAGACAAAACCTTCTCAAGAACAATATCCCCAAGGACCTGAGGACCCAACGACATCAATATAAATTATTATTGTAAATGAACAAACCCTGTACATCCCCCACAGCATATTGTAAATATGATGATCTAGTTTGCTCTTTTTGAGCGGTGGCACCTAATAAAGTTATTTGTAACTGGAATACCGTTTAAAAAATAAAATGTTGTCAATAACGTGTAAAACGTTGTTATATTATCTCTTCCGATATGTCAAATAAATAAATATTAAATTCAATTGCCATCTATCGATAAAATTTGTAACAAATAAATTTAATGGCGATATTATAAAATAAATAAAGCTTCCAGGGCCTTTCTTTTTCAAGCTTTTATTTTCAAGCTTTCAGACTTGTCAGTCCTTCAACAGGAGTATCACGATAATAAATTGATGATAAATACTATTTTTATATACAAATTATTATTAATATTTTAAATATTTATGATATTGAAAAGAACTCCTGTTGAAGGACTGACAAGTCCGAAAACTTGAAAATAAAAAGTTGAAAAAGAAACTAAACCCTGGAAGCTTTATTTATTTTATAATATTATATATCAGGGAAGATCGTTTATTTATAATCAAGAGTTAATGGCAATATGTTTACTTTTAAAATAGCATCAAATATTATATATATTGAATATTATAATGTTATCTTAAAATAATTGCAAAACCTATATATATAATTGAAAACCTGGTAATGTACTTCCAAATAAAAGGCATTTTAAATGATATCATAAAGTTAGCACACCCTATTTCACACAAAAGCTACAATCTGAATATAAGCACCTCCTTTATTTTATAGTAGATATGAATTAAATATAATTTTTGAATATGTAGATAAAAGAATAGGTTATTTTAAAACTACCTTTGGCTTTATAAATATTTTAGGCCTACGTGCTATTTCTAAATTTACTCTAAAATATTCACTAGAGTTAAAATTTTATGAGCCTCGACTCTATTTTATAAAAAAATGTATAAAAATAGTTTATATCATTTTTGAAAGAATATGTATATACGAGCTAAATTTAACGATAGTATAATATCATTTCAAAGGATTATTTCGAAAATAATGTTGGATGTATGTTTTAAATGCAAGTTAGTGTATGTATGGTGTTAAAATTAAATAAATTAATAAATATATAGTAGAATAATGTTAAAAATATTTTATTTCAAATTTATTTTCTGTTCGGAAAATATTCGTCTGTTAGAAAAAGGCACCTCTGCCTTTTTATAGCACAATTGCCGAGCTGAATGCGCAAATTTGGCGTGGAAATGCTCTGGTATTGTTTGATGCATTTGTGAATGAGTGATACATTCTTCTCGCATTGAACTTATTTGCATTATTTTTAAATATAATAAAAATATATATGAATTATTCATATTTGTTTCAAGCGGCATATATTTCCATAAATCATTAATATCGTATATTGAAATAATAGACAAAATTTAAGAACAAAACTTATATATATATTTTATTATTATATAAAAATATTTTAAAAGAAGAACGTTTGAATTTACAAGAATAAAAAATTCGCCGATATATTAGTAAAAAATGTGTAGTTTATGCTTAAAATATGAAATTTCCTTAAGTTTTCTCAAAGGGTGTATAATATAAATATATCAAAAATATTGCGTTATTAATTATCATAATTAGAGTTATTATAAAACCCATTGCATAATAGAAGAAGAAGAAAATAGAGGTAACCCGGGCTCCTGGAGCGTAAATCGCCAACTACCCGGGCTGTACAGCTACAGTCTAGAAGAGAAGTCTAGTCATGGGGAGGGCAGATTGCTGAGGTGAACCAGGTAACCAGGTAGTTCCAGGCCGGCAGGGAGTCAGGAAGTAGGGGCAGGGCTGTCGGGCTGAAGTCTTGTACTCCAAGCAGTAGGGCTGTCTGTAGCCTGTGTAGCATAAAAGCTGGACAGGAGAAGAGGAGGTGATCCACAGTCTGTGGCTCTTCCCGGCAGTGAGGACAAGTTGGATCTAGATCTCTATGCCAGAGCGCTAGATCTGCCAGAACGTGGCCGTGACCGGTAAGGATGGTAGTGGTGGCCATCCCAAGACGTATTTTGGACAGGAATGACCTAAGGCGGATTGGGGAGGTCGCAAATCTTTATAGGTTTCTGTTATGGTAATCCTGGGTGTAGACTAAGGTCCAAGCTTCCATAGCCGATGAGTGGGCACGGCTGCGGGCAAAGCTTTGGGGAAGGATGGAGTAGGATTGTTCCAGGTTAGAGATTGCTGCAGTCTTTGCTGCCTGGTCAGCCAGTTCATTGCCTGCAACTCCACTGTGGCCCTTTACCCAACAGAGGCTGACCTGAGGTGCTTGGTCTAGGGCTAGAATTATTTCGGCAATTAGAGCCGTTTGGGCTGGACCAGGAGCACATATAGCGGCCAGTGCAGATCTGCAGTCAGACGCTATAGTGACTCCTGGGTTGGTTGGCATACTTTCCGCGAGGCGAGTTGCCCAAAGAATGGCAAGCAGTTCGGCTTGGAAAGCAGAGCAATCCGGATGTAGTCGGAGGAATATTGGTTGGTCTTGAGAGGGAAGGATAATTGCAGCACCAACTCCTGCCTCGGATTTCGATCCATCAGTATGTATAACCGGGGAAGTGATTTTGTCATATTCTAGACTGAAAGTAATTGTGCGTCGGAAGGGTGGGTAAGGGAGAGCGGCTGGACCAGGCCGAAACTCGAACTGGCCCTCCTTAGTCGCCTTGAGATAGGTCATTCGCGCTTTGATTATGATATCAAGCGGAGGGCTACCAGTTAGAGAAATGGCTGAGATAGTGGGAGTGCAGGGACCACCTCGTAACGTGCGGCGCGCGAAGAGGTACTGCAGACTCCGGAGCTGACGAATGCCTTCTCTTGAGGAAGCGCGACTGCCCCAAGCAGAGACCCCATAAAGGAAGGCCGGTACTACCACAGCTTTGAAAATGCGGTTTCCAGCAGCAAAAGACAGACCAAATTTTCCTTGGATGGCATTGGAGAGACGGGGAATCATGCAGCGGGTCCGTAGTACAATTTTCTTAAGATGGGAGACGAATTTACGAGTTTGATCGAATTCGACCCCCAATATGGTGATATTCTGGCTTATGGTAATAGGTTGTCCAAGAATCTTTAACCCAGGGTCCGGGTTGGGACGAACTCTCCTCCACTGGAAGATGCAGGCCTGTGTCTTCCTGGGGTTGAGCTGGAGGCCCTTGTCAACACACCAAGCAGTCATCCTATCCAAAAAGTCGTTTATAGCCACGACAGGCAAACGACCACGGACCTGGATTAGGAGGGTGAAGTCGTCGGCAAAAGCCACTAGCGAACTTTCCCTGATTTGAAAAAGCAGGAATAGTTCGCGAGCGACCACATTCCAGAGGAAGGGACTCAACGCAGATCCTTGGGGTGTTCCCCGCTGTGAGAAGGTTGAGGCAATGGATGACCATGCGGAATACGTGACTTCCCTGTCCTCGAGAAAACTTTGCACGAGGCAAACCAGTGAGTCTGGGCAGATTAGGCGGTCAAGGCTTTGGACAATGGCCGGTCTCCAAATGGTATCGAAAGCCTTGCTGATGTCCAGGTTTATTGCCAGAGTCTTCCTCCAGTGTGACTGCCTGCTGTCGATGAACTCTGTGATTTTGGCCAGTGCATCTTCTGCCGAACGCCCATGGACAAATCCAAATTGGTTGTCAGAAAACCAGCCGTGTCGATCTGCCAGCCATTGGAGTCTGGCCAGAATACATCTTTCAAACACCTTAGCCAAGTTGTTCAAGAGTGTAATGGGTCTATACCTATCTAGCTTGTTTGGGGCTGAGCTAGAAGGTTTAGGGATAAGGATGAGGCTTCCAGCTTTCCAGGGACGAGGGAAGTGGCCAATTTTGAGGCACTTGGAAAATAATGTTGTTTATGTTATTATATTATATTTATATAAAAAATACGTAAATAAATTTTTCAAAATTATAATTAAAATTAAATTCATATTTAATAATTAGAAATATTTTAGGTTATTTTAGCATATACAGCAAAATATTTGTAATTCGAAAGTTGAGGTAAACTTATTTTAGTTTAGATATTGATTCATAGATGGCGCCATACGTCTTGACGCTCTTTAGAAATTTATCAGAACTTGAAATCTCTCTAAAACTCTCCGATTATCTTTTAAATAAATAAATATATTATTATTATTAGAGGCGAAGTATTATTATATACAATTGTGTTCTCTGAAATATTAATTAAAAAATCATTAACCAAAAGTTACACACGTAAAAGAAATATATAAAGGATATCATATAAAATATAACGTACATTAACTATATTATTTAAATAAATATTAAATGAATATTACGATAAATAATTAACTATTAATATTTATAATAAGATTATTGTATAATAAACCATTTAACTCTCTTTCTTTCAACTAAAATTGCTTCCTTCTGTCGTTTTAGCTATGGGAAATATCACTAATATGACTCATCAATAGTGGGCCCTTTCTGCACCCGTCTTACTTTTGCAGACCGCTTTAATATGTTATAGGGCTGTTCTGACTTTATATCCAACACTTTAGGAGATTTCTTGGGGATGTCATTAAAAAAACATAATTTCAGAATACACAGTTGAAAATAATAAATTAATTTGAACCTTTGCCCAATCAATTCACCAAGACGGCAGTTACCAACTTAAGATTAAAGGTGATATTGTCCATACCTCTCTATGTTGGTGGTGGTGTCTTGTCCAGTCCATGGAAATGATGGGTGTAATCACCCCGTTAGTCAGCCACATTTCAGAGTTCCCTGTTCACGGTTACAGTAGCGGCTCGGGGCTCACGACACCGTACTACAGGGCAGTCCCTTACTTGTGCTGCTTCTCCTGCCTGTCACGTAGAGGAGGGGTTAACGCTATGTTATATAAAATAAAATATTGACAGTATCAATGCGTTTCTTTATTTGTTAAAAGTACAAGCTTTCGGATCTTTATAATCCTTCCACATACATAGATTTAGGTTGAGAGAATGGGAATATATTATCTTTGCCCATGGAAGGAATATAAAGATCCGAGAGCTTGTACTTAAAAATAAAAATGAAACGTATAACTACTGTCTATATTTTATTTTATACTATGGTATATGAATTTATATGACCTTCAGAGATAAGTTACATACTAGAATTAAGTATGTTTATACAGCTTGAATAAGCCTGTTCATTTCGTTTTAATTAATAGACAATATTGATCCATAGCTGTATCTGTCAAATCCTCTCTGTTAGAACATAAGCCTAATAAACACCAACATATAATTAGTCGCCATTATGCTAATTTGTCGCAGAGAGAAAGTAAAGATGATGATAAAAATGATTTACTGGAAGTTCATGCATCTTCCTCTCAAAGAATTCTCTTGTATAGATATTTTATAAGACAGTCTTATACAGATTCTCCTCTCTCATTGCCGGCTTGCAACGATATTCTCACGATGATCAATCACCATCATGTAGTGGAGAGGAAAATGATAGATATAAGTTATTTTCTCTGTGTACTGCTTTGTAAAAGTTGGATAGGGACAGAACAACCATTCGACTTGATATGGCGCTGGTTGAAATACTTTGCACTGAGGTATGATTAACTTATACCATCAACGACTCTATCTAGCAGCCTATCTCATTTTACATTGTCGACTTTATGTTAAGTACATTCGGGTTTTGCCCTAGTATCCTCCATTTCTTGCAGCGATCTGTCGCTGGCCCAGCAGTACTGGTCATGTCAGAACATCTCGTTAATTTTGTAAGGCATATGCTCAGCTGTTGCTTGTCATTGCCGTTACACTGACGTAGGTGCCTTTTCTATTTTTTTTAAAAACGTATTATATAAAGTTTCCTTTAGTCTAACGTGAACTTACTCACTTTTGTAGAGTCGGTTTAAAATTTGCTAGCGAAGAAACACGCGAGTCTCATATTTCATCTGCTACCTTATTTTGGAAAATTATTTTCATTTATACAGCACTTAAATTTAAATTCACGCATTTTATACAAAAGTTTTCAAACCTAAATAAAATAAACCAAAGAACAAATTGACTTCTGTATTCTGTTCAATGTATTTACCGCATTCAAAAAGCCAATTCTTAAAAAAATTCGCGTTGGGTTTAATTTGACATATTATTTAAGTGAGAGCTAAAATTGAATTTATTATTTATGTTCAAAACACAACAGCCACATAGATATATTTGATTTACGGAACAGGTGTAAGGATTTCGTTTGTAAATTTGATTTTGTTATGCAAATGTGAAATGTTGGTTTTCTCAAAGCTGATATTCAATTTGTTTTCGGTGTGCATCATAATTCGATCTTACCTAATGTAATTTCAATCGAAATTTTAATACTGTTAAATCTTTGTTCCAACATATTATTGACATATCATCAGCCTAGCAAATTATTTCTGTATTTGGTATTTGCAGTTTTGTTAGCAGATCATATAGTAATATCAAACACAAAGTGGATACAAAGAAACTCCCCGAGGACAGTCTTTCAATAGTGATTTTGAAACTTCTATTCCAGTATATGTGAAGGTTTTTTCCATTTTTCAAGTATGATTGTAGACCTTTCGTCAATCCGGCAGGTAGGGTATCTCTGTCAAATCTTTTGATAAATGCTGGCCACCGTGTGTTGTTATCTTCTATATCTATTGTCATAGAAAGGCCACTAACTCTTTCTGTTTATGATTATTTATAGGATCGGTGATTTTATCCAAGTGGTAATTATTGTTTTATTTAATCCATGCTATCTAGGGCGTAAAAGGTTTATATATATATGAAATGTAACAAAATAATTATTAACTTTTATCTCCTATGTTCAATTTAGATTTAGCTTGCTAATCTAATACTATTCCCTATTTATCTAATATATTACTAATATTTCAAGTTTTAAATATATTTTGTCACTATATATGTATATATGAGAACTTTATATAAAGAGATTGTTACCCGGCTGGGTCTTGTCAAAAGTTAACTTGGCAGCGTTTTCGACTCTTAGTTGACGACACTATACTAATCTATATGACCATGTATGGGGCAATAAAAACGAGAAAAAATATAAAGTGATTTTGTAAAATAAACAAGAATTGAAGAGAATTGTCTTTTTATATGTATATATATCTCTTCCCTTTTATGTGAAATAAAATTGGTATGTGTGTTGCGTGTTACTAAGTTATATCATTGCTGCGATGCTTCAGCTTTATGTTGTATTTGTTTTTGTGCCAGTCATTAAATTATTTTTCAATTAGGTTTATCAAACGGCTACACTATCAAATCTTTTACAAAATATCCATATGATATATGTGTGAAAGAAATGATAAAAAAACTAAATATATTTAAAAAGGTCAGGTGTTGATATCACAAACAAATATTAGGTATATCCTGATCCCTAACCTGAGCGTCTTGTAGATGGTAGAGCACCTTATAATTAAACAGAAATCAACAAAATGCTGTTTAACCAGTTCTCTTTGTTTTCTGTTCCACTAGATGGCGCTCTGCTATCTATATAAAAGAAGCTCAGGCTAGTGGTCAGGATATGCCTAATTTGTTTTATTATATACAATATGCTCTGCCATCTAGAAATTCTCATGTGAGTCTGGTCAGGATATGCTTTTTTTGTTTTTAATATCAACATCTGACCCGTTTTATATTTTAAAATTGTTTTTCTCATGAAAAGCGTATTTACGCAAATTTGGCCTTAGATATCCATTTCTTGAATAATCGGGAAACCTATGGGACCAAATTTTGGTCGTAGATGTATAGTTTGTAGCACTCTGACGAGGGCCAACAGCCCGAAACGCGTTCGTAGTTGACTTTTCTTGACTTATCATGAAATTGGGTTGGCCAAATATCACAGAACAAGTTAAATAAACGTTTAGTTTAATTTTGTTTCACTAGATGGCGCTATGCCATCTAGATATGCTCATGTGAGCCTGGTCAGGATATGCCTTTTTTATTTTTAATATCAACACCTAACCCTTTTTATATCTTTTTTTATTGTTTTTTCACACACACACATATAAATAAATAAATATATATATCTTATAAAAAGAAAAGATGATTTTCTGCTTGAATTTAGAATTGATGAGATTATCTTGAGGATTATACTATGTTAGTTATTTGTTGGTTCTCTTTGGTACTAAATAGTATTGGTAATGCAGTCGTGGCTAAAATCTTGAAAGTAAAATAATAAAAATAGTTTTGATAAGATATTGATTTATTTGAGCTAAAGTAATATATAAGAACATAATTTGATTAAAGTACTGCCTGGCTTAAGGCGTAAGAATAAAAAAAGGAAAGCTTATTTACATAATGTACAAAAGTTTGGAGTCGACCAATCGGGGAAGAACAACAATGAGTATTTATAGAGAAAGCGCGACCTCTGGCGGTCGATTTAAACAGAGTATTTATATCTATGAAATAATATTTTTTTAAATAAAATAATATTTTAATATAAAATTTTAAATACCTTTATATAACATATATATATATATTAAAGACCAAATATACATATCCTGACTGCGATCACATATATATACGTATATATATATATTTATTTCTTCTTACATACACACACAAATATATATCAAAAATCGGCGTGCAAAAGCGAATAGGAAACCTAGGTCTTGTACAGAAATGGTCGGTATGTAATTACATGGCGCAACATAACTAATGAAGCCTGGAGAAGAATGGATTTCAGATTGGATCGATCCCCACTATACAGGAGCACACATAAATCTCAAGCAAACAATAAACAAATTGTAGTATTTGTCTGAGATATTGGTTGTTCTCTGTATGTATGTACCAGAGGAGTTGTTGTTAAAATTCCTATAGTGTGGCCATTACAGCTTTGGTTAAAAGCATAAAATCGGCGTTATAGAGTTATATACGGGAAACTGAATACAATTTGAGTTTGAGTCTAGGAATAATAAACAGAGTTCTTATAGTCTAACGTTATATATAAATGGAAGGGTCATAATTAAATAAATCGTGAATTAATGGTTATTTTCATGAGAAGGTGGACGAGTGGGTAACACCCTCGATTTCCGACACTCATGAACCGAGATTGAATCCCGCGTTAACATTTTGTTTAATATGTGAATAACCTTCACATATTATTCATTGTTGCATTTATCATAAACTAGGTTTCTTTTTTTGAGTGGTATCTAATAAAGGGGTTTTGAAACAATTTTCATGAGAATATTCTTAACAGAATTATCGACAATATACAGGGAAGGTTGGAAATCAAATTATTATTAAGATATTTACACAGCAGCATATATTCCTTGTATGGTGGTGTCTTCCTCTACAGTTTGCAACTACATAGGTCTTGGTGATGAAAGTGAGCTGATCAATTCTATGATAGCTATATTCCAATAATACACAGGATTAAGTCAATGATTATTTTATTATTATTATCCTTAGTACACGTGGTACAGGCCATGATAAACATGGTGGATAGAAGTTGGTGACTGCTTTTACTGTAAGTGCACCACATGTCAATACATGAGAAAAGCAGTTCGACTTTGCACTTACAAATGTGCCTGAGCCCCGTTTAGTTACTTGCACTCGCTGGTGGGGTTAGATTTTTCAAGAATCGGGGACCATTGGAGAATTTTTTTAAATTTTCAATTAGAAAAAAAAGTGTCCAATTCAGGATTCAATACCGGGTCGTAGCGGTTGAAAACCAACGGTTTAGACTAATCCTTCCACAGACCCCCCAGTTAATGATTCTATACAGAAACTTCTATACTGAAACTATACAGTAGTTGAAGCAGGAATCCTTCGTTGTTCATTTTAAAACAATTTTTCATAATTATTTGTCGATGTTAAAATTAAATACAAGTCCTCACCCTTTTCCATCTGTAGATAAGATAAGAAACTATATTTTTAGCGCGATGTGCTTCAAAATAAAAACTTTTTAGATAAAACTAGCAAAATCTCTGGAAGATTTTATCTCTGATGAGGCTCTCCCTAAACATCCATTGCCGTAGATGGTAGATATTGGGTCTATATATATAAGGAATGACGTCACTAAATAATGTTAACAAGACAAATGGATATATAGAGTAGAATTAAGAGAATATACCTAATCATAGAAGGTTGAAATTTGAAGCAAATCATAGCCCAATTGTGCAACTATATAAATAAATCAATATCAACTACATGTGTATTTTATTATTTATTCCACGAATTATCTATATACACTCATAGACAAATTTAAGGGAGTTGTACATTTTAGCATGTATAGCGGGATTCAGATAATAACTCGGAAAGATATTTGATACACAGTGACCTTTATTGAAGACATACGAGATAACAAGTGTGAACAAAATGAGTTTTGTTCATGAAAGTATTTCGGAATGTTGATCCTTCTCATCAAAGATACCTTTCTGCTTTTCACATGTGTAGACATGTGATGCAATTACAGTATAAAAGCCCTCGTTAATTTCTACCCACCATGATTATCATGGCCTGTACCACGTGTACCTGGAATAAGTAATTAAAAAGAATAGATACTTGTTGTTCACTTGTTTTTTTTTTCTTTTACTTTAACGTCTTTTAATGATTCCCGTTAATTTCAAATTATCTCATATATTATTATTTTCCTCCGCATCACTATTTTTGTAATTTTTTTTTTCAAAACAGTGAAAAGTTTTATAATCAAATATTATGTAATCTGAATTCATTTGAATATATATAAATATGGTTATTATTAATTTTTAAAAATTTTAATTAAAATTTAATAATACGTATCTTTTTTTTTTAATATTGGAAAAGCGAGAATTCAAAAAGGACGATCTTATACTAGCTTAATACACTTAATAAATTTTTTAATGAATAGGTTTTATTTATTTAGGTATATTTATATATATTAATATTCATGTATTTTTATATAGATATTCTCTTATAAATATATAGTATGATGCATCAGTTCCATTTCATGAGTCTAGCATCAGTAACACTATAAAGGAAAGTTCCAAATATGCAATATAACAGCAATATGGTAGATTAAACTGGCGAAACCGCTGAGATGGTTCACCGCTGATGAGCCAGGCCCTCCCTTTAATATTTCCATCGTAGTAAAGGTAGTATAAATTGTTTAATATTCAAAAGAATCATACGCGTCTATAATAGTTTCAAATATATATTATTTTATAACCTAGCACAAAATTTTTCCTAGATTTGGAATGCAGTGTAAAATCAATACTAAATGTTATAAACGCAGATAAATAAGAAAATTATCTTCATTCAAGTTCATTATGTATTTGATTTTTTAAATATTTAATTTATTCGATATGGGGGAGATAATATTAATTACAATTACGGAATTTAATTATAGAAAAAACGAGAAAATCAAATATAAAATTATCGTCCCTTTTTTTTCATCTCTTCATTGATTTTTGCCTCTAGTTTTGTGATATCGGAAATATAATTATCAGAATAATTTCCTTCTAAAACGAACAAATGAATATTTAAATTGCTGAATTAAATTCGAGGCTCGTAGATTTAACCATTTGAATATATTTATAATAAATAAATGAATAAAAATTTTAAATATAAAATTTCACTCTCAAATATATATTTAAATTGTTAATATAATTAATTTCTTCTAGACGTGATCATTTAAATCACCAAATTATATTATATCTTTCACATGGAGGCAAAAAAAATCATTCCATTTATCTTTAGTAAAATGTCGTTGGCGTCTGCTTTGAAATTCAACACTTTTATCTTCTGACCAATTTATCTCCGTATTTAGATTTTTCTTCTGCTCCACAATTCTTCAGTACCAAAAGATAAAGAACAATGCGATTTTTCTTAAATACATTCAAGTGTCGACTATCCTTTATAGATAAGCCTATTTTTTTTAAATTAAATCTATTTCCATAGAATAAAGGTCGCCTCTACTTCAAAATAGATGCCAAAAACTAGGCACCATCTAACTAGGCACCTCTACAAAATAGCGGACCTTATTGGGTGATAAGTCCACAACACCAAATTTTGAAAAACTAAGAAATTAATTAAATAAAAATTAAAATTGATTTAAAATATTTTCCAGAATAAAGATATGTAGTTTTTAAGTATATACCATGTACTTATTTATAATACCATATAATGCTGCTTATGATTGTAAAACGACATTTGAAAATTATCCCGCATGTGTTTCTTTTGAACGAAAATTCGAAATTTATTTTTAAGCAGAAATAACGATTATTTATAACCTTATGGATGAAGTATGAAAGGATGAATTGTGAAGAGCAATGATTGAACTTATTGTTTGCGGAAGAGAGTCGCTCTATAAAAATATTTATATGTAATTCTACTGTCCCAAAAGCTTATGTCCATTGTTTGATTAAATACCATTTCTATGATTCCACCCTTCAATGTTGCATAAAAAAGCAAAATGAATCAATACATTATTAGAGCTTTAAAGAAGCGGTCTGGTAGATTAAATTGGCGAAACTGCTGGGAGAGTTCACCACTGGTGAGCCAAGCCTTCACAATATATTTTTTCATTGTAGTAAGGACAGTAGAAGTTTGTTTTATATGTGAAAGAAACATTCATGTCTTAATGTTTTATATGCTGTATATATATGGCGCGTTATTGCCTTATACACCATTTGTTTAATCTCTTCTTTTTAAAATATATTAATTATAGTAGAGAGGAAAATGTCTCAAAATTGAGACCTCTTAAAATATTTTCAAATATTGCTTTTCATTTTTATTGAAGCTATCAATTCTATTTCTCAATTTTTTTCACTTACGCGAACCAAGATTTTATAATATCAATTTATTCAATAAAAAAGTTACAATTATATTATTTTCAAAGCCTATTAGAATTAGTTTTTAAACAAAAAAAAATATATTTGATTATTTTAATATTCTTTAAGATTTTCCAAAGACTTTCTACTTTCCTAAGTGTTTCCCCCCCATTAGTTTAGATATTACTCTTATCTGGTTATTTAAAATATAAAATTATAATTATTGTCAATAATTTGAAAATAAAAAACTTTAGTGGAAATAAATTTGTAAATTCAAATTTGAAACTTTTAGAAGTATATGAGATATTCAATATATATATTTTAAAATATTTAAAACAAATTAGACATAACCTGACAACTAACATGAGCGTTTGTTAGATGGCAGAACGCCATCTAGTGGAACAGAAATCAACTAAACGTTGATTTAGCCTGTTTCCTGTTATTTTGATTTCTGATCCCTTAGATAGCACTTTACCATCTAAAAACGCTTAGGTTAGTTGTCAGGATATGCCTAATTTGTTTTTAATATCAACAACTAACCTTTTTAAAAATATTTTTTATTATTTTTTACATAAAAAAAAATGTTTGAAAAAGTAAAAATAAATATCAGGTAAAAAGTTTCTTTTGATTTTAAATTTGCTCGAAAGCTGGAAATTTTAAATTAGAAGAAACTTTTTACCTGATATTTATTTTTACTTTTTCAAATAATTTCTGGGTAACTATTGCTCACATACAAATATATGTACTTACAATAAAAATAATATATTTGTAAAAAAAATCACTCATCGAATTACGATAATTAATATGTAGAGATTAAAAAAATGATTAAAAAGATGCATTTTATAGAAATATAGTTAGGTAAAGGTTTAATTCTAGACTAAATTATAGCAAAACTTTCAAGATCAATTAAGGTTTGCTAAAAATATATTGTAATACCGGGAAAGAGTTTCTAAAAATAACTTCACACTCTGTGAAGTTAAGAAAAATCAATAAATATCAATGTAAGCCAGTTAATGTACAATGACGTCATAGCGACATGACCCTCCGGGTCACGCGGCCAAATTAAGATCTGCTGCTATAAATAGCTTCCGAAAATCAATAGAGGTTCGTCTGTACCCCCTCGGCAACCGGAAGTCGGTTGGTAACATTTTTAAAACTTCAATATTCTATAGAATATTTTTGGGGAATTGTTTTTGAAATATTTGAGTTTGTTTACTGAATTCTTGCACATCCTCCCTCTCTCTAGCGGATACATCTAAAAATAGCTGTACTCTAATTGGCTAGCAGGGGGTGACGTCATACCTCGCTACAATTTAAGTGGACAGAAAGTCGTAAAGCGCTGGAAGGCCCGTCGTCTGGTAAAATATTACATTATCATGTAGACTCATTACTTTTAAATTAATTTACAATTTTAAATGTATCGTTTTAATATCATTTTCAATTAAATTAAAGTAAATATTTTTACGAAAATCTGTAAATAGTATTTTTACAAAAAGGAAGAGAAAAAAAGTGTAATTTTGTTAATTAATTTACTCATACAATTTTATCGTTAAATATATCATTTTCAATTAAATGCAAGCAAATACTTTACAAAAATCTCGGTAACTAAACATTTGTACAAAAAGGAAGAAATAAAAATGGTCCATTTTGTTGATTAATTTACTTATACAATTCTATCGTTAAATATATAATTTTAATATCATTTTCAATTAAATACAGGGAAATATTTTTACAAAAATCATTTATAAAACAAAAAGGAAGAAATAAGGATGTTTATTTTTTTGTAATATATTCATTGAATTTAAAATTATATCTCATCATTCTTTTTATACTTACAAAAAATGTTTAATTATGTAGATAATTGAACGTTAAGAGTTTTCTTTAGTTTCATTAGTTTATTTTTCTCGCATTAAAAAAATATATATTTTTGGTAAAATATTTTACCACCTATTTTCTTCATACCAAAAAATCTGAGGCAATATATTTTAAATCGTTTTTATTGATTTTTTTATTTATATATAAGAACCGTATATTTTTAAAGATATGGGGAACAAACACACGCAAATCTTTCATCTTTATTTATATAGTAATGGTCTGTGTGTACACCAATCTTCTTCCGCTATATTTTCTGGTAGGTTTTGTAATTTCTCCACGCGATATTCTAACTACACTGTGCCAACACATTGTGATATCTACAAAACCATTTCTATAAATTTGTCGTTGTTGTTGTCGTGTCCAATGAAGAGCCTCAGATGTCTCCATGCATCTCTATCACAGTAGTAGCAATGTCCTCTATCTTGGGTGTGTAAAGCTGCTGTTCTGGGTCCATGCCAATTTTCTGTTGTTGTTGTCGTGTCCAATGAAGAGCCTCAGATGTCTCCATGAATCTCTATCACAGCAGTCACAATTTTCTTTATCTTGAGTGTGTAAAGCTGCTGCTCTGGGTACATGTCAATTTTCTGTTGTTGCTGTCGTGTTCGATGAAGTTCCTCAGATATCTCCATGCATCTCTATCACAGCAGTTGCAATGTTCTCTATCTTGAGTGTGTAAAGCTGCTGCTCTGGGTCCATCTCAATATTCTGATGTTTTTGTCGTGTCCAATACAGAGCCTCAAATATCCCCATACACCTTTATCACAGCAGTCGCAATGTCCTTTATCTTGGGAGTGTAAAGCTGCTGCTCTGGGTCCATGCCAATTTTCTGTTGTTGTTGTCGTGTCTAATGAAGAACGTCAGATGTCTCCATAAATATTTCTATCACAGCAGTCGCAATATCCTCTATCTTGGGTTTGTATACTGTATTGTTCTTCTCGTGTCCAATGAAGAGCCTCATATGTCTCCATGCATCTCTATCACAGCAGTTGCAATGTACTCTATCTTGGGTTTGTATACTGTATTGTTGTTGTTGTCCTGTCCAATGAAGACCCATTGGACACCGACAACAACAACCTATCTATAGTAATGGTTTAGTAGAGATCATAATGTATGGTCATACTATAGATATTAATAGTATATAATACTATAGTATAGTTTAATAGTCAAATATTCAATATTAATTTTTATTTGATTTCATATTTCCAGATTAAATTTTAATTCCTATTCGTATTCAATAGTGACACATACATACAAGGAAGAATTATTAATATTTTGGTATTAAAATGCTTTCAAGATTTTACTTTAAATTGATAACATGTTTGTAAATAGTCTTCCAGTTAAACCCGATCACTTCCTTTTGGAAAATCTCCAAGTAAATCATATTATTCTCATGTACAAGGACCTTGTACCATAACAATTCTGTATATGAGATAAAACCTTCCAACATATCGATAACAACTCTCGCCAGTGGAATCCTTACTCCCCTGATTAAGACAACAGCAGTTTTGACACTTTGATAGGTTTTATTTCCTTTTTACAAGGCTATATTTTCTTATTTACACCAAAGGGACTGTCCAATGGGAGTATGTTAAAGATCATTTCGCTCAACAAATTAAAAGATAAATACAGCTAACTGAATAGGTTGTTGTTGTTGTTGTCGTGTCCAATGAAGAGCCTCAGATGTCTCCATACATCTCTATCACAGCAGCAGCAATGTCCTCTATCTTGGAAAATGGGTGCCGTTGTCACGTTATTTACCTTGGAAACGTACCAGAATTTATTCCAATATTCCAAGGGTCCAGGGGAGACACTATATGGTCTAAAATATTTTTATATTTGTCAAACAAGATGGCCCTCTATTACTTAGACAGTTGTCAAATAATTACTTGGAATGGTGAACAAAGACTTGAGAACTTGCCAATTTAACAAATAAAAGAAGCTCTTTGATAATTTCCCTAGAGATTTATTATTGTACGTTACAATTCTCCTTAGAATTTCAAACTACGTTCATCCAAATTTCAATATGTGTTTTTGAGAGGCTTCACCACTGACCAGACAGAGACAGTCCCAATATATCTCTATTTAATTTAATAGTTTAACATGTTAATTATAAATATTTAGTAACTAAAGCGTTATAACGTCACTCTCTCTTCTTTCTATATATATTTATTCATATATTTATCATCATTTAATCTTATTTCTTCAATTTTGTATTTCACCTGATATAACTTTATATGACGATATAACAAAGAAGTTTCAATCTCTCTCTATCTCTATATTTATCAATTATTTTTATCTATTTATATCTATTTATTCATATATTTATCATTATATAATCATATTTATTCATATTAATATTTATTCTGTATTTAACCTTATATAATCTTATATGGACTTTGAAATAAAGTAGTTTCAATCTCTCTATCTCTCTCTTACATACGATAAATAAAGATATTCAGCACGATTAATTTGCATATACCAATAAAACAAAATCCGTGCTGTCTTCACCGCAATGGAAAAAGATTGGAAGGCCTTGTTCATCACTAATGAATCTTCCTAGCGGCTTCGGATATTCCTCACCCAGAGTTTCCTACAAAACATCAACCAATAATTCCTCAAAAGTACCAGAAATATAAAAATAATGATCCAGCAAAATATTAGAGCTGTTAGGCTGATTAGACTCGAGTAACCGCTGTGAAGTTTCACGATAAATGAGCCTGGTCTTCTTAATATTGTCAAGTAGCTCTTCAACCACAGCCACAGAAAGCTCCATGGGACACCTGTCAATCATCACTGGACCCCGGGGGGACAGGTGTGAGGGGTTCTCGGAATCTTATCGGTAAATAAGGAAAACGGGACGCCTCGGTGGCTGACCACTCTCATTATTGTTAGTCTTACCTTGGGATAAGTTGTTATATTATCTCTCTCCCTATTAATACCTCTTATATATAATCTTATTGGAGAACTAAAAGGTAAATACCCTTTATAATAAATTAATTATTCCCAAATTTGCCCTTGCTTTATTTATCTCCGCGACAATATTTTTATCGCAGTCTTTCATCCAAAATAAAAAGCGTGTTAAATAGTTGAATATTTCGTATAATTCCTATTTCTATATATTCTGAAAGAATGTTTGTAAAATGTTTTCTATTTAAATCTATAGATGTGCTGCTGTGAATTCCAATAAATAGTTGTATAAATGAAGTTAAGAATTCAGTGAAGAAAGGTATTTATTGTCTCCACTCTGTGAGCACAACTATAATTGAAACATCAACTCAATCTCAAGTTTAAACAAACTTCTAAATAAATTAGAGCGATTGGACGCAGCGAGTCAAATAACTCTGCGACGACAAAAAACAACAACACCTTAATTAGCTGTCGTTTGTAATCACTTGCCATTAATTGACACGTAGAATGAATGAGGAGTTCCTTTTAGTCTGAATGCCAATTTCTCTTTTACGACTGTAAGGTCCTTGAGTTTTGTTTGTTCGAATATTCTTATAACTTCAGTTTTGTTTTCTCTCTATATAATGGCACCGTCATTGTCAAAATATAAATCCACTTATATAATTATTATGTAAAATCAGGTGATATTTGTTCCACTAGATGGCGCTTGTTTATTTATTACATAAGACACGCTACTATACTGTATCTGAATAATTGAAGCTATTTACAATAGTTGTATTTTGCTTATCCCTAGTACACGTGTTACAGGCCATGATAACCATGGTGGGTAGAAGTAAGCGACTGCTTTTACTCTAAGTGCACCACATGTCTACACATGTGAAAAGCAGTTCGACTTTACACTTACAAATGTACAAGAGCCCCGTTTAGTTACTTGCATTCGCTGGTAGGGTTGGACTTTTGCAAGAATCGTGCCATTGGAGGATTTTTTTTTTATCAGAAAAAAAGTGTCCAATGCGGGAATCGAACCCGGGTCGTAGCAGTCGAAAACCAACGGTTTAGACCATACAATAGTTTATAGTGTAGTAAAGTAGGTATCTGAATTATTAAAGTGAAATATTATTACAACATGTCACCACCAAAAGACACGATGTTAGAATATGTTAGGGAGTTTATTATTGCGCTCCATATGAACACTTAAGTAAATCTATTTTCATGATTCTGAAAAGATATGATTTAAAGTTACCAGTAAAGCATTATACATTATAGAAATTTGGTTTGGAAGGGCGATACAAGAGATATCAATGCTCATGTCTAAAATGAAATAAGATTTTTATTCAGTTGTATACGAATTTTACAAATACGAATATTATTATCCGCAATGTGGTCAAAATGTATTACAATACAAATAGAAAACTTACGTGTATGTTATTTTAATTTAATACACTTTCTTTTCAATACATCGGTCCATCGTTGCACAATTTTCCTGAAACCCTCATTAAAGAAGGTTTTTGGTTGAGCTGAGAGCCATGATTGCACCGTTTCTTTCACTACTTCATCTGTGGTAAATCTACCGCCCCTTAATGCCTCTCTGAGTGGACCAAACAAGTAAAAATCTAATGGGGCAAGGTCATGACTATAGGGAGGATGAGCCAGTACTTTAAAGATGGGTTTCTTAAAGCGTTTCAACACTCTGAGCAGCGGTATATTGACGGGCATTGTCGTGCAACAACACTACACCTTTTGACAGCAGTCCTTGGCGTTTGCTTCGAATTGCAAGCTTTAATTTGTCAGCAAGCATCTTACAGTAACGCGCATTGTTTATTGTTGTACCCCTTTTCTGATAATGTTCCAGTACTACGCCTTGTGAGTCCCAAAAAAATAACCATCAGTTTTCCAGTGGAGAAGGTTGGCTTCTGAATATTTCATTGCAAGACGAATTTGGCTGTTTCTATCCTACACCCTGCCGCTTGTGCTCCGGCTTGTAATGATGGATCCATATTTCGTCACTATCGGCAATTCTATTCAAGAAGATGTCAAGTCCATTACTATAACGATCTAAATGTTTTGGCAGATGTCTAAGCGCTTTTGTTTATTCTACTGTGTGAGTGTTTTGGGACCCATCTTCCACAGACTTTATCAAACCCAAGTCTGTTTGGGATGAATCCATAGGCAAGAACCATGAAATATTTGCAGACAATGTGCCACTTTATCAATAGTTACTCGTCTTTCTAACAGAATCAAGTTACGTGTATCTTCAATGTTTTATTTATTTGTGGCAGTAAATGGTGGTCCGATGCCTTTGTGTCTTGTGTGCAGACATTTTAAAAGTTTTCAATCCGTTCGTAGATACTCCGTAGAAGCAACACACTGTTCCCATACTGTACCAAAGGTATTCTATGAATTTCGATACCTGGTACACCTTCCGACCACAAAAAGCAAATCACTGTACGTTGCTCTTCTTTTGTGTAAACAGATAACGAAGCATCCATGGTTAACGGCACGACAGCGACAAAGGAACTAGCCTAGCAGAAACTAACCTGTGTAGACATAACAACAATTGAACCACACATGCGTTATTTATGCTTCACGACAGTCTTATCAACAAAAGGAAATATATAACCACATTGCGGATAATAGTTAACTTACCCTTGTAGGTTCATATTACACTGTACGTAGTGTAAATCTCTTATAAACACACATGTGTTACTGAAGTACTTCCACACAGATGTTTAGCATAATTCGCAGGAGGGAAAGCTTTTAAAGAGCGATCCATAAATTCTCTGAAGATGCAAATTTCCAGGCGGGTAATGGGTTTACGAGTGGCGGAGAGAATTATTTGCTTTGGGATTTGTTTTGAGCTCTTTCTAAATACCTCAGTTGTTTGCTCGAGGCTTTGCACTGAGGTGAGCTGGGCAATTAGTTCATGTGAAGTTATTTTACATAGAAATATTCCTCATGTCGTTTTATATCCTTATTCATTCACAAAATTAATTCATTTAAATGACTCATCATTTAATTTAAGATATAACTTTATTCATTGAATATATATACATTTTTATATTTGGTCTATATGAAATTAATAAAAAGGGAATAATTCGTCGAAATATTAAAAAAAAAATTGTTTTTGACTTCACAGATAGCGCACACAGAGGAAGTACGCTATTTTTATATGATTAAATTTATTCACAAATAAATATTTAATTTTCAAAAATCCACAGATATTTGTAGAAGTAGAAAGGGAATGGGTATTTCAATAAAAAAGAAGTGGTCAATTGGAAAATTTTATCTATATAGAGAATAGAAAGGCCTCCCAATATTTGAAGAGTTAAAAAGAGAAATGGCTCCGGCAGACAAATCACAGAACAATACTCTATGATCACACTCAAAGTGCTTTTTCACAACTATCGGCTGCTAATCTAGAATGATCGATCCTTGCGATTAAAATAGCGTTAGGGAATCTTTGTGCTGAGAATGGCAGTGTGACCGATTGATTTCGGATAACTTTGACCAGTTGACCTGTCAAGAGAGGAGCAATTAATGACTCTGATTGGTCGAACTCGATGACGTCATAGTTTGTATCCATCTTTATCCGTAATTTCTGAGAAACTTTTATATCTCTCTAAAATATCAAATATTTCTTCTTTACAGATATACATTCTTCCCGCTCATTTTGAAATTTTTACTTTTTAATTCTGATACGCTTTCGATGCGCGCGAGTTGAGTATAAGAATTCTATCGCAAATGTTTATTTTGTATCAATCCGCGTATACAATAAATACAATTTTCAATATATCACAATTTATAATATTAAAAGATTCTAAATATATTATCACGTTTGTGAATTTTATAATTAATTATTTCTTCTTTTTTTTTTCACTGATTTTGTATATTAAATTGAAAAATCATTTTTTTGTTATCATCCTCACATGCAATGTATTTTTTTAAACAAACGATAATAGGCAACGATGACAATGTAATTTGCATCTTCATTATTATAAAACAAAAATAAACCTAAACCAATAATGTAAAAACATACTTTAATATTTAACACAAAAACGTTACAATATATTTGAAAGATATTAAAGAGAATATTTTTGCATTGTATTGATGATTTAATAAATGTATGTGTAGTATAATACATTTAATAAGTTTGCTGAGTGAGAGAGATAAAAAAATGTATGAACTTGTTTAATAGATGAGTATGTTTTCCAATGGTATGTCTTCGTGGCATCTTGGAAAATTTGATAAAACAACTTTAAATCACAATATGATTCAATTGAGCTTATAAAATAACTGAAGAAGAAATACCTGACTTGAGACGTAAAGAAGAAAGAACATAAAAAGTCTTGATTACGTATTTACATATTTATGAAAGGTAGGTGCCGGCCAAAAGATAACCCAGGTCCCTGGAGCGCAAGAAACGCCAACTGCCCAGAAGCCAAAAGAAAACAACAATAAATTTATATAGTGTAAAGCCACGCTATCTGGCGGTCGACTTCACAGAGTCTTTTTTCTAGAAAATATAATATAAAATAAAATATTAAATATTCTCTTATATAACACACACATATATAAAATATATATATAAATATCAAAATATATCTTATTTAGAAATATATGCATATATGATTTGGTAAATTTTATTTAATATGTAAAATAAGGATAAAAATAGATGCAGCGTGTGTTGTTAATATTCCATTGATATCTACCTCCGCCTCAATTCCTGAATAAAGCAGCCGATCCTGTATATATACCTTCTGTTTACATCACTCCACAAGAGAAAGTAGTGCCTCAGGGAAGTTCCCTCTAACTAAGAGATAGATATTTATTGTAAAAATAAAATGTTTTCCGTCTTATAAGATTCAAAAATATCATTCTTGTGAATGAAGAAAAGTTTATTTGAAAAGGAATATCTATATTTTAGACTCATATTCAAACTTTTGTTGATATATTTTAAATTATATAGCAACACAAATATCTTTTAAGAAACTGATAATTTATATGATGTTGATTGTACATATTGCCAGACACTTCTTTCTTTTTTCTCGTTTATTTATATCTTTCTCATTGTTAACATCATATGACTATTCTATTCAAGGCCTAGAATTATTGTAAATATATATGTATAGACAAATGTAAAGGCATACATGTATGACAGCGCAAGTGTCCCTAGGGGGACATTATATAATTAGTCATTGTTTTAGATATATTAGGCATTTATATGTTGATAATGTGCTTATTGTTGTGGTTAAATTAGGAAATGTAAATAAGGTGATATTTGTTGAGGATAAAGTGATCATTATAGGAAATAAAGTAGTCATTGTTGGGTAAATAAGTGTCCATTGTTGTGTATAAAGCATTCATTGTTACGAATAAAATATCCATTGTTGAGGATAAAGTAGTCATTGTTGTGAATAAGTGGCCATAGTTGTGTATAAAGTAGTCATTGTTGAGGATAAAATAATCATTGTTACGAATAGTCATTGTTGTGTTATAAATGTCATTGTTTTTCTAAATTCCATTGTTGTAGATAAATTATTTATTTTGTTACGGATAAAATAGTTATTGTTGAAGATAAAGTAGTATTTGTTGTGAATAAAGTATTATTTGTTGTGTATAAAGTTGTTATTGTTGTGGGTAAAGTTGCAATTGTTGTGAATAAAGTATTCTTGTGAATAAAGTATTATTGTGAATAAAGTATTTATTGTTGCTGATAAAGTTATCATTGTTGTGGATAGAGTATAAATTGTTGTGAAAAAGCTACCATTGTAGTGGATAAAGTATTCATTGTTGTGGATAAAGTTTCCATTGTTGTGGATAGAGTATAAATTGCTGTGAAAAAGCTACCATTGTAGTGGATAAAGTTTTCATTGTTGTGAACAAAGTATTATTTGTTGTGGATAAAGTTTCCATTGTTGTGGATAAAGTATTATTTGTTGTATATAAAGTTTCCATTGTTGTGGAAAGGGTATAAATTGTTGTGGATAAAGTTACCATTGTGGTGGATAAAGTTACCATTGTGGTGGATAAAGTATAAATTGCTGTGGATAAAGTATAAAATTTTGTGAATAAAGTATGAATTGTTGTGGATAAAGTTTCCATTGTTGTGAATAAAGTATTCATTTTTGTGGATAAAGTTGTCATTGTTGTGTATAAAGTTCCTATTGTTGTGGATAAAGTTGTGTATAAAATATCCCTGGTGTTGTGATAAAGTTGTCATTGTTGTGGATAAAGTAGCCATTGTTGCGGATAAAGTTGTCATTGTTGTGGATAGAGTATAATATTTGTTAAATAAAAAGGCATATATTGGATCAAAATATCATTTATTTCACCAATATTCAATATTTTTATTCAAAAAAGCTTTTTTAATTAAAGATTTATTTATGGATTGCTCTATTTTCAAAAAGAGTATAAATTGTTGTGGATAAAGTATCCCTTGTGTTGTGGATAAAGTTGTCATTGTTGTGGAAACAGTAACAATGTTGAGGATAAAATAGTTTTTATTATGTATAAAATAATTATTGTTGTATACAGAGTATACATTGTTGCGGATACAATAACAATGTGGGGATAAAATAGTTATTGTTGTGTATAAAGTAGTTATTGTTGTATACAAAGTATACATTGTTGCATTTAAAGTAATTATTGTTGTGGATAATTAATTTGATTTTTGTACCACACAAGCTGCCTAGACATCGTTTGTTAACATACACTCATTTTCTGTAGCTGTACTTTGCATTAATCGTGACATAGGCAAATATTTCTCTAGAAAAAAGGTGTTCAACGAGGGATTCGAGCTGGTATCGAATGCCTTCATCATCACGTCATCATTCCTATAGGAGAATAGTGATAAAAACACTTTTGTGTGTGAATAGGAACGCGGAGATCATTCATAATGTCAAACTTCATTTATAAACTCGCTCTCACAAATAATATTTACCATTCAATATCTGAGAAAAGTTTTGAAATTGGCAATAGATATGAAAATACATATCTGGCTTCCATCATTTTTTCTACCCAGACGTCTTTTTATCAAATTTTCCCCAAATCCATTTAGAGATTGAGAACGCCCGGTCTAAAATCATTGGACCAATCAATCAATGACCAGCTGGAGCCAGATGTGTCCTTGGCCCTATATTTCCAAATTCCATTGAAATAAAAAACGCAGCGTTAGAGAATTTGGACAAAATATGCCGCATCTCCCCAAATAAAATTTGGAATTTTTAGTGTAAAATGATTCCTTGAGATATTGATTCGGTCAGCGGCAACATTTTTAACGCCCTTTGTTTATATTTCAGTTTTAGCTTGCTAAACTGACATTATATGAACAAATATTTGCGTTTGATTAGAAAAATGCTTTGTTATAAATTTTATAAATGTATTTAATATATATATGAATGAAAAAAACAATAGAAAAAAATAAAAAATAAAATTTTTAAATAATAAAATAATATTTATAATGATTAAAACTAATTATAAAATAATATTCTAAATATATATAAATATATGTGAAAAATAATTTTAAAAATAAAAATAAAAAAGGTCAGGTGTTGGTATTAAAAGCAAAGAAGGCGTATCCTGACAACGAGCACGTGATATTTTTAGGTGGCGCTCTGCCACGGACAAGCTTCTTGTCGTTCTCAAATCTTCTCTATGTATTACAATAGTGTTGTTATACAAAGTACCAATTAGTTCAGCGTTTCATTTTCAGAAAACTGAAGAAATGAGCTTCGGAAAAAGCCTAAACGTTCTTGATCAGCTGATGTTATCGTAAAACACTTCAAGAATAAACGATTTGAGACAGCTATGTTTGACATCGTATTCCCAGATTGTCAACTCAGGATCGCCACAACTCCAGTAAGATCTGGCAGAAGAAGAACGGACGTCAGAAGAGCTGCAGTCAGGATTAATGGCAACATTTTGGCAGGATCCTCTGGGACTCTGCCAGGATTCCTGAGACGACACATTTGCATATTACGTCTATGATATGTAGATAGAACTTTTCTCTAACTATGTCAATCAATACTTTGTCACCACTTTGTACGATTAAAGATTTTCCTCTTTATCGATCATTTCTTTTTTCTAGCGAAAGTTCTGTTTCCATTTGATGCGAGTTTCAACTTTGACACCATCATATATTATACCATTGAGCACTATTCTATCAATGAAGTTATAAAAACAAGAGAATAACTACTTAATATGTATAAGTAGTTACTTAATAGAGATGACCAAGTTAATTTAGATTATCTTCAAAAATTATGTTAAGAAAGCCATACTTCCTTCCTATACATATCCATCAACATAAATAGGTTAGTTCCGCATTCAAATAGGATATTATCTTACTAATGAATTGCCCCATTGAGATAAGTCTCAATAAAAGAGACGTAATTTGGAATCTATAATGTCCTAAAGATACAAGATTCTTTCATCGTAGTACGTATTCTCTGAGTTCTTAATTTTTGGAAAGTTGAGAGGTAAATCTTGATGTCTCTGTTACAAAGTTTTTTATTCGCTAATACTTATCCCATACATTAGTTAATAATTAAAGCTCTAATACGTATCAACTGGAGGAAAGAGAGTCAATAAACAACATATATATAAAGTGTGTGTACAATAGATATTTTAAATTGCATATTGGGGTTTGGTAAACTTCTATACATTGTATAAATGTCCGAATAAAAACTCCAGGTTACGCGAGGCAGAGGCCATAACGGATCTAACAACAAGGAAGGACTCGCATCGAGCGAAAATGGAAAAAAGATCTTCCATTATCTATGCAGCAGGCCTAGAGGGGAAAATAACTCTTTAAAAAATAATAAATTCAATTTTCCACGCTATGGAAGATAAATTTGGTCCTGTTTGTGTAATATTCTGTTTATAACCTCCAAAATTGCAAAGGATGTTCTTGTGTGTCTTTTGGAAATATACCCCATTTATATTTAGAAGGAAATGGGTTTTGTCGAAGTTTGGGTTTTTAAATTTATTTTCAAAAGTGAAATAATGACTTTATGTTAGAAAAATATCATGAAAATAATTTCTCTCTATCGCTGAAACTATTGTATTTTCAGATTGTATTTATCGGCTGAATTTAAACATTAATTTAAAACTTATCACCTTGATATTCTTCCCTATAGAGAGAACACAGAATTTATTCGACTGAATTCAACAAATAAGTAAACCTTAAGTCAATAACGATATCCATGATTAGGATGACTGCGGGTTTTGGTTATGTATTTAATTCACTGCTATGTACAATAAAAATAATTAAGAATATTTTGTGTATATGTTTTAATGAAAGTGAGTTTGTCAAATGAAGGAAACACAATAGAAAATTATGATATCTAGATATAGGTACGTATAGTTATAGTATGTATATTCGGAGACGATATATGTTGTTATTTTATATATAATACACAAATATAAATGTAGTAAAAATATATTTCAATATATTTCCCGGGTTTTCATATGTAACATAATTATAGTATAACAGCCCCAAAATATAGATACAATTCAACTCGCCAGTTTGACCATCATGTAATACAAAACAGGGTAATAAAGTTTGATTGAGAGTCGGCCGGCACCAAGACAGGACAAAGGGTCTCCGATTACCGTTAGCTTGTTTTACCCTCATACCGACCGACAAATACAGTCGGATAACAAACAATTTATCTCTGCCTCTCACATAGATCAGACCTTCCTGGACCTCACTCGCGTCTTCGGAGCTGGCCTTCTCTGAGGTGACATGCAACCTGCCTTGTCCTTTTGTGTTACCCATTGACGCCTGAAACCACTGTGGCCCCATGACTGCATCAACCTGCCTATAATCAATAATCAGTAGACAGGATAACCTTACTAGATATGTATAGATATAAACAATAACCGAATTCGGTAAAACCTCACGATAACCAACCCTAATGTGGCTGAATCTTTGGTTCACTCTAGCCACTGCTTACTGTATTTTACAATAGAATATGGTTCGTTAGAAGAAAAGACTAAATTCCCGCTTCGTTCTAGTGGATTTTACTGATTGATTGGAAGCTCTAACTAAAATATTACTTTTTACTATTTACATCCATATTATGAAAACAGCCAATCTTTCAATAGCTTTACATTTTTCACAAGTTCAATTCCATCAGTAGATGCAAGTAACCAAGCAAGGTTACTCTCTATAACATTGTAGGTGCAAATTTCAAACATCTTTCTACCTGTATATCTATATATATAGGCATACTGACTGTGGAGGACAGTCACCGAATGTCAACCAATATTATAATTGCATAGGTGTACTTGTAATGAGTTATAAGATTTAAACATAATATTAAAACAACATATTTATTTATATAAAAAGGACGTACCTGTCTCTGTAAATGAAATAAAAACATTTTTTTCTCAAAGTATTTCGAGAGATTTCTCCCTATTTATCAATTTATTGTGCTATAAATTAATTATGAAGAGGTCATCAGATTAATCGCGCAATTTAGAACCTTTTCAATTTTTTTCAGAGAACACCATCTGATTTTAATGAGGGGTGAAGGCCTGAAATGCACTTTCTGTGGATCAGGAGTAACAATGGAGATGTTGCACTACTTATTTGATTGTGCTGCTCTGCCTGAGGAAAGACGAAAACTAAATGATAAAACGGGGCAACTTTTTCCTTCATTTCCTGCACTAATTAATGAAATATCAAAGAATAGGTATATAGCGGGGGCGATATTTGGATTCCACAGGATTATATCCCGGAAAAAAGCCACACAGTGTTCTCCCCATCCCTTTTGAACTGGCGAATCCTGTATAGGGCGAGAGGCCCTAAATAAAGGCTTTGTTGTTGTCGTTGATAAAGAGGTAGAAATCTCTCGATATATTTTGAGAAAAAAATGTTTTTACTTTCATTACAGATCCAGGTACGTCTTTTTTATACAAACTCATTTGATGGATCGCCTTTTGATTCAAAGAATATTTATTATTCTATCAGATTTTCAATTTTCCTAAATAGTTACTCTTCACATTTCTCTCATTTACCTCTTTGTTTTATTTCGTAAATATGGCTTAATTATTTTGAACGAAATAAATTGCTTTGTTAACATTTCTTCAAGTTTGGTTTCCTCGATTAGTTGATATTTGTTTCCATAGTTGGCGCAAGTAACATTTAGTTACACAATCAGGAGATGTCTTTTTTCTTTATTTTCACTTTTGTTCTATTTTTTCACATCGATAATGTTAAGTTTCTTCAATCTGTAAATTTTTTTTCTCGGAAACACACAATACTTTACAATTCGATTTCATTTAACTAAATTTGCATACCACCCTTTGAAAATATTTCAATTGTGTGATTTTTTTTTCTCTTTTCGTCTAACTAACTTGCATACTTGTTTTCTTGTACATATTTCAAATATCTTTCTATTCTTTCAAAATTTTTTTTATCTTTAAAGTGTAATTGTCCCTAGGGGACATAGCGCTCTAAGTCGAAATAAAATATATATATTAAGTTCAATCATTAAATAACTCAAAAGAATATTTGTATATACCATATAGCAATTTAACACTTTTTAATTTTAATGTTGGCGCGATAAGGGCTGTCTGCCCTAGGCGCCCTTAGATTCAGATATTGAGGGACCAGTCTCTCACATGGAGACAATTTCAAGCTGTAAAGGATGTTCAGTAAGACGTCCGAGACCAGCCTCATTTTCACACACTGACCTTTATTAAACATTTTTTTTTCCTTTTATCCTAACCTATTTTACATATCTATTTTACATAAATTCATATATTACACAAAAACAACAAAAAGACAGTAAATTTACATAATACCTACAATTTAGGTGCATCTGATATTTGCATACAAAGAAAAAGATTATAATCTTATACATTTAAATTTAAACTGATTCTAAAATAGTTGAAATTTTGAGTTAGTAGAGTGGATATAAAATTTCAATTAGTTCAGCACGAACTCAGTAGATGTCTATATATAACCTTCTATCAATTTTCGATGTTCGGAAATTTCTTGAGAGTTGAAAATAAGTATTTTAATCACATACAATAATAGGTTATAATTAAAACATGACGCGGTATATGCGTGTTCTATTAAGACGTTAATTAAACCAATATGCACAAGTAGAATATAATTAAGGTAATAGTTTAGAAACAATTATAGAAAGTTTTCTGCTAATGTAGCCATTGGATCAATGACGTAATGTGGGTCTTGCATGAGGCCAACCACAGAGTTATTGGCTCGCAGCACACTCTGTGAAATTGGGACAATAAAAATCATTTACTTCCTGACTTTTATTTTAGTTTTATTGAGGGCAGTATAGCTCCTTGTCGGGTTTTACAAAAACCTAGTTTTTGGATTATTAAAGTATATTAACCAACAAATATAACATGTAAGTTTTTCATTTATTGATTATAATGGATATTTTAACGTTTTTAAATGTTAATATTTATTTATATGAGAAGGAAAAATGATTGGAGTTTATTTCATCGTTGTTGAATATTCCAGTATCTCGACCCAGTTCAGCCTCTAGGGGCTACCGCTATAATTATAATGTAGAATAGTAAATAAAACGTCTTGATAGAACGAGTTTCTTGTTTTATTATATTTTTCTCAGGTTTTCGGGTTTTACAAACCCTCCTACAGAAGTATATACTCCTGCAGAAGGGTTCGTAAAAAACCTGAAATCTTAAGAAGAAAATCTAATAATAAATTCATCCTCGTTAGCCTTTTTATTTATTATTCTATATACAGTTACGAGCGTCATTCTTCATCTCTTAATCAGTTTTCGTCTCTGTCACCGTTTGCTTTTTTTTTTTTGGAATGGCGCCCTCCTATTGGTTGGCTACGCTCACGCCAACTTTGCCCCCCCCCCTCCCCCCATAATGCCCCCCCCCCACTCGCCTTTTCGTTTTTGTAACTATTGTGTTGGAGCGGGTCGCTCCTTAAATAAATGCATATATTAGTTAATAATCAAATGGAATCCTCTCTTTCTTTTTCCCAGTAAGAGACGCCTACGGAAGCCAACAGTACATAGACAGATAAAGCACATAGGCTATAGTTATTAACTAATATATGCATTTATTTAAGGCGCCAATTTATATTTGTAACAAATAGTATTTGAATCAAAACATTCAATCGGGTAAAACACGGGCGTTGCCCGGGTCATTCGGCTAGTTATATATATTAAAAACAAAAAGGCATATCCTGACCAAAGTCACATAATCATCTCTAGATTTCAGAGCGCCATCTAGTGGAACAAAAATAAACTAAACGTTTATTTAACTTGTTCCGTGATATTTGGCCAACCCATTATCTTGATAAATCAAGAAAGTCAACCACGAACACGTTTCGGTCAGCGTGGTACAGTCTGTACCTCTACGACCAAAATTTGGTCCCAGAGGCTTCCTGAGAAATCAAGAAATGGGTATTTAAGGCCAAATTTGCGTAAATACGCTCTCCATGTGAAAAAAAACAATAAAGAATATAAAAAAGGACAGGTGTTGATAGTGAAAATAAAAAAGGAATATCCTGATCATGAGCACATGAGCATCTCTAGATGGCAGAGCATCATCTAGTGGAATATATAATGCTCTAGAGGTGATATAGCACATGAATTTTAATGATAAAGTGGTGATTTAATATAACCTACCTATTCACTGTGAGTGTATTCAAAGAGTATATAGAAATAAATAGGGTTGTATAGCTTAAAGTAATATATACAGATGGCGTGCCATTGCACTTGGTTAAATTACTCAATTACTCTTTGTTGAATTATTTAATTAATCTTTGTTTTTAAGTAATTAATCAATCCTTAATTAAGAATTTGTTTCAAAGATATGCATTTTATTTTCTATTTTTAAATATAGTAATATATCCCATATAAACGATCTTTATGATAAACAACTACCTCTTTGAGAGACCACTCTTTTGGTAATCTTAAAAATAACATTTTGATCTGATTTAACCTTAAAGGAATAAGTATTTCCTTGAGCGGCAAGAATATCCGATGATTTTATACTATGATCTCTCTCATGGAAATCTACTTCTAATCATAAACAGAACTCGAACATTTTGAATTAATAATAATATTGTTTTGCGTCAAACTCTTTTATTGCCTCAAATCGATAAATTTAGGCTCTCAGAGAATCACTTTACACTTATTTCTATAATTGAAAAGGCAAATATTAGATTAAAAAATAATATATTTACCAATATTATACCATATATTATGATTTTTTTAATTAAGGATCTATTTATGGATTGTTCTATTTTCAAAATTATTTATATATTCCATATCAGATGGGGATTAAAGAGATTTAGAAAAAAACTCATCTTTTAATACAATCAAATAAACATCAATTCAGCTAGTCCAAAGGTTGAGTTCAGTTTCTTTATTTTCGATTTGTCGTTGTAATATTTTAATTTATATGTTCATTTCAACACATGATCTAATTCCATTGATTCTCTACAATCTTTCCTTAAAGATAAAATAATTATTTTTCAAATATAGATAGAGCGCTGGGTGTGGTAAGATTAGATTTAAATCCGTATATTCAAGTTAAGATATCTAATGTTTGTAAATAAAGTTAAATCTCATAATTATATTCAATATATAGTATATCTCTACATACATCAGAAATGAAAATGAAAGATTTATTTTTAACCTTGAGAAGATGACCTTGGAATTTTATCAAGGTCATGGTGTTAAGTGTGATATGGCTAGATTATGTTTGATATTTGATATGTTGAAATAAATACAAGGTTTTACAGTACGAGGGCCATCCAATAAATAAGTTTCCCTATTTTTTTTCTGCAAACGAAACGTTGTAAAAATTAGTTAGTATGGAAGAAATGGTCACTTGGATGCGTTGGAAGCTGGTGACCTTCAAAATCACGCTACTCGTACGCGCAAGTCCGTAGCGCTTCAGTTTCCATGGAGCTACCACTGGTGAACGTGTCCACTTGCGAACTCCGTTCTGTAATTCGTTTTTTCACGGCGAAAAATGAAACTGCGGTCAATATTCATCGCAATTTAGTGTCAGTGTATGGTGAAGAATGTATGAACATCCAAATGGTTCGCCGATGGCGTTCATGGTTCTTAGAAGGACGGCAAAACGTGCATGATGACGAGCGAAGCGGCAGGCCCGTTACTGCTATGGACAATGCAGCCGCTGCTGCTGTTTGGAATGTGGTGGAAGCAGATCGCCGCGTCACCATTGACGAAATAATGATTCGACTGCCTCCTGGAATCGAAATTGGACGCTCTTCGATTGGAACAATCATGTCAGATATTTTGAATTTTCGCAAAGTCTGCGCAAGATGGGTCCCACGTTTGCTCTTGGAAAATCACAAGCAACAGCGGATGGAGGCAGCCCGAGCTTTCCTGGAAATGCATCAAAGAGATGGAGATCAACTGTTTTCCTGTATTGTCACTGGAGATGAAAGCTGTGTGCATCATTCAACTCCAGAAACAAAACGACAAAGCATGGTGTGGAAGAAGCCTGAGGAAAGTGCAGCAAAAAAGGCGAAGGTCACAATCTCTGCAGGCAAAGTTATGGCTATGGAAAACTTCAAATGGGAAATTTTCACACATCCACCTTATTCTCCGGAACTTGCCCCAAGCGACTTCCATCTTTTTCCAGCACTCAAGTGGCACCTTGGAGGCAAGCACTTTGCGAATGCAGGCGGAGGAGAACCACTGGCTACGAAGACTGGACACGGCTTGGTACAACAGTGGTATCAAAAAATTGTTACAACGGTACCAAAAATGTTTGGACAGAAATGGTGATTATTTAGAGAAGTAATCTATGAGTTGTATAATGAAAATAAAGTAACTGCATAATTGTAAATAATGTGGTTTATTTGTTAAAAAATAGGGAAACTTATTTATTGGATGGCCCTCGTAAAATCAATATTTAAGAATGAGATTTATTTAAAACGCTACTTTTTACTTCAAAAATACTTTATATTTTTCTTTAAAAATCTTAATAATACTGTCCTTGGTCTGGTAGAATGAACTGGTAAAAGTGCTGGGAAATGTTCAACAATGATGACTTAGGTCTTCCCAATATTTTATCATTGTAGTAGAATTAATTGAAACTGCTACGATGTAATCATTTCAATTCTTGTGGAATATATTGTACAAATTAGAAAGATATAGCGTCTTTAATGTTTTAAATAAATGCATTGCTTTTACATATAATTATTATCAATACTTTCATTAAATATGTGTGCTTTATCGTATTAAAGTATAACTTTATATTAAATATATCAATGGACATATATTCATGAAAATATATTATTTTGTTTTTATCAATGCATTTAGAAAGACTTTAAAGACATTATTATAATGTAATATATATATAATTGTTTTTATTACATAATTAAATTTTAGAAAATATCACACACATTGTGAAACTTCAAATATTTAGTATTTTTCACATATTCGCTATTAAAAACTTTTATCACGTTTATATTATACCATAAAATGTCTTTAAAACACTTTAAAATGGGTCTTAAAGGTGTAAAATCTTTATTGATATGAAAATTGTTCTTCTTGGCTTCTATTTATGATAGTAATAATATTGTTCTGTTGTGGCAAGAAATACTTGCTAAATTTGTTTTAAAATATTTTGAAAAAAAAAGGCCAAATAAATTAAAAATCAAGTAAAATATAATATACATAGAGTTAGATACAACAGATATAATATTTTAAAATATGAAAAATTCTATATAACTGACTTTATCTATAAAGTAGATGTCCCTTTAAGCGAATTTTAGAATTTTAATCCTTATTTGATATTTTGGTCCGAATATAATATGATTTGGGAGTCACTTTCGATTCTAAACTGAAATTCACCAGCCACGTGAAGGATATAATAAGAAAATCTAAAATAGCCAAAGCCTCATTATCCAATATGTTCAGTTCAAAAAGTGGTTTATCTGTTAACCAAAAATTTACTTTATACAGAAGCTGTATTCTCCCTATAGTAACATACGCATTGCCTGTATGGTTTAAATACATAACCTTGACTGATAGGAAAGGAATAGATGCATTCATGAGAATTTGTTTAAGAAGTACTGTAAATTCCCCATTTAATCTATCAAATGCAATTTTAAAGCAGGACTTAAACCAGCCTAATATAGAAGAAATATACATATCCTCGACCCAGAAATTATATCTAAAACTCTCTACTTCCCAAAATCCAGTTATACAAGAATTGTTTCAATTTGATGGAGACCTCAATCCAAGACATAAAAGACCTAGACTTCACTCTACCTGAACTGTGACCTTCCAGTCAGTTCTGAAGGCCATTTTTTAGAAATTCTTGATGCCTAACATCCACGACAAAGTGACTCGTGAGCTCTATGCTCGAATGGTACACTGTAAATTTGAGAGGAAATAAATAAATAAATAATATGATTTATTTGAAAACAACATTTTATTCTATATTTTTGTTAAATGGCAAAGTTTTGAAAACAATTCTACCGGCTAAAGGGAAAACCACTCTTGTATACTTAAAAAGTCAAAATTCGTGTTTAATAGCATTATTTATAGATATAGTGGTATTACCTTATTTTATAAAACTATGTCTAACTGGCCTTGAATGAATTGTAAGCGAAAAGAAATTGCTCGATACAAATATTTACAAATAATTCTACTGACCTCAAACTTGTGTGTCCACACATAGATAGCTTAAATACCATATACAGTAATCCCTCGTTAAGACGAACTCAACGGGAGAACGAAATACCCTTTTCGTCTTAAAAGAATTCGTATAAACCGAATTCGTATTAGACGAATTGAATTCGTGGTATCAGGGGGTTGTACTTATGTACTACTGATGAGTAAGAAAACTACATTTCTGAGGAATAACGAATAAATTTATTTGAAAACAATATTAATGCAGCATATGCAGTATGCATAGAGTATCCTATATCTGGGTTTTCTCTGCAGGCTTCAGAAAGTCTGTTATAGTTTTTTTGGTGGTATTTGATTGGGCACTGTTTCAGACACTCCCTTCTCATTTTATCCAGGTCATCTTCAAAATGAATATATTGTATATAATCAAGACTCCCCTTACAGAAATATGGGCGTCCAATACAATAGCAGAGCTCTAATAAAGACGGTATGTTATATTAAATAGGCGAAACCTCTGAGAGGACTTATCAATGATTATCCAGACTCTCCCAATATTTTTCAACGCATAAAAGACAGTAGGAAGTGTATTTTGTTTAGAGAGGAAAATTCAGGATAAATTGTTTAATTTCATATAAATAATAATTATTATTGTTGAGATTGGTATTTTATACACGAAAATTCACACACAAACGTGTACTTCAGTAGGGAACGACAGCCAACTTACCTTTGTGCAAAGTATTTTAACCAGCGCCAGATTAAGTCGAATGGTTGCTCTGTCCCTTTATAACTTTTACATATAGTAAGTAGAAAATAAAAAAGGTGAGGGGGGGCATTTTCTTATCGTACAACTAAGAATTGCTGATGGCTTGCGCCATCTATCGGAATAAGTATAAACTATACGTTGATTTTTAATTATTTCAGAATTGGCCAAATATCCATTTTTGATTAATCAAGAAAATCTAACACTAACGCGTTTCGGGCTATTGGCTCTCGTCAGCGTGGTGCAAGCTGTACCTCAACGGCCAAAAATAAAACTGGCCATTTAGGCATCCTGAAAAATCATGAAACGGGTAGTTAAGGCCAGAAGTGCGTAAGAACGCGAAACAATGTGAAAAAAATAGTAAAAATGTGAAATGTACTGGAATAAGGTGCATAAATTAGGAAAAAATAACTTATATTCATCGTTTTCTCCTCTACTACATGATGGTGATTGATCATCGTGAGGATATCGTTGCAAGCCGGCAATGAGAGAGAAGAATCTGTATAAGACTGGTGTTTTAATAAAGGCTTTGTGTGTGTGTATTTCAGTAGAGAAAAGGAAAGTTATTGAGTTACTTCAGGGATGAAAAGAAGCCGTAGTAAATCGCAAGTTGAAGAAATATTTTGGGTTGAATCTGGAGGAGAAAAGATAAAATTTTGGTGTTCGGAGAATAGATCGATATTGAGGGCTTTGTTGAGTTTTGGCTGATTGATTCCAATCTTGTTTGGAGATTTCTAGGTTTGTTACACATGTGCCTGGTGTGTCCTATTTGAACCTACTGAGAGTATGTACATATTATATAAGAGTATAATAGTATATGGAACTGTAAATTATACAAACGATGGATATACAAATACTCTACGTCTATTTAATTCTTCAAAGATTATCAGAGTCGATCATTTACATCACATGACACTTTTACATAAAATCTCGCCTTGTTTAAAAGCTACATAAAAGTTTATGAATGTTCTCTATTCTAAGAGATACATTAGAACCTCCCTGTAAAGGTCACCTAATTGCAGAGCCAAAGTGTCCATTAGAGAGAGGTGTCCTCTTACCAGAGAATTGCTAAACAGTAAAAATGGTAATGTTGGAGATAAAAACTGTCCTTTATAAAGAGGTATCCTCTAACGCGAGTGTCCTCTCATGGAAGTTTTACTGTATATACTTTCTAGGATTTCCCTTGAAATCATTTGTTTGTTTTTGCGATGAAAAATAATGTTTTCCTTTCCTCATTCTAACATCACCCAGGCTTATTTCCAAACTTATATAAATGTCTTTCGCTTTTTTTCAAATATAATTTTTATGATAACCCAATTTATTATTTTGTTACTTTGACATTATAAGTAAAAGATAAATTATTTTTCGTAAAGGTAATATAATCGCACCTTTATCTTTTACATTTTTCTATTCTTTAGAATATTTTCGCTAATTTTATAGAATTCAGAGTCCGAGTAAAAAGAATATTAGGATTAGCTCATCTATTTAGAACGTAAAATACAATTTTACGATTTTCTAATTTTAAAATCAGAATCCTTAGAACATTCTGCAATCCCCTAGCTTTTGACGGCCTTAAACCCTACTAAATAAGAAGTTTGAACAATATAAGATAGCTTTATTTTTCCTTATATTTTATCATTGTATGCATGTTATATACAAGGGTGTCCCAAAAGTTCGTAAACACTTGCAAAAAATTGAAATACCAATATTATTCACCGTTATATATAAAGCCTTTTTATTATGTATAAATAATTGTATTATGTATTATTATGTATTTGCCGTAATAATATTATTCGCCAAGTAATAAGAAGAACCCGAACATTTGGACAACCTTATAAAACAAAACTTTTATTTCAATTAAAATATCTGTATTTCATAACAACTCTATAAATTCGAGCGCCAGATAACGTGGGTTTGCACTATATAAATTGTTGTTGTTTTCATTTGGCCGGCACCTACCTTTTGTAAACATGTAAATACGTAATCAAATCTTTTATGTTCTTCCTATTTACGCCTTAAGTCAGGTATTTATTCTTCAATTATTCTATCAGAGCCCAATTAAATAAAATAGTAATTTAAAGTTGTTTTGTTATAAGAAACAATCATAAATTAAAACAAGCAAATAATTTCTATCTCATTTCAAAAAAAAAAAAAAAAATTATAATAACATTTATATAGTACATCTTTTTTTTTATTAAAATAAAAATATGCCATATCTGAACGTAAGAATACTCTCGAAGTCTTACAAACTTGCTCAATCAAAGATATTTAGCTGTCAGCGATTATTTAAGGCCTCCAATTGTAGTCTACAATTATAAAAGATTGTGACACCTTTCATGAGATATTCTAAATCTTGACAAAACTGTGGAGAGTTGAATTTCTAATTTGTCAGGAAATATTCTAGACGGTAGATTCTTCTGTAATTCTGAGATGTTTGACTGATGCTGGATGCTAAGAGTCTCATGCACTCAAGGAGAACTGATTCAAGCATCTTAGACAAGATTAGTATTCAGGAAAGTGAGGCTTCAATTCCCCGTTCAAGTTAATCAGAAAGAAGGTAATGTCTTGAACTTTCGCATTTCTTTCAAGGTCATTCAGTTGATTTATCTAATTTGATCAATCCATCTTCTGAGCTCTTTCTACTCTACTTAGACTGATCACCGGACTGACCTATAACAAAGTCGGCCGTAGACAGAACGATCAATTTATGACCACAGAAATTATGGCAACATCTATGATGAATGTTGCTAAGTTCAGGAGAATTCTATCTGAATGTGAATATAATTATAGAGACAGCATTCATGCAATATAATGTTTACTTATAGGTTATTGGTTATAGTTTATACGTATATATTTATTTTAAATCAATTTACGACATTTATATATACTGTAGAGCCTTCCATAAGAGAACATCTAAAATTAATACTCCTGGTGTTTTCTGGAGGTGGTCTTTTATTGGAGGTTTGATTATATCATGTCAAATCATATTTGATTTTTTTTATTATCCCTAGTACACGTGATGCAGGCCATGATAATCATGGTGGGTAGTTAGCGACTGCTTCTACTCTAAGTGCACCACAGGTCTACACATGTCAAAAGCAGTTCGACTTTTACACTTACAAATGCCAGAGCCTCGTTTGGTTACTTGAACTCGCTGGTGGGGTTGGACTTTTGCAAGAATCGGAGGCCATTGAAGAATTATTTTTAATTATAAAAAAGAGCCCAATTCGGGATTCGATCCCGGATCGTAGCGGTCGAAAACCAATGGTTTAGATCATCCTTCCACCGACCCCAATGATTTTTATAAATGTCGCCACTTAGGGGGTGGTTGCTGGTGGTCCGCTGAGGGAAGATTTTCTTTTTAATCATTCAAGCTTTCAGGCATAACAGCCCTTTCGACACGTATAACCACGATACTGGGTCTGTTACGCCCGAAAGTTTGTATTATGGTGATTAAAAAAAGAAACAATAAATAAAAGGCAATTCGCTGAGGGAATTGTATTTTATTTATAATTTTACCAAAGCGATAATATTATTAAAACGACACTCTTCATTCAGCGAATATTCTTCTATTTATGATAATTGCTGTTATCAAATATTATCAATATATACAAGTGCTTCGGTAATTGGTTTTCACGCATGATATCTTGCATAGGTGCTAAAGTACTTTGAGAAACTCTGAAAATTTGAAAGTTACAGTTTTAATAAAAATGATTGCAAAACCTTTAAGATTGTCCCTTGTATTACAGTTATACAATATAATTTTGTGACCAAATTCAGGCTTGTACTGTACAATGTAGTTATTCTAAACAAATATCCGTATGATTATCTATTCTACTGAATTTTAGATCGTTTGATATATATTTATCTACAGAACATTAATTATTTTAGAAAACTTCACTTAAAATATAAAATTCTAGGAACCTTTAAAAATATATTTTTAATAATGATCACAAAAAATGTTGAAGAAATAAAACAAGGATAAAATATTGTAAAGATAAATTTAGAGAATGTTTTAATGGAAACAATGTTGGAAATAAATGGGAATTTTAAACGTCTTTCCATAATAGGAAGTTATTTGAAGATGTCTTTAATTTCAGGCAACTTTTGGAATAGTCGACGCAAATTTATGTTTAAATTCAGATAGAAAAATTATTCCCCTAAAAAGCGACGTTGTTTAATACACTTGAATTCATAATTCGTTTTCACGAAATCTTTGAGGAAAATAATAAATGTTCATAACTAGATGAAGGTTTTCTTATAGAGTTTGAATGGAGATTACTTGTATATAATATTTACTGAGGAAAAAATATGGTTATTCATGCCCTACATATAATTGTATTTATTAAATTCATAACGTATATATGCGTGTCTTATTTGCAACTGGTAATGAATAAATAAATAACATATATATATATTAACAATTATCAATATTCATGTATATATTTATATATTATTTATAAAATAAATCATAAATAATAATATTAATATGAATTATTAAAAAGACATCTCCTTATCGTGCAACTGAGAGTTGCTGATGGCTTGCGCCATCTATCGGAATAAATATCGGCTATTATTTTTATTTTAATTATATTATTTCATATAATTATTATTTTTATTCCAATAGATGGCGCAAGCCATCATTAACTTTTTATTGCACAGTAAGGAGAAGCCTTTTTCATAATTTATGTACCTTATCCCAGTACAATATCACATTTGTACTATTTTTTCACATTAATATGAATTGGATAGTGAAAAGGCATATATTGAATTGAATAAAACATTTATTTGCCAATATTTCGGTTGGCGTTCATCCAACCGAAATATTGGCAAATAAATGTTTTATTCAATTCAATATATGCCTTTTTACTATCTAATGATTTGAGTATGGATTGCTCTATTTTCAGAACGATTAATATAAATGTTTGAGCTTTTGTATAATTTTGAATCAGAGCTCCAAGCCAAGGTCACTTAATTGATATTGACACAAATAAGGTGTATAACAATAGAATAGGACTATAAGAGGGTCATGATGAAACCCCAACTTTGAATTGCAATTAATTTCAGGATTTATAAATACCCATATTTCTTATAAAACCCAGGTTTAAATATCGGGTAAAAAAAGGTAGGTTAGAAATTATATTGAATAATTAATTCAAGGTAAATTTATGAGAGAATCGAATAGATATACAACAACAACAAAATACCTTTATTAAAGACATTCGTCCCATACAGCATTCTTTCAAATGGATAAACAGAAGTAAACTTAGCAGTTATCTACAGAAAGTGGAGTTAAGGTCAACCTTTCTTAAAGAATCAAATAGATATATTAATTCTATAAACGTCCAGTATACCGAGGAACAACAGCATAAACAGGAAGATAGATTTACCATCACAATACCTTAGATATCTTAGACTAAATCAATAGATAAATATTATAGGTTCTGGTTGCCCTAAAGACGTAAATAGACATATTCCATAACATTGTTAAATTACATATCAATTTCTATCAGTTGTAAATATCCATGCTGCGCGCGTTTGTAGTTGTAAATATTTCTTGTTAGATATAGTCGATATTTTATTATGCCCGTTGAAGAGCGATTATGACTTGAAAGCTAGAAATATGATATAAAAATAAACTCATTGTGAGGAAATATTTTGTTATTTTAAAAGTTTTTCACTATTTCATCATGAATACCGAAGAATATAGGCTGCAGTACTGTCATGGAATCTACATTTATTCTATTTCTATTATCAGTGTCGCTATAACTTATTTTTGTCGCATATACGACGGATTCATCCTCTATTATTTCCTAATAAAGGTTGAATAATTATAAATATCATTTTAATAATCAAGAAAACTACGCAGGTTCATTTTCATTTTTGATCTTAATATAAAATATTTTATTTGAAAAATATTCATAAATTAAACATTATAAAATATTTTGCAAATAAAGTAATCCATAATTGATTCTTTATAAATTAATTTTAAAATCATATAGAGGATTTAAAAAGGAAGTTATTTTGAAAATATAAAAGTGTAAGTACGCTAAAACTTTGCAAAAAAAGATTGTTTTGGAATATATAGATACAAATATGTGTCAAACATATTGGTCGCTATAAATATAAATCTATAGGGAGTTTATATGTTTAGATAAAATTATAACCTAATTTATTTATTTCAATTTAAAGCGCTATGTCCCCCAGGGACACTTGCACTGTTATGCATGTATGCCTTTACATTTGTCTTACATATTTACAATAATTGTAGGTCGTGAAGAATAGCCATATGATATTAACAAGGAGAAAGAGAGAGAGAAAAAACGAGAACAGAGAACTTTGTACAGAAGAAATGAATGTGTGGCAATATATTAATAATCATTTCTAATGAATATAATTATAACTTAAAGGCATTGTAAATAAAGATAATCTATATATTATCTATATTTACATTAAATACATACTTAAGGTTTCGGGACAGGGTGAATAAAATATAATATTACTGCGGGCTATCACGTTAAATTTTTAGAAATTAAAAAACTCTATGAATTTAAAATAAAATGTACTCTAACGCTAACTCAAATAGCAAAAGAGAAAATAATATACACGTGGGGGTGTCGTCAAAATATAACGTTCAATTAAATCTAATTTCAGCACCTAATTAAACAACATCTGAAAGAAACAGAGGAAGTCACTTAATACCAACCCCAGCTATGTGATTTCCTTCCGAAATAGAAATCCAAGAAGTTTTAATTTAATCCGGAGAGATTTGGTGGCAGTTGTTAATTCTACCTTCTGTGTTCTAGTATTACAAATCACCTTTTGAAACACATTTATAGAAAGTATTAAAGTAATTGGGAGAAAGAGAGATTAGGGAGAAAATTCAATACGGAAAAAGAGCGCCGATATGTGGTATGGAGGAAGTGTAAGGTGGTATGGTCTAGAGGAAACAGGGCTGTGGCCTGAAGGAAGAGAACCGTGGTGTGGCTTAGAGAAAGGGCAGAGTGGTGTATAGCCTAAAGAATTGGAACGGTAATATGACCTAAAGGAATGGCACAGTGGTGTAGTTTATAGGAAGGACGCGGATGTGGGGCCTAGAGGAAGTGTAACAGTAGTGTGGCCCGAAGGAAAAGCACGGTGATGTTGCCTATAGGAAGAACACGGTACTGTGGCCTAGAGGAATGGGACAGTGGTTTGACCTGAAGAAAGAGCACGGTTAGGGGGGCTAGAGGAAGAGTAAAATAGTATGGCCTGAAGGGAAGGGCACAGTGGTGTGGCCTGAAGGAAGAGCACAGTAGTGTGACATAGAGTAGGAGCAAATGCGTACAATTCGCCCGCCCGCAGGTAAAGGTAGGCGGTCTGGCAGGGGGCGCAGTGGTAGGCGATCGATGCACGGAGGAGGATGAGATGAGAGTCGCGGGCGGCGATGCTGGACGACCAGGACCGCGAGCATTTGATGGAGAACCTGGACAGTCCCAGGCCTCCGTTCAAGTCCCATAGCTCCATCTGTCTCAGTAGTCCTGGCGCGGACTTCGAGCCATGGCTCTTACGTTCGCCCATCCCCTCGCCGCCTCGCCCCGCGCCTCTGCCCCGCCGCAGGCCGCGCGGCAGTCCCCGCGGTAACGACGACCTGTCCAAGCGGGCGAGGTGGGCCATTATAATTACGGCCCTCATCCTGGTGTTCATGAGCTTCCTCCTCGTGGGCATCACGCTGAGGTTGGCCCCCGTCATCGACGAGTTGGGTGAGTGTCATTGTGGTAGCTCGGGATATGGGACAAAGTTTTGGGTTTGTCACTTGGAGATTGATTCGTTACTTTATCATAGTACATAGAGTGTCTGATAGCTTAGCCATTTATAGAATGTAATGATGAATGACATCTCATAATATACTTCTAATAACTTCCGTTTATTTAATATGTAATTAATAATAGTTTAGGTTCTTTATATATGGTCTATATGTCTTTTTGGTTTAATAACATTTCAACTAGGAATTCTGGTAGACTTGATATAGTCAGTTATCTGCCAATTTAGATCGGAATTCTGGTAGCCAGGGTTTATTTAATTATCTTTTATTTATTTAGGAATTCTGATAGCCATTGTACATTGAATTATCTAACAGTTTAGTTCAGAATTCTGGTAGCCATGGTATATTCAGTTATTTGACAGTTTAGCTCGGAATTCTGGTAGCCATGGTATATTCAGTTATTTGACAGTTTAGTTCAGAATTCTGGTAGCCATAGTATATTCAATTATCTAACAGTTTAGTTCACAATTTTGGTAGCCATGGTATATTGAATTATCTGATAGTTCAGTTCAGAATTCTGGTAGCCATGGTATATTAAGATAGCTGACAATTTAGTTAAGAATTCTGGTAGCCATGGTATATTCAATTATCTGACAGTTTAGTTCAGAATTCTGGTAGCCATAGTATATTCAATTATCTGACAGTTTAGTTCACAATTTTGGTAGCCATGGTATATTGAATTATCTGATAGTTCAGTTCAGAATTCTGGTAGCCATGGTATATTAAGATAGCTGACAATTTAGTTAAGAATTCTGATAGCCATGGTATATTCAATTATCTGACAGTTTAGTTCAGAATTCTGGTAGCCATAGTATATTCAATTATCTGACAGTTTAGTTCACAATTTTGGTAGCCATGGTATATTGAATTATCTGACAGTTCAGTTCAGAATTCTGGTAGCCATGGTATATTCAATTATCTGACAGTTTAGTTCAGAATTCTGATAGCCATGGTATATTCAATTATCTGACAGGTTAGTTCAGAATTCTGGTAGCCATGGTATATTCAATTATCTGACAGTTTAGTTCAGAATTCTGGTAGCCATGGTATATTCAATTATCTGACAGGTTAGTTCAGAATTCTGGTAGCCATGGTATATTCAATTATCTGACAGGTTAGTTCAGAATTCTGGTAGCCATGGTATATTCAATTATCTGACAGTTTAGTTCAGAATTCTGGTAGCCATGGTATATTCAATTATCTGACAGTTTAGTTCAGAATTCTGGTAGCCATGGTATATTCAATTATCTGACAGGTTAGTTCAGAATTCTGGTAGCCATGGTATATTCAATTATCTGACAGGTTAGTTCAGAATTCTGGTAGCCATGGTATATTCAATTATCTGACAGTTTAGTTCAGAATTCTGGTAGCCATGGTATATTCAATTATCTGACAGTTTAGTTCAGAATTCTGGTAGCCATGGTATATTCAATTATCTGACAGGTTAGTTTAGAATTCTGGTAGCCATGGTATATTCAATTATCTGACAGGTTAGTTCAGAATTCTGGTAGCCATGGTATATTCAATTATCTGACAGTTTAGTTCAGAATTCTGGTAGCCATGGTATATTCAATTATCTGACAGTTTAGTTCAGAATTCTGGTAGCCATGGTATATTCAATTATCTGACACTCATGTTCAGGATATTCTAATAGCCATGATATATTAAGTTATCTGATATATTATTTGAGAATTCTGGTAGCCTTGGTATATTCAATCGGTTCAACCAAATACATATACCAACCCCAGTGATGAACAAATGTAGAAACCAGAACCAGATTATCAACCATATTCTGAATTAGTCTATATATACTGCTAAACTGAATTTCTACACCTTAACTCAGCTACTCATTATAATGCTTAAATATTCAGTAAAATAACTAATATTGAATAATATAGTTGTGTACTTAGAATTGTGATAATTAATCAGTAGAACATCGAACTGTCAATATATTATATAAGCTATATATTGAGAGGTTATAGTAATATTATTGTTATAAAAGCCGAGGGCTGTTTCGTGCCATTTAGATAAACTTATAATTTAATAAGCAAAATAACCACTCTAATTTACCTCCTCAATTTAGGAAATTAGATTAGGTTAGGTTAATATCTTTATACTACCATAGCTTTAACACTAAACAGATATATATTAAATGGCACAAGAGATTAGTGGTGTGTGTGTGTATTCTGTAATATAATAATAAAATTATATATTACATTCTATATGATATGCACTCATGGACAAAACCTGAGGAAGTTTTTATATTATAGGCATAAACCACTCTCCTTATTTGTTTATATAACAGCGGATTTCCTATACATTCAAATTGGAACGTTATCCTTTATATATATATAATAAAATTTGTAACAATTAAATATTTTAGTAATGTGTTTAGTTTAATAATATCATCTATTATTATCTCTACAGACCTTACTGTAATTATATACTAATACTGCAGTAAGGTCTGTAGAGATAATATTTGATATTATTAAAAATAAAAATATTGGCAAAAATATTTTATTGTTACACATTTTGTCGATAAATGTGACAATGGAATTCATAAATATATATATATATAATGACCCTAAAAATATATACATGATAGAAGGTACAATGTTCTTAAATTTTATCCATGAGTGTATATCTACCTGTTTGTTAGTGAACCCGAGATTTCACTGATTCACTGTAACCATTATCACCTTTATTTCCCTCGATGTGGTGCTATAGCCTTTCTACATGGACCTTCTCAACAAACACACAAACTATATTTGTGACAAATCTACCCAAAGTATAAAAAGAATGAATTATTGCTTAATTTTCTTTTATTCGTCAAAATAAATATATGTTCGGTTCCAAATTCACTTCATTAGGTACAGCTCAACAAGAGCAACCTAGTTTATGATATTTGCAACAATGAATAATATGTGAAGGTTATTCACATATTAAACAAAATGTTAGCGTGGTATTCAATCCCGGTTCATGGCTGTCGGGAATCGAGGGTGTTACCCACTCGTCCACCGACTTCTTTATAAATATATGTACAACGAATCCTATATTAAAATATGGTAGAAATTTTCATACAAAATTATTTATTTTCATAAGGAACCCTCGCCTCCTTTTCTCAACCAACCAAAATTCTAGAAATTTCTCAACTTCTCTCTCTATTTAAGTAGAAATAAATATAGCCGGCACAACAATCAAAAACAGCTTAAGTAGTGTTTGTTTGATATCAATTACTGCAATAATTAGATTCCAAGTTGATTAGATGAAAGGGAGAAATACCAATCAGGATGATTAGCTCTATCTATGTGTGTAATATTGAGTTCACTATATATGATTGGTATATATGTCCAATATATCGATCTAAAGCTATAATAATAAAACAAATATAGCTTGAAGAAAGCCTTAAAATATTCTACTTTAAAATTCCAAAATTCTCCACTTTCAAAACACCAATTTAGAATCTGAAGTTCTAACGAAATACGTATCTGAAGTTATAAAAAAATCTAACTAATATTCAATCTGTTTTATGAAAATACGATATTCAAATATTATTCTTATGAGAATTATTACCAAATGTATATTTAAGTAATATGATCTATAAAAATTTGTATTTCTAAAAACTATATACAGTTAAACCTGTCTATTGCCTTCTCTCTTGAGACTCACCAAAATAGGGTTCTATAGAGAGGGGGTGCTATAGAGAGGTCACTTTTAATGTGAATCGCATCGTACTACGTGTTTAAAATCGGGTGCTATAGAGAGGGAGGCACTATTTAGAGGGGGAGCTATAGACAGGTTTAACTGTATATTATAATTAATATTTGATTTACTTCAAACATAACCTCAACTTTTAAGCTTTTTTTTATCTTTATTGCATAAATTTACTTCATTAGTATATATAGAATGAAACTTTGCTGGAAGGCGAAATATTTTTTTCAAAAATGACGCAAAGGTTATGCGCCATCTCCTGAAAGAGAGAGGAAATTATACTTCTAGATGCTTCTGTTGAAGTGCATGTTAGACCGAGCACTAGAGAACTAAAAAATGGTGCAAGAATCTTAATCCTGGATTGTTTATTAGTTTTATACCTTGTTATAGTCTTGTTCCTAACATTTACTAAGTCTAAAGTTTGCCATGTTTCTTTCTTACAAATTACAAAACCACCAAAGAGTTGATCAAATAAGTGTTGTTCAACTACACTATTTGAATGTACAATGTCCCAACCTTTTATTCGGCATTATACTGATAGGAATTGTTTTTAAAATATTATTTCTCGCGCGCTTATTCATCCTCAAAAGTGTTTTAAAAACGGTATTAAAATTGTAGAATTCAACAGGGCGATTCATGGAATGATATCTTTCAGAATGGGGGGAACAAAATCTCCAATATTTACAAATAAAATTCTGTTTCAGTCCTTAAAACTCCGCTATTCTAGCAAAAAGAAGTATGCAATTTAGGTTAGGTTCATAATTAGATATGTTTTTCCATTTGATTCAATCAGCCATTAGTAAAACTACATTCGATTGAAATTATCTTTATTTCGTGTGATATGGATGCCTATCGTTTTTATGCTGAAATATAATATTTGGACGTGTGTTTATCTACCAACAAGACCTACACTCTTAAGGTAATATAAATGGGAAAGCTACGGGTTTTCGAGATGTTGTACTGTTGGGAACACGATGGACACAACACATGACGACTAAGCTATGAAGATGTCCTTAAATGATCAAGGAGAGACATGGCCTAATAGGAAGACAATTGTGAGGAGAAGAAAGTTTGTTCATCCTGTTAGACACGTGGGATGGATTGCTCGAGGGATGTACAAAAGGCAACCCGAGATGAAGAAGGCCGAAATTGGAATTTATCGATGGTTTTGGAAGAATTACTACGATACCATCAAATAACTAGCCATAGAAAGGAAGCTCTGAGAGGTTATTAATACTGCTAGCCATCAACCTATGACTGTTTGAGAATAAATAGATTGAAAAATGGCAATGGATAATGAAATGGTAAGAATAACACTAAGCCTATATCGTGTTTCAATTATAAATATCGTCATCTGAATATTAAACGAATATTTAGTATTCTGCAACCTGCTTTGACACATCATTAGGATTAACTTAGTGCTGGATTAAATAACATAGAGAAAATAATAGATTGCATACAACAATTAAATATTACGAACACACAATAGATGTTATGATGCATTAGAGAGTCATTAGTTATGAATATTCGAAACTATTATAGACGCGTATGATTCTTTTGAAAATTAAACAAATTCTACTGCCCTTACTGCAAACTCCCATTAATTTTATCATTCCAGTAAGGGCAGTAGAAATTGTTTAATTTTCAAAAGAATCATACACGTCTATAATACTGTAGTTTCCAATACACAATACATGTATTGTTCAAAATACCATAAGAGCACAACCGATAGGTTTGGGATTTGTTAGAAAGAATAATTTTAAATTAGCGATTTTATTTTGAATAATGACAGCAGAAACTTCTACAAATGGTCATATTATAAAATGATTAAAGCAAGAGCAATCGTACATTATTTAGAAAACAAAGCGAATTTATGCATTTGCAACTTTAAGAAACAAAGAATTTAACAAATGATGATAAAAACTGATTTTATTGATATGAATTTTAAAAACTGATTTATTTTATTGATATGATTTTGCACTTAATATTTCCAAGTAAACTTAAAAGATAAAGTTCCTCTTTTTATTTATTAAACTTTTCTTTCTTATGTTTCACACACAAACAATCTCTATAATTATATTTATTGATAAAAGAGAAAGTATATACAAGGTTTTACTTATTTATTTATTGAACTAATTATAGAATAAAAACATTAAATATAACAACCGGGTTTCAAATACAAAAATAGGATTATTCAGATTTGTCACAGACGATATATTAAAATAAGTCAAGAGCATTATAAATAAAATTTATTTTAGAACTACAAGACATATATTTAGTAACAATGTATGTCTGTCCCTAATAATTAAGCCAATTTTTTAAAATAAGTATATTTATAATGTTATGATACATTAACGCGCCATCTGTTATGAAAATTCGAAACTATTATAGACGCGTATTATTCTTTTAAAAAGTTTTTTTTAATTTTTAAAAGAATCACACACGTCTATAATAGTTTCGAATATTTATAATGTATTTAAAAAAATTTAAATGTACATTTCTAGGCAATAATCATTTGAATAGCATAATATTTTAACAATCGTTGTTAGGTCAGGAAGCCATTTTCAAACTGATAAATATTATTATAGATATTGTATTAACACAGTCACAATCAACATTTGTAAGTGCGAAAGTCGAATTGCGTTTCACACTACCCACCATGATTATCATGGCCTGTACCACATGTACTAGGGATAACTAAAAAAAAAAACATTATATGCTATTATTTATTAGAACTACGGGTCAAGTAGAATAACCCCTTTCTTCAGATCAGAAGTCTAGACAGGTAAAATGATATAAAACATATGAAATCAATATTCAAGCTCAACGAGGTAGAATAAAATATCAAACACTCAAAATGTATATAAAGTATTGATTTAATATCGCTTTACCTTATTTACCTTTCGACATTAAAATAAAAGTTTTTATTTGAAGAGGCTGTTCGAATTCTTTAATCCAGTAATATTATAGAATGATACATGACTGTGTAGTTATTATTGCTATCCGTCTTCTCATTTTCTAAAGAGGTTGCATTATATTTACTATCCTAAATGTCACAACAATCATAAGTCGCTGAAACTCTTATTTATTTATTTATTTGATTAAAGGGAGCATTCCGGCAAGCCTTGCTAACTACAATATAGGACATTGCTCAAGAATGACTTTCCTGAAAGATTATTTTAATTAAGTAAATAGAAGGAGTTGTGCGGAATATTTCGTAATTAGTTAATCCGCAATCCTGTAATAATGAATGACTAAAATGTTGCCTTTGGCGACCCACTCAGGGAACATGCATAGAGGACTCTAGATGTTCCAATCGTCTTATGCATAGCATTCTACTGCCTCTTTCTCTCGGACGCTAAAAAGGTTCCTCATATCGTTCTAAATCACAGTCAATAATACCTACCATCATAAAACAAGGGAATCTAACGTTTATGTCTAAAACAATGGACTGAACGACATACCTACGAGGAGAGGATGGCGGAGGAAGTATGGAGAGACCTACCCTCAGTAGAGGAAGGCATTGAAGGAGGGAGATACGGAGAGACCATGTGGCCCACCCTCAGTAGAAGAAGACATTGAAGGAGGGAGATATGGAGAGACCATGTGGCACACCCTCAGTAGAAGAAGACATTGAAGGAGGGAGATACGGAGAGACCATGTGGCCCACCCTCAGTAGAAGAAGACATTGAAGGAGGGAGATACGGAGAGACCATGTGGCCCACCCTCAGTAGAAGAAGACATTGAAGGAGGGAGATATGGAGAGACCATGTGACCTACCCTCAGTAGAGGAAGGCATTGAAGGAGGGAGATACGGAGAGACCATGTGGCCCACCCTCAGTAGAAGAAGACATTGAAGGAGGTAGATATGGAGAGACCATGTGGCCCACCCTCAGTAGAGAAAGGCATTGAAGGAGGGAGATACGGAGAGACCAGTCCCACTCTCAGTAGAGAAAGTCATTGAAGGAGGGAGATATGGAGAGACCATGTGGCCTACCCTCAGTAGAGGATGCATTGAAGGAAGGAGATATGGAGAGACCATGTGACCCACCCTCAGTAGAGGAAGGCATTGAAGGAAGGAGATATGGAGAGACCATGTGGTCTTCCCTCAGTAGAGGAAGACATTGAAGGAGGAGGAGATATGGAGAGACCATGTGGCCTAGCCTCAGTAGAAGAAGACATTGAAGGAGGGAAATACGGAGTGACCATGTGGCCTACCCTCAGTAGAAGAAGACATTAAAGGAGGGAGATATGGAGAGATCATGTGGCCTAGCCTCAGTAGAGGAAGGCATTAAAGGAGGGAGATATGGAGAGATCATGTGGCCCACCCTCAGTAGAGGAAGGCATTGAAGGAGGGAAATATGGAGAGACCATGTGGCCCACCCTCAGTAGAGGAAGGCATTGAAGGAGGGAAATACGGAGAGACCATGTGGCCTACCCTCAGTAGAGTAAGACATTAAAGGAGGGAGATATGGAGAGACCACGTGGCTTACACTCAGTAGAAGAAGACATTGAAGGAGAAAGATATGGAGATACCATGTGGCCTACCCTCAGTGGAGGAAGGTACTGAAGGAGAGAGATATGGAGATACCATGTGGCCTACCCTCAGTAGAGGAAGGCACTGAAGGAAAGAAATACCTACCAGCATGCTAGAACATAAATCCAGCTGCTACAAAGATATTACGGTAGTCATAAATACTTTTTATGATTCATAAATTACACCATATACTTTATTTAACACTTTTACTCTCCGTGAAATATATTCTACATGTCCCCCCCCCCCTAATTCAACTTTCTCTACATCCCAAATGCTAACCAGTGGATATCATGCAAATCATTTCTATCTATCCGATCATTTATTTTGCACAAGTTATCTAAAAGATCACAGACTTGTCAGCTTCATTGAAGCAGAACCTTTAGTTAGGCGAGGCTGGGTTATTAGGCCTAAAGAAAAAGTAGGTTTTATAAAATGTTTCAAAATCCTTTCCACACATAGTGAGTTTGTTTATTATAAAACCAAGAGCTTTTTCGAGCTCTCGCTCTTCAACGGACAAAATAATATCTGAGAGGGAGCGCGGGAGGGCGAAATCAACATTTGATGGGTGTTTATACTTGATTTGGGATATGACAGAATTGCTGTGGAATATCTATTGAGGGATTCGAGGATCAAGATTTCTTACTTGGAAGATATATTATTATAGTGGGGCACAGGTAGTGTCTATCAAAAAATAAGCCCTAATTTGTTCATTTTATGGAGGTTTACGCAATATTTTTAAATGCAATGTAGGTTCAAGTATTTGTTGATATTGTTTTAATATATTATATATTTTCAATCAATAAACATTTCATTAGGACATCTTCAAATTAGGTTTAATAGTTTATATCTGGGGCAACTATCTTGATCACGCGGCGCGCGAGCTCTGCGTTTTCGGCGATGAAGAGTGGGAGAAATTCCAATAGACAATCCTCTCCAAGTATTGGAGGATAACCCTCGCTGTCACTGAGCAATAAGAAAAGGGGATTCTCTGTTTAAATGAACATTCAGTTTTATAGTTGTAACTCAATAAAAAATCAAATTTTAGAAATAAACAATTGGATGGACCAAGTAAAAATTTCGAAAGGAAACTACATCCCAAGGTTGGCAAAGCCTATGCTTAAAGGAATAAAAATTCAAGAGTCTTCAATCTAACCAGCAAAAGTTGCGAAGATTAAATCCATTTCAGCCAGGCCATCTCAACAACTAAACATGAGAAAAAAAAGATCCTGTAACGACGAGTAAAAGCAGCGGTTACCAGTAAGACTTCGTCAGAGCAAAGTCGGCAGCTTCAACATTGACCAAAGCTACTTCGTTGAGTGAAACGCGGACTTCCATCCAGTCCAATATATGAAGACGTTGGAATAGTTGCTGGGAAAAGCATCAGTGTACCAGCTGATGAAGATGTCCGGCCATGTGTTGGTCAGAATAGCCAGCGTCGACTTGGCGGAGCGCCTGGGTAAGGAGGAGCCTCACATCGGAGCCTTCCCATATAGGCAAAAAATCAGAAAACATAGTAGTTGGGATTCTCCCACTTGCCATCAAGGAAGAAGACGTCGCGGCGCTACGGTCCTATTGCAGAGTTTTCTCCTTAACACGCTAAATAGTGCACAGCGGCGACTAGACCTGGACCACCAGCAAAAAAGAGGTCTTAATTTTTTTTTCTATGAAAGACGTAAACTTCACCTGCTCCCTGTCAGCTAATCATCTTCTGGTGGAATTTATATCCGCCTACATACGGCGTTTGGGGTAACAAATGTCACTGCCAGAGATTTTCACTTGGTTCGTTAATTTTTTTTTTTTTTTGCTTATCCCTAGTACACGTGGTACAGGCCATGATAATCATGGTGGGTAGAAGTAGGCGACTGCTTTTACTGTAAGTACACCACATGTCTATACATGTGAAAAGCAGTTCGACTTTGCACTTACAAATGTGCCAGAGCCCCGTTTAGTTACTTGCACTCGCTGGTGGTGTTGGACTTTTGCAAGAATCGGGGGCCATTGGAGCATTCTTTTTGTTCGTTAAAATAATAATAATAATAATAATAAGGGTTAAATACATCTGTCCTTTGAAAATAAATGCAGTCAATTTTTGTTATTTCGGTCTTCCTATACTTCGTTATTTAATTCGAATAATGGCAGGAGATAGAAGATTGGAAGCGTTTTAATTGTTGAGAGATCTGGAGGAAAGATAAGAATGAAGAAGTCTTGAGAAAGGAACGAAGTCTTTTGAGAGTTATCTTGAAAAGACAAATTTACTTAATGGTACATCTATTAAGAGGAAATGATTAAATGAAAAGGTTCTGGAGGGAAACAAAATGGTAGGAAGAAGAATTGTGTGAGTGATGAACTGTAAGGGAAGTCATAGAAAGCAACAAAATAGAAGAACACCACTGAAGAAAGGTACCTGCTGAAGAGAAGCGAAAGAAAAATATCATTTGGTTTTACCTTTAATTATATTTCCATTGTGTGTGTTGTCTGTGTGCAAAAGAAAACCTAAAGATTTTCTAAGAATTAAAATACAAATATTAACGCTATTTTTTCAAATAATGTGTCCAATCAAACACCAAATCCTGGAGATCATACTCTTGAAAGTAGTTTAGTATCATCTTCGTTTATCCTTATATAGAGTATACTCTCGCTCTCCTGTACATCCCAATATATACTCCTGTATTTTATGTTGTGGGTAGAGAGGGTCTCCTCAATTATATAAAATTTCAAGAATTTAAAGATATCATTCAATTTACAGTAGAACCTCCATGAGAGGACACTCACGCTAGAGGACACTTATCTACAAAGGACAGTTTTCATTTGTAACATTACCATTTTTACTATTTAGAAACTCTCCATTAAGAAGACACCTCTCCCTAAAGGACACTTTGACTTTGCAATTAGGTGTCCTTCACAGGGAGGTTCTGTTATAACACCAATAATAAGGCACATATCAGTTTGACAGTTAAAAGGTTTATTTAAAGCAAAGTAAACGTAATATTGCTCTAGACAGGAAGTCTTTCTCGTCCTCTAATATTGTGTTTATTTTATTCTAAATAAATATTTTCAATCTAAATACGCCTTAATATTGACTGCCTTCAACCTTAGGATATTGCACTATATTCTTCAACCTAATTTAATATTTAAAAAAATATATATCCTGACCTCTCATATGAATATTTTAGATGACAGAGCGCCATCTATTGTATGAAAAATAAACTAAATGTTTATTTAACTTGCTCCGTGACATTTGGCCAACCCAATTTCTTGATAAATCAAGTAAAAGTCAACCACGTTATATTTATTATTAAGTTTTCATTCTATATACAGTTACGAGCGTCATTCCTCATCTCCTAATCAATCAGTCAGTTTTCATCTCTGTCACCGTTTGCTTTTTTTTTTTTGGAATGGCGCCCTCCTATTGGTTGGCTACGGTCACGCCACCTTTGCCCCCCCCCACTCGCTATTTCGTCTTTGTAACTATTGTGTTGGAGCGGGTCGCTTCCTAAATAAATGCATATATTAGATAATAACCAAATGGAATCCTCTCTTTCTTTTTCCCAGTAAGAGACGCCTACGGAAGCCAACAGTACATAGACAGATAAAGCACATAGGCTATAGTTATTAACTAACATATGCAATTATTTAAGGCGCCAATTTATAATTGTAACAAATAGTATTTGAATAAAAACATTCAATCGGGTAAAACACGGGCGTTGCCCGGGTCATTCAGCTAGTATAATAGAAAAAGGACAGGTGTTGATGTTGAAAACAAAAGGCAAATCCTGACCGTTAACAAGAGATCTCTCTGCCATCTAAAAAAGCTCATGTGATATGACTATGCCTAGTTTTGTTTATAAATTCAATTTCCATCTATCGATATTATTTGTAACAAATAAATTTACTGGCAATTTGTTTCTTTTTTTAAATAGCATCGAATATTATCCCTACATATCTTAATGCAATGATAAAAGTCTGATAAGCCAAGCCATCTTATTTAATAACTTTTATTCTTGCAGTAAGATTTGTAGAGAAAATATTTGATGCTATTTCAAAAAGAAGCCCATTGCAAGTAAATTTATTTGTTACAAATAAAGTTTTTTCTCTTTTAAAAAATATTTTTTGTGGGCAAGTTCTTATGTGTGTAACATCTTAAACTACAGGGAACCAACTAATGGAAACTCGCATCTTTCATCAATTAGGTTTTCTCTACTCGTGCCTTAGAAAAATCCGTATTAACGAGGTTTTTCAGCACCGTGGTATTTTTAAACCCTATAATTAACAGACGTAACGAATTCTTTATGCCGGAAAGTGTCCTAAAAATAGGAACAGAGCGCTCTTTTAATGTCTCCCCGGCCTGGTTATGCAAATGAGAAAGCTAGCGTGCAAAGTGTGATGGAATATTGAAACGGAGGATCAATCGCCCAGATTTCACGTCGCGTCACGCTACCATGGAATTTCTAGGTTGAACATGGAGCAGCTATACTTGTAAAGTTGGAATAATTTGTATTGTTGTTTGTATTGGCAATCATCACTTACACAATTTTATGCAAATGTTAAGAAACAAAATGATATTATTGAATATAAAAATAATTTTTAAAATGATAGATTGATATCTGTACAACATACATATTATATAATACCAGTCTTTATTTAAATATTTGCTTAAAATCCATTGTAAACGTTTTATAATATGCAAAGCACATTCATTAGAAAAGTTGAACTATAGCGATTAGTTAATTTTAGAATTTAACCTTTATTTTCTTATTTTTCAAGAATTGTATTTATCTAAACAAAAATATCGTTTTTTTTCCTAAGACTTGTAATTTTATTATTTGTTACTTTGCTTTAACACGCCGGTGTAGTTAAGACTCGTAGTGAATACAATTTAATTAAAAGAGAAAAACACCTTCCTATCATACAAAAGAAAGTTGATGTTGGCCTAAAGAATCATCTCATCTTTGTTGAAAATGTTGTAACACCTTTATTGAAGTATTGTGCAGACTGTGGTTGGCCTCAAGCCGCGTGGGTTCGAATGTTTTTGTTTTGAGCATTGAATAAACGTTTTTGTATTTACTTCCTCTCTATCGCCATATTTAATCTCGTATTTATCTTATTTTAACTTATTAAACTTATATAACCTATTGAACTTATTTAACATTTATTTATCTTACCTTGTGACCTGTATTAAACTGCCATTTATCATTGGGTGGACGTATGTTTCGCGGATTCTAAATCACAATATAAAGGTTCAATTATGTATTTCTCTAGAGAGCCAATTTATAAAATCTCTTCACGATAGAATCAAACAATGTTGATTTCCTGTCTCATCAGTAGTGAATCTGCAGTGATGATTGGAAGGTTTAAGTAATATATCTATTATATAATCACATTCTATATTTAACTATTGTTTGTATACACATTTGATAAAGATATTTTATTTCTGAAGGTATTATCAAATAAAATAGTTATCGATTGAAGAATTTTGAATTATTTGTTTTACAAGTTACATATGAATAAGATATCGTTATATAAAGGTTTATTCACGTAAATGGAGTTTTAAAAAACTGTTCATATATGCTTAGGTTTCTTCAAATTAAAGATACTTCGGCCAGTAAATCTTATTAGAGACAATATAAATATTCACTGGCCAAAGTATCTTTAATTTGAAGACCTATGAATGTCGGCCAGGGAGCCTCTATCTTCATGATGATTAGTTTTATTGAAATTTCAGACAGTTTCAAAAAATAAGAATATTTTATTCTTGTCAGAGTCAAAATGTGTTGAGTTCTCCATCACCATAGGCTCTCCAGCGATCTCTATCTTGAACAAAAGTTCTCTGAATTAACTCAACAGCTGTTTTGTTGAACTGTATCCACAGCTGATTTAGTGTCTTTCTAGTTTACTAAAAATGCAGTTAACGGCTAAAACTGTTGTAATATTCACATTGTATAGGTGTAATAGTTAAGATTAGTTACAACTCTCTATATTTCCATCCTTGAAATGTCCTCTACCATTTAAACATAAACACAAAAGCTTTAATCAAGACATATAAACTTATACATGGATATATCCCGGAGTATGAAAATGAAAGGACTGAAAAAGGGAAGGCTAATCGCATTTAATGCTAATAATAAAATTTATATACAGATGAAAGCTTAATTAATACAATCAAGCTCATAAATAGAAGTAAATTATACTGAATCATATTCAATAGTCACATTTTAGCCCTGAATAAATACCCTTTACATTGTGAGGTTTTCCTTTACAATCTTATTATCCATCACACAATGATAATATTTTATATATTTCTGATGTATAATATATACACATATATGTTTTCTTTCTCTACATTTTACATATATACATAACCTTTATAGAATTTTTAAAATATAAAATCACACAGTATTCAATTTCAGATATATATAATGGTATGAAATATATGAAATAATTTGTAAAATGCTGTATTTTTGTATTATAAAATATATTGTTATAAATGAATAGATATACACAAAGGAGAGAATTTTCCTATTGAAATTTGAATATCTCTCCACCAACTTTAAGACATACACAGAGGAAGCATTCAATTGTAAACGGTTCGCCATGTATTTTCTGCATTTCTATATTTGATCATAATACAGATGCTGTATATAATTGCTCGAGTTAGAATAAAAAAAATAAATTATGCATTAACGCGCTATTTGTTATGAGATATTTAAATTATTTATAATTCGTATGATTCTTTTTGAAACAAAACAATTTTCTGCTGTTCTTACTACAATGATAATATCAAATAGCGAAACCGCTGGGAGGGTTCACCACTGATAGCCCTGCCATTAACTTATCATTGCAGTAAGGGCATTAGAAATTTGTTTTTATTTCAAAAAGAATCTTTGGCGTCAAAATTTAATTTAAATTTATCATAAAATAAGAAATGAACTCATATTTTCTAAACGTATTCATATCATTATATATAGATTATACAGAAAAACCTCTCTGTAAAGGACACCTAGTTGCAAAGCCAAAGTTTTCTTTAGGAAGAGGTGTTCTTTTACCGGAGAGTTGCTAAATAGTAAAAATGGTAATTTTGGAAATGAAAACTGTTCTTTATAGAGAGTAGTCATCTAGCGTGAGTATCCTCTCAATGAGGTTCTATTGTTTATATATAATCTTATGATATTTATATCATTATTTATATAAAGGTCTTTCATTTGATTATATTAAATGTATTTGAAAGAGGAAAAATAAATATCAGGTAAAAAGTTTCTTTCAATTTTGAATTTGCAAGCTTTCGAGCAAATATACTGCTCTTCAACGGGTTGATACTCTATGTACAATCTCTTAATATTCATTATACAAAATAATTGAAAAACCTTTGTTATTGGCATTTGCTCGTTACCTGATTTTATATTTTCTCTATCAAATAATTTCTGGGTAACTATTACACATATATTAAATGTATTCGATATTTACTGTAGAATATATAAGAAATTGAAACAATTGGCGCACTATATATAATGGATTATAATTTCTGTTGATTTTGATTATCCTGAGGATTATGCTATGGTAATGCAGTAATGGTTAAAATCTTGAAAGAATAACAATAAAAATAGTTTTGATCAGTATTTTAATTGAACTAAAGGAATATATAAAAAAACATAGTTTAATAAAAGTACAGCCTGGCTTAAGCCGTAAGAATAAAAAAATGGAAAACTTATTTACATAAAGTACAAAAGGTTTGAGTCTGGATTTTAAAAAATCATAAGCAATTTTGCTTCAGTTATTGTCTGAATCCCGATATACACGATAAAAGGTACAATTTCCTTAAGTGTTGTCCATGAGTGTAAACAGTACTATTACAGATTGAGAAAGTCTCCAATTTTTCATCAAGAATTGTACAAGCCATCATATGTCAAATATTATAGCGTCCTTTCATTGATTATATTATCTATTAAAAAGGCGTGGTTAAGCTATATATATATTCAATCGTTACTTAAGAATAAATATAAACCACAATAACAGAAGGGTTAAGTATTACTATAATAGTAATATCGTATTAATATAATAACACACTATTCTGTTCCAAGGTGACTAACGTGGCAACGGCACTCATTTTACAAGATATATGACACTGCGACTGCTGTAGTTGAAATGCATGGAGATATCTAAGTCTATTCATTGAACACGATAACAACAACAACAGAAAATTGACATGGACTCAGAACAGCAGCTTTACACACCCAAGATAGAGGACATTGCGACTGCTGTAGTAGAGATGCATGGAGATATCTAAGTCTATTCATTGAACACGATAACAACAACAGAAAATTGACATGGACTCAGAACAGCAGCTTTACACACCCAAGATAGAGGACATTGCGACTGCTGTAGTAGAGATGCATGGAGATATCTAAGTCTATTCATTGAACACGATAACAACAACAACAGAAAATTGACATGGACCCAGAACAGCAGCTTTACACACCCAAGATAGAGGACATTGCGACTGCTGTGATAGAGATGTATGGAGACATCTGAGGCTCTCCATTGGACACAACAACAACAACACAATAATAGTAAACAAAGAGGTATACAACAGTCAAACTCTGGCCGGGCAGCCGACACCATCGATTCCCCAGTCCCCACCCCGCAGTGTAGGTCTGACCCACATTCCCCGCGGGCAGACGTTGGATTACTTGGTATGGTGAAAGTTAGATGTGTGTTGTATCATCGCCCTGTAATCTGGGTGTCGACTCTACATGGTATTGGAATATATACAAAGGTTTCTAGTTCTCATCGCCTTGTAGACTTTAGATGTCTCTAGTCCACATCCTTCTATAGACTTGTTTTCAACTATCCCAAGTACACGTGTTAAAAATCATGATAATCATGGTAGATAATATATTATAGAGATCGCATGGTGAGAGAGGTTATACATACGGGTTCAATACTTGACCTGCCATTTGTTTTAGAAATTGCCACGTGGAAAATTAGGAAGGACAACTCCAAGATGACACAACAATTTATTTAGGGCAAGAACAAACTATGAATGATAAACAAAAGATAAGCAACAGGGAGGTTTACAGAGTAGCAAAATATAAACATAAAAAATGATACTCTGTTAATAGAATAATAAATACTTTGCTCAATATCATTTATGGTTTGGAAATTTGGTTTTGAATAGAACATAGATACATCAAACTTTCTTGGTTTAATTTAATAAAATAATCCCTTGTATCAATATTGCTGAACTGCTACTTCAAATATACAGCGCGCCTACGTCACAGGATGACGTAGCATTCGAGAAGCTTCCAGCCATCACCACTAGAGGCGCTGTACCCTCCCCTTCACTTCCTGTTATGTCTTCACTTGTACTACTACCTGCTTGCATAACCTCGTGAAATATATTAAAACCTATATATATTTCAATCTATTCTCAATTTGATTGAACCACCGATCCAACAAATATCAAGGTAAAAATATCACGATTCCGGGTAACAGCTTCTTTTAAAACATTTTTATTCCCAAATCTCAAACTTTCGGGTACGAAAGCCCTTCTACAGGATGAAACATGCTACAATAACTCGCCAATAGGGCTTGATTTATTTATTTCCCGACGTCTCTACGACTCTCTGTCTTCAATGGAATCGTATTCTTGAATTGTCTATCTTACAATACTGTATATTTGAGAATTTCCCTGAAATTCCACAATGAAGTAGTGGAATAAAGAACTTGTTACTCCTGAGTAATTGAACAGTAAACGACAGGAAAGTAAACAACTCAAGCATGATTGATGGATTCTTTTTTAACATCAAATATTTATTAGTTTACATTAAACGTTAGCGCATCTCAATGAAGGAAGTAATTTATTATGATCATCACTAAAAAACTACTATAACCTTACATTCTGATAATTGATTGTTTATAATCCAAGGTGCGAATTTTTGTTGAAATTGATCAACACAAATTACGAGAGGCAATTCTCCGTTATCTTGAAGGTACATTTATAACGCCTTGCCAAATGCTTTAATTTTTTTATTATCCTGAAGGGGACAAAATAAAATTTGAGAAATTTCTAGAGAATAAAAACATTTATTCTATCTGAATTGTGTCTTAATTCTAATAACTAATTCCCCGTTAGTTTTACCTCCATCGAGGAATGCGGGGTCGGATTCATCAACCACCCCCTTATTCTCCACAACTTGCTCCTAGCGACTAATTCGAACATCTAGGAATATAGGGAAAGATATTGGAAGATTATAATGAAGTGATTTATGCCGGTAAGAACCTTTTAAAAGGCCAAGACGAAACCTTCTATAAAAAAATGCATATAGGAATAAAAAGGACGGTGGAAAAATTATTTACAAGCAGACTATATATTGAAGATTGAATAATTGATTTAACATTGTATATGTATATATATATATAAATTTAAGAGTAAAAGAGAAACAAAATGAGTAAGATAAGTTTATATTATAATTATTAGCTGAATATTATGAAGGTATCAATAAATATTTAAAATGTTTAACAACAAGATTTTTTTAACAACGGAACCAAACAATTTAAATCGGCTTTGACACGTCATGAGCTTGTAAAAAAAAAAAAATTGAGGTACCGGATATTCTTCAATCAAAAATTATAGAATAGTAGAGTAATCTAAAAGTGAACTTTTTCAATTTTTCATGAAGTTTTGGTATTTTATTAAAAATATATAAAATCTACAAATCTTCATTGAAAAAAATAAGAAAAAGGAGAACTTTATTGACGACACACGAGATAACCAAGTGTGAGCAAAATTGCCTCTGTCTTTTTCAAAAAAGAAAAAAAAAAACAGACAACCGGCGAGATGAAAGATTTCCATTTCTTTATGTTTTGTCCGTGAGTATATATACACCTCCATAAATATATACAAAAAAAAAAACAATATTAACAAATAAGGCATCCTTGGTTACAAAAACCAACGTCAAGGCCATTCACTACATATCGAACCTATCCAGTAATCAATTCCACTGGTGCTAGGATAAACTATCTCCGGGTACAGAGTAAATTTTACTTATTAATTTAATGATGGTTCTCCCTAATAGTATCGGTGGGTCATTTATTTAGGAGACCAATGTTGCTAATTACTTTTCACAATCTCTTCATTAACTTCTTTACGTCACTATCTGTTCGTCTGCCAATTGTGTTGTAGGACTAGTGATATCCTGATATGTCTATATATATATTGGATTATTTATATATATATTACAGTAGAACTTGGATAATTCGAACTTCTTTAATTCGAAAACCTCTTTAATTCGAATATTTATCTTGGTCCCTAGAATTTCTTATATAAATAATTTAACATCTTTAATTCGAATTTTTGGATAATTCGAATTTTTTTATGGTCCCTTGGGGTTCGAATTATCCAAGTTCGACTGTATTAAAAATAAAAAGGCATATCCTGACCAGGAGCACATGTATTTTTCAGATGGCAGAGCGCCATCTGGTGGAACAGAAATCAACTAAAAATTGATTTAGCCTGTTCCCTGATATTTGGCCAACCCAATTTCTTGATAAATCAAGAAAAGCCATCCACGAACGCGTTTCGCGCTGTTGGCGCTCGTCAGCGTGCAGTAGGCTGTACCACTGCGACCAATAAGATTTTTGGTCCCAAAGGCTTCTTGAGAAACCAAGAAATGGGTATTTAAGGCCAAACTGAAAAGCACATGTGCTCCTGGTCTGGATATACCTTTTTATTTTTAATATAAACACCTGACCTTTTTATTATTTATTTTTTACTATTATTTTTCACATACATATATGTGAAAAACAATAGAAAAAATAAAAGATAAGTGGGTCAGGTGTTGATATTAAAAATAAAGAAGGCTTCTCCTGACCACGAGCAAAAGCACATGTGCTCGTGGTCAGGAGAAGCCTTCTTTATTTTTAATATATATGTGTGTGTCATTAAAAACTGATTTTTACTGCAGTTGTATACATAAAAAAAGATAATTATATTTAATATATTATTATATCCGAATTTTATTAGTTTAATATTTTATTTATAAATTATTGGTTTCACATTTAAAAATGGTTATAACAAGATAAAAACAAAGATTGTGAATAATGATGCAATGTTAATTAAAATCATTGATTATATACTCTAGTTATATAGAAATAATATTTCATACGTATCATATTTACCAAAAATGTCAATTAAGATATTTATTGAGAATTTATACTGCAGTGATAAAAATATTGAACTGGATAGCTCATCAAGGGTAAACCCTCTCAGCGTCATTCTCTCCCATTTGAAATTTTTATTATCACAGTAAAAGGTCTGTAGAAATATTTTCACACTTCTATAATAAAAATGGTATTTGAAAAATGGTATCACAGATACAAATTCCATTGAAAGTGGTATCAATATTTCCTTTGTCGTATGTATACTAACACGAATAAGCTGAAAAAAAACTCCTATCGTCCTATGTCAAATAAACATATGGTTACAGTTTGAACAACCACTATAGAGCCCAGATTTGGCACGTTGTAACTTATACCTATTCTCTCAATGAAAAAGGTCTGAAGGGACAAAGATTTGAAGACCTACAGGAAATAAAACGGGTCATAAAGACATGAATGAGAAACCAACCTCCAGAATATTTCCAAAGCGGATTTACAGCGTGGGTTCAATGCTGAAGGAAATGTATAGACTTCGCTGGAGAATATTTCGAGAGAATAATACCATTCTATTCACAAATATTTGATTCATATATGAACAAAATTTGAATAAAAAATATTTAGTACTTTTTGAGTAATGGTCAAACATGCTTAATTTTGGAACAACTACCTTATTAAAATTTCAACCAGATTGGTTTATAATCGAGGTAATGCGTTTATAAGACACAAATTTAAAAATATGACTTTCATATAAATATATATATTGCTGAAAATCGAGCAATCCATTTTGAATACTTCGAATGATAAACGCTTATTTTGGATAAAAAAAAATATTTATTATAACTTTCAATATTTCGATGAGGCTGTTCGCCTATCTTCCTCGGGGATTCTAACCCTGTAAACAAACTCCAAACCACTCGTGCATCATCTGGATGTTTACAGGGTTTTGCTTGAATCCCCGAGGAATATGAGCAAACAGCCTCATCGAAATATTGGAAGTTATAATAAATATTTTGATCCAAAATGAGCGTTAATCATTCATATATATATATTATAAAAAATATTTTTGAGATATAGAATTATTACTTGCTGATTGATATAGAGAATTGAGCATTTGCTTGAGGTTGTTATACATGAGTATTTAAATAGCAGGAGTGGTAAAATAATAAAACATGTTATAATCACAATTTGCTTTATTTGTGCTAATAAAGTATAGAATACTTAATTCAGAAGGTGTACCTTACTTAAGGCGTGAAGAATGAAGAAAACAAAAGACTTATTTACATATCTACAGAAAGATTTGAGCCGGCCAACGGGAAACAACAACAATCGGTTTATATAGGGAAAACCGCGATATCTGGTGGTAGACTTAACAGAGTAGTTTGTTTTAGATATTCTTATAACATACTAGCCGAATGACCCGGGCAACGCCCGTGTTTTACCCGATTGAATGTTTTGATTCAAATACTATTTGTTACAATTATAAATTCTATACTTTATCAGCACAATTAAAGCAAATTGTGATTTTAACATGTTTTATTATTTTACAACGACTGCAATTTAAATACTCAAGCAATGCTCAGTTCTCTGGGAAGGTTCACCACTGATAAGCCAAGCCCTCCCAATATATATTTTCATCGCAGTGAGGACAGTGGAAGTTCGTTTTGTGTATAAAGGAAACATTCGCGCTTTTAAATCATTTTGTTTTATATGTATAGATGGCGCGTTATTGCTTTGTGTTAGATTATATATATATCATTCAAAATTAAAATTTATAACACAAACACACACAAATCATACAAGTAAGAAAATAAATGAGAGAGAGAACAGAGAATAAAAAATAAAGCTAAATATATATTTTAAAGAATGATATATCTAAAGATCAACATAATGTAATACGGCATGGTATACTAAGCCAAAATAAAATCTCTACAAAACCAAAAACTTCCGCACAGTGACACCTGGCGAGAAAAATCAGATTTAAATCCCCCCTCAAATTTATTCCAGCAGATTTAATGGCGTCCAAGGTCACCTGTATGAATGATTTATTGCTCCGGGAATTGAGAGAGGTGTTTTTCTGCTTCCCACATTTTAGATGTTAGTTCAACTTCATTTCTAAGTAAGAAAAGCCTTGATAGGAAAAGGTTCAATGTGATATAAAAAGTCTAGCGCGCTAGGGAAGAAAGGTTTCAATTTAATCTAGGATTCTGGAGATTCAATCGGATACTTGAATGGATGGAAGCACTGGAATAAGATAGCACTGGTGCCTTGGGAAATCCCATATCATTGTAACCACGCGATATTTTAACTTGTTACATTTATATAAAGATAAATATTCTCAGATAAAAGAAACTTGCGATTTACTTTTATAAAAATATTCGAAATTCCTTACGTAATATGTTACTCTATTATGAAAACGCCAAGATTCTTAAATTATAATTTTACCTGTTGAAGAGCAAGAGCTTGAAAGCTTGTGGTGTTTTCGTATTAAAGAACTTATTGTGTAAGGTTTTTAGATTATTTTTATAAAAGATAAATATAAAACTTTTCATATAAAATGTGAAAATATAGTACAAAGGTAAAGTTTTACTGAGAACAGGTGGATAAATTAATAAAAATATCTCCTAATCGTTCAACTAGAAGTTGCTGATGGATTGATCCATCTTTCGTAATAAAAATCAACTATTAGTTTAATTTTAATTATTAAAAATTATATATATACGAATAGTTGATATTTATTCCGACAAATGGCGTAAGCCATCAGCAACTTTTAGTTGCACGATCAGAAGATACATTTTTAAAAAAGGAAATTACATACAGTCTATTTTCTATAGGAAGTTTAGATAAAATTAAGGCAAATATATATTTGATTTCTTTGTTTAAATCCTCATATATACAGAGTATTTCAGATTATTCACGAAAGAAATAATTTTGAAAGAAAGCATGGGTTTATAAATTAGAATTTTAAAATATCAAATTGATTTATATATTACAGTACATAGTAGAGAGGGATGCATGGAATAGCATATGTGGTATTTGCTGACATATGAAAAAGTACTTTTTTGTTGAAATTTCCTATGACTGATTTGCAAAAAATGTGACCGAATTTTATTTATATAGTTCTTAACCTCTACTCTTTCCAGGCATGTTTATTCCTCAGATTATTGGTATAAATATTTTAGAGTTTTAAAAAATATTGAAAGAAATTAAATATCATGATCTGGACGTTCATTCCTGGGCACCCAAATGGGAAATTATACGACCAAGAAATGACTCATGCAGTATATGAATTGTGTTTGAGAGTTGGACTTGGAGGGCTTTTATTCAAAGTGTATTATTCCATATATAACCCTATACTGTATGTTTTATATATAATGTTTTACACTTATAAACCTGTGTATTCTATATAATTTACTTCCTTATGAGATACGTTGTATAAAGAAGGTTGTAAATTGACTTTTTCTATCCTGAAATAGTCAGGATAGAAAAAAAACTAATTCAGATAACAATATCGAATTGTGATTTACAATATGATTCCATATATAGAGAAGATAGAGGTTACCTACCCGGTGGTGCATTCATAGTTCTGTGAGACACTTCGGCCAGTTAGAGTTTTTTATCTCAACGTTTCGACAAAAAAAAATTGTCTTCGTCAGAAGAAATAAATAAAATAAAGCACGTAGCAAGGCGTTAAAAATTGTTCTGAGGTTACAAGGTGGTTCTCGCGCGATTTTTCGAATTTAATACCACATCCAAAGTACGAGTCACAAACAAATATTAAACTTGGCAAAGACTATGATTTTGGAGAGAGAGAGAGAGAGAGAGAGAGAAATAAATGAATATATAATAATAAAATTATATTCAAAACAAAATATTTCTGTCGAAACGTTGAGAAAATAAAACTCTAACTGGCCGAAGTGTCTATTTTTCACGGAAATATGAATGCCAGCCAGGCAACTCCTATCTTCAGCATATTATTTATTTATTATCACTAAGACCAGATGACCTTATCACATGACCGAGTCAATGTGTCAACACTTATTCAACAACCTCTTCAAGTAATCAAATTAACTCCAAGACATTTTTATCCAAGACGACTTACAAATTTCATTAAAGCTGTTGAGATGTATTTTAACCAATTAATATGTAGATTAAATTAGGCGTTTTCAAGTGATGAATTATTTTTAACTATTCTTCCTGAACAAATTAATTTAAGCAGCTTCGTTTCTCTACGAATATTTAAATGAAATATTTAATTTTGACCAAGTATGTTATTGTTTTTATTAAGAAATGTATTTGTTACTCTTGCATCGTTAACTTCCCCAACCCCCCCTCCCCCCCTTCAGTTCTATTCAATATTAATATATTTGAGTTGACGATTTGTACTCCAGAAACTTGTATTAATAAAACGTCCTCTATATATTGATGCATTTAAGTGTATAAATACAATCTTGTGTTATTTAAATGGAACCAATATACATATAAACTACAAGATTCGAACGTTTAATAATCATATAAAAACAATAGTGGTAATTCAAACAAAATAGTTTTTAAATGTTATTTTTATTCTATGTTAAACAAGGTAAATCCAATTATAATCAGACTTTATAAGATACCAGAAGAATGACCCAACTTTGCCTGTGATTTTCTCGAGTGAATGTTTAATCAACCATTATTGCATTTTACTAAATTATTATAATCACTTCTTACAGTAACGTTGCTAATTACATATGAACCTTTCCAAGGGTAATTGTATAGTTAAAAATCATAATATTTTATACAATTACACTTGGAAATTTTCATTGGTAATTAGCAACTTTATTGTAAGTTACATCACGTGTCTACACATGTGCAGTTTGACATTAGAATTTGAAAGGTTCTGGTGTCTTGGTTACTTGCACTCACTGGATTAAGCTTTTACAAAAGTCGCGAGCCATTTAAACAGTTTTTTTTGCTTATCCCTAGTACACGTGGTACAGACCATGATAATCATGGTGGGTAGAGGTAGGCGACTGATTTTACTGTAAGTTCACCACATGTCGACACATGTGAAAAGCAGTTCGACTTTGCACTTACAAATGTGCCAGAGCACCGTTTGGTTACTTGCACTCGCTGGTGAAGTTGGACTTCTGCAAGAATCGGGAGCCATTGGAGCATTTTTTTCTATCAGAAAAAAAGTGCCCAAAGCGGGAATCGAACACAGGTCGTAGCGTTCGAAAACCAACGGTGTAGACCATCCTTCCACCGACCCCCCCAGGGTTCAACAGTAAATCTGTTCAATGCTGAATTCCACCCCAGGTATAGTTGTCAGAATTCGAAGATGTGCATCAACCCCCACCTTACCTTATCACTATTAGCAGTAGTATCTTAGTACAAGGTACTTTCATTAAATTCCCGGTGTATGATTTGACTTTTTGAAATCTGACCATGAATAAAAAAGTAGCATTTGTTTACAATTTCAAAACCATAAGCCTCAAAAGACCTTGACCCTAAAAGTATCTTGTATTACTGAAATTATCATTATAATAATTATAATGAGGTAATTAATAATTTTAATGATTTTTACTCAATATATTAATGACATATAGGCAATATAAGAATCAGAGTTCAATATGACCTAGAGAATACATTCACAATGACATCTGTGTATACAACACTTCCAACACTGTGTAATCACCGTATAGAGAAGCTATTTTTTCACAAATACAAATTAGAATCTGATACTCCACCGATATTTTAAAGTATCTGAACATCTGAATAAGCTCATTTTAATGCAATAACACGCCATCTATACATGAAAAAGAAAGCATTAAAGCACAAATGTTTCTTTCACAAATAAAATGTAATTCTATACAAAGTAATAACGCTCTATCTATATACGTATAACGAATGAAGATATTAAGACGCGAATGTTTCTTCTTTACAAATAAATCAAACTTCTACTGTCCTTACTGCGATGAAAAAATTATATTGTATATCAGTGGTACCTGATGAGCCAAGCCCTCCCATTATATATATTTTTTTCATCGCAGAGTAAGGACAGTAGAGAATTTTGATTTATTTGTAAAAAGAAACATTCACGTCTTAATGTCTTCATTCGTTTAAATGTAATTTTACCGTTTAAAAGTCTATATCCATAGTTTTCATTAATACCATTTGTAAGATTCAACCCTTCAGTGTAGCATATATAAACAGAATGATCCAATACAGTATTAGAACTCTAAGAAGCGGTCTGGTAGATTATATTGGCGAAACCGTTGTTAGGGTTCACCACTGATGAACTGAACCCTCCCAATATTTTAAAACGCAGTAGGACAGTAGAAAGGTTTGTTTTATTTATGAAAGTAACATTCGTGTTTTAATTCTTTCATTTGTATATAAGCGTTTAATAGAACTATTATTTGAAATGTACTAAATAAAGAATAATAAAGAAATTTTAAAAAATAATAGAAATGTATTTTAATGCATAATAATAATGGTAGTTAAAATCTTGTTATAAATGCACATATGAAATTTAAAATAAACTCGCTTTCAATTTTATTTTATATAATATTGTTTTTAAATGAAATAAATCCTTTTAATTTTGTTAATCTAGACAATTAGGTAAATAAAAGATTTTAATTCATAGCTTATAGGGAGGAAATAAAAATGTTTAGGTAAAAGAATGGAGCTAACACTTTTTCTAACGCTTTCATTAATTTTCTTAAAAGCAGCCGATTCCTGAATGGACAACTATTTTCGTTTGGTGAATTTTTTTAAGCCATATTTTAAATCCTCTGTTTTCTGTTTTTTTTTTCTAAAAAAAGAGGGAAGACAAAACGACTTGGTTCATTTAAAAAGTGAGGAAAATAACTTTTGAGAAATCAATAGGGTTTTATGTAATTTGCTGTGAATAATTTATTTTGCTTAATTTTCTTACGCCTGGTTATAAGTAATTTTAATTTGTATATTCACTCTAAATATTTTTTTAGCTTCAAATCTTCTTACGTATTAATTTTAATGAAAGAAATTGAATATTTATTTACATATTGCATATGAATTTGAAGAAGTTTGATTTTTTCATCGTGCCAACAAATATACATAATAATAAATGAAATCACTAAAGCACAAATATTTCTCTTACAAATAACACAAACTTCTACTGTCCTTACTGAGATGTCAAAATATTGAGAGGGATTAGCTCATCAGTAATGAACATTCCTATAGCGTTTGTGACGGTTACCATGAGCTATGCTGAAAGCACCGAAAGTTTGTAAAAACTGTGATAACTTTTATAATTTATGTAAATAAATTGAAGAGAAGGTATATCAGAAGCGTATATAACTAAATATTCAATATACATTTTCTAAATAAATTTTTCCAATTGCAATATAGGTATTTAATTCAAATTTTCAAAGTATTTTTCATTCAAAACAAAGTTTAATATATATTTATTTTAATCATATTTGCACATTTTAAAGGTTTTCTAATAACCATCCGCGGAGTTCAGGGGGTGGCAGAGACTGGTTCAATGGTGTTGAGCCCAGGGGTGACCGTGGAGAGCAGACATGCCGCAATGATTAAAGTGTATGATTTTTAAGCTCAAAAGGTGTAGAAGGGAGACAAGCCGCAATGCACTATATCAAAGTACCAAGGTGCTGCACGCAACCAAGGCTGTTCAAAAAGGTTAGATTCCCCAGGCCAGGGAAAATAAAAAGAAAGACAGCTGTTGTTTAAATAAGAATATTAGATAAAGCGGGAATGATTCAGCAACTGATGGGAAAAGATAGATTTTCTTTTTGTAAAAATGAATATATAAAGGCTTTAGATAAGATTACCGGTGAGGGTACCAGTACTAAGACACCCAACCAGAAAAGTACACCATAGATTGCATAGCGCGTTCAAATGGGTCGCTGCGTAAGTCGATTTCTCGAGCAGCCCGCGCCGTCGAATCTCCAAACCATTTGCCCTCTGTCCTTCGGTTACAGAGACAGCGTCAGGGGCGATCACATACGCAGGGTAGGTCGCGAAACCGATCTTAAACAGCGGCACATGCCAGAGTTACGTCTACGAGCGGCCGCCAATGACCGGTTTTAACCATGAGGTGAGGAGTCCGAGTCACTCAGGTGATCGGAATCCTCCGCGCGGACGCGTGGCAGGCTCGCCAAGTGCTCCTGTTGAAAATAAAGTCTTTGAGTGACCGCGGAGTGTGCCCCAATTCTTCTGCTAAGGTGGAAAGAAGGGGGAATCTAAGGGCATCAAGGCTGCTGCACTCAAGCACGATGTGAGACAGAGTTTCTTCCCTGTCAGCGTCGCAGTAAGGACAGGAAGGATCGTCAATGAAGCCTATCCTGTGGGCGAAACTGTCCGTCCACGTGTGTCCCGATAGCAGACCAACCACAATGTGCTCATTAGGGACGATGTACGCATACCTTTTGTCTAAAAGACTCATTGAAGTAAGGCCAAAGCGGGTGTGGATAGAAGGAGCTAGAGAGAGGAATCTGCTTTCCCATGCTTCACGCGCCCGGCCGTAGATTGCCGATTTTACAAACGACAAAGGAGCAAGTTTGTAACAGCTTGGGTCAGCAGACTCAGAACCCCGCTTTGCGAGTGTGTCCGCAATGTCATTACCCACGGGGTCATCGGGAAAGAAAATATCTTTATTTTTACGGGGCTGCTAACCAAAATGAATGATTTTAATGGTCATCGGGAAACAACAACAATAGGTTTATATAGGGGAAGCGCGACTTCTGGCGGTCGATTTAACAGAGTATTTTTTTTCTATAAATTTTAATTTTAAAATGAAATAATATTTTTCTATAACATATATATATTTATAATAACGAAAAGATTCAAAAAGGATAAGTTTCTTTATTTGAAAAATAAATTCGAGCTTTCGGGCGTAAGCTGCCCTTCTACAGGAATAATGGATATAATTTTAAGTAGTCATTATTTACAGTTATAAATATTTTCTTTAAATGGTTTCTCGCTTTGGTCTTGTATAGCGCGAGTGGATCGCATACCCACGTGATTTAGTTTAAATCAAAGAAAAGCTTTGATAAAGAGAGGCGTGTTGCCCCTAGAAATACTAGTTGACCAATAATTTATATCCAGTATATTCCCTATATTTATCTATATATATATAAGCTATTTTTGCTTATCTAGGATTATTTATGTAGTTTTATATTTTATTATTTAAGAAAGATTATTGCTATGTAAATTTTTAATTGGTTTATATTATTATATGCAAGATTGTTAAGTGGCGTAATGAAGAGAAAACGGATAATTCTATTTTAGTTTTGGACCAGCCTATCATATGTCTCCGGGATATCTATGTGTCTATTTATATTTATATTTAATTTAAAAGTCATATATTGGATCAAAATATTAACTATTTTGCCAATATTTAAGTTGGCTGAACGCCAACCTTTATCAAGGTGTTATAACATAACGACGTTAGGTGACGCTGAGTTTGTTGTTGACACACATTAATATGTTATAATACCTTGATAAAGGTTGACGTTCAGCCAACTGAAATATTGGTAGAATAAACGATACTTCGATCCAATATATGCCGTTCTAATTATAAATTTATTTATTGCCTTGCTCTATATTCATAATTATATATATTTATATTGTCTATTTTGTCGTCTATATGTACCAAAGAGGCGCCTCTCCCTTCAAAAATGCATTACTTTCATACATTTTGAGGGGAGAGGTGCCTCTTTTGACACATTATTATCATCCACCGCTAACTTTACGATATATATATACGCACACATATGTATATATATGTGTGTGTGTGGGTGTTGATAAACATAATATTTACACAACAATAATTAAGTTCGAACAAATGTGAATAATTCCAACAAGGTCCACAATGTACAAATCTGTTTAATTACCCAGAGAGAGAGCTGTGTTAATTAAGATCTATGGTTACCACACCAACAGGGCGCGTGATTGTATTATTATTATTAATTAATTAACAGTCCATATTAAGCATATATATATAGATATCTATAATTTATTGTAACTATCGGTTGTTACGGGTATTAATAAATGGTGTATATATACATTAAAATATTTAGATATATAACGCACCTCTCTAGTCAAAATAGACATCAAAGCTAGACGTCATCTATTGACCACCGCTGCAAACTAGGCTGACGAGAGCCATTATCCTGAAACCATGGTCTCCAGGTGGATGCTTCTCAGTTTCCCAAGGCTGGTGTTGTGGCTTTTTCACCTATCCGAGACCGCTAGTTTGAGGTAACGGTCAATAGATGGCGTCTAGCTTTGACGTCTATTTTGACGGGAGAAGTGACAATTATATTTTAGATCAATATCTTCCCATCTATATACATAGTCTTGTATAAATTTAACATGAGGCAATAACGCGCCATCTATACATAAAAATAGATTTATTATGCTGTTTTTTTTTTTTTTTTAAATAAATAAAAACTTCCTGCGGTTATTATTGCGATGAAAATATATTGGAAGGGCCTGGCTCATCAGTGGTAGACCCTCTCCAAATATAACATTGTATTGGATGATTCTGCTGACACAGTGGCGTAAATATTGGTTATGGTATTTTGGAAAACTAGGGGCATAAGCTTTGACGACAAGAGAATTACTTTTAAATATTTGCATCGGGCACACAATGATCTCCTGCAAACAATTCAAGGCCAGTTAAACATACCAGGTAAATTACACCTAGGGCTCAATAACCCACAATCTATATAGGTATGTATACTTTTAAGAATGGATTTTTTTCAAATGAGACAAACATCCTACTGCCCTTACTTAATCTGCAATGAAAATAACCTGACGAAACCGCTGGGAGGGTTTACCACAGATGGCTAGGCCCCCCCAATTTTTTTCATCATAGAATGGAGTGTAGGAAGTTTACTTTATTTGAAAAATAAAAAGCTCTGTTTATATATATATATATATATATATATATATATATGTGGCAATATCGTTGCGGGGTTTCTTATTGTTGGATGCGAATGGTGAGATTTGGTTGAAGCGCAGCCGTTTGAGTGGAAGTTGCAGCATACAGTTAGGAATAATCAGGACACGTGATTGAGTTTGAAAATAAAGGCAACGGGTTGGAGGAAAGAAAGTTTGATAAGAGCTGAGCGATTTGACTTATTAATTAACTGATCACATGGCGGTGATTGTACTTAGCTGTGGGATGAGCCGAGGGGGAGAGGTCTAGAGCCGATGTCACCTCCTTGGGAGCCAAAGCGTAACTAACATTTCTTGCTTTTCGATTTAACACCAAGCTTCAGTTTCTCTCTGATTGGTTGAGATATGATCACATGGTGTTTTCCTATTGGTTGACCTACTTAGTGGTTCCTCCCTAATTGGCCGGCGGCTCTCCTTGATGAAAGATGGCCTGCCTGGTATATCCGATTTCGTCAGGAAGTATTGGGTATCTTGACGCTTATAGCTTCGACGGATATTAGATACGTCCTGTTTTTGCCGGAAGTATTGAGTGCATCTTGGCTAAAATAACTTCTGCGGTCACTAGAGACGTCCGGTCTCTGCCCCTGCAATGTTGACACAGGGGTGCCAAAATAGTCGTGCCAGCTTTAGTCTTACTTCCTATATCTTTTGTTACTTTCTTTCCTCCAGTTACCTTGTTCTTTATTAAGTCTTTGAAAATCATACATGATATATACATAGTGGGTCGGGGTTGCATTTAATTATATACAAATTATGACAGATGCGCCCCCTACATGTGAAGAATTCAAGAAGGGGTTAGCCTGAGAGAATTCTGTAAAGTGAAAAATAATTTTGTGGGAAAATTAGTTGTGGGTATGGAGGGGCTATATACAAACATTGCTGGTAATATAAAAGTAAAATAGAATGGTGTTGATGATATAGGTTGAGTATAATTAATAGAAATCAAAAATTTTTAATTGTAAGAAATCAAGGAATGTTATGGTACATAGTGGATTAAAAGAAAAGAAAATGCGCCTAAACGAATTCTACTCGAGTTAAGAAATGAATTCGAGGGGGTTCTATTTAGGCTTTGAAATCAAAATAAAAATAATATAAAAATAGTTGAATGAAATCAAAATTGAATGTGTTTGGTTGAATGGTGAGAAAAAAAAAAAGAAAAATGCCTAACCATATTCTAGCTCGAAATTGGGAATGAAATCGAAGGAGTTCTATTAGGTCTTTTGAGAAATCAAAAATAAAAAAATAAAAAGTTGGAAGAAATCAAAGTGAATGCTTGGTGCGTGGTGAGAAAAAGGAAAAATGCCTAATTACTTTTTTGCTTGAATTTTGGAAAGGAATTCGAGGAAATTTCATAAGGTCTTTTGAGAAATCAAAGTAAAATAAAAATAAAAAGTTGGAAGAAATCAAAGTGAATGCTTGGTGCGTGGTGAGAAAAAAAGGAAAAATGCCTAATTACTTTTTTGCTTGAATTTTGGAAAGGAATTCGAGGAAATTTCATAAGGTCTTTTGAGAAATCAAAGTAAAATAAAAATAAAAAGTTGGAAGAAAAAAAAGTGAATGCTTGGTGCGTGGTGAGAAAAAAAAGGAAAAATGCCTAATTATATTCTAGCTCGGAATTGGGAATGGAGACCGAGGGAATTCTATTAGGTCTTTTGAGAAATCAAAAAAAAATAAAATAAAAGTTTTTTGAGCGAAATCAAAGTAGAGTGCTTGGAAAAAAGAAAAATGAAAAATAAAAAGATTTCAACAACAAAGGGTGATTTAATGTTTTTAGTTTAATCGAAAGTCAGTGAGTTTTCGTTGATAATTGAGTTGTGGCAATATAGTCAAGTGGTAAATAGAATGATAATTGATAAATGAAAATGATAATATAAACTAATTGGTAAATAAAATGATAGTTAATGATTAAAATTGATAATAAGTTGAATAAATTGCTAAATTGATTAAATATTTAAATTTTAATTGAGAGAAAATAATGAAAATGATTGATATGAAAAATAAGGTGTATTGGTTGGAACCCTTTGGTATCTACATGCCCTGATCTACATGTATTGGTTGCTCCATTTTGCCCTATAAATGTTTTACTTGCTCAATTATGCCCTATAAATTTTTTGTCTCGTCTGTAGCGACACTTAGGTGAAAAACGTGATTCTAGCCCTCAAGTGCGTTTATGCTGTGTGTACAGGAGACATGGAAATCTATATAACCTTTATGTGTAATTTTTTGTCTTTGTGTGTGTGTTGTGAAAAATGTTAGAAGTCGGTTGTGTAAGAGATGTGTGAGCTAGTTCTAGGTGTTGTTTCGTGGATGTGCAATTGGTTGGTAAAAATCGATATGTAGACTCGAACTGGAATCAAAACCGGTGGCATAGTGAGGTTCCCAGTTGACCTCAATAGGGGATCTTCTCATTGTAATTAGAGATACGGAAGTGGGGTGTGTCGGGCAAAAGAGAGGGAATGAAATTGGAGATCGGACGAAGGCGTTCCGCTTTGTTTACAGAGGCCGAATTTATCGCTGCGGACTACACTTCCGTCGTGGTGTCTCAAATTCTCGTTTCCTGCCGTCTATTTATTTTTGGTGCGGCTCAGATCTTGTTTTTGGAGCGTGATTTCTCCGACACTAGTTGGTTATCTTTCAGTTACTGTTATCTTTTCGGAGTTTATTTAGATTTTCTGCGAAGATGGTTCCTAAAATTATGAGAAGTTTTATAAATACTTGTCCACAATGAAGAATTGCTTGTCCACAATGAAGAATTGCTTGTCCACAATGAAAAACTGTTTGTCCAAAATTAAAAAATGCTTGTCCTAAATTAAAAACTACCTCTTGTAGTTCGAAGATTTTCTGATCGGGCATAGCATAGATAAACAAGTATTTAATGAACAAAATTGGGATACAGTTGTATGGCAGAAGTAACAAACAAAGGATAAGAATCAGATGAAATATAGGATATTGCCCCATGTTCGTCCACATTTTTGTAACTGGGGACTCTGAAATATTTGCTTGAACCTTATGAATTGTAGAATTTGAATGATTGGTAGGTTCGCAGTTCTCTTGTTTGATATCTTTAGGGAGTGGTGTGATATGATTGAACTGGTTGTCAGGTTTACAGTTCTCCTGTTTGATATCTTTAGGGAGTGGTGTGATATGATTGAACTGATTGTCAGGTTTACAGTTCTCCTGTTTGATATCTTTAGGGAGTGGTGTGATATGATTGAGCTGATTGTCAGGTTTACAGTTCTCCTGTTTGATCGTCAATGGTTTTATTAGAGATATGTCGGCGGTAATTGGTTTAGGTTGAGATGTGTGATCGTTTCTCTGATGTGAATGTGGTAATTTTGGCATTGTTTGTGTTGTGTGTACGCTGTGCTTTATGTACGAATTTTGTTTTGTTTGGGTACCTGTGTCGGTATTTTTACGTGCAGGTTGTTTGTATTCATCGATTCTTCTAGCGAATCGGCAGGTGGGGCAGGTTTTTACCTGTTTTGCGATGTCTTGTGTCATGTTCTGCCAATAATATTGTGCTGAGATGAGCCTCGTCATCTTGGAGATGTTTGGATGGTGGTGTTGAGTGTGTACGGACTTAAGGAGTCTGGTTGTAAGTGAACTTGGGACTATAGTTTTAAGTACTCCTTTTCGGGAGACGGTGCGCAGTTTATTGTGATCTATAGTCACGCGAGATTTTCCCGGTGGAGAAGACTGTTGGCTCTGTATGAGTGGCGCATCTAGAAAGCCACAAAATGGGATACGAGTTCCAACGCCCGTTTCATATTGTTGTACTCCATTTATGCTACGGACCTCATATTCGTATCTTGACAATCGTAACCTCCATCGAAACAATCTGCCTGAAGGCGCTTTGATCTCTTTCAACCACTGCAATGCGGGATGGTCAGAAAATATTGTAAACTTTCTGTCCTTTAGATAGGTGCGGAAATTATCCACACTTTCCACAATGGCTAGGCATTGTAGTTCCAAGTCTGAATAATTTCGCTCGTGACTACGTAGAGATCGGCTGAAATGTTGAACGGTGTATGTCTTCCCATCAGGGTAGACTTGTTTAAGAACGCCTGTAATGCTGAATGTTGAGGTATTATAGTACACCTGGCATGGCAGACCTTCCTGGTAAAGGTGTAATGTGGGGTGTGTGGTAAGGTTTTCCTTCAGGTTAGTGAACGCTTTCTGGCATTCGTCATCCCAGACCCACATGATGTCCCTTTTTAGAAGGTTGATAAGTGGCGTCCGCAAGCGGGCGTGGTCTGGAATGAATTCTTTATAGACGTTCACAGTTTTTAGGAAAGATCGTAATGTTTTTCGATTGTGTGGTTGTTTGGTGGCGTGAATTTTTTCTATGTTTTGTGTAGACGGAATGATTGTATTATTCTTAACGGTTGTGCATGCGCTTGTTTGTCGTTGTTGTTGTCTTTTGGCGTGCGTGTTGCGTTTGTTGTGTGGGTTGTGTGTGTTTGTCGCGTGGTGACGTATGGGTGCGTGTATGGATTTTGTGTGGTAAGTGGGTGAGCTGTGTTGGTGTACTGACACTTTTTTGGGCATTATTGGAATTGTAGGTTGAAGCCGTAGTGGCTTTATGTGTTGTGGGCATATAGTACTGGTAATTGGGTTGAGTGCTAAACATGGTAGTGGGGTCAATGAATGCAGGCAAGGGTTGTCCTGTGTGACAAATTTGATTGTAGTGCAAGTCCTTTCGGACAGGTTTGGCCTAGCCCGTGCGTGCATTCATTGAGTACAAAGGTTAGATATGGTTAAAAGGGGTAGGTAGCTAGGTAAAAGTTCAAAGTCAATTCCTTGACGGCATAGGATGGATGCCTACCTCAGTTCAACAGGTCTCCTTTGGGACGTCTTGGTTTGGAGTGGTTGGCTTGGCTCGGGACTGCTCGCACCGTCCGCGAAATTGAAGTGAAGTCCGGTACTGGAAGATCATTTTGGGATCGTTTGGGCTGTCCCGGATCGCGCGGATTGGTTTCGGGGACTGTGTACGGTATGGCGGTGGATGACTTCTCGGTGGTCGGTGTCCGACCTTGGTGACACTCGCCTGGGGTTGGCGGGGGTTGTGTCCGTCGTCCTCCCCGGGGAATGACGCTCCGGAATTCCGTCTCACTTTGTGGGGCGTTGACACGTCGGATGGCCACGGTCATCTCCTGTCTTTCTCTTGTCGTTTCGTTCTCTCTTACTTCTTGCCTTCTTTCCATTGTTTCCGTTGGACCGTCTGACTTTACGCCTATGGGATCCTGATTTAATTCCATCTCACGATCCTGTCGACTTAACCGTTCTGTGGCAATATCGTTGCGGGGTTTCTTATTGTTGGATGCGAATGGTGAGATTTGGTTGAAGCGCAGCCGTTTGAGTGGAAGTTGCAGCATACAGTTAGGAATAATCAGGACACGTGATTGAGTTTGAAAATAAAGGCAACGGGTTGGAGGAAAGAAAGTTTGATAAGAGCTGAGCGATTTGACTTATTAATTAACTGATCACATGGCGGTGATTGTACTTAGCTGTGGGATGAGCCGAGGGGGAGAGGTCTAGAGCCGATGTCACCTCCTTGGGAGCCAAAGCGTAACTAACATTTCTTGCTTTTCGATTTAACACCAAGCTTCAGTTTCTCTCTGATTGGTTGAGATATGATCACATGGTGTTTTCCTATTGGTTGACCTACTTAGTGGTTCCTCCCTAATTGGCCGGCGGCTCTCCTTGATGAAAGATGGCCTGCCTGGTATATCCGATTTCGTCAGGAAGTATTGGGTATCTTGACGCTTATAGCTTCGACGGATATTAGATACGTCCTGTTTTTGCCGGAAGTATTGAGTGCATCTTGGCTAAAATAACTTCTGCGGTCACTAGAGACGTCCGGTCTCTGCCCCTGCAATGTTGACACAGGGGTGCCAAAATAGTCGTGCCAGCTTTAGTCTTACTTCCTATATCTTTTGTTACTTTCTTTCCTCCAGTTACCTTGTTCTTTATTAAGTCTTTGAAAATCATACATGATATATACATAGTGGGTCGGGGTTGCATTTAATTATATACAAATTATGACATATATATATATAATAATAAATAGTTATTTAATTTTATAGTCCAGTTTTGTATTAAAATTATCTTCACTATTATGATCATTTAAATACAAATTATAAAATTTGTAAAATGTTATTAATTTGTAGATAGAGAGAGAAAAAAAAAATCCTTTACTTCTATTACATCCTCAAGTTAATTATATATTTATAATTAATAACAATAAAAAAAATTAACAAAGTAACGTCTATTACATCGGCTTTTACACGTCATTCAGACATACTCTAATCCTATATATAGAATAATCGAAGAGATAATATATATATAATAGTTAGAAAAAAGAGAGAAAGACAGAACCATGCACTTTTAATCAAACTAATAATAAGGAAAAAAAAAAAGAGTTTTATAAAGAAGGTAGATAAGATTGTTAGTATATATATATATGTATATATATTATAAATTTTTATAATAATACACTTAAATACACAAAACCCAATTCAGACATTCCTTCTTTCAAAGAAATGATATAAGTTATCATTATTATCAGTTTGCTCCTTAAATTTTTTAAAATTAGAATCACTGTTATAATTTTGTTATATAGTTTCTACACTATATATATATATATATATATATATATAAAATAGTTTAAATATTTATAAACATTGTACATTCAAATAAACTAATTAACCATATAATGACATGTAGTGTTCTTAAACCTGTCCCTTTATAATTCTCATAGGGAGATCGGTGGAAGGATAGTCTAAAACGTTGGTTTTCGACCGCAACGACCCGGGTTCGATTCCCGTATTTGGAACATTTTTCTGATTTAAAAAAAAATGCTCCAATGGCTCCCTATTCTTGCAAAACTCCAACCCCACCAGCGAGTGCAAGTAACCAAACGAGGCCCTGGCATATTTGAAAGTGCAAAGTCGAACTGCTTTTCAAATGTGTAGACATGTGGTGCATTTACAGTAAAAGCAGACACTTACTTTTACCCACAATGATTATCATGGCCTGTACCACATGTAATTAGGATAAGCAAAAAATAAATTCTTATAATACCTTGCCACACGTGAAATGTAAAATATATTATATATAGGTGTCTATTCCTAGATTTTAAAGTTCAGTGTAAATATACACTCGTGAAGATAAAACTTAAGGAAGTGGAAAATCTTCGATAACGCCCGTAGTCTCTTTTTTGAGAAAAACAGAGGCAATTTTGCTCACACTTGGTTATCTCGTGTGTCTTCAATAACTTTGTAACTTTATTTTGATCTAATATACTGTAATATGGAATATTATTTATAAATTAATTTTATGTAATGAGTTTTATAAAATTCTAAAGATTTTTTAAAAATATATATAAATAAGTTTTTTTTTACGGATTGCTCTATTTTCAAAAAAGAAATTTACTAAATTAAATGAATATTTTATAATAAAAATTTATATAATGAATGAAAAAATAAATTATTGTTCTTTTTACTCAAATAATAAAAAGTGGTGGCATTAATTTTTGCTATGGGGAATCCTAGAAAAGTTAACCTAATCAGAGAAATGGCCAAAGATACCTGGCAACGATGGTTAGGCCTTCTCTCCAAGTTTCTTCCCTAATGGATAAATCATGTATCGTCTGAAAAATAAACCTGGATGTATCGGCTGCATATTTCAGCTCTCTTTCCTATTTATAATTTTCAATATTGCATTAACAATATTACATATTGTAACATGTTTTGTATTTATTTATTTATGTAAAATATTTAATTATTCTTTGAATATTTCTTCATATAGTTAGGCAGTCGGCAACACTGTACTTTATTTCTCTAAATTTTGCAAAGGATATTTTTGTTTATATATTAGGGTTAACCATGTTGTAATTTAATTAAATATTAAAACACAAAGTATTGTGACTATCCCTTATTTCTAAATAAGAAACGTTACACACACATATATATATATATTTAAAATATCGTATTACAACATATATTTCGGTTATATTTTCGTATATAGTTTCCATCGCGAATTTGAAATTAATATGATTTAATATTGAGCAACTGACAATCAAGATTTTATGTTTCACTAAATATTTTACTTCTTCACTCAATATAAGATGATCGTCCGCTCAAAATATATTTTGATTCGTATAGATCTTATTGTTCAATGACGGAAACTGATATATTTTTTCCTTTTTATTGCATTTTTATGAAAGAATTTTAAAAAGTGTTTTTATTTGGTTTGATTTTTCTTCTCTTAGTCACACACCCACTTTATTAATATATTTTTAAATTTTTATACAATTTAAAATTAGGAATTTCTATAGTTTGTTCTTAAATCGAATTTTTGAATTCATATGTATTGCTCTTAAGAATATAAAGAGGTCAAGGAAAGGTTTTTAATATAAAAGTAACTGCAATATTATAAATATATATTAATTTCAAGATGGTTTTTACATTTTAAATTGAATATTTCATAATTAAATATCATTACTTTGAAATAACAATTTATGCATTATTAATTTCAAAGAAAAAGAAGAAATGATACTCAAGATATGACATGATAATTTATTCAATTAGAAAACACGACGATTTTTTTAAATTTAAAAACCATTTGTTTTGTTGTAAATTATGTGTCTACAAATTATTTTAAATATTTATAAATTATGTTTTGTCATTTTTTATTTTTTTATTATTATATATTGGGCAAAAATATATTGTAGTAGCTATTTAACATTAAGTAAATATATCCTTTAAAAAAATAAATATTTACATGGTCAAATTTTTTTTTTAAATGTATATACAATCAAATAGGATATTATTTCATGTATATTAATATGATTTCTATTTGAATTCCTAATTTAAATTATCATCCCTGACATATAAATAGGAAAAAATGTAATTATTCTAAATCTTTTTTGGTATTATTCTTAATTTATCATGTACGCCAATCTTTGGGGTCAAGTATTCAAATCTCATGTTAAAAAATGAAGTAATATATATAGATAATTTCCAGATTTTTTACTTCTTTTTTAAAATAAAGATTAAATACTTGATGCCACATATATCGGGTATAACATAAGGAATTGAGAATTATTTCAATACATTCTGAATATTTTAACGTTTTTCTCTCTATGTCAGTGATGCTTATTTAAATTATATTGTAATGGGAACCAAATGAGATGATCGATTTAGTCCCCCTGCTATAAAGAATATCTTCTTATTGATCTGTTGCTAGAAAATATCTTCGCCATTTTGTTATTTTCCAACCAAATTTTGTTCTGAGTTGAAATTTTGAAATTTTATTCAAGTATACCCTTATAATATATATATATATATATATAGGATATTTTGAAAATAAATTATATTTGTATATTTTTATTAGATTATATATTCCCAATATTATGTGTAGGAATTCTTTAGAGATAATATAATTTCATTGCTACATTAAAATACTAACCAATCTTACCATATATAGGAGTTGACAAAATATAGTTAAAAGAGTTAAAAACTATGATAAAACTAGCATTAACCATTTTAAGTTTAATAAAACAAGCTTTTTTTCTATAATTTTCCTTAAGTGTTTAATATATCCATATAAATATTTTCGCTATAGAGCCAAATATCAAAATATATATATATTTATATTTTTTTCTTACAAATCAAAGTCTTTATTTTTATTATTATACATTTTTAATAATCAATTTGTGATAAGTAAAGGTTCGCTTCGAAAATCGATCTATTTTATTATTACTCTGTGAATATTTTAAATAATCAATAAAAAGCGTTATCAAAAATTTCTCAACTAATAAAAGTTTTAAGTAGAGGACGTAAATAAAAAAATTCTTACATATCTTTAAAAAACAATTTATTTTGAAAAACAAATGGAAAATTTTAATTTAATCCATTTCTGTTTTTAATGGACATAATTTATCATTGTTCTTTTTTTCAAATATGAAAAACTAAAGTGAATTACACTAGTACTTAATTTACTTCGAACAAACCTTCAGTCATAACTAAAATTTAGTTTCAAGACTTGAAATCAATAAATATTATCTGAAGAAGAAGAGCATTTTTCAAAGAAAAGCCATTAAAGTAGTTTGGTAGAAATTCACAGAAAGTGCCATCCTCTTTCTCTCAATGATTAGCAAGAAAAACAAGCAGCCATTTCTATTAATAGTCCTAAGTCCATTACAAATAATAGCTTTCCAATATGGTCAATTTTATGCTTTATTGAATTCATCTACGAAGGGAAGAAAAATCAATAAAAATCTATTGTAGTCTAAAAGAGATAATCCCTTTTTCTTGGGTGAAAATTGGCGGTCGAAAGGGAAATTGATTAAACCTTATTAGAAGATGGAATATTAGAAAACTAAAGGTCGTAATTTCATGGCGCTGCGGTCGCCAGCGTTATCGCCAGAAATGGCTGCAACAAATTTATTCTCTATTTATCTATGAGCGAGAATTGTTTAACATGTCAAGTCTTTAGATAAAGTTTTGATGGTAAAATTTAATACAACCCAAAAGATAACGTCAGGGTCTTAATTCTAAACTTTAAAAAGTTTCAATTTGTTTTTATAAAAAGTGTCTTTTTATTTTTATTATTTTTTACGTTAGACGTAATCGCTACTATTTATCGAAATAAAATTAACTTAACAATAAATTCTTTAAATTTTTTAAAAATATTTTTAAATTCTGAAAAACAAAATCTATTCTTTAAAAGAATTATAGCATTTATATGACTATTTCTAAATACATGAATAAATAATTTAACACAAGAAAATTTTATTCAATTGAAATTTTTATGAATTAAGAATACAACTCTACATGTGCTTTTAATAAACCAATATAATATATATTATAACTAATATAATATATAATATAACAAACGAAAAATATATTAATTGTTTTTTTTTTTTTTTTTAAGATTACAAGTTTTTCTCTAAAAGGTGTAACGAATAAACAGTCTACTTACACATTTTCTTAATTACAACATCGAAATAATAACTGTAAAATAAATCAAAGATATTTACATTTGATATCTTGACTCCTGGTCAGGACTGTGGCCCTTGCAGATATGGTCCCCTGATGTCGATATCCTATATATAATAATAAATAGTGAATAAAAATATGTTTTGATATGCCATATATTAGTAACAATATTTTTAAAATGATGAAAATAAAAAGAGAAAATATATATAAAAGAAATGATATATAATGCTAGAGATACTAATTAATTTGTTTCCAGAGGTATATATAACCTGACCTTCGTTGTTTATCCAATTTCTATAATCAACAATGACAGCTACAAATTCTTCTACACATATTGTGTGTATTATATATCTAGTGCTAATGCTCATATTCTTGCATGTAAATATTATGTGATTGATGTAGAATTATCAATATTAAATAGGGGTTTAATAGTTTTCACAAAGGCTATCCTATAGACTGTATAACACCTACCTTTACAGAAGAGCTCTCAAATATCCTTGAACAGAATTGGTAACAAATAATCAAGTCCTCGATCGAATGGGTACAGAACGCGCCAGCTGATAAATTTCATAAAACAACGAAAACTGTCGTTTACTGGACATGTGATGTGCGAATCAGTAGGAGAGACATTGCTGACAGTGTTGGAGGGAATACTTCGGGGGAAGAGATCGAGGGGAATGAGACGACGGGGATACACAGACGATCTAAAACAATGGACTGGACGACACACCTACGAGGAGATGAAGAGGATGGCGGAGGAAGTATGGAGAGACCATGTGGCCAGCCACCCTCAGTAGAGGAAGGCATTGAAGGAGTAGACTTGAAAGGTAAACTTCTCTCATACAAATGCATTTTTATTATTATCACATTGTATAATTATATAAGGTCATGGAAACTATATTCATGGATTAAATTTATAATCTTGGTAAAGGTGGAATATAGGTACTGTCTTGAACTCCTATACATTCCAAGAGGTGGTCTGATGAGGCCTCTTTGGTCCTGTAGATGGTGCATTGTGGGAAATTCTTTACAATATGCCTTTTTAAAAAATAGTTATAATGAGGGTGCTCTTACATGAAAACCATCCTCCCGGACTTATGAATCTCAATTAAACAATGAAATGGTGAAAGTGGGATATATAGTTGTATAGGTTAGCGGACAAAGCAATACTTTCCTTAACACTCATGCCTATATTGGCGCAGAGATGCCTATATTTAGATTTTTTGTTCATAAATATTTATGTTAGATAGACCCCCCATAAAACGCATGCCTATATTTTAAAAGCTTGTGTTAGAAAATTCCTCCATATACGTTTCTATTGTATCATATATGAGAAATTTAAACTTTTAATATTTATGACGCCGTTGATTCATTTTTCAAATAAAACAATTTCTACTGGCCTTACTTTAATGATAAATTAATGGGAAGGCCTGGTTAATCAGTGGTAAACTCTCCCATCAATTGATCATTGCAGTAAGGAAAGTATATTTTTTTATTATTATTTTAAAAAAGAATCATACGCAATCAAAATTAGTTTAAATATATCATAACAGATTGCGGGCTGATGCATAATTTATAGATCAGATATTTCAGATATATTATAAAACACATGTCTATATTTAAAAACATATTATATAGGAATATATATATATATATATATATATTTTTTTTTGCTTATCCCTAGTACACGTGGTACAGGCCATGATAATCATGGTGGGTAGTTAGCGACTGCTTTTTACTGTAAGCGCACCACATGTCTACACATGTGAAAGCAGTTCGACTTTGCACTTACAAATGTGCCAGAGCCCCATATATATATAAATGTCTATATTATATAATTTATATCCTATAACCCATATATTGGAAATGCGTATTTTACAAATGACTATTTTGGGCCAAATATCTTATAACACACATATGCCTATATTGAAAATACCTTTATCTTAGTGGACTTATAAACTAAATTAAACGCTGTATAAAATTCATCTTAAAATATTATTTTTTTTAATTTATAGTTTAAATAATTTATCAATAAATGTTTCCATTTCAAAGTAATACAGTAGAAATTGGATAATTCGAACATATTTAATTCAAATATATATTTTGTTCCCTAGAATTTCCTATAAATAGAATTTCCGTTTTTAATTCGAATATTTGGATAATTCAATTTTTTTTTGTCATCTTGGGCTTGGAATTATCCAAGTTCGAATGTGTATAAAGATTAGACATTAGTCTTATTCCTACTGACATAATTATGATTAGACTTGCAGAAGAACTATTTACGTTCAAAATATTATATTTTTAAATAAAGTTTGCTATATATATGGTAAAAGGAAAGCGCTATATCTTGGTATTTAAGAAGGATATGTGGGAAAAGCTCTCTAAGGAAGTGGAGACAGGCACCTGATAGATGGACCTAATTAGGTTTAAGTTAATTGGGAAAGAAACAAAAACACCAAGAACTTCATTTACATGGAAATTCTGCAACTTCCTTCTTTAACGGTCTAATCTACTTTACCTCACTATATATCCATAGGACATATATTGGTGTTATCCCGCTAGATATTGGTCTATCTCGTATATCTTTGAATTGGCTTATTTATGTTGATATGACAATATTGATCCAGTAAAATGGAAATATGTAAATAATACTGTAGCTACGATACTTTCTACTTCTATTTTAATGGGGGGGATGTCGTTTTATTGTTTATTGACCATTTTCCGAAGTTTTAGTTACCCGCTGTCATTTTACTTAGGGGAATTAAAATTGTAATGGGAGGTCGGTGGAAGGCTGGTTAAACCGTTTTGGTTTTCGACCACTACGACCCGGGTTCGATTCCCGCATTGGACACTTTTTTCTGTTTGAAAAAATAAAACCTCCAATGGCCCCCGATTCTTGCAAAAGTCCAACCCCACCAGCGAGTGCAAGTAACCAAACGGGGCTCTGGCACATTTGTAAGTGCAAAGTCGAACTGCTTTCACATGTGTAGACATGTGGTGCGCTTACAGTAAAAAGCAGTCGCTAACTACCCACCATGATTATCATGGCCTGTACCACGTGTACTAGGGGGATAAGCAAAAAAATAAAAAATTGTAATTAAGTACCGCGCCTCAATCAAAGTATTTATAAAATGTTTAAGGATCCAATATGTGTCACGTCAATTATTGAGATTAAAGACGACAACATCGCGCCATCTGTAATTAGGTTTAGGAACTATATAGCGCGAATTTTTATATAATATAGCAACTTCTACTTTTCTTACTGGGCCTTGGAAGTATATTAGGAACGCCTGGCTCATCAGTGGTGAACCTTCCCAGCTATTTCTCCAGTTTAATTTACCATACTGCTGTAATATTGAATTGGTTTGTTTTAGCTTTATATCCGGCTTGGTATATAAAACTGGCGAAACTACCGGGAGAATTCACCACTGCGAAGCCTGGTGGCCCAATTTTCCATCGTAATAAAGGAAAGGAAGGTGTTTATTAGTTTGAAATATTATATACTAGCGGATGTACCCGGCTTCGCCCGAGGTTTTACCCGAGTAAAGGTTTTTCTAACGAACATTTGTTAAAACAATTCTCTATAAACTTATTTTAAAAAAAAGATATATTCTGATAATTTGAAACTCGTAAATTTGAATCTCTCGATAAAGTGAACATTTTTTCCTGGTCCCTGTGTGCCGTGTCATCCTGAATTTTGTCTTTCCTAATTTTCTACATTACAAAATCATCGTTTTATCTAGTGAACATTTTTCCCGGTACCTTGAAAAATACACGATAAGTTGAATAAAATCAATATTAATTGGTTCCCTCGGTAATTGGAAGTTAAAGGAATAATATCTTCGCCTTGAATAATATCATTATTCTTGTCTCAAATAAATTGCCGTGTCATCCTGAAATAATCTTACTTTTGATAAATAATCTTTAAGATAACAAACTTAGTGATAAGAAAACTTGTTATCATCGTCACAATGGGGGCGCTGCTTGCGAGTTAAATCTACAAATATGAAAATAACTCTAAGGATATTCAAGATATTCATGAAATTATTTTTCCAAAACCTTCCCGGTGATATACCTAATAATATCCCAAAATTTCACGGCGATTAGATGTATGATTTTTGAATCTATAGAGTACAGACAGACAGACAGACATTCAATTTTATATATATAGATTTGAGCATGTATATTTCTCTCTTTTCAAAATTTTTATATATTTTTATTTGCATAACGTATATTTTAACACAAAGCAATAACTCGCCATCTATATATAGGAATTTAAATCATTCAAACACGAATCTTTCTTATATACACAAAACACACTTCAACTGTCCTTACTGCGATGTAAAATATTGGGAGGGCTTGGCTCATCAGAGGTGAACGTTCCCACTGATGAGCCAAGCCCTCTCAATATAATTTTTTATCACAGTAAGGACAGTAGAAACTCATTTTGTATATATAAGAAACATTTGTACTTATATGATTGAATTTCCCATATAACGTAAATTCATAGATCTATATAAAAGACCCACTTTTAATACAAATTGCAATTATTCTGGAACATATATATATATATAGGAAACGTAGAAACCATTTAATAGCCAATTTCTTAAAAAGTTTAATCCATTTTTAAAGAGGGGATTAAGAGAGTTTAAGATTACCAAACTTTGTTTTATCGGAATTGTGGGTTGTTACTTTGGTGATTTCTAAAAAATCTAGAGCCTCTTATTTCTTTTATACGAACTTTAATCTTCTCAAAATTAGTTTTACGTGGATTATTTTCGCAATTATCCACTGATATGCATCTTTTATTAGTTTTTTTAATTAATTTATAACCCAAATTGAAATTTTAATATAAACACACACAATAGCGTATGTATTTTTTTTTAATTAAAAACTATATAAAATTATAGTTAATCGAAAAACAATTTAATATAGGATTGAGAATAAATTGCCTTTTTTTAATATAATTTTTATAAAAATCTCTTCGCATTGTGAAAAACATCTCTCATTTAATACTACTTCATCTTTATTAATCTTTATGCGCTATTTAGTTCCTAATCCTAACTACAGATGGCGCGATGTTGTCGTCTTTAATCTCAATAATTGACGAGACACATATCTATTGGAGCTCTAAACATTCTACACATACTTTGATTGGGGCGGGACTTGATTTATTACAATTTTAATTCCCCTAAGTAGAATGACAGCGAATCACGGAGACGTCGGAAAATGGCCAATAAACAATGAACCAACATCTCCCCCATTAAAATAGAAGTATAAAGTATCGTAGCTACAGTATTATTTACATATTTCCATTTACTGGATCAATATTATCATATCAACATAAAGAAGCCAATTCAAAGATATACGAGATAGACGAATATAAATCTTTATTTGGATATGAAAAGAGCTAATAGAAAAGAGAAATGTGAAATTTTCTTGTAGGACAGCAATGATCTCTCTATTCACTATAGTAGGAACACATATCAGGGAGAAGATATTCTTTATATAAGAGGACGGTCGTACAAGCTTTCGGTCAAGACGTCCTACTATGAGTACATAATTCTGGTAAAATCGATAAAAAAAACTATGCGTTATTCATTGAATGGCTGAGAAACCATGAAGAATCCATCAGGGCATGGCAAATGCCACAAATAGATCTTTTACAAATTCTTGAATCACATCTCAAAGATTTGTTCATGGTGTATGGACTTCTTGTTGTTGTTGTGTCCAATGAAGAGCCTCAGATGTCTCCATGCATCTCTATCACAGCAGTCGCAATGTCCACTATCTTTTCTCTTTATTGGAAAATGGGTGCCACATTAGTCACCTTTGACCAGAATTTGGTCAATAATACCAAGGGTTCAGGGGGGACTGGTGTCGTCGGACTTCCCCCCCCCCCTAATTATGGACTTCATTAGTCTAAAAGGACTTCGATTTCATGATATCCAAAAAATTGCTTCTGTTCGGAACTCTATCTAGTCCATCATAACTTATAGGAGTATTATGGTAGTAATTATATAATGTAAAATGGTAGATGGCGCTCTGGCATCTTGAAATATTAATTTGATTGGTCAGTAACATGCCTGTTTATTAATATCTTAAATGTTAAATATCTTAAAATGTTGTTTTAACACATATTAATATGTTATAGCACCTTGAAAAGGTTGGTGTTTAGTCAAATTAAATATTGGTAAAATAAATGATATTTTGATCCTATAAATGCCCTTTTAGTTAAATAACTTAAATGTCAAACCATCTTCACCTCTATTTTACACACATTTTACGTCCTTTTTGCATTGTTCAGCGTATTAATCTGTGTGCTCAATTAAATAAATATCGGAATTCCTTCCAGGAATAAGTTTCTTTTATTACTCATATTTCTGAACTCAAGCTACCGGGCCTGAAGATCCTGCGACGGAAGTAATATAGTAATTTAGTCGAAGGGCTGATAAGCACAAAATCTTGAGTTCAAGTAATAATACTGTTAAAGAAACTCATTCCCGGAAATATCTTCTATTTCATTTAACTGTCTAAGCGCACTCATGCAGATATGGCCTTCAGATATACGCGTCTCTTCTTTCATTGAGAAGTGTTGAAGCTTTCCTGGTGGGGTGGAAACGTACAGCTCGCGCTGAAGAGAGCTAACAGCCTGAAACGCATACGTGTTTGGCTTTTTTACACAAGATGGAGAACATTGCGATTGCTGTGATAGAGATGCACGGAGACGTCTGAGGCTCTTCATTGGACACGACAACAACAACAGAAAATTGATATGGACACAGAACATCAGCTTTAAACACCCAAGATAGAGGACATTGCGACTGCTGTGATAGAGATGCACGGAGACGTCTGAGGCTCTTCATTGGACACGACAACAACAACAGAAAATTGATATGGACACAGAACATCAGCTTTACACACCCAAGATAGAGGACATTGCGACTGCTGTGATAGAGATGCATGGATACATCTGAGGCTCTTCATTGGACACGACAACAACAAGAAATAGCATTCAAGTAATACTCAGGAAAAAGTTTAAAACAACGCTTAGCTGCTATTTGTCCCGATAGATGGCGTTCTGTCATCTTTAAATGCCTATTTGAGGATTCATGTCATTGCTTTTACATTATAATATAAAATATGAAGTTTTAATGGGAAATATATTTTTCGATATGTATCTTTAATATTAAGTAAACCCGCATAGGGATATGTTCTCACGTGGATAGATATGAAGAAATATAGAAACTGTTAAATCAATTTATTTTTACTTTATAAATGGCACCTTATTTATAAAAATCAAAGAGTAAAAGGTATAAAATAAGTCTATAAAAGTCTATAATATAATTCTAAAATACTATATTTTTCCTCTCTCTCTATAATATACATTCTAAAATACAATATAAGTGAATTGGTCAAATCCAACATTGTATAGACTATTAAAGAAAGATTATTTGTTCGAGGTAGGAATATATTGAAAGAATTGTCTAAAGGCTAGACAATAAAACAATCGTGAGGATTCATGTCATTGCTTTTACATTATAATATAAAATATGAAGTTTTAATGGGAAATATATTTTTCGATATGTATCTTTAATATTAAGTAAACCCGCATAGGGATATGTTCTCACGTGGATAGATATGAAGAAATATAGAAACTGTTAAATCAATTTATTTTTACTTTATAAATGGCACCTTATTTATAAAAATCAAAGAGTAAAAGGTATAAAATAAGTCTATAAAAGTCTATAATATAATTCTAAAATACTATATTTTTCCTCTCTCTCTATAATATACATTCTAAAATACAATATAAGTGAATTGGTCAAATCCAACATTGTATAGACTATTAAAGAAAGATTATTTGTTCGAGGTAGGAATATATTGAAAGAATTGTCTAAAGGCTAGACAATAAAACAATCGTTTTTCCCATCAAATTTACTTAAGTAAACATCCCCATTGTCTGTTTTGGGAATTACCGCTCCGATTTAAATGTTTCAGTACATTCCGACATGCCCCGAGATGTTATAGCAGATTTGGTGCCTGTGTTACGGCCATTTGTCGGAATAGTAAGAAGAAGAATCTACGATGAAATCCAATAGGAAAGTATCTACGGATGGGAAAAGAACGATGTGGGTTATATCTGCCAGCCCCTGTGCTAGCGGTAGTTCCGGATAAAAGGCTCTAATGACAAATCAATAGAGCGCAGAGTATTGTCTTGTTTGAGGCTAATTAGAAATGTTAATTATTGTTTTAATTATATGCGGCTGTCTAAGCACGTGGGAGGACAGAATGATAACTTGAATAGATAGATATCATTCTAGGTTCACGATATGATAGAATTCCATAACAACATTTCGGTTTATAGATTTAGTTTATAGGATGTTGTAAATAGAGAAATAGTGAAGAAGGTGGTGTATCATTAATTAACGGTGTAGTAACTTGACAGTTTATATATTCAGTCTATAGTTGTAAATAGAGAAATAATAATACGACAAGAAGGTGGTGTATCATTAATTAACGGTGTAGTAACTTGGCAGTTTATATATTCAGTCTATAGTTGTAAATAGAGAAATAGTAATACGACAAGAAGGTGGTGTATCATTAATTAACGGTGTAGTAACTTGACAGTTTATATATTCAGTCTATAGTTGTAAATAGAGAAATAGTAATACGACAAGAAGGTGGTGTATCATTAATTAACGGTGTGGTAACTTGACAGTTTATATATTCAGTCTATAGTTGTAAATAGAGAAATAATAATACGACAAGAAGGTGGTGTATCATTAATTAACGGTGTAGTAACTTGACAGTTTATATATTCAGTCTATAGTTGTAAATAGAGAAATAGTAATACGACAAGAAGGTGGTGTATCATTAATTAACGGTGTGGTAACTTGACAGTTTATATATTCAGTCTATAGTTGTAAATAGAGAAATAATAATACGACAAGAAGGTGGTGTATCATTAATTAACGGTGTAGTAACTTGACAGTTTATATATTCAGTCTATAGTTGTAAATAGAGAAATAGTAATACGACAAGAAGGTGGTGTATCATTAATTAACGGTGTGGTAACTTGACAGTTTATATATTCAGTCTATAGTTGTAAATAGAGAAATAGTAATACGACAAGAAGGTGGTGTATCATTAATTAACGGTGTGGTAACTTGACAGTTTATATATTCAGTCTATAGTTGTAAATAGAGAAATAATAATACGACAAGAAGGTGGTGTATCATTAATTAACGGTGTAGTAACTTGACAGTTTATATATTCAGTCTATAGTTGTAAATAGAGAAATAGTAATACGACAAGAAGGTGGTGTATCATTAATTAACGGTGTGGTAACTTGACAGTTTATATATTCAGTCTATAGTTGTAAATAGAGAAATAGTAATACGACAAGAAGGTGGTGTATCATTAATTAACGGTGTGGTAACTTGACAGTTTATATATTCAGTCTATAGTTGTAAATAGAGAAATAGTAATACGACAAGAAGGTGGTGTATCATTAATTAACGGTGTAGTAACTTGACAGTTTATATATTCAGTCTATAGTTGTAAATAGAGAAATAGTAATACGACAAGAAGGTGGTGTATCATTAATTAACGGTGTGGTAACTTGACAGTTTATATATTCAGTCTATAGTTGTAAATAGAGAAATAGTAATACGACAAGAAGGTGGTGTATCATTAATTAACGGTGTAGTAACTTGACAGTTTATATATTCAGTCTATAGTTGTAAATAGAGAAATAGTAATACGACAAGAAGGTGGTGTATCATTAATTAACGGTGTGGTAACTTGACAGTTTATATATTCAGTCTATAGTTGTAAATAGAGAAATAGTAATACGACAAGAAAGAGGTTTATCATTAATTAACGGTGTAGTAACTTGACAGTTTATATATTCAGTCTATAGTTGAAAATAGAGAAAAGGAAATACAGACATGTAACACCATTATTAATCAAGAACAACTTAACAGCATTCAGTCTATACAATTACTTTGTTGTTATTTACAAAACCAGCAAGAATATGATTTACCGTTATTTTATCAAAAGCAACTAGACGGTTCATAGAGTTGCATTGTTGTAAATAGAGAAATGTCAATACAGACAAGAAGGTGATATACCATTATTATCAAAGACAACTTGAAGGTTCCTATATTTAGTCTATAGAGTTGCATTGTTGTAATGGTTGGTTAGCAGCCCCGTAAATAAATATATTTCCATTGTTCTAAATAGAGAAATGCCAATACGAATAAGAAGGTGAAATACCATTATTATCAAGAACAATTTAACGGTTCATATATTTAGTCTATAGGAATTCATTGTTGCAAATAGTAAAATAGCTATACGGACAAGTAGGTGAAATACCATTATTTACCTGTAACAACTTGACAGTTTATAGATTTAGTCTATAGAATTGTTGTAAATGGAGAAGTAGCAATACGGACAAGAAGGTGATGTACCATTATTTATCAAGAACAACTTGACGGTTCATATATTCAGCCTATATAGGATGCAAATTTTATACTTAATTCAGATATTCAGTCACCTTTTTGATGAGAAAATGGTAAAGGATCATTCGTACCTTCAAATATGTAAACAGTCTTTTTTATTTGAAATTCAAATTCCTGAATCATTAAGAGCAAATATCATTTGAAAAGCATTCACTTATAGCAAAACTCTAGCCAAATTTATATGCTCTAGAACGTTTTGTTATATTGTATATTTCTTTAAATGAATTTTTGGGTAAAATAAATATACAGAGTAGAATATCTCATGAGGGAAATGGTGAAATTATTAGATAATACTGGTTTCTTTTTGAGGTGGTCTTTCATTAGAGGTACAATTATCAAATAATACAATGTAATGCGGCTTATAATTGTAAAACGATGTTTGACAAAATTTTACCGCAAATGTTTATTTTAAACGAAAAATCTTAATTTATTTTAAAGAGAAATGACGACTATTTCTATCCTTAGGGATGAAGTATGAAAGGATGAATTGTGAAGGGTAATTATGAACGGAAAAATAAAAATTCCCATCCCTGGACACTTTTATTTTTCCGTTCATCATTACTCTTCACAATTCGTTTTTAATACTTCATCCCTAAGGATAGAAATAGTTGTTATTTCTCCTTAAAATAAATTACGATTTTCGCTAAAAAAGAAACCATTGCGGTAAAACTTGTCAAACGTCGTTTTACAATTATCATATAATTGCATATTCTATGTGGAATGCAAACCTTTTAGGCAGATACAGCTTTAGTCAATAGAAGATCTTTAAATGGTTCCAAAGTTTTCCTAAATATTCCAAATATTTGTGTGTTGATAATATTTTTCAGTGAACTAATATTCACACAGTAATTACATAGCAGGCAATTAACTACAGGGTTGCCGGGTTGAATTCTCTATTCTCACTCTTCTGTGAGAGTAATAAAATAGAATGTCACTTACAGCTCTGGGAAATTCCTACAATATATTAATTAAATAATTGATGTTTAACATGGTCCTAATTAAATATCAAGCTTGTTAACTACATTACTGAATACAGTTGAAGTTTGATTAGGCATAAATTTAATTTGTCATTTATAAATTGTATTCCCTCTATAATGAATTTGAGAGATAATCGTGCAAAATATTCCTAATATAGATTTTGTTATAAATAGTAATAATAAACTAAAATAATATTTATAAATAAAATTAGGTCAAAATAAAGAAATATTTATAAAGATATCTGTATGAACTGTCCAATTTTTACTTTATATTTTCGACTTCACATAGAATTGGTCAGTATTAATCTATATAAAATAAAAATTAATGTTTACTTATGCGTTATAGTGTTTGTTCCGCAAATATTTTCTCATTATTTGACTATCTTAATGAAACTTTGACACGTTTTTGAGTTGTTTCTGTAAGGAATCATTTTCATGCTATCTACCACCAATTGCGTCCCCATGCGCTGATGGCATTTCGAGTTGTTTCCGCAACTTTGTGGCCGAGTTTGAACGCATGAAGCAAAATTATGCGGATTTCCTGTTTTGAAAGCATTTTTAATACAGCCTAAAATCACACAAAATATAGTTTTGTAAATATATTGGTATATATAGTGACAGAGCAAGAAATAAGCATTATAATGATATATTACTTGGAAATATTTAAAAATAATTAATTGCAATTATCAACGATTGAATTTGGATTTATGAAATCGGCCATTAATTTTATATCGACCTAATAGTATATGCAAATTATTCTAATAACAGAGTAATTTGCATAATCTGGGCGTCTGTTTTAATAATGATGATAGTAAAAGAATTAATTTCTCTCATAATCACTACTACTACTGCTCTAAATAATACTATTAACTATTAATAAGACGTTGTTTTTAAAACAATATTAAAAATAACCATATTTTAGGTACACCGAGGGCAAAGACTACACTAAAGTTAGAACATTCTGAAGGAGCAACTATAGCAAAACGATATTATTCTATCATCCCAGTATTTACATAGTCAACTTGGCTACAGATCTTGGAAAACTCCTCTTTTTTACAAGAGTAAATCTGATCTTTAAATAATAATTAAAAGTTTAATGATAAAGTATAATTACAAGAGAATGAATCGCCAGACATCATCTTGTAGAAGGAACAAAGGTTAACGGAGACGAGTTACTTTTATTAATGCTGTAAATTCGGCAAGCTTTCGGACTTTTACGTCCTTCAACAGGTAACTTTCCAAGAAACTAGAAGATAATTTTCTTGGAAAGTTGCCTGTCGAAGGACGTTAAAGTCCGAAAGCTTGCCGAATTTACAGCATTAATATAAGAAACTCGTGTCGCCGTAAACTTTTATTCCTTCTTCAAAGTATATAAATACATATACTAGCCGAATGGCCCGGGCAACGCCCGGGTTTTACCCGACTGGACCCGGCTTCGCCTGGGTAGTGTTCGAGCGAGGTTTACTCATGAATGAATAGAGGCCCCAACTGTTTGTAAACTCAATGTAATGAATTTTCTTTCAGCAAAATGGAGATAAATTTTAAACAGCAATATAGAAAATGCTTGTAAAAAAATCTGAAATATAGGATCCATTTCACAAACACATCGAATGAATAGAGTGCTGTTTGGAGGAGTGGTCTAAACTGTTAATTTTTAAAAACCATGACCCGGGGTCATCGAATGCAGATTCAGACACTTTGTTCTGCAAAAAAAAAAAAATTGCCCCAATGGCTCCTGATTCTTGAAAAAGTCCAACCCCTCCAGTGAGTGCAAGTAACCAAACCGGGCTTTTATTCTTAAAAATTAAAAAAAATCTAATGATTAGTGTGAATAAAGGAAAATGGTCGGCACAACCTGAAAATTTCACTTTGTCCACTTCACTCTCGGCTGTCCAAGAAGAAACAGCCAGAGCAAACATTTTAAAGGGCACCTAATCCGGCATTTACATATCTAAATAGTTAAGCAACTTTTATAAATGTAATATATTTCTGCAATATTGAAATACCTGGACTTGGAAGAATTTTGTAGTTATTGTTGCAGTTTTAGAAAAGTGTGGGAAATTGGATATTTTAACAAAAGAATATAATTTTTAAAATGGTATATAAAATAAAAAGGAAAGTTGCATAATTTTCTAATAGTCAAGGGCAATTGTAAAAATACCAAAAAAGCAAGACCAAATAAAAAAATATATATATATGTGTGATGTTTCAGTAACAAAATGTTGCCATATAAAGACAAAATTACTGAATGTATTCAGTACCTTTGTCTGAAGATAGCCAAAATGTAACTGAAACCACACATAATGTAATTATTTGTATTCGGTCTTGCTTCCTTTTTTTTTTAATTATCCCTAGTACGCGTGGTACAGGCCATGATAACCATGGTGGGTAGGTAGCGACTGCTTTTACTGTAAGCGCACCACATGTCTACAAATGTGATACATTGCTACCAGCTAAATGCATTTTCACTATGGTGTGATTTCCACATGATGGATCTGTAGACACATTATAATCTCTCCAGAGCTTAAGGTAGCAAACAGTACTTTCACATTATATAAATATCAATGCCAAAATCCAGAGTTATGATAGCATGTTGCAATGTAATGTAGACCTGCAGGATGGGAAAAAGCAATATTATTTCCGGCTTTAATTTGAAAAGTATTATGAAACGTTAAAAATATAATCTTAACTTTTGAAGCATGAAAAAATGCTAACTTGATGTGTATCAATTTAGTCTAAAAACAAACAGCATGTAAAAGTAAGCACCAATCGAAAGCATTTTTTAGCTCTAACAGTGCTGCCCCCAGCGGTAAAAGACTTGAGCTAACGCTTCACGGGTTGGTAAAGTTTCTGTTAATATTACATTAACTTAACAATATTCCATGTCTTGCTAACACAAATTTTTAAAAATAATATGCATAAAAATATTGCAATTATAAAAATCATAAATGAAGCATCATTAAATTAAATGGGAGAGAAATGGTGTTCCAAAATTGTTTTTTGTTGTAAAACTTTGACCTTTATATTTTTACAAATTCTTAATGTACATAACCCAAACCAAATTGTCTATAAAATTCTGCAAACAAATATAATATTATAGAGGCATGAAAATACTAATGGTGTAAAAATCAGAACAGCAAAGTTATCCTGATAAATGCAATGAGCTATGATAAGGTGTGTTGCAGGCTAACAAAAACCTTAATTGAACCAGAAATGTTGATACCATAAAAATAAAAAAAATTCAAGAATATAGTTATGTAAATGAATTAAATGTGAAAAAATTAAAATAAAATAAAGTAAAAAAAGCTTTATTGATGAAACTACAGTAGAGCAATAATGATAACAAATTATTTACAAATTATGTATTTACAAAAGTCAAGCCTCCCAAAATCATTATTCGAAGAAATCTCTTTAAAAATTGTCAAAATCTAGATCAAAGCCCCCTGATAAACAATATTGCGTGTCTTGCTAAAAGTAGAACTAAAGACAAATAAATTTTTAGGGCTGGAAACACGGGAGCATGCTACATAGAGTTGCCCATGCGAGAAACAGGGAGACTCAAGATGCACACCAACTACTTGCAATGTTTGACCCTGAGATTTATTAATTGTCATAGCAAAGGCAACCATAACTGGGAATTGCAAGCGTTTAAACTTAAAAGGCAGATCATTTGGAATAATTGGTATTCTAGGAATAAGGGCCTCTTCCCCTCGAAAAGAGCCTGTTAAAATTCGAGCCTGGAGAACATTAGTGCCCATTTGAGTGATGCATAATCTAGTGCCATTGCAGAGACGGGGTGGATCAAGGTTTCGTATTAAAATTACTGGCACACCAACTTTTAGTACAATTTTGTGTGAAGGTGTACCAGACAATTCTAGTGAATTTAAAAATTCAGGGGGATACGACACAGATTCATCAGGATCAACCATTGTATCAATTGATCTATAGATTTTGCTTTCACCCGGGATTGAATTTAATATTGTATTATTTATTTCTAGCACAGTGCTATTTTTGGGGGCTAAAATAGTGCGGGCACATAACCATTCTTCAGATAAATAGTTTACACCTATATTAGGGAAAACTTTTTCATACAGACTTTCTGAAGATTCCACCACTTGGCAAAAAGTATTTGAAAACTGGATATTACCCTCGGAATCAGTTTCTAGTTGACCTTCTCCTATCTTTAAGAGTTCGTCTGCAAATTGTGCAGCAGTGGTATCATTATGGAGTTGAACTCTCATGTTGACTGTGAGGTGCATTTTCACAATATGGCTCCAAAGATAAGAAGACTTTAAACAGGCATTCAGCTCATCAGCAGGTGTACCTCTAGTGACTACTGGAAGAGTCTGTCGGAAATCACCGGCCAAAAGCACTACTAAACCACCCATGGGTTGTGGATCATCACGGATATCCTGTAATGTCCGATCAAGGGCTTCCAAGGCAATTTTATGGGCCATGGTGCACTCATCCCAAACCAGCAACTTACAGCTACGTAAGAGTGAAGCTTTATCACTATTTTTTCGTATATTGCAAACAGCAGTCTGGCCCTCTGCAAAAGTCAGAGGTAATTTCAGCACTGAATGTGCAGTTCTTCCGCCCGCAAGCAATGTTGCAGCTATTCCTGAGGAAGCCACAGCAATGGCAATATTTTGTTCCTTCCTAACCATTGCTAATAGAAGATTCAAAAGAAATGTTTTACCTGTTCCCCCCGGCGCATCTAAAAATATAATTATGGGTTGTGACAAATTAATTTTTGCTAAGACAGCATCAAAAACTCTTCTTTGTTCTGGCAAGAGTTTGGGCAGCATGGATGCAACATTGTCTTCAAGTTCTGCCGTATCAAACGCAAGTTCTCTCAAAATGTCAGAATTGGTAACATTTCTCCTGGGTGCTCCTAAGCCTAATTCCTGCAGTTTCTTCCCACATATAGATACGACACGATCCTCAATGTTTCATTATATATCAGATCATTATACCTGATGGAGGAATCGAGAAGCTGATAACGATGAAGAATATCACTTGCCATCTCATCTCTATAGGTAATCCATAACTGCTGAGGGTTCGAAATTGTGCACGTAGAAATTAATATATCAAATAATTGCCTTACTCTTGTAGGAGCCTGACAAAGAACGGCCTAATCCATTGTGACAACCCAATGGTTATCATTCTCCAATAATCCAAGAGCTGCGCATGTTTCTCTAAATGTTTCGTATTGACTGCCATTAACAATCTTCAAATATGCGAAGGAAGTTGGTCCCTTGATGTTATGTAGTAACATACGTAAACAAAAGCATTCAAAGTTACTGACATGCACAGCGTAAACCCGTCCAATAGTGTCTGATCTCTTCACTCCAGGCCGTCCTTCGACCAGCCTGCCTTGAACGCGCCTTCTCCATTCGTGGGCAGAAGAATTCCAAGTGTAGTATTGGGGAACATCTGGATAGAGCAGGGTCCTAGCAAAGGAATCAGTTTGGCATAATGAAAAAAATGCAGTCAGGGTTGTCCTTGGTGGATTACGCATTCGATGGGCAAGAGTGTTTTGATTGAAATATATCCGTTCGCCATTCTCAAGATGCACAGCTAAATGGATAACAGCTGGATGGCGTTGGTGTAAAGGGAAGTGAGAAGACGCCAAACAGCTTCATTGCTGCTTATGTATCTGGCACACTGATACATTCGCACCTCATTTTGAGGGTCAGGACCTCTACCTTCTCTGCGTAAATTAATAATAGCTTGATCACTGCCCTTATTGACATATTTGCAAATATATTTTATTGCCTTAACAGAACTACAGTTCTCAACATTGATATGTGCACAAAACATCTTCGATAGCAATGGAGAATAAGGCACCACCCAACGATTGTCAATTGTGACCTCTTCGCGTCCACGTATTCTAACCTTTGCAGTAAAGCCACCTGCTTCAGGTGCGCGTCTCCTATATAAAGGATAACCATTCTCATTAGTCTGGGTTTCCAGCAAAAACTGTTTTGGATATTTTTTAGAACAGCTACTATTCTTCATACAGGGGGACACAGGGTTGTACTCACCGCAAGGCCCATGTATCATATTCTTAACCACAATGTTATACAATAGCGGGTCTTGAATAGGATCTGGAAACTCAGCACATATAACAGAGTCTATCTGAGTGGGACGGAGCTTATTTGCTAGCCAAACTAATATGTGAGCATGAGGAAGTCCCCTTTTCTGCCATTCAACAGAATACATCCACGCAACTGTTGCTCCATACAATTGGCCTTTTGTTAGAGCCCCAATAAATTTAACTAATTTTTGCCGAAAAACCCGAGCTGTGATATCATGTCTATCCAGCTGTTTTTGTCCTGGTAGCAACGCTGCAGATAGCTCTTCCCAAGAGGGGTTACATGTAAAAGTAATAAAAAGATCTGGACGCCCAAATTTCCGAACATAACAAAAAGCATCCTGCGTATATTCTGCCAAATACCTGGGACTATTGACAAAACTTGATGGTAAAATGATCCTTTGACCCAAGCTATTAGGGTTAATATTTGCATCAGTTGACAGGGCATCGCGCAAATGAATATAACTCTCTGCACGCAAGTTTCTCTGGTGCAGCGTAATATAGCGCAAACGTTCACTTTCTACCTTAGCATACATATCGACCAGGAATTGATGAAAGAGCTGGCCAAATTGAACAATGACATTTGGACTATTTCGGCGAACCATAATAAAATAGCCATAAAAATCCATAGAAGACACTTTACTTGACAAAGGCTGTCTAGTGTTTGGGTCGATCTGAGGAATATGAAAAGAATATCCTTCTTGGCCTTTCCAGAAAATTAAAGAATATTGAAGGGCATCATAAAAGCGATGTGTGTCGCTAACATGTTGCAGCAAATTATCTCGCTGATGTAAAACAATGTCACGTGAGCCAAACTGATTACCAGCTAAGACAACCGCAACCTCATTAGCTGTAGGAGCATTATACCGTCTAGGATGTTGACCAGGAGGTGTCCGATCAGCATTTACAACAACTCTGTATGCATCACTGGGGAGATTTTCAAGTGCAGTTTTAAACTGTTGAACCAGTAGATTGTGTTGGTGCAACATGCGCTGCAAACCCTGTACAATATTACGACGTACTCCCTGTATCTGCTGGCATCTTCGATCATTCTGAATATCATCATCATCATCATTGCCCATAAAATAGATCTGAAGAAATCTACTTGGCTGGTTCTCAGATGGCATAAGTGAACCTATTCTGTGGTAGACCTGGCCTTGGATAGAAAATGTGGTTGGAAAAGTAACAGAGTGGGTTTGGTTTTCAGCTCCAAATGATGTCATTTGAAAGCAGGAATTATATTTGCGAATATTACGCAAAAAATGGACCGAATCAGAATTCTCTCCAGATAATAGGCTGCGAAGTGGCTCGGGAGGTAAGTCAATTAATGGCAAACGGACTTTCCCGTTTGAACAGCACATTCCAGAAGACTCATCTTTCCATCTTAAGGCCCCACAAAACCTGCATGTAGTGTCCATCATCCCAAGGGAAATTAAAGGGTGCTTAAAGTATTCAACAGCAACAGAATAATTAAAACCTGCATTTTCCATAGAAGACCAAACGCTGCTGAAAAAATTATTTGTTCTAGTATTCCTCCGAGTAGAAGAATATATTTCTGAATGCGCCTGTAAGCGAGAATGGATGGGATCAGGTGTCTCTAACGACCGCACAGCGGCTTGACGCGCGGACTGTGCACGCAATCTTCGAATATTCTGTCCTCTGGTTTCGCGCAGTCTGTAAGCATGCTGAACCCTAGAGCTATTGGAACGTCGAGAAAGATTGCTTCTCCTATGGCTTGGCATACCTACAAACACAAAGCATTAGTAAAAATAAAAATAAGGATAACTGAAAAATGTAAAACATCAAGGGCTGAGAATGAAGAAAAAATTGAAAATAGTGTATTAAAATAAGCTCGACGCATGACTAAGGCCAAAATAAAAAAAAATGCATAGAAATAATCTGAAAGGAGGGGAAAAATGCATAAAACTCAGTGAAAACGTAAAAAAACTGATTAAAAAAATCAAATGGAAGAAGACGTAAAAAAAAGTATAATTTGCTGAAAAAATATGCACAATAAATATGAGTAGAACATATATAGATATATATGAGCAGCTACATATTAGGAAGCAGATAAATATAAATACTACCTAAACAAATGACAGCAAAACAAAAAAAAAAGACAATGGAAGAAGGCCTAAAAAAAAGTCTAATTTGGTTGAAAAAACTGCCCAATAAATTGAGCCTACCCCTAAAAAAAGCAGTTATTAAAAATGCATAGAAGCTGCTTACAATATAAATGCTAATAAGTATAAAACTATTGCATGGAACAAACATATATAGTAAAATATATGTAGCAAGCTATACAGAAAAAAACATAATTAGAAATTCGAAAAATATTTCTAAACAATAGTCTAAGAGTCTAAGAGAATCAAACAGTATACCTTATCTAAAAAAACGTAGTAGCAATTAAATTAGAAAAATATTTCTAAACAATAATATTTCCAAAGATTTTAAATAATATAAATATATATAATCTTACCTTTCGAAAAATGAAGCGTGTAATAACAAAATAAGTGCAAAGCTATTAACCAATCACAATCAAGTTCGTCGCGACCAGTGCGGCGCCAAGCAGCAAAAGGCGGGAACTAATTCATTTCAGTCAAATAATTTTTTAAAAAAGTACATTAACCTTTGTAGTTTTTTGAATAGCCTATATGTTAAACGAAATCTTCAGCTACCTACATGCGAAATTCCATAATGATTGAGTCAGTAGATTTTGCGTGATGCGATAACAAACATCGATTTCGCATTTCATTTTTATAGATATAAGGATATATATATTGTATATAGAAATGCGTGTGTCTTTAAGAGACAATCCTATTCAAAGTTTAATCTTCAAAAACGATGCTATACGTGGGGTATATTGGTTTGCTAAATTGCTCTAAATGACGATAAGCTCCCTCAACTACAGAAACTAAGTAATATATAAGTAATATGGGTAAATATTGGGATGCTACCAATATTTGTACAAAGCAAACTTCTTGTGCTCCCAGATGCCTTTTTTTTCAAAATAACTTTACTAGGTGCCGCTCAAAAAGAGAATTCTAGCTTTTGTTATTTACAATGAATAATATATACGAACAGGTTCTTCACAGAAAAAAAAAGTCCAATGTGGGATTCGATCCCAGTTCATGGCTGTCGGAATACGACTGTTTATATCGCTGGCCAACAACCTCTTAGTTTTAAAAGATATCAAAAATTTTTTTGTGAATAGCTAATTGTGATTCTAGGGATATATTTGATTTTAAGGGTGACTCTTGTGTATAAATTCAAATGAACTTTACCCAATATGATACTTCTCAGTTAACATTCTTAATATAGTAAAGTTCATCAACATTATTTTGAAAGGTTTTCAATAATATTTCTTAATAATTATTATAAAGAGAGATACAGTCATGGACTTAAAGAATTGGAAAGTCTAGATATCGCCAGTGGTCTTTTTATATATATATATTTTTTTTGGAGGAGACAGAGGCAATTTTGTTCACACTTGGTTATCTCGTGTGTCTTCAATAAAGATCACTATGTATCATATATTTTTCAGAGTTATTGTCTGAATCCCGATATTGTTGCATCATGATTAATGCGCCTATTTTTAAAATTATTTATAATATTATTTTTAATATATTTAAAATTTAAATTATAAATTTATTTATTTTTATAAAACAGATTATTAATATAAGATATTATGTACTATAAAACATTTATATTTTCATACACTAAATACCCTACATGCTTTAAACTTTGATGTGGTAAATAAAGGGAGATTCTAGGTGCTACCTAAATTTATAGTTGTCTTATTATTGACTGGTTTAACCTTGTAAGATGGTTGAGACACGTTCTGGAAAGATGCAAGACACGTCTGAGGAGAGACTCAAGACTGAAGAATCTGCCAAACCGCAGCCCAGTGCAACAATTGGTAGAGATGCAAGTGCCGACCCAGTTGTTTTGAACCCCAACATAGACATCCCCAAATATGATGGAACAGAAGACCCTCGCCCATGGATTGAGTCCCTTGAAGAAATTGGCTTCCCGTACCACTGGGCAGAATATATTATTTCTCGCTATGCAGCCATGAACATGATTGGTAGCGCCAAAACCTGGCTGGACCTACACAAGATAAGTTTTACCAGCTGGGAACATTTCAAGAGCCGCCTATTTCAGGATTTTGGCTCAGACGCCAACAAAGAAGAATTGAAGATGAGGCTGAACAGAATGCAGCAGTGGAATGAACCTGCAATCAGGTTTGCAGAGGATATCCTGGTTCTGTGCAACAAGGTCGACCCCCAAATGGAAGAAGAGAATAAAATAAATTGGGTTATTGGAGGGTTAAAGAAAGAATACTCTTTTGCCCTCTACTTAAACCCTCCTAAGAATACCAACGAACTCCTAAGATTGTGCAAAAAGATGGATTTGTTTGAAAATAATTATCAAGAACGTATAGAAAAATCAAAGGTTCTATATAATGGACCACGCTCTCCTCGTTCCCACCATCAAGAGCAATGGAAGAACGCTCCGTCGTTCAGAAGACCAGACCAGAACACCTCCAAGCCCCAGGCCCCCGTTCCGAGGTACTACCAGAACACCCCCAAGCCCCAGGCCCCCGCTCCGAGGTACTACCAGAACAAGCCGCTGCCCCAGGTATCTGCCCCTAGACGATTTTACACTCCCATTCCTGAGCCAAAACCGGTCTACCCAAGGAAAACCTACAATAAGAGTCCAGATTCAAACAGGAACAGGACAGAAGACGGGAGACCAATATGTTTCAAGTGTAACAAGCCAGGACACGTAGCGCGGTATTGCAGAGTCAAGTTTGTGAGGATCGTAGAAGAGGACCCCTCAGTTTCCCAAGACAAGAGCCAAGAAAATCTTCAAATGGACGAAAGGAAAGATTATACACGGCCTCGCCTCTATGCGGATGTTTGTAATGACACACAAATGAATATTCCTACACGGAATAGATATTCCGTGTTGGAAGATTTAAACTAAGTGTCGCGCCTGATTCCTTCAATCAAAGCAAGTCGACCATAAATGGAATTAGAAAGTTGGACCCTAGGTACAAAATTAATATTAATGTGGACAAGATAGGGTTATGCGAAGCTTTGATTGATACAGGCGCCGATCTTTCAGTGGTCGACCTAAGAACAGCACTTTTTGCTAGCCGTGAAATAAATAGTCTCACTAAAACGTGTTCAGGACCCGATGGAAAAAAATTAGATATGGTAGGTAGCATTATTTTAGATTTAAAAATTGATGACACTGAATTATCCCACGAATTTGTAGTAATGGACGCGCATCTACGAACTCTTATTCTTGGACGAGATTTCCTTAAAAAAATGAATGCTAAAATTGATTGTAAACGAGAAACAATAAAATATAATTTGATGAGTAATCATGACGTAAGCAATTATGATCTAAAAAAAAATAAAGAGCACTACAGATACCGTTATACCTAAACTATCTATTAAATTGATTAGGGCCTCAATAGAAGCAGAGGATGGCGAATATGTCATCGAAGAGAACAACAGAATGACTCAAACAAATGGTCTTCGATTGGCAAGAAGTTTGCTTACTGTCACGGATAAGAAAACCCATATCTGGATAACGAACCCTTATCCTCGACCTTTAAAAATCATGAAAGACCAAACATTGGCTTATGGAAGTCTTCCTGCAGGGGTAAATTTTATAGAGAATAAAGAGAAGCAGAATGAAAATGACGAAATACAATTTCAAATAAACAAAAATTTAACATTTAAAGAAAAAGAGAGGTTAAAACAAATTTTGGCCAAGTATACTGATTTGTTCTCATCGAGGTTAGGTAGGACCAGTTTGGCAAAACATCAGATTCATACAGAAGACGCAAAACCAATAAAGCACAAGCCTTACCGGGTAAGTGCTAAGGAACGAACCATCATAAAGGATCAAATAGACGAGATGCTCGAAGAAGGAATAATTAGACAATCTTCAAGTCCCTGGTCCTTTCCCGTTATATTGGTCAAAAAACGAGATGGCAAATACAGATTTTGTGTGGACTACAGGAAATTAAATGAAGTAACAGTGAAGGATGTTTATCCAATCCCAAGAATTGATGATGTAATGGATACTCTCCAAGGATCCAAGTACTTCTCAGCAATAGATCTCAAATCGGGATATTGGCAAGTCGAAATTGAAGAGAGAGACAAAGAGAAGACGGCTTTCACTACTGCACATGGGTTATATGAATTCAACGTAATGCCCTTCGGTCTATGCAACGCCCCTGCCACTTTTGAGAGGAACATGGACAATGTCCTCGGAAATCTGAGATGGCAGATTTGCCTTTGCTACCTGGACGATGTAATTATATACAGCTCGGACTTTCCAACCCACATTAAAAGACTTGAAGCTGTCCTCAGATGCTTCAGCGAATCTAATTTAAAACTGAACGCCAAGAAATGCAGATTTGCTTTCGAGGAACTTGAGATCCTTGGACATATAACCAACCAAGAGGGTATAAAACCTGCCGAATATAATATCAAAGCCGTTAGAGATTTTCCTCAGCCCAAGAAGGCCAAAGAAGTGCAATTATTCCTAGGAATGTGCTCATATTATAGAAAATTTATTAAAGATTTCTCATTAATCGCTGACCCATTGACCAGTCTCATCAGAAAAATGTGCAATTTATCTGGACAGGAAAACAGGAAGAAGCGTTCCAAAACCTTAAAAAAGCTCTTATGAATCCGCCAATTTTAGGCCACTTTGATCCAAATGCAGCCACCTGCATTCACACAGATGCCTCTAACATCGGCTTAGGCGCAACACTAATTCAAAATATCGGTGGCGAAGAGAAGGTAATATCATATTTGAGCCGAACCCTAAGTAAACCTGAGCAAAATTATTCAACCACCGAAAAGGAATGTTTAGCTGTAGTGTGGTCGATATCAAAATTACGGCCCTATTTATATGGAAGGCACTTTAAAATCGTAACTGATCATCACGCACTATGCTGGCTTAAGAATTTAAAAGATCCGACCGGCCGATTAGCACGATGGGCACTGAAGATTCAGGAATATAATTTCGAAATTATACACAAATCGGGAAAAAAACATCTGGACGCTGATGGTCTATCTAGAGGACCCTTACCAGAAAACGAATGGGACGAGGATTATGAAAGACTATTTTTGAATCAAATAATAGACGAAAAGGATGATTTTATTGAGAATATTAAGGAGAACCTTAGTGGAAACAAGCGTTCAATTACACAGAACTTTAAAGAAGAAAATGGGTGTCTCTACAAGAAAAATCCAAATCCTGAAGGCAGAGAATGGTTGCTGGTAGTGCCAAAGAAGAGAAGGAAAGAAATCATGAGTGAATACCACAACCATATGCTGAATGGCCATCTGGGCGTCGCCAGAACCACATACCGATTGAAGAATAAATACTATTGGCCTTCCATGCTGAAAGATGTTTCCGAATTTGTAAAAACGTGCCATCTTTGCCAAAGTCGGAAAGGTTAAAATCAGTTGCCATCTGGACTTCTACAACCTATTCCCCCAGCTAACTACCCTTTTGAAAGAATCGGAATTGACTTTGTTGGCCCCTTGCCATCAACGAAAAGAAGAAGGAAATGGATCATTGTGTTGACGGGTTATTATACCAAGTATGCTGAAACAAAGGCAGTACCAGAAGCGAAAGTGAAAGAAGTCTCTACATTTTTAATCGAACATATATTTTTACGTCACGGGGCTCCAAGATTTCTTATCAGCGACAGAGGTTCACAATTCACTAGCAATTTGATGAAGGAGGTTATGAAAATGTGCAAAGTTAAACATTGCTTCACAACGAGCTACCACCCCCAGACTAACGGACTAACGGAACGGCTAAATAGAACTTTAATCAATATGATCAGCATGTATGTGAATACGGATCAGAAGAACTGGGACGAAATCCTTCCTTTTATCACCCACGCATATAATACCACAATTCAAGAAACCACAGGCTACTCTCCATTTTTCCTGTTGTTTGGGAGGGAACCCATGTCCCTCTTAGACGACGAGAATATCCCAACGGACAGTAACATGGACGATTACGACGAATATATAGAAAACTACTTAGATAAAATAGCAAGGACGAGACAGGTAGTCATTAACAACACAGAGAAGACTCAGGAAAGAATGAAAAGAAACTATGACAAAAAACACAACGAGAGAATCTATGAACCAGGACATTTAGTGGCAGTTTGGACACCAGTCAGGAAAATCGGAAAATGTGAAAAACTATTGAGAAAATATTTTGGGCCATATCGAATATTAAAGAAGCTGTCCAACGTAAATTACTTAATTGAGCCGAAAGATAATCCTGGCCAAGACCCATTGATTGTCCATGTCTCAAGACTCAAACCCTATTTTGAAAGAATTGATGAGGTCACTCACGAGGACGTGACGACCTCTGGAGAGGGGGAAGTGTTGCATCATGATTAATGCGCCTATTTTTAAAATTATTTATAATATTATTTTTAATATATTTAAAATTTAAATTATAAATTTATTTATTTTTATAAAACAGATTATTAATATAAAATATTATGTATTATAAAACATTTATATTTTGATACACTAAATACCCTACATGCTTTAAACTTTGATGTGGTAAATAAAGGGAGATTCTAGGTGCTACCTAAATTTATAGTTGTCTTATTATTGACTGGTTTAACCTTGTAAGATGGTTGAGACACGTTCTGGAAAGATGCAAGACACGTCTGAGGAGAGACTCAAGACTGAAGAATCTGCCAAACCGCAGCCCAGTGCAACAATATACATGCCAAGAGTTACAACTTTCTTAAGTTTTGTCAATAAGTATATTTATATATATTAAAAACAAAAGAGGCATATCCTGACCAGGTTCACATGAGCATTTCTAGATGGCAGAGCGCCATCTAGTGGAGCAAAAATAAACTAAACGTTTATTTAACCTGTTCTCTGATATTTGGCCAACCCAATTCTTGATAAATCAAGAAAAGTCAATCAATTATTGTTTTTTCATATATATATATATGTTAATATTAATTATGTTAAACAATATAATAAAATGACGACGTAATCCATCAGCAATTTTCAGTTAGTTGCATGATCAGAGGATGCTTCTTTTGGGTTTAGAATATCAATTTGTTGAGAAAAGGTTTATTTCATTATTTGAGGAAATGTCTAATTGTTCTTTCTTTCCTTCACATGATCTTTTTTGAAGATTTCTTATTCTATCATAATCTGTCTTTGTATTTTCTATATATATTTGCTATTCATCTTCCTTTTATAAACTTCATCTTGCTGAAGCCTGTGTGGTCGTTAAAGAGACATATTCGAAAAGAGGCATTTTGCTATCAATTCTCAAAATGAAGCAGTGGAAACATTATATTGTTAATATTAACAAATAAAATTAATTGCACCACACACAAAAGCGTTCATTAAGGTATATAGCCTTATACAAGAATTCTCCATGGATTCTGCAAAAGAAAAGAGTAGAAGTAAAGGTTATATTTACACATGCTGATAAATTTAATTGAATATCATCTGCAGGATAGAATTACCAAGCATTTTATTTGATGTTAACTCTTATTCTATTGGCAATATAATGAAGAATATTTTCTCTTGTAGAAGGGCTTTCATGCCCGAAAGCTAGGGAGATTTTTGAATAATAATTTTTAAAAAAGAAACTTTTCCCTAAAGCCCTTATGTTTTAACTTGAATTTCCAAATTTTACAAATACTTCCTTTTAAAAAGGGAGGGTCTTGGTACTTCTCAAAAGTGGTCATGATAGGTCGTTATGAAGATACTTATTTTCAAAGAGGCATTATACTTAGTATTCTTGGAAAGGCCATATTCAATTGATGATATTAACAGGGAAATAGATGTGATTGCATCACTAACAAATTGGCCATATTTGGCTGCTATGGTACGACCACTGATGTTATCCATCCATCTCTATAAAAGCTAATTGTAGAAGCTGGAAGAATGGCAGATGAGCAGTCTCTGGAACACTTCCAAATCACATTAGAGTGGAACATTTCTCTCGTGGAATTGCCACCGCCGCTCTTTTTCATTCGTGAAATAGTTTCTACGCCAGAACTGTGGATGTCTACGTCTTAGGTGAAAGAAATCATTTAGGTTTATCCAAAGGTATATGTTTGCGAGCCTTCACTCGCCTCGCTGTCTGCGAATCTTGCGATGATATCATATGAGCTACATCGATTTAGCTGGAATTTGGCAGATACGTGTGTAATAACGATTTTTAAAATTATCCATAGTATATGTGGTACAGGCCATGATAATCATGGTGGGTAATTGGCGACTGCTTTTACTGTAAATGCACCACATGTCTACACATGTGAAAAACAGTTCGACTTTTGCACTTAAAAATGTATCAGAGCACCCTTTTGTTTACTTGCACTTGCTGGTGGGGTTGGAATTTTTAGAATCGGGGACCATCGGAGAATTTTTTTTAATAGAAAAAAGTGACCAATGCGGGATTCGATCCCGGGTTGTATCGGTCGAAGACCACCCTTCCACCGACCCTTGATGACGCAAGTATATGGAATTATTACTTATCGAGAAAATTAGGGAAAACTTTCAAAATAACCTTAGCACTCTCAACATATTGTCGTAGAGAGATCAATAAAACAAGGGTAAATTTCGGGATAATTAATTTATTATAAAGAAAATTTACCCCTACTAGCTCTCTAATAAAATAATCTACAAGAGACATTAATAGGGAGAGAGATAATATCACAACTTATCCCAAGGTAAAGATAACAATAATGAGAGTGGTCAGCCTCCGGGGCGTCCCGTTTTCCTTATTTACCGATAAGATTCCGAGAACCCCTCACACCTGTCCCCCCGGAGTCTAGTGATGATTGACAGGTGTCCCATGGAGCTTCTTGTGATCGGAGTTGTAGAGCTACTTCACAATATTTTAAACCTTTACCATATTTTTTTATTTATTTATTTAATGATAGAGAGAGAGAGAGAGTAATATACATATGTGTATGTTCGCCAATTTAATCTACCAGACCGCTTTGTAGAGCTCTAATCCTGTATTGGGTCTGCTTATATATACTATGAATAAAGAACTCTTATGTATGTTATTTAAGTAAACTATGGACATAAGTCTTTAGGGCAGTAGAATTACATATAAGTATTTTCATCGAGAAATTCTCTTCTGCAAACAATAAGGACAAGGCCAGTTAGGCATATTTCAACTCAAAGGAAATAACGGGCCATCTATACATAAGAAATAAAATCACTAAGCACGAAATTTTCTTCTACAAATAATACAAACTTCAACTTTTTCATCGCAGTAAGGACAGTAGTGTATTATTTGTAAAATAAACATTCGTGGTTAGTGATTTTATTTCTTAGGTGAAGATGGCGCGATATTGCCTTATATTTAATACTAGCCGAATGACCCGGGCAACGCCCGTGTTTTACCCGATTGAATGTTTTGATTCAAATACTTTCTGATACAATTATAAATTGGCGCCTTAAATAAATGCATATATTAGTTAATAACTATAGCCTATGTGCTTTATCTGTCTATGTACTGTTGGCTTCCGTAGGCGTCTCTTACTGAGAAAAAGAAAGAGAGGATTCCATTTAGTTATTAACTAATATATGCATTTATTTAAGGAGCGACCCGCTCCAACACAATAGTTACAAAAACCAAAAAGCGAGTGGGGGGGGAGGCAAAGTGTCTCGCGCAGTGGCGGCGCCATCGTAGCGAACCAATAGGAGAGCGCCATTCCAAAAAAAAGCAAACGGTGACAGAGATGAAGAACGCATGACGCTCGTAACTGTATATAGAATCAGCAGCTCACGCCTGCCCTATCTAATAACCACTAGCCAACCAACAATCCAACAAGGCCGCGCTATTTAGGCACAGATGTCAATTAACATAGGCAAATACTGAATGCTATGCAAATCACAAGAGTATTCTAACGTATAAATATCTGGAATTGTCACTTTCAACATTATTTCCAGAGGGATTTGAAGAAGAAAAAAAGTGGAATTTTTAGGTCAAATTAATTTCATGTAGCATGTAATGAATGATTGAATTTGGAATGCAAAACGTATAGAAATAGCCGAATGAATAATTATTCTGATCTTTTATCGCATATGTAATAGATAGGCTGTATATCCATGCCAAGTTTCCTCCTATTTCTTCTGAGTATAACACTTGAGTTTTCTACAAGAAAAATCACAAGACGACGTGAAGAGTGTCTTCCATTTATATAGACAGCTGTACAAACTTTCTCCCTGGATGTACCCGTAGAAGGACGACTTACCCAGAAGTTACCGTTCTATAACTGGAAAAACTCTTTTCCTCATCTTGATGTTTTTCTTTCATTACCCAATCGAGATATTAATTTCTACCCGTGTATTAGAGTTATAAAAACAATTTGAAATGAAGGCGATAAAAACGTGGTGATTTTCTTTTAATGGTAAAAAAAAAAACAAGCTTTCAAGCAAGAATGCCCTTCTTCAGGTTACAACTTGGCAATATTTTAAAACTATGGACATGAAAGATAGCCAAATACAGTAGGTAAATAGTTCAGCTGGGGGGATTGGCGAGGGAAAATACGGAGTATTGGGGTGGTAGGTCGATTTTTCGGTTGAAACTGGGCGTGCAGTGCGAGACCAAAGATTCAAGGACTAGGCGCTGATACTTGTTCCCGACGCCCTTGTAAACGCATACAGCGCTGTCCAAATTGAACGAGTGGCGAAATTCTGTGATGTGTTGGCATAAGAGAGACTTGCGGTCATTGGTGCGTATGTTGCGGCTGTGTTCAGATAATCTGGTGCAGATAGATCGAGAAGAAAACTGTTAAAGACACATTTCTGGAATAGTTATCACGCCCGATGTACATTTTTATTTATTTATTAATTAATCAACCAGGCGCGATATTGAAATAGTTGTGTCTATTACAGAAGAAACAAACAAACAGGTTTTCAATTATTTTGTATATACAGGGTGATCCAAAAGTCCCGCACAACTTTAAAAATTAATAACTCCGCGAATATTCGCCCTAGAGCAATGCGGTAAACACCATTGTGTTCAGGATGCAATGGGATTTTTTATGGCAAATAATGTAAAATTCGCAATTGATTTTAGTTACAATTTTATTCGCCAGATGGCGCTCTACCAGAATCAGAGATTCAGCGGCCAAATTGTTTGATAAATTGAAAAATATAACTGATCGACACGTATTTTTCCTTTTTGAATACCAGGAAAGAACCCTAATAATATCAAATAACAAATTAATAAAACACCACTTCGCCAAAAGTATGAAGAATTGGTTAACGATTTTCAAATACAATCAGAGATATGTAAAATAGGTAAATGCAAATTAAAACATGTAGCAAAAAGAAAATTGATATTTTAGATACGGTTTGTTTCCGAAGATAATAAATTTCTAATGTTTTTAATTCAACTCTCACTCAGTATCGAGTATATTTATTTTAATTCATTTGAAAAATATGTATCTATCTCTGATAATTTATTTTACTCTGGAATGCCGTTGTTGTTGTCGTGTCCAATAAAGAGCCTCAGATGTACCATGCATCTCCATCACATCAGCAGCAATGTCCACTATCTTGGGTGTGTAAAGCTGCTGCTCTGGGTCCATGTCAAATTTCTGCAAGGCTGCGGCCATTGCTGGCTATGAGAATATGTGGGTAGGTGTAAGTTCCACACCAGGACAATTGTTGCATGCCCTATAGGTTCTTGTGCCATCTGGCTGTATTGTCATTCCTTTATAGTGTTTTGTTCTATGTCTTGTTATAGTTTTTGTCATTTTTCTCTCAGAGTTTATTTCGCATTTTGATCTTTTCTTATTTTTTTGTTTAATTATCTTGTATTCTGACAAAGAATCAGCGTCAAATAATGACATTTGTTCTTTCCTTTGGCTCAACTTTCTGGCTTCCTTTGCCAATTCAAATGCCATTTCATTACCCCCGATCCCAGCACGGGCAGGGATCCAATGTAGAATGCAGTTATTCTCCAATGGTTCCAGTTGGGTAAGTAACGAGTGTATTTTCTGTGTGAATTTAGTATTGCCCTTCTGAATTGCTTCTAGAGCGGATATGGAGTCGCTGTATATTAAAATTCCTTCTGCTTGAAGCAGGGATGGTTGGTTAAGGCATACATCAAGGGCTTTCCAGATAGCTGTCAGTTCACAAGTGAAGTTTGACGAAATCTGTCCTGCTCCTTCTTTGATTTTGATGTTTGTTCCATCTTGCAGTATTATGTTAATTCCGGCCCCTCCATTACTCAGGGTAAGGTCTGAAGATCCATCTGTATATGCTGTTAAAGGGCGTGGCCTAGCATTTTTAATCAATAATTTGTACTATGAGGACATAGCCGTTAATATTCCAAACACATTAGACCTCGAAACCCAAGGTATCAAAGTCTACCTCAATCAAAACAAAGCCATCAACATATACAATATGTATCACCCTCCAAACGATACATTTATTGACGATGGAACAATGGCTCAATTTCTTACAGACAACACTATTATTTTAGGTGACCTTAATGCCAAACATCAACTATGTGATGTTCTACGCCAAACCCAAGAGGCAAAATACTATCAAACATATTTGACGACAATGCCTTCATGTGCTTAAATGATGGGAATCCTACCCATCATTCCTACAGCTATAATACTTCACAAGCCCTTGATATAAGTTTTTACTATCCTGACATTTTCCACAAATGCAAATAGCAAATATTAAAAGGTTTTGAAAGTGATCATTTGCCTAATTTGATAGAAATTAGCACCAAGACCAAAACTAGCTCAATTAAGAAAAATTATGGAACTTCAAAAAGGCTAATATGATATCTTTCGAAAACACCATTATTAAAGCAGCCAAAGTGTCAATACCAAGAGGTTATATTAAGAAACGGATTCCAAATTTTACACACCAGGCAAAAATTATTGAAACACTTATAACTAAAAGAAATGAACTACAAAAAAGTGCACCCAAAACCAAACAAATTGTAGAACTGAACTGAACATTGTGATTACAAAAATAAAAAGATTATACGTAAGTGTGAAAAGGGGAAAATGGAAACAAACTTGTGAAAACCTGAACCCAAGAAACCCAAATACAAAACTTTGGAATTTGGCAAAACAAATTGACAGAGTCCAGCCACAAACTGAAAACACAAATATGATTGAGAATACAGATGGTACACCAGCAACTAATGACAAAATTGCTGCCAATCTTTTAGCTAATTCATATCAAATAAGTAGTAAAATCAAGGTTGAAAAAAGGCCCGAAAGATTATTCATGACTGTAAAAATGTCACCAGCACTCATAATATTTTCCATGAAAAAAATCAATATGACAGAGCTAGATTATGCATTAGAAAACACTGACCTAAACAAGACTCCTGGGCCAGATGGAATCCATGGCCGAATGATATCAAACTTGGGCAAAATTGGCAAAGAAAGACTTCTTAATATTTTCAATATCTACTGGAAAACTGGAAAATTGCCTCAAGACTGTAAAAATGCAACAATAATTCCCATTAAAAAACTTGACAAATCTGCTGATGACCCAAAAAACTACCGACCTATCTCCCTCACAAATATTTGCTGCAAATTAATGGAAAAAATTATATTCAGACGACTCACCTACCACCCCGACACAAGAAATCTCTTACCAGAAGAACAATATGGATTTAGGAAAGGACATGGGACAATAGTCCAACTCTTATTTTTCACACAAAAGGTAAAAGATGCACAAAACAAAAAGCCAACTAACCACACCATAGCTGCTTTTTAGACCTTACACAAGCTTTTGATAAGGGGTATGGAAAAACAAGTTAATTACAAAATTATACAAACATTTCAAAATTGATGGAAAGCTATCACTTGGATAAATGATTCCCTTAAAAATATATACATCAGGGTCAAATATAATGGCACTCTATCTAAAACCTTCAAATTGTACCAAGGATTACCACAAGGATCAGTCCATAGCCCAACTCTCTTCACCCTATTTATTGCAGGCATAGAAGAAAAAATTTCACATAAAACCAATATTGGACTTTTCGCTGATGACATTATTCTATGGAGCAGCAACACTAACTGGAAAAAAGCTGAAAGAGATTTGAACAAGACTATTCTCCACCTAGAAAAATTTGCTAATAAACATAAATTAGAATTTAACCCCCAAAAATCTGAAACCTGTCTTTTTACTACCGATAAGAAACTATACAAAATAAGACCAAATATTATTCTGAAAGAACAACAATTGCAATATAATAAACATTCTAAATATCTCGGCTACACCCTGGATCCAGAAATTAACTCCAGTAAACATATTGAAGGAGTTGTTAGAAAAGGAAGAGACCGACTAAAAATCTTGAAATATATTTCAGGAAGAGTGGAGAGCTGAAGCAACAACACTAAAATTAACTTACACATCTCTAATGAGACCTATCTTGGAATATGGATATCAAATCTATGGTACAGCATCTGAAACAAATATAAAAACACTGGAAAGGATACAACTAAATGCACCTAGAATTATTACAGGTCTTCGAAATACCTGCCCTAATAATATTGTACTTTGCGAGGCAGACATTATGCCCTTAAAGGATAGAATAAGCTACAATCTGCCAAAATATATAAACAAAATCAAGAGTTATGAAAATAAAAACAGAACATTCAATTACCTACTTATTTGGGAACCCAATATAAGACTCAAAAAAGAAGGTTCTCTCCACCTGGCCAAAAGAAATGGATTTTTAAAATATAAAGTGGAAAAAATATTATTTAGCTGAAAAAATATCTACATGCGAACCACTAACAAAATGTTATTTTTAATGCCACTTTAAACGAACCCACCAACAAACAATACCAAAATCCAGAATACTTAAAACAATTATCATTTGAAATAATTAATAAAATTCCTAAAAATGCAATAACTATCTATACCGATGGTAGCAGAGACGAGTTGGGACACACTGGCAGTGGCTCTCTCATTAAAACCACAAATGGCAATGAGAAAATGAACAGAAGAAACCCAGATTTTTGCTCAATCTTCAGATCAGAACTTATAGCCATCTATGAAGTCTTAAAATCCATCAGAAATACTAAACATCACGATATATAGATTCTTACTCATAGTAGAAGTGCCATACAACACTTGAGTCACACAGGGGTACTTAGAGACAAAGTAAGCAGGAACATAATATGGTTATCTCCAAAAACTCTCAATACCTCAAAAATTCACCTTCAATGGATACCCTTACATGTTAGCATTGAAGGCAATGAAGCTGCTGATGCGCTAGCGAAAAAAAGGCACAAAAGAACCCTTGTTACAGAAAAATAAACTTACTTTTAAAGAAATAGAAACAGTAGCCAAAATAAACAAGAACTGGAGGATCCCACCTAAGCACAGTTGGTACACCCTAGAAGCAGGTGGCCACCCAGACCTTTCAGTCCACAAGCCGGCATGCGAAGCATGCCCTTCGCTGCTATTCTGTTCAACTCATAAGCCAAGTAACGGTATCCAAGCTAGTGCTTGGTCACTGGGGTCCTCAGTGATCAACCTCTAAAGCATCCTGCCTTAGCGATCCTGTCTGCGAACTCATTACCTTCGTTGAAGCTGTGTCTCCTAAACCAAGGGAGCTCCGGAGCCCGCGTCATCATCTCCAGCTCCTGGATTATTTGATGCGCGAGTTGCCCTTTCTCCAGATTGATAACGACGAGGGCCGACATACAATCTGAATAGAGGCGGTCCGGGCTGAAGTTCTTCTCGGCACACACTCTGAGGGCTACCCTGATCGCAACCAGCTCGGCTGAAAAGACCAATTCGTCCACTCTGAGTGTTAAACCTTCTTGGAAGATCAGCTCTCCATTAGTGTATATCACTACCCCAGCTCCAGTATTGGTTCCAGACTTACTACCATCAGTGAAAACCTCCGTGCCAATCCCCGTCGGCCCTCTAGGACTCCAATTCCACTTTGGCAACCACTGCGGAGGCTTCCTTGTGTCCCTCTTCGATCCCAGGGCCCCCGCTTAAAGTCCCAGGGCATATTCCCTTTTCTCCCAGATCTTCTGTCTGATGGTCTCCTCCTCTAGTTTCAATCCCAGGGGAATAAACCCAGCGAGGACCAAAAAGGCCTCACTGCTGGTAGTGCGATATCCCCCTGTGATTCTGAGTGCCGCTGTCCTCTGCACTCTCTCTAGAGTTGTTGCCACCTTCTGATCCCTGTTTCGGCGCCTAAAGCCCCGGAAGCATATAGCAAGATTGGCTCGACACAGGAGAGGCAGAGGTTTCTAAAAATAGTACCCTCCTTCTCTCCCCCCCCCCCCCTGTTGAGAGCCAACCAGGACAGGCCTGCACAACGCCTCCCTGCCTCTCGCCACCATCTCCTCCGCCTGGTATTGCCAACCCATCTTGTCATCAATGACCACCCCCAGGATGGTCATCCTATTGACCAACGCTACCCTCCGTCCTTCCATCCGGATAGCCGGCTTGTGTTCCCATTTGATCCCTTTCCTTTTAGTTCTTATGTCCCTAGGCTTAAAGCTGAGGGCTTTAGTTTTGGAGACATTGAACTTAAGGCCAGAGTCATGGGCCCAGTTCGAGAAAATTTGGAGAGAAGTTTCAACACACTTCTCAGCCTTCGCTCTCGAAGCAGCCTCAATGATGAGGAACTGGTCGTCAGCATAGAGAACCAGCCTGTCTCCCTCATGGAGCTCCTCCTGGAAAACGGTGTTTACCAGGATATTCCACAGAATAGGTCCGCAGCAAGAGCCCTGGGGGCAACCCCTAGCACAGTTTCTTTCCAACTTCCGCCCACCAAAACTGAGCCTAATCCGTCTATCCCTCAGGAAGTCACGAATCAAGCTGCACAAATTATCAGGACAACCCATGTCCATCAAATTTCTCATCAGCTTGTTCCAGCTCATGGAGTTGAACGCGCCATCAATGTCCAGGGCCACGAAAAGAACCCAAGCACCCTTATTTAAGCCCATCTCAACCCCCTCTAACACCTCGTTCAGAGCTGTGGTTGTGGACTTCCCTTCCCTAAAACCATGTTGGAAAGAGGAAAGGAGCTCATTACTCTCTAGCCAGTGCTTCAGTCGCTGAGCTAGTAGGCTATCCAGGACCTTACCTAGACACACTAGTAAAGAAAGCGGACGATAATCATTAGGAGAATTACCCTTTCTACCAGACCTTTCGAGAAGCACTACGCGGGCAACCTTCCATGCCTCAGGAAATGTACCAGTTTCCAGGCACTTATTGAATAACCTGGAAAGAAGCGATGGGTGCATCCTTACCAGGGCTTTCACGACCGTGTTATCGATCCCTTCGGGACCAGGAGATTTCCTTTTCCCGAACTTGAAAGCCGTCAGTTTCACCTCATTCTCAGAAAAGGGCGGATCCGCCAAACCACAAGTGGTCAGAGAGATCTCGTCCTCTGGTTCCTCGTTTCCGAAGTGCCGATTCAAGTTGTTTTTATTTTGTCTTCTGCTTTCGAGCGAGTAGGTCTAGAACACATTCTCTCTGAATTTTCTCATTGTTGGTGGATGAAACAGCACCAGTGATTATTTTGGCCGCTTTTGCTTGAACACTGTCTAGTCTTACTTTTAGTGATGAGCTTGAGGGAGCCCAGACCGGTGTTGCATATTCCATTATCGGTCTTATTAAGGTGGTATATGTTGTTCTGAGAATTCTGGGTTTTGCTCCCCAATTTGTTCCACATAGCCTTCTCAGAATGTTTAGTTTTCTGATAGCTCTATTTGAGGTGCTAATTATGTGCTCTGAAAATTAAAATTCCTCATAAATAATAATTAAAATAATTTTGTTGACATCTTGTCAATACATACACAGTCTGCACTATTAAAAAAAGATAATATGCATTATATACACTATGTACAATGAATATGGCGCCTCTGCCAGCGCTGCAGAGTTTGGTGGAGAATCGCCAGTGGGTCTCCAGCGACACCACGCATTTTGCGATCTACGATGAATACGTAGATCGCGTACTTCGCCGCTTAGGAGATGGTGATGGCGTGGTCCTCGAGACCAACTGGAAAGATCCAGGACTGCAGTATCACACCTAGGTATTATGGATTTCTAATTTTATCAATTATTTGTTTGTTTATGCTTATTTTGTGGTTATATTTATGCCTTTTTCCCTGGGAGTGGAGAAGACGCATAGGTTTGGTTTTATTGGGTTTATGGTCATTTGGAGTCCCATTGCCCACTTCTCCAGTCCTCTCATTGATGTCTTCAGTATCCTTTACGATTTTTCTATGCTGCTACTTGTGTGCCATATGGCAATATCATCTGCATAACAGGCAACCTTTGTGTCTTCAGTGAGGTAAGGATGGGTGTCGTTAATATATAGCAGATAGAGTAGAGGACTGAGCACCGATCCCTGAGTTACACCAGCCCATGTTCTTCCTTCCTTGGAAAATTCTCCATTGACCCGAACCTTTAACCTTCTTCCCCTTAAGAAGTCTGCAATCCAGATTAAGGTTTTTCCTCTTACTCCGATGTTGTGCAGCTTTTCACGTAATTTCTCCCTCCACACTCGATCAAAAGCTGAGGTCATATCAAGGAATATAGCCGTGGTCTTCTTTGGCGGTTTTTCCCGGAAAGAATATATTATTGATTGACAGAAGTAGAACAGTTGATCAGTTGTACAGTGCTGATATCTATAGGCCGTTTGGTAGAGGTTTATTTTATTATTTTTTTGTGAGCCAGACTATGAGCCTAGAGTGGATAATTCGTTCTGGTATTTTACAAAGTATGCTGGCGAAAGCAATTGGCCGATAGTTCTTGTATTCCTTGGCAGCTTTGTTTGGCTTCAGTATTGGCACTATAATTGATATCTTCCAATTCTTTGGTAGTTTACCAGTTTGCCATGAAATGTTCAGTATTCGTAGGAGTTGATTATTAGCTTTGACTTCAAAGTTTTTAATCATTTGACCAAAGATTAGATTATCTCTTGGTGACCTCTTGGAATTTTTTTATTGATGAGTTAAGCTCATTCAGTGTGAAGTCTCTCGAGAAAATATCTTGTTGATGGAAGTTTCTTGCTTGTTTAACTAACTGGTTTATATTATTTTTAGAGTCCTGTCTTCATTCGTATAGTTGAGTATGGAAGTGCTTGAAAGATATTCAGCAATTATGTCAGCCATCTGTTTGTTCTCGTTCTCGCTGTTCTATTCATATCGGTTAGAGTATTGGAGGATTGGTGTTGGTTTTGATTGTTCTCTAACACTCTAATTATATTCCAGTGTTGGCTTTCCTTTCTTGGATCCATTTTTTTTTTCGCAGAATTCTGCCATTTTTCTTGTTTGAATATCCAAATTTCTTGTTATATTTTGTGAATAATTTCAATGAGTTCCTTTCTGTTTTATTTGTTTTAAGAAGTCCATTGATATTGTCTCTCTCTCTCTGAAATCATTGCCTCGATGTTGTGGTCCTTCCAGTAAGGTATCCACAGGTCTTTACGTCTACCTCTAGTTATCGATGCTCTTTTGCAGCTTTTTAAATGTTCGAAAAGAATTTTTCCAAGTTTTTGTCAAGCGTTCTGTAATTCAATTTTTCGTTGCACAGTTCTTCAAGCTTTTGTGTGAATTTTTTTAAAGTCGGCTTTCCTAAAGTTCCATGTTCTTTTATTCTAATGGACATTCTCAATTTTGAAGTTTAGGGTTGTTAAAATTGGTCTGTGGTCACTGATTGCATCTCTCAGGATTTTCCATTGTGTTGTGGGTGCGATGCTGTAATTTATCGCTGTGATGTCTATTGCGGATTCTGTGCCTGTGGACTTAGATAGGTGTTCTCTCCGTTATTTAACGGTGTAAGGTCGAGGTCGGTTAGCATGTCCTCAACCTACTGACTTTTGTTATCCTGGACAGGTGATCCCCGAATTGAACTTTTGGCGTTAAATTCGCCGAAGTATGATTGTGATATCCGAAGACGCTTCACTTAATGTCTCTATTGTGTGTACCCATACAAAATGCAAAGATTTCACGAGCTGAAAGTTGGCGATTTTGAGATGCGCCAAGATTTCGCTGCATGGGTTTTCCGGCAAATTGATATTGATGAAAACTGGCTGTCGAATGTTCTGTGGACAGATGATGCCCACTTTTCTCTAAACGGAGAATTTAACACTCAAAACAGCCGCATTTGGGCAACAGAAAACCCTAGGATTTTTACAGAAATCCCACTTTACCAGCCTAGAGTTACAGTTTTGTGTGGGTTCACTTCTTTTATTATTGGGTCATTTTTCTTTGAAAAATGAATGGAAGAACTTTTAAACCCGTTTTTTGTAACTGGTGAACGTTATGAGAAAAGGGTATTCCCATATTGCAGGGTAAAAGCACTAAGCGAAATAACATTCATGAAAGATGGAGGACCTCCTCATACCTCCCGAGGTGCCAAACAATTGCTGAAGGATACGTTCGGTGAAAATCGTGTGATAGGTCGCCACTTTATATACCAGTGGCCTCCAAGATCAACAGACATGACGCCTTGCGATTTTTGTTTATGGGGATACATTAAATCGTGTGTTTATCGATGCTGGCCTGCCACATTGGCAATGTTGAAGGCTTCTATCAGATGGCACGCTTTATCAATTTAACAGATATGTTATTTAATGCTGTCCATTCTGTCATTTATCGTCTGCAGGCGGTGATTGAGAATGAAGGGTGCCACATTGAGCAAGGATTGTGACCTAATACAAGAGAGAAGGCAGTTACCTCATGTATTGTATAAGCCGCCATGTATTATATTATCTATCAATATTTTGCAGCTCTTTGTGTTGGGATATGGGGTTAATAAATGCTGTCCTCACATCTTGACTCTTTTTTATTTTTGCGAACAGTAATATTTTGTTTGTCATTTGCTCACATATTATGTCATGCAAACCAGAGTGTTATAACTTCTCGAATAACACTGGTACACACAATTTTACCCCTTATGTTTAGTTTTTCGCTTTTCGCTCATTAGAAGAAATACATAGATAATAGATAACATAGAAATACATACATAAGAAATACATGTAGCATAAGGAATATTTTCTGTACACCAATAACTTTAGAAATATTGTGAAAAAAAATAATACAAAATGATTTTACTACCACGTTTTTCAACGCAAAAGGTCGATTTAAAATTTATTTTTATTTGAGGGGACACATTTTAAAAATTGTTTACAGTATAATAAACAATGATAACATTTGACAAGCCCATAGGATATTTGGAATAAAGTACGACAAATATATTTTGTCACTCCCCTCTATATTTCATTTGTTGGATCATGACAAATATCCAGTTAAATAGTCAAGGGTCGCCAATCAGTCAAGAAACTACACATTTCTTATAGCAAGAAATCCTATTAATAGTGCCATCATAATTTTTGGTACTATATTAACATTTCAAAAATTCGTGTATTTATATCAGCAGTGTTTTTCAAACATTCAATCTATTTCACAAAACCTCATATAAAAAATAAATATTTTGCTACATGTTTTAATTTGCATTTACCTATTTTACATATCTCTGATTGTATTTAAAAATCGTTAAACAATTCTTCATACTTTTGGCGAAATGGTGTTTTATTAATTTGTTATTTGATATTATTAGGGTTCTTTCCTGGTATTCAAAAAGGAAAAATACGTGTCGATCAGTTATATTTTTCAATTTATCAAACAATTTGGCCGCTGAATCTCTGATTCTGGTAGAGCGCCATCTGGCGAATAAAATTGTAACTAAAATCAATTTCGAATTTTTCATTATTTGCCATAAAAAATCCCATTGCATCCTGAATACAATGGTGTTTACCGCATTGCTCTTGCGCAAATATTCGCGGAGTTATTAATTTTTAAAATAGTGCGGGACTTTTGGATCACCCTGTATATTATTAAGAGATTGTACATAGAATATCAGCCCGTTGAAGAACAGTTGCAAATTTAAATTAAAAGAAACTTTTTACCTGATATTTATTTTTATTTTTTCAAACAAATTAGAACTTATAATTAAATATATATAAATTTTCATGTATATTAATCGACAGAGTTCATAAAATTTATATAGACAAAGTGGCTGATGTAAGAGAGTTAAATGATTTAAATCAGGGAACAAACAATGTCTCACGGTCGTAGATAAGGTGAAGAGCAGTTTGTTCAGTTTCTCTGTAGGAACAATTTGGTGTTTCTGCTAGACCTCTTTTATGTGAGTGTTTTTGAAATAGTTATCACGCCCGATGTACATTCATATTGAAGACATTTAAACGACATTTTTGTATTTTGCAAGATATATTTTAAAATGGAATGAAAAAAGTTTAAAAAATTAATGACCCAGTGAACATGACTAATCGTCCAACTTTTTTCACGCGTCATTGGGTAGGATCCAAAGAAAAAAGATTTCAACTTGGCGTATTTATCATGGAAATCTGGATCTTAATATACATTGTTCACAGCCTGGTTTAAACTTCCTGTATCAGTGGTACAAGAGCCTTAATATTTTTTTCTTATCCCTAGTACACGTGGTACAGGCCATTATGTCACGGTGGGTAGAATTAGGCGACTGCTTTTACTGTAAGTACACAACATATCTACACATGTGAAAATAGTTCGACTTTGCACTTTAAAATATGCCAGTTTCATTACTTGCACTTGTTGGTGGGGTTGGATTATTGCAAGAAACGGGGCCATTGAAAATTGAAAATCAGAAAAAAGGTGTCTAATGCGGGAATCGAACCCGGGTCGTAGCGGTCGAAACCTAACGGTTTAGACCATCCTTCAACCTACCACCTGTCTTAATCATAAACTATATAAACAACTACATATGAAATCTATATTTGAAAAATCTGGGAGAGAGAAACGTACTCAAAAATACTATTAATAAAATTAAAAAACGGCTTCCGAGTACAGGTTTCTTGCTTTATATATATATTATCTCACTAACACACACAAGCTTTGAGGTATTATAAACCCTTCTACAGGACTGTATGGCAAAATTAATTTCAATCAGAGTTGAAGTTTCACTTTCTCATACATTCCTGTAAAAGGGTTTATAATACCTGAAAGCTTGTGTGTGTTAGTGAGATAATATATAAATAAAACAAGAAACTTCCACTTAGAAGCCGTTTTTTATTATTAATATATCAGAGGAATTTATCTTTCGAATTTAAAGATATTCAAATCTTTTTAACATTTTACAAATATTTTAAAATAGCAATAAATGTATATGAAAATATAAGCAGCAGCACGCTGACGAGGGCCAACAGCCCAAAACGCGTACGTGGTTAGCTTTTCTTGATTATTTTATAAACGGTATTTGGTCAATTCTGGCAAAATTAAAAATCAATGATTAGTTGATATTTATTCTGATAGATGGCGCAAGCCATCAGCAACTTTTAGTTGTACGATATGGAAATGTCCCCTTTTTATTAAAAAATGTATATGTCAATTTATATATTGGAAACTATTATATACGTGTATGATTCTTTTAAAAATTAAACAATTTCTACTGCCCTTACTGCAATGGAAAAATCGATGGGAGGGCAAAGCTCATCAGTGGTGAACCCTCCCAGCGGTTTCGCCAGTTTAATGTACCATACCGCTGTTATATTGCATTTTTCGATTTTCCTTTTATAGTGATACTGATGCTAGACTCTTGAAATGGGTATTTTAGTTTAACTATGGACGTAAGCTTTGGGGACAGCAGAATTACATACATTTATAAATATATATAAAAGAATCAAAATATAAATACACACAGGAAAGGGCAGGAATGAACTAACAAATGAATACGTTAAAGAGATGTGACCAATGAAGCCATCACCTAGCTGCCCACATAGACAGAAGTATAATTAGCTGACGTCACTAATCTATTCACGCTAATTGCCCGCCCCAGAAGAACAAGCTGCCACCGCCGCATTCTAAAAACACTTTATGGCCGCCGCTCCATATTTCAGTTCCATGGGAGACTGCCAGTTGGTTAGCCACTTTTAATGGGAGCGCTCAAGCTAGGTGGGACGGGCTATTAGTTAGCCTGGTTTGTTTGCAGCCGTTGTTGGTCCATTGTACTTGCTTCTAACTTCTCTATTTGATAGTTACCTCTCTCCGTGTATTCTGATATAACTATTAAATACAACATATATACAACATACGCGTCTATAATAGTTTCGAATTTTGATAACAGATGGCGCGCTAATGCATCATAATATAATTGCTATAATAAAAGACACAATTTGATATTTGCGGAAGAGCGATTGCTCGAAGCATATTATATATTTATAATTATATTTAATTCTGCTGTCCTAAAAGCCTATGTCCATAGTTCTTCTAAAATACCCATTCCAAGAGTCTTACAACAGTCACCTATAAAAGGAAGTTCCAAAAATGCAATATAAGAGCGGTATGGTAGATTAAACTGGCGAAACCGCTGGGAGGGTTCACCACTGATGAGCCAGGCCCTCCCTTTAATTTTTCCATCGCAGTAAGGACAGTAGAAATTGTTTTATTTTAAAAAGAATATTACGCCTCTTAAAATAGTTTTATAATTTAATAATTATATGTAATTCTGCTGTCCTCATAGATTATGTCCATAGTTATCTAAAATACCCATTGAAAGATTCTAGCATCAGTATCACTATAAAAGGAAGCTCGAAAAATTCCATATAACAGCGGTATGGTAGATTAAACTGGCTAAACCGCTGGGACGGTTCACCACTGATGAGCCAGGCCCTCCCATTAATTTTTCTAATGCTCTAAGGACAGTATAAATTGTTTATTTAAAAAAAAAAGAATCATACGCGTCTAGTTTCGAATTTTGACAACATAAAGTTACTGGAGGATGATTAACTTGTACCAAACAAGACACCTATCCCTTTAACTGTACCTCAGAACGATGCATTGTGTATCACCCTAGTGAAAATCTTTACTAGTGACAATAAAGGATGAAAATTCGAAGCCTCCCCTGTACTGATGAGTGCCAAAACCCGAAACCATGATATATAGGTTGGGATTGTCTGAATTTGCCAAACCTGATGTTGTGACTCATTCTTTTTCATCACTAGTAAAGTCTTTCACTAGGGTGATATACAGTGCATCGTTTTGATACACAATTAAAGGAAGAGGTGCCTTGTTTGGTACACATAAATATATATATATATATATATAATAAAAAAGGTATCTCCTGACCACGAGCACATGTGCTTTTTAGATGGCAGAGCGCCATCTAGTGGAGCAAAAATAAACTAAACGTTTATTTAGCTTGCTCCGTGATATTTGGCCAACCCAATTTCTTGATAAATCAAGAAAAGCCATCCATGAACGCGTTTCGCGCTGTTGGCGCTCGTCAGAGTGGAGAAGGCTGTAACCGCTGCGACCAAAAAGATTTTTGGTCTCAATGGCTTCTTGAGAAATCAAAAAATGGTGTTTAAGGCCAAATTTGCGTAAATACGCTTAACACATGAAAAAAACAATAGAAAAAATATATATTATATATATATGTAACCCTAAACAGTCCTAACTAATTAAGAAAAAGGGGAACTCCTGATTACGAAACTAAAATTTAGCGCCATCTGTCGGAATAAATATCAATATTCTTGGTTAATAAAGAATAAGTATTTGTCCTTTTTTATAATTAAAAACTAACGATTAGTTTATAATTATTCCGACAGATGGCGCAAGCTATCAGCAGCCTTTAGTTACAGAAGATGAATTAATTTATGCATCAGTACAATTTCACTTTTGTACTTCATTTTCACATAGTCCTAGCTAAGCCATAGTCGATAGGTATTTGGTATGTAGGCAGAGCGAACTTGACTTGAAAACTTGCATTTTACTTTTTATAAGAAAAATTGTGACAAATTTATTAAAATTATGAATTTTAATAAGTACACACGCACCAAATAAACAGAATATTTATAATTCTATCCATAATTTAATAATTTAGCTATTATGTCTATCAGCATATATTTCTCTCATTATTTCTCTTTTCTTGTATGCAAATAAGGTGAATGGTTTTGTTATGAACATTTGCCTCATCGTTATCTCAAAGTTTGCCTTCGTATTTTCTTCTAAATGAATATCATTATTTGCTTTTTTCAAGTGTATTCAAAATTTACTGAAATTTTGTTTAATTGATCATTATAATACGTATATTGTATGAGAAATAAAGTTGAGGGAGCATTTTTTTAATCCCTAGTACACGTGGTACAGGCCATGATAATCATGGTGGGTATTCAGTGACTGTTTTTACTCTAAGTACACTACATGTCTAAACAAGTGAAAAGAAGTTCGACTTTTGTACTTACAAATATGCCAAGGCCCCGTTTGGTTACTTGCACTCGCTAATAGGGTTGGACTTTTGCAAGAATAGGGGGCCATTGGAGTATTTTCTATTAATTAAAAAAAAAAAACACCCAATACGGGATTCGACCCCGGGTTGTAGCGGTCGAAAACCAACGGTTTAGACCATCCTTCCATTAACCTCGGGAACATGACATTCAGGTACCAAAAAAGACACCTTTCCCCTGTAATTGTACATCAGAACGATGGCACTATTAAAGAGAGAGATGCCTCTTTTGATAGATGAAAATTGTATATGTAAATAAGGAATTATTTATCTATTTATAAACCAATTCTAGTTTGAAAAAAGTAAAGTTGAATGAGAGAGATCGACATTTTATAACTGGATGATTTCTCACACCAGGAAATTCTTCAAGAATTTATCTTTAAATCTCTTCCCGTTGGATTTTTTTTCAAAAGGTTTATTTTTTCTCTCAAATATAATCTTTCTACTTCCCTCCCCGTTTATTTTTAAGAAAGTAAAAAAGTTTTAATAAAAAGTTTATCTTTTGATTAGTTTCCACTAAGCTTTATTGTATAGTTGAGGCTAGAAGTTTTTAAGACAATATTGGTTAGCAAAATTATAGCAACATGTAATATTCTTATATATAATGTATTAGATAATAAAAAGGCATATATTGGATTTAATAAAAGATTTATTTTGCCAATATTTCGGCTGGCTGAACTCCAACCTTTATCGAGGCATTAATTTTTGTAAACACAAACTCAGCGCCGCATAGTGTTATAATATCACAGTTGAAATCATTTAAAATACAAAGTAAGTGGGGTAAATTTGTGCATGAAAAAAATTATATATAAAAATTACAATAAAATATGTTTAAAATCTTGAAATATTAGAGAAAAAATAATGAAGTCTATCTTATATAAAAAGATATAATGTATGTTATACATACATTTCTATTTTATTTTGAATCATATATTTTCTAGTGCAAACTTTTTCTGTGAAGTCGACCGCCAGATAGTGCCAACTTACACTATATAAATTGATTGATTTGACCATTAGAATCAGCCAAAGACCTGGCATTGGTTAAACCAATTCTAAGACCAAAAGTTTGAATGAAATTATAACCGGATATACAACAACAACAATAGAATCTTTATTAGGACATTTCCGTCCTGTAAGTACTTTCCACACATCATTTTCATGGAGAAAAAGAAAAAAGAAACATATCCGGATGATATATTTATTCATAAGCAGCATCTAATTTGATGGAAAAATAGGTGGACTTTAATTTATATTCTAAAAATTTCATTATTTACATATATATTATGAAAAATTATGCAATTTTATGCTTGAGTTTTGATTATCTTGGGGATTATGCTATGGTAATGCAGTCGTGGTTAAAATCTTGAAAGTATAATTATAAAATGGTGAAGATTAGAAATAGCTTTAATTGAGGTTATGGGGAATATATAAAAAACAAAATTTGATCAAAGTACTGCCTGGATTAAGGCGTAAGAATCTTCTTCTTCTTTCTTATCTCCACACTGGGTGAAGTATAATGCATTTGCCTTTGTCATTAAGACTGGGAGCACTACTCAGTGGCAGGCCGACTTAGCTCCAAAAGAAATGGCCGCCTCTGACATGAGGAACAGACACCATGTGCAGCCGCTCCTAACATGGAGTACAAACACTGCTCATCCTGTATCCCTGGATTAGGAGCCCTTACAGGGTACTATCAGCCGGGCCAGCAGAGCCCAGGTTTTTTACCGAGCTTGTTACTGCTCCCCCTCCTCCTTTTTCATCCGGGCTTGGGACCGGCAAAGGCGGAGTTAGAATAAAAAAATAAATTTATTTACATAATGTACAAACGGTTTGAGCCGGCCATCGAGAAACAACAACAATTGGTTTTATATAGGGCAAGTCCCGACATCTGGTGGTAGATATAAACAGAATATATTTGAATCTATGAAATATAATTTTAAAATAAAATAATTTTTCAATAAAATATATATACCCTACATTTTTGTAACAGAGAGTCATACCGAAGCGTTGAGTGTGTAAATACGAGTAAATATGTAAATAAAATAAAAATACACGTATATACAAGTACATTGTAGTATATGATTAATGTTGGCCCGATTATCTCTAAATTTTTATCTCTCTTTTTACTAAAAAAGAGGCAAACAATTCGTTAATTAAACCTATTCCTGCTATTTTTATCTGTTCCTTAATTATGAGAGAAAATTCATATTAAACTTCATATAATTTTTATTCTGAATTTTAAATACTCTTTCAAAAAAAAATGTTAATTAAACCTATCTCTTGGTTCAATTTTTAGAAGTGTTATAATTAAGTGTAGATATGTAAATTAATGAACATATGATGTATATTCCGAATACTGGTTAAGTATTTAGGTTTATAGCTATTATTTAATAAATATAAAAATAATATAAAAATATCAAAAACCTTACGCAATAAGTTTCTTTATATCAAAAACACTGCGAGCTTTCGAACTCTCGCTCTTCAACAGGCGAAGTTACAACTGAGATTGAGCACGGGGACGAGATTTACTAAATAATGGTTGTTTAATCTTGATTTGAAGTATGGCAGAATTGTTCTGGGGTGTCTTCTGTTGATACTATTCTTATATTTGGATATGAGGGATTCGAGGATTTTCTTTCTGACTTTACGGTATATTACACACACACACAAAAGCCTTTATTAGGGACTTTCCCCATACAGATTCTCCCAATTGGGTAAGATAATAATCATCTTGTGTTATTTACATAGGTAGTGAAATAGAAATTGAATTGGTTTTACTCTTAATCTCAAAGTCATTCACGTGTTGACTGGTCCTTACATAATGATGATCTAAAATATTTATAATAAGCTATTGCATTAGATTCGTTTGCTGATATTTTTGAAAGCAATACGTAGGGTGAAATGTTGGTACATTTAATTTGTTGATATAGGGCCTTCCTCTCTGCATCAAGGGCTGTACAGTTAAGTAGATAATGGGGTAGTTATTCAGTAATTACTTGGACGGTATATTACAATATATGTATGATAGGACTGTCTACATAGTCTTGATAGGAAAACCATCTAAAGGAGACAAAATAGATGATAAACCTGTATTTGGCTCGAAGCATTCACTTATACTATTGATATATCAGCTTCTCGCTCCCAACCTGGATCTTACTAGTCATATTTGACAGTGATATAACCTTCAATAATGGCTGAATTCCGTATTGGAGATATTGGCTGTCCTATGTAATAACGATTCATTTAAACCTGTTGAGAAGCTATCCAAGGATGCCATTATAAGATTGGGAATTTCTTTGCGAAAGAGAGAGATCAATAACCAATCAAAATTCGTGAAATTAAACAATATGAAGGTGTAATAAATATTTTTATGGTATTAATGTAAATTGGATAATAAATAAAAGCGTTTCCAAAGATAAGTTTATTGATTTATTATATATTTTATTCTCAAACTTTCATGATGCAAATCCTTCTATAGGATTATACGATAAAATCAATAGAGAATCATTTTATCATATACTCTGGTAGATGAGTTTGTAAATTCGAAGGTTTGAAAAGACTATAATAATTCTCAAGCATTCTCTTGGGAAATACGTTTATTTATTATTTTCAATTATTGAAGAGAGAGATTGAAAGTGATTTATTAATCGTTTTCATATAAGATTAAATAAGGTTAAATACAAAATAGGTGAATAAATAAGATTGAATAAGGATAAATATAGATAAATAAATGTAAGATATAAAAAAAGAGAGAAAGGATACTACTTTTCTAAATTAACATTACGTATAAAGAACAAACAATACAGACTTCTTTAATCCTTAATTTAAGTTTTCAATAGGTAAATATATCAAAGTAAGGGGTTCTCTCCATCGTGAAATAAGCCAGTGAATATACCCCCGGCCCACAGAGTTCTATACTTTAGTTATTGACAAGTTGTGATCGATGAAGAAATGTCGATTTTCTGGCCGCGATGGATGCTCGGGCCCAGCTAGAATTGACAGCCTTGTAAACTGTCACCTACCGACAATTATACCGACTCTCTACAATGGTGTTGTGGTAATAATTATGTAATCATGTGCTGTAATAGAGCTAATTCCAACACCATTCCATATAGCGAAAGATAACTCAATTAATTTCCTCTTATGCAGGCATGATAATAGTAAAACATTTGCCATTACACGAGTGAATATATATATGAAAAATAATTTTTAAAAAAATAATAATAATAAAAAAGGTCAAGTGTTTGTTATTAAAATCAAAAAAGGCATATTCTGACCACGTTCACATGAACCTTTAGATGGCACTCTGCCATCTATATATATATATATATATATAATAAATAAAAAAAGTGAGAATTTCTGTTGCATTTTTGATCTTCTTTAGGATTATACTATGTTAATGCAGTCGTGGTTAAAAACTTGAAAGAATAATAATAAAAATGGTTTTGATCAGTAATTTAATTAAGTTAAAGGAATATATAAAAAAAAACAGTTTGATAAAGGTACTGCCTGGCTTAAGGCGAGTAGAACAAGGAAAACAAAATATTATTTACATAATGTACAAAAGTTTTGAGCCGGCCATTGGGAAACAACAGCAACGAGTTTTATATGGGGGAGCGTGACCTCTGGCGGTCGATTTAAAAGAATATTTGAATCTATGAAATATAATTTTAGATAAAATAATATTTTAATATAACATATATATGTTTTGAATATTTTGTTTTGTTGTTGAAAAAGATAGAGAATTTAAGGTGCAGCCGTGAAAAAGGAAAGATAGTTATTTACTTATCAAGTAGTTTTCATTCTCAATTACATGAAAAGAATTACACACCACTAATTATTTTTCACAGTAATATAAAATTTATAAAATGAATCCTTAATTCGTGAATTAAAAAAGGTATGTTAACTATACATATTTACAACAATATTCAAAGTATATATTGCCACGTGGAAAATTAGGGAAGACCAACTTCAAAATCAACAATTTATTTCAGTCAAGAACAAACTATGAATGATAAACAAAAGATAAGCAAAAGATAAAAGTAGACAGATTATAGCACAATATAAACATAAAAAATAATAATGTGCTAATAAAATAATGATACTTCGCTCTACAATATTTTCTAAACCTATGGTCAAAAATAAAATAATAGTGAATGATGAAAATAAAATACATGTTTTTAAAAAATTAAATATGTCATCTAATATTATATATATATACTGTATATAATAATTAGTCTTGAAAATAGAAACATGGCGTTGTGATATTTACTGTCGACAGACGAGAACAGAGATTGAATCCAGCATTGAGTACATTTATTTTCTTGAAAATTTCTTCAATAGCCCTAAATTCTTGCATATGACTAACTCATATAGAAAATGTGTCTCAAATTTCACTAAATAAAGGTCATCAACAATCTAAATTTCTATTTGAAAATAAAACTTTTAAATAATTAGTATGATTATAAGATACGCATATACTGTTATATATGTATAATAATTAGTATTATTTATTACATAATATAGGTACAAAACAAGCGTCACCTGTTCAATGATAAAAATCAAATTTACTGACGGATTGATTGCTTTGAAACATCAAATTCAATCAAAAAGTTTAAAATGGGAGTTCAATAATCGATGACTCGATTAGCTGAGTTGATTGAATGGCAATCAATAGCCAGTACCAGGGTAGAAACACTGATATGAAACTGATTTGAATGAGAAAAATAGATTTTATTAACAATCTCACGACATGGGTGTCTGTCTGTCTACCTGTCCTTGAACTTCTCAAGTCCCAGCCAATGATATTCTACAAAAATATGAACCATTTCATTCCATTTTTGTCTTTATAAATAAAACATCATATTTTTGTCCTTATTTCAAAGGAAAATATATTGGTAGGTTAGACTCATCAGTAGTCAATAAACGTTCGTACTTTTTCAACCAGTTATGGGGATCTTCAGCACCCTCACCAGAGAACATTGAGGGGTTTCTAGGTAGATGTTGTATAAAAAATGAACCTACCTGATTTGTTGCTTCTTTCTTGATGGTCATGGTTGTTTCTTCTTGCTCAACCGAATCAATTTTACGTTTTTTTTCTGAATGGGTATCGATCCAGCTTCTTCACCAGTTGTAGCGTAGAAATCAAGCCTTGAAATATCCTAAGATATAAAAGTATTTATTGATGACGTCACAGCGACGAGTCGACAATTATTAACAAGTCAGCCCCAAAGCTATTTACAGCTAGATAATCTTAAGCAAGCATGCAAAGAAATATTTTAAAGATGATTTCACAAATACAGATTAATATATATTTTTATAATCTGTTGAATATATTTTCATTGAATAATATTAAATTAAATAATAAAATATTTCTTCGCCACAATATTAACAACGACCATTTGATTAAAATATGTATAATTATTTTATACGTGGATAAAAAGCTTGTTTTAATATGTGTATCAAGTATTATATTATTTTTAAAGATTTTTAATATATTTATTCATTAATTATAATAAAACATAAAAAAGAACACATATACACTTTATGATATTAAAGATAGATTGACAAATGAGAAAAGAGATAAACTCACCTCCAAATTTCAACATTTTTGCTTGTAATTTGAGAGGTTTTAGGTAGAAAAATATATAAAGTTTTGGATTGCTTCCTTCTTTAAAGCCATGAACAATCGTTCCTAAAAATTAATTTCCAACTCTTTATAGAGGATATTTTTCTTTATATATGAATATTTGTTTTAAAAAAATGTATGATGAAAGGTACAAATTATTATATTCTAGAAATATTGTAAATATATCTCGACAGAGGCCAAATTTTTAAAATGCTTTTTATGTATATTGTTACATCAAGTTTGATGCACCATTTCTTATGAACAAAAAATTAATAAAAAAATATTATTTTGCAAATATTTTAAAATAATATTTTCAATTTTATATTTATTTATTTTGTACCAATATTATATATTATAAAATTATATATATATATTTTTGTATTTTGCAACATTGTGACTACACGTCTCTTTTAAGATTGATGTGATAAATAGAATTATTCCGATAAAAACAGATACTACAACAACAAAAAGCTTTATTAAGACAATTCAGTCTTACACGGATTCTCCAAGCTCAGAAATGTAGGGTACATACAAGAATAGCCGTATTAACAACAACAAAAGTACCTGTTATGACCCTTTGGTCTTGTACAACTTCTCCAAGTAGAAGAGGGTATATACAATAGTTACAATAATCAGCAATGCTATTTACAATGTGTCAAGGGGGACAGTAGCAGGAAAGGGCTTGCTGGGGAACTAGAATATTATCATGGGTAGATGTTATTATATCTCTTGAGGAAAGATCTCGCGACAATAAAGTTGAGATATCCAGCAGGTTAAGAAAGTCTCCAAGGTGGTTGGTGCGAATGTTTAGTTCACCGTATAAATTATTTCAGTCCATTGTGTATCTTGATCGTCATATATATTCTCTAGTTGGAGTTCGTTAGGAGGTAGATACGTAAAAGTTATACAAGTCAGCAATGAATCTATGCTTGGGTTCATTTTAAGTAACCGAAATCCAATTAGTTTTCTCTTCGACATTTTCCAGTGTGTGTTTATTTTTGTTAAAAATTCCTACAATGATGTCTTCAGAGCTTCTTCCCTGACCCGAGGTTTTTCTGGCAAGTGATTGGTAAACCTGGAAATTATCGATCTCGAGTTTTAGAACAAATTGGCACTAAGTTTCCGTTATAGCAAATATTTCAAATTGTTTTAAATAATTAATGAAAGGGAAAACGTAAATTGGAAAAATTCCAATACATAATATTTACATAATTGTGACCAAGTTTTAATAGTTGTTAAATCGAGTAGTTTAGTTTTCCATTCCTATTAGCTATATGTGATTGATGGTGATATTTTTTTGCCTGTAAAAAGAGATTATGTGATCCTTCCAATTCCTATCTGTGTGTTTGCTATATCTCAGTTCCTTCTGAACTCATGATCTTATCATTTATAACTTGGTAAACAATACTTCCCACAATCAACTTGCTATCTCGAAGTTTATATAAGATTCCTTTAGCCAAAAGTTCTTTTCTCTTATTAATCAACAATCGACGCCGTTCTCTAACTTTTAAGGTGTAATCCTTATTTATGTAAATTAAATTTTATTGCCATCTATCGTTAAAATTTTACACAAATAAATTTACTGGCAATGCGTTTCTTTTAAATATCATCAAATATTATCTCTACAGACCTTACTGCAATGATATGATTTATTGAATGAGAGGGCTTGGCTCATCAGTAGTGAACCCTCTCAGCGGTTTCGCCAAATTAATCTCTAGACCGCTCTACTATTGTATTGGATTGGTTTTGTTATATACCCTGCATTTTCTATGGAAGGCAGCTTAGGGGTGTTTAGTGAACTATGGACATAAGCTTATAAGTCTGTAGAGGTACATACATATAATTTCAAGGTATTGCATCGAGCAAAGCTCTTCCGCAAAATATGTTTTCATAACCAATATATATTAGTAAATTAAATTTTATGGCGAAACCGCTGAGAGGGTTCACTACTGATGAGCCAAGCCCTCTCATTCAATAACTCATATCATTGCAGTAAGGTCTGTAGAGATAATATTTGATGATATTTAAAAAAGAAACGCATTGCCAGTAAATTTATTTGTGTAAAATTTTAACGATAGATGGCAATAAAATTTAATTTACTAATATATATTGGTTATGAAAACATATTTTGCGGAAGAGCTTTGCTCGATGCAATACCTTGAAATTATATGTATGTACCTCTACAGACGTATGAGCTTATGTCCATAGTTCACTAAACACCCCTAAGCTGCCTTCCATAGAAAATGCAGGGTATATAACAAAACCAGTCCAATACAATAGTAGAGCGGTCTAGAGATTAATTTGGCGAAACCGCTGAGAGGGTTCACTACTGATGAGCCAAGCCCTCTCATTCAATAACTCATATCATTGCAGTAAGGTCTGTAGAGATAATATTTGATGATATTTAAAAAGGAAACGCATTGCCAGTAAATTTATTTGTGTAAAACTTTAATATATACAGTTATCAGCGTCATGCGTTCTTAAATCTGTCACCGTTTGCTTTTGGTTCAGTGGTAGAATGCTCGCCTGCCACGCGGGCGCCCCGGGTTCGATTCCCGGCCGATGCAATTTTTTTTTGTTTACAATTTTTAAAACTCATTTATATATTATAGTGGCGGGCGTCCCGGGTTCGATTCCCGGCCGATGCATTTTTTTTTTTTTTACAATTTTTAAAACTCATTTATATATTATACAAGAATGACATCCACGGCGCCAATTTATAATTGTAACGAATAGTATTTTAATAAAAGCATTTAATCGGGTAAACCCCGGGCGTTGCCCGGGTCATTCGGCTAGTACATATATATGTAGCAGATGTATCGCAGTAGAATTGTAAAATTCATCACTTGCCGTTCGCAAAAAATTTGCTTGAATTCAAACGTAGGATTTTTTTAAAGATAAATTTCTCTACCATGGGGTCAACAATTCTTGAGCATAAATTCACCAGCGAGTAATATTAAACCAAACGGAACCTCGTTATCTAGAAAATACAAAGTCGAATTGAGTTTAATAAATACCAATATGAGGTACATCTATAGTGTAAGCAATGTTCAAACAGGTTTGTTGAACTACCAGAGCTCTACATGTCGATACCGAGTTTAAAGTTTGAAAAAAATTGTTTTATTTTGTTTAATATTTTAACCTCAATGTCTATTAACATTTTACTTTTATTTTCATATTCAAAACATATATTTATTATTTTGAATTTATTCGCGAAATATTGTATTTATTTTATTTATTAATTATTAACGTTTATTGTGTTCGATAAAATATAATCTCCTGTATCAATATTAAGTTTAAAATATCAGACTTTCAGGGATAAATTTCTTTTTTTCAAAAAGCCTGATATTTTCAACTTAATATTTATTGTATTTTTCAAATATGTATGTTTTCAATGATTTAAGTATATTTTGACACAACTTTATACCATTTTCGCGTGAAAATGTACATAGGTGTTTGTAAAACTAAAAAAAAGAAACGTGAAAATAAGGATCAATGCCTTAAAATATTTGTATATTTTGTTTTCATTTATTTTTATAGAAATGCCTAGAAATTTCAAACTTTAAAATAAGTAATCATTACCATCTAACCTCCATGGTTATAATGGTATAGGTATTACCCCCTAACTCTTTAAGAAAAAATAGTGCACATTATTTTTATTTCGACATAGAGTTTATATCACACTATATAATTGTTTTATATGAAGCTATTATATTTTGAAAGTGAGCTAACAATATGGCAGTTTTGAATATCCTAGAGATAACATATGTCTACCCCACCCAATATTTCACCCATGTGGATCATCTCGGGGATATTTCAGGACTGTCGGGGGGACAGAGGTATTTAGTTTTCCTTCCAATTTACTCAACCCATTTGTCTCTCGTTTGTCATCCCGCCTATTTTTATCCTCTCCATCTGTTCCTCACTGGGGAAAACTCAAGTTTTTTTTTACTTAGTGGGAGTTTATTTTAATCCCTTGAGGCAACTATTTATCTCTTGATAAGTCCTAAATATTTGATGAATGAATACCGCGATTGGGATGAGATATATCAAACTTTTAATAGCACAGTTTGTCTTATGTATGTTGGAATATTACATAGAATAGCAATGGCTATAAATGAGCTCGTGTTTGAAAAGGAACTTGTATGCATATATAAGTGTTTTTGTTCTTTTCATGTAAAACATAAACCAAGATTTGTTTTGTATAATTGCTATTAATAATAATATCATCCTTCTTACTTACTTTAAAAAATTACATAACTTTTTTTTAACTTTGATCCTTACGTCTCATTATCAATGTTATGTAATTAACTTACTTTAATTACATAATAATGTATTATTCTTAGATATTTTACATTTTTGATTGCATTTTTTTATAATAATTTTTTCATGCACAAATTTCTCCCACCTCTACTCTGTATTTTAATTGATTTCAACTGTGATATTATAACACTATGCGGCGCTGAGTTTGTGTATACAAAAATGTAATGCCTCGATAAAGGTTAGCGTTCAGCCAGCCGAAATATTGGCAAAATAAATATTTTATTAAATCCAATATATGCCTTTTATTATCTAATAATAATGTATATATAATATTTTGTGAAGCACTCAATTCTCACTGAAAACTTTTCTGATTAATCTTGTTGTGTATATAATAGACTTTTGTTCTATTTCCGGAATAAAAATATTGGAGAAACTATAACGAGTCAAGAAATAAACGAGAACTATTTGCGTCATAGTTTTGTGGTATCAAAATCATACCAAGAAAGAAATTATTTTACCGACGTTTGAGTTAATAAAACCATTAAATATTTGTGATTTATATGATTTCTATCAAATATAATTAATTTCAAATATACTAATAAAATTAGTATTTGTTTTAGAGATTTTTTCCATTAGAAAGCCCTTGTTATATAGAGGTTTCATTGTCTCGTTATAAAAGGTTGTGATAATGATTAATCATGAAAGGTGAAATATGCGATTTCTTTTAGGGCAAGTAAAGAAAATTATAAAATAAACTATTGGAAACAGAACTTAAGGAAGTTGTACCTTTTAGAATGTATATCGGGATTAAGACAATAACTATGAAAGATATTACAGTGAACTTTATTGAAGACACATGATATAATCAGGTGTGAACAAAATTGCTTCTAACTCCTTCAAAGAAACAGATTACCGGCGACATCAAAATATGATACTCCCTCAAGTTTTGTCCATGTTCAAGTAAACTATAGGCATCAGGTTTTAGGACAGTAGAATTACATATAAATATTTGCATCAAGCAATGCTCTTTCGCAAACAATAAGTACAAAGTCAGTTTTTTTGCCGCATTAAGGAGAGTAGAATTTGTTTTATGTGTAAAAGAAACATTCGTGTTTTAATGTTTTCATTTCTAACAGATAGATGGCGCGTTATTGTCTCATAACTTTCTTATATATTTCTTTAAGGCACCTCAGTTGGCCGGTATTGTGATCAGGGTGTATCGACCGATCTGATCATGGACAAGACACCGCTACCATATATTTCTATCTAATAGCATTATTAAATACAGTCACAGAATTTAATAATACCCTATTGAATATTTTGTTTTGAAAATAATTAAAAAGTCAAAACTTTTAAAATAAAAAATGAATAATCTACTTATTTATTCAATTAGAAAAAAAAATCAATACTTTAAAAGTTTGGAGATTAGAAAGTATTTAGTAATAGGGTTCTGTATTGTTGCTATGGAAGATATTTGTATGGATTCTATTATATAAAGTTTCATCTTTTTGCTATTACTTTTTTAAATAACACACAGAGGGAATCATAAAAATAGTTTTCACACTTGCAGTAATTACTCCTGGATGTGAGGCAATTTACCAAAGATAGAAACAAAAAGTTTTTAATTAATCTTCACACAGCTGGATATTGATTGGTTGATGCGCCCGAGCAGACGATGTTTTTTTAAAGTAATTTCTGTGGTCAAATTTGATTTTTTATTTATAACAGAAACCTAAAAAGTGTTGTTATATTTGAAAATTTCATAAAAATGTGAATAAAATTCATTTTCTATGAAATTTATATATTTTTTAACGATTTTAAATAAGAAAATGCATTATTGGAAATAATTCTAAATTTTCTTTAATTTATCAATATTTTATTGGGAATCATAAAATAAACTGATTTTTATGGTTTTATTCCAATAGTTGATATAGTATTTTTATAATTAAAAAAATATATGGCTATTTTCAAGTGGAAAATATAATATAATTAGAAAATGAAACAAAACATTTTAATTTTTATTTATTTTATTCAAAACGCGATAACCCTACTTGAGATAATTTCTCACTAAACAGTTATCCATTGCAACTATATTTACATTTAAATCATTACAAAACATGTGAATCTGAAGAGGTACAGGCTCGACCTCCTAAAGCTAGTAACAATGTTGGATATATATTAACAAAAATCGCATTAATATTTTATATTTTGTGAATAAAATTCGTTGAGGGAAGAATTTATTCTAATCGTAATAATACCCGAAAGTATGCACTAAGGAATGTGTGGCCACTGTACATGTGTCGGAACTGTAGGCTGTTGTTGGGTTCTGTGCTGCCTGGAGTATAGGAGCTCCATCTATGATTCCTTTCTTCCTGTGGTGAATCTGTATAAGACCGGTGGCCTTAATAAAGCTGTGTTGTTGTTGATAATACCCGAAGGTATGCACTAAGGAATGTGTGGCCACTGTACATGTGTCGGAACTGTAGGCTGTTGTTGGGTTCTGTGCTGCCTGGAGTATAGGAGCTCCATCTATGATTCCTTTCTTCCTGTGGTGAATCTGTATAAGACCGGTGGTCTTAATAAAGCTGTGTTGTTGTTGATAATACCCGAAAGTATGCACAAAGGAATGTGTGGCCACTGTACATGTGTCGGAACTGTAGGCTGTTGTTGGGTTCTGTGCTGCCTGGAGTATAGGAGCTCCATCTATGATTCCTTTCTTCCTGTGGTGAATCTGTATAAGACCGGTGGCCTTAATAAAGCTGTGTTGTTGTTGATAATACCCGAAAGTATGCACTAAGGAATGTGTGGCCACTGTACATGTGTCGGAACTGTAGGCTGTTGTTGGGTTCTGTGCTGCCTGGAGTATAGGAGCTCCATCTATGATTCCTTTCTTCCTGTGGTGAATCTGTATAAGACCGGTGGTCTTAATAAAGCTGTGTTGTTGTTGATAATACCCGAAAGTATGCACTAAGGAATGTGTGGCCACTGTACATGTGTCGGAACTGTAGGCTGTTGTTGGGTTCTGTGCTGCCTGGAGTATAGGAGCTCCATCTATGATTCCTTTCTTCCTGTGGTGAATCTGTATAAGACCGGTGGCCTTAATAAAGCTGTGTTGTTGTTGATAATACCCGAAAGTATGCACTAAGGAATGTGTGGCCACTGTACATGTGTCGGAACTGTAGGCTGTTGTTGGGTTCTGTGCTGCCTGGAGTATAGGAGCTCCATCTATGATTCCTTTCTTCCTGTGGTGAATCTGTATAAGACCGGTGGCCTTAATAAAGCTGTGTTGTTGTTGATAATACCCGAAAGTATGCACTAAGGAATGTGTGGCCACTGTACATGTGTCGGAACTGTAGGCTGTTGTTGGGTTCTGTGCTGCCTGGAGTATAGGAGCTCCATCTATGATTCCTTTCTTCCTGTGGTGAATCTGTATAAGACCGGTGGCCTTAATAAAGCTGTGTTGTTGTTGATAATACCCGAAAGTATGCACTAAGGAATGTGTGGCCACTGTACATGTGTCGGAACTGTAGGCTGTTGTTGGGTTCTGTGCTGCCTAGAGTATAGGAGCTCCATCTATGATTCCTTTCTTCCTGTGGTGAATCTGTATAAGACCGGTGGCCTTAATAAAGCTGTGCTGTTTTTGATAATACCCGAAAGTATGCACTAAGGAATGTGTGGCTACTGTACATGTGTCGGAACTGTAGGCTGTTGTTGGGTTCTGTGCTGCCTGGAGTATAGGAGCTCCATCTATGATTCCTTTCTTCCTGTGGTGAATCTGTATAAGACCGGTGGCCTTAATAAAGCTGTGTTGTTGTTGATAATACCCGAAAGTATGCACTAAGGAATGTGTGGCCACTGTACATGTGTCGGACCTGTAGGCTGTTGTTGGGTTCTGTGCTGCCTAGAGTATAGGAGCTCCATCTATGATTCCTTTCTTCCTGTGGTGAATCTGTATAAGACCGGTGGCCTTAATAAAGCTGTGTTGTTGTTGATAATACCCGAAAGTATGCACTAAGGAATGTGTGGCCACTGTACATGTGTCGGAACTGTAGGCTGTTGTTGGGTTCTGTGCTGCCTGGAGTATAGGAGCTCCATCTATGATTCCTTTCTTCCTGTGGTGAATCTGTATAAGACCGGTGGTCTTAATAAAGCTGTGTTGTTGTTGATAATACCCGAAAGTATGCACTAAGGAATGTGTGGCCACTGTACATGTGTCGGACCTGTAGGCTGTTGTTGGGTTCTGTGCTGCCTGGAGTATAGGAGCTCCATCTATGATTCCTTTCTTCCTGTGGTGAATCTGTATAAGACCGGTGGCCTTAATAAAGCTGTGTTGTTGTTGATAATACCCGAAAGTATGCACTAAGGAATGTGTGGCCACTGTACATGTGTCGGACCTGTAGGCTGTTGTTGGGTTCTGTGCTGCCTGGAGTATAGGAGCTCCATCTATGATTCCTTTCTTCCTGTGGTGAATCTGTATAAGACCGGTGGTCTTAATAAAGCTGTGTTGTTGTTGATAATACCCGAAAGTATGCACTAAGGAATGTGTGGCCACTGTACATGTGTCGGACCTGTAGGCTGTTGTTGGGTTCTGTGCTGCCTGGAGTATAGGAGCTCCATCTATGATTCCTTTCTTCCTGTGGTGAATCTGTATAAGACCGGTGGTCTTAATAAAGCTGTGTTGTTGTTGATAATACCCGAAAGTATGCACAAAGGAATGTGTGGCCATTGGAAATGCATCGGACCTGTAGGCTGTTGTTGGGTTCTATGCTGCCTAGAGTATAGGAGCTCCATCTATACTTCCTTCCTGTGGTGAATCTGTATAAGACCGGTGGTCCTAATAAAGCTGTGTTGTTGTTGATAATACCCAAAAGTATGCCCGAAGGAATGTGTGGTCACTAGACATGCGACGGACCTGTAGGCTGTTGTTGGGTGCTGCGCTGCCTGGAGTATAGGAGTTCCATCTATGCTTCCATTCTCCCTGTGGTGAATCTGTATGAGACCGGTGGTCTTAGAAAAACTGTGCTGTTGTTAATAATACCCGAAATCTTGTATTATCATGATTAATAAAAATACTCTTTTTTCTCTGCGAATTTAATTTTATTTATAATTCTACCGAAGGGTTTATATATTTAACAATTTTTATATTTTCTTTAGTATTTACAAATTTGTACAAATCTTCTATATGAATAAACTTCTATCATCTGTACTTTATAAAATTAGGCACCCCAACAACAAATGTCTTAAATACTGTTTCTTCACTGCAGTAACAACTTGGGTCTTCCCCTGCTATGATTGATGTTAGAACGTTCCAAAATTCACATGGCCAGCTATAAATTAAACATTGTAGATATTTATACGAAAATTAAATCAGATATCCCACAGCTCTGTTAAAATAAATAATTAGTGTATTTGATTCATGTAATTGGACATCCAAAGGTACAGGATTCTATTTATTAACATAGCAGTAAAAGTAATGTTACCATACTTTTGTTTCGGCTAATAAATTAGTAGGTTGATTGGATCTTCCCTAATAACGAATGTTGTATGGTAAATCGTGAAGAAAAAAATATCCCACAGGGTACAATAAAAAATGATATAAGAACTTATATAAATTATATCTCTCTATTTTCATATAAAAAAGAATTATTTTTGAAAAATTATACAAAAAGCTACACTTACAAAATATAATGAAATAATGTTTATATTTTGCAATATTCATTATATATAAATAATAGAATTAAACATCTATCTAATTGTATAAATGGAATTATATATTTTACTTTGCGATTTTATATTTAAAATTAGTTGTTATTTTATTTCTAACTGAAATTAGAAATTAAGAAAAAGACATCTCCTTATCGTGCAATTGAAAGTTGCTGATGGCTTTCGCCATCTATCGGAATAAATATCAACTATTCTGTTGGTTTTTAATTATTCCAAAAATATTAATGAAATTAGAAAAATATAATGGAATATTTCAAGAATAAATTTATATATTATTTATCTAATATTTTTCAATAATCAAATTTGACCAACAAGCCGTGTTAGTTAAAATCAGGGATATTGACTTAAACCAAAGAAACATTATCATCAGAGCCAATGACGTCTTCAAACTTCCTATTGATTTCTTACCAAAATTATCTAACGTTTCCTTTTTAAATTGAATTCTTTATTCATTTAATTTTCCTTCCTTTTCATGTCTCCATTCGCTTCGATTTGATTTTGCGGTTTATAAATTGCGAAAGATTTTTGGAAAAGCCTTGGATTACTAATAGAAAAGCGTAGATATATTATATAATTTTGTTTGTTGTTAGATAAAGGATTGAAGGTGCAGTCGTGATAAAAGAAAGATAATTATTTACCATCATGTAGTTTTTATTTTTAATTACTTGAAGAAAAGTTACACATTAATTATTTTCACAATTATATAGAATTTATGAAATTAATTCTATATTAGTGACTTAAAAAAGAGAGATATGTTAACTACGCATATTTACAACAAAACTGAAAGCCATTCTAAAAACCTATTACAAAAAAGTATAATTATCAATTAATAAAAATGAAAAATATTTTTTTTTAATATATAAAATATTTGAGTTTTTAGATTATATAATATATGCATATTTTTAAATAGAGCAATCCATAAATACATCTTTAATTAAAAAGGCATATATTGGATCGAAAAAATAATTTATTTGCCAATATTTCAGTTGGCTGAACGCCAACCTTTTTCAAGGTATTATAACATATTAACAAAACAAAGGTTGCTATACCTTGAAAAAGGTTGGCATTCAGCCAACTAAAATATTGGTAAATAAATTATTTTTGATCCAATATATGCCTTTTTAATTAAATATATATTTCTAAGCTGATTATAAAGTAAAATGATTTTTTTTTTTGGAAAAAGTAGGAAAGTTTATTTTTTAAAATATTTCTGAATAAACGGTGTAAAAATAGTAAACGCTCTATAAACAGAAGAATAAGGAAGCAATATAAATTTAAATTCATAGTTAATTCTTGGCCTTTAGTGTTTTTTTCCCATGAGATAGTTAATCTTTCTCTAAAGGTTAAATCCCATTCTCATTTGGCGTCTGCTTCATTAATGCCTAATTACCGCGCTGCGTCAATTGTCTGCTATTTTATTGCAGAAGATTTCTCTCATTCTGGAAAATTAGCCGCAATTAATGATGTTATTTAGAGTTAATTGTCTTCCGTATTGAAAATATTATCGATTTTCAATTTAATTATCTCCTTTTATACAATACGCTTTTGTAGAATACTTTATTTTTAATTATTTTACGTGGCATATATTATATATTGTCACGTTTTTGAATTTTATACTTATTTTTTTTTCGAAGAATTTTGTATATTAATTCAAAAAAAGTCATTTTTGTTATCATCATCACATACAATGTTATTTTTTTCAATAAACAAACGATAATAAATAACAACAACAATACAATTTGCATTTTCTTTATTATAAAACAACAACAAATAAATTAACAATGAGAAATATATTTTATACCATTACAACATTCTAATATTTAACACAAAAACGTCACACTATATATATATATTCTTTGCGGTATACGTGTCCTCTTTCAAATAGTAATTAGTAATTTCTCTCTCTATTAATGGTTATTAATCCATTTACTATTAAGAGAGTACAATTAATATAGTATTTTAACTATTAATAGTTATATATTATATATTAATAGTTTTCATATATACATATTGTCTCTCAATTCATAGTTTGCTTTGCTTTTACTTTTTAAATATAATTGATTCTAAGAATATTAATCGAAAATTATATTTATTGTGAAAAAATAGTACATATGTGATTTTTAATGGGATAAAGTGCATCATATAAGAAAGGCATCTCTTTATCGGGCAACTGAGAGTCGATAGATTGCTCAAGCCATCAGCAACTTCCATTTGCATGATAAAGAAATGCCTTCTTTAATTATTTTCATTGTTTTACAAGATAGTGATCAAAATTAAAAACAAAACTTATAACATTGTAAACAAAGAGAAACGTATCTTCTTACAGTTAGCGCCTATTTACTTGTGATCTTACGCATATACTCTGTGGGAACAATTAATTAAACTTATCTTATAAAGGTTAGCGCCTATTTACTTGTGATCTTACACATATACTCTGTGGAAACAATTAATTAAACTTATCTTATAAAGCTTAGCGCCTATTTACTTGTGATCTTACACATATACTCTGTGGGATCAATTAATTAAACTTAAAATATATATACAACACACACTTATTTATAAATAAAATACAATTTGCAGAGGGAAAGATTTCTTTTAATAAAGTTTCATAAAATAAAAAAACCTTTCCCTCAGCAAATTGTCTTTTATTTTTAATTTTACCGAAGGGATTAAATTTATAACCCTTATTTATATAAATATAAGGAATTTTTAATAAGCATTCACACTATTATCGTTTTATTTACTATCTTGTTTTTGTTCCTAATATTGACACACGTCAAGTGAGTTATATAACCCTTAATGACTTGATTGTTTTGTTAGCTAACTAATAGAAGGCTAGATTGAAATAAATAGACACAAAAATGATTACCTAGAAGTCAAGGTTTATATATGAACTACGAAAATGTAGATTCACCCTATTGCGTTCTTTTTCATCTGTTTTTTTACGATACGTCTATATTTTAAACCGAAAAAATACGGTTCAAGAATGTATTTTGTATTTTATGTGGATTATTGAATAATTCTCTAATCATTCAAATAAATATATTGTATTTATTTATGATTGTCACAACCGAAAAAATACGGTTCAAAAATGTATTTTGTATTTTATGTGGATTATTGAATAATTCTCTAATCATTCAAATAAATATATTGTATTTATTTATGATTGTCACAACCGAAAAAATACGGTTCAAAAATGTATTTTGTATTTCATGTGGATTATTGAAAAATTCTCTAATCATTCAAATAAATATATCATATATCATATATAATATATGAGTATATCATATCATATTTATTTATGAATGTCACAAAATACTAAAGAGAGAGCAAAGTGATATAAAGCAGCGCATGCGCGAGGCCACTTCTTTTTGACCTCATTACAAACCCACAAGGTAACAGTCCTAAAACCTCTCAGCCATTTTCGCAGCGAATTTAAAAAAAAAGAAAAGTTGATTTATATATATGAAAAACATATAAAATTTGTAATAATTTTTTTTTGGAAAGGTGTATTTTTTTACAAATATTTTCAAATATTTTATAGATAGATGGCAATTAAATTTATAAATATGAAAAATATATCAAAAATAAAAGTCTTCATAAAACATAGTGGGAATTTTTTATTCATTTTCTATCGCATAACTTAACATTAATGATGTCTTGCGTTCTTGGTTCATCGGAATAAATATCATTTAACGTTGATTTATTTTTCCCAGAATATTTAATAATTCTTGATACATATATAGATATGTCAACCTTCTATCAGCTTCGGAATGTTAGCCTTTGCCATCTTGGTGCAAGCTAAACCTCAACGATTCAATAAGATAGTCATAGTGGCTTTATGGTAAATAAAGGAAGTGATATTGTGGGATGAAAAAGAGAAGGAATTACGCTATACCTCAACCCTATCTCTCAACAGAGATATCTGAGTGACGTGGATTGCACTGATAGAAAGAGACAAAGTTCCAAGAATGGTCCATAAATATTGAATGTCCCCGTAGGTTAAGGTCAATTGTGGGGCGGACCCAGGGGCGGCGTCAAGGCCAGCGGAGAAGATGATGGGATGTGAGCACGCGAGCTGTGATTGGAGAGGACAGCTGTGGGACGTTTTAACCTAGTGTGGATGTCACTCTTGACCTTGGGGACATGTTAAATGGCGACTGTATATACAGATAGTTATGATAGTGTCACAAGCATGGAGTGTTCGTTATCTTAAGGCAGTTTAAACAGGGGCTTCAAAATACGGATAGTTCTGGCATTGTTAATAGATGGCGCTTTGTTTTAGCGTCTATTTTAACGGGAGAGACGACCTTTATTTTCAAAGATTAAACGCCTTTCTGCAAAATTTCTATCTATATTGTAATTATAGATTTTGCCTAGCCACTCTACCAGCTAAACACCTCTTTAGAATATTGTGAAGATTTCATTTGATCCCTTGTAGATCTCATGGAATAAAGCCTACCCTAGGCTGACGAGGTCAACAAAAAAATAGAGAATGATTTATATTTCTTTAAATAATTTAAAGTCATATATTGGATTGAATAAAAATATTTATTAGCCAATATTTCGGTTGTCTGAACGTCAACCTTTGTCAAGACATTACATTTTGTATAAACAAACTCAGCGCCGCATGATATTGTGGCGAAGAAATATTTTATTATTTAATTTAATATTATTCATTGAAAATATCCAACAGATTATAAAAATATATCACTCTGTATTTGTGAAATAATATTTAAAATATTTCTTTGCTTGCTTGCTTAAGATTCCCTAGCTGTAGATAGTTTTGCTGACCTGTTAATAATTGTCGACTCGTCGCTGTGACGTCATCAATAAATACTTTTACCTCTTAGGATATTTCAAGGCTTGATTTCTACGCTACAATATTATATATTTATTCTGATATTTTATATATATATTTACGCTTATTCTCATACTTTTTTTATATGTATATATAAAATGTACGCTAGTGTATTTACAAAAATCAAGTATATCTTCTAGTAAAATATTAAATTTTTTGCCATATATAATTTTTTTCAGCATTATCTTAAAATAGAGTTTGGTAACAAAAGTTACAAACAGTAAAACCTTAATAGATAAGGTTGACGTGTGTTGCATCCATCAAAATAAAAAATACTTAACGTGCTATTTATTGAGTTTAAAGAACATCTGAAATTATAATAACAAAATAAATGTAGAGAGAGAGGAAAGCGTATAAAATATATAACGTTTACTTTAAATATTTAAATTTTAATTTCGTTTCAAAATATATATATATATTCAAATTATATAGATACGAGAAAAATATTTAAAACATAAATAAAAATATACTTGTTAGTTATATAATAAAGGGATGAAATATATATAAAAAATAAAATATTGTATAAAAGCCAAAATTTTTTATGTTACCGGAAGTTGCTAATAAAGGCCTTCATATTTCTTCTGCTCAATAATCTTCATCACAATTGGCGGCAAAAAATAAAACGAACGTCTGCTATTTAATTTTATGTCGTGCAGTTATATCACAAAAATGTTATTACATCTGGCAACATTTCTCCTCTCTATATTTTATTCAATGAATATATTTAATAAAATCTTTGTGTGACCATTTTACAGAAAAGTTAGTACCATTATTTTATTTTTATTTGAGTTTTAAATTATTTTTTAAATCGAAAAAAGTAGCAATTTATATTTTAAACGCTTAGAAAGAATGGTATAAATAAAAATAAAAGGCATTTTATTAGTAATTAACTTTATTCCTATTCTTAGAGTAACTTTAATTTTAAGAATTATTCGTATATTGCTTTTTCTCAGACGATTTATACAAATTAAAGCTATAAAATGAAATATAAAATATAGAACACTACTCTCCTTAAAATAAATTCATTTATTAAATAAATGTATGAATAATTTAAAATATATATTGTTCATATGTATATATACGAGACTTAGAAACTATATATATATCTATATATATATATATATATATATATATATATCAAAATTCTTTTCTCCCTCCCCATTGAATATAGGAAAAAATATTTTTAAACTGAATTCTATTGACGTTATGTGGCGCTGAGTTTGTTGATGACACACATAATTAGGTTATAATACCTTGAAAAAGGTTGGCGTTCAGTCACAATTGATATATTGGTAACTAAATTATATTTTGATCCAATATATGCCTTTTTAATTTAAAATACCTGTATATGTTTAGTAAATTTGACCGATTTCATAACCCATCTCGTAGGATGTTATGAAATCGATGCCCCTACTGTATTGATGAGGGCCAAAGCTCGTAACCATGGTATGCAGGTTGATGGAATTTTGTCTGAATTTGTCAAAATTTGTGTTATGGCTTATTCTTCCTCATCACTAGTAAAGTTTTATACTAGAGGGATCCACCGGGCCATCGTTCTGATACACAATTAAAGGTAGAGGTGCTTCTTTTGGTACATATCTACATATATGAGATCAAAAAAGGTGTACTGTTTAAGTAATGTTAGGTAATATTCTATCGGCTTAGCTTGTGTGCTCTGAACAATGGTGATAAATACAAGGCGTTATTTTAATGCATTTTTATAAAATAAAAATACGTCTTATATCGTTAATTAATAACATCTTTTTACTCTCATATAAAAAAATGCAATATACACTCATAGACATAAGGAAGTGGAAAGTCTTTCATGTCGCCGGTCGACTTTTTTTTTAAAGAATACAGAGGCCTTTTTGTCCACACTTAGTTATATTTCGTGTGTCTTCAATAAAGATCACTTTAATATCTTTTAGAGTTATTGTCTGAAATCCCGATAAACATGCTAAATGGTACAACATCCTTAATTTTTATCCATGAGTGGCTATCAAAAATGATTTAGAATTACATATTTTGAAGGTATTGAATGAAATATTCGAACTATAATAATGCTAAATACTTTGATTTTCAAAAGATAATCGTAGTAGTCTTTAATCTGTAGAAATGATTTCTAAAAATATATATAATTTCTACATTTATTATGTAGCACATTCGTGTCTTTTCATATAAAATTACTTGAACATTTGAGCTTCAATATAATCTCGATCAAACTATACCAATAATAGGTTCCATCACTCTTGATTACATTTTAAAATTACTACATCAACTAATATTGGCACGTGGAAAATTAGGGAAGACAAAAACTTCAGGAGTAGACAACAATTTATTTGAGGAAAGGACAAACTATGAATGGTAAACAAAAGATAAGCCACGAGGGAAATTTACAGAGTAGCAAAATATAAACATAAAAAAATGACCACTCTGTTAATAAAAATAATAAAATTAATGAATACTTTGTTACATAGCTTCTTCCCTATGGGAGCTGTGACCAACAGCTAGCAATTATTGTATATACTGACATGGATCTGACGTGCTTCTGCCAAGGATTCCATCGAAGTCTTGGAACTTTGTCCCTGGTACCTTTTCGTCCTTTTTCTTGCGGCGTGAAGAGCGGCTTTGTCGTCGTATCGTCTATAGCAGTGTCGGGCAACCGGTGTGCCGTGGCACACTGGTGTGCCGCGAAGAATTCTAGGTGTGCCGCGAACATTTTTGTAGGTATTTAGAACTTTTGGTTAAATTTAAAAATAATGTTTCAAAAAATATTTTTTATAATTTTTATTCAATTTTAATAATTTTTTTTCAAAAATTTTCATATAAAAAATGAAATTAAAAAAAAAGCAAATTTCATTTTATATAAAACTTATTTTGGTATTATAATTACAACAGTTTGCATAATTTTATATTTCATATAACGTATGTACATAATCTTGACGTACATAACTGGCACGTGCCATTATTAAAAAATAAAAATGCAAATAGGTACGTACCTATTTAAAATCATAAGTTAAAAAAAAACAATCCGCGAAAACAACTTTATTTAATAAAGTTGAATACATACTGCGGGAAAATACCTAATTTTTAAAATAATATGTCCAAACTTAACCGTCATTTACAATCTTTGTCACAGCTGTTTATTAATAGAGACTCAAAGCTACAAAGCTTAAAAAAAAAGAAAAAAAATTATAAATTTATTTTAAAAATTTATTCGGAGTTTTCGTCAAAGTATTGCTGTAGTAATTCTTCATTTTTTTTGCATGTTGTAAAACACACACACATTCACACAATAAGTTTTGTACACCGTAAAATCTGTTGGTTAAAAAAGGAAAAAAATATTTTTGTTACGAAATTCTCACAGGTGCGCCGCGAAAAAAAGAAATTAAGCTTAGTGCGCCGCAACTCGAAAAAGGTTGCCCGACACTGGTCTATAGGGACATCGTCATCTTCGAGGGAAGTCTTGGCTTTAGCACAGCGGTGGAATCTTGGAGTCAGTCTCCGAAAATGTAGATCAAAGCACCCATGGCTTCAAGGTCTTCTCGGCTGTCTTCAGTTTGTCTTCCCTAACTTACCCAGCATCTCCACCAAAATGTCACGTGGAAAATTAGGGAAGACAAAAACTTCAGGAGTAGGCAGCAATTTATTTTAGGCAAGGACAAACTATGAATGGTAAACAAAAGATAAGCCACGAGGGAAATTTACAGAGTAGCAAAATATAAACATAAAAATGACCACTCTGTTAATGAATACTTTGTTACAATATTTTATATAGTTGTCGATGTTTCAGTGACATGCTGACACTCTCCTCAGGAGAATGATTATTTTCGAATCCTATTTCCTACTTACATATGTATACACAATTTATATATATATATACAAAAATATAAAAAATGGTTGATATAGCCATATCATTTTTCCAAAAGAACTTCCAACCACAACAAATGATCTTCAAAATCATTTTAATAGTTATTTAGTGTAATGAAGGAAGGAGGAACACGTCAGATATCATATTCCTTCACAGTGTCCATACTGAGACCTCCAAGGCCAATAGGCACGGGCCGAAAGTAGTACATATAGGTGGCGTAGAAGAGAGGCAAGGTGAAGACCCAGTAGAAAGGCAGAAGACTAAACCAGAAGATGACGATGACCGTAGTATATCCAGATCTATGACGCTGATACATGAAGCACAGAATCCCAATGGCGGCAAGATAGGAAGAAGCGAGAAAGAAGCAAATAGAGTAAATACGAAACCACCAGTTGAATTGCATAGCGCTGTTCTTCTCCGAGGCGGCCAGTAGAAAGATCTGACAGCAGACACTGGCGAAGGCCAAGCTCAGTCGAATCACCACCAAGAGCCATAAGAGGAAAGGATTCAACAACGGCCAGATGGCTGACAATTTGATATTCTGAAAGTCTTCGCTGATCAAGTAGCCCAAGAGCAATATGAAATTGACCACGGATCGAATGATTGCGTAGACCAAACATCTCCTGAAATTATCTTTTATAGGATTCTCATGTGCATGTAGTTTGATATTATACTTATCTTCCACACACTCCATTTCACGCCCCCTCTACTGAAACAATAGACTCTATGACTATTGAATACCAAAATAGAATTCAACATGGAATAACGTTATTTTAATATTTTTTAGCTTTTCTCGTATATTACTTTCTAAGAAGCGCCAATAGCTCTGCTAAATCGAAACACAATAGTGTCTTAACAAACCCACTGTGTCTAAATTGTAAAGTTTCGAACAATTCTAATCATGATGCAAAATATTGGAAGGTTCTATTTTATTACTGATCAAATCACCAACAAGTTCAATCTACCAGAACGCAAAAAAAAAAAAGCATTCATTTTGACACAATCAATAAGGAATCAAGGGTTTGGTTTCTTATTTCAATTATTTCTCGATCTTTCGGGCTAACATGCTCTTCAACACGGAGATTCAGAAGTATTACTTCTTTTGACACAATCAATAAGAAATGTAGGGTTTGGTTTCTTTTCTTATTTCTTTTATTTCTCGAGCCAAACCCTAGATTCCTTATTGATTATGTCAAAAGGTAAAAGCAGGGAAGAATCTTTATAAATATTCATTTTTCATATGTGAATGGCATTTGAATGTTTTCAATCAGACAATGATCAATATTTATAATTTGAACAGCAAAATATAAATTGTAATGCGATTTTAAAATTCTATTTTATATTTTAAAAATATTTTTTTCTAAATTGTATCTTAACTCTATACAGAACTCATAGTCAGCAGAAATCAACAACTTGGCTATAATAATGCATTTATTTTCATTGATTGTTGGTGATAGTCAAATAGAGCAGCGTCGAAATAACCGCCAGGTTAACTTTTGACAACACCCAACCTGGTATCAATCACTTTATATCCCAGAGTTGACTATTAGTGTTTACTTTAAATGACAAACTTTCCAAAGCAATAGACAAATTAATTCCGAATATATCCAGGAATTTTGATTTTATTAAAAATGTATCAAATAAAAAAGCTCAACAAACTCAAAGAATATTATTTAGCTTTTCTCTCTCAGTGTGACCACACACACAAATAAATAAATATAAATTCACTGAATAATAGTATTATTTTTAATAATTCAGTCATGCAATAAACTTGTCTAAAGTCTTACAGATTTTTTCAGGAATTAAAAAAAGCTTTTTTCAGAACATTTCTTATAAATGTTATCGTTTTCCAAAGAACAAGAATTGGCTAGAAAGTAGAAATGCTTTCGACCAACCAATCTCAGAACTTCAATCTTCATTTAGACGTTCGATACCGTTTACGCCCACTGACCTTGATCTTTCCTTCGTGAATTCTTCTTTCACAGCATCATTTACTTCTCTCTGATTGGATTATCTCTTTTATTGTATTTATCTTCTGTTTTGGAGAGAAAGAAATCAAGTTTTAGCCTTTTTTGCTGATTAAAATATTTGGAAATGTACCAAAAGTGGCGTCTCTTCCTTTAATTGTGTATCAAAACGATGACATTTTGCATCACCCTAGTAAATAACTTTACCAACGATAACGAATGAGCGCAACAACACCAGTTACGGTAAATTAAGACAATATCCCTACCTGAGTATCATGGTCTCGGGCTTTTGCCTTCATCAGTACACTTGCTACTTCACCAGTCTAACCAGTTTCTTGTTAAATTCGACCGATTTAATAACCATTCCCATAGGATGTTATGAAATCGAAGCTGCTTCTGTACTGATTTAATAACCATTCCCATAGGATGTTATGAGATCGAAGCTGCTTCTGTACTGATTTAATAACCATTCCCATAGGATGTTATGAGATCGAAGCTGCTTCTGTACTGATTTAATAACCATTCCCATAGGATGTTATGAAATCGAAGCTGCTTCTGTACTGATTTAATAACCATTCCCATAGGATGTTATGAGATCGAAGCTGCTTCTGTACTGATTTAATAACCATTCCCATAGGATGTTATGAAATCGAAGCTGCTTCTGTACTGATTTAATAACCATTCCCATAGGATGTTATGAAATCGAAGCTGCTTCTGTACTGATTTAATAACCATTCCCATAGGATGTTATTAAATCGAAGCTGCTTCTGTGCTGATGAGGGCCATAGCCTGAAACCATGGTATACAGGTTGACCTTTTGTCTGTATTTACCAGAACTGGTGTTTTGTGGCTCGTTATTTTCATCAGTAGGAAAGTGTTTTACTAGGGTGATGTATAGTGCCATCGTTCTGATGCAAAATTAAAGGAAGAGGTGCCTTTTTTGGTACATGAATATCATCCTCCTGCAACTTCATATTTTATATTTATAAATATATCTCTACACACATCGTTTATTAAGACATAAAGTCAAATACATAAGTTCACCTCAAAGTTCAAAAAGCAGAGAAAAAAGAGAAAATTTTAAAATATTAATAGATAATAATAATATGGGCTTTTTATAGATGGTTTACTAAAAATTTCAAGTTCTTTCATATTTTCTGTCTTTTAGTTCTCAATCCTTATTTGTTAAGAGGTATTATAGAGAAAAAACTTCGATAAAAGTTTAAAATTTATTTTTAATTTATATCGTATTGATCTCTATTTACACCCGTACAATTTTTATTTACATTTTTTCTCGGAATTTTTATTTATTTATTGAATTATTCATTGTTGTCTATCGGAGAGACAATAATTTCAACTTAAATTAAAAAAAAAAAACAGGTTTATATTTGATAATTAATGTTTACACAATAATTTTCAATTCTTACATGCAGATATAATAGGAATATTTGTAAACAAAATTCCAAAGCGATCTCTCTCTCTCTCTTATATATTCATATCTATTTATTCATATATTTATCATTATATAATCATATTTATATATTTCTGTATTTAACCTTATATAATCTTATAAGGACATTGTAATAATTCAGTTTCAATCTCAATCTCTCTCTATCTTCAGTAATTTCCTAAAGAATATGAAAAAGATATTTCATCATCCAGGCTAACAACCCTATCTGGCACAATTGACAAAATATTCTTCTCTAAAATATGTTTTTAAGAATATGTATAAGTGTACCAAACGATATTCTTATAATTAAGGGCTAAATAATTTTTAAATAAAACATGAACTAAATTATCATCAATTACTAGTAAAGGGTAATTAAGATAAAGAATAAAAATAAACTTTGGTTATTAAAGGTCTTAGATAATTAATTATAGTCGGAAGAGAGAAATATGTTTGTGCTCAAATTTGCTGAACAATGACGAGATTAAATACAAGACGCTGTATTGATTGTAAGACCACACATATAGTTTATTCTGATACAATAATCAAGGGTTTATTTTTTTATTTCTTTTATTTCTCGAGATTCCGGGCTAACATGCCCTTTAACACGGAGATCTAGAAGTACAACTTGTACTGTTGTACTTCAGGATCTCCGTGTTGAAGAGCATGTTAGCCTGAAATCTCGAGAAATAAAAGAAATGAGAAACCAAACCCTTGATTCCTTATTGATTGTAAGACCACACATATGGTTTATTTTGACACAATCAATAAGGAATCAAGGGTTTCTTATTTCTCGAACTTCCAGGCTACATGCCCTTCAACACGGAGATCTAGAAATACAACAGAACAAGTTGTACTTCTAGATCTCTGTGTTGAAGAGCATGTTAGCCCGAAATCTCGAGAAATAAAAGAATTGAGAAACCCTTGATTCCATATTGATTGTATCATAATGTAAAAGCAGAGAAGAATCTTTATTATAGTTTATTACGCATTGATTTATTTGAAGTTTAATTTATCTTCGATGAGATGTTCCGTGGTACAACTTCCTTAAGTTTTGTCTTCGACGACAAAGATTCATCATCAGAAAAAAAAAAAGAATCCTAATATTCTTGTTAAGATTTAAAAACTTCATTTATCTTTAGAATGTTTAAACTTTTACATACATTTTTTTTTCTCTTCTCTTTTAATAATAATGATAAATGAACAATTTTTTCATGTAAATAGTTGATGATAATGTTTCTTTTTTTTCTCTCTTTCTCTTTCTCCTTGTTAATATATTATGACTATTCTCTACAGTCTAAAATTATTATAAATATGTATAGACAACTATAGAAACATATATGTCAGCGCGAGTATCCCTAGGGGGACATAACGCTTAAAATTGAAATGAAAACAAGACTAGATCGCACAGTATCATTTCCCAAAGATAACCTCTTTATTATAAATTCACTGGTTGTTCTTATGTAGGATATGGAATCAAGCATTATTTCAATGTCCTTCCCTCTTATTACTTCTTTAAATTTCAACTCAAACTTTGTAATTCACCAATTGTTTATGTAAAATAGTTCTCTGAATTTACTATTGTTGCTTGACGCAAGCATCCCTTGTGGGGATATCGCATCTGATTTAATGATAATAAATAATAAATAAATAGATTCGATATGGGGCTTGGTAGATGAGTATGGAAGGCTGGGAGACAGTACCTCTTATATCTATGGGAGCTTGGAAAACTATGAAAGTCTACCATGAAATTTACTGTTCCTATTCATCACCGGTGATTCAGTAAATGATGGGGATAACATTGTACTTACTAGATACCATCAAGGGTGTGGTAAACTAGAAACAAGAAATGATTCCTTTCTCAGAACCAAGAATTGGTAGTTCCACTTGATTCTAACAACTTTTTCTGTGGATGTCTTAGTTACTCGAATGGATAGAGATAGGTATAAAAGAAAGAAATGCGAAATATCAAAGTAATTTACCAAGGTTTTAATAAAAAAAAGAGAAAATTCTAAAAAAAACATACACTTGCACATTTTTAGAAGACATTTCTCTAAACGATAGGCAACTAATTCTTTTAAAAAGTATATCATTTATGTTTTTTTTTATTTATCAATATTTAATCACTATAAACTCCAATATTTATAATGTGTAATGCCACATACATATATATCTTTTATATATATATATATATACATTTGACACGAAAATAATACTTTTTGAATTTGATTCTCCTAAAACGAACACTTCGGGCCTCAGTCTCTTCATAAGACGTTCTTACTACTATATTTTGGTATTGCTTCATCTTAATGTGGAGGGATTACAATATCTTTTCGAAACATGGTGTTCTCATTTTGTGAGTTAGTTGGTACAAACTGTCGAATGTCTATAACTAGCTCCCGGGATAGGAACGCACATTTTAACATGTTTCTTTTCTAAGGATAGCTTCAATGACCTTAAAATTTGCACAAATCCAATCCCAACCAGTAATTTCAAATATTCAGATAGGACTGTAACATCTTGTATAAGTTCAAAGTCGAGCTGTTTCTACATGATCAGTCATGTGATGCTCTTGTACTGTATGTGCATTTAGATAGGTAAAAATATGATGTCTTCCTTCTATATCTCCCAGTATGTGGGCGACGGGTTAAAGATAGAAGGTGGAGGATGTGCACCGAGAAAGTTTCCAAAGTTCCAATTGAAGGCCGTTCGATTTAAAGGAGCGAGCACAAATTGATGGAGTTCTGATTAACCCAGAACAGAGATAATTGTGTAAATTAATGAAAATCATTATCCTCTGTATCCCATCAGGTATTCTCATGATGTACCAATTAATCTTCCTCCCACTGTCCGACCTCTACTCGCCATCGAGGCTAGAATGGCGAGACCTCGGTCTACAAGAACTCTTTGTTAAACATCCAGTGACGACTTCTTTAAACCTTTTCCCCATCTTAGATCAACATATAATGCATATACTATAATACAATATAATGCGGCTATGATTGTAGAACGACGGTTAAGAAGTTTCACCGCAAATGTTTCTTTTTACAGAACGAATATTCGTAATTTTAATTATTTTAAGCAGAAATAACCACGCTTCCTATCCTTAGAGATGAAGTATGAAAGGATGAATTGTAAAGAGCAATAATAAACGGAAAAATAAAAGTTCCAGGAGTACGTTGTATTGATAGAGGTTTGAAGACATGTTGAATTTGTAATTATCACTCAAATCTATATATAAGAATCATAAGACCAAATACTTTGTAAAAGCGATATATTTGTTTATTGTATTTTATCAGGTGTGTGTGTGTTCGAACAAAATATGATTAAAGGGCTTGAAATGTAGAACTTAGAATTTTGTTTTAAATCCGTCTTTGATCTTTTTATCGAAGGTTTTTCAGTATGCGATTGAGAATGCTTCGCTTTTATAATCGATTTAATCTTTTAATCCGCACACAAACACATGTAACCGTCCTCTTTCTGCTCTTTCGCATTTTCTTCCCGGTTGTAACCGTCCTCTTTCCCCTCTTTCGCAATTCCTTCCCGGCTGTAACCGTCCTCTTTCCGCTCTTTCGCAATTCCTTCCCGGCTGTAACCGTCCTCTTTCCGCTCTTTCGCATTTCCTTCCCGGTGGTAACCGTCCTCTTTCCCCTCTTTCGCATTTCCTTCCCGGCTGTAACCGTCCTCTTTCCGCTCTTTCACATTTCCTTCCCGGCTGTAACCGTCCTCTTTCCACTCTTTCACATTTCCTTCCCGGCTGTAACCGTCCTCTTTCCGCTCTTTCACATCAGAAAATATTTATTTTCCAACTTCTACTCTATAAGTACAAATGTAGACCAAATAGAATGTTGTCAATTTCCATTGAGTAGATTCGGTGGTTGACCGGTAATACCTCAATTCCAAACACTTCCTTCTAATAAACTACCTGTATGTCGTATTGCATCTTTACCATCTCATCAATTTTTCACGGCAAATCATCACTTTATTTTTATCTAAACAACGGATGTGATGTAGTGAAAACCAGTAGTGATACTTTTGGAGGTTAGAAATGAGCAACTGCCAGTACTGTAATTGCACAATAAGTCTATAAATACTGGAACAGTTGGACATTAACTGATAGATCTTTATTTCCAAAGACTAATGGTCTGGGTTATGCAAAAACAGATTGTACATTGTATACAATTATGACAAAATATTTTACATACAGTTAGGCCCAGTTCATTATTTTAAGTGATAGACTAGTTTGACGTCGAGGTTAATTTATCACCAAAGAACCCAAGTTGCGGACAGAGATCTGTTGTGGAGATTCGCCTCAAAAACTGGAGAGGCGAGAACTAGGGTCCTAATGGTCCGATCATCCATCAACACCAGGCTCTTGGCGTTAATGGTGGCTGCCACTTCCTGTGGCCGTCCTCTTACCGCTGTTTGACACTTCTATCCCGGCTGTAACCGTCCTCTTCCCGTTCTTTGACACTTCCCTCCCGGCTGTAACCGTCCTCTTCCCGTTCTTTGACACTTCCCTCCCGGCTGTAACCGCCCTCTTCCCGTTCTTTGACACTTCCCTCCCGGCTGTAACCGTCCTCTTCCCGTTCTTTAACACGTCCCTCCCGGCTGTAACCGTCCTCTTCCCTCTTTGACACTTCCCTCCCGGCTGTAACCGTCCTCTTCCCGTTCTTTGACACTTCCCTCCCGGCTGTAACCGTCCTCTTCCCGTTCTTTGACACTTCCCTCCCGGCTGTAACCGTCCTCTTCCCGTTCTTTAACACTTCCCTCCCGGCTGTAACCGTCCTCTTCCCTCTTTGACACTTCCCTCCCGGCTGTAACCGTCCTCTTCCCTCTTTGACACTTCCCTTCCTGCTGTAACCGTCCTCTTCCCGTTCTTTGACACTTCCCTCCCGGCTGTAACCGTCCTCTTATCGTTCATTGACACTTCCTAGTGACACAAGTCTCATAGTTCTGTGACCCAAGTCACAAAGCTGTGGATAACCGAGATCTAAATAATCAAGTGATAGAGTTCTGACCTAGGTAGGATTATGATCATCCAAACTCTCTGGAATGTGAGAGGTTCAATGTATATACTTAGTGTATGGGTACATTATACTATTTTTGTAATCTCTCTATACACACTTTCTATATACGCTATATAGAGTTGGAATTAAGACAACGAGTATCTACTTATTCGCTGAAGACGAAGAAACACAGGTCTGGGGGAAGAGCTACTTTATATAAGAGGATGGTCGTACAAGATATCGGGCAAAACTCTCTTCTTCGGGTAAAAAATCTCATACGATCGTCCTCTTATAAAGAATCTCTTCTCCCCGACCTGAGTATCTTCTTCTATATTCTACATATAATATATATGTACTTTACTAGCCGAATGTCCCGGGCAACGCCCGTGTTTTACCCGATTGAATATTTAGATTCAAATACTATTTGTTACAATTATAAATTGGCGCCTTAAATAATTGCATATGTTAGTTAATAACTATAGCCTATGTGCTTTATCTGTCTATGTACTGTTGGCTTCCGTAGGCGACTCTTACTGGGAAAAAGAAAGAGAGGATTCCATTTGGTTATTATCTAATATATGCATTTATTTAGGGAGCGACCCGCTCCAACACAATAGTTACAAAGACGAAATGGCGAGTGGGGGGAGCATGATGGGGGGGCAAAGGTGGCGTGACCGTAGCCAACCAATAGGAGGGCGCCATTCCAAAAAAAAAAGCAACGGTGACAGAGATGACTGATTAAGAATGACGCTCGTAACTGTATATAGAATATAATATATATGTACTTTATTCTCAAATGTTTCATAAATATTATTCATTTAGCGTTAAATATTATATCATATAGAACAATTACAACTTCTACTTTAATAAGAAAAATATTGGTAGACCTGGCTCATCAGTGGTGAACCCAGTTTAATCTACCAGACCGTTCTAATATTGTATTGGGCTGTTCTTCCACCATATCCGGCACTTTAGTAGAATTATTGGTGAAGTTATTTAAGGAGTAAGCTTTGAATAGACTATGAATGGGAAGTAATCGACTATTTTGCATTAATGTTTATATTTCTAAATATAGTTAGCGAGCTTCACGATTTTGCGTGTAATCATTGCGCAGGGGCCATGCTAATCTTCTCTGTATCGTTCTTATTGTAGTAGTTGTAACGCCGAACAAGCATCACAGGGGCTATGCTAATCTTCTCTGTATCGTTCTTATTGTAGTAGTTGTAACGCCGAACAAGTATCACAGGGGCCATGCTAATCTTCTTTATATCGTTCCTATTGTATTATTTGTACCGCCTAACAAGCGTTACAAAGAGAGAGAGAGTATTTCACATTTAATGTAAATTCTTATTTTTCATTTACATATGCTTCATACTTTGATTTATCTTAGGCACAATTTTCATCTATGAATTTATTGTGCTAAATTATCATCATAATTTAAATGCTGTGTGTATACAATTAACTGATCAATAGAGAAAATGATGTAATAAAAGAAATGATGATAAAAGACGGACACATTATTGAATTATTATATCCTTTAGATGGGGAAAGTACGATGAACAAATATTGCTTATTCGAATTGAAAATTATGGCATTCGTGTTTATTCAGTCGTCGTGTTCCAAGAAAAATTTGGGGAATGGACGCCATCTTGGAATTGCCATCTTTCCAGAAATGGCTTCTCAGACGAACGAGCTTCTATCGCCTGCTAAAAATAGGCCAGAAGGGGGCGTCTGATTATTAAGCAATGTCGGGGTAAAAATAACTTCAGCTGTCCTTGGGGAGAAATTCTGTTAAAGAATTCACCTCACTTCTTAATATTCTAATCAGGATTTTAAATATTGTGATATTTTCTTATGAATAGAATTTGTCTTTTGCATGTGTTGTTTAACTTATACCAGCGTTATAGGGTTACAATGGTTGCTTTTTTAAGACGACGTTGATGGAGCACTTAGTAGCTTCGTTTAAGATGTCAAAGCCTTACAGGAATTTTATCTAGTCTGGTCACGTGAGGATAGACGCTGTCGTGTTTTGGACAAACAAAACTTACTCGGGTTTAGAACATATACATTTTCTATTTTATTGTGTATATCAGTATCAATTCTTTTAGTTAGAATTTGTTTGGATTAATTCTATGTTTTTAAATTTATTGTTTTTTTTAACACCCTGAATGTGGTTAGATGTGAAAGTAAAGCTGTTTATATTTTGTATTTGTGTTAGTTAGTGACAAATTTAAGTCAGAAATTTGCATCTTTTTAGTTATATAGTTCATTGTTATATATATATATGACATAATAAAAATATGATTTTTATTATTCATAAAATAATTAATATTCTATAATCACAGAGTTAAATTTTAAAATGAAAAGAAATCCTTAACAAAAGGAATACAACCTAATATTACTATTATTGAAAATATATAATAACATTGTTAGTTGTATGTGTGCAAAAACTGTTTGCTTTAAAAAAATAATCAAAATAATAAATATTTTTTGGGACCAAAGTTATCATTCATTTTTACCATCCACGACTGCATGAATTGGTAACGTAAATAGAATATACGTCTTTTTTATGACATATATATATAATATAAAGCAAAAACGCGAGCCATCTATATATAAGAAATGTGAACATTAAGACACGAATGTTTCTTTTATACATATATCAAACTTTTCTACTGTCCTTACTGCGATGAAAAATTATTGGGAGGGCTTGGCTCATCAATGGTGAATACTCCGAGCGGTTTCACCAATTTAATCCACAGACCCCTTCTTAGAGCTCTAATTTTGTATTAGACGATTCTGCTTATATATGCTACAATGTGAAGGGTGGAATCTCAGAAATGGCATTCAAGCAAACTATGGACATAAGTTTTTAGAACAGTAAAATTACATATAGATATTTGCATCGAGCAAAACTATTCTACAAACAATAAGGAAAAGGCCAGTTAAGCATTGCCTAATATATATAGTTTATTGTGTGTTTAACCTTCTCTAATTAAATTTGTGAATACTTTGTACCTCTTATTTCTCGCCTTTCAAATTTCTTGACAAAGGAATAAAGCTAAAGTTTATATTTAAAGAAGAATTGGTGCCTTATTTTCTTCATTTGGTTACGTTTGGTTCAGAAGAATAAATGATTACTTCAATGGCGTTTCTGTCTTGGACATATGTTCTGTTTATTCAGAGCGAATACAATAGCCAAACGGAGGGCACTCTAATACTTTATATACTATGAAATTATTCTAAATACCGAAGTTACCTACTTACCATAATTATAATGGTTTGTACCATGTATATTTGGGATCAGTAAAAACCTATTACAATGATTACAAGATTCATTGTAATTTTTAATGCAAATATTTTATTTATATAAATATATCTTAAGACATCTCCTTATCGCGCAACTAGAAGTTTCAGATGGCTTGCTCCATCTGTCGGAATAAATATCAACTATTCGTTGATTTTTAATTATTTCATAATTAACCAAGTACCCATTCTTGATTAATCAAGAAAACAATTTCACATTTGTACTATTTTTTCATAAATATATCTGTTTTATAAAACAAATAAATACTCATTTTTAATAGTTTTATATATAATATTAAAGTTTTCGATTAGTTTTAAATGTTAAATTTTCCTCTTTTTTTTTCAATCAAATTCAAAATGTCTTGAAAGGTAAACTAAAGGTTTTAGCGACAGAAAGACTACAGAAGGTATTTGAGAAGAGAAAACCAATGAAGGAATATGTGAACGCTGCAGTAGATAGGTGTAAAGGGTTTACCAGTAAGTCAGAACGGGGATAAATTCTCTCGGTAAAACCATAAAACCTCAGTTAGTTGTTGGTTTACTCCAGTGTAATAACAGCCAGTTATGTAAAGCTATGTGTGGTCAGAGACTGTTTGTAACACAATACTCTCTCTCACACATGTATATACAAGAAACAAGAATTTACAGCGTCTTTTAAGATTTGCAAAGTAATAATAAATAAGTTTAGAACAATATTTCTTTTAATTTTGTTGTTGTTTTTAATTGAACAGGTAAATTTCAAAATATTTTCTTTTTCTGCTCAGATACAAAATTTCCCTTTTCTTCTCAAATAGACAATTTTCCTTTCTCTGATCATATACACAGTTTCCCTCTCTCTGCTCAGTTACACAATGTTTCTTTCTTCGCTACAATATACAATTTCTCAGATACACAGTTTCCCTCTCTCTGCTCAGTTACACAATGTTTCTTTCTTCGCTACAATATACAATTTCTCAGATACACAGTTTCCCTCTCTCTGCTCAGTTACACAATGTTTCTTTCTTCGCTACAATATACAATTTCTCAGATACACAGTTTCCCTCTCTCTGCTCAGTTACACAATTTTTCTTTCTTCGCTACAATATACAATTTCTCAGATACACAGTTTCCCTCTCTCTGCTCAGTTACACAATTTTTCTTTATTCGCTACAATATACAATTTCTCAGATACACAGTTTCCCTCTCTCTGCTCAGTTACACAATTTTTCTTTCTTCGCTACAATATACAATTTCTCAGATACACAGTTTCCCTCTCTCTGCTCAGTTACACAATTTTTCTTTCTTCGCTACAATTTACAATTTCTCAGATACACAGTTTCCCTCTCTCTGCTCAGTTACACAATTTTTCTTTCTTCGCTACAATATACAATTTCTCAGATACACAGTTTCCCTCTCTCTGTTCAGTTACACAATTTTTCTTTCTTCGCTACAATATACAATTTCTCAGATACACAGTTTCCCTCTCTCTGTTCAGTTACACAATTTTTCTTTCTTCGCTACAATATACAATTTCTCAGATACACAGTTTCCCTCTCTCTGCTCAGTTACACAATGTTTCTTTCTTCGCTACAATATACAATTTCTCAGATACACAGTTTCCCTCTCTCTGCTCAGTTACACAATGTTTCTTTCTTCGCTACAATATACAATTTCTCAGATACACAGTTTCCCTCTCTCTGCTCAGTTACACAATGTTTCTTTCTTCGCTACAATATACAATTTCTCAGATACACAGTTTCCCTCTCTCTGCTCAGTTACACAATGTTTCTTTCTTCGCTACAATATACAATTTCTCAGATACACAGTTTCCCTCTCTCTGCTCAGTTACACAATGTTTCTTTCTTCGCTACAATATACAATTTCTCAGATACACAGTTTCCCTCTCTCTGCTCAGTTACACAATTTTTCTTTCTTCGCTACAATATACAATTTCTCAGATACACAGTTTCCCTCTCTCTGCTCAGTTACACAATTTTTCTTTCTTCGCTACAATATACAATTTCTCAGATACACAGTTTCTCTCTCTTTGCTCAGTTACACAATTTTTCTTTCTTCGCTACAATATACAATTTCTCAGATACACAGTTTCCCTCTCTCTGCTCAGTTACACAATGTTTCTTTCTTCGCTACAATATACAATTTCTCAGATACACAGTTTCCCTCTCTCTGCTCAGTTACACAATGTTTCTTTCTTCGCTACAATATACAATTTCTCAGATACACAGTTTCCCTCTCTCTGCTCAGTTACACAATTTTTCTTTCTTCGCTACAATATACAATTTCTCAGATACACAGTTTCCCTCTCTCTGCTCAGTTACACAATTTTTCTTTCTTCGCTACAATATACAATTTCTCAGATACACAGTTTCTCTCTCTCTGCTCAGTTACACAATGTTTCTTTCTTCGCTACAATATACAATTTCTCAGATACACAGTTTCCCTCTCTCTGCTCAGTTACACAATGTTTCTTTCTTCGCTACAATATACAATTTCTCAGATACACAGTTTCCCTCTCTCTGCTCAGTTACACAATTTTTCTTTCTTCGCTACAATATACAATTTCTCAGATACACAGTTTCTCTCTCTCTGCTCAGTTACACAATGTTTCTTTCTTCGCTACAATATACAAGTTCTCAGATACACAGTTTCCCTCTCTCTGTTCAGTTACACAATTTTTCTTTCTTCGCTACAATATACAATTTCTCAGATACACAGTTTCCCTCTCTCTGCTCAGTTACACAATTTTTCTTTCTTCGCTACAATATACAATTTCTCAGATACACAGTTTCCCTCTCTCTGCTCAGTTACACAATTTTTCTTTCTTCGCTACAATATACAATTTCTCAGATACACAGTTTCCTTCTCTCTGTTCAGTTACACAATTTTTCTTTCTTCGCTACAATATACAATTTCTCAGATACACAGTTTCCCTCTCTCTGTTCAGTTACACAATTTTTCTTTCTTCGCTACAATATACAATTTCTCAGATACACAGTTTCCCTCTCTCTGTTCAGTTACACAATTTTTCTTTCTTCGCTACAATATACAATTTCTCAGATACACAGTTTCCCTCTCTCTGCTCAGTTACACAATTTTTCTTTCTTCGCTACAATATACAATTTCTCAGATACACAGTTTCCCTCTCTCTGCTCAGTTACACAATTTTTCTTTCTTCGCTACAATATACAATTTCTCAGATACACAGTTTCCTTCTCTCTGTTCAGTTACACAATTTTTCTTTCTTCGCTACAATATACAATTTCTCAGATACACAGTTTCCCGCTCTCTGTTCAGTTACACAATTTTTCTTTCTTCGCTACAATATACAATTTCTCAGATACACAGTTTCCCTCTCTCTGCTCAGTTACACAATTTTTCTTTCTTCGCTACAATATACAATTTCTCAGATACACAGTTTCCCTCTCTCTGCTCAGTTACACAATTTTTCTTTCTTCGCTACAATATACAATTTCTCAGATACACAGTTTCTCTCTCTTTGCTCAGTTACACAATTTTTCTTTCTTCCCTACAATATACAATTTCTCAGATACACAGTTTCCCTCTCTCTGCTCAGTTACACAATGTTTCTTTCTTCGCTACAATATACAATTTCTCAGATACACAGTTTCCCTCTCTCTGGTCAGTTACACAATGTTTCTTTCTTCGCTACAATATACAATTTCTCAGATACACAGTTTCCCTCTCTCTGCTCAGTTACACAATTTTTCTTTCTTCGCTACAATATACAATTTCTCAGATACACAGTTTCCCTCTCTCTGCTCAGTTACACAATTTTTCTTTCTTCGCTACAATATACAATTTCTCAGATACACAGTTTCTCTCTCTCTGCTCAGTTACACAATGTTTCTTTCTTCGCTACAATATACAATTTCTCAGATACACAGTTTCCCTCTCTCTGCTCAGTTACACAATGTTTCTTTCTTCGCTACAATATACAATTTCTCAGATACACAGTTTCCCTCTCTCTGCTCAGTTACACAATTTTTCTTTCTTCGCTACAATATACAATTTCTCAGATACACAGTTTCTCTCTCTCTGCTCAGTTACACAATGTTTCTTTCTTCGCTACAATATACAATTTCTCAGATACACAGTTTCCCTCTCTCTGTTCAGTTACACAATTTTTCTTTCTTCGCTACAATATACAATTTCTCAGATACACAGTTTCCCTCTCTCTGCTCAGTTACACAATTTTTCTTTCTTCGCTACAATATACAATTTCTCAGATACACAGTTTCCCTCTCTCTGCTCAGTTACACAATTTTTCTTTCTTCGCTACAATATACAATTTCTCAGATACACAGTTTCCTTCTCTCTGTTCAGTTACACAATTTTTCTTTCTTCGCTACAATATACAATTTCTCAGATACACAGTTTCCCTCTCTCTGCTCAGTTACACAATGTTTCTTTCTTCGCTACAATATACAATTTCTCAGATACACAGTTTCCCTCTCTCTGCTCAGTTACACAATTTTTCTTTCTTCGCTACAATATACAATTTCTCAGATACACAGTTTCCCTCTCTCTGCTCAGTTACACAATGTTTCTTTCTTCGCTACAATATACAATTTCTCAGATACACAGTTTCCCTCTCTCTGCTCAGTTACACAATTTTTCTTTCTTCGCTACAATATACAATTTCTCAGATACACAGTTTCCCTCTCTCTGCTCAGTTACACAATTTTTCTTTCTTCGCTACAATATACAATTTCTCAGATACACAGTTTCCCTCTCTCTGCTCAGTTACACAATTTTTCTTTCTTCGCTACAATATACAATTTCTCAGATACACAGTTTCCCTCTCTCTGCTCAGTTACACAATTTTTCTTTCTTCGCTACAATATACAATTTCTCAGATACACAGTTTCCCTCTCTCTGTTCAGTTACACAATTTTTCTTTCTTCGCTACAATATACAATTTCTCAGATACACAGTTTCCCTCTCTCTGCTCAGTTACACAATTTTTCTTTCTTCGCTACAATATACAATTTCTCAGATACACAGTTTCCCTCTCTCTGCTCAGTTACACAATGTTTCTTTCTTCGCTACAATATACAATTTCTCAGATACACAGTTTCCCTCTCTCTGCTCAGTTACACAATGTTTCTTTCTTCGCTACAATATACAATTTCTCAGATACACAGTTTCCCTCTCTCTTCTCAGTTACACAATGTTTCTTTCTTCGCTACAATATACAATTTCTCAGATACACAGTTTCCCTCTCTCTGCTCAGTTACACAATGTTTCTTTCTTCGCTACAATATACAATTTCTCAGATACACAGTTTCCCTCTCTCTGCTCAGTTACACAATGTTTCTTTCTTCGCTACAATATACAATTTCTCAGATACACAGTTTCCCTCTCTCTGCTCAGTTACACAATTTTTCTTTCTTCGCTACAATATACAATTTCTCAGATACACAGTTTCCCTCTCTCTGCTCAGTTACACAATTTTTCTTTCTTCGCTACAATATACAATTTCTCAGATACACAGTTTCCTCTCTCTTTGCTCAGTTACACAATTTTTCTTTCTTCGCTACAATATACAATTTCTCAGATACACAGTTTCCCTCTCTCTGCTCAGTTACACAATGTTTCTTTCTTCGCTACAATATACAATTTCTCAGATACACAGTTTCCCTCTCTCTGCTCAGTTACACAATGTTTCTTTCTTCGCTACAATATACAATTTCTCAGATACACAGTTTCCCTCTCTCTGCTCAGTTACACAATTTTTCTTTCTTCGCTACAATATACAATTTCTCAGATACACAGTTTCCCTCTCTCTGCTCAGTTACACAATTTTTCTTTCTTCGCTACAATATACAATTTCTCAGATACACAGTTTCTCTCTCTCTGCTCAGTTACACAATGTTTCTTTCTTCGCTACAATATACAATTTCTCAGATACACAGTTTCCCTCTCTCTGCTCAGTTACACAATGTTTCTTTCTTCGCTACAATATACAATTTCTCAGATACACAGTTTCCCTCTCTCTGCTCAGTTACACAATTTTTCTTTCTTCGCTACAATATACAATTTCTCAGATACACAGTTTCCCTCTCTCTGCTCAGTTACACAATGTTTCTTTCTTCGCTACAATATACAATTTCTCAGATACACAGTTTCCCTCTCTCTGTTCAGTTACACAATTTTTCTTTCTTCGCTACAATATACAATTTCTCAGATACACAGTTTCCCTCTCTCTGCTCAGTTACACAATTTTTCTTTCTTCGCTACAATATACAATTTCTCAGATACACAGTTTCCCTCTCTCTGCTCAGTTACACAATTTTTCTTTCTTCGCTACAATATACAATTTCTCAGATACACAGTTTCCCTCTCTCTGCTTCAGTTACACAATTTTTCTTTCTTCGCTACAATATACAATTTCTCAGATACACAGTTTCCCTCTCTCTGCTTCAGTTACACAATTTTTCTTTCTTCGCTACAATATACAATTTCTCAGATACACAGTTTCCCTCTCTCTGCTTCAGTTACACAATTTTTCTTTCTTCGCTACAATATACAATTTCTCAGATACACAGTTTCCCTCTCTCTGCTCAGTTACACAATTTTTCTTCTTCGCTACAATATACAATTTCTCAGATACACAGTTTCCCTCTCTCTGCTCAGTTACACAATTTTTCTTTCTTCGCTACAATATACAATTTCTCAGATACACAGTTTCCTTCTCTCTGTTCAGTTACACAATTTTTCTTTCTTCGCTACAATATACAATTTCTCAGATACACAGTTTCCCGCTCTCTGTTCAGTTACACAATTTTTCTTTCTTCGCTACAATATACAATTTCTCAGATACACAGTTTCCCTCTCTCTGCTCAGTTACACAATTTTTCTTTCTTCGCTACAATATACAATTTCTCAGATACACAGTTTCCCTCTCTCTGCTCAGTTACACAATTTTTCTTTCTTCGCTACAATATACAATTTCTCAGATACACAGTTTCTCTCTCTTTGCTCAGTTACACAATTTTTCTTTCTTCCCTACAATATACAATTTCTCAGATACACAGTTTCCCTCTCTCTGCTCAGTTACACAATGTTTCTTTCTTCGCTACAATATACAATTTCTCAGATACACAGTTTCCCTCTCTCTGCTCAGTTACACAATGTTTCTTTCTTCGCTACAATATACAATTTCTCAGATACACAGTTTCCCTCTCTCTGCTCAGTTACACAATTTTTCTTTCTTCGCTACAATATACAATTTCTCAGATACACAGTTTCCCTCTCTCTGCTCAGTTACACAATTTTTCTTTCTTCGCTACAATATACAATTTCTCAGATACACAGTTTCTCTCTCTCTGCTCAGTTACACAATGTTTCTTTCTTCGCTACAATATACAATTTCTCAGATACACAGTTTCCCTCTCTCTGCTCAGTTACACAATGTTTCTTTCTTCGCTACAATATACAATTTCTCAGATACACAGTTTCCCTCTCTCTGCTCAGTTACACAATTTTTCTTTCTTCGCTACAATATACAATTTCTCAGATACACAGTTTCTCTCTCTCTGCTCAGTTACACAATGTTTCTTTCTTCGCTACAATATACAATTTCTCAGATACACAGTTTCCCTCTCTCTGTTCAGTTACACAATTTTTCTTTCTTCGCTACAATATACAATTTCTCAGATACACAGTTTCCCTCTCTCTGCTCAGTTACACAATTTTTCTTTCTTCGCTACAATATACAATTTCTCAGATACACAGTTTCCCTCTCTCTGCTCAGTTACACAATTTTTCTTTCTTCGCTACAATATACAATTTCTCAGATACACAGTTTCCTTCTCTCTGTTCAGTTACACAATTTTTCTTTCTTCGCTACAATATACAATTTCTCAGATACACAGTTTCCCTCTCTCTGCTCAGTTACACAATGTTTCTTTCTTCGCTACAATATACAATTTCTCAGATACACAGTTTCCCTCTCTCTGCTCAGTTACACAATTTTTCTTTCTTCGCTACAATATACAATTTCTCAGATACACAGTTTCCCTCTCTCTGCTCAGTTACACAATGTTTCTTTCTTCGCTACAATATACAATTTCTCAGATACACAGTTTCCCTCTCTCTGTTCAGTTACACAATTTTTCTTTCTTCGCTACAATATACAATTTCTCAGATTTTTATTTTCACCGACGAGCACAATTTCCCAAAACTCCTTGTTTTATTGACATTAAAAGAAAAAAAATGAACTTTCTTTATGATTTTTAAAAATAAATATATATATGTACATACATATGCTTTTGTATTTTCTATTGTAACCATCGGCAGAGAAAATTTACCTTAGGACAAAATAAAAATTCCTTGGAGAAAACCATAAATATTATTTTATTTGACATATTAGGGCCTTCAAAGAATGGCAACATAGTTCTAGCTCCATTGATTTATCATTGTTGGACTGTGGAGGTTGTATTGGGCCTTCATGGAATGGTAACATAGTTTTATCTCCATTGTGATTTATCATTATTCGACTGCTAATAATGGGGATGGGTCTTCAAGATATGGCAACATAGTTCTAGGTTTATTGTGATTTACCATTGTTGGAAAGTGAAGGTTGCATTGGACTGAGGACTTCGAGGAATGGCAGCATAGTTCTAGTTCTATTATTAGACTTTCGAGGATGTAGTGAACTTTGCTGGACCTTAAAGGATTGTAACTTATATATAAAGTTCTAAGTCTATTTTGATTTATCATTGTTGGACTTCCAAATATGTAGTGGGCTTTTTTGTGGGCCTTCAAGGGATTGTGAGGTAGTTATAGGTTCATTGTTATTTACCATTGTTGGGATGCCTGATTTATGATGGATTTACTTGAATAACAGGGTTTTTAGCCATATTCTAGATGACAGATTTGTCATACATTTATATAAGTAAGTCCATTACATCCTTGGGGTGTGTCTTGGACCCAGGAGGATCGAAACTAACTCTGGATAGTCCACCAATGATATAGCTATTGGCCTAGAGAACAAAGTTATAACGTCTCTCTCCGAACAACAAATATATTACCTCAAACTGAACCGTCCAGCAATGACAAATCTGTCATCTAGAATATGGCTAAAAAACCCTGTTATTCAAGTAAATCCATCATAAATCACAATGGATCTATACCTACTTCACAATCCCTTGGAGACTCACGAAAAAGCCCACTACATATTTGGCAGTCCAACAATGTTATATTTAAATAGACTTAGAACTTTATATATAAGTTACAATCTCTTTAAGGACCAACTAAGTTCACTACAGCCTCGGAAGTCCAATAATGGAGCTTGAATTATGTTACCATGAGGTCCCATTCTCATCATCGGCAGTCCAAAAATGGTAAATAACAATGGACATAAAACTATGTTACCTGTCCTTGAGGTTGGATCCATCCCCATTATTAGCAGTCCAACAATGGTAAAAAAAATCACAATGGACATAAAACTATGTACTATTCCTTGAAAGCCCTAGTCGAATACAACCTTCACAGTCCAACAATGGTGAATCACAATGGGTATAAAACTATGTTACCATTGCTTAAAAGTTTTAATCCAATACAACCTTCACATTCCAACAATGCTAAATCACAATGAACTTAGAACTATGTTACCATACCTTGAGGACGGACCCATCCCCATTATTAGCAGTCCAACAATGGTAAATCACATTGGATATACGTGTAAAACTATGTTATCATTCCTTAAAGGCCCAATACAACCTTCACATTCCAACAATGGTAAATCAATGGAGAGCTAGTACAAAAAGTTATAATTCCTTCAGGACTCACGCCCAACAATGTCAACTAAAATTATAGGATAAATCTGAGCCATCACGCGTCCTTCCGTGCCATGGTCACTCAGGTAATTATTGGATGGCTTTTTCCAGTAATTACTCTTTTTAAAATGGTCTTCTCCCGGCGTCACGAAAGGTTAAAGGTGGGGCAAGTTTTAAACTGTTTCCAAGTCCCGACATCCAAATTACTGCTATTGTTTTAATAATGAGCGTTCTAGTGGTCACTCCTTGTCTGGAAACTTTTATATTACTCCACTTTTCTAACTCCATTTAAACTTGTTAAAGAAAAAAAACTTAAGAAAAGTACTTTATATATAACCCTAAACTTACCGAAAATATTTTATGAAGAGGAAATATTTTATTATACTGCCTAACTTAAGTTTTTTTTTATAAATAAATCGCAACTTATATCCTCTTTTAAATGAGGGATTTTGAATAAGGCAATTTTGATTCGGAAAAGATATGAGATGGATGGGATATAATATTGTTACGTCGTACCCAGACGCTATTCGTGTTCTTTGTCTAATCAGGATGCCACAAAGATACACACGTGAGTTCGAAGGGATGCAGCTAAGGTTAGAGCTCTATTATATGTGGAACCAAACAGAAGGAATACAATGAGTAGGACTTGTCTTCAACCTCTCCGTCAGAAGAATCCTTGGCGCCGTGGATGTCACTCTATGAAACCTTCCGTTCCACACTATACAAATCCAGCTTGGACTTACACCGCCTTGTAGGCCGCTCCAATGTCAGGTTCTCCTGGCACCGTCTTGCAGGATCACCCAAACGCCCGTGGTCAACTTCCCACGTATTCTCCTCGCCACAGATGTAAACAGACTCTGTCCTCCCCCACACAGGAATGCTGTTTTTGGCGCCTGCCACATGGCAGCGGGGGCAACTGGAGTCCACCCCTCTTTCCCCAACTTTACTCTGGTATCTTGGCCTTGTCATCCATGTTACAATATGTTAAGAATGCTAATGTTTGTGTGATGTAAATTCCATGAGTTATCATTATATTTCCCTTACACGCATGTACATACACTCGTATACATAGCCTCCGTGTACTGATGAAGACCATGGTTCAAACCATGGTGTACCTAGAAATTGAAACAAAGTTTTAAAACCTATTATTTTTTGAAGATGGTGTTCCATTCAAAAACGATTTTTGTAGTTTATTAAAATAATTTATAAATGTTTCTACAACTTATTTTTCTATGTGTAAGCCTCTCTTGACGTCCTGCATCGATGTTTCCACAATATAAGGCTTCGTCTTAGAATATTTTGATCAAGATCATCACAAAAGTCCTTAACGACTTTCTAGAGACCATCTAACGTCTTCGGTTTTCTAGATATAAAAGCAGTTTTCAGCAAGCCAAAAACACAAAATTCCAAAGGGGCCAAGTCTGGGAATTTGACAGTGATGTACTTAAAGGGGATGTACGTGCGATTCTTTCACGAGCTACATCGTTACAAAATCATTTTAATGGAATACCCTCTGTATAATCAGAAATGGTTTTATAGACTTATTCTGCAAGTATAAACAAATGTAATGGGAAGGCATGGTTCATCAGTGGTGAATTCTCTCTGAAAATTTCCAGATCGCTCTACAGAATGGCGAAACCTCTAAGAGAGCTCATCACTAATGATCCATACCCTCCCATAACAATGTTTATACTTGCAGGATAAAATCTGTAGAAACAGTTTTTTAAAGAGTGAACTGGAGATTTTAAACTAGCGAAACCGCTGAGAGGTTTTACCATTGATGAGCCAAGCTCACCCAACCATTCTTTAATCCTGATAAAGGACAGTTGGAAGATTTTTTTTTTGAGAAAGTTTACCTTAAATAGTTTAATTTCTCATAGTCAAGGTGATGCCAGTTATTCGAAGTAACAGTTATAATGAAATGCTATGAATTTATTTATTTTATTCCCCCCCCAAATGTGGTATAGGTATGTCAATTAGTTCTATTTCGAACTAATTTACAGAATTATAATCCATTCAACGTTTTACTGGAATGTCTGAATATTGAGGAACGAGGTGTTCTCCAAAGGTCACAGGCTTTCCCATCTATATGGTAAGCAGACAAGAAATTTGAATTTTCCTTTATTTAGATTTCAACTCTATGGTTGTCCCATTGTTGTCACCAACAATTCAACCAGAGAACTGGGTTCAATTTACCGATCTATGATTTTGTAAATATTTTAATATATAGGAAGATTTATTTTACCCCTTTTTGACAATTTGATCAGTTTTATTTTTATTACAAGCGTGTGTATTTATAACAAACAATGAATAGCGAAGAAAAAGTTATTATTATGAATCATTTGTATCAATCCATTCATAATGTTAATTATACAATTCGCACTATTTTTCAAAACGGAATTCCTACACAGTTCCGTCCAAATTTTATAGTCACTAAATTTGTCACATCACACGGAAAATTACAGAAATACTTACATAAAAGAGGTCTAACAAAAACCCCAAATTGTTCCTGCGGAGAAACTGAACAAACTGCTCTTCACTTTATCTACGACTGCCCGAACTTTCCAGAAGTGAGACATCGATTGTTCCCTGATCTAAATGATTTAACTCTCTTACATCAGCCACTTTGTCTATATAAATTTTATGAACTCTGTAGAATAATACATTTAAATTTATAATATTTAATTCTAAGTTCTAATTTGTTTGTTGTTTTGTTTGTTTCCTCTGTAATAAGCACAAATATTTCAATATCGCGTCTGGTTGATTAATATTTTTTTTTAATATTCAAATTATAAATGGAAATATTTGGTCGAAGAGAAAATTTGATTTCAACAAATAAATGCTACTTCCTTCTCATTGAAAATCTACTAAATAAATTATATTCGTCATCTTTTTCATTAATTTTGACGTCATTGAGGTGGTAGTTTTTATTTTTATTATCAATTTCGTATCGGACAAATTACCATTCGCACTCTAGTTATGGAAGAGTGGCTAAAATAATTTACCAACAAATACAATTTTAGAAAATTCTCAAGATTTCAAAAAATTCCTTGTGGATTCCATTGAATGATAAGGACTTATAGTCCAAAACGGTTTCCAGTTGGATGTTCTGAATTTGCCAAAGGTGATGTAGAGACTATTTTTTTAAATTTTATTAATCAACCAGGCGTGTTATTGAAATATTTGCGCCTATTACATATGAAACAATTAAAACAACAAACAAATTAGAACTTAGAATTAAATATTTACAAATTTACATGTATATAATATTCGACAGAGTTCATAAAATTTATATAGACAAAGTGGCTGATGTAAGAGAGTTAAGATATTTAAATCAGGAAACAATCGATATCTCACTTCTCCAAAGTTCAGACAGTCGGAGATAAGGTGAAGAGCAGTTTGATGTAGAGGCTCTTGTCACTGATCATATTCTAATAATTTGCAGAGACGGTCAATAGAGGGCACAAAGTATTTTGCTCCTAATTTTGACGAAAAGGGTGTTTTTTTTTAATTATTAAAATATATAATAATTCGAGGATATCGAAGAAATAGAGTGTTATTTTGAATACTTTGAGTCAAAGATTACAAAAGTGTACACCGATTTATTGTCTGAATTCAGATTTACATGCTAAAAGGTACAACTTTTTACATTTTTGTCCATAAGTGTATTTGGTAGACACGTCGATGTATGAACCCAAAATAGACTTGTGGAGGAGGTACACCCCGGGGCAGGTGATGTCAGTCAGGGGGTGGGAGGTATAAATAGAGAAGGGGCCCATCTGGCCGCCAGATGGGGTCGCCGCTGCGGAGGTGGCAGTCAGAGGACGGGGCCCTGAACTTGGGCCCCTGGGTGGACCTACGGTCCCCTAGGCCGGCAGGGAGCAACAAGTCAGGGATTCACTTTACCGTAGTGATGGGGGTGTTGGGGGCCCTGGCCGCGCTGTCAGCCTGCGTGCTGCTGGTGTCTCTCTACCTCTACCTGCACCCGCCCGACCTCAGGATGGGTGAGTCGCTCGATCAAACTGTGCAACATGGAAACCTAACTAGAGCATTCTGCTACTCTTTTTTACAATAGGCTTTACACTAACCTTTTGGCTAGTCTGTTTTAACACTAGTATATCCACTAGTTTTTACATTAGTATTTTTTACACTAGTATTTCCACTAGTCTTTTTTACACTAGTATTTTCACTAGTCTTTACACGAATATTTCTCTCTCATTACACTAATCTTTACACTAGTCTTTTTACACTAGTATTTCCACTAGATTTTACACTAGTCTTTTTACACTAGTATTTCCACTAGACTTTACACTAGTCTTTTTACACAAGTATTTCCACTAGTCTTTACACTAGTCTTTTTACACTAGTATTTCCACTAGTATTTCCACTAGTCTTTACACGAATCTCTCTCTCTTTACACTAATATTTACACTAGTCTTTCCACTAGTCTTTATGCTATATATCTTCTTCACAATAAGCTTTACACTAATCTTTACGCTAGTCCTTTTTACACTAGTCTTTCCACTAGTCTTTCCACTAATCTTTACACTAGTCTTTCCACTAATCTTTACACTAGTCTTTCCACTAGTCTTTACACTAGTCTTTCCACTAATCTTTCCACTAGTCTTTACACTAGTCTTTCCACTAATCTTTACACTAGTCTTTCCACTAGTCTTTCCACTGATCTTTACACTAGTCTTTCCACTAATCTTTACACTAGTCTTTCCACTAATCTTTACACTAGTCTTTCCACTAGTCTTTCCACTGATCTTTACACTAGTCTTTCCACTAATCTTTACACTAGTCTTTCCACTAATCTTTACACTAGTCTTTCCACTAGTCTTTCCACTGATCTTTACACTAGTCTTTCCACTAATCTTTACACTAGTCTTTCCACCAGTCTTTCCACTGATCTTTACACTAGTCTTTCCACTAATCTTTACACTAGTCTTTCCACTAGTCTTTACACTAGTCTTTCCACTAATCTTTACACTAGTCTTTCCACTAGTCTTTACACTAGTCTTTCCACTAATCTTTACACTAGTCTTTCCACTAGTCTTTACACTAGTCTTTCCACTAATCTTTACACTAGTCTTTCCACTAGTCTTTACACTAGTCTTTCCACTAATCTTTACACTAGTCTTTCCACTAATCTTTCCACTAGTCTTTACACTAGTCTTTACACTAGTCTTTCCACTAATCTTTACACTAGTCTTTCCACTGATCTTTACACTAGTCTTTCCACTAGTCTTTACACTAGTCTATCCACTAATCTTTACACTAGTCTTTCCACTAGTCTTTACACTAGTCTTTCCACTAATCTTTACACTAGTCTTTCCACTAGTCTTTACACTAGTCTTTCCACTAATCTTTACACTAGTCTTTCCACTAGTCTTTACACTAGTCTTTCCACTAATCTTTACACTAGTCTTTCCACTAATCTTTACACTAGTCTTTCCACTAGTCTTTACACTAGTCTTTCCACTAATCTTTACACTAGTATTTCCACTAGTCTTTACACTAGTATTTCCACTAATCTTTACACTAGTCTTTCCACTAGTCTTTTTGCGCTAATCTTTTTTACAATAAGCTTTACACTAATCTTTACACGCTAGTCTTTCTTACACAAGTCTTTACATTAAACATTACGCTAGTCCTTTTTACACTAATCTTTACGCTAGTCCTTTTTACACTATTATTTACACGAATCATTACTTTCGCCTTTACGCTAATCTTTACGCTAGTCTATTTTGCAATAGGCTTTACACTAATCTCTTCACGCTAATCTTTTCACACTAATCTTTCCCTTAGACTTTACACCTGTCGAAAAACTGTGAGTTTCGAAAACTTGTGTTGATGATAATCTCTAAGAAAGAAATTATCCATCCTTTTCTTCTCGTTATAATAATATTACATATAATAAAAACCCTGATGATAAGTAGAAAGGAGAAAGAAAGCTTACAACACAAAGGATCCAACTAATCTGTCCCTATATTCTATACAGCTAATGGAATCAGGAGATCCATCGCCTATCGAACTCGAAGGCAAAGAATACAGCGTGGAGCGTAGATGGCCAATCCTGGAAAATAATAATCCTACGTCCATTTTGAGACATTCAAATATGTAACTTACCAATTCAAATTTAATTTTATGTTTGTATAGTTATCTATATAATAAATATATATCTATATAATAATAAATGTCCATAGTTCATTTAAAATACCTTTTTCCAAGAGTCTAGTTTCAGTATCAGTATAGAAGGAAAACCGAGAAATGAAATATTACAGCGTTATGGTAGATTAAACTGGCAAAACCGCTGGGAGGGTTCATCACTGATGGACCAGGCCCTATTTTTTTTTTCAGTAAGGGCAGTATAAAATTGATTTATTTTAAAAAGAATCATACACGTCAAAAATAGTTCAAATTTATTATAACAGATGGAGCTCTAATGTATCATATATATATTTATGTATATAAATCTTCTGTCTTTTTATTTTCTTTCAATTTTCAAATGAACAGGAATTTCAGTTACACGTTGAGGCGCTTGCAATGTTGATAATAAATGCTGGAAAAAAACGGCTCTACTTCCATTTTGAGGCATTCAAATATAATGTATAATGTACCAATTCAGCTTTAATTTTATATTTTCATAGTAATCTGTATAAATTTTCTCTCCTTATGATTTTCTTTCGATTTTCAAATGAAAATGATCTTTAGTTACATGTTGAGGCGCTTTCAATGTTGATAATGCCGCTTCTATCCCGGCATCAAAGACATCTGTACACGTTCTTACATCCCAGTTACGGAAACACTTCTCCGAGATAATTGTCTCGAGCAATTATTTAATTACAAACACAATTCTCTGCATTTTAATTAAACCTTGGAGGAATCTTTTTAGTAATTAGAAAGATTGAAGAAAAAGTAAATGCGGCGTTTAAACAGCGTTCTATTTAAAATACGACATTTGTTTAATAAAAGTGGTCATAAACACACCCACATGTACAGCTATAAATTTGATTTGAATAAAACAGTGGGTATTATTCCACTAAGTGTAGCATGGTTCTAATAAATATAAATTGTCTAAATCAAATAGAGTTAATAATAGATATATGTATATAAATTTTAATAGATTTTGTAGAATGTTTTTTAGTAATAGATAGTCTGGGCTGTAATAAATGGTAAATAGTTATATGCTGTAAATAGCTCTAAATTTCTGTTCTTAACTGTGATGTTCACTAATATTCATTATAGGGTAATTAAATCGTTAACTAACTGACAAATATGTTAATAATTTCTATTATAATAACTAAAATAATATTAATAATTACTGTAAAAGCTCCCAAACTTGTGTATGCATGCAAATATCCAAGACGGATATCGCGTGCTTTGTAAATGATAATAAATAAATAAAATGGTTTTATCATGTTTCTGTCTTTGCTCTTCCTCTTTAAATCTCTCTCTTCCTAAGTTATTCCTTTTAGAGCAAGCATATGACGTGTAACTGCAGAATTTACGATGGAAGGCTTAATTACCCATATTTATCAATATAATTTTTTATGGAAAGTTTTACTAACCAAATTTATCAATATAACTTTTTTATGTAAAGCTTTATTAACCATATTTATTAATAACATAACTTTTTTAATTATAGAACTGAATTCTCAAATTTTAAATTAGCTTTACCTTAATAATTAGAATACCAATCTTACGTCATATATATCACGTAATATATATTTATTATAAAAAAAATTTCGGATGGACAATAAAGGACACTTATCCCGTCAAAATATACGTCAAGACTTGACGCCCTGGATTGTCGAGGGCCATCAGCTTGAAACCATGGTCTGCAGGGGGGCTTCTCAGTTTTCCAAAACAGGTGTTGTGGCTTTGTTACTGATCCGAGGCCGCTAGTTTTCCATATATTACATATTCGAATATAAATAGAGAAGATTGAGCAATCACCTTATTAAAAACCTCCGTATATAAACATATATATTGTATTTTAAAAGTAGCTCACCTACTCACGTGATTTAGTTTTAAAAAAAAACACAAACACTCTCGATAAAGAGAGAGGCAAGTTTCCCTTCCAATATTGGATTAATACATATTTAAAAACCAAGTATATGTTATTACATATATATATATATATAGTTAATATCTTGGCTCTTTTCTGTATTTTAAATATTTTTTATTTAGTTCCAGAAATATGACGTCGCCGTAAAGTTACTAATAGCCTATTTCATTTTAGTTTTTCGTTCAGTTGTTAAATTCTTTGCGCCTCTCTTTTTAATTTTAGTACAAAACAAACTTCTTCTATTTTAATATGATGCTGATCTTATCCCTAGTACACATGGTACACGCCATGATAAACATGGTGGGTAGAAGTTGGTGACTGTTTTTACTGTAAATGTACCACATGTCTACACATGTGAAAAGCAGTTCGACTTTTTCACTTAAAAATATGCCAGAAACTTGTATGGTTACTTGCATTCGCTGGTGGGGTTGAACTTTTGCAAGAATCAGGGTTTATTGGAGAGATTTATTTTTAATTAGAAAAAGTCTCCAATACGGTATTCTATCCCGAGTCGTAGCGTTCAAAAACCTACGGTTTAGACCATCCTTCCACCGACCCCCTGGCGATAACGTTCCATCTATATATAAAAAATGGAAGAATTAAATCACGAATGTTTCTTTTAAATATAAAACAAACTATTGAATTGAAACTTTTACTGGCCTTACTGCGATGAAAAAACTTCTGCTGTCCTAAAAGCTTATGTCCATAATTTTCTTGAATATCATTTCTAAGATTCCACTCTTCATTGCAGCATATATAAGCAGACTCGTCCATTATAGTATTGGAGCTCTAAAGAAGCAGTCTGGTAGATTAAATTGGCGAAACCGCTGGGAGAGTTCACCACTGATGGTCCAAGTCATCTTAATCCTTTTTCATCGCAGTAAGGATAGTAGAAGTTTGTTTTATATTTAAAAGAAACATTCCTTCTTTAATGGTTTCATTTCTTATATACGTTATTGTATAAATAAATCTATTCACATCTCCACAAGGGTTACTGGATACACAACCTTGCCTTTGTAGACGGGGTATGTTCATAAAACAAACGTCTGTCGATATATCTATAGCAATAAAAAAATATTAGATGCATAATACGCCTATATATGCAACTTTAAACACCTATATAAGTACACTCAAGGACACAAATAAAGGAAGTTGTACCTTTTTAGCTTGTATATCGGGATTCAGATAATAACTCTCAAAGATATTTGATACACAGTGACTATTATTGAAGACACACGATATAACCAAGTGTGATCAAAATGGCTTCTGTATCCTTAAAAATATATATAACGCTATTTATATTTTAAGATATTAATGGATTATTAGCGGGTAACCGCATCACGATGGTCATCTATAAGGATAAATTGTAACTACAATTTCCATATGAAATTATTTTTCATTGATAACAAAATACCTTTGTGTGTGAAATTTGTAACAATAATTTTTGGCAATATGTTTCTTTTCATATATATCAAATAATATATCTACAAACCTTTCTATAATGATAAAGGTTGTTTAATGAGAGAGTTTAGCTCATCAATAGTGAATCTTCTCATCAGTTTCGTCAAATTAATCTCCGCTGAGATGAAGCACCATTGATGAGCCAAACCCTCTCGTTCATAAACTTTTATCATTGTAGTAAGGCCTGTAAAGATATTATTTGATGATATATGTGAAAAGAAACACATTACCAAAATTATTGTTACAAATTTTATCGATATAGATGGTAATTGAATTTATAAAAATATGTTTTCCAGACACACACAAGCGATACAACACATCTTACATAACTACATGTCTGTGACGAAGCATAGTAAGATTCAATCAATGCTACAAATCGATGTTTATTTAAGAAAACAATAACCGAAGGAAGAAAAAAGCCATTTCACCTTCCCCACTATAACTACTGGAGACCTCAAAATAGAAATTGGTTTCTCAAACTGCGACAAAAAGTGTTTTCCCAGTTGTTCAAATCCAATAACTCCGCCTTCAGTGATAGTGTGGGCCAACTGGTTCGATAGGAGGAACCTAGTTCCCATGATACTACACAGTAATGGCTGGTATTTTACCTTCTTGTCGAGTGCTTATTGAGAATTCAAAACTATTATAGACGTGTAGGATTGTTGCGTGATGTGTTGGTGTGGCTTGTGGAAAGGCTGCTGATAAAATTATAATTAAAATTAATTTATTCAAAGCCAGAAATATAGAAATAGAAAAGAAGCAACGGCTGAAGTAACGGCCGTCGGAGTTAGCCTACATGTTTACCGCCGAGTGGCCAGTCTCTGATGACGTTCCGCGCGCATGCGTAGTCAGGTTGACGCCCGCGGTTGCCGAGGCCGTCCTAGTTCGGCTCGCTGAAGCAAAGTGTAGTCGCCACAGACGCTTATGATTCTTTTAAAAAAAATAAAAAATAATTCTAATGTCCTTACTGCAATTAAAAATTAATGGGAGGACCTGGCTCATCAGTGGTGAACCCTCCCAGCGATTTCACCAGTTTAATCTACCATACCGCTGTTATATTGTATTTTTCGGTTTTCCTTTTATATCGATACTGACGCTGACCTCTTAGAAATAGTATTTTGAATGAAATATGGACATAAGCTTTTAGGACAGTATGAATACATATAATTATAAATAGTGCTTATTAAAAAATTGATTATTCAAAAAGATAAATATATATCAACCAAGTTTCTTACGTCAGAAACCACCCAAAGAAACCTAGCTAATATCTCCTTGAGGTGGTCGTTTATTTAAAAAGTTGAATTGAATCGAAACAAGAAATATTTGATTCTACAAATGGGATTGTTAGAATTGGCTTCAAGAAGGAAGATTTACTGTATGGGCAACAAATAGTACCGCTTTTGTTTTAATTCAAAAACATGTTTGTTTAAAACTTCGAACAAAATAAAATTTTTATTAAGAAAAAGAACATTTCTCCTGGGAAACGTTGCTGATCGCTTACACTCTATGTCGTTATAACTTTATTGAAATATCACCGATAGAGGACACACACCATCAGCAAAGTCCACTTGCACAGTGGAAAATATTGTCTTTTTTTACCACCTTGGTACATTCTAAGCTTTGATTTACCTTTTTTTTCGCCAATATATATTCAATTTGACGTTTTTATTTTTATAAAATATTATATTGTAACGTAGAAAATTAGTAAAGACAAACTTCATAATGATACGGCAATTTATTCATGATTCAAAAAAAAGCAATGAGGGAAGTTTATTGAGTAGCAAAATATATAAATATAACACACAGCACAAAATTGATAGTTATATAAAATAATAAATATTTTGCTACAATATTAATAATAAAGTGATAATTATAATATTTTTGATAATAAAGGTATAATAGAGTCTCAATGATTATCAGAGAATCCTAAGATTTCAATTAAATTTGACCAGTTTTCACTCCCAAATGTACAAAAGTTTGTTATAAGAAGTTATAATGTGATAATTGTAATATTATATGATAAAATTATAATAGAGTGTCAATGATTATCTGAAATTCCTAATATTTTAATTAAATTTGACCAGTTTTCACTCCCAAATATACAAAGGTTTGTTATAAAGAGTTATAAAGTGATAATTGTAATATTATATGATAAAAGTATAATAGAGTGTCAATGATTATCTGAAATTCCTAAGATTTTAATTAAATATGACCAGTTTTCACTTCCAAATATACAAAAGTTTGTTATAAAGAGTTATAAAGTGATAATTGTAATATTATATGATAAAGTATAATAGAGTGTCAATGATTATCTGAAATTCCTATGATATCAATTAAATTTGACCAGTTTTCACTCCCAAATATACAAAAGTTTGTTATAAAGAGTTATAAAGTGATAATTGTATTATTTGATGATAAAAGTATAATAGAGTGTCAATGATTATCTGAAAATCCTAAGATTTTAATTAAATTTGACCAGTTTTCACTCCCAAATATACAAAAGTTTTTTTTTCTATATAGTAAAAGTTATATTTCGATCGTTACTATAAAAAATGGTAATATAGACGATATTTATATATTAAATAAATATGAGAAGCAAAGTTTAGAAAACATATATGCTATATATGTTGCTGAGGAGAAATAGTTATTCTAAGGTTTCAAATATTTAAGCCAAATATTTGTTGAGAAGACGCTTTGAAATCAAGATGGATGAGTTTAAATATTTGGCTGAAAGAGTTTATTTTTAGCTAACCATCTATCATTCAAAATGGAGGCGAATAAAGAAAAGTAGAAAATATAAAAATACAATTCATCTTGAGATATTTACGGATGTAAACTAATATCCTTACCATTTTGATATGATGAAACAATTTTAACTATTTGGTTTAATTGAGTTGATAGAATAACTTGGGGAAAGAAATACCTGAGACGTGAAGAATAAAGAAAATAAAAGACATGATTACGTATTTACATATTTACAAAAGGTGCCGGCCAAAAGAAAATAACAATAAATGTATATAGTGTAAAGCTACGTTATCTGGCAGTCGACTTACACAGGGTTGTTCTCCGTTTTGAAATTAAATAAAATGTTTATAACATATATGTGAGAGAAATAGTCATATAATATTGGACGACAAGTACCCGTGTTGTAGAAAGTTCTAGCCACGGCGGGTTGTCTTCTTCCTACTTATCTCCACTCAATCATATTAGGGTATCAAGTTGTGACCCTTGTGGTGTCTGTTCGACAACCATCATGACTGGGTGAAGTAGAATGCGTCTGCCTTTGTCATTAAGACTGGGAGCGCTACTCAGTGGCAGGCCGACTTAGCTCCGAAATAGCCGCCTCTGACATGAGGAACAGATGCCATGTACAGCCGCTCCTAACATGGAGGACAAACGCTGCTCATCCTGTATCCCCGGATTAGGAAGGCGGGTTGTGAAGAGCTAAATCCAGTTCACCCCAGGAATCTCCACGCTGACAGACAGTCTGGCTGTCGTAATATCTATGTATGAAAAAATCACATTTCTCTTTAAAACAAAGGAAACACCCTAAATGTTTATTGTTCGACTCTAGGCAGTGTCATTGTGGATAAACCTTATCACTAGTAATCAGTCCAATAAAGGTTTTGGATAGTTTTCGACCTAGAGCTCTTCTGCCAGTCTTAAACCCTAGAGCTCAATTTCGAAGGCTAGTCTACACGTTTATTGCACAATTAAGTTAAACGTAGTCCAAAATATATATTTAAAACTCTTTTTCGATTGCTAACCTATCTTGATTCATCTAGAAATAGCCTGTACATGCTACCTTATCGTGATGATATCCCTGAACAATCACTTCAGTAAAATCAAAAATGACCTTTCCTTATATCTAAACCAGCTTTTAATAAGCGATAGTATCTAGGATATACCATAGGGATCCATGCCGTAGGTCAGTTATGGTAGAGAAACCGCCATGTGTGGTGAAGTAGTGTAGAGGATGAGAGTGAGCGGTTGGTAGGAGGGTCACGTCCAGTAGGGCCAGTAATTAGTAGGACGGGTAATGACCTGGACTGCCGGAATGTGGCCAGTTAAATATTCACCGTCACCAGGGCAACTGCCAGGGCTTGACACAGTAAGATCTCGGTATACATGGTATAGCCACCACGTGACACACCATATATAGCATAGGATGAATGTTGGTGTATGACGTCACCTGGCATCGCCAGATTCCACATCGTCACTTAGAATAACACAGAATACATCACGTGACATCATGGTCTACCACACGTGACACCACCAAATATCGTCATATTTGGTAACAACCTAACATCACCTGACAGTAAGCATCACACAATACATCTGGCTGTCGTAGTATCTATTGTATGAAAGGATCACCTTTTCTATAAAAACAAAGGAACCACCAAAAAAAGTCTTGTTCGACTCTAGGCAGTATCAATGTGAATAAACCTTATCACCAGTAATTCGACCTAGAACTCTTCTGCCAGTCTTAACCCCTTGAGTTCAAATTCGATAAAAAGGTTTACTGGCCGAAGTATCTTTTATTTGAAGAACAATACATCCAAGTCGAACTGAACATCGTCTCCGCCATCTATCAAAATAAATATATTATAAAAGTAGAAACGACATTTGAAAATTATCCCGCAAATGTTTCTTTTGAACGAAAAATCGAAATTTATTTTTAAGGAGAAATAACGATTATTTCCCATCCCTGGACACTTTATTTTTCCGTTTATTATTACTCTTCACAATTCATCCTTTCATACTTCATCCCTAAGGTTAGAAATAATCGCTATTTCTCCTTAAAAATTACAAATAAATTTCGATTTTTTCTTTCAAAATAAACATTTGCAAGATAATTTTCAAATGTCGTTTCTACAATCATAAACGGCATTATATTGTATTACAGTCGAACTTGGATAATTCGAACCCCAAGGGACCATAAAAAAATTCGAATTATCCAAAAATTCGAATTAAAGATGTTAAATTATTCATATAGGAAATTCTAGGGACCAAGATAAATATTCGAATTAAAGAGGTTTTCGAATTAAAGAAGTTCGAATTATCCAAGTTCTACTGTATTAAGAAAAAGGCATCTCCTTATCGTGCAAATGAAAGTTACTGATGGCTTGCGCCATCTATCGGAATAAATATCAACTATTCTCGTTGATTTTTAGTTATTCCAGTATTGGCCAAATACCCATTCTTGATTAATCAAGAAAAGCTAACCACGGACGCGTTTCGGGCTGTTGGCCCTCATCAGCGTGGTGCAAGCTGTACCTCAAAGACCAAAAAAAAAAAAATTGGTCATTAAGGCATCCTGAACAATCATGAAACGGGTAGTTATCTAAGTTTTCTTGATTAATCAAGAATGGGTATTTGGCCAATACTGGAATAACTAAAAATCAACGAGAATAGTTGATATTTATTCCGATAGATGGCGCAAGCCATCAGCAACTTTCAGTTGCACGATAAGGAGATGCCTTTTTCTTAATTTATGCACCTTATCCCAGTACAATATAACATTTGTACAATTTTTTCATATTGTATTATATATTCTAAAAGTGTTTGTTTATTTTTATTCAATATTATCGACTACTTTGGGTTAGAATATCTTCTACTTGATAATTCAGGAAGCCTCTATGGCCACCTTGGTAAGTGGTGGAGGTACATCCTGCATCTGGCTAACGAGAGTCAACAGGCTGAAACGGATAATGGGTTTGCTTTTCTCGATATTAATTCCTGATATACAAGTATATATCGGTAATAGACTTAAAATCAGATTTTTAAATAGGTGCACATATAGGTATTTTATTTATTTACCAGTTGCAAACAAGACACGCTATATCCGATCTGGATAATTGCGCGTGAAACTTTTTACAATAATTCATATTGTAGTAGAGTAGGTAACAGAATTATCAAAAAGAAAATAAACAATTAAGAAAAATAGTATTGAATAAACGTATACATTAAACAAATAAGCAACAACATAAGCAGATAGAAGAAATCGCAAGGTAGTTATTTACAGTATGTTAAGCAATGATGGAAGTTGATTTAATGAAGTTATCTGTAATATTTAATATCGTGGAGAGAGAAAATAGTTATTTTGAGTGCATTGTATTTGGGCTCTATTAATAATAACTAAAGTTTATATTTTAAACTTATTTTCATTTTTCTGCGCATATTCTTTTTGCTTCTATATATTTGAAATAATCCTCATATAGATTATAAAAGGATAGGTCAATATTTTTATGATATGAAAACAAAATTTTAATGGAAAATATAATGCAATTTTAAGATGCAAAATATAACATTTTTATCTATAAATATACAAAAGAACGGTATAAATATATGAAGAGAAGAATAGTAGAAAAATGTATAAAGTGACAGAAAATTTACAGGAAACTGGATAATTCTAATACATATTTCTCTTGAACAAAAATGAAATTGTAAATAGGTACTTAACAAGTATTAGAACCATCTTATGAACGTACTTACCAAAAAAAGGGGAAAAACGAGTACAATAAACTTTCAATAATGGAATCTAGTTATCTTTTAATAGTTAATTTTTGTATGTTGTTCCTTTTCATTCACACACACATACAGCTTTATTAAAACCACCGGTATCATACAGATTCACCACAGAAAGGAATCACAGATAGAGCTCCTATACTCCAGGTAGCGCAGAACCCAACAATCTCCAGGTCCGACACATGTCCAGTGGCCAAAGAATCAACTCTGCATAGGTATCACTTTTTAGCGTATCACTTTTCATACACAATTTTCCTTCAACTTCTCCTTTCATTGAATCAATATTAATGAACATGAACAAAACTAAAGAAGGTGGAAAGTCTTTGACGATCGTCTGTTTTTAAGGAAACAGAAGCAATTTTGTTTACACTTGGTTATCTTGTGTGTCTTCAATAAAGGTAATTGTAATATCTCTCAGAGTTATTGTCTGAATCTCAATATATATGCTAAAAGATACAACTTCCTTATGTTTTGTCTCAAGTGTATTATTTATTTTAATCTAGATGTATTAAAATATTTTTTTTATCTTTTGGTGGTATTAAAAACTAGTACAAATCTATTTTAAAAGCGGAAATTAATTGAAAATATAAACTAAGACTTCATTATAGTTGTTCGTGTTCGTTTAAAAAAAAAAATAAATGGTGATCGACTGAAAGGAAAAACAATGGGGGAAATAAATGCACAGAAACACAGTATAATAAAAGGATTTATTTTAAAGATTAAAAACAAAAGGGATAAAAACTATTACACTTATATATATATAGAATTATGGTTGTATTTAAAGATTAAAACAGAGCTAAAAAAACTAGATAAAAAAGGTTAAGCTAAAAAGGTAAAGTAAAATTAAAGTAGTCTTAGGGAAGGAAGACAAAAATAAATGGCGGGGGGGTGTCGAGCGTTTGTTTACACAGTACCTCGTGGCAGCACCGTCGCAGGCTTGGCTTGGCTTGTGCGATGTCCAATTGTCGCGACTCGTTGGTTGTCTAAGTGTCTTTTCCGCTCTCAAGTTGCTGCTTGAGGGATACTCCAATGCGTTCTCTCCGTCCACAAGACGCTGCTTGCAGGATAGCTTGACGTCTTTCCTTCCACAAGACGCTGCTTGCAGGATAGCTTGACGTCTTTCCTTCCACAAGACACTGCTTGCAGGATAGCTTGACGTCTTTCCTTCCACAAGACGCTGCTTGCAGGATAGCTTTTAGACGTCTCTCCGTCTGGCAAGGGAACTCAACTTTCCCCTCCGCTTCTAACAAGGGAATCCTGCCAACTGACCAAAAAAAGAATGTAACATGACGCTCCGTCGTCTCCGCCCACGCCGACCTTTGCCCTCGGTCGGTCCAAGCTGGGGCTATCTATAGATATAGATGTCTTGCTCGTTGTCTCCCTTCACCTAAGATCTTCATTCTATGTACAAAAGAAAAGAACGGTAAAATAGTTTTAACAATAGTAAAGAAACTAAATAGAAACCCATTCTGCACACATGTGAGGATATCCATTCACATTAATGCTAAATAAAATACAGAAGACTTAACATAAAGTTGTTCTCTAAGATTTTTCAATTTCCGTTGACATTTGTCTTCATCACAACACTTTTTGATCTCCCAAAAGCTTCGGAACAGTATGGCCGCAAGTTTAGACGATTCTAAATCAATTTAACTTCCACAATTAAATAATTCTTCATTAAATAAATTTTATATATTGTGTGTTGTATCTTGTATAAAAGCTTTCATACCTGAAATTTATAAATATTGTAACAAAGTATTATTTTATTAAGAGAGTATCATTTTTTATGTTTATATTTTGCTACTCTGTAAACTTCCCTCATTGTTTATCTTTTTTTTTATCATTCATAATTTGTTATTTCCCCAAATAAATTGCTGTGTCATTCTGAAGTTTATCTTTCCTAATTTTCTACGTGGCAATAATAGCCCGTCTCCTTTTTTACATGAATATCATATTGAGTAAAATTAATCAGGCCTCCAGGGAAAAATGTCTTTTCAAAACATTTATATTCTCTAGCTTTCGGGCAAGGACGTCCTTCTTAAGGAGAAAACCTCTTGGAGAAGGGCGTACGTGTAGTGTCTGGCGTTTCCTGTAGAAGGGTGTCCGTTCCCGAAAGCTAGAGAATATAAATGTTTTCAAAACACACTTTTCCCTGGAGACCAGATTAATTTTACTCAATATCGATACAAGGGATTATTTTAATGATTTTAAATAAAAAAGGAAGTTCCAAAAATGCAATATAACAGCGGTATGGTAGATTAAACTGGCGAAACCGCTGGGAGGGTTCACCACTGATGAGCCAGGCCCTCCCTTTAATTTTTCCATCGCAGTAAGGACAGTAGAAATTGTTTTATTTTAAAAAGAATATTACGCCTCTAAAATAGTTTTATAATTTGATAACAGATGGCGCTCTAGTACATTGGAATATCATAATTGAAAAAAAAAAAGCTACCTAATAAATTGGATGTAGAATATACTGGTATTTTTTTTCATCTATATAGAAGAACATTATCTCGAGTATATTTTGAAACATATATTATAATTAAATTGTAACTAATTTTTTGGAATGTCACCCACAGAGCTTTCTACCATCTGGATTATTCACGATGTCTAATTATAGAGCTCCAGTATAATTAGCACTTAACATGTACTAGTTAACTATATGGGGAGAGATTAGTCCTAATTTAAAATACATTTTCATATAGCCGTTACTCAGAAGAGAATGTAGATTACAGTTCCTCTCTCTTTCTACTCCAATCTTTATGCAAATATAAACATTATATAGCGAATGAAGACATTAAGATGCGAATGTTTCTTTTCACAAATAAATCAAACTCTACTGTCCTTACTTCGATGAAAAATATTGGGAGGGCTTGGTTCATCAATGGTGAACCCTACCAGCGCTTTCGCCAATTTAATCTACAAGACCACTTCTATTATTAGAGCTCTAATACTGTATTGGATCATTCTGCTTATATATACTATACTGAAGGGTAGAATCTTAGAAATGGTACTAAGATGCAAAATACCTCTACTGTCCTAAAAGCTTTTGTCCGTAGATTTCTTGAAAACCATTTCTAAGATTCCACTCTTCATTGCAGAATATATAAGCAGAATTATCCAATACAGTATTAGATCTCTAAGAAGCGGTCTGGTAGATTATATTGACGAAATCGCTGGGAGGGTTCACCACTGATGAGTCAAGCCTTTACAATATTTTTAATCGTAGTAAGGACAGTAGAAATTTGATTTATTTGTGAAAAGAAACATTCGAATCTTCGTTATATTTATTATATAACATTCTATATACAGTTACGAGCGTCATTCCTCATCTCCTAATCAACTCTGTCACCGTTTGCTTTTTTTTTTGGAATGGCGCCCTCCTATCGGTTGGCTACGATCACGCCACCTTTACCACCCCCCACCCCCCATCATGCCTCCCCCACTCGCTTTTTCGTTTTTGTAACTATTGTGTTGGAGCGGGTCGCTCCTTAAATAAATGCATATATTAGTTAATAACTAAATGGAATCCTCTCTTTCTTTTTACCAGTATGAGACGCCTACGGAAGCCAACAGTACAAAGACAGATAAATCACACAGGCTATAGTTATTAACTAATATATGCATTTATTTAAGGCGCCAATTTATAATTGTAACAAATAGTATTTGAATAAAAACATTCAATCGGGTAAAACACGGGCGTTGCCCGGGTCATTCGGCTAGTATATATACTGTACTTGCCTTTGACTAAATAAAGACCGTTTTTATCGTGCTAGTATATATATAGATGGCGCGTTAGTGCTTTGTATAAACATTATAGTTTTGAAGATTATTTTTTGTTGTGGCTGGAAATTGGTTTGGAAAAACACAACCACATCAACCAATAGTTTAGTTAACTCCCGACGTTTCAGTGACTCGATGTCACTATCCTCAGAGGAATGATTATTTTGTGTTGTGGTTGGAAATTGGTTTGGAAATAATAAAGCCACATCAACCAATAGTTTAGTTAACTCCCGACGTTTCAGTGACTCGATGTCACTATCCTCAGAGGAATGATTATTTTGTGTTGTGGTTGGAAATTGGTTTGGAAATAATAAAGCCACATCAACCAATAGTTTAGTTAACTCCCGACGTTTCAGTGACTCGATGTCACTATCATCAGAGGAATGATTATTTTGTGTTGTGGTTGGAAATTGGTTTGGAAATAATAAAGCCACATCAACCAATAGTTTAGTTAACTCCCGACGTTTCAGTGACTTGATGTCACTATCCTCAGAGGAATGATTATTTTGTGTTGTGGTTGGAAATTGGTTTGGAAATAATAAAGCCACATCAACCAATAGTTTAGTTAACTCCCGACGTTTCAGTGACTTGATGTCACTATCCTCAGAGGAATGATTATTTTGTATTCTATTGTTCTGATATAAAGCTAGGATTCAAAATATTCATTCCCATTGAAGAGAGTGAGAATCAGTCACTGAAACGTCAAGAATTAAATATATTGCCACGTGGAAAATTAGGGAAGACCAACTACGGGATGAGACAACAATTTATTTCAGGCAATAACAAACTATGAGTGATAAACAAAAGATAAGCAAAGAAGTGGGAAGTATACAGAGTATAGCAAAATAATAAACATAAAAATATTACTCTGCTAATAAAATAATAAATACTTTGTTACAATATTATTGGTTGATGTAGTTATATTTCTTCCAAAACCATAAACATTATAATTTATGAATTTCTTCCAAAAAATGTATAACTGGTTAAATACTGCGTTAGAAACCAAATAGGTCTATTTTTTAGAAAATTATTTAAAAATTCCGGGCGTATATAGGTTTTGAGGACCTATTATATGTAATGTAGAATATCAGGAAAGACAAACTTCAGACAAACGGCAATTCATTTAAGGCAAGAACAAAATCAATATTTAAAAGATACAAGTTAAGCAATGAGATATATGCTTCCAAATCTTATCAAAATTCTACCACTACACTTAATTAATATTATCTCAATTTTATTATATATTTTTTAAAAATCAATATAAAAACTATTTTCTAATATTCTTCAAAATTAATCCAATTTATTTTTTGACGAAAAATATATATCAGCTGATATCAGAGAGAGAGAGAGAAAAAAATTATCCCAATATTTTCTGCCAGAGTTTGATAATTCGGTTTCCGCTTCAATAAATACTGAGCCTAATAATCACAGAATAAACCGGGCGCAGCCGTTTCTCTTGCCAAGCCTTCTGACGTCACACCCTGGAAATTTAATAAAGAGAATTAGTATTCCAAACATGGGAGTAATTTAGCTAAGGGTTATAAACATAATATTTTAGCGGAACAAATAAAAGTTTTACCTACTTTTGGTAACTTCATTTATAATTAACACTTTCATACATAAAAAGTCATCTAGCACCAACATTTTTTTACAGATTTATATTTTTTATCCAAAAATGTATATCAAAAGAAATCTGTGTTGTTTTTAGTATTTTTTAATTTACCTTTCGGTTATGTTTTCCTTTTGAAAAGCTTTATTCCCTATCTCCCTATTTTATAGTACAGTCGACTCTCGATAATTTGAAACTCGTTAATTTGAATCTCTCGATAATTTGAAATGTTTCCCGGTCCTTTGAAGAATACTCGATAAGTTTAATAAAATCAATATTAATTGGTCCCCTCGGTAATTTTAAATTGAAGGAATAGTGTTTTACCACAAATGAACATTTATGAATAACTGTACAAATGTTTAAAATAATAAATAATGAATTTTGAGATTAAACTCTTGTTTACTTTTTTCCCCTCCCTCCCTCTTAGTTGTTTAAAAATCTGTTATTTTGAACTCTTGATAAATTGAATTTTTCTCTGGTCCCTTGAGTTTCAAATTATCGCGAGAGTCGACTGTATATGCAAAGTAGCGAGTTACATCATACATATAATTATAAAATTACTTATTAAATAAAAACAAACGATAGCATTGCGTCTCTTTATACATGAAATTTTTGTCTATTTACAATGGAAAATTACTTATGATATTAATGCTTGTGATATATATTTATTCAGCCTCATATGATCAATATAATAAAATACATATAGGATATATAGATGATGCATTAGCGCGCCATCTGTTAAGAATTTTATATAATAAGAAATTTAAACTATTTTTGACGGGTATGATTCTTTTTGAATTAAAACAATTTTCTACTGCCCTTACTGCAAACCACCTTACTTTTCAACAAGAGAATGCCCGGCCACACACGGCAAGTGTTACTATGGATTGTCTTCAATCTTGCCGAACTCTTCCGTGGCCAGCAAGGTCGTCTGATCTCTCGCCCATAGAGCACATCTGGGACGTGATGGGAAGGCGATTGCAACCATCCCAGAATGTTGACTATTTAGCCCGACAGTTGGAGACAATTTGGCAAGAAATCCCGCAGCACACCATCCGGAATCTTTATCAGTCCATGACACGCCGGGTGGCAGCCTGCATTCAGGCCAGTGGGGGTCCAACGACATATTGACATTCTCAATTTGAGACAATCAAACTCTGAAATAAAACAATTAATTGTTCTGAAATTTTAATCGTTTTCCCCTATACATGCTCTTTACATACACCTATTTTTGTCCTAATCTGACAACTCCTTCTTGGTGCGTCGATTTTTTTGTTATACAGTGTATACGGATAACAACAGTTTATATTTCCCTCTCATGTAGATCAGACCCTACTAGACCGTGTCCGGGTCTTCGGCGCTGGCCTCTCTCTGAGGGGACATCCAACCTGCCTCGTTCTTTTGTGTTACCCTTTGACGCCTGAAGCCACTTTAGGCCCCATGACTGCATCAACCTGCCTACACTAAAAATCAGTATAGACAGAATAAATTCTCACAAAATATATGTATTATAAAATAAATAAAGCTTCCAGGGCTGAGTTTCTTGTGCTAACTTTTTTATTTTCAAGCTTTCGGACTTGTGAGTCCTTCAACAGGAGTATCACGTTAATAAATTATTGATAGATAAAATTAATGATAGATACTATTTTTATATACAATATTTATAAAATATGTAAATAATAATTTGTATATAAAAATAGTATATATCATTAATTTATTAACGTGATAATCCTGTTGAAGGACTGACAAGTACGAAAGTTTGAAAATAAAAAGTTTGCACAAGAAACTCAGCCCTGGAAGCTTTATTTAATTTATAATATTATAAATCAGTGAAGAAGGTTTATTTTTAAAAATTAAATGTATATGTTATATTAAAATTGAATTATATTATCTAAAATAAACTCTATAAAGTCTGTCGCCAGATAGCGCGGTTTTACACTATGTAAATTGATTGTTGTTTTCCTTTGGCCGAACATAACTTTTTGGAAATATGTAAATACGCAATTGAATATTTTATTTTATTTTCTTCTTCGCGTCACAAGTCAAGTTTTTCTTTCTCAAATTACTAGCTTTTTTACCCAAATAGTAATCTAAAATTGATTTTATTGTATTTTCTTTTAAAAAATAATTTTCACGACTGCATATCATTAGTAAAATACTCATATTTTAAAATCAGGCAGAAAATGATACTTTATCTCAAAATTTATATAACATATATTTAAGTTGAATTTTGTCACATTTCTTCAATATAATGCTAAGCCACATCCTGAACAAAGGTTGACTTGCTGTGACAAAGAAATTGTCAACAAAGTCGGTATTCTTTGTAGATGTCACCCCTCCTTGGGAATCATCAATAAGCTTGGGGGTATGTATCGGGGGAGAGGGGGGGGGTACAATAAATATTTGACCACAATAATAAGAATTGGAGAATGCAGAGGTACTCGATTACTTATGTATTTTGATTTTCTCTATGATTTTTATATCAGTAATTCTTATTTATATTTTTAAATCTTCTTATTTTTAACATTAAGCTATAACGCGTCATCTATATATATATATACTAGCCGAATGACCCGGGCAACGCCCGTGTTTTACCCGATTGTGTGTGAATGTTTTGATTCAAATACTATTTGTTACAATTATAAATTGGCGCCTTAAATAAATGCATATGTTAGTTGATAACTATAGCCTATGTGCTTTATCTGTCTATGTACTGTTGGCTTCCGTAGGCGTCTCTTACTGGGAAAAAGAAAGAGAGGATTCCATTTAGTTATTAACTAATATATGCATTTATTTAAGGAGTGACCCGCTCCAACACAATAGTTACAAAAACGAAAGAGCGAGTGGGGGGGGCAAAGGTGTCGTGATCGTAGCCAACCAATAGGAGAGCGCCATTCCAAAAAAAAAAGCAAACGGTGACAGAGATGAAAAATTATTAAGAACGCATGACGCTCGTAACTGTATATAGAATATAAATTGAAGGGATTTAAGCACGACTGTTTCTTTTATATACAATACAAACTTCTATTGTTCTTACTGCAATGAAAAATTATATATAGCTTTCGTGCTTATAAATCCCTTCAATTTATATCTTCTTATTTTGTGAAAGTGTGTCACGTAAGGAGAATGGAGAAGTACAAATTACAAATTATTTATGTAATTTCAGATATTCGCTTTAATTTGTGTCGAAAAAAAAAATAAGTTTTGAATATTATTTTGGGGGGGGCTTGGTTCATCAGTGGTGAACTCTCCCAGCGGTTTCGCTAATTTAATCTACCAGACCTCTTCTTTAGAGCTCTAAATCTATAGGGTGCAATCTTTGAAATTGTTTTTGCGCAAACTATGGACATAAGCTTTAGGACAGTAGAATTACATATAAATATTTGTATCGAGAAATGTTCTTCTACGAACAATAAGGACAAAGCCAGTTAGACTTAACCCTTTAGGTGCCGGCCGTTTTCAAGGTCATTCCTTATTATTGTTAGCCTTCAAAAGACATCAAACTATTCTTCAAATTATGATTTTTTTTAAATGAACACTTTTATAATTTATACAAACACATGAAACACAATGCAACAGAATATACGCTTTAAAATACAATTAATTAATTTTCATTAGATTATTTTAAGGAGAAAAGGTTACAATCAACACGATCACATCAAAACGATACATCGTCTTGCCTGGTGCTTAAAGGGTTAAATTAATACATAGCAATAACGTACCATCTCTATATAAGAAATTAAAGCCTTAAAGTTCGAATGTTTCTTTTACACCTAAAACAAACTTGTACGTATATTTTCAGTTCTTATTATTATTATTATAGTCGTTTTTTCACTTTGTTTATAAAATTTCTACTTTTTTATGTAGAGAGAAGAGAGAGACTGCAAAAGAAAATGTAATTATTTCACAAAATTCAAATCACAAGATATTGAAAAAGGAATTTAAATTGTTATGTGCATTTTCGGAGATTATCAAAACATCTTTAATGATGAATAGAAAATTAGCTGAATTTTCGAGAAAAGATATACACACAAAGCTTTATTAAGACCACCAGTCTTATACAGATTCACCACAGGAAGAAAGGAATCATAGATGGAGCTCCTATACTCCAGGCAGCACAGAACCCAACAGCCTCCAGGTCCGAAGCATGTCCAATGGCCACACGTTCCTTCGTGCATATGAAAAGATATACAAATAGAATGTAAATATTTAGACTGAGAGAAAGGCTATACGAAATATCATACAGAATAATATGAAAAGTTAATTATAAAATAATTATAAAAAAGGTCAGGTGTTGATAATAAAAACAAATTAGGCATATCCTGACCACTAACATGAACGTTTTTTAGATGGCAGAGCGCCATCTAGTGGAACAGAAATCAACTAAACGTTTATTTAACCTATTTCTTGATATACAAAATAATATTTAAGTCGAATTTATAGAATTTCCTAAACAGACGGTTTTTAAATTTTCGTCTGCTATGATTTTAACACAAATCACTGCGCGCGGTAGCATCACGTGATGAATGACGTCATTGCAGTACTTGGTTTATGACCCACATGAAGTTAATTAATCTAAGAGAGTATACTCATTATACACTCTAAGACATATATTAATATTTCAGTTTGTGGGGTTCAAGCTACGAGAAAGAAAATACAATAATTTGATTAGTAAATCTATCGATTCCAAATATCGTAGTTTTTAAAATTTAATATGAGGAGGTAATTCTTCTTTTAGATGGAAACCTATCGTCTGATTAATCAAATTTTCCCGCTCGATCTCCACAACCTTTTTTGATACTATTAATTATGAAGATTTTTATTGATTTTTATAAAGTAATATCAATGTTTTTTTTTAATATTCATATATCACACTTATATATATATAAAAAATAATAAAATACATATTTGATTGTAAATAAAAAGATTTATTTTCCAATATGTCGGTTGACTGAATACATTTGTCAATGCATTACAACGTATGTAAATATATATAAAATTGAGGTAGGATAATATTCATGTGTAAAATAGTACTTCTCTTTTTTAGAAATTTCAATAATAGTTTTGATGCATTTAATAAATGCGTTGTTTTAATGCATTTATTAAAGGGAGATGTATATTTATTTGCACTTCCCTCCCGTACAATGTATCATGGCCTAATCTTGTACCTACCATCTTCCAGTGTTTGGAATATTCAGTCACTTGTAGGATGGTATGAAATTGAAGCCGCCCCTGTGCTGATAAGGATCATAGCCCGAAAGCTTGGTACGCAGGTTGTTGGCTTTTGTCTGAATTTTCCAAGACTGGTGTTGTGGTTTATTCTTTATCGTTACTACTAAAGCTTTTTACTAAGGTTTACTAGGCTTTTACTAGGTTTACTTCCTTCCTTCAATGTCTTCCTCTACTGAGGGTGGGCCACATGGTCTCTCCATGCTTCTTCCGCCATCCTCTTCATCTCCTCGTAGGTGTGTAGATCTACTACTAAAACTACTAAACTACTAATATATATAGTTATACTAGCCGAATGACCCGGGCAACGCCCGGGGTTTACCCGATTAAATGCTTTTATTCAAATACTATTCGTTACAATTATAAATTGGCGCCGTGGATGTCATTCTTGTATAATATATAAATGAGTTTTAAAAAGTGTAAAAAGAAAAAAAATGCATCGGCCGGGAATCGAACCCGGGGCGCCCGCGTGGCAGGCGAGCATTCTACCACTGAACCAAAAGCAAACGGTGACCGAATTAAGAACGCATGACGATGATAACTGTATATTATCCGTGACAGAGGCCACGACAGACGGTCGTGACTATATATATTAATATTTAAATCCTAGAATATATATACAGTATAACTTCCCTGTAAAGGACAACTAATTTCAGAGCCAAAGTGTCCTTTAGGGAGAGGTGTCCTCTTACCGGAGAGTTGCTAAATAGTAAAAAATGGTAATTTTGCAAATGAAAACTGTCCTTTGTAGAGAGGTGTCCGATAAAGGGAGGTTTTAATGTATATATTTATTCTGAGGTATCGCTAACTTGCAAGACCTAAATTTTGTAACTCTTCTATTAATATATTTTAAAGGAACCCCTCGACTAACTTAAGGTGCACCGCTGAACATATTATCGCACTCCTGGAAGGACTCAGAGCCCACTGAGGCAGTACTTATGGAACCTATACAACCAGAGGACCACCAGGTAGAGAGGGAGTCTATATATTACAGTACTGTGAGTGTACTCAGGTGGAGCTGGGATGGTTAATTGCCAGCGTTGCCAATTTATTACGCTGTGGTAAATTATGTGAAGCAGTGTTGCCGAGTTGTCCAGGCCTCCTTTTATAATAAATTTCCTCCTTCATTCCTACTCCGTTTTTATATTTTCTCTTTTCAACAAACTTTCTTTTTCTCTCTCTGGGATATTTGTTGAGCGGGTTTCCTTTTTTTTTTTTCTTCTATTGGTATCATTTGTTCTTTCTTGTACCGTCTAACTGAAACTTATCATAATGGATGAGTCGAATTCTTATTTCCTACATTTTTTTCCCTGTCAAAGTCTGTATATTCTTAATTTAAAAAACCAAGCTAAAGGGACACAAAAATCATTGGTTTTAAATCCACTAAGCCTTACTCCCAGTGGGAAAAATAATAAAAATGTGAAATTGTACTGAGATAAGGTGGATAAATTAAGAAAAAGGCTTCTCCTTATCGCGCAACTGAAAGTTTATGATGGCTTACGCCATCTGTCGGAATAAATATCAACTATTCTCGTTGATTTTTAATTATTCCAGAATTGGCCAAATACCCATTCTTGATTAATCAAGAAAAGCTAACCACGGACGTGTTTCGGGCTGTTGGCCCTCGTCAGCGTGGTGCAAGCTGTACCTCAACGATCTAATAATTGATAATCAACAAATAGTTGATATTTATTTCGACAGATGGCACAAACCATCATTAACTTTCAATTTCACGATAAGGAGATGCCTTTTTCTCAACTGAGTCTCAGTTTTCTTATCATTGATGTCAAATCATTTCAATACAAATGAAACGAAACTTCATTTCTATGGCAACAAACAAAAAATAATTTATATAATACATTTTCAAAATTGGTATCCGATTTATTTCAATATTAAATTGAACAATGATTTTAAAATATTTTTTTTAATACGACTTGGTCTTGAATGCAGTAAATCTCCATTCTAACCAAATTTCATACCAGAATGCGGTAAACCTTGTTTACCATACTGATGCATATTGTTTGTACCTTAATAAACTATTAAGTAACCAGAATGTATTCATCCTCATTGAAATATATTCTATATTCCGTTTTAATTAATTTCAAATTGTGATATTTCAGTATTACATCGATTACATAAATGTGTGGGTGTAATTCAACTTGGCACTACTGCGTGGGCAGTGTTGCCAAACGTTCGGTTCACTGACTCATAGACACCCGCATAAAAAACGAATATTTCAAAAAACTATATTTTTTATTTATCTTCTGAAATTATATTTTCCTATATAAAATGGATCGCTTATAATTATATATTTTAGCATGTAGTTAATGATTTAATTATTTTTTTTTATTTCAATAACACAGCTATTATATGTTGTTATTGTGGCATCATAATATGTTTACCCATTTGTTGCTCATTTTCACATGAAAATTCACTATTTTTAGTTTTTTAAACACTGTCACTATTAATTGTTTGCGTTACTTTTATGCTATGAAATAAAAGGTATGTAATATATTTCAATATTTCTTATTTTTACACATACCTTTATTTTATTTATATTATGATTATACAAGGTGCGTTCATTAATTTCCAGGACTGCTCTGTATCTTTGAAAAAATAAAACAAATAAAAAAACTAATTCAATATTTTTCAAAATATGCCCCTCCTGCCTCAATACAACCGTTCCATCTTTTTTTCCAATTGTCGAAGCAGGAGATATAATCACTTTTTGAGAGGTTCCTCAAGGTTGCCTTCGATTCAGCTTGTATCATATCAACGTTGTCAAATTTCCGTCCTTTCAAGTTAATTTTCAATTTAGGATAGAGGAAAAAGTCATTGGGGGCTAAGTCGGGGGAATAGGGTGGATGAGGGATCTGTATGGTTGAATGCTTGGCCAAAAACTGCAAAACAACATGGGCTGTGTGCGGCCGCGCTTTACCGACGTGAAGTATCCAGTCATTGTTTTGCCATCTTTCAGGTCTTTTAAGGCGCACTGCCTCCCTTAAGCACCTCATTATCCCCAAATAAACAGATAGTCCAGTCACTGAAGATAATTCTTCTGTTAGATTTAATTAACTCCTTTATTTTGAGCTTGTTTTCCTCGCAACGAAATGATCTTGGACGCCCAGTATGCTGATCATCGTTTACCTTTTCCCGACCTTTTTGGAAGCGTGAAAAGCATTCAAAGGTTCTTGAACGGGATAAAGCTGCATCGCCAAAAGCTTCTTTAATCAATTCATACGTCTCAGTATCACTTTTTTTCAATTTAAAACAAAACTTAATACAGATTCTCTGCTCTTCGAAAATGGCCATTTTAAAATTAGAAATGCGAACCTTACAAGGAAGTTGTTTTGTTCTATTTTTAGATCGGCGCGTGCGCCACGAGACTCGTGCTTTCAGTCAGGTGTGGTCGAATGTCCAATATTCAACTCTGTAAAAAATATTTTCTCTAGCTTTTTTATTTATTTTATTTTTTAACCAGTCCTGGAAATTAATGAACGCACCTTGTATATATGAAACGTACTTATATATATTCAAAATAAAAACATTTCCTTAAAATTCTCATATTTATATATATACAGTGTACTCCGCTTATAACAAAGTCGGTTATAGCGAAATTCCGCATATAGCGAATGAAATTGTCTGCACGAAAGAAAAGAAGGGCTTAAACCATTAAAAGAACTCTGGATATTGCGAAGTCGGATATAAAGAATTTTCGCTTATAACGAAGTGATTTGCATGTATAAATTTTTATTTTATCCGTTTATAACGAAGTTTTCTCATTTACCATTATAATTGACTAATATATTATGCATAATATATATCAAATTACAACGTGTGAATGACACAAATTTAATGATACACAACAAATAAGTTAATAATATACAATTTTAAAATATGCAAACATATTATAAGTATTTTTTTTTACATTATTTAAACAAAATTAAATTGTTTAATAAACGCTTATATTTTATTAACGTTTACCATGGCAGGAGAACGAAAACAAACATGTTATCCGATGTAGAAATTGTCGAGAGCATTCTTCAAGCAAAAGAAGAAGAAGAAACTGACCAAGTTGATGAAGAAGTAGACCCAATTGTCCACATTCCGCATCCAAAAGAGGTCTTGGAGAGCATTCAAACTCTGCGATTGTTTCTTCAATGTCAGGATGAGTCCAAGTCTCTTCATAGGCATCTGTCAGACTTGGACAACATCGAAAAGAGTGTTCAGCACTTGTTACTGACTTCTAAATGTCAAAAGAAAATCACAAACTACTTCTCCAAAAACACCTGATGAGGTTGTTATTGATCTTTGTGTTGCTCTTTTGAGTTGAATAGTAAATAAAATTATTGGTACAAAACATTTTTTTTCCAACTGCGGATATAACAAACTTCGGATATAACAAAGTGATTGTCATGGATAATGCGACTTCGTTATAAGCGGAGTACACTGTATATATATATATATATAAATTGTAAGCATAATGTAACAACTATACCATTTTTGTTGATATTTTTATTTAGCTAGCATCTCAAGAAATATTTGATGATGCCCATAAACTTAATCTAGATTAAAATCCCTGAGATTATACAATACATTTTAAAGGAGTTTGAAGAATAATTATATACATAATATATTACATATATGTAACAAAGAGTATTACAGAGGTTTTACAATAGTTTTACAGCCTGCTCCACGCTGACGAGCTCCAACAGCGCGAAACGCGTTCGTGGATGGCTTTTCTTGATTTATCAATAAATTGGGTTGACCAAATATCGGGGAACAGGTTAAATCAATGTTTAGTTAATTTCTGTTCCATTATATGGCGCTCTGCCATTTAAAAAGCACATGTGCTCCTGGTCAGGATATGCCTTCTTTATTTTTATAAATAGGTTTATTGACACTATTCTCACATATGGTAAACTATGTATATCCATATGGACAAAACTACAATTAACTAATATTATACAGAAAAAAAATATCCTAATATAGCAGGATTCTAAATTTTATTTCAGCTATGTTGAAAATGTGACATCGAAATTCTCAGCTAAAGCTGTGCATATAGCATTTTCTCAACAAACCCAATCTACAACTTTGTAGAAAATATATATATTTATTATGTACACTGCATTTATACATACTTACCGGACGAGTAGGTAACACTCTCGATTCCCGACAGCCATGAATCGGGATCCCGCGTTAACATTTTGTTTAATATGTGAATAACCTTCACACATTATTCGTTGTTTCAATTATCATAAACTAGGTTGCTCTTGTGCGGTACCTAATAAAGTGATTTTGGAACCGAAGTATTTATACAGCTTTTAAAATAACTAGTATTATTTTGGTTACATGAATATAAACTTTACGTTAATTTACAATTTAAAGAATGGTTTTTCAAAGATTGAAATTTAGTTGAAATATATTGAAAATTTTATTTTTTTAAAAAGATATTCTATTTATTCTTTTGTACGGGGTTTTCCAAGTTCGTAGTACGGATATAGGGATATACATATATCGCCCCATGTGAATTCTTCTTCTTTCCAAAACTTAAAATGACGTTAAAAGGGAGGCTTTTTATCGTCATCAGAAGTAATTGAAAATGCGACGGTGGAGCTAAAGAAGCTTAGAAAAATTGACTTTGAACTAGCATTTCAACAGCTTTTTTCACACTGAAAAAAAAATTGTGTAGATAACCAAGGCTCCTATTTTGAAAATTTTGATGTTTAAATTACTATGAATAAATAATTAATTAAAAAAAAATGTTCGGGAACTTTTTGATCCTACCTTGTATATCTAAAGAAAAAAACGTTTGGTAGATTTCCACAAATAGCTTTTATCAACCCCCGACCCCTTAACGGCAGTGGGGGGCAGCGACATATGTCGGCCAGGTGGTAGGGGGGTCGGCCCCTTTTATCCCACCCCACCGCCAATCTTTTTATTTAAAATTGAATTTAGCGGCCGTTGTAGAGGCCCACGTGCCTCTGTTTGTTTTCGAACTTTCTGCGATGGCCTATTTTCTATCAAAATATTCCCAAAATATAAATATTTTACAAATATATTTTCAATGTATTTATCAATTTATGTAATAAAAATAGTACTTAAAAAAAAGATATTTGTTTTATTGTTCATAGGTTTTTCACTTTTAAGCCATTTGAATATAATGCAACTGTCCTATAAGCTTATGTCCATAGTTTACTTGAAAACCATTTCTAAGATTCCATCCTTCAGTGTAGCATATAAAAGCAGAATGATCCAATACAGTATTAGAGCTCCGAGATGGTGGATTAAATTGGCGAAACCGCTGGGAGGGTTCACCACTGATGGGCCAAGCCCTCCCAATATATTTTTTCATCGCAGTAAGGACAGTAGAAGTTCGTATTATGTATAAAAGAAACATTCGCGCTTTAAATCCTTTTATTTTATATGTATAGATGGCGCGTTATTGCTTTGTATTAATTTTACACTTTAACGAATTTTCCACTTTATAATAACAGCATTTCAAATTTATATAACATTCTCAAAATACTTTAATAAAATTCCACTAAAAAAACAGTATGTATTTTATCAATGGCCTTTAGCACTTTAATAGCACTTATTTGCACTTTAGCAACAATTTTTTAAATTTAAATTGATATTTTTCGTTTTTATTTGTAGGTTTAACAGCAATATTATAATTTTAGCTATAATATGGACAAATTTATTTTTGAGTAGAAATTCATCTGGTTTTTTATATGCATTTTTGATTTTATAAAGGACTTTTTTTAATCTCGACAAGGGCATTTTAAAAATTTGTGCGCATAGGTAAAGGAGAAATATACTTTTAAGACAGCATTTTAAAGTTTAATATCGACGTTTTAAAAGTTTAATGGTGGATATTTTGGTAATTTAAACCTCGAACATTTTCAAACTATTTTTAATGTAAAATAACAGCTTATATAATTTTAAAATAACTATATATGAAAAAATATTTTACATAATATCGCCTCAAATAAACTTAATTTAATTCTAAATGAAGTTCAAATCATTTGTGTACAAAAAGGCTTGTGTAATCAAATGGGTATAAAAAGTTGAATATGCGCGCAGATATAAAAGTTTGAAATTTTAAAAATAGAAATTGTTATTTAAGCATCTAAAATGTTGGTATATAATTACAAAATGTAGTCCTTTTTAAACGTTAAAATGTTGACATTTTGCATCAAAATATGGTTTCAAAATTTTAAAGGTAGATATTGAACTTTGAAAAATGCCGCTTTAAAACTTTAAAATCTTAAAATTATACAATATAAAATTTATTCGATGAAAATTTAAAAAAGCCCTTCCGAGTATATTGTTGTAAGATTTAGATATGTAAGATATGTATGATATGTAGTAGTATGAAGATATGTATTTAGATATGTAAGATATTGTTGTAAGATTTAGGTACTTACAGCTTGTAGGAAGGCATGAGGACGTTGAGGATTATATGATAATAATCTTTATTATCCATTTAGCAAGAAAAGACAAAGTTATGGTAGCGAACAGTTATTGTAATATAGAGAAGAAGGTAAACAAACAGTTGTGATGATGATAGGTCCAGTGTGGCGCTAGCTGTCGTAGCATTCAGTTATCCAACAAATCCCCGGCATGAATGTGGAGACATCACGAGGTTGTAGCGTAACTTCTCAAATGTCGGCCTTGGTAGCGGCTTGGTCAGAATGTCCGCCTTCATGTCGCCAGTTGGGCAGTAGATCATTTTTATCACTGTCTTCTTCTGAAGATCCTTCAGGTGATGGATCTTGGTTGCGATGTGCTTGGTTCTAGAAGACACTTTTTCGGATGAACATATCTTGAGACATGATTGATTGTCTTGGTGGAAGTAGATTGGAGCTTTCTGTTCCAGTTCGAGATCCTTTAGCAAGTCGAGAAGCCATAACAGTTCTTGTGAGGCTTCGGCTGCGGAGATTAGTTCCGCTTCGGTGGATGAGAGAGATACGCAACCTTGTTTCCCAGTCATCCATGAGATGGGGTTTGATCCCAGTAGGAACAAGTTTCCGCTTAGTGATTTTCTGTCGGTGTTGTCGCTTGCCCATGTGGCATCACTGTATGCTTCCAGCGTGGGAGGCTTTGGGTTAGATATGCGTAGCTCGAGTTCTTTAGTAGTTTTTAGATATCTTACGATTCTTTTTGCTGCATTCCAGTCACAATTTCTAGGATTCTGGTTTCTGCTGCTGAGTATGCAGACTGGAGCTGCGATATCTGGTCTGGATACTACGCTTAGGTACAATAGTGAGCCTATCAGTTGTTGGTATTGGACGTTGTTTGGTAGAAGTTTTTCATCAGATATACCGGGGTATCCGCTTTCTATGGGAGTGAAAGTAGGTTTCGCTTCTTGGAGATTGTACCTTTCAACTAATTCTTGGATTTTATTCTTTTGGCTCAGAAGGAGTTCACCTTCTCTGTTCCTTGAGATTTCTATACCAATGAATTGAGTGGGGTCTCCAAGGTTCTTTATTTCGAATTCTTTTTCGAGAGTTTTTACAGTGTTTTGGATGATTATCTCGGAATCGCTTGCGAGGAGCATGTCATCCACATATAGAATCAAGTAGATGGAATGGTTTTCTTCATTCTTGGTGAATAGGCATGGGTCTACAATGCTCTGTTTGAAGTTATTTTTAATTAGAGTGCTTGCGATTTTTGTGTTCCAAGATCTTCCGGCTTGTTTTAGACCGTAAATTGCCTTCTTTAGTTTGCAGACTTTGTTTGTTTGTTTTGTATGGAGTCCTTCTGGGAGTTCCATGTAGAGTTCTTTATCTAGGTCGCCGTGTAGGAACGCTGTCTTGACATCGAGGTGGTTCACTTTCATCCCTTTGTAGACTGATGCAGCTAGGAAGGCTCTAATTGTAGAATGCTTCACAATTGGTGCAAAGGTTTCTTCGTAGTCTCGGCCAAATTTCTGATTGAACCCTTTTGCTACGAGTCTGGCTTTGTACCGCTCTATTTCTCCTTTGGAATTGAGTTTTTGTTTATAGGTCCATTTACATCCTATGATCTTTTTGTCCTTAGGTAGAGGGGTTAGTTCCCAGACATGGTTCTTCTCAAGAGAATTTAGTTCTTCGTTCATTGCTTGTAGCCATTTTTCTCTTTCTATTTTTGGTAATTGTAGGACTTCCGAGTAGTTGGTAGGTGTCTGAATGTCTTGAGCTTCAGTTTTGTACAGCATGTAGTCATTTCTTATGGGAGGTATTCCCTTTGTTGGTCTCGTGGATCTTCTTTGTGTGACCACTTGTGTTCCTGTGCTTGTACCGGGTTGAATGTAATCCTCGGTTTCTGAGTCCTCAAGGTTTTCGGATTGTGTTCCTGGTTCCTGACTTTCCTCTGCATTACCAATATGATTGGAGGAAGTTAGATCTGTACTTAGTACTTGTGGTGAAGTTGTTTTTGTGGAAGCGAGGTGAAACCCATTTTCTTTTTCTATAAATTTTACGGATCTGCTGATTGTGATGTTGTCTGTATCGTGCAGGATTCTGTATCCTTTGCTTCGATCATTGTATCCAAGAAAGATCCCTTCGATAACTTTGCTATCCAACTTGTTTCTTTTTATCTTGGGAATATAGGCGAAGGCTTTACATCCGAATCTTTTTAGATGCTTCAGACTGGGCTTCCTGTTGGTCCATAGTTCAAATGGAGTCTTGTCTGTAGCTTTCGAGGGTATTCGGTTGTGTAGGTAATTAGCTGTGGTAACCGCTTCCGCCCATAGAGACTGTGGGAGTCCTGAGTCAAACAGCATGCATCTTGTCATCTCCATTAGTGATCGATTTTTCCTTTCGGCTACTCCGTTCTGGGCTGGTGAGTAGGGGACTGTTAGCTGATGTTTGATTCCGCTTTGGTTCAGGAAATCTTCGACTTGTCGGTTTACGTACTCACGACCGTTGTCTGTCCGTATGGTTTGGATATTTTTTCCAAATTCCGTGTGTGCTGAGATGACGTAGTCTTTTATTTTTTCATAGGCTTCGTCTTTTCCTTTCAGGAGGTAGATCTTCGTGTATCTGCTGTAGTCATCAGTGAAGGTGATGAAGTATCTCTTACCGCTGAGAGAGTTAGTTGGTAATGGACCGCAGATATCACTGTGGACAAGTTGAAGCGTTTCAGTTGCTCTGTACTCTGTCTTCTTTGGAAATGGGGTTTCGGTGAGTTTTCCTTGAATGCACTGAACGCAGTCTGTGCTGTGCGAACAGTTATTTAGACTTAGTCCTCTTGTTAGGTTCTCATTTCGAATCTTCTTAATTGATTCTATATTTCTGTGTCCTAGTCTGTCGTGCCAGAGCATGAGGCAATTTTTGTTCTTGCAGTGGTTTTGTTTTGCAACATTTGCTTTGAATGTGCGAGTTTGGGGGTTGTCACCCAGGTGGAGTCGGTACATTCCATTGTCAAGTATACCGTTCGCGAGGGCTGTGTTGTCTCTTTCGATGGTACACCAATCTCTGTTGAACGTTACTTTACATCCGTTGGAGGTGGCCGCACTCACTGACAGAAGGTTGTCTGTTAGTTCCGGGATGTAGAGAACTTTTGTGAGAAGTAAGGTGTCAGTCTTTCCTTGGGGTGTGATGACTTTGATTTCTCCTTGTCCTATCCCTTTGACCTGCAGCTTATTGCCATTAGCAACCACAACATTTTGTGTTTGTTCTCTGTTAAGTTCAGTGAAGAAGCTTTCGTCGTACGCCATATGAGATGTGGCTCCAGAGTCGATGAACCAGTTGTGTACACTTGCTTCTCGTTGAGTGCAATTGAGAGCTTTTGGGTTAGGTCCTTTTGTTGTTCTCTGATTTGTTGGTTGTTCTTGGGTGACACTCGACTGATTTGTGTACTTTGGTACGTTTCCTCTTCTGAAGTTTTCATATTTGTACTCTTTGTTGCTGTTGTTTCGCTTTTGATAGTGCCAACATTCTTCTTTGGAGTGGTTTGGTTTGTGGCAGAAAGAACAGAATTTCTTCTCTTTTTCTCTTCTTTGGCTTGAAGCTCCGTGGAGGCTTTTTAAGGCTTTTGATTCGGTGCTTTCGTCTTTCGAGCTTTCTACTCTGCGTGTGTGTTCATCAAGGAGTTTGTTCTTGGTAAATTCAAGTGTTAGCTCGTCATCAGGCCTTGATTCCAACATCGTGATGAGATTGGAGTAGCTCTTTGGAAGCGAGCAAAGCAGTATAGCCGTGATGTGAGAGTCCTTTAGTGTTTCGCCAATGGTTCGCAGTTTGTCAACTAGTTCCATCATGGTAGTGATGTGCTGCTGCATGTCTTTGTCTTCTTCGAGTTTTAAGCTGTATAGTTTCCTTAGCAAATAAATTTTTCCTGAGAGTGTTTTTCTTTCATAAATATTTTTAAGAGTGTCCCAGGTAGCTTTGGCTGTTAGTAGGTTTTTGACATGCACTATTTGTGAGTCGGCGATGCTTAGATTAATGATAGCTCTAGCTTTTGAGTCTCTTTTTCCATTCGATTTTAGGTTCATCTGGAATATTTTCGGTGACAACTTCCCAAAGATCTTCCTTTTGCAAGAGCATTTCAATTTTGAAAGACCATAGTGAGTAGTTATAGCCGTCGAGCTTATTTAGGGTTACATCGTGGCTCGGGAGTGACGCCATTTTTGCTAAGCCTTTTTTCTTTGTCTTAACTCCTTAGTAGAATTTCATGCAATATTCAGTCTCATAATCTAATTGTTGTAAGATTTAGGTACTTACAGCTTGTAGGAAGGCATGAGGACGTTGAGGATTATATGATAATAATCTTTATTATCCATTTAGCAAGAAAAGACAAAGTTATGGTAGCGAACAGTTATTGTAATATAGAGAAGAAGGTAAACAAACAGTTGTGATGATGATAGGTCCAGTGTGGCGCTAGCTGTCGTAGCATTCAGTTATCCAACAATTCGATGAAAATTTAAAAAAGCCCTTCCGAGTATATTGAAATATTTGAAATAACCATTTTGAAATTGAAAAAATGTCTCTAAAAATCAAAAGAATTGAAAAAATGGACATATTCCAATTAAAATAAAAGTAGGTCTATTAAAATTGTTAATGATATTAATAACAAATTCGAAAATATTAATTAAAAGTGGAAAGTAATTATCAAAGTGTAAAATGTTGTCTCAAAAGTGCAAAACCTATATTATATATAAAAATAATTAAACTTCTAAATTAACCAAATTGCAAGAATGTTTTAAATTGAATGTAAAATTTATTTCTGTTTAATTAGTAACATTTTACATTGTTTGTTATAAAAACAAATAAAACACTCCATAAATTTAATAATAGTTTCTTTTTAAATATCGCCTTTATTAGTCTTTTGGATTATTTAATCCTATTAACATTTTTTCACTCGCACATAAGTAATTAATATAGTTGATTAAATAAGTTAATCTAATAAAGTATCTAAAATATATCCACTTTCAGAAATATTTGTATTATTATTTTTCTAGATTAATTGTGCATTTTACTATATGTACCTATTCAGTGTAATACATTATTATATTTATAATATAGATAGAAAATATAAATAAGTTTTCAAAATGTTCAAATAGTTTCTGCAGCATCTTTATACACTTTTATTTTTTCCAGCAAATCTTTATTTATCTTAGTAAAGTCTGATACAGCTTTTTTGTAGATTTGCGAAACGCCAAAAAGTGACAACCAATCAATGATGATGATAACCTGCGTCTTGCAGATTAACATTTTCATAGAAACATATATATATATACATATTTGTTGCTAGCTATATATCACCATCTTCTCTCTTCAAATCTCACAGGAGGTCTCCTCGCTCGAGGTGGGTTCCGCCTTAGGACAGGACCCTCCTCTTTCAAGGCCTCGGGGTCCAGCGAGCGAAGAGGCTCCAATGACTTTCCATCGTCTGTATCACTCTGAACCTCTGAATCTTGATCCGACCGCTGGCTAGTTAGTCCTGGCGACATCGACTCCATATAACCTCTGTCTCGTACAACCTCCGAGATTATGGCACTGGGACCTGCTCCTCTTGAGTGCTCGGGTTGACGCTCTCCATCTCCACTCTCATCTTCCTCACCATTCCTCCACCTCTTTCTAATTTGATCCCTGTGATAGGCCTTTACCTGTCCGTGGATCAAAATGGTGTAGACTCTAGTTCCCTTCTTGCCCACAATTTTTCCTGGGATCCATTTATCACCACCTCTAAAGTTTTTACACCACACTAAATCATCTATCTGGAATTCTTCCAAATGGGTTCGCCGATCATACTTCATTTGCCTGGCTTGCTGGTCCCTAACTCTAGATGCCAAGCTGGGATGTATCAACGACACTCTGGTTCGAAGCGCACGCCCAATAAAGAGCTCTGATGGAGTCTTTCCCGTTGTCACATGCGGGGTGCTTCGATATGCCAGAAGAACTTTGGATAAGGTGTCTTGAATGGTGTGTGTATCTCCAATTTTCCTTTTATTTTTATCCAGGGCAGTCTTAATTGTTCTAACCGCTCTTTCAGCCAAGCCATTACTTTGCGGGTGGTACGCCGGGATCAATGTTTGTTTAATTCCATTTCCTTCCAGAAAACCTTTCATTTCACTACCAGTAAACTGAGGTCCATTATCAGATGCAAGTTCCTCCGGTAACCCATAGGAAGAAAAAAGTCGCCGTAGTTGCTCAATGGTTTTGCGTGTGGTGGTCTCTCTCATTGGGATGGCTTCGATCCACTTTGAATGACTATCTACTGCTATTAATAAATTAATGTTTTCCTTATTTGCAAAATCAATGTGAATTCTTTGCCAAGGTCTGGTTGACCATTTCCAGGGTTGCCATTTTCCTTTATTTGGCCCATCCTGGGATTGCTGACAGCTTCTGCGCTTATTCACCAAAAACTCGATTTGGGTATCTAGATTTGGCCACCAAAAATGTGATCTTGCTACAGCCTTCATTTTGTTCATACCGGAATGAGTCTCATGAAGACAGTTCAACATTTTTATTCTGAGAGATGGTGGAATGACAACTCTCATTCCCCAAACCAAACATTCCCCATCTACAGTTAGCTCAAGTTTCCTTTGAAAATAAGGTCTGAGGTGATCAGCCACCTTTTCAGGCCAGCCTTGCTGAGTATAAAATTTGGCCAATGAGAGCACTTCGTCTTTTTCAGTTTCCGTGGCAATTTCCTCTGCTGTGATCGGCAATTCTTCCACAAAGGATAAAGCATAGACATTATTTAATCTTGGAATTTCTTCACAGCCCACAGGAAAACGTGACAGAAGATCTGCATTCCCATGGTCTTGAGTTCTTCGAAATTTAATATCGTAAGTATAAGCTGACAAAATAAGCGCCCAACGCTGCAATCTTGAAGTAGATAAGGTGGGGATTCCTGATCTTGGGCCCAAAATGGTCACCAATGGCTTATGGTCTGTAATAAGAATAAATTTTCTTCCATAAATAAATTGATGAAACTTGGTAACTCCATATATAATGGCTAGAGCCTCCTTCTCAATCTGAGAATAATTTTGTTCTGCTTCCGATAAAGTCCGTGAGGCAAACATAATCGGTCTCTCCTGGCCTTCTATAATATGTGACAACACAGCGCCCACTCCAATCTGCGATGCATCAGTGGCCAAACACAATGGCAAAGTCGTATCATATGGGACTAGCACCCTCTCAGAGGTAATGCTGTTCTTGCACTTGTCAATGGCCTCTCCACATTCCTTTGTCCACACCCAAGGACGTTTTTTGTGAAGAAGCTCATGAAGAGGCTTCAAAAGCTCTGGCAAATTGGGTATGAACTTCCCATAAAAGTTAACTAAACCAAGAAATGACCTTAATTCAGAGATATTCGTAGGCGTTTTGGCCTTCTGTATTGCTTGTACCTTATGATCTAAAGGTCTGATGCCCTCTCCCGTGACAAGATGTCCTAAATATTCAATTTCTTTTTGCAAAAATAGGCATTTTTCTTTCTTTAGTTTGATATTATACTTCGCCAAGCGAGCAAATATAGTCTTCAACAACGCCAGATGTTCTTCAATTGATGCTGTGGCTATAAGGACATCATCAATATAACAAATTACGCCTCCTATACCCGACAAAACCCTATCCATTACAGATTGAAAATAACTGGGCGCATTTGCCAATCCAAATGGCATTCTCTTAAACCTGAACAGCCCTTTATGAGTATTTATCGTTAGTAACGGTCGGGTGCCTGGGTCCACCTCTAATTGCAGATAAGCGTTCCTCAAGTCCAATTTAGAAAAGTATTTTCCCTTGGCCAATGTGGAGAATAAATCTTGCTGTGTGGGAAGGGGATAGGCCGCAGTGTCCAAATATTTATTTAGAGTTACCTTGAAGTCGCAGCAAATTCTGATCTCTTTATTTTTCTTCGGCACTACAACCACTGGAGTGGCCCATTTACTGCTCGCCACCTCACATAGATAACCCTTAGCCACCATTTTGTCTAATGCTTCAGTAACTGCTGGCCTAATGGCGAAAGGCACCGGACGAGCCTTATGGAAAATTGGGTTCACATCACACATGTTTACTGAAAATGTGAAACCTTTTATTGGTTCAGTTGTCTCCACAAATAAGTCTTGATTTTCCTTCAAAATTTCCTCTATGGTAATTTCCACAGGCATATGTTTTACCGCGAAACAGCCCAATTTCAATCTATTTATCCATTCTCTTCCCATCAACGCCCTCTTTTCTCCTTTCACCACCAACGCTCTAAGTTTGTAAGTAATATCTTGACACTCCACTTTGACATTGATTTTACCCAGAATGGGTACCACGGTACCATCATAAGTTCTTACAATAATACTCGCTTTTTCCAATTTCAAGTGTTGAAGACTATTTTTAAAATCCTTTTCTGATATCAGTGTTAGACCACTACCCGTATCCATTTCAAATTTAATAAAGTTTCCTTCTACTTTTAACTCCATCAGATAGGGAGGGTCACTTGAGGCAAAATTAATTTTATACTCAGGTATCGTCACGCTTATAATTTTCTGGACATACTCTTCCTCCTCTTCTTGGTCTCCTATCTGATGTATATTTCCCGGCTGATTCTGATGTTGCCTTAGATTTCTTCTACTGCTCCAACATATTGAGGCAATGTGTCCTTTTTTATTACACTTAAAGCATATCGCCTCCTTAAATCTACATGGTTCTTTGTGCGGTTTACCACAATGTTTACATTTGCCATTCTGGAAATTTGATTCAACCTTGCGTTCAATCCTCAACTTATCTACACAATCTTCACCCTGCTCCAAATGGAATAATTTTGTATTTTTCTCGGCCGCTTCCATAGATAATGCTATCTCAATTACTTTAGCTAAAGAAATGTCACCCTCCGACAAAATTCTATTTTGTATTTTGGCATTATATAACCCACAAACCATTTTATCACGTAAAGAATCCTCCAGAAAATTTCCAAAGTTGCATGAGGAAGCCAAACGCTTAATTTCCACCAAGTAATCCGAGATGCTTTCTTCCTTTAATTGCATTCTTTTAAAAAAAATGAACCTCTCTACTACAATTGAGCGCTTTGGAGAGAAGTGCCTTTTCAAGATATCTATTAGGTCATCAAAAGTTTTATTTTTAGGTAGAATAGGACTGCACAAATTCTTCAAAACACCATAGGTTTTACTTCCCATGAGGGTTAGGAGATAAGCCTTTTTCTTCTCATCCCCTGCCTCCTCTAATATGAGAAACTGTTCCAATCGTTCATAAAACGTTTCAAAAGTTTCAGTTTCTTCATTATATTCCTTAAATTGGTAACTAGCCATTTTATTTCACTTTTTTTTAAATTTGCATCCTAAAACTTTGCAATTTTAGTCTTTTAAAAAAAAATAACTTTCAATTATATGCAAAATCAAAGATAATTTCTAAAAATATTTACTTCAAAATTCGAGGGTACTTACTCTTATATCCTCGTCGCCAAATGCAGCATCTTTGTACACTTTTATTTTCCAGCAAATCTTTATCTTAGTAAAGTCTGATAGTTTCCAAAAGAATAATAATAATAATGTTCACAGAATTATTAGACAACAGAAATATAACTAAGATGTTTTTAAAATATAAATAATAATTGTAAAATATGAAATATATATTACATTTCAATAAACTTTTTCATATTTAATTCGAAAACCTCTTAAAACTATTATTAATGTCTTAAAGTTTAATTGTAACTTTTTTATGATGTGACGAAAGTCTCATGTGACAATTCTCTCAAATACAATATATTTTAAAATTCAATAACTTTTTAGAACTCTTTAATTATAAATTTAAAAAATGTTTTTCGATTAAAATATAAACGGTTTATTAAAATATGAATAGAGGATATTTTATATAGTTTACAAGTATCATTTATATTTTAAAAAAACATTATTTATATTTCCTCAAACTTTGTTTATATTTATAAAAAACGTTAATATTTAAAGAGAGAGCTTAAACTATAAATTCAAAACGTTTCTATTTAAAAAAGTAAATCCTATTTAAAAGCGTATGAAAATATTTCATTTAAAAATAAATGCTTCAATTATACTTTGAATTTTGCCTTTTTATTTATATATCAATAAAAATATTTGTTTTATCCGTTGAGAAAAGAATATTTCAACCAAGAATTCACAACAGGATATAAAATTTATACGAGAAGAATTTAAATCATATGAATGCAAAATTGGGTCCATTTTAAATTTAAATCTCTGAAACAGAATTCAAATTTTAGAGGTACTAAACTTGAAACTCGAAAGTAATGGATTTATCATGTTGAGAAGACGTTTGCAAAAAAAAAATGAATGAATTTGTAACTAAAAATAATTTTATTTAAGTGAAAGAATAAAAATATAGTAGGCTCTCTTTTCACATTCTTTTTATTGAAAAAAAAATTGTTAATTGAAAATTTTATTGAATGCTTTGTACCTTTTATTGTCAGAGAATTTTAACAACCTGAAATATCGTTTTGTTGAGTTTAAATAGTTTTGACCAAAAAGATATAATTTTTTTGTCTTTATATAAAAATCCAATCCCCAAACGGTTGGCATTTTCTATAAATATTATTTGTAAGCCAGGAGTTTTTTTTTTTATTGCGCGAGTTTGAAATAACATTTTCAATCACACAAAATATTTTAAAATGATACAAATATAAAACTATGTTTTTCAAAAATTATTTTGACATTTAAAGATTTTTATTATTGAATTTATTTTTTAAATCATCTTTAAATATATAAAGCGCTATTTTTTTTACGATTATATATATGTTTTGCGTTTTTAAGACAACATTTTAAACATCAATAACATCGTTATTTTGATCGAGATATTTCAAATTTGAATAAATATTTAGCAATTTTAATTTAAATATTTTTAAATTAATGAAATTGCTTATTTTAATTATATATAAAATATTAATCTATTTTAGATCTTTTTATATCAAGTTTTAATAAAGAAATGGAAATAGTGGATTCAGAATTTTTCTCAAATAAGGTTTATAAAGTCAATATGGCGATAAAATGGTTCTATATTCTTGCTACAATATTCTTATTAGCTTAGCCTTTAGCCATTTTCATATAACTGGGTTTTTAAAAATATAATTTTATAGGTTCAAAGTAAACATCACACAAGTTAGCATTTCCCTCGAGTGCTTCGATATTTATTCAGGAATAAGAACTAATATTACCATTCGAAAACTAATAAATATATCCGGAGAGATTTTTAATGGGGTATTATACTAAATAGAACATTATCTAAATAGTTACTTATGTTTCAACATTTATTTATTATTATTTATTTTCATCAAAAACAACAAACAACCAATGACGCTATTTAAAATAATAGTTATGATATTGATATAGGCTTAGCAAAATTGAACAAAATCTTTTTGAGGATTTCTGGTTGTTTTGTTTGTACTCACGTATGTTGTAGTTATGAGGACATCCCTTCTGATAAAAACAAATATATATTTATTTAAGGAACGACTTGTTCCATTACATATATTGTTAAGACAAGTTAGCGGTAAACAATAACAGCAAGGTTGAAGGTAGAAGTTGGAAGTTACGTCATAGTAGTGACGTCAGCATCTATGATGATTAAAGTCAAAGTTTGCGTAACAATTCCCTCCTTACTTTGGCTTTATTCCCACGATGCTGAGGCTCTCCAGGTGTTTCTTCATCTGGTCTCGGGATAGGTCCTTTGTGAAGATATCCGCCTCCAGGTCCTGAGATGGCTTGTACAGAAGGCAGATGTCTCTGGATTCATAACAGTCTCTCAAGAAGTGGTACTTTCTGTTGATATGTCTACAGCGACTGCTTTGTTTAGGGCTGGAGATCCAGTTGATCAATGACTGACTGTCTGTATAGATCGCAGTTGGTTTTTCCATGAAATTCCATTCTTCCAGCTCTCGTAACAGGTTTATTATCCACTTGATTTGACAGCAGCTTTCACAAGCAGCTATCATTTCCGCTTCCATTGTGGAGAGGGCGACGAGTGGTTGTTTACTACTTTTCCAGTCTATAGTTGCTTCGCCGAGCTTCAATACATATCCGCCGTAGGATTTTCCGTCATGAGTGGTCGACCAGCTGGCATCGGCGTAGGACTTCAGGATTCCAGTCTTCCCTCTTTCAAATTTCACTCCTAGGTCAATTGTTCCTCGTAGGTATCTCATAACTCTTTTGATTGCTGTCCAGTGCATCTGTTTTGGTTGTCTGGAGTACTGTGAAAGTTTGCTAGTGATGTAAGCGATGTCGGGTCTGGTGTTAACAGCTAGAAACATTAGCATTCCAAGGGCTTCTTGGTAAGTGTGCTGATCACAATTGTCATCTTCAATATGATTGTCCAAATTGATTTCTTTGGAACCTGGTGTTGGAACTTCCTTACAATTTTCCATTCCATATTTCTGCAATATTTGTTGTACATAGTGGCTTTGCTGTAGCGAAATTCCCTCCTTGTCTTGTATGATCTTGATTCCCAAAAACATACCTTTACATGTTACATCCTTTATTTCCAAATAATGTCTCAGTTTATTGATGAATCTGTTTGAGGTATCTTCAGAATCTGAGACAGTGATAAAGTCATCCACATATATCCCTACATAGAAGTATTTGTCTTCATTCTTCCATTTAAATAGGCAAGGATCAGATTTAAGTTTTTCCAGTCCACAGTCATGAAGTACTTGACTGAATTTCTCATACCACGATCTTCCGGATTGAGGTAGACCGTAAATACTTTTGTTGAGTTTGCAAACTTTGTTTCTGTCTTGGACAAATCCAGCAGGTTGTTCCATGAATATTGTGTTTTCAATGTTTCCATTTAGATAGGCTGCTTTCACATCAAATAGTTTAATGACTGAATCTTTTGTTGCTGCCATTGACAAAATAGTCCTGAGGGTGGCATTTTTAATTACAGGGCTGAAACTTTCGTTGTAATCTCTTCCTGGGATTTGGTTGTATCCCATTGCAACAAGTCTAGCTTTGTAAGTTTTGTTTTTTTGGTCTTTAGATATTTTGAACACCCATTTACTTTTAACAACTTTAGCGTTTACAGGTCTAGGTACCAGTTCCCATACTTGATGCGAGTACATGTTCTGTATTTCCTCAAGCATTGCGTTCTCCCAATGTTTCTTGTCTTCGCATGCGATGGCTTCTTCATAGTCTTTCGGAATGGTTTCATTCGTAGTAGCCAGAACGTAGTCATCGAATCTTTTAGGTATTGTTCGAGTTCTTTGTGGTCTGTCTGATTCACTTGACTCTGTCTGTCTGTTGACCATGGTATCTGGTGCTGGCTCTTCAATATCAACATCTGATAGAACATGATTGTCCAGTTGTTCATCCTCCTGAATGAAGAAATATGTGTCAGTGTCCGTATTATTATCACTTTGTTTTTCTTCCGAGATGACATTATTGTTCTCTCTGAAGTGAATGTCTGCGGTTTCAAGAATGACTCTCGCTGTGATATCAAATACTCGATAAGCTCTTCTGCATCTTGAATAGCCTACAAATATTCCTCTCTTAGATTTAGCTTCTAGTTTGTGTCTTTGATGATTCTCGAGTTTATAGAAGACTTCACAACCAAATCTCATGATGTGAGAGACGGATGGCTTTTTACCTTTCCATTTTTCCATAGGGGTAGTGTCTGGGTCATTAGTTGTGGGAGTTAGATTGTACAGATATGCAGCTGTATTCACAGCTTCTGCCCAGAAGTGTAGGGGTAATTGGGAGTCTGCCAGAAGTGTTCGGCCTTTGTCTAATAGTGTTCTGTTAGCTCTTTCAACTCTCCCATTGCTTCTTGGGGTGTACGGTGTAGTTAGTTCATGTTTAATTCCTCTGGATTCTATGAAGATTTCAAGGTTTTTATTGATAAATTCTGTTCCGTTATCTGTTCTAAGTCGTTTTAGTTTTGAGTTTAGCTCGTTTTCTCTCTTTAAAATAAACTTCTTCAAAACTTCTGCTGCTGAGAGTTTATCTTTGAGAAATTCTACAAATATTCTCCTAGAAAATCCATCTACGATGGTCAAGAAATATTTACTTCCGCCCAAGGAGTTTATTCTCATTGGACCACAGAGATCGACATAAATGGCTTCAAAGGGGTAGCTTTCCTGATTGCTATTTGTGTGAACATAGGGTACTTTGGTCATTTTTCCCAAGGAGCAAGCATCACATTGATCAAGGGTACCATTTATAGAGTTCAAGCCTTTTAGAAGATTGTTCTTCAAAATCAGCTCTAGTTTGTTGTTACTAGGATGTCCTAACCTTCTGTGCCATGCAGTCCTAGAATTGTCCTTTGAAATCAAGCAATGTTCGTTTGGGACATGAGTTGCTTCAGATAAACGTGATAGGTTCAATGTGTACATGTTACCATCAAAGTTGCCTGTTCCTATTAGCTTGTCATCAGAAGAGTATATGTATGCTCCTTCAGAGTTCAAAAGAACAGAGTTCCCTCTTCTTACTACGCTTGGAATGGACATTAGATTTCCTTTCAGGTGTGGCACATGGAGGACATTATGCAGGGTTACAGCGTTGTTAAGTTTGTCCTTACCTTGTACAGTAGCTTGGATTAATCCCGATGAGGTAGATTCGATGTGCCTCCCTTCTTCTGCCACTTGTATGCTTCTTCTCTCCTCCGTCTTGTGCTCGATCCAATCACCATGGGAAGTCATGTGGCTTGTGCACGCAGAATCAATTATCCACACGTCCTGAGTTGTCGGGCGTTCCTCCCTTGTGCTTGCATGTAGTGCGTATTCTGAAGTGGAGTCTCTTCGTTGGGATGGTTCCTCCATTCGTTCTTGGATTGCTGACCTGGCTGTGTCTTTGTTTTGTTTTGGTCCTTTATGGTAGTTCCCCGTACTGGCCATGTTATTTTTGTTTGTTGTATTCTTTTGATTTCCTTTGTTGTCAGGGTTGAACCAACAGTCTTTCTTGAAATGTCCTTTTCTTTTGCAAATGAAGCATGATTTTTCTTTGAATTGGTTGCCTGATGATCTGAAAGCATTTTCAGGATTTTTGCTTCTGTCCTGTCTTTTCTTTTCGAAATCCAGTAGAGTTTGTCTCAAGTCTGGTAAGGAGATTCCTCTGTTTATTGACAGTGCTGCTGCGATCGTGTCAAAGTTAGGTGTGAGTCCTTCAACAATGTATCGTACAAGTTCTCTTTCTGTTACAGTCTTTCCTAGCTGGGTGATCTCTTGTGCCAGTTTCTGTGCTCGTACAATATACATGTTGACATTTTCATTTGGGTTCAATTTTAGTCTGGCTAGATCCAACATTAGGTCTATCCTTTTATTTTCTAGAGATCCTTCAAACCTTTTCTTTATGTCGTACCAAATTCTTTTGGCTCTTTTATCGCCTCGAAAGATGATTGTTAAGTCATCCGAAAGTGACAATATTATTAGGCTGTATGCTTCCCGATTCTTTTTCTTCCAAATATCATATTCTAGTTTATTTTTTGTAAAGTCTGGCTCGTCATTAACAATTACGTCCTCGAAGAGATCTTTTGAATCTAGAATTGCTTCCATTTTCATGGACCACGTGGTATAGTTGTTTTCTGTTAACTGTTCGATTTTTGCTAAGTTATGTGTATCCATTTTTATTCAATATTTATTTTCTAAATTGGCGGTTAGTCCAATTATTTATTTTCTTTATGATTTAAATGGATCAATTGGCGGTTAGTCCAATTCGCGCGCCCAAACAACGCACTGCTACCAAATTGATATAGGCTTAGCAAAATTGAACAAAATCTTTTTGAGGATTTCTGGTTGTTTTGTTTGTACTCACGTATGTTGTAGTTATGAGGACATCCCTTCTGATAAAAACAAATATATATTTATTTAAGGAACGACTTGTTCCATTACATATATTGTTAAGACAAGTTAGCGGTAAACAATAACAGCAAGGTTGAAGGTAGAAGTTGGAAGTTACGTCATAGTAGTGACGTCAGCATCTATGATGATTAAAGTCAAAGTTTGCGTAACAGATATCAACTGAATTTTAAGCTACAAAACAGCTCGTATATGAAGCCAAGAAAAATAGAAAGAAATCAATGTTCTATTAAAATGAGAGTATTTCTATTAAAATTTCATAATATTTATAGTATTTTTTTTTATTTCAAATAAAATTGGATAAATAATAAAAATGTTAAAGTTGTAATTAACATGTAAAAGAGCTTTTCATTAAAATCAAAAATGTTATTAAAGTATAAAATGTTTGAAGTCTCACAAATAAAGTTATTAAATTGTAAAATATCATTAAAGGGCAAAATGTTGCCGTTAAAAGGCAACATATATTAATAACGCAAAATATCGAAATACATCAAATTAAAAAAAATTGCAATTAAATTTATGAACGTTACAACTAAAATTGAAGACATTAAAATTTAAAAAGGTCACAATTAAAATGGTTTTCAAAATTCAAAACTATTATAGACGCCTATGATTCTTTTTAAAAATAAACAATTTCTACTGTCCTTACTGCAATGAAAAATTAATCAGGCCCTCCCATTAATTTTTCCATTGCAGTAAGGACAGTATAAATTGTTTATTTTTAAAAAGAATCATAAGCGTCTATAATAGTTTCGAATTTTGATAACAGATGGCGCGCTAATGCATCATAATAAAATGGTTTTATTTAAATATTCGTGAAATGCTATATAATATAAATCTAGGTTAAAAATAAAATACAAAGCTATTTTTAATCGTTGGCATACGAGAGAAAGCCGCTCTATTATAGTAAGTCAAAAGTTTAATACATTCTTCGAATAAATTATTTTTTATATATAATTATTTCAAAAAAACTTCCAAGAGCTGATTCTAGCCCTATTATTTCTGAAGCCTAAATTTTCACTCGCGTGAGTATATATTAAAATAGCTACATAAATATTTAATTCAAGTGAATTTCGTCTGAAAATATTTTACTGTGTGTTGAGAGTACGTTACGATCATCATCACATTGACTGTTGTTGTTTACCTTAGGCTGGTGAAAGTTCCGCCATAGCTGTAATTGTTCTAAGTTTTAAATATTACCTTGTAAATAGATAAATAAATAAGATTAAAGATATAATCCTTAAGGTAAGAGTATCTTCTTATTTATAACAAGGCAATACACAATACATGGTGGCAGCGAATTGGCGATAGTGCCCTAAGCCTAATCTAATTACTAGTAAAAACAAAAAGAATTATTTTTGCATAAACAACGAAAAAAAAAATAATGCAAAATATAAATCCTCCAGAACAATTTAATTTTAATAATCCAAATGAATGGCCAAATTGGATTAAAAGATTTGAACGCTTTAGAAAAGCGTCAGAGTTAAAATCTAAAAAGGAGGAAGAGCAAGTAAATGCTCTAATTTACATATTAGGTGAAAAAGCCGAAGATGCTCTAATTTCATTCAATTTAACTGAAATAGAAATAAACAATTATGAAACAGTTGTTAAGAAATTTGAAGAGCACTTTATAGGTAAACGAAATGTCATCTTTGAAAGAGCACAATTTAATCGTAGATATCAGCAGGATGGAGAAGCTGTCGAGGAATACATAAGAGTGCTTCACAAAATGGCCGAAAATTGTAACTATGGATCTCTGAAAGAAGAAATGATTAGAGATAGAATAGTTGTAGGAGTAAAAAATCTACAACTTTCAGAGAAGTTGCAACTAGAGCCTAACTTGACCTTGGAAAGGGCTATCCAAGCTGCTTGCCAGACAGAATGTGTGAAGCAACAACAGACTATTCTTCGATCAACAACAACACAGGCTGCCAATGTAGACCAAGTCTATGAAAAAAAGTTACCACCAAGAAGGTTCAATTCTACAAATGGGAAAGGAGACGCTTCAAAGAAAAGTAAATTTCAGAAGTGGAGCAAGCCTGAAAAATCTGGATGTATAAGATGTGGTGCTTCAAAATTCCATCCATATAAAGACTGCCCTGCAAAAGAAGTTAAATGCCATAAATGTAAAAAGGTAGGACATTTTGCAAAGGTGTGCTACAATAAGACAGTAGGACAAGTCACCCAAGGTGATGACTACCATTTTGTTGGTAATATCTATGAGAATGGACAAAACTCAAATGATTGGAAGGTTTATGTAAAAGTAGATAAGATTAAAATACTTTTTAAAATGGATACAGGAGCGGATGTAAATATAATACCCCAAGAGATTTATTTTAAAAATTTTGCTCACAAGAAGTTATGCAAACCTGATATTCAACTTTTAGGACCTAGACAGGTTAAATTGCATGTAATAGGAAAATTCACAGCTTTAATAGAAAAAGATGGGAGAAGCATCCCTGGAGAAATATTTGTTGTTCCTCAACTAATGCAACCACTCTTGAGCGGAAAAGCCTGTGAATCTCTAAACCTAATCAAAATACTTCAGTCAATTGAGAAAAGGAATTCGCTTAATCCTTTTGAAGAATATCCAAAGCTTTTCACAGGACTCGGAACACTCCAAGGGAGCTACACAATTAAATTGAAGGATGAATCACAGCCTCATGCTATATATACTCCCAGAAGAATACCCATTCCACTTTTGAATAAAACAAAAGAACAACTTGATCAAATGGTTGAAAAAGGAGTAATTGAAAAAGTTGAGCAACCAACGGATTGGTGTGCTCCAATGGTCATTGTGCCCAAACCGTCTTCTAATGATCTAAGGATTTGTGTAGATCTGACAGCTCTAAACAAGTTTGTTAAAAGAGAACATTATCCAATTCCATCAGTGGAATATACCTTGGCACAAATGGGAGGAGCTAAATTGTTTTCAAAACTGGATGCCAACAGTGGGTTTTGGCAGATACCCCTGTCAGAGGAATCATCTAGCCTTACAACCTTCCTGACCCCATTTGGCAGATACAGATTCAAACGGCTACCCTTCGGAATTTCTTCTGCACCTGAGGTATTCCAGAGAAAGATGAGCAATCTACTGGAGAGCCAATCTGGAGTAAATTGTCACATGGACGACATTGTGATTTGGGGAGCTACACAAGAAGAACATGATGAAAGGTTAAGATGCGTCCTTAGGAAGCTTCAAGATTCAGGACTGACCCTGAATAAAGAGAAATGCATCTTCTCAGTGAAGGAAATCAAATTTCTTGGTCACCTGATTACAGAAAGAGGAGTGCTACCTGATCCAAACAAAGTCCAGGCCATCAGGGAGTTTCCATCACCTTCAAGCATTTCTGAAGTGCGCAGATTCCTGGGAATGGTGAACTTCACAGGTAAATTTATACCAGACCTTTCAACTATCCTCTACCCACTTAATCAACTCCTAGTAAAGAGAAATGATTGGAGATGGGATAGTGCTCAGGAGGAAGCATTTGAAAAAGTGAAGAAACTTCTTTCAACTTCTCCAGCACTAACACTTTTTGACCCCAATCTACCAACTACAGTGTCTGCAGATGCCTCTTCATATGGACTAGGAGCAGAGCTTTTACAAAAATCTGAAGATGGATACCAAAAAGCAGTTGCATATGCCTCCAGGACTATGTCCGAAACTGAAAAGAGATGGGCTCAAATTGAGAAAGAATCTCTAGCAATAGTTTGGGCCTGTGAAAGATTTCAAGACTATCTGATGGGAAATACATTTTCCATTGAAACTGACCATAAACCTCTCATTCCAATATTTTCAACCAAAAATCTAGATGAAATGACACCACGCATACAGCGACTACGACTTCGGATGATGCGCTACTCATATAGCATTCATCACACACCAGGCAAGGACATTGTTGTTGCTGATGCTTTGTCCAGAAGCCCAATTAAGATATCGCATGAGAAAGATCTGGAGAATGAAATCTGTAGTTTTGTTCAACAGATCACTTCATGTCCTCCATTCAAGGATGAAAATATGAAAGAAATCTGGCAATATCAAAATGAAGAGAGAGTGTGTAGAGAAATAAAAGATTATTGTGAAAAGGGCTGGCCTACAAAGAATGAGCTTTCTGCAGAAGCAAAAGCCTTTTGGTGTCTCAGATATGAAATGTCTGTCATAGATGGTCTTCTAATGAGAAATTCCAGGATTTATATTCCTAAGTCCCTCAGATCAAAGGTTCTAAACAGCCTCCATGAAGGTCATCTTGGCATCGAAAAATGTAGAGGCCGTGCCAGATCATCTGTGTGGTGGCCCAGAATCAGTCAAGAAATTGGAGAACTTGTGAGGAACTGCCCAAATTGTATTGAAGAAAGATCTAATCCCCAGCAGCCATTAATTGTTTCTGATTTCCCAAGCAGGCCATGGGAGAAAGTAGGAATCGACCATTTTTACTTAAAGGGCAAATACTATCTTCTAATTGCAGACTATTACTCTAGATTCCCAGAGTTGGCATTGCTGGAGGATCAAACAACACATTCAACAATTCTACATTGCAAGTCAATTTTTGCTCGCCATGGAATACCCGAAGAGGTTAGATCAGATAACGGACCACAGTTTGGGTTAGAATTCAAAAAGTTTGCAAAAGAATATGGTTTCCACCACATAACATCTAGTCCAAGATTTCCTCAAAGCAATGGCTTCATCGAATCGATGGTGAAGAATATCAAAAACCAGTTGAAGAAAGGAAGAGATCCATATCTTTCTCTTCTTGGTTATCGAACCGCTCCATTGGAAAATGGGTACAGCCCTGCTGAACTATGCATGAACAGGAAACTCAGAACAACTGTGCCAACATCTCCAGTTCAACTCCAGTCAAGAATACCTGATCTTGAAAATCTAGAAATGAGAGAAAAAGATCAACGGCACAAAAAGAAAACCCATTTTGATATACATCATCGTGCAAGAGAATTGCCCCATCTGAATAAAGGAACTAGAGTATGGGTGAAAGACTTGAGAGTTCCCGGTGTGGTACTTGAAGACGCTGGAAGTCCAAGATCTTATATAGTCAACTCTCCAAAAGGAATTTTAAGAAGAAATAGATTCCACCTACTACCAAACCCACAGGGTGAAAAGATTGACATAGAAGATGAAGAGATGGAGTCTCCTGAGATGAGTCAGTGCTTCACATCTACTGGGGACAACACTACTTGTGACAGTGAACCGAGGACATTCCAGAGATCACCGGAACCAGTAAAGACCAGGAGTGGACGCGTGGTAAAGCCGCCAGACAGGCTAAACCTCTAGAGAAAAGGGGGAGATGTGTTGAGAGTACGTTACGATCATCATCACATTGACTGTTGTTGTTTACCTTAGGCTGGTGAAAGTTCCGCCATAGCTGTAATTGTTCTAAGTTTTAAATATTACCTTGTAAATAGATAAATAAATAAGATTAAAGATATAATCCTTAAGGTAAGAGTATCTTCTTATTTATAACAAGGCAATACACAATACATACTGCTTCTTAAAACTATTTTTATCTTTTTTAATATTTTTTGTCTCATCACGCATCTTACTTTATTTTATTTGTGTCTTTTATTTAAGTTTTTATTATGGTTGACGAATTTTTTAATCAAATGTCTGCTTATATGGCTTTATCTCTTATTATATATTTAATATTACTTCCTTCTTTTTTAAAATAAAATATTTATATTAAGAATTACTCTCTTAATTTTTTTAATGTCTAGGTTTTTATATTTTAAAAATATCTTTATATACATATTTTGCACTTTTAATTATTGAATTATTATTATATTATATGAATTAGTTATCTCTTATATTTCTATAATTAGAATTGTAATTGTTGATTGTTATTATGTTATATTTTTATAAAATTATATCATTTTTCTTCTTTCAGTCTTTCTTTTCAATCCGTTTCATTAAAGTAATATTTATAATTTTTATTACTTTGTAGATTTTCTCTTAATACACTAATATTTAGATCATTTGACATTTTAAAATAATCTCTTGCTTAATTATACACTTCTAAATGACTTTTATTTGTAGCTCAAAAATCCTCCCTAACCAAAAGATCAACTTACATCTAATCAAAGTTAACGATCTTTCTATTTTTTTCAAAAGAACAAAATTTCTAATTTTGTCAACTAGTTAATTTGTTTTTAATTAAATATCTTAATTACAAAATAGTTTTTCTATACTCTCTTTTGTTATTTCTTTTATTCCTATTGATTCGGCAGCACCAACATCTCTGCGACTTTTAAATCATTGTTTTTCTTTAATGCTATATTTTTTTCTAATCTCTCTACTATAAACTGCATTTTAATTAATATATTTTATCGACGAATAATAAAGAAATAAATAATAAATTAATAATCACGAATACAACAAAAAAGCTTTATTAAGACCTTTTGGTCTTATACAGATTCTCTGAGTAAAAGATGGTATATACCGGATTAACACACAGTAATAGTAACAATAATCAGTAATGTTATTCACAATGTATCAAATAGGGGAAGAGATGAAAGAAAGGGATTTGCATAAACTTATATGCAAGCCATCGAGAACATGCAATAGAAAGTTAGTTTCATCTGTGAAAAAAATCCGAGCTTGGAGCGTTTTATAATTAATAGGGATATACCTCAACTTTTCATCCTTATCATTATATAGAAACTCTGGTGATTATCTCTTATTTACTTTATATATTTACGTGTACTACATTTTTTTATTAAACAAATTCAAATATAATGTAAAACTATCTCCTAAACTATTCATATAAAAATATATAAAATTAGATAAATTTCATTATAACTTTATATATTTTGAATAGCTTTTTTATAAATGCCACTTTAAAACAAGTCTTCTTGAATACTTCATACTACATTACACGCTTTGAATGTCAAATTGTTCATTCAACCAACAAAATTCTTTGGATAATTTCCTTTAAGAAAGATATCTCAAGCAGAGAGTATAAATAATCTAAGATAAAAAAGGAGACAATTGAGCTGCCAATTAATCAAGCGAATATTTGCCCACGTCATCAGGAAACATCTGGTAACACTGGATCCATTGTTTTTTCTCTACGATCACAGGGGATTAATCTTGTTGAAAACGACGATGTCATTGATATATTGTATTATGAGGTCAGTTGTCAATAATCAGAAAGATGGCCTTGGTAATCATTGATGGCAACTGCGATATATTTGTGTGTGTTTAGATATATACGAAATTAAGTAAATAATCTATGTCTCTAGCTTCTTATTTACAACTAAGAAGCATGCGTGAATTTAAAAAGAAAATAGGCCTAACTATTGTTTTTTTTTGGAATTGGTAAATAAAATTATTATCATTGTTGACATATATATAGTTTATCATGTTTATTTGTTCTCTAGCAATCATATAGCTACTATTTTTGGCTACAAAAAAAAATATTTTTTATTTATAGTTACAACTCTGTTATTTCCATTATTTTATATTCGGAGATAAATTACATGTTTTTTTTCAATATATATTGCCACGTAAAATATTAGAAAAGACAAACTTCAGGATTACACAGCAATTTATTTAAGACAAGAACAAACTATATAATTGATAAAATACAAGATAAATAATGAGGGAGGTTTACAGAGTAGCAAAATATAAATATCAAAATTGATAAAATGTTAAAAAAATAATAAATACTTTGATAATATATTAATCGATCTCTAACAAGCTTGATATTTAGCATGTAAAGGCATCATTTTCAATAAGTTGTTGAGCCTAAATTTTTTTTTTCAGTTATAAAGCGGCCGAAAACAAAATATGAAAAATATGCCTTCCCTTTTTTCAGGTTTCACTGAAAAATTATGAATCATTGGCTATTAAAAATTATGAGCTAATATTTTATATTATTCTTTCTCTTTTCTCGCTATTCTGTTATCTTTGGATTTAATCTTTCTAATTAATAGTTTGTATTTCTAATGGACCTCAGAATCCGATTTTTTCAGAAAGTTTTCTATTTTGAACTCCTCTAAGACAAGAACGCCTTTCCAAATTCTACTATGTTTCGTGATAAAATGGATGTATGGTTAGCCACACTCATAAAACTCTAAAATAAAATTATATTTGTTGGGAAACACAGGTGAAAACATATATACACTGGTGTCCAAAAAATAAGAAACTTAACCAATATTGAAATTTCTCAAAAGCTAATTTATTAACAAATATAAAATTTAGTATACAAATAGTTTTAACTATGGAGAATTTGACTAGCTATATGAAAATAAAAAATATATATTTGAAATTATGAAATATGCTAATTATTACCAACATACCCTAAGCTAAGGTTCCAGATCTTAAAGAAATAAGATATCAATAGGGAGTATGATCACCTCTAACAGCTATCAAGGTCTCACAGCGAGCCCTCATACTGTTTACCAGGCTTTGGAGGAGGTCCAGGGGTAGTAAACCCCACTCCTCCAATAGAGCAGTTCTTAGCTCAACAAGGGTTCTTGGAGAGGGGTGACGAGCTCCAATACGCCTCCCTAGAGCATCCCACACATGCTCTATTGGATTCAGGTCCGGAGATCTGGCTGGCCAATCCATCCTTCGAATATTCTCACTCTGGAGATATTCATTGACTAGCCTAGCCCTATGCGGACGAGCATTATCGTCCATAAAAATTAAATTGTGACCAATTTGATCTCTATAAGGTCTTAGATAGGGCTCAAGGATCTCGTCCCTGTACCTTTGGGCAGTTAAAGTGCCCCCAGAAAAAAAATGTGGAGGGGTGTGCGTCTGCTAGAACTGATGCCAGCCCAGACTAAGAGACTGCCCCCTCTAAAACTGTCTATTTCCCTGATGTTACTGGGATGATAGCGGGTTCCAGGCTACCTCCAGATGAAAACTCGTCGAGAATCTGTGTTTAAACTAAATCTTGACTCGTCACTGAAGAGAACATTGGCCCACTGATCATGAGTCCAGGCGTGATGTTCCAAGCACCAATTCAAGCGGGCTCTCCTGTGAGCAGAGGTTAAAGGGATACAGACCATTGGTCGTCTTGCATAAAGAGCACCTTCGTGAAGCCTTCGGTAAATAGTTTGTCTTGAAATTCTCGTTCCAGTAGCACTTGAGAATTCATTAGAGAGTTGAATAGCTGTCATCTCCCTATGGCGCTTGGCAGTTACGACCAGATAACGGTCTTCAGAGGTAGCTGTTTTTATTTTACCAGAACCTTCTTTTCTTTTGGTGGTTCCTGTCTCAATGAACTGTTTCCATATTTTGCTGACCACAGATTTATTCACATTTAGCCATTTTGCTACTTCAACTTGTGATTGCGCTGCCTCCATTCTTCCAACAGCTCTCCATTTTAAATCATCTGCTAACATTTTTCGTAAACTCATAATTAACTAAGGATTGAATAAAATTATAATTGGACAATTCTTAGATGGGGTAAACGACACGCCAAATAGCACACTTATAAAGACAAGCAAAAATTTGCATATTTTCAATTTTACCGAATCGAATGGTTGCGATAAATAAATTCTACGACTTAAAATACCTAATTAAATTACATTTTAGCTTTTAGCGTTGTATATTTTAAAACATATCAATAAAAAACAAAAGTTTCTTATTTTTGGATACCAGTGTATTTGGGATTTAATAAATTTTCTCTGTATAAAACATATTTTGAATTCGAAAGTCTGCTTTAAAATTAACATCATTTGATGCACGCATAAAATTAATTTCCAGTTATTTTAATATATAAAAATATGAATTAAAATTTCATATCAACCCAATATAATATAACACTTGAACTTTTCATATAATTTTTTCTTTAAAACCTTTGCACTTTCATTTATATATAATAAAATATTTTGTGTAGCTTAAAAACATTTTACTTATAAATGAATCTTTGATTTTAATTCAAGATATTAAATTTATATTTGAATATATATTTTAAACTTATAATATAAAATATACAAAATAAAATAACGATAAAAATATTAAATAAAAATGTTTGATTAAATATAATGCATCTAAAATATAAAGACCCTATATATATAAAATGTGTATATATTCAAATATTTTATTATGCAATTAGAGAGAGAGAGAGTCCTTCGACAAAATTTTAAAATAAATTTTCTTTCCAACAAAAACGTTTTTCAAATATTGATATGGAATTAACTTTTTCTTTTGGGATTCTTATTTTTTTAAGTAATGATCGGGCGCGTAGACTTTTTACAGAGTTTTTGGTAAGACTATCATTTTAAAAAAAAAACTTTTTTTTTTTTCAGTTTTATTTTTGTATAATATGATGCGTTGCAATTTAAATAGAACAAATGAAATGTTTGTTTAATAACTTTTAAGCTTTATTAAAAAGAATTTTGTTAGGATTTTTAAATATATATCTTTGAGTATTACTGATATGGAATAATTTAAATTGAATTTATTCTGCCTATTGCTGAAAATATCTTATATTTTTAATATTTGTCATTTTTATCAATAAATATAAATACTTATCGTGGTTTCGTTTGAATATTCAATATAGTTAAGTAAGTAACATATTTACATGTTAGCTATTTCTAATGTTAAAAATGTAATGCGACGAATTTTGAAATACACAATACGAGAGTACTGCGATATGAAATATATTTCAAATATAAATTAAAATATTTAAAACATTTTGATGGGTTAAAAAATAATTTCCTCTCACATAAGGATTTTTTAAAATGTTCAATATTTACACCTTTGTTATTATTTACAAATGTTGGGAATCTCTTATGGTTCAGACAATGAAACAACAAGTTTACTTACAGCTGAAGTGGTTTCAAAGAATTAGGCAATTTTACCTTTTAAGAAAGTATTTTAAATTTATTATTTTCAAAGAGAGAGAGAAAAGAACATTTAACAATTTACATTACAATTACTAATTTTGTAAAACAAAACAAAACACTTCTTTGTTCTCGTTTTTATATTACAGTGTTGTCAGTCTATAAGTATTTCAAGATCATTGATTTACTATTCTTTTTTTTTTCAACAACAAACACATAAAACATTTATTTAATATTTGGAAATGATCAATATTACAACAATTTTATTCCGAATCCGTAGCTTCAACTATAATTTCTAAATTTGCAAAAAAATCTAATTCATCAAAATCTTCCAAAGGTCAGCTAGAAAATATTATTCAGATTGTATAAATTTCAAAAGAATATTAGTCTGATATTTGTTCTACTTGCGACCAAACAACCTCCAATTTTCTATTTAAAAAATTATTACGTTGTTTCTTTTACATATAAAATTATTTTTAAAATTGAATCCAATATATTCAAACGAAATTTGCAAAAATAAAAGTGTTCCCTAAAATAAAAAGAATAGAAATATTTTATAAATTATTGTAGAGACAATTCTTGTTACACATACAAAGTAGAAAGGTATACCAACAACCTATCTATATATGTAAATGAATAGCATTTCTATTCTATACAGACGACGAAGCTAATTCCAGCGTGGCCAAGTAATCGGTGGGATAACGCCTGATGGCGAGTTACAAATGGCGGCTGTAGGAAATGGCGATTTGGAGGAAATAGCATCGACTGCTTACTATTAATCCAATCATTTATATATTTCCTCACTTTTCTTCTGCTTATTCTATTCCTCCTTAATCATTGCTTTTAAAATGACGTCATTTTTTAAAAATATTTGTTCCGTTTGGCTATTTATTTCTTTCTTAAACTACCCAATAAATCTTTCTTGCCTCATTTAACAAAATATATATTTCACCTAATGTCATTTAAAAATATGTTGCAAAATTATTGATCATATATTAAAAGCTCTAAATTCCATTTTAGAAAATTTAAACATGAAATGATTTGATTTTAATTTTAGAAATCAAGCTATATATATAACAAAAATTTTAAAAATTATTAAATAACTTTTAAAATGTAAAAAAATCTATTTGTTCACAGGTTTTAAATATATATATTTTTAATTCTTTTTGACATTTATTAAATTTTGAAAAATATAAATAACTTGCAGCTTTAAGAATTAATTCTATTTATTCAGACAATCAAACAAAAGAAGTCGTTAGAAAAAAAATACAAAGTGAGAATTTAATTCTTTTGAAAAGTAATAAATGGACTTCTATTTTTAAATGGCCTCTTTTTTAAAATATATAGTCTTGAAAACTTTAATTGCATTATTTTCTTGTAATTCTGCAATACCATATCGCAAACATATATTTAATTTATTCCTAGCACAAGGTCTATTTGTTGATATTTTTATGGATGAGTATTGTACTTCTCTCGAAACATTAAAAAATTAACAAATACTTATTAATAAAGAATACTTATTAATTATCCAGAAAAAAACGCTCATGTTAGTGGTTAGGATATGCCTAATTTGTTTTTAATATGTTATAATAAATTTGTCGGTTTTTACTGTTACGATATAATTTTATTGTAAGATTTGAAGGTGCAGTCGTATTAAAAGAAAACAGAAGAATAATTATTTACTATCAAGTAGTTTTATTTTCAATTACTTGAGGAGAGAAAATTATAATAAAACATTTTTCACAGTTATCTAGAATTTATACATTAATTCTTTATTAGTGATTTTTTTTTAAATAGGTGAGTTAACTAATTATTCACAACAAAATTTAAAAGTGGCATATTCTAAAAAAACTATGGTCAAAAAATGTAGAATTATCAATGAATGAAAATAGAGTATATATTTTTTAAAGTATAAAATTTAAAATATTTTAGATTATATTTAATATATATATGACTATACGTATTTTGTATTTAGAATTCCTTTAAATGCTTTCAACTTATAAATCGCATATGAAAATACCTTTTATTTGGTCGGAATCTTCATTGATAACCCCATGAGAGAGTATTTTTATCATCATCCCCTCTTAAAGATAGCCAAAATATAAATTTAAAATATAGATGAAAATTTTGTCTTTATTGCTATTAAATTGTATTATCAAAAGTATTATTTAAAATATTCATATCTGTAAATATTAGCAAACATTTCTACAGCTAATATAAAAATCGACCTTCAGCAATATTGCAAGATATGGAGCCAAATTAAATATCATCACAGGGTATTTGGCAACGGCATCGTCTGACTTATTTACAGTGTTGCCAAGTTGACTAATGCAATCAAGCAATGTTTACATAGAAGGATTGCTTAAAAGCTTCTTTCAATGAAACGATTTACGGATTTTCATTGATTTTTTTTTATTCTTAGATAGAAAACCGTGTTTGCCAACTTCAATGTGTACTCAGGGCGTTGGTCGTTCTAGCTCTCAGTTAGAAATTCCACCGATTGTTTGTTATATATAATCTTTATTCCCGTTTGTGAAAAAGCACAACAATCAATTACAATTATAACATTTTAAAAGAAAAATCCGTTGCTTATGATGGTCTACCATTATGATGCTTATGATAATCCTCCATTGTGTTGCTCAAGATTGTCCACCATTGTGATGCTTATGATGGTCTACCATTATGATGCTTATGATAATCCTCCATTGTGTTGCTCAAGATTGTCCACCATTATGATGCTCATAATTGCCCACCATTCTGATGGTTATGATTGCACACCATTATGATACTTATGATTGTGTACCATTATGATGGTCTACCATGATGATTTTCCAACATTATGATGGTCTACCATTATGATGCTTATTATAGTCTACCATTATTATTCTGACGGTGGTACCGCGGTGTGGCGCAGTGAGGAAGGAGAACGAGGAGATATTCCGCGTACTCTCGGCGCCAGTGACCACCAGCCTGCCAGCCCCTCGGAACGGCACCAGCGACCCCCCGGGGTGACCGAGGGCCCCCCCACCTTAGAACTGCCCCTGTAGAGACTCTCTAGGGCCCTGTGCCCCTGTCTCTTTGTGATAGAATCCTTTCCGATCGGTGCTTTCAACTGGGCGCGCGCGAACTCTCTTTTATATCAACTCTCTTCCTGGTCAAAATTTAACATTTATTTTTTCAATGAATTAATATCTATTAATAATATTATCAGTGAATTTATATATTTTTTAAAATTTTAATTTCCTAAAAAAAATTAAGAATTATTTTTATTACTCTTTTTTTTTTCTTAAATATTGTATATATCAATTTTATTTATTTATTTATTTTATTAAAACGAAATATATATACTCTAAAGGCTTCCTTTGTATATAAATAAACTCAAATGAAGGCTTTGTAAGAGGAAGGTTAAAAGTTTAGAAAGACTACCACTGCTGTTTCATCAAAGTGTTGTACATAACTTATTCTACTAAGGTTTTTATAAAGTATATATATATATTATAACTATTTCAAGCTATATTCGAAAAGAAATAGATCATTTAATTATCTCCCTCTATTTATAATACTTAGACTAGGATGGATTAATTTCACCTAGAGCAGCATCTCTAGTCAGTTCTATCCCGGTTGAGCAGCTAGTGTTTTTTATGCTTTATCTAGCGGCGGTGATTCGGCAATAAATTGTTTCAAGAAGTTTCAATAACGTCTCAGTCTCTCTTTACTTCACATTCATATACATTCTTAGATAATACTTAAGGCAGTTGTACAGCATGTATATCGGGATTAAGATAATAATTCTGAAAGATATTTAATATTGTTGCACCAGGCTGCGGTTTGGCAGATTCTTCAGTCTTGATTCTCTTCTCAAACGCGTCTTGCATCTTTCCAGAACGTGTCTCAACCATTCTACAAGGTTAAACCAGTCAATAATAAGACAACTATATCTTTAGGTAACACCTCGAATATCTCTTTATTTATCATATCAAAGTTTAAAGCAGGTTGGGTATTCAGTGTATCAAAATACAAATTATTTTATTATACATAATATTTCATAATAATATTCTGTTTTATAAAATAAATAAATATAAAATTTAAATTTGAAATATATGGAAAATAATTTTATAAATAATTTTTTAAAATAGGCGCATTAATCATGATGCAACAATATACAGTGACCTTTTATTGAAGATACACGAGATAAACAAGTGTGAACAAAATTGTCTCTGTCTCTTTATATATGTATATTAAGGTGAAAAATATTATAATGTGTTTCTCCTGTCATGCCTGAATGCTGGAGTTTTTAAATAAAATTTTAAAAAAGAAACCTATCCATGGAAACCTGATGTTTTCACCTTAATACTGTAACAAGGAATTATTTTATTGAATATATTTATATAGACGATATGTGTCAAAGACTTTTTACTACTTTAAGTTTTGTCAATAGGTTTACCTATGTAAAACAACGTTTGACAAGTTTTACCGCAAATGTTTATTTTGAACGAAAAATCGTAATTTATTTTAAAGAGAAATAACGACTATTTCTATCCATAGGGATGAAGTATGAAAGGATGAATTGTGAGAAGAGTAATGATAAATGGAAAAAAAGTGTCCAGGGATGGGAATCGAACCCACAGTGCTCCGCTTACCGGGCAGATACCCTAGTGGACATGGCATCTGCCCGGTAAGCGGAACACTGTGGGTTCGATTCCCATCCCTGGACGCTTTTATTTTTCCTTTTATCATTACTCTTCTCAATTCATCCTTTCATACTTCATCCCTATGGATAGAAATAGTCGTTATTTCTCCTTAAAATGAATTACGATTTTTCATTCAAAAGAAATATTTGCGGTAAACTTGTCAAACGTTGTTTTACAATCATAAGTCGCAACATGTTGTATTATAAATATACATATGTTTTTTTTAGGTTATAAGAGCCAAACCCTATCTTCTAATATTTTCTTTCATCATAGGAAAGAATGTACAGAAGGTGTCTTGATGATATAAAAAACATAAATGTCAAAAATATGTAAAAATTACTTTTAGAGGATCCCTCTAATTGTTTACCACCACATTAGTGAGAAAGGGTGTTTTGTTTTATTTTATTGAATGTGTCGGGTTCTCTAACCTAAACGAACTCAACCCAAACTACACTCATGGACAGAACTTAATGAAGTTTCATATTTCAAGCATAAACCACTCCTTATTTGCTTATTTAACGGCGGATTTTCCATAAATGTAAATTCGAACGCTCTCCTTTAATAATATTAATAATAATAATAGAATATTGACATATGCTAAAAGGTACAAATTATTTAAGTTTTGTCCATGAGTATAAACTAACCTAATCAATTTAAACTACTTTAAATTCACACGTTTCTTTCAGAATAAAACTATTTTCTTGTACCCTTACTACAATGATTAAAATAATTGGAAAGCCTAGCTCATCAGTGGCGAACTCTTCCAGCGGTTTCGCCAGATGAATCTATCATACCGCTCTAATATTGTATTAGACTGTTTTGCTTTTATACTGGCACTGAAGATAAACTCTTTAAAAAGGTGGTATTTTGAATTAAATATAATCATAAGCTTTGAAAACAGTTATTAATGCATATAATATTATAAATATATAAATGTGATATCTTGGGACCTCTGGGACCAGTGTTACCTGATGCTAGACGAACCTCGATGTCAACTCTACCGTGCAGTCGTGGTGGAAGGCGACACAGCTGGGCCAAAGGTGAAATAAGCAAACAGAGATTCCACTTAGAAGCGTCTGACGTCAAGAAGGAATGGGACGAGGAGAATTCTGGCAGGAAAGGGTTTACCTTTTATCGGAGCGTCCGGCGCACTGGGATTGGAACGAAGACTAACTAAGGACTGACTAACTGAGGATCGGGACCTCCTTTTATAGCTGAGCGGGTCCGAACAGGTCGCTGCCCTTTTCTGACGTAAACAGGGGGGGAAAGTTTTATTATCCAGGAGGGCCACGACCTCGTAAAAGTTGGACTGGGTTTGCTAGACCTTCTTTTCTATTCTCACCTAAGCCTGATTAGTTTTACCCTTAATTTTCTCCTGTTAGTCTCCATTCCTTCTATCTGTACAGTTGCTATACTTTATTAGATTCTTACGCGGTACAGATTGATGTTAGTTGAGGCTTTCTATTTGCAGTAAATAAGAAGTTATATACAGTCACGTGGTGGAACATGTGGTAGTAGATATCTGGACTATTTACAACAATTCCATGGTCTTAAATCATCACATAAACATATATATAAGGGCTCCTGATCCAGGAATACAGGATGTCTCTACTCCATGTTAGAAGCGGCTTTACATGGCATCTGTTCTTCATGTCAGAGGCGGCCATTTCATATTGGAGCTAAGTCGGCCTTCTACTGAGTAATGCTCCCAGTCTTAATGACAAAATCAGATACATTCTACCTCACCCAGACACCATCAAAAGTCTCAAGATATACAAGCTTGATACCCTGATATAATTGAGTGGAGATAAGAAAGAAGAAGACCAAGTAAGGAGGTAGAATGCCAGGGTGGCTAAGGAAGGTGATAAGTGCCAAACAAAATTTCTATAAGAGCCTTGAGAATAGCAATGAATAAATAAATAAATTTCTTTATATATACAATGAAAGGATTTAAGGACGAATGTTTCTTTTATATACTATACAAACTTATAAAGTTGGAATCCTCTGATAAGTATAAGTAAAGGATATGAAGCGTACGAGGATACTTTTCTTTTAAATTTTAATGAAGATTCAAGCTTTCGGGCGAAAACAGCCCTTCTCTAACTTCTCTACTGTCCTTACTGCGATGAAAAAATATATATTTGGGAGAGCCTGGTTCATCAGTGGTGAACCCTCTCAGCGGTTTCGCCAATTTAATCCACCAGACCGCTTCTTAGAGCTCTAATACTGTATTGGACGGTTTTGCCCATGTACGCACACTAAAGGATAAAATCTCAGAAATGGTTTTCAAGAAAACTATGGATATAAGCAAAATTTATTTATACAAACGGAAGAATATGAAGGTACAGTCAAGTAGGGGCGATATTCATTTTTATAACGCATTATCCAGCTAAGCTCACTATAAGCTGGGTGTATCGTTATATTACCATTAAATACACCCGTGAGATTTCAGAGAGGTTTATCCACTTTATCAAGTCTCAATGACGTCAATCCTCTCTCGCCATCCGTCTCCACTATCCACCACAAGTCTTAGTCATGGGATCTTTCAATCTCAACGATCATCTCCCCGGTCTTCTCGCTACGTTATATAGGGATATAAAATGTGTGTTATATACCCAGGCATATCATAAGAACTAAGAAGGATAGTTTTAGAGGGATAAAAATATATATATATGTGTCGTAAACACGAGATTAGGTGAAGGTTGCATTCTGCATAGATGCATCCTTTGGCCACACCCCGTGGAGGTAGGCATTAATGTCTCTGTCTTCTTACAAATGGACGTTGATACAACTAGGCACTGGAGCATGGATCGCACCATCCTATTCTCGCATTGATGGACGACTGTGGACTTTGGACCTATCCTGGTGTGGAGGAAGGACTTTCAACTTTTCCTAGTTAGCATACAGGACCTGCTTTTATCAGTACACCGAGAATTAGAAAGGTTACTTTTACTTTTCTCCTGTCAAGGTAGATTCTAAATCTAAGCACCAGACTTGAGTCGGAGACAAAGCCACAAAACTAGCTTCGGCCAATTCATAACGTCCACCTAGAGACTATGGTTTAATCTATGGCTTTTGTCAGTTCAAGATGGGCTTTGATTTTATGTTTTACAAGTAATTCATGAAATTTTCGGAATTTGCCAAAAGGTGTTCAACTGATAAAGAGACGAGACCAAATTTGGGTCTTTGGGCTTCATAAGTACAGTGTCGGCTTCGATTTCATAACATCTTTCGAGAAGAGTTATGAAATCGGTCGAATTGGCCAAAAAGGTTTAAGCTGCTGCAGTGATAGGGTCTATTATCAACAAAGGCACATGAAAAAGCAGTGAGGCCAATTCAATTAAGTGGCAGATTGATTTCTTTATTCACACAGTAATAATATTTATTTTTAATTAATTATTCACTGATATTGTCCTCTTCTTAGATGACCAGCGTCTCGCTGTACCAATGTTAATAGAATACGTCCACCTGGTCCGCCGGATCATGGTACAGTTTCATTCTGGGAATATGGACTAGTGTATCAGCGATTTGACTCGTAGGTTATGTCGGATAGTTTCCGTGTCACCTTTTACGATCCGAAGTACCGTGAGAGTCGAACTTGTCGTACTAGTGTGAAGATCCACACGAGAACACCGACGTTGTTTTGTGTTGTTTCGTTTTTGGAATCCTATCTAACTTTGCCTATTTCTTGGCCTTCAAAGTTTCCAATCATACCAGCTGCCTAGCGTCTTCAACTATTGCCGCAATCTTTCGTCTATATTCTTCTTAGAGATCTTAATTCGGATTTGGGACTAAAGTATCTAAAGCCGTTTCAGCTTAGGTCAATGGATCAGTCCATCAGACTTGGTAAATCTATCAAAATTGTTCATTCCAACTCTTTGAAAAAAAGAAGTTGCAAAAGGAATGGGGTTTTAATAGTCCGAGTTAATTTTGAGTTGCCTGTTTCGTTCTTTGGCACTCTTTACAATGGGCGGTCATATTTTAGTATATCTCGGAGAAGTCCAGGTCAAACATAATTGATTTCAACTCTCTTATACTTCGTAAATCCAAGATGACTTGCTGTAGGAGTATCGTGTAGCCTTTTAGTAGTTCTAAACGTATAGATGCTTGGGAATAATCAGAAGGCATCGGTTTCCTGAAGGGTCAAAATTGATTTTGTACAAGGTTCTTTTTAACTTTTCATAGCTTTTCGATTCGGCACTATATCTGTCTGTTTCCTCTACTAATTTACTAATTTTTAGATTTTTTTCAGCTTCGAAGAACGCGTCAGAGCAATTATTGAAGGCATTCTGATTCAAGTTTGATAGGATTTCGGTAGTCGGCATCTCGGCGTTTGCGTCCACTTTAATAAACAACCGTATTCTTGGAGTTTTGAGACCCACCTAGTCTTCCTGTTAGGTAACCAGCAAAGAACGTGGTGATCAGTGACAATGACAAACTTCTGACCAAAAAGAGACGGTCGAATTTGCTGATGGCCCATATTGCGACCAGGCATTCTCTTTCCGTTATTTGAGTATTTCTTCCTCGTGTTAGATAAGGTTCTTGAAGCATAACCAACTGGCCGCTCTTTTCCGTCGTTGATGTGATCGAAGACCGCTCCAATTTCATAACCGCTAGCGTTTTTATGGAGCTCGGTTGGCAGTTTTTCTTCGAAATAGGCTAAAACAGGTTCAGACATCAATGCTCTTTTCAAGAATTCAAAAACATCCTGTTGGTTAGAGTTCCACGTAGATTTCTTATATTATTAATAACTTCATATAGAGGAGCAGCTTTCTCAGTGAAATTATCGACAAACCTACGATAATATGAACATATACCACACACAATAAAGCTTCTCACATCTGTTATAGATTTTAGAGTCGTGAACTTAGCGATAACTTCAATCTTTTCAAGGTCGGGATTAATGTCTTTGCCATCGGCGAGGTGTTCAAACTCTCTCCAATTTGTTTTGTTACAAAAAGAATTTAGTATGCGTAGCTCGGTTTTTTTAAACATTGCAGTATGATTTCAAGCTGGTCTGAATGTTCATCGAACCTTTTGGGATATACCACAATGTCGTCCAAATAACAGAGGCAGATTATATCCAGTATCTTGTCCATCATTCCCTCGAATGTTGCAGGGGCCTTACACAGGCCAAAGGATATTGGTATGAATTCGTAATGTCATAAATTTGAACTGATGTTACATGTATAAATATTGCTTTTTATCAAAATTTATTTCTACCGCGTGCACCATTCGCTTTATGCGAATATCTTGTTTTTTTTATCATTATATTAAACTATTTTACCTTTTTTTAAGCTAAGAAAAAAGCAATCTCTTGATCGTGCAACTAAACAGCCCAAAATGCGTACGTGATTAGCTTTCTTGATTAATCAGGAAAGGGTATTTGGCCAATTCTGTAATAATTAAAATTTAGTGATCAGTTGAAATTTATTTCTACAGAGCATCAGCAACTTTAAGTTGCACAATCAGGAGATGCCTTTTTTTCTTAATTTATCTACCTGAATACAGTACAATTTCACTTTTATACTACACAGTATATTCACTCCTTTAAACTGTCACAATTTTCTAAAAATATTTTTATCTATGAATATTTGGGAGGAGGATGCAAATATTGCAAAACATATTCTTTTCTCTAAAAAGGAGAATATTCATGTTCTAATTTTTAACCCCCATATTTTGAAATGGAAAAATAAAGGTAAAAATTCTTAAGACTAAAAGAAAAGTAAGATATTTTTAGAATTATAAAAGTGGTATAAAAGCCCCTGAATAAAAAGGAATAGCCGCACACATTCACAGAGATAAAATATTCAGATATGAGTAAAGGAATTAAAATAGAGAGGAATGTATAGCGATGAATAAAATGTTTTTCTTTTGTGAAAAAGATATAATTTATTTCTTTGAGATTCTTTAAAAATAGGATATCGATTTTATATTCATACAAATGCACTCATGGACAACACTTTTTATTCAATTATTTCAACACACAAAACGCGATATAGCGGCTAAGGATAAATTGCGTCGATTTACATTTTTAACAGAGGCAGTTATAAAAATATTATACATGAATAAATATTAATAATAAAAAGAGAAACAATAAGTTATATTAGGAACCTGATTATTTTCAGGTTAGAAATATATTCATAAATATGTTTACAAAAATGGTTTAAAATGTTACAATTATCTCTGGTATTTACAAATTCATAAAGATCTACAACATTATTAAATGTCTGTTGTCTAGCGCTAAAGAAGAGTGGGCATTCCAGCAGTAGGTGTCTCGAGTCCTGGATTTCCTTGCCACAGTGACAGCTAGAGTCCTCAACTGCTCCAATTGTTGATAAAAAATCACCTAAAATTTCCGTTGTTTGTTGTGAACTGTGTATTATAAAAGTTAGGACGGAAAATGATGGAATTCCAAACAGGAAAAAGCTTTGGAATGTTTGATTTGTTTTTAGAAATAATTCATCCATTTTTTCACTTGAAATGATCTAATTATACTTGGAGCATGTGGTCAAATAAGGTCGAGAAATACTGCCAGAGGGAAAGGTGATCCACGGGAGTAGTGGTTCTCAGAGGCTTTGAGCTGTCTGCAGGGTAGGGCTGCAGAAGTGAGACAACTGAGTCAAGGTTAGTGATCCACGGGATGAAGCGGCATTGTCGCGAAGGACAACCTACATATGAAATCATCTTCTCTATCAATATTTGTTAAAATCATCAGGGTCCCAGGAATAAAAGAAACGTATCACTGGAAGCCTGAAGATTTCACATTAAAAGTGTCCCTGTGTTGATATAGATTTCCATTTTATGAATATCCGTCTTGCTCTCAATTCAGATAAAGAAATTCAACATCTATTTTTGGTTGTTCATTGATAAGAATGCCTAGATATTGGCCCAAATTTTGGTTTTTAGTTTTTCATATATAATCCAATATGATACTTTTTCAAATTGCCGTAATTCTTTTCTGGGATGCCAACTATCTAATGGAAATTTACTGAAGAAAACAAGTATCATTAAGGTAATTTATTGATTTTGTCATCAACATTACAGTTATAACATGGATTCTCCTGGCCTCTCCTTTGATGTTATAGAAGTGGTCGTTCAAGAAGGTGACCTCTCATCAAATAGATCTCTCATGGAAGGTCTTACTGTAAAACTATCAAAACGCAGTTTTGTTGACTTTGCTTAGAATTTTTAATGAAACTGATTCCAAGAATTATTAATTAAACATTATATTTATTGATTTAAAAGATAGAACAAAATATAAAAGAGAAACTAATATTAAACAAAGGAACTTTTTTTGTTTCGGTTAGCGCCTATTTACCTGTGAGCTTACACACACTCTGTGGAACAATTAATTAATATATATACAAGTTTGAAACTGACTTTTTTCATGTTTCTACTGAAGTCTTCCAACTGAGAACTGTAGAAAGAATTCTCCTTTTTGTGAATGTTTCGGTAGACAACTTCAAGTATGAATTTGAGGAGATTTGGAAATATTAAAGACAATCCGAAATTAACCTGAACTGAAACTAAGTATCCCAACTTAACTTATGCGAAAATTTGACCCAATGGGTGGCTTGTTTGCATCGCCCGTTTCAGTCAATTAGAGGCCGCGTTGCGGATTTGGCCGATTCACTCCAGTTCTCCCAGAATTTATGTCTACCGCGCCTTATCCCTGAATCCTTCTAGCGTCATTGAACGATGTGTTTGAGTGCATCGTCAATTGTAATTCAGATATCTGAAGATTTCTATCGATTTCAAGAGTCATAATTGTATGCGTATCCATCCAATCAAAATAATAATTTGATATGATATTCAATTGATACGATATTCAATTAAAAATTCTCACTCCAAAAAATAGAACATTTTTCATCTGTGATCACACATATTTTTTGAATTGATATTTTAAATCACATTTATATTTTTGTGTGTTCCGCCACCGGTGGATTACAACAGTTCTTTCCCACAGAAGTGGGCAGGTCGATGTATTGGTTGGCGTTACCCAACTCAAGACCAAGATAGTACTTGTAGATGATAGCCTTCGCCATACTTGTCATTGCCTCGGGATGGAGGTCGATGGCGAACAGCCAGGCCTGCAGATCCAGGGGCACTTCGCTATGTGATGGCTGAAATTACCCAACTCAAGACCAAGATAGTACTTGTAGATGATAGCCTTCGCCATACTTGTCATTGCCTCGGAATGGAGGTCGATGGCGAACAGCCAGGCCTGCAGATCCAGGGGCACTTCGCTATGTGATGGCTGAAATTACCCAAATCAAGACCAAGATGATATTTGTTTAGAGAGAGATTTGAGATTTTAAATATTTTATTGACATCATACACAAGTCAATGGTAGCATAGATAAAATAAAATATATATATATATGAAAAAAACAATAGAAAAAATAAAAGATAAGTGGGTCAGGTGTTGATATTAAAAATAAAGAAAGCATCTCCTGACCACGAGCACATGTGCATTTTAGATGGCAGAGCGCCATCTAGTGGAGCAAAAATAAACTAAACGTTTATTTAGCTTGCTCCGAGATATTTGGCCAACTCAATTTCTTGATAAATCAAAAAAAGCCATGTGCTCGTGGTCAGGAGATGCTTTCTTTATTTTTAATATATATATATATAAAGATAATTATAAAATAAATAAATATAAAAGATCAAATAAAAGAGTAAACTATACACAGTTAGGTAAAGTTCCTCCCCCAACGACAAAGAGTCCTCCTCCAGACAGTAAGGGGGTTCTCCCCTCATCTCAAGAGAGAGAGAGAGAGATCTTTTATTATTTATCTAATAACTCTGTATAATTTGTATAGTATTTAACCAGGTGGTCCTGTGCGTACTTACCTGTATATATAGAGATTATGTAAAATAAAGGTATGTAATATGTATACACGTGATAAAGTAGTTATTTGACCATGGACAATACATGTTATGAACGATATACCTGACTCCACCTCGTCAGTTCTACAGTAACATCACAGAGTTTAATATAGCTCATCAGGACCACCGAGATATGGTAACATTGCGCTTTTTTAATTTTCACTCTTCCAACATGATAGAACAAAGGATATTTGTTCTAGCGGCTATAATCTTATGTATTAAAAATAACGTTAATTTATCGTTTTTTTTTTTAAATTATCTTTCAATATCTTAATTTATATCAGGTTTATTTAATCTTATTCATCTTTTCCCGTTCTTTTCACTCCGTCGGAGGATAGTTCTGCAGGGAGTGAGTCTTTAGAATTCAGCGTCGGTCCCAAATATTCAGGAAAACAATTGGCCGAGGGTACAACCTGGTATTTGCATACTGACCTGGCCAGACGTGATCAGACTGCCAGCCGCTCGTCTCATATTGAAATTGGTCTGGACACTTTGGGAACCTGGGCACGTGGTGAGCTATTCCAGTTTCGTGAAATGATAAGGGCAAGTTGGAAACATGCAGCAGATTCAGTTTACCATATGGACATGTAGTTGGCTTTTCTTGGTTTATCAAGAAATTGTTTCGGCCAAATATCACGTAACAAGTTAAACGTTTAGTTTATTTTTGTTCTACTAGATGGCGCTCTGCCATCTAGAAATGCTCATGTGATCACGGTCATGGTATGTCTTTTTTATTTTTATATGATCTTCGTGATGGGGGGGGGGATAAGAATATTCTTCAGAAATTTGTTCAGAAGTCCACACATAACTCCATTATAGAGAATGAAAGTAACTAAACAGAAACGTGTAGACAGTAACAGTACACTAGCACGTCGTAATAGCGACAGATAATCTATAGGATATCTCTACACCGAAATAAATCTTTACAGGGAACCTTAGGCAATCTTCCCCGTGTATATTCTCTCCATATATATATTTATTAAAAACAAAGTAGGCATATCCTGACCAGGAGCACATGTGCTTTTCAGAAAGCAGAGCGCCATTTTGGCCAACCCAATTTCTTGATAAATCAAGAAAAGCCATCCACGAACGCGTTTCGCGCTGTTGGCGCTCGTCAGCGTGGAGTAGGCTGTACCACTGCGACCAAAAAAGATTTTTGGTCCCAGTGACTTCCCGAAAAACCAAGAAATAGGTATTTAAGGCCAAACTTGCGTAAATACGCTTTACACATGAAAAACAATAGAAAAAAATAATAAGTGGGTCAGGTGTTGATATTAAAAAAAAAATTGGCATATCCTGACCAGGAGCACATGTGCTTTTCACAATTTTGGTTTTTCGGGAAGTCACTGAGACTAAAAATCTTTTTTTGGTCGAAGTGGTACAGCCTACTCCACGCTGACGAGCTCCAACAGCGCGAAACGCGTTCGTGGATGGCTTTTCTTGATTTATTAAGAAATTGGGTTGGCCAAATATCAGGGAACAGGGTAAATCAATGAATAGTTGATTTCTGTTCCATCAGATGGCGCTCTGCCTTCTGAAAAGCACATGTGCTCCTGGTCAGGATATGCCTACTTTGTTTTTAATATCAACACCTGACCCACTTATTTTTTTTTATTATTGTTTTTTCATATATATTTATTTATATGTCTTCCAAGGTGCAGAGAGGTACTGGAAAACTCTCCACATCCTGACTGTTCCCCTCGGTTAACACAGTATAGCGAGAGTCGACAGGATCTCACACCATAGATTAAGTCGACTGGATACCTCAACATATATACACACAAAGCTTTATTAAGACCACCGGTCTTATACAGATTCACCACAGGAAGAAAGTAATCATAGATGGAGCTCCTATACTCCAGACAGCGCAGCACCCAATAACAGCCTCCAGGTCCGACGCATGTCCAATGGCCACACGTTCCTTCGTGCATACGTTAAGGTTAGCGAATCACTGAACAGGCTAGTGCCACGTTCTAGTGTTCGCTTTCTTCGTCCAAATGGACTACCATTAATCTACTCCGAACGGTGATTGCGGCCTTGTCACTACATATATATATACTACAAACTAGAGCATTAGTCCACAGTCGCATATGTGCGAAAGACATTTCAAGAATAAATAAATCTAGAACGTACCGATAGCGATCTATATTCTCTCGTATCTTAATTTACCCATTACAGAACAATATCAAGTGTCAGATCCCTATTATGCAGAAAAATAAGAATAAATATACCTAATTATAAAATACTGTAGTTTATAGAAAAAAAAAGTGAAATAAATAACTTTCTTCTGATGAGATTGTGATTCTCGGACGACCTTGTCCTTCTCTTCTGGAGATGTCTCCTGTTTCTTGAAATTGTTTCCAGAGATTCGAAACCACTTTACTTGACGTTTCAAACCATATTCCAACTTCCGCTTGGGACTGGCCTGCCTCTATTCTACCAATGTTCTCCACTTCAACGAGTCTTCTAAACATCGATGACGTTCCATGGATAGATAAAACAGAAAAAATGCTATTTTTAAAATATTTTATAGCTGGATAAAAAAAGCAGGTAAAAGCGGACGATTTAAAGAATGACCTCAATTAGCATATGAAGCATTAAAATTATTTTTATTGGCTATATACCAGGTCTATTAGTATGAAACGCGAAAATGTCCGCCAGAGGGCGCTGTGCAACTTTATTTGAGTCGACGGTGGCGCTGTTCAAGGCGTTTTGTTTTTTGACTCATGTGGCATCATCACGTTTGCAGTTTTAGAAAAATTCAAATCGTGGAAAATTTCTGGAGCCCGTGGAAAATGGCGATTTCCGAGCCAAAAAGTGCCCATTTGCGGGAAGTTTTGTTGTTCGCCTTCAACTGGAAGAAAAGTGCCACTGAAGCCCACCGAATGCTCGAGGAAGTTTACGGCGACCACGCTCTGAGCAAATCGCAATGTTACAGGTGGTATAAAAAATTCCAAAGTGGCAATTTCGAACTTGATAATGAACCACGTGGAAAACCGCTCCAAAAGTTTGAGGACGCTGAACTGTAAGCTTTGTTGGATAAGGACAGTACCCAAACGCAGGAGAAACTCGCGAAACAGCTCCAGGTGTCTCATGGTGCTGTTTCCCTACGTTTAAACAGCCTCGGAATGACCCAAAAGCTTTCCAGATGGGCCCCCCACGAGTTGAGCGAAAGGCAGCAAGAACGGCATCTGGTAACCTGCAAAGGGCTGCTCGCCAGGCATGAAAAGAAGTCATTTTTGCACCGAATCTTAACTTCAGATGAGAAATGGATCAACTTCAGCAATCCTACGCGCCAAAAGTCATGGGGCCTGCCTGGCCAATTTCCAAAACAGACGCCTAGGCCCAATTGCTTCGGAAAAAAGGCAATGCTTTGCGTATGGTGGGACCAGACCGGCGTAGTATATTTAGAGTTCCTGGAACCTGGCGAAACGGTCAATACTAGTCGCTACGAACAACAAATGCACAGTTTGAGAGAGGCATTGAATGAAAAAAAAGATCGGAATGGCGTGAAAAGCACAACAAGCTGATACTGCAGCATGACAACGCTCCAGCCCAAAACGCTACGGTGGTCAAAAACACCATAAAAGACTTGAGCTGGGAACTCTTACCCCACCCGCTGTACTCACCAGACTTAGCACCGTCGGACTACCACCTTTTTACATCTTTAGGACACGCTCTAAAAAAACCAGGAATTTTCGAACTCAGACATACTCCGAAAATGGCTTGTTGACTGGTTCGACTCAAAAGGAATAGAATTTTTCAGACAAGGAATTCGAAAATTACTTGAAAGGTGGTCCGAGTGTATAGCCAATCAGGGCAATTACTTTGAATAAAAATCTTTTGTTGTATGGAATTGGTGAACTTTTGAATTCACTGAAAATTTTCGCGTTTCATACTAATAGACCTGGTACATAAGATATACAAAAATATATACAAAGTTAAGCGCTACTCTTCAATTTAAAAGTCACAAGAGCCGGTTTAGATAAAATTATTGAAACATGATACACCTTTTGTGGTTCAGAGGGATGAAAATAGACAACATCATCATGAATTTAAGAGTATTGACAACAATATTTTCAATATTACCAAAAAACAAGAGAACTTCCTAGAATCGAACCACAATCTTAAATAAAATACTGGGCTAAAAAAAAACACTGCACGCTGATTGGCTAATGAACTCAATGCTGATTGAGGTCAAGCGATAGTAGAAAGCTAATTAACGAGTGAATCCTATACCATTGTAGACAACTAGATATAAACAGGGTTAACACATATCAGGCTATATTTAGATTGTTGACGAGAACGTGAATAAAACAATGGCGAGATTTTATTTTCAGATTCGTCTCATACCTAGAAGTGGCTAATATCAATCTATCAGACTGATAAAACAGCTTATGCAAATTTTTTCGGCGGGTGAATACTTGGCAATGGTATATATTAAAATACAAAATATTCTACCACAATGAGTTTCTTTTTATTTTTAAATGCTAGCTTTCAAGCGATACTCGCTCTTCAACGGGCTTAATAAAAAACATCGACTATATCTTACAAAAAATATTTACAAATACATTCGCGCGCAGCGTGGATATTTACAACTGAAATTTTAAAATTGAGATGTAATTTAACAATGTTATGGAATATGTGTGTGTGTCTATTTGCGTTTTTAGGTCAACCAGAACCTATAAAATTGATCTATTGATTTCTTTTAAGATCTACCAATATCTAAGGTATTGTGATGGTAAATCTTCCTGTTTATGCTATTCATTAGAAATGAGAGATTCTAAAAGTAATCGTTGATATTTGTTCTTAATATTCTTGTAGTAGCATTTGGTTTCGGTTTTCACAATTTTATCATGAATAGAATTGTATATATTAGCACTATGTATGTGTGACAATCCCAGCGCCACTCATCAACCTAAAGGTGAAGAAAACAAACTCAGGTAACATTATTAAAACATGATACTTGTTGTTTTGTGCTTGTTATTAAAGTTTAGAACACATTTAAAATTTATATATTTTATTCAATGAAGATCAAATTTACATAACCATCACAATTAATTATATACCTTAACTATATAACATTAAGCCATCTATTATCTCGTATTTACAGTTTGTTTGGTCACCAGTCCAATATTTTTATTTTCACAGACTAAATTATGAGATTAATTTATAAATGAAATATTATGCAAAACAATTAAACAACTATATACATCACTTGTGTTTTGTGGTTTTAAGATGAAAAAAAAAAGCTAAAATTCTCAAGGATTGAAGAATGGTGATACTAAAAGTATAACAAATAATGTAATTTTATTAAATGTTTGAAATCAATTTTAAAAGTTCAATACAACACACTCCGTTTTAAAGCCACCTGTTCCTTTATTTTCTCCGTCTCCAAGTATTGGGTTGTCTTCTAAATAATGTCCGTTTCTACCAGACCTTTTTCAGCTCAATATTTCACTTGAAACAAAACTTTTCCAATCGAAATAAATAATTTTAGATTTTATTTAGTTTTGCCAATGTTTGTGTGTGTGATAAAGGTTTTTTTATTAATAAATTAATCCTTTATATTATGTGCTTCTTTTAAAAGAGAATATTAAATATATCTGACTTCTGTGTGGGCTATAAGACCGTTCAACAGGAGAACACATTATATTAAAATTGACTTAGAATAATAAACGTATGTTTTAAAACGTATTTTAAAAATGCTCCATTGGCCCCCGATTCTTGCAAAAGTCCAACACCACCAGCGAATACAAGTAACCAAACGGGGCACTGGCATATTTGTAAGTTCAAAAGTCGAACTGCTTTTCACATGTGTAGGCTATAGTAAAAGCAGTCACCAACTTCTTCCCACCATGATTATCATTATTTTGTTACCTACTCTACTACAATATGAATTATTGTAAATAGTTTCACGCGCAATTATCCAGATCGGATATAGCGTGTCTTGTTTACAACTGGTAAATAAATAAAAATGATTATCATGGCTTGTATCACGTGTTCTCTAGGGATAATATAAAAAAACGTATATTTCAACTTTCTTTATTATTTTTTAAATCAATTTCAATATAACATTTTCCTGTATAAGGATCATACTTTAAGCTAGAGGTTGTCTGGCCGGCATTCACAGTTCTTTAAAATAAAATACACTTCAGCTAGAATTTTTTAAAGAAAGTTGGTGACTTTACTACGCTCCAGGAATCAGGGTTACTTCAAGAGGCCTTCTATGTCGAAAGCTAGATGGATGGGTTATTTTCTTCTTTAAAGTTTTTTATTTAGTTCACATAAAACTGTTGAGTTATAGAGGTGATGAAATCTTTGAAGACCGTTTTGCCGTCGTCTTGGTTTTTTAAAGAATTTCTCACATAGGAAGTAGTTTTGGCAAAGTGTTTCTTGTTAACTCTACAGACCTTACAGCAATTATAAAAGTTATTGAATGAAAGGGCTTGGCTCGTTAATGGTGAATCCTCTAATTTGTCCAAACCGCTGAGAGGGTTTACCACCGATGAGACAAGCCCTCTCATTCAATAACTATTTTATATTGAAATACTATAAAAGTAAAATATTAACTCCTAAATATCGATAATATGAAATCACCTATTATTGATGGAACAAACCAATACATGGGTTTAAAGTCTGCTGAAGGACATCTTGGCCCTGAAGCTAGCCAAGTAAAACTCAATAAAGATTTAAAGTGAAGTATATTATTGGAGAGTGTCATTCATTTTCGATCAATTAAGTCGAAGGCTTTGGGACGTTCACCTTTGTCTAGCCCGGTCCTTCTAGTGGTTTTGTCAGTTCAATCTATCTGACAACTATACTATTACATGTGACTATTCTGCCACGTTGACGGCAGTTTAGACAATTTCTTGGTGTATAAATGGTAAGGGAATTAAATAATGGTAAAATAAAATAATCCCTTGTTCCAGTATCCAAGTGAAACTATCCAGGAATAAGTTTCTTTTAGTAAATGAAAACATTTAGACGCGAATGTTTCTTTCACACATCTATCAAACATATGGCCGTTTTTACCAGACCTTTTTCAGCTCAATATTTCACTTGAAACAAAACTTTATCAATCGAGATAAATATTTTTAGATTTTATTCAGTTTTGCCAATGTTTGTGTGTGATAAAGGTTTTTTTATTAATAAAATAATCCTTTATATTATGTGCTTTTTTTAAAAGAGAATATTAAATATATCTGGCTTCTGTGTGGGCTATAAGACCTTTCAACGGGAGAACACATTATATTAAAATTGACATAGAATAATAAACGTATGTTTTAAAACGTATTTTAAAAATGCTCCATTGGCCCCCGATTCTTGCAAAAGTCCAAACCCACCAGCGAATACAAGTAACCAAACGGGGCACTGGCATATTTGTAAGTGCAAAAGTCGAACTGCTTTTCACATGTGTAGACATGTGTATTTATAGTAAAAGCAGTCGCCAACTTCTTCCCACCAAGATTATCATTATTTTGTTACCTACTCTACTACAATATGAATTATTGTAAATAGTTTCACGCGCAATTATTCAGATCGGATATAGCGTGTCTTGTTTGCAACTGGTAAATAAATAAAAATGATTATCATGGCTACGTGTTCTAGGGATAATATAAAAAACGTATATTCCAACTTTCTTTATTATTTTTTAAATCAATTTCAATATAACATTTTCCTGTATAAGGATCATACTTTAAGCTAGAGGTTGTCTGGCCGGCATTCACAGTTCTTTAAAATAAAATACACTTCAGCTAGAATTTTTTAAAGAAAGTTGGTGACTTTACTACGCTCCAGGAATCAGGGTTACTTCAAGAGGCCTTCTATGTCGAAAGCTAGATGGATGGGTTATTTTCTTCTTTAAAGTTTTTTATTTAGTTCACATAAAACTGTTGAGTTATAGAGGTGATGAAATCTTTGAAGACCGTTTTGCCGTCGTCTTGGTTTTTTAAAGAATTTCTCACATAGGAAGTAGTTTTGGCAAAGTGTTTCTTGTTAACTCTACAGACCTTACAGCAATTATAAAAGTTATTGAATGAAAGGGCTTGGCTCGTTAATGGTGAATCCTCTAATTTGTCCAAACCGCCCTGACTACGATGAAAAAATATTGGGAGGGCTTGGTTCATCATATTATATGTAATTCTACTGTCCTAAAAGCTTATGTCCATAGTTTGCTTAAATGTCATTCTGAGATTCTACCCTTCAATGTAGAATATATAAGCAGAATCGTCCAATACAGTATTCTATATACAGTTACGAGCGTCATCAATTCTTTTTCATCTCTGTCACCGTTTGCTTTTTTTTTTTTTTGGAATCGCGCTCTCCTATTGGTTGGCTACGATCACGCCACCTTTGCCCCCCCCCCCACTCGCTTTGTTGTTTTTGTAACTATTGTGTTGGAGCGGGTCGCTCCTTAAATAAATGCATATATTAGTTAATAACTAAATGGAATCCTCTCTTTCTTTTACCCAGTAAGAGACGCCTACGGGAGCCAACAGTACATAGACAGATAAAGCACATAGGCTATAGTTATTAACTAATATATGCATTTATTTAAGGCGCCAAATTATAATTGTAACAAATAGTATTTGAATCAAAACATTCAATCGGGTAAAACACGGGCGTTGCCCGGGTCATTCGGCTAGTTAGAGCTATAAAGAGAAGTGGTCTGGTAGATTAAATTGACGAAACCGCTGGGAGAGTTCACCACTGAGTAGCCAAGCCCTTCCAATATTTTTTCATCGCAGTAAGGACAGTGAAAGTTTGATATGTGTGTGAAAGATTCGCGTCTAAATGTTTTCATTTACTATATATAGATGGAGCTTTATAATATGTTTCTTTTAAAAGAGTTTTAGCTTTCTGGACACGAAAGCCCTTCTACAGGAGAAAACATTTTACATTAAATCGCCTATAGAACTAAAGTTAAAATACAGAGGATGTTTACAATTATTTGAATGTAGATTTAATGCGCGCTTCCACTGAGCTAGCTTATCAAATTTGCTAATCAGAGGCGATATCTTTATTTGGAGGTTATGGGGTGGGTTCAGGGGGGGGAATAGTATATTATAAATTTCCAGAATGTCTATTCTTCTGTTAATATCGAGAATGTAGCATTAACAGAAGAATAGAGTCATTCCGGAAATATATAATATGGCCACGTGGAAAATTAGGGAAGACCAACTTCAAGATAAGACAGCAATTTATTTCAGGCAAGAACAAACTATATATAAACATAAAAAACAATACTCTGCTAATAAAATAATAAATACTTTGTTTCAATATACTATTCCCTGAACCTACCCCATAACCTCCAAATAAAACCTCTGAATAGCAAATTCGATAAGTTAGCTAAGTAGAAGCCTGCGTTAAATCTGCATTCAAATAATTGTAAACATCCTCTGTATTTTAACTCTAGTTCTATTGGCGAATCAATGTAAAATGTTTTCTCCTATAGAAGGACTTTCGTGTCCGAAATATGCTTGAATTAAAATATTTTTAAAAACTTATCTCAGGAAGAGCCTCTGATATTGTCACTTTAAAATTGAATAATGGTATTTTTCTCTCTTTATAAAATGGACAAAAAATGAAATAATTTTTAAGTTAAAAAAATAGATCGAAAATTGATTTAATTCATACATGTGGAACGCGGGTCTCTCTCAATGCCTTATGTTATCAATACAATATTGTATTTTATAAAAATAAATCATATTAACCATATAAAATACATAAGCATTAAATGTAAAAAGATAATATAAAATACACAAAAATTTATTTTTTTCATATTTTATATTTCAAAATATATTTGTAAAATATTAATTACGAATAAATAAGAGGAAAACGAAATTTTGATTAAATAAATAAAAGATCTTTTGATTTCGAAGAAATAATTAAAAATTGTCAAAATTGGTAGTATACCAGTAGTATAAATCGTAACCGAATATTCTGCCATTAATATCTACGTATAATCGAAAAACTCTTAAATTATGCTAACACACACAAAATATAAAATATAAAAACAAAAGGTACAGAAAAAAATCTAATTATTTCTCCCACACAAAAATATTCTCTTTTAATAAACAAAAACATAAATCATTTCTAAAAAATCTTTTGATTGGATAAAGCAAACGAGTTTAGCAATTCAACTTGATATTTTCTAAAGTTTGGACTAACCTAATTATTTAGGAGAGAAAAGGACCAAAAATAAATATAAAAAAAAAACAACAATAGTGAAGAATCGTCTGACAAACTTTGAAAATATTTTGTTTTGGCGCGCAACGGGGGGTCCCGTGGGGCCGAACAATTTTCAATATCTGGGCTACCACAGACGATACCTTTCCTCTATGATATAAATCGAAAATATTGTGGGGAACTATATATATATATTTTTAATTTTTTCCTTTTTATCTCTATATATTGTTTTGAATATTGAGTAATCCATGTTTAAATCTTTAGATACTAAATAGACATATATTGGATTGAATAAAATATTTATTTGCCAATATTTCGGTTGGCTGAACGCCAACCTTTATCAAGGCATTACATTTTTGTATAAACAAACTCAGCGCCGCATAGTGTTATAATATCACAGTTGAAATAAAATTTTTTTATTACATAGGAGGTTTAATTTTTTAAAGTACAAATTCTCCCTCCCTCACCTCCTTTGTATTTTAAAAAATTATTTCAGCTGTATTATTATAACACTAAGCGGCGCTGAGTTTGTTTATACAAAAATGTAATGCCTTGATAAAGGTTGGCGTTCAGCCAACCGAAATTTTGGCAAGTAAATATTTTATTAAATACAATATATGCCTTTTATTTTCTATATACTCGTATATGTTATATAAAATTATGTTATTTTTAAATTATAACTTTTAGAACACAAACTACTCTGTAAAGTCGACCGCCAGATGTCGCGGCTTCATACTATATAAACCCATTGTTGTTGTTTCCCGTTGGCCGGCTCAAATCTTTTTGTCATTATGTAAATATGTATTTAATCTTTTATTTTCTTTATTCTATACTCGCCTTAAGTCAGGTATAACTTTCTCAAATTATGTATTCAATACTTCATTAGCACAATTGAAGCGAATTGTGATTAAAAACTGTTTTACTATGCTGTCCACTACTGCAAACAATATCATATTAATATTCATGTATCCAAAACAAAAACTTATATCAACAATTTATAATATAATATATCAAAAATAAATAGCATTAATAGAAAAATTGACCTCCCAACCCAATATAACAATATCCCTGACAAATAATCTGAATATTAATAATTATTAGAATGTAAATATATTTAATCCCAGTATAATATATATATCTATTACTTTAGCTTGAAACAGTCTGATGCAAGCCCGCGAGAGCACATGCAAATAACAAAAAGTTTTCAATTATTCTGTATATATATTATTTAGAGTTTGTACATAGAGTATCAGCCCGTTGAAGAGCAGTATATTTGCTCGAAAGCTAGCAAATATAAATAAAAAGAAACTATTTACCTGTTTTAATTTTTACTTTTTCAAATATATATATATGTATACAAAGTCTTTCTATAATGTGCACGGTTTCTACTCGGCAGCTATTGGGAGTCGATGCTTGATTTTTGGAGCGATTATTCATGACCTTAAAGGAAGAAGAAAATCAATATCGTTGGAGTTACAAGCCAAAAACTGTCAAAAAGAACCATTTATACAGATGTATCTGAAGCGCAATGCGTCAGCGCGCTCCACGCGGCTTCCTAGCTTCAGTCGTTTTCAAAGCTAACCTATTTATGATGGAAGTATTTTGTAAATTTATAATTTTGCCAAGTTTAACTTGACACAGAGCGTTGGAATGTTTTATAAAGTCAACGTTTGACGGATTTAATGATACCTTGGTGTTAGAGAGAGAGACGACAACTGTCCAAGTTCAATATAAAGATTCATTTATGATGGAATTGTGAAACACTTTTTAAATTGTAAAATATTTCCTCACAATGAGTTTCTTTTTATTTTAAACTGCTAGCTTTCAAGCGATAATCGCTCTTCATCGGGCTCAAAAAATATCAACTATATTATTTATTTAAGTAACCCAGGTTCCTGGAGCGTACAGAAGTCGCCAACTACCCGGGATGTCCTTCTGAACTAAGTCTTCTTGGATTTATATACAATGCCAGTGGAAGTCCAATAAATGAGGTGTCGCCAGGCAGATTTCTTTCTTGGGAGATTTTCTAGGGATGCTGGACATATGTTGGTGATACCTAGGAGAGTGGCTGTCTGGAATCTTTGGTATTGGAAGGTTGGGCAAAAGTGAAGAGGAGGTGGTCTACGGTTTGGTCTTCATCTTGGCAGTGGGGGCAAATTGGGTCTTCTTTCGATACCGTTGCAAGGTCTGCCTGAATGTAGCCATGGCCGGTCAAGATTGTTGTGGAGGTAGATCCATGCTTGATGTTTCGAAGCATTTTGAGGAATATCAACTATATATTACAAGAAATATTTACAAATACAAACGCGCGCAGCATGGATATTTACAACTGAAATTTTAAATTGATATTGATATATAAAAAAATATTATCAATTGAAAGCTAGCAATTTAAAAGAAAAAGAAACTCATTGCGAGGAAATATTTTGTAATTTTAAAAGATTCATTTATTGGGGTTTATTTTAACCAAAATATTTAATAAATGTTTTATTTATTTTGTCTATTAGTATATAACTTTTTACTTGAAATAAAACTTTAAAAGTACAATTGAACATTTTAAAAAATTTATCTTTTCTTACTTGTAGGTTGTATAGAAGATTTATTTTCTCTCAAGTATTGTGTACGATTATTTAAATAGAGAGAAAAGGTTATTTAAAAGATAATAAAGTTGAAGGAAGATATATCAAATAAGTTTACTATTTTGCTAGGATATATTCACAGTATTCTGTCATGTGTTTGTGTACGATGGGTTTTCTACTCTATTTATATATATATATTAATATATAAAAAATAAAAAAGGCATATCCTGACCAGGAGCACATGCGCTTTTCAGAAGTCAGAGCGCCATCTGGTGGAACAGAAATCAACTATTCATTGATTTAGCCTGTTCTCTGATATTTGCCCAACTCTATTTCTTGATAAATCAAGAAAAGCCATCCACGAATTTATCAAGAAATTGGGTTGGCCAAATTACAGGGAACAGGCTAAATCAATGAATAGTTTATTTCTGTTCCACCAGATGGCGCTCTGCCTTCTGAAAAGCACATGTGCTCCTGGTCAGGATATGCCTTTTTATTTTTAATATCAACACCTGACCTTTTTATTTTTTATTTTTTCTATTGTTTTTTCATATATATATATGAAAAAAATAGTACAAATGTAATATTGTACTGGGATAAGGTGCATATACAGTCGAACTTGGATAATTCGAACCCCAAGGGACCATAAAAAAATTCGAATTATCCAAAAATTCGAATTAAAAACGGAAATTCTATTTATAGGAAATTCTAGGGACCAAGATAAATATTCGAATTAAAGAGGTTTTCGAATTAAAGAAGTTCGAATTATCCAAGTTCTACTGTATTAAGAAAAATAAGGCTTCTCCTTATCGTGCAACTGAAAGTTGCTGATGGCTTGCACTATCTATAGGAATAAATATCAACTATTCTCGTTGAATTTTAATTATTCCAGAATATTATTCCAGAACTTTCAGTTGCACGATAAGGAGAAGCCTTTTTCTTAATATATTGGAACAATAAATTCATTATAAATCCAATATATGCATCTTTTTTAAAATATATATATATATATATTCTGAAAATAGAGCAATCCATATTGTTATATTTGTTCATAAAGGGCACATCTTGGATTCAATGTGCCCTTTATGAACATATATATATATGAAAAAACAATAGAAAAAATAAAAGATAAGTGGGTCAGGTGTTGATATTAAAAATAAAGAAGGCATCTCCTGATCACGAGCACATGTGCTTTTTAGATAAGAGTATCAGAACATCAACGAAATATCGATAATCAAGACAGTAGATCTTTAGTATACCAACATATAAGAGAAACAGGCCATTCTTTCTTCCTATCAGAATCAAAGACCCATTACTCCAACATCCCCAATAGACTACAGAGACTTATCATAGAATCCATCATATCCAGAAAGCACAATATATATATGTATATATATATTTTTTTTTTTATTAAAAAAGCATATATTGGATCAAAATATCATTTATTTTACCAATATTTTAGTTGGCTGAACGCCAACCTTTATCAAGGTGTTATAACATATTTAATGTGTCCCTTGAATTAATATTAAAATAAAAACTTGAAGCCTCCAGTAAAAAGATTATTTTAAAAATATTTTTTATTTAAAAAAATATCTCGAGCTTTCGGGCAAGTAAGCCCTTCTACGGGAGAAAATGCTTTACATGATTAATACGCCAATAAGATTTAAAATTAAATAAAGTCCATTGATTGTTTACATTTGTTTCAAGGCATAATCAACGCGGGCTTCTGTTGCGCGTGCTTCACTTGGGGGTAATGGGGTGGGCTCAGGGAATATAATGTTATAAATTCCGGAATATCTATTCTTCTGTTAATGCTATTGTGCTTTCTGGATATGATGGATTCTATGATAAGTCTCTGTAGTCTCTGGGAGAAGGAAAGGCCTGTTTCTCTTATATGTTGGTATACTAAAGATCTACAGTCTTTATTATCGATATTTCGTTTATGTTCTGATACTCTTATATTTAAATGTCTGCCAGTTTCGCCGACATATTTGGTTTTGCATTCGTTGCATTCTATGGAGTATATGGCATTCTTAATATTGAAAGGATAATCAATGGTATTGTTCTTTGTTATGGAGTTTCTTAGTAACGAATTTAAATTAGGTGAGTTGCTGAAAAAGGTTTTGATTCCAAATTTCTTCAGATGACGGGCTATAGAAACGGATACTGGTGAATAAGGAATACTGCTAATAGATTTATAGATTGGGGAATTCCGAATTTCAGAGGGGCTATAGAAATGTCTCAGAATAAATGATAAAGGATATTGACAAGTCTTTAGATTTCTTATAATATTCTGAGTTTCTTCTGTTTTAAAGGTTTGAAGTGAGCAATGGCTATGGATACGTTTAGTTAAGGTTTTTACGGTATTGATTTTATGGCTGAGAGGGCAGTAGGATAAAAAACGGATATAGTCGGGGTTGAAGGATGGCTTATAATAAACAGTTGTTTGGAATTTATCCTGTATGCGAAAAATTGTTATATCTAGAAAAGGCAGGCTATTGTTTGTTTCTTTTTCAAATGTAAAATTTAGGTTAGGATGGTAACTGTTGAGTCTTTCTAGAATGTTCTTGGTTTGATTTTCGGGGCATATACAGAATATGTCGTCAATATAACGACGCCATAAAACTATATCTGACGGGAATAGGGATGTTATCCAATTGTCTATGCGACGCATGGCAATTTCGGCGACTGAGGTTGAAAGAGAGCTCCCCATGGGAGAACCTTTAATCTGTTCGTAAGTTTTGGAATCGTATGTTAGGATATTTGTTTCGAGGCATAGGGCTATAAGTTTAGTTACTTTCCTGACTATGATCTGATCAACCTGATTTTCTCTCAAGAATTCTTCGGTGCTGCTTAGTATCAGCTGGTGTGGGAGACTTGGGTCAAACTCAGCGCCACATAACGTCAACAGAATTAAGTTTTAAAAATATTTTGTTATATTCAATGGGGAGAAAAAATATATATATATATGTCATCATTTGTATAGTTAATGCCAAAAGATATAATTTATTTCCGTCAAACTAAGTATGTAAATATGTTACCATTGTGTTAAAATGTAAATATGTAAATTCATCCATGTATAAAGGCGGGACAAAAAATAAAGGTGGCAGACATCGCGGGTGCGCTGTTGGCTAGGCATAACGGCTGCGCCTCTTCATTTAGCTACGACATATATATTTATATTATGGAAAAATAAATTTTCTAAATTATAGGAGTGAATATTTTGAAAATTAACAACAACGCCTATTTTATATTTATAATTATTTGTACTATGTGTAAAAATATTTTTCGTATAAAAATAAAATAAAAATAACAAAATATATATAAAAGAAATTTAAACTAAATATTTTTTACCGAAAACACAAAGCGCAAAAAAGTGTTTGAAAAGTTGGTTAAAATAAAATATTAAAATAAATTTAAATGTAAAATTGTGAAATTTGAAATAAAATATAAGTAAAAATGGGAAAGTATTTTAAAAAATGATATCACACGAAAAAAAACTTTGAAGACATTGAACTATCAATATATACTGTATATATATATTACGATAAAAAGATGTTCTGTTGATATTGGAATATTATTGATCATTTGCTTGATACATGACAATGTTTTATGATATTGCAATCGTGATAGAAATAATAAAATGGCTGTTTAAATCATTATTTGCTAGTTTGTTTTATTTAAGCTTATAAAATACATAATTTGAGAAACTATTGCCTAATTTAAGGCGTAAGAATAAAGAAAAGAAAATATTACGTATTTACATAATGTACAAAAGATTGAGCTGGCCAACGGGAAACAACAACAATAGGTTTATATGGGGAAAGCAGCGACGTCTGGCGGTTGACCAAACAGAGTAGTTTGTCATAGAAATTATAATTTTAAGATAAAATAACATTTATATATATGTGTGTTGTAATATATTCCAATATATACTTATATCCTCATATGTAATATAGCTATAGTATAATACCAAAACGAAATAATAAAGTTAGATTGAGTGACAGCCGGTGCTAGTCAGGAGGAAGGTCTCCGAATCACATGTCAGGGTACCAGGTGTGCTCCTTTGGCTCAAAACAGAGCAGTCCGCTCTAAGACACGATGATTGACAGACCCCCCTGGACAGACCTGCCTTGACTGGCGTCGCCTTCACTTAATCTCCTCATCTCTGTGGTGACATCCAACATGCCTTGTCCTTTTGTGTAATTCATTCACGCCTGAACCCACTCTGAACATTGTGGCCACAATGACTGCATCAAACCAACATGCCACACTACAGTTATCCTACAAGATCAAAACACATTACAGAATATTTATATAACAAATCAAATGAATTGAAGAGTCTATCGCTAAAATATAAAATTCGAATGAATATAAATGATAGGCTAAATATTAAATTACTATTTTATATATTAATGAAATATTTTATAATTAATTTTAAAAGATCATGTGTGCGCTAAATGATATTGTACGTTGCTTAAAATATGTGGAATTAATATTATATGCAAATATTTTGCAAATTAATAAAATGATTTATTAAAATAAGAAAATATACATGGAAAATTATAATTAATAATTATTAATGGGTATTTACAATATGTTTAAACATTTTTATAAAATACAAGTTGTTATCAATGTTTTTATTGATGACGCAAGTAAGACTGCGTTTTTTTTTTTCGGCTAGATAATCTAATGAAATTAAAACAAAATTACACTAGACATTTATATAAACTAATTGCCATTGTTTGATACAACATTCTCCTATAATTTGGATAGTTTATGGATGCCAAAAACTTTTGGTTTCGAGGCAATCCATTCATCAAGTCAATTTTCACCTTCTTAGCTATTCTGGAAGCGCTGGTCAGCCAGCCCATGTGCCATTGATTGGAAGAGGTGATAATCCGATGGAGCTATATCTGGAGAGTATGGCGGTTGGGGTAAGACTTCCCATTTGAAGTCTTTAGTTGTCTTTTACCAATTGTGCGACATGTGGCCTTGCTTTGTCATGAAGCAGTATCAACTTGCCATGTCGTTTCGCCCATTCTGGTCGTTTCACCGCGATTTCTTGGCGTGACTGCGTTAATTGTGGTTGATAGCGATGAGCAGTGACGCCTGGTTGCAAAAGTTCTTAGTAAGGAATACCGTGCTGATTCCACCAGATGTACAGAAGAACCTTCTTGCCGTGGATATTGGGTTTGGCGGTCGAAGTTGTTAGCTGTCCTGGGCTTATCCATGATTTCTTGTGCTTCAGATTGTCAAAATAGGCCCATTTTTCATCCCTAGTCGATGAAGAATTTTTTTGAGACCTTTTCAGCATGATTTCAAATATCTTTATTCGAATTTCCTTGTTCTTTTCCCTCAATTCGTGAGGCAAATATTTTCATTTCTTCTGGATCTTCCTAATAAAATGGACACGAATTGAAACGGCCTGTCGAGTGACGTTGAGAGAAGCCGTAAACTGTTCTTGTGTTTGAGCATCGTCTTCATCCAATAATACTTGAAGTGCCT